>CM069540.1:8235000-10635000 GCA_035773235.1 Eospalax fontanierii | reverse complement strand
TGTGTTGTGCTCTTAAAAGAGATGAGGCTGGGGAGTGCTTGGACTCCCCTAGGAAAGACTGTGCTTTAGTACTGTTAACTGAGTTTTATAAAACCATGTTTCACAACTTTGAGCCTCATGAATTTGAGTATACTCAGGAGTTAGTGTGAACTCTAGTGATTCCAAGTTATTTTTGTGGCAACTATATGTTGGCCTTAGATGGCCATTGCTATAAATTTACAAGATGAGATACTTAGCAATCTTTAACATCCAAGGTAGCCATATGCTTCATTTGAACTATGGAAACTTCTGTGATACGTTCAGTCATAACGTCCTCCTGATGGCAGTAAAGGAACGGAGGCAGCCTTGCTAACTCTGGAATGCTATGCAGAATGAATTTTTGAATGGTTTATTTCTGCAGTAGAGGCAAACATCAACCTTCTGGGGTTGTCCACATTCCAGTATCTTGCATCTGCTGTATTTATGACAGAAACAAGCGAGGAGAAAAACGTATTTAGTCATCTGCTGATTCCATTTGGTGCTAAACACATACTTCTCTCTAGAGTGCGAGAATGCTAATTTATTTTGTTATCATGGGTGGTTTGAAGCCATTCCTAGACACTTGAGTATTTAAGTTGGCAAAATTGATCAGTGAGTGCTCTGCATGTAGATGGACCCATGGTATGTATATGGTTCTTTTATTTTAAAGACCAGGTTTTCCTAACTTGTCCAGGCTGGCCTCAAATTCAGAATTCTCCATACCCATTTGTATCCAGTTCTGTAAACAGTTACTAGGTAGGAAAATTGTTACCACTTAGAAACCTGAGTTTTGAATACCACCTGTCTTCTAAAACACAAGCATGCTCAGGTGATCTGTTGACTGTGGCGATTAAGTTGCCTTGTTGCGAGTTCAGCAGTTCTTCCATGAGATTTTCGGTAAGCAGGAAAAGTGATTTAAATGAGCTCTATGACTTAATCTTCAGATACACAGGTGTGCTTGCTTCAAGTATTTGTTTCTAGAATGAGATATAAAAAGGGGCAGAAGTTTGTATTATAATTTCCTGTACCACTTATCTGTCTTTGATCTTTACGTGTTCCTTTGTATTCTCTCCTATGATAGGGCATTATTTGTGTATTAGGAAGATGTTCTGAATTGTTAGTTGACATTCTTAATCTGGATTGCTGTTCATTCATTTATTAAATAGATAAATATTTACGAAGTACCATTCATAGACCTTCATGGAATTTCCACTTGAATGAAAAAGATACCTAAATAATAACCAATTACATTATACACTGCATTAATATGAATAATAATAAGAAAGTAAAGCAAGGAAAAGGGATATGACATATCAAGAGTGGAATCATTGGTTAATCATTTTGACTGGGTAACCAGGGAAGGTCTCTTTGAAAAGCCTTATTTGAGGAAAGACAGATCTAGAAGTGGCAGATGGGCTGGTGAAATGGCTCATAGGTTAAACTGAGTTCAACAACCTAGGTTCATTCCGTTCAGTCCCTGGGATGCACATGGTAGAAGGAGAAAACCGACTCCTGCAAGTTGTCTTCTGCCTTCACATACACATCGTGTCATACACGCTCATGCTCACCTACTCACCCGCCCCCCGCTCAGAATAAATGAATGAATAAATAGGTGTGATTAGAAGTGAGGGAGGGACCCAGGCACGGATCTAAAGCAGCACTGAGGAGGTCTAAGGTAGGGATGTGACTGGCTTCTTGGGAAACAGCAGGGGTGTCGACGTGGCTGGATGAGGGAGCATGGGGATGCTGAGGAGGGGTGAGGCTATGACCTGGTGGGTTGAAGCAAGCCATGATGAGAAGACCTTATAGGTGATAGGTCAGATTCTGAATGAAGTTATGAAAACTGACAGAATATGTAAGGGAGAGAGACACTGAAAGATGAAAACAGTTTTTGGCTTGGACTACTGGGAAGAATGGCACTCATTGCACTGTGGAGGACTCTGAAAATTGTGGGTGGGAAGAGCTTATGTTCTTTAGAAATTTTAATTTAATTTGTGTGCATTTTAGATGATATATCTTAATCTATTCTGCCCCCCCTCCTATCTGCACTCTTATGTAGCCCTCCTTGCTGGATTTTATGCATTCTGCATATATATTAAGGCCTATTGAGTCTCGTTTGTATCTCCAAATGTCTCTCAGTGTGAATTCATTCACTGCAGACTGGCCAACCTAACGTCACTCCCTTGAAGAAGACCAACTCTCCTTCACTGAACAGTGATCAGTTATCAGTAAAGAACATGTGTTTTGATATTTTACATTTGAGAGGTCTTTAGTAAGTCAACAAACTCTCACATCTGTTTTCTTAGAAATATGGCTCTGCCTATCTAGGAAGCATTTCTTAAACTCCGTTTCCTTTTCTTTGTAATTCCCAGAGCCATTCTCATCTATTCCACTAATTTCAGAGTATAACTGTCTTAACAGTTGCCAGGGAAAATGAGACTTTAGAGCTCAGTACACATCTTCACTTTGTATTGTTTCATAGAACAGTACAACCTCACCTGTTGAAATTAACTGTTCAGATGCCTGAAGTAGCCAGATGGTAACTCAAGTTATTCATACCTACATACCACCTTAGCTTTTTGAGAAAAACCTGCTCATTGTGGGACATCTTTATGAGCCTTTGGTTCAAGGTCTTCCTCCTGGAGAACATGTTGGAAAGCAGGTGTTTTCTATCACTGCCTAAGATTCAAAGCAATCAACTATGAATGACACAGTTGTATGTAAGTGCTATAACTGTCCTTGTTGGTTTTTGAAGAGGTGTCGGCTAGAGCACTTTCAAGGATAGTTCATAAACCAATCCCTTTAGCCCCAGTTGGAACAAAATGAAAACACATCCATTCTATAGTGAACAGATCTTACTTTTGTATACTTGTGATTTGTTTTTCCAAAATTAGAATTTATTTTTATTAAAAAGCGATTTATCTTCATTTGCCAGTGCTATTTAAAGTTTTCCTGTTTCTTTAAAGGTGGTGAGAGTATTATTAATTCACGAGTTACCCTGTGCTAAGCCCAGTTGATGGGGGCATTAAAGTTGTTTGGATCCCAATGAAACTCTCGTAGTGAGAGAGACGCATTTGTTTGTGTCAACAAATAAGTACACAGAAGGTAATGTCTTAATATGTACTAGGTAGTCTATGAAAGTGGGGTGTGTGAGTGGAATCTGTGTCCTGACATAACGTGAGGCTCCGGGAGGGTTCAGAGGAGAAACAGGTGGTCTCCAGAAGGTGCAAGGGAAGATGAGCGCACAGCTCATGCCAAGACCCCCTGGAAGCTCATGTGATTCTGTGACTGGAGAAGGGGTGTTCACCTGCTGGGTGACATCACCACTGACATCTGTCCTGTTCATGCCTCCTGCTTAGAATAAACAACCAAATTTGTAGTCTCAGCCTTAACTTCACATCTCAGAAGAGGTGTTCCACGCTTGTTGAATTAAACTATGAAAACCAAACAATTTTCTCTGTGAAAAACAGCTATTAGGTGATCATTCCTAAAGTGTTATACTTAGATTTTTTTTTAAATCAAAAGGAGACTGAAGCATTGGAAGTGAGGTTGGTTCATTTCACTCGTTTTCTGTGTATCTATCATCTCTGACATTTCTGCTCGTTCTATCTAGTCTTATGGACTACTCTTTAGTTAAGTCTTCCAGTCTTGGCCTCAGTGAGATGGGGAGAGCAAGGGGCTGGTATTTGTGTTTCATGGGCTTTCTCTCTCACCTCAGATGGGCTTTAGCTGTGTCAATACAAAGATTCCTTTAAGTCAGTGACCTCTGAATTCTTATCCCATGAATTTGAAGAATGAAATTCATGGACCACAGTTTATTGTAGATTTCATAGGAGAGATTCAAGAGAAAAGAGGCAGAGCTCTTGTATAGCTGAGTGGGTCTTAAACGGGATACTCTCAAGGTAGTCTTGAAGCTTTTTATTCAACGGATGGCAGAAACTGGGCTGAGGCATGGGAAGGCGGTTAGTTCAGTTGGCCTACCAGTATGTCCAGTTGCCTCCTCGTAGCTTTGGGTACATTGTCAGGTAGTACTTCCAGAAGGAGTGGCCATTTAGGAAAGAGGATAAAGGGATCCAGAAACTAGAGCTCCCTTCTGGCATTCCTGACCATCAGCAAGTTCAGAAGTGCAAACAGGGTCACAGAGTTTCCTGCAACTGCGCCTTTCAGGTTTCCTGCCCTAGAACTACCTGACCAGTGTCTGTTTCCTGTGCTCATCATAAGGTTTTCTTGTCAATCTGATTCTGCAGTTAAAGCAGAGGAGTACTCTTCTAAATTCAGTTGTATTCAGTCTGACAGTCATTTGTCATGAAGATAAGACTGAAAAGTCCTTTCTCTGTTGAGGTACACAGAAGGACAGAAGTGAAGGAATTTATTATCTATTTTTTGGCAGTCTTTGGGAGTAGATGCCAAATCTGCTGACCAGAAATGCAAATAATGCTGGTGGAAAGCATATTGTGATAGGATCTAATCTTCCATCACACCCGTAGCTGAACATTACCAGAAAGCAATTAAGAGTGTCTGAGTGTGTGAGGATCATGGTGGTCCAGTGAGGATGATTTTCTTCAGAACAGTCTCCACTTTGTCTTGCTCTGTGAGTACTTTTTGGAGAATGATACATTTCCTTTTTTGATAAGGAAATAAGTTTTGATAGGAAACACTTTTTAAAATATCTTCTCATATACTCCCTTCTGAAAGAAACAGTGGAAAGATGCTGAACAGAATAAACCACTACATAAACAGGGGATTATTGACTAGGAAATGATGTTAACATCCTTGGTCTGGGATCCTGTTCTGAGTGAGGGATCCTGCTTGCTCTCTGAGACGTACCAGAATGTTCAGGAGACAGGTGGTCCATCTCTCACAAGGGAATCACGGAATCATTGTAAGGATAACAATATTTATCGATCTTGGACTATGCTTGTGGTTTTTCATGAGGAAAAGGAAAAGCTTTCCAACTTATGGATGGTTGGATCTTCCTGTGGGGTTAAATGACAAATCACAAATACACGTGTGGAAGGAAAGTCTGAAGAGCTGTGACAGAATCTTACTGAAATAGCTCATTATTTTTCTGTCTATTCTCTACTTCCTAAATAATATGGCAGGTGGCTTCAGGTAGAATTTTGTATTTTAGATATAAACTCTGGGCAAACAGTAAATGTTTTCTCTCTCTCTCTCTCTCTCTCTCTCTCTCTCTCTCTCTATATATATATATATATATATATATATCTTCAGAAAGATAGGAAAAGAACATAGTGTATTTCGAGATATAATTCAGGTGGCTAAAAGTGAACATATGTAAGTTTTCTCAGCTGACACAATAGCGCAGCACTCTACAATAGAATTAATTAATAAAGCCGAGCCTGGTAGTACTTACCTGTATTTTAACTCTCTGGATGCTGAGGCAGGAGAACAGTGAATTTGAGGACAGCCTGTGAGAGCCTATTTCAAGGAACAAACAGAAAAGTCATGGTGTTTTCCAGTGGTAATTTATTTGAAGTTGGTAGCATTCACCCCAGGTGTACATTAATGACCCACAATGCATACTGTGAAGCTTATCTTAATACAGATATTCCACTGGTTCTCAGTTTCCTACCTGAAAACGATTACATGGAAAGTAGGAACAGACCAGTAGTGAGAGCCTCTATTGTTTAATGATATTCTGATTATAAAAGTTTGGATTTTCTTTCAATCTTTGTTTTCCTCTAAATGTTCTTCTATCTGCCATCTGCTCTATTTCACCATCTTCCATCCCTCTGGTCAAGTGTTCCATTCCTAATTTACGCAGAGGAATGGTAAGTCAGCAGGTGTTTTACACTATTTTGTTTTCCAGTAGAACAGGAAGCAGAGCCCGGTGACCAGTGAAGCAGTTAGCAGGCGACATCTTGGTGGAGGGAAGACTGGGGGAGAAGAGCCAAGCCCAGAAGATTCTAAAGTGTGCGCAGGCTTTCCTTAATCTCAAGTAAACAAAGCCTGTTCTTTATAAGCTCCCTTTCCTCCTCTACCAGAGTGGCTTCACCAGTTTCAGAAGCCTCATCTGACGGCCTGCAAGAGAAATCTGACAATTTGCATGTAGTTCCACTTTGCCGAGCAGAGTATCTGCTGGGCTGTAGCTTAGGAAGAAAGATTTCTGAGTCTCGGAAAAGCAAGTTTGTGTAAGGGCACATGGGATCAATCACTGAAAATCAGTTAGCTTTGTCTTTCTGATGGCCAGCCTACAGGAGATTTCTACTATGTTTACTTTAAAAAGAAAAACATTTAAAGTACAATTTCTCTAAAAGGCAGAAGGTAGACTATATATCAAATTTTTTTTTCTATCATTCCCTTAAGGTGGGACTGGCCACGGCAGGGCAATTCCATACCGAAATCGTATGAGTGTTGTTTGTGAAGAGAAGGCACACCTCACAGATGCCTGTCGGCTTTACTAAGACTGTTTTGTTTAGTTGACTTTATGGAGACTTAATTTTTTAAATTGTAGTTATTTATTGTGTGTGCATTTCTGTGGACATGTGTGTTCCACAGCAAGTATGTTGTAGGTCACAGAACAACTTGTAGAAACTGGTTCTCTTCTGCCACCACATGGGTTTGGGGAATTGAACTCAGGTTGTAGGCTCTGTGGCAATCACCAGCCATCTCATTGGCCTGTATGTAAACTTTTAATTATTGAATTATACTTTACTTTCAGAAAATTACATGACTCAGAAGTATACAGTTCACAGAACATTCCTAGCTTAGCATCTGTGTAACTAGCATATAGGCACACCGAACTACCAGAATCCAGAAATTTCTTTTCTAATCACTCTTTAGTCGCTCCTTAAGATTAGTCACCACTCTAGGCTGGAGAGATGACTCCGTGGTTAAGAGAACTGACTGCCCTTGCAGAGGACCAGGGTTCAGTTCCCACCACCCACAGGGCGGCTAACAGCCATTTGTAACTCCAGTTCCAGGGTATCTGATGCCCTCTTCTGACCTGTGTGGGCATTGCATTACATGAGTGCACTTAAATACATACAGACAATACATTCCTACACATAAAATAAAAATCATAAAATAAAAACATGTAAAAAAAGAATAGTCACCATTCTGATTTCTGCTCTAAATTCTTTTTGTCAGAGTCTGAACTTTATATAGACAGAACCCAATGCTCCGTGTGGGACTTTTCAGTCTCAGGTCGCACTGTTGCTTAGAGGTGCATTTCATTCATCCGCATTGCTTTGGGTGGTTTCCAGGTTGGAACTCTTGTGAACTAGGCTGCTATGAACAGTTTGTGCTTTTGATGAACATATAAACACATTTCTATGCATGTGCCTCATCTCTTTGAGTGGGATGGTATGTGGTGGGGTGCACATATGCTCATCTTCAGGAGGGACTGTGAAACAGCTTGCCAAGAATCTAGTTGTACCAAGAATTTCACTAACATTTAAGGTAGAGATAGAAATGATTTAATTTTAGATTTCTGTGGCCTTCTCATACACAAATTTGTCTAGAGCTCTGGATTAAAATGTATTTTTCACAGTTTTGATCTCCAACAGTGACCATATCTAAAGTTTCTATCCTCCTTTGAGCTTATCTTCCTCTTATTTTTAATTCATTGTTTTCTGTTTCTTCAACAAGTTAAACTCAATCTATGCTGCTAAATAATGGGGTTAAGAATAATAAGTTATATAGATTTCATTCAAGAGAATTAAAATGAACTGAGAGACAGCAATATTAAAAGATATTTTGGATTATTTCATTTGATCCTGAAAAGCTACTTTTTAAATTTAATATTTGTAGATTGAGCCAAGAAATCCATTAAAGTCTCCAAGTTCATTCATAGCTTTTAGTTTTCCAATGTATTCTTCAATAAAATTTTCTCTTTTTCAAGGTAGACTTTTTCTTTTTAGTTTCCACAACACAGAATTCATCCTGTCTTTGTAAATGTCTTCTTGTGATACCTGATTATCCACAGTAATTCATACTCTAAACTCTATGTGCTTGGGTTTTGTATTTATTTAATTCTTGAAATTTAAAAATGTTTGGAAGTTCAGTATTTTCTTATACCCTTTTGGCAGTTTAAATATGCTCAGTATTTGTCCTTTGGGGCCAGAACCAAAATCACTGGGTTGACATTCATGCTGGCTGAAAGAGCTGTTAGCTTCACATATAGCTTTGGCCCTCAAGTAGGTATTAACGGTTCACAGATCACTGTTGTAGCCCCGATTCTTCCCTGAATTTAAATCTTTGCATAGTATATTTTCATTAATATTTTATGCTAACCTTACATTTGGTATATCGTAAAATGTTGTTCACCTTTTTCTTCCAAACACATTCTTTTTCCTCTGCTCCCATCTTGGTGAACACATTGCCATGTTTACAGTTACGAGAAGCATTTTCTAGACATTTCTAAATGCTTTCTACTCCTCCCTTTCATCTTAATATCTCAAAGCCCGATCAGTTGCACCTGTAACTAGTACCTGGATCCGCCCCTCTAGAGTCTGGCAGTCTTGTTCCCTGTTAAGTCACCCCAGTTTCTTACCTGCATCTGGGTTTCTTACCTGCGGTGATCTTCCTGACTTCAGTGTGATGTTGCTGTGATCAGAGTTCTTTGGCGTGTTCTGTGAGGTGTCTCCAGCTGTGTCATCTGCTTCCTCTCAGCCTTTCCTCTGGTGATTGTCACCTGTGGCATCCTGAATGCCTCCTCCCTTTCAGTGCTTCAGGCCTTTGTACCTGCTGTTCTTTGCTCATTTTGCTCTTCACTGTTGATGGGACAGCTTCAGTGATGTAGATGGACCTGGATGCTGTTATGTAGTGCAAGATCAGCCACACACGCACACTCACACACTCATAGTGATCTCATTACAGAAGACGGTTTCAGGTGGTTGATAGGGGCTGGGCACGAGGGACATGGAAAGGATACAAAGTTATCACTGTGAGATGTGTATGTTCTGGGTATTTAATTTGCATATATGATCATCATAGCAATAAGTTGCTTACTTTAACTAGAGGAATCGATCTGAAGTGTCCTTTTAACATAAACACACATGGTAATTATGTCTGGGGAGAGAAGTGCTAATTAAATTGTGAAAGTCATTACATAGGTTCTATATAGGGCAAAATACATATGTGAGTTTTATTTATCAATTAGACCTTGAAAAGCTGGACAAGATTCTTTGCATAAATTTTATTTAATCTCTTTGAAAGGAGGACTTTCCTCTGTTATGCTATAACTTTATGTTGGTTGCTGTATAAATTTTTGTCTCCTCTTCTGTTTGAGAACTTTTTCTCCGCATTTCCAGCACTTAACACAGTGCTTGGTAGATAATAAAGACTCAGCAATTGTTGGATGAATGGTGATTCAACTGGTAGTTTAGAGCTCTCCATTTTTCTGTTATGTGACCTTAAAAATCTTTAAATATATGTTATTTTCCCTGCCAGGGTTAAAACTAACATGTGATCTTCTATCCCTACTTATATAGACTTATGACATGTTCTTTTTTCTTTTCTCATCCCATTGATGAGTTCTTCATCAGCTAGAAGCATTTAATGCCTCCTTAACTTGGAAATCCCATCTGAGCCTTTTCTTTTGGAGAATTTTAAGAAAGGTTATTAAATAGGTATCAACCCTTGAGGAGCTGGATTCTGTATATTTCTCCAGAAACACACCTACATGCTACTTAATTTATATTTTGACATGGTTTGGAGTTATGAGATATAGACAATATATGAATCTGTAGTATTGTCTGTTAAAACAACCACGAACACCCCCATGACAACTGCTTATTGAGAAGAATGCTAGCTGTTCATTTCTATTTAATCTCTGAGTGTATTTGTTACAGTAACTGTATAGGGTGTGATATCCCTTGTGGAACATGATCTTGTCCTCTCTGTTTCTTTTATCTAAATGCTATAGTCTGCCTCCTTTTCCTCCATGCACTGTCATATTATTCTGTGATGTTCACTGGTCTTTTCCTTTCACAGACTTCATGGGCTTGACATTTAAGTGCCCATGCTTACTGGTGCCCACTAAGCATTCCGCAATTGCCTTGCACAGAGATTACAAAGCACATCTTCAAAAGCCAAAACATATTTGTGCTTTTTAAAATTCCACAGTCCTTACAGCACTGAAGTTGCTATAACTTCTAGTAAGGTACACATAGCCATCAGAGCAAAGGAAATAATATATTTAAACTTTAACCACCTTCGGAATAATTTATCATACGGACATTGTCATTCTAGAAAGATTTATAATGTACAGGTTGCTTTAGAAGAAATTATGTAATAGATTGTGGTTATACTCTAATGTACAAACAGTTTTCCCTAGCTGTCTTTGAATATTGTATTTTCTATGTGTATTCCTCTCTAAGGCTGAGCATCTTTTCTAAACATTATATTCTTTATCCTCCAAGTCACAGTATAACTTACATTGGTGAATACTGCTGTAAAATTTGGGGGAATATGGAAATCACCAAGACCATTACAGGACAAAAATTGCATACCAATTTTGATAAAGTTAGAGAATAATTCCCCATTTTTATATTTACTTTCCACATAGATTTCATTTCATCCATCCAGGTGACTGCTAGGACTGGATGAGGCTGGTACATGGCCACAGTTGTACTCCATTGTGCTGTGCTGTGTGCCGCCTTGTCAGAAGGTTGGCAAAAGTACCCTTATCTCCATTCTTAGAAATGACAAGACAGAAACCAAAAGAACGGTAACTTACCCAACTTGTAGTCTAATGACAGAGCCAAAAGTAGAACTCAGACCAGAAATAAGGAAGAGAATGTAGCAAGCCAAGAAATCACAAATTGTCCTTTCTTGGGTAATTAATGAGTGTGAGTAGTGGGTTGACAGCTATTGCTAACTGTCCTCCCTACAACTTGTATAGAAGTTGATCTTCCCAAAGCCTCATGAAGTAGTAGATAGCTTTTCTTTTCAAAAAAGAAGGAACTAAAAATATAGTAGCACAAGCCATTTATTAACTCCAGCAATGTTATCCTGAACAGGCTGGGTCTTGTGGAAAAAAAATGCCCCAGTGCTTGCAATGAGAAGACTTAAGATGAGATCTCTGTTCTTTTACCAATCACTTAACCTAATACTAAATACTTGTTTTGTTAAAATATAGCTAGTAATAACAAACCAAGTTCCTCCAAGGGCACTGTGATCAATAAGATTCCATAGAGAGGCTCCTTTTAAGCTCATATAAATTAAGTTCCCTTTCTTGTGCAACAAATAAAGGAAATCCTTTCTAAACAGGAAAGAGTATAACGTTACGAGGATGCGGGCTCAAGAGTTACACTAACAGTTTATAACAGGCAAAATGCTACAATCATGCTCTGTCCGTTGCTTAAAGATACTTAGTGTCTTGAAAGTTCAACTTTCTCACTTTAAAAAATGAAATAATCACATTATCCTGAAGTTTTATGACTATTGTAAAATATATTGTATATGACATACATAAACTATTGTAAATGCCCTTCCGTCTCAACAACTTTTCAAAGAAAATTTGTAGTAGTAATGATATATTAAATAGAAAAATTAAAATGATATTATAGGGAGTTCCCATTTGCCTTTCTCCCAGTTTCCTCCATTGTTAATAGCTTCACATTTTCCCCAACAAAAAGACAAACACTGATCCATTACTGTTAATTACTGCTGCATTACTCTTAGTTACTGATGCATTACTATAAATTACCAGTGCATTAATGTTAATTACTGATGTGTTACTGATGCTTTACTTAAATATAGCAGATTACACAAATGCCTTCATTCTTTAAAAATGTTTCTTTTAAAGATTTGTCCATTTTATTTTATAAGTATATGTGAACCTACTTGTTTGTATGTGCACCATATGTGTGAAATACCCATGAAATCCAGAACAAGGCTCAGATCTCCTGGAACTGGAGTTACAGATGGTTGTGAGCTACCATGTGGGTGCTGGGAACTGAGGTTGGGTCATCTGCAGGAGCAGTCAGTGCTCTTACCTACTGAACTATCGCTCCAGCCCTGAATGTATCTATTCAGTTGTAGGATTCAGTCCAGGGAATCATATGGTGCTTCTCATGTGTCCTTGGTCTGCTCTAGGCTATGAGAGTTTATCAGTCATTTTTCTTATTTTACAAACTTTAATGGTTTTGGGACTATTGCCCACGTTTCATGTAGGGTGCTCCTCAGTCTGGCTTTATTTGTTGTGTTTCTCACTATCAGACCAGAGTTATGAGTCTCTAGAGAGCAGCCCTGAAGTGACATCATTTTGTCATAATATATCCATGTGACCTCACAGATGATGTCAGTCTTCATCACTTGGTTAAGGTAGGGCTTGCTAGATTTTGTGCTGCATCCTAGTTCTGACCAGCCATCATTTAGGTGAGACTTTATTTCCCTCTCCCCATCCTTGCCTTCTCTGTGATATTTTTCACTTAGATTTTCTTTAAATTACCATGACCACAGAGACATTCCTGCTGAGCCCGCTTTTGATCCTTCAGTGGCTGTGACGTTTTACATGGTGTCTCATTCGTATTTATCATTGCCCGAGACTTACTCGCTTCTGTTTGCCTAGCTTATTGCTTGTCTACGAATTTCCTGTTCCCCAAACACAAACATCTTCAGGAGAGCAAGGGCACTATGAGATTGTTCACATCTGTACTCCCGGAGTTTAACACACAGGCTTTGTGCTCAGAAACTATATGTTGGATAAACATCAAAGAAAGAAAAATCCAGGATGAATTTATTATCATTGTTGAAAAAGAACAGAAAAATGTAGTTGAACGGTGAGAGGCTTAATTTAGAGTCTTAAATTCATTTGGCCTTGTTTTAATGAAAAGTATAAATTTATATTAATATCTGTGGAAAATAAGTTAACAGAATATTGATAATTCAAGCTGCCTTATGACCAATTGTAAGAGGGAACTTTTTTGTTTTTCTTTTCAGGACTTAAAGTCTCCTAATCAGAGGGATGAAATTGCAGCAGCCCGGGCCACTTTGAAGGAGAACTCTCCTCTCCTGCATTCGATTTGTTCGGCCTGTTTGGAGCATTCTGATGTTGCTTCCCTCAAAGCCAGCAAGGACACGGTCTGTGAAGGAATTCAGAATGCCCTCAATGTAATTACAAATGCTTCCCAAGGCATCCAGAATATGCCGCCCCCATCTGAGTCTCAGGCAGCAACCCTGGGGAGTGCACTTGATGAGCTGGAGGTAAGTGGAGAGAATCCAAACGTGATGTCAGTAGAAAGTAAAAGAGAAGCGACTTCATGGTTACTGGTGGAGGGCAGAGTATGATAACGTACAAATCTCGTTATCCAATCAGTCTCTGCGATCTTCTCCAGCCTTCCAGTGAACTGACAAATAGGAAAATTTCCCATCAATACCCTTAGATTTCTTTGTACCTTTGCCAAAGAAGCCTTTGAATTGTTTATGAGATTAACATGCTTACTTGACTTCACATAGATCACCTCCTGAAGTGTAGGATTTATTTATTCTACAAATATTTATTATGGGCACTGTTCTATGTGCTTGAAAAGTGTATGTGGTCAGTGGCCATGGCAAGGGCTTACACTTCCCCACAAACCAATGGGCAAAGATTCCCACACTAAACATTATGAATAACTGAATTACATAGCATGTTACAAAAGGTGAGGTGTTATCAAAGGCTTGAGGAGACCCGGGGATGGGGCAGGTGGAGATCTAGAACAAAGGCTCAAAGGCATGTCCTCTGTGTTTGTGATGGCACCGAAACCAGGAAGCCTGAGTGGAGGCATCAGGAGAACAGCTTACAGCCAGGGTAGACAGTCAGTAGGACCGGGTTATAAAGGCTGTACAGACTTTTCTTCTGAACCCATTGAAAGTCTGTTGTGAGGTTTTGACACACTGAGACTTACGTGTTAAAAGAAGCGCGTTGGCTTCACGTGTGCATAGGTGAAATGGAAATACGGTGAAAAGCTGGAAACCTGCTGGGAAGCTATTATAGGAATCTGGGTCCACCTTACATAGTTTATGTACCAACTCATTCCACCTCAGTGGTCAGGTCAGTGGACAGCGAGGGTAAATTTTCTAAGTGGGGTTTGCTGAATTTTGACAGAATGGATGTGGGAATTAAGAGTCGGGAAGAGCGGTAGCTCCTTTGCTATGCTGAGTCTTCCAGCGTCATAGGACAGAATTTTTCAATCCAAAATATGACTAGGAATTAAGGCCTGGGAAGGAAAGACGTAGGATGAAGACCACAGATCTGCAAACAAGAGCCACAGTGAGCTCTTCAGAATGCGCCTCCTCACTTGACACACACAGACCTTTCTGAATCTTTCAGTTGCTGAATGTAGGTCACGTGCCCTGTGAAGACCATCAACTCCGAGTTAGGATAATTTCTCTGTGTAGATGAGGATAGCCCTGTCCACAGCTGGGCAGTAAGTTCTATTTGGGAGGCGGGGAGTAGCCAGTCCACCTCTTGGCTAATTAATTTTTAAAAATTGAATAACTATATGGATGAACTTCATTAACCATGATGAGGGAGACTGGGGGCCAAAGTTCATTATGAGAAGAGCAGAAACTCAATTTTGAAGAATACTACTTTTTAGTTTTTATGCATACTGAGTGTATTGCCTACCTGTATGTGTGTCAGTGCACCCATGTCAGGCATGCCCACAGAGCTCAGATGAGGAGGGTGGATTCCCCTGGAACTGGAGTTATGGATGGTTGCTAGCTGCCATGTGGGTGCTGGGAATTGAACCTGGGTTCAATTTAAGCCAGTGCTCTTTAATGCTGAGCCATCTCTCCAGCTCTCCAGAAACTCAATTTTTAGCAAGTTGAAGTTGAGATGTTTATCAGGCCTTCAAGTATGTTGTCAAAGATCATGGGTTATTGTAGTCAGACATGTAGTTCTATAGTGGGCGATAGCATGATGTAGCGCCCAAGGGTAAGAATTCTGGAGCCTTAACTCCTGGCTTTGTATTTTGTGACTTTGGGGGATTATGGGCCTCTCAGTATTCATTTGAGACTGATAACAGTATTGTGAGGATCAATGAATTAATAATACCGGCACAAATGTGCAGAGCAATGTTTATCACATAGTAAATGACCAGTCAATCTTAACACCATTAATAGAGGCTGCTTGGAGGTGGATTATTCCATAATTAAAAGAATTATTGTGACTAAAATTACTAAAGTTTTATTGATAAAGTGAAAAAACACATGCAACTTACCTAAAGTCTACATTATTCTTAACATTATTAACTGAGATAGTTAATGCATTTAGAATAGCTTGCTTTTCTTTTAATTACTACTCTTTAAACAGAGTCTTCATTTCTAATCCAATATCATTAGTTTTTTTAGTATTTTCTCATGTGAAATTCGTACAATTTCTACTTCTCTGCTGTGTGAAGATTATGGGAACTCTTTGGCTAATAAGGTAGAAGATGAAGGGAGATGCTAATCCCATCATTCAATGTTTGCTCTGTGTAATGAACAGCCAGTAGTCTTGTGTGTTACATGTGTGTCTTATTTTCAAAATAAGGTTAAAAATCTCATTTTTGTAGATCAGTCATAATAGATATTAGAAGATAGCGATGTATTAACTTCAAAAATCAATAAAATATAGAACATTTCTTGATGACTAAACCTTTTTTAAAAGGATACTTACTGTTTATTCATTTGTTTATATGTTTGTGGGGGCGGTATACATACCTGTGCCCACATATGGAGGCCAGAAGAGGGTGTCAGGTGTCCTTTGACTGTTATACATCTATTCCTTTGTGGAAGTGCCTTCCTGAACCTGGGGCTCTTGTTTCCTTGGCTACACTGGAAAGTCAACAAGTCCTATCCACTTTCCTGTCCCTGTCCTACCTGGAGCTGGGATCATAGGTCTGTGCTGGCTGCCAGGCATGTTAAGTGAATGCTGGGATATGAACTTTAGTCCTCATGATTGCTTACAGTCCATTGCTAAGCCATTGCTGAGCCATCGCTCCAGATCTTTGACTAAACAGTTTACATGAATTACTCAGTTATTAAAGTGTCAGCATAAAGTAGTTTTATTCTTACTTTAAAGAAAATAAAATTCAGACATAAGTTCTGTATCTTGCTCATCAGAAAACTGATGAATAGGAGTAGAAAGGATATGAGTGTAGTCTCTCTGATCCCAGAAGAATTTGTAGCTGCAGTTACTGAGTTTTTCCAGCTAGAACTTAATGTACTCAATCAAAATTCGACATAATATATGCTAAGGTTCTTAGTTTATGTGAGTCATCAGAAGAGTTCTAAATGGAACCAACTCTTTCTAGTGGATAAGACTCTGTCCACGAGTCATTGAAGCAAAACCAGTCTGTATTTGGGGAATGCTGTTTCTAGTAGTGTGGAACTTTCCAGAGTGGATGGGTAGAATTCCACCATCCTAAACAGAATTGTGTCCAGAGACGCACCCATGAAAGACCTCATTTGTCCTTGAGTTTTTCAGTGGGCTCCCAATGAGTCATCCTTATTTTCTCACATTAGTTGAAAGTGAACACTATGGGTAAGAAGTAGCAGAGCTCAGAGAAGAGAGTGCACAGTGTTTTTTTAAGAACAGACAATTTCATACGGCAAACACCACCAGGCAGGACCTTAAATATTTCTTCAAGATCCTAACACTGTCTTAACAGCTTCAGAAACTTAGTTGCAGTCAGAGATAGAGTTCAGTACTAAATACACGAAAGAAATATATCCAACTTACAAACAATTACCAAAGCAGTCTGAACAAGATAAAACAATTTACTGAGCATTTAACCTTTTAACAATAATTTTGTGAATTAAATGGCTGTACTTTATATTATTTACAGGAAGCTGTATTGGTGGAGGATCTGAAATGCCCTCTGCTCTGTTTTGCTCTCCCAAATATACTGCCATGAAATAAATGGATGCAGGAAATACTCTGCTGGGAGCAAGTCTCATTAAACGTTTATGGTGTGAAAATGTATCAGAATGCTTACTCAACAGTACCATGCTGAAACCTTTGTTAAATCTTTCATTCTGGGCCATGGCTGGTGGTGGATATGAAACTCAAGATTTACTGGTGAAGAGAATAGAAGTTGAATTAGAACACTGTACAGCCTAAATCGATTGATTTATTGGAAAGGCCAGTGTGAGTTATAGAGTGTTTCTTCTGCATTTGTGACTGAGAGTTGAGAAGTGCCACATTGTAGATTAGTAGAATTTTGGGAATGTTATTAAGCAAGAAACTTTGCCAGTGAAGATTGCCAGTAAATATGTCCAGTAGGGCATATTTTTCCCTTTATAGAAGGCAAAACAACAACAACAGTCATTGCAATCACAATAGACAGGAGGAGTCTGCCTTCTCTTGTTATGATGATAATGTAGCATATATGTAGAGGTTTTTCTTATTTTTGGAGATATTACATTGTTTTTGTCTTTCTTGTATATATCCATTTATAGATTGTCATTTATAAGCCTTTGTTTAGTTACAGCTCCAACTACATACAATGTTGTTGAACCTAGTACATGCTAGATAAATATCAATGAAATATTAAGTGAGTTCAAGTATGCTGCAGATCATTCTGCCTTATTACAGTGAATGCCACTTTTCTCCTACGCTTAGTTTTTCTCCTTTTTCCAACTGGAAATTAATTAACGAGCTTCTATAAAGGTTTCACCCAACTTTAACTGAGCCATGAGTTTATAGGCAGGGACTAGAAGTAACTTTTGTGAAAGGATGGACAGAATCTTCTGTGATCAGGAAGTAACAGTGAGGAAAAAAGCACAGCTGTGTTCCTTTCTCCCCGGAGCTGCCCAGCCCTAGTCTAGGCTCTCTGCAAATCCTGATATGCCACTTTTAGTATGAATCACAATTCGGGGGCACATAGTCCTTATGTTTTTACTTAAAGGCTAAAACAGAGCCCAGCTAATCAGGCAAGGCATTTGGGAACTGAGGAAGAAAGTGACCATCACTCATTTATCTAGAATTACTCTACACAATTGTTTTTAAAGGCTTAGGTTCCAGAACTACAGTGAATTAGAAGTAGTATGAATGATGACTAGCATATTTAAAAATCATACTCCATCTAGGGAATCGTTTGAGGGCAGATATAAAGAAATCTCAAAATCAGACAGACTAAGCTAGCACCAGCATTGTGCTGAAATATATGGGGAATTTTTTTCTTTTATGGCCCAAAGCTTAGAATTTTGAAAGACCAACCAAGAGTAAAAAAGCAAAACCGAACTAAACTGTGTTCTGCTCATTGGAATGTAGCATAGGAGACCCTTGAAAGAAGCTTGGAACCCTTAAAATTTGATGCTCTTCTTGGATTAATGGGAAAAACATTAGCTGCTGACAGCAGGAAATAGAAAACTTGAGTAGCTTAGCCTTGGCTTTGTATGGCTCAGAGAAACACATTCACATCCTCCCCCAACCACCCATCTCTATCCCCCAAGCCTCTAAGCCTGGAGACTTTCTAACCAAGAACCTATCCTTATGTGGACTTTGGGTCAGAATTCATATTATCTTGTGTAGACTCTAAAACCTCAGCAGAAAATCTAATTTAAAGTTGTCCTATCTTGGAACTACCTCAAGGGACCTGCCAGAAGGAAGCTCAGAATCTTTCTGCAGTTTATTCCCAGTCTTCAAAAAAATTCTCATTCAATGCCAAGGAAGATAAGTTCTCATAACACATAAATAGGTGAGCCATGGTGAGTGACACTTGCAAAACAAACAAACAAACAAACAAAACCAAATTGCAGAAGCAGATCTTCATCTTACAGACTGAAATGATAGGGTGCTGATGTAAATTAGTCTGCCAAATATATATTAAATATGCATGATTCCCACATTAATCCATTAAAATTATGAGTGTGTTGAAAGAATAAAAGACTTTAAACATTGAGCAGGCAGGACTATCCACAATGAAAAACACAATTAAGATCAATCCATTGGGTAAGGCATGATTAGGTAGACAACTAATAATCTAAAAGGACTGAAAGTTTTCCATAGACTCAAAATTAAAGAAAACTGGAAAACAGTTAATATACATGATGGCATGGTAGGCTCAAAAATATCCTGACATAAGCTCTATGGAAGAGAAAAAGTTAAAGAACAAAAGCTATCAAGAATTTTCTAGAACTTATGGAGGATCCCAGTCTCCACAGCTAACATACTTAGCAAGGTTTGAGTAAGACATCTATAAAGAAATATGCATTTCCATAGATTTTAGTGAAGCTGAAGAAAAAACTTCTTTTTAAAGCTGGGTGTGGAGCACGTGCCTGTAATCTCAGCGTCTGGGAAGTGGAGGCGGTAGAAAGGGATGTTTGTTCCCAGGCAGGCTATGTGGTGAGACCCTGTCACAAACAAAGAGCAAAAGTGATAATCATAACATGTAGCCCAATGAAGTGGTATAGCCATATCAACAGAGTAAAAAGAGAACTGGAGCATGGCGGTCACTGTGTGAGAACGGTAAAATCAGCAAATGCTCTAGGAGCAGTTGAAGAAGCCGGTACCAAGAAGCCCTCCATTGGTTAGGTAAGGAGCGATGTTTACAGGCCAGTCTTATATAAGAAATAATATAGAAAAACCCTAAACAGAATCTGAGCAATTTACCCATTACTATTTAAAAAGATGTATTATGATGAAGTTATTTCAAAAAATATGTTAGTTCCACATTAGAGCATCTTCTGACACGATTCACCACATTCATAAACTAAAAGAGAAAAATGCATCATCATAGTACATCAAGAAAGCATTTGAAAAACCTTGGTGTAACTGATTTAACATTTCTAGAAAATGGAGCAGAAGTGAATTTTTGTAACTTGATAAAGGGTTTCCATGAAGTTCTACAGTGAAGTTCATATTTGAATTTGAGTCATTAACAGTATTCTCTGTAAGATTAAGAATGAGAAGGGACAAAAATGAATATAGCTTAACACGAAGAGTAACAGATCCCAAAGTTTACCCTCTGAACCCATACAGTATTTTTACATTGATGTAGAGGTTGACACATATACAGCCAAACATATAATTTTAATGGAACATGTGTGTGTGTGTTACACTATAAAGAGAAGGAAGTGAAGCTCAAGCAAAATCTACAAGTAGAGAAAGTGAGGAGTTTTCAGAGCCAACATCAACGTGTTTATGTATGAAGTATTAAGTAACATTTAGTAAAGTTCACTAGAACAGGGCCATTGGAGCCTAGACGAAGCAGCAAGGTGTTCTATAGGGAAGAAATGTCAGGTCTGTTCCCTGCGTAGTCTGTGTCCACGTGAGGTCCTGTGACAGGGACTTGTGCTCTGCATTTGCAGTATTCAGTGTTTATCTGTGCATGTTATCAGTTTCGTGTTCTATACATCTGTAGGAAAGAAATGACACTTCACAGAGGATCCAGATACTCTCCTGCAATGTTGTGTAAATGTAACTTGTACAAGGGAATCGGAAGAGTGACAACCAGGGCTTAATTCTCATGACCCCTAAACCAGTTTCTTTTTCCAAATAATAGCCTTTATGACAAATGGTGAACCATTAGGTTTCTGGTTTAATGCATTCATTTATGAATCCAGCCTTCTTTCCCTATTAGGTGATGAGTTATATGAATGGAGGGTTGACGTTTTATTCATATTCATATTCCTTCTTAGCTAGTACAGTGTTGAGTATCTAATAATTGCTTAAGGTACATTTGTTGACGTGATAATGATTTGTTAGTGTTTAAGAACCTGGTGAGATTTTAATGTGTGTAATAAATTTTTACTCAATCAGAGATGGACATGATCTCTTTTATCTTGATGATTAAAAATGGAAGGGATTAAGTGTCTTGTAAACAAAATACATGGATAGTCATGATCAGCAGGCCATCCTTGCTCTTGATCTCTTGGGACTATTAGACATGCACTGTGCATATTACTATAGAGTGTAAACATGCTCTCAAGCCTAAGGAAACATTTTACATGGCTGGTTGTAAGAAGAACACTTATTTTTCTCTCCCAAATTGAGAAAGCTCTAACAAATACAGGGTTTATTTTAAAAACAAATTATTTTTTAAAAGAGGAAAACAAAACCCAAACCCTAAATTCTTATGAGGCATTTGTATCATGAGTTTCATGATAATGAGTTAATCTGATCTTCTTCCACAGAAACAGCTATAGAAGTTAGAAAAGGAAAGTAAAGAAATAGCTATCCCATCCTAAGAATTGCTACATGTTCAGGAGATAAAAATAACAGACCAAAGTCAGAAAAGGTTGCTCATTTCTGTAACTTCTGTCCCTTAGGAAGCTGAGGCACCTGAATTGCCATGTGTTCAAGACTAGCCTGGATCATATAATGATTTCTCAACACCCTGGGCTACGGAGTAAGACCTTGTTTCAACAAAAGAAAACAACACAAAACAAAGCCAACAATATAAAGGATTGGCAGGGCAGCTACCAACCATCCAGAATGCCAGTTCCAGGGGACTGGACACCTTCTGGCCTCTGCAGACATTGTACCACACAGATGCATTGATACACATGCAGGCAAAGCATTCATATACATGAAACAGAAATAAACAAATAGGATTTAGAAAGAAATGACAGGGCTGGAGAGATTGCTCGGTGGCTAGGAGCACTTGCTGCTCTTCCAGAGGATTCAAGTTTGATTCCCATCAACCACATTTGACAACTCACAACCACATGGAACTCCAACTCCAGCGTATCCTGCCTCTTCCTCTGGTCTCCATGCCGTCCCTCCCATAGACATGGCATACACTCACACAGCTTCCCTCCCATAGAAATGGCATACACTCACACAGCTACACACACATACACATAAAAATAAAAATAAGTCTTAAAAAAAACCAGACTGAAGTCAAATACTAGACTAATTTTCCTTCCAGTACCCGGCAAGGGTCAGAGTAGTCTCTCTGGGAAGGGTTCCCAATGGTGTTTATCTCTAGTGTTAGTTTAGTGCTTAATAAGAGACACTCTACTGGAAAACAAAAGGCATGAAAGAAAACCACATACAGAAAATGATGGAAAGATTGAACAAGGCAGAGGTGATTCATACTTGGCACTCACCAGAATCAGCTTGGTTTGAGGCACTGCACAGAAGGAAGCAAGATAGTTTACTTTCTTACATATGCCTTTTAAATAATGATGTGTGGTCACAAAAACAGATCACTGCCACAAAGAAAATTTCAACAAAATTCTACAGAGTCATCACAAATCATAAGAAGGTCATGTGATTAGCTTGATTTAATTATTCCAGAATGAATACATTTATAAAAACATTATACTGTAGCACACTATACATACACACGTGCATACACAGATATTTTGAAAAAGTAATAAATAAATGACAGGAGAAGCACATTTCCTTATTTAAATTTTTTCCATTTTCTTTGTAAATATTACTTTTAGTAATGATCATTACTTTAAGATTTCAAATATTTTATTATTTTTATTTTATGTGTATGGGTATTTTGCTGGCATTTATGCAAATGAACCTGTGTCCTTCAATGCTTGTGGAGGTCAGAAGAGGGTGTCAGATCCCCTAGAACTGGAATTACAGATGGATGGTTGTTAGCTGCTATGTGGGTGCTAGGACTCAAACCCAGGTCCTTTGTGAGAGTAGCCACTGCCCTTAACTGCTGAGCCAACTCTCCAGTGCCCATTACCTTAAAGTTTATTAGCTTATGCTTTTAAACTACTACCTTCTAATTTCTTGACATTAATTTTGATTTTTTTGTAATATCATGAATACATTTAGTTTATTTTTTCTTTCTCATACCCATTTTTCTTAATTTCCTCCAACCATCTTAGATTTCATATGTAATGTTTTTTATCTTTCAAAATGGTCATCATTTTATAAAATGTTTTTTGCCTATGACTATCAGAAGGGTATTTTAAAATTGTTTCTGAGAGTCTTTTAAGTTACTGGATCACTGAATTTTAGTCAGAAAATAAGTTTTATTTTGGAGATAAGGGGAGGGGAACTTAGGTTTTTCCTTGTGGCTTTTTTTAGTTATCATCATAATCTCATTTTAAAAAAATATTCTGACTCTCCCTTTTGACTTCACCTGTCTGCAGAGAGTTGAACCGAGTCTTCCATATCAAAGAAAAACCAAATTTCACTCCCTTGCATCCTTTTAAGTGCTGTTTGTTTAATATTTTCTAAAAATTTTCTGAGACAGGGTTTTGATATGTAACTTGGTCTCATGGCTTGCCTGGATCTCACTGTGGAGGTGTTCTCCATTTGAGAGAAATCCTTTCACACTTAGAGTGAGTTTGTGTGCAGTGTTCAGTTACCAGCATACACTCCAGACTGGCATGTGTATAGTTCTGGGAGGTTAGGGTGGATCACTGTGCATGTCATTTCCTGTTGAAAAATCTGTGTCATGAAAATTGGAGGCAGTCCTGACCAGAGTCTCAAGGAGGAGCAGTTGACAGTACCTTTTGTCATTCTAAATTCACATGGCAATTAGGACCACTATGTGTGCTAGTTGCCTACATCCAAAGAAAAATGAGGATTTTTATATCTTTGATAGGAAGAATGTTCGTAATCTGGATCCAGAGACCTGTAGAACTTAGGCTCCTAGTTTCCCCAAGTCCTTGGAAGATGGCAACACTGTCTTCTTTGATGATTACATTTCAAAGAGAAGGCTCTAAGGTCTTTGAGAAAGACATTCCAGGGTTGAAAACTGGCAAGAAGCTTATGTAGCTTTAAAAAAAGATGTGCATATATTTCCAAGAACAGAGAGAAATCACAGTAAGTTTTTCAAAGTTAACACTGAAAGAAAATGGTGGTGCCTATGGGACTGGCTCTTTCCCTTTATGCCCCAGAGAAATTCATACTTTCCCTCCCTCTAGATCTTTGTCTCTATTTCAATTTGTGTTTATCCTTATCTTTTCCCCTCAGAAACAAACATTTAAACTATTCTCTGTACATTATTCCAGAGGTGGTTCCCCTATGCAAGTGTGTGTGTGTGACTGTTGTTAGGACAAATTCTGTGTTTGCTGATTCCATCTTTTCAGGCTCTCATATTCTAAAGCAGGAAGCAATCAGGGAAGGCTTTATGGAAGTGAGCTGATCTAGGTCCTGAAAGTTGAAGAGTTGAGTAGAATATTTAACGGCTTTTCATAGTTATGTAAAGGAGTTCTATAAACTTTAATGCCTTTAACAAAACAAGCATTTGTAATTTAGGTACATAAATAGATCTAAAGATTGTTTATTATGGAGTAAATTATCTAGTAGAAAGACTTCACACAAGAACATACTATTAAGGAGAGGATGTAGGTTCGAATTACTAGAGCCTGTTGTGCCACTTTCATGAACCAGTAAGTCAGTGTGCTGTTTTTAGTTCAAGAGCTTACACATTTGGCTCTCTTATTAGCAGTGATTAAGACATTTCATTGCATGTATCTGGTGAAAAGAACTTTGAGGTCAGAGATTAGCTTTATAATTTCCTTCTAATAAAAGCCTGTTTCCTCCTGAAGGAAATCAAATTCTAAGTTCATATTTTCCTCTATCAAAGAGAGGATTGAATATCTGTCTTCCCGAAGTAATGAAATTATATTTCAGGCTCATTCTCACTGACACTATATGACAGTTATCTACAATAGAAGACTGTTTGGTAACGTGGTTTGGAAAGCAAATTTTGGAATCATACTGAATGCTGAAGTAAGAAATTTGGGCTTAATTATTAGTGGAGACTATTTGATTAGAGCAGGGACAAACTCAAACAGTTGGGGGAAGATTAAACTGTTGTGTGTGGTACAGGTTACTTTGCAGTATTGAAGGGAGGCAAGAAGAATCAAGACCTCTTTTTAATGTTTTAAATAAAAGATAATAAGGACCAAAGGGCTGAAATGGAAATGAAAGCTTAATGTAAAGAAAGGATTGAGAATTGTGAAGACTCTAAAGGGTGAGAGGGAGGGAGGAAGTGGGACAGCTAAGTTCAGATATTAAGTGGATAAGTGTGCAGAAGAGTGGTGATGTCATACTACCAGTATGGCAGCGAGGTGAGTTGGGAGAAGGTAGATACATTGAACAGTGGAGACAGCCAGAAGGAATGAGCTGTTAGCTTCTGGGTATTCAAATACATATATTTGTACGTTCATTTTACAAGGCAGATCATTTGACATTAGGTATGTATGTAATATGTAAACTAACATAAGTAATTTGCCATTTTCACAAATAGTCATCAAGTAATATTAATTTAAATGATTGCAAAAATAGAGGTTCGCTAGCTTTAAATAGAATTCTTGTGACTTCCTCTGTCAATGCAAAAACACAACTCTCACCTTAAAGGAGATGTGATAATTTGTCTGGAGCCAATAATAATAAATATGAGTGGCTGTGGCTCAGGAACACAGATTTGGGTCACTGCAAATTCCATGTTCCAATGTGGTAACAGGTTCATGAAGTTTTAATAGGAACAGGATAAAGAAAGTCGTACATTAATACACTTTCCAAATACATTAGTGTAAACATTAGGTAGGCAGAGGGTGATAAAGTGGGCAAATCGCAGCTGTAGGCCTTGGATACTGTCTGAAGACGTTCTTAGCCTTTGGGGTTGGTGGCAACTAGACATCGTTTTGCCTATTCCACGGGATTGACTAATTGCTGCAAAGATGCTAGTTCACACACAGAGGAAGGTAGTAAATGATGCTGAATGGTAGGAAAGATGGCCCAAGACAATTTGGCTCTAGACTTGCAGCATTCCAACCTCTCCACATCTTTGAAGTTCTTATCAATCAGCCTTTGTAGTCTCTGCCTCTTATTCTTGTTCACATCTCCTTATAGCTGCAGAGACCTCACTATTAGGTTATTGGAAAGCCTTTGGGAGGTCACAATTATGACTTAAATTGACTGAAGCTGCCTGGGGGGAATGAAGCTACTGTAGAGCACACCTTCCTTTGGCCATCAGAGAATCAAAACAGTGAACCTGAAGCTGAAACAAGGGGTCTCATGCTGGGAGAAGGAAAAGGCTGGAGCCCAGGGTGAGCCAGAAGGGGAGCTTGTCTCCTGAAAAGAGATTTCACACAATTCTAAGTACATGTCAGACCATCTTCTAGGAAGGACTTGAGTAGAGCTGATGATGGGTGGGACTACACCTTGACCAGAATTGCACAGCTATGACTATCTCCTGATTTTGTCTAAACCTCACCTCATGCTGTGGCCCAGTAGATGACCTTGGGGGATAGTTCCTTGATCTCTTTGTTTATCTTCCTAATGTGGCCACATTGAGTACATTCCCTTTTCTACTTTTCAGTATTACTTGTTCTTTTGATTGACCTCTTGAGGGGTGGCTGAGCCTGGCTTGTTAGGGCTTCTAGGATCCATAACTCCAGTAAAATGATGTTTCTGTTCCAGAGAGCAGGGTTTTTTTTTTTCAATCAATCTGTTGGAGAAAGCGCTGTTTAAAATGGGTTGATGGGTATTTCAGAAATGATCTGAGCAGCTGAAATCTGTGAAAGTCAAGTACTAGAAGTCATGAAACTGTTTCTTACATTAACCCTTTTTATAACATACACTTTTAGCAGTGATTGGTTATATAGTTCTGGCTTTAATTTGGAGTGAGTTTTTTACTCTCATCAAGGTATGAAGGGGGGTGAATTTTAAATTTATTTGCTTTAGGACATAGAGTCGATGAAATCTAGTTAGTAGTGTGGGTCATAAGAGAACACCAGGTTTTGTTTCTCAGGGTGTTGAATAATGGCTTTATAAACAAGTATTTCATAATGATCATCATACTTCTACAGTTTAGGTCCTATAGATTTTGTTAGAGGTGGGGGCAACTGTTTAGATTTCAGGTTGCCTAAATATAGCCATAGATTTATCATTTTTTAAAACTTGATTTGCACTTCTTGGTATCTATAGTAAAGGCAATTATATTTTGAACCCTAATTAAACTTTAAGCTAAAATATGAATGGAACTTGAAAGCTTATTTTCTGAAACCAGTTGAAAAGGGGAAAAGCAAGCCTTTGTACTTTCTAAACAGAAACTTTTTGATGTAGATAGTATTGATCATGAATAAAATATTACCAGTGTGCTAGATAGCTTTGGTGTCAACTTGACACACCTGGGATGAAGGAGTCTCAATTGGGGAATTGTCTTCTTTGGACTAGCCTGTGGCCTTGTCTCTGGGGTATTTTCTTGATTGAGTGCTAATGGAGGGTACAGCTTGCTGTGGGTGGTGCCACCCCTGAGCAAATTGTTCTGTGTTGTTTAAGAGAGTAGGCTGAGTCTGGGCCAGGAAAGCAAGCCAGTAAGCCGCGTGCCTCCATGGCTTGTGCTCAGGTTCCTTCCCTGAGTCCCTGCCTTGGGCTCCCTGATGAACTGTGTGACCTGGGAGATGTAAGCGAAATAAACCTTTTCCTTCCCAAGTTGGTGTTGGTCAGAGTGTTTTGTCACAGAAATGGAGAAGCAAACTAGTACAACCAGCATATCGGCTTCGCAAAGACAGCGTCGCTGTGTAAAGAAACCCATGTTTTTCTATCTGTGTGCACATGCCACTGCACATATGTGGAGGTCAGAGGACAGTTTCTGAGAGTGAGTTTTTGCAGCGTTTGTAAGCTGCATTTCAGCTATATCTGAATAAAGAAGCATTAGTTTTAATGAACCTGATCTCTGAGAACCACCCATTCCTTCAGCTGTCTCTTGGAACTGTGCTCTCTAGACAGACTTCTGCCATACTTGTATTGAAGCAGCATTTCCAGCCTCAATTGAGAAAGTAGAAGCTTGGTTTCACACCATCCCGTCAGAGAATCTTGCCCTTTGGTCCCTAGACCCCACATCACACACGTAACATCAAACAGACCTCTGTCTTTCTCACTGCTTTCCACGAGAAACACAGTGCCTTCAGTGTGTTGCTTTGATTTGTTGATCAAGCACACCCACATTCATTTGCTGTGCCATCTTAGGTGAAGGGCAAGATAGGGTCCCAAGGGATTAAAGGCAGGTGCCCAGTCAAAAGAGGACCTGGTGTGGTGAATTGGTTTACATTATCATTAGTAACCCTTTTGCTCTCAAGGTTAGGTGAAAGTTGCAGTCCAAATTATGTCTATCTTGTAAAGGTCATTTATTACTCCAGGTTCTCAGCTTCTGCCTTGTTGAGTCAGGGTCTCTTGTTTCTGCTGCTGCTGGGCTGCATACTCCAGACTGCCTATCCTGTGAACTTCTGGGTTCTTCCCTCCCTGTCTCTCATCTCTAGGAATTCTGGGATTATAGATGTGTGCCACCATACCCGCTTTTTGATGGGTGTTTCAGGGATTGACTTCAGATCGTCAGGCTTGGGTGGCTAGTGCCTTTTCCCACTGAGCTCTCTGCCTGGATCCAGAATGTGTTTCAAACAAGGACCTTCATGTTTCCAGTTTGTCTTGAAATTGCATAGTGTTCCTGGAAAATTCTTTAGACATTTTCAGTTTGAATTTTACTCTGCCTTGTGCCCATCACGAGCTACTGGTTCCACTTTTTAGGTATCCAATGCAGGACAGAATCTCTGTGAAAGCAAAGCGTGCTAGCTTAGGTTGATTACAGACATCTAAGCAGTTTGGACTAGGCACAAATTATATATTCACAGAGCCTCAGCTTCGTTAGCCACAGGATGACCACTTAAAGTTGAATGAATAATTTAGCAGACAGAATTCAAAAGAGCAAAGCTGAAAGCCTCTGAGTGCAGTGGGGGAGAAAGGAATCAGTGAGCAGACGGGAGGCGCTTCCAGCTCTGCCTGACTCTTCTCCAGGCTGACGATAAGCCAACCAACGGGCATATGCTATGTCAACGTTTATGGTGCAGTGCAGATGTAGGGGTCTGCTATGTATCTGCTAGGGTTGTATTTGTTAAGCAGAAAGCCAGTGTCTGTGGGGTTTGAAGAAAGATAGTTACATTATGGAGAGTAGATTGACCTTATTTGCTTCATGCGGAAAGTCTATGGTCTCTCGAAGGCATAATGCTTTTTTGCTTTCTTTAAGGAAATTTTTTAATGTGTGTCTGTGTGGGTGTGGAGATATGTGCTTATGCGTGCAGTTGCCTGAGGAGAACAGGAGAGGGAGTCAGATGGCCTGGGGCTGGAGTTACACATGATTGAGAGCTGCCTGGATGTACGTAGGGGAAACTGAACTTGGGGCCTCTGTGAGAGCAGTATGCACTCTGAACCTCTGAGCCATCTTTTTTCCAGTCTCATAGTTCGTTCAAGTCTGACCTGATCCTCCTTCCAAGTCACTGTCTTAGCATGCACTTGCTCTTAAAGAAAGGGTGTCAATACCCTCAAGGATAGAGGCACAGATCCATCTGTTGTCTGTGGCAGCTTAGAAGTGCCTTTAATCTTTTAGGGATATCAACTCAGGTAAATCTGGGTCCTTGGCTTTGATGCAGAAATGAATGTCAGAATGAACCATTCTGAAGCAGAGCAGGAGTTTATTGAAATAGAAAGGTGCTCAGAGAACACAGGGCACCTGAGAGGAAGGGTGTGGGTTTCTCAGAGGGTTGCTGCTTAATAAAATAAACTTTGTGTGTATGGATTTGAACATGTGTGTGTGGGAGGGGTAGGGGGGTTGTGTTTACACGTAGGTGTACACATTTGGAAACCAGAGGCTGACATTAAATGTTCTTCCTCAATTGCTATCTACCTCATATAAAAGGCAAGAGTAGAAAGAGAAAGAGAAAAGATGAGAGAGACAGAGAGATGAGAGAGAGAGAGAGAGAGAGAGAGAGAGAGAGAGAGAGAGAGAGAGAGAGTGAGTGTCAAAGGAAAACAACTTGTGGAAGTCAGTTCTTCCCTTCCACCTTGTGGGTCCCAGGAATTTAACTCAGGTTATCAGACCCGGCAGCAAGCACTGTTACCCGCTGAACAGTTCCTCTCACCCCTTTTAAAAGGCCTTCCTCCGGTCCCCTTTCCTTTCTCTTCAGGACCCACTTCCCTCTCCTCCCATCCTTTCCGGCATTCTTTTCCTTCTCTGTTCTCTTCTTCCTCCCCTTTTCTCCCCCTTCCATTTCCTATATTTTTCTTAATAATTAAAACAAAAAATAAATCAGATCGATAAAGCTCCAAGGGAAAAAGGAAGTGCCTTTGATAAAAATTCCAAAGGACTCTTGCAGTACAATACAAAGGATACTCTTGGCTGAACAATTTTTATGGCTAACTTCGGAGCGTGCCATTATGTACCTCGTAAAGCAAGAAAAGTCCAGACAGTGGCCACTTCTGTCCTGATGCCTTTCCCACAGATATTCTTGATTTCAGTATGTGAGCCAAAGACCGGAGTCTGTAGCCACACACCCGCTCCCTGCTAGAGACAGCCCCGGCACCCCTTTCTCTGGTAAACAGTGGCAGGCTGTTGTGAACTGGACAACTATTGTTTGTGAACTGTCCAGTTTGTGAACTGGACAGCTATGGGTTTGCGAGTCCTTCGTGTCTCCTCTTAGAATTCTTTCATTTCCCTTGGTATACCTGTTCTGTGTTCCACACTGATGTCCAGTATCTCTCATGTAGTTGACTAGTCTTTTATGTGGGTATTGGGATCTGAATGCTGGTCCTTCCTCATGCTTCCTTGGCAAGTGCTGTTACTCACTGAAGCATGTCTTTCGCCCCGGGAAAAGATACTTTTAACCATAATCCATCACTTTCCAGGCCCCAGAAATTGTTTTTTTTTAAAAAAATCTTTAGCTGGATCCTTACCTTTAAAATTCTTTATTGAGTTTCATACATTTCATTTAACAGCTCTTAATCAAATTTAGAACCTCCCCCCCAGCCACCCCTCCCTGGTCCCCCACTGCACCTCATGTGTTCTGCCATACATGTGAAGTCCTATCCTAGGCCCCCTCCCCGTTCATCTCCCCAGTGCCTCACCAGATATCATGCATTCCAGCATACATGCTGAGTCCTGTCCACTCAAGCATTTGTACCCTGTTGTCCTCTAGTGCAAATTAATCCACTGGAGTCTGGTCAAGATATCTAGATATCATAAGGAAGGCATACTCTCTCTTTCCCAGTAGTAATCAGTCTCCAGTAGTTCTCAGTCTAGGTGTCTGGCCCACCACCAATTTGTCTCACTGCACTCTGGGTCCTTGTCTAATTGAGTTGGTGTGGGCCCTGTGCTCGATGCCACTATTGACAGAAGTTCACATGTGCAAGTTTCCCAGTGGCCTGAAAGCCTCTGCTTCTCTGCATTCATGAACCAGCCCTGGCTCTTACAATCTTGCCACCCCTTCTACAATGAGGTTTAATATAGGAGTCTTACCCAGCAGTTGTTTTTATTTTATGTGTATGAGTGTACTGCCTGCATGTATGTAAGTGCAATGCCTGTGCAGTTCAGAAGGGGGCGTTGGATCCCCTGGAACTGGAATTATGGATTGTTGTTAGCTGCCATGTGGGTTCTGGGAATTGAACCCAGGTCCTTTTCAAGAGCAGTTAGTGTTCTTAGCAGCTGAGTCCTCTCTCCAGCCCAGGTTCCTGCCATCTTTAAACAGTAGTGCTCTAAAGAATATGAGGAATGTGTTAGGGAGCACATTAAAAGCACTGGAGAGATGCTGGGGGGCATTTTGTTTGTTTTGGTTTGTTTTTGCCTTTGCTTTATAAGAAAGGGTCTTCCTGTCTTCTTATGTAGTCCAGTAGAACCTCGGACTTGTCATCCTCCTGCCTCAGCCTCTGTAGTATTGAGATTATAGGCAAGAGCCACCACACCTGATTCCGAGAGATTACTTTTCTTGAGAAGCCATTGCCACTTGGCAGGCATGTTGCTTCTCATCATTGTTCAAGGAATTCTAGGGCAGACACTGCTTTAGAAGTTTTATAGTTATTAAATATGGCTGTGCCACAGCGGCCAGACTTTTCTTTCTGTCTTCTGCTATGAAGGAGTGGGCCTGTGAATCCAGGGCTTGTACTTAACCTGGTATTTCTCCCAAGGGATGTAATTACCCAGAAAACTGGAGGTAGAGTCAGGCAGAGATAAAGTGCCAGTGGGATTACTTAGTTTTCCATTTGCCCCCCGTGTGCCTTTCCTCTTTGTCCTTGTTGATGAGGTGCTTTCAGGGGACTCTGCAGACATAACAACTGGCATAAACCTTGGAAATGTCAGGAGCAGTCCTAGTATCTGCTTAAATTCTGTGGAGTTGTGTTCAGTTAGGTCTTCAAATCAGTACAACTCATGGCCAGAGAAAGCATGCAGGTGGCATGGCTGGGACAGTCCATGCGGAATGGCACTGTTCAAACATGGTCACGTGTTGAATTTTTATGGATACTTTTATTGTATATAAATATCTGTGACATAAAATATCTGGAAATAAAAATGTTTGTCTCTGAGTTTATTATAAACAGAATAAGTTAATTACTCCTTCTTATATACTTTTATGTTCTAAAAATAGACCATGTGTAGAGACAAAATACCAAACATCTTCCTAAATAGATGATCACGAATGAAATCGTGATTCACTCCTTTATTAAAAACTATTTTGCTTCAGCAATAATAAGATGACAATAATATTTAATACGACAGTCAGACAACAACTCAGAAGTGCCACATTATGACCCATTTGTACAGAAATTTCAAAAAGGGGAGAATCTTTTAAGGTGCATTTTATTATTATACCCTGAGAAAACTAGAAAGAAGTCATGATGTGGAACTGGGAATGGCCAGGTTTCTGAAGTGTGGCAGAAGTCTGCAAAAAAGGTTGCTGATTCTCTGTGAGGTAAAACACGGGATTTAAACAGTTTAGCAGTGTGTGGCCGTAACTGTCATCACAGCACCTTGGCTTATTTGAATAGCTAATGTTCATCATGTAGAGAAAAATATGAGGAATGTGTGTGTGTAATTTACAACTATACCGAGTCTCTCTCTACATATTTTCTGTTTTTCTCTCATACTGATACTCAACCAAGTATAGGTCACATTCTGACTTAGAGCTAAACAGGTCATTAAATCTGTGTGTGCACACTGCATTCATTTCTCAAGGCACTCTAACTAGTGATGACCCTCTTGTTAATTTATAGCTCTTCACCCACGTTTTGCCTTTACTTATGGTTTTTAATAATGAAAGCATCTATTCTTTAGATTGAGAGTGTACAGTAAAATAAAGACTATCCCAGGCAAAGAGAGCCTGTGAGTTCTCTCCAGAGCATTTTTGGTTGGTAATCATAAGGAGAAATTTGATCCCATTTTTACCATTCATTCTGGAGATTGATTATGTAGTTGCTTGGGAAACATTATTTATGCTGCGTGCTTATTATTTCTGCTGCTCCGAACTTGAAGCATGGTGTGCATGTTAGTGAAGAATGTCGGTACTTGATTATAATCATAGCTGCATCTCTTTTGATAGGCAATTTCACTTTGGAGAATAGGTGTGAGATTTTTTTAGTGTTTTGAATGTAAATCCGATCAATAACATCACACAATATACAGTGTGTGAATGATAAATAAGGTTTATTGTACCCTGTTTATTAAAATACAGAAAACTTCCCAGCCATATTGATGTTCTGCATTCACTTGTTTTAGATTTTTATTTTGTTCTGTGTAAACTTTGAATTAAAGCTTTATTCAGAGTCACAAAAATAGTAATTAGTAAATATTTATGGAATTAATAACTGAGCACATTGCACATATACGGGTGGTATTTTAGATTGTTTCATGTTTGGAGATGGAGCATGTTTCATGGGTGTCTGTGGCTAGATTGGTCAGGTGCAGATGGTAATGCATTTTAAGGAAAAAGCATCAGTAATGAGTGAGGTACTGAGGTGGGACCTGTCCCATTGGATACTAAAACTATTCCACAGCTGGATAAAAGACTGAGGAGATAGTTCAGTAGTAGCCTGCTTGACTAGCATGTGTAAAACCCTATGTTAAAAGCCCAGTGCTGCAAACTAAAACCAAGACCGCATTACTAGTGGGGGCTTTGGTGACAAGCGAGATTCTTGCAGTATTTATACAAATACAGACCTGAGATTCACTTTTTCTCATTCGCACAATGTAGGAGGCATCAGTTGTTCCTGTCACATCTGCTCATTGCTCTAGAGCAGTTGAACAGTAATTCCATTGTCTTCAGAGTCTCTTCCTATAGGCGATAGGCCATTCTGGATGGCCCTTTCCAAATATGCTTTGTTTTAATTTTATTGTGAATGGAAGAGAACAAAGTTTGTCCTGACAGTGAGCCAAAGAAAGTCATGGTAGAAATGGCAGATGAAACGAGGAGGTAGATGTGATTGCTGATATTTTTTTGAAAGAATATTTCTTATTTCTTCTTAGACAATTTTGTACATGTATGGGTGTGTCTTGGTTGGGTCTGACCCGGCTGTACACGTGTTCGGCGTGTCTTGGTCGGGTCTGACCCTGCTGTACACGTGTGCGGCGTGTCTTGGTTGGGTCTGACCTGGCTGTACACATGTGCGGCGTGTCTTGGTCGGGTCTAACCCGGCTGTACATGTGTGCGGTGTGTCTTGGTCTGACCTGGCTGTACACGTGTGCGGTGTGTCTTGGTCTGACCTGGCTGTACATATGTGCGGTGTGTCTTGGTCTGACCCGGTTTCCTCTCTCACTCCCATGGACTCCCTAATTCTTTCACCTTTCACCTTCTGTCCTCTTTTTAGAAAACACAAGTCCAAACAGTGTTTTCTTCATGCCCATAGGTGGGGCCGTCCACCAGGGCATGTACAGCCTATATTACCCCGACACACTGGAAGAAATATCACGTCCCCATACCCCCAGCAGCCGTCAGTTGTCAGTAATTTACTGTGCTAGAGGTGGAGCCTCACGGCCCCTCTCCCACTCATGCTGGAATGCCGACTGGCTGGATTTTGTGCAGGTCATAGCAGCTGTGAGTTCATGGGTGCAGCCACCCTTGCCATGTCTCAAGGACAGACCTTCATAACACTCCTCCGTGTCCCCCGGCTCTTACATTCTTTCTGCTCCCTCTTCTGTGGTGTTCCCTGAGTCTGTGGGGGAGGTGTTGATATAAATGAACCATTTGGGGCTGAGCTTTCAGCATTCTCAGCACTTTGATCAGCTCTAAGTCTCTCCATTGACTGCCACCCAGTCAGCATGAGGTGTCTCTGACCCAGGCTAAGTGTAGCAGTAATCTATAATTATGTATAAGCATACATGTTTAGGGGCAGTGTGATGACATATCCTTTTAGAAAACAGCATCAGTAGACTCCCCTCCAGAGCCTACAACCTCCCCAGCCATGGACTTGTTATAAAGTACCAAGGATGAAATTCCTCCTCTGAAACAGACCTCAAATCCCAGCAGAAAGCAGTTGATTACCCACACAACAGTTATGACATTGTTGCACCAGTAAGTACATCTTGACTGGCAGGTTGGTATTGCAACTTGCAAGGTTCAGTACTGGGTAAATCCACTGAGGACTTTTCTCTCCCAGTAGCCTACACAGTATCTTCCAGTACTATGAAAGGCAGCCATCAGGGAGGACATCTCCAGGTCAGTTCCAGCTTGATTTCTCTACTGCCTGCAACCAAAGTTAGTGGCTTCATTAATAGAGCATCATTATCTAGCTAGAGTATGTAACCAGGACCAATGGCAATAGTTTGTGTTTTGGGGGTCTCCAGGGCCTCCCTAAGTAACTCATAGGAGGTATCCAATGGCTGGCACTGAGATTTTAATTATTTTTTGTTTGTTTGGGCGTTTTTGAATTTTATGTATATGTGTGTATTGCCTGCATGTATGTGAGTGCACCCATGTCATGCAATGTCCACAGAGGTCAGAAGAGTGTGTTGGATCCCCTAGAAGTGGAGTTATGGATGGTTGTCAGCTATTATGTGGGTGCTGAGAACTCAGCCCGGGTTCTCTGCAAGAGCAGCCAGTGCTCTTAAGTGCAGATCTGTCTCTCTAGCCACTAAGATTTTCATTTAATAACCATGTCTTCTGGGGGGAAATATCTACTCATGTATGGTACCTCTGCTCTTTTCATAAAAGTAAATTTTTAAGAAGTTATGACAAAACCAGTTGACAAGCCATGTTGGATGAGGGAAATTTCATAGACTCTTACCTCAAGATGAAGATCTACAGACAATCAATGGATGCTGAAGTAGAGAGAATCAGTTTCTCCAGGGACTAGGTCCCTGAAAGATTAACTAACCTCACGTGGCCAGTCCTAAGCATACGTATACACAAGTACGACTAAAGGAACTCAGATATCTATCTATCTCCGTCTCTATCTCTATTTATCTCTATCTCTATCTGCATGTATATATGCATAACAATAATCAAGTTATTGTTTATAATACTGGGAGTGTGGGGGCCCAGGAGAAGTTGGAGGGGGGCCTGGTAGGGATGGAAATGATGCAGATATGCTTATGCATGAAATTCTAAAAAGATAAACATACAATTTCTTAGTAAGCTTACAAAGTGTGAATTTGCACATATCCCTAGGTTTGAGTAACCGGTCCTGTCCTCTTCCCCTGTTAACCTCTCTCCCCGTTTCACCGCTTGCCCCAGTCCTTGTGTAAACCTTTAACTTCCAGGCTTCCTCCTTCACTTTCTTACTGATACCTAATCATCATTGTCAGCTTAATTAGCTTTCACATCTCCTGGGAGATATATCTCTGGCTGTGTCTTTGGGGTCTTTCCAGAGAGGTTTAAATGAGGAGGGGAGATCTGAGTGAATGTGGGTGGTGTTATCCCAAGATCCTGGGATCCTGGACTGACTAAGAAGGAAAAAAGGATTGGTGTTCCTTCTTTATGTTCCCCATCTGTCACAAGTGGGGAAGTTTCTGCCTCCACAGCTTTGAGCCAGTCCCATCATCATGCTGACCCTACCATGTTGAAACTTGATCCCCTGAATCTCAAGTTACAGTCTATCTTAAGTTGCATTTTAAGTCTAGTCAGAATGAGAAGAAAAGTAGCTAATAAAGGTAGATTTCTGTAAATAGTGCTTTGATCCTTGGCCTAACCCATGGCTAGGATTATGGGCTCATCACAGAGATCATGCACTGGAAAAAGGAAAAACAATGTTAAATGTGACTTTTGTGAAATTAAATTCCATTTTCATTCTGTCTTCCTTTATTTTGTCATGTGAAAAAGAAAAATGAAGAGACTGATTGAGAACCAGAGCCATGAAGAAAATTTCTTTTGAGTGATTTAAAGATATTTAATCAATATTACAAGAGGTCCATGAGGCTAGTTTATATTTATATTATATTTTACAATATGTGCATATTATAAAATATTACATTTTACTAGTTTCCTTACAAATATTTGTCTCTATAAGATTTTCTTTCTTAAGCTTCAGTCTCCAAATGTACCTCTTTGTCTTAAATTTTGTGTGTATGTGTGTGTGTCTGTGTGTGTGTGTGTGTGTGTGATGCATATGGGGAGAGATGTGCATGGTACAACATGTATGTGGAGGTCAGAGGACAACTCAATACATTGATTTCCTTCTTCTATTTTATGTGTATTCTGAAAATCAAACTCAGGTCCAGTCTTGTGCAGCAAAAACCTTTGCTCACTGCTTTTAAAAATTGTGTTCTAGATACTTCTTACATGTTTATTATAATGTAATAGAACACTGTGATCAATGTAGAATTTTACATACATAGTTATATATATACACAACTCTAGCAATATGCATATTCATACACAAATTAGCTTATAAGATTATATTTGCATACTTGCATATGCATATCAGCATTAATATGCATATTCATAGATTCGGTGTCTTAGTGTATCCACTTACACACTGATAGTCACAGTTGGAAGATCATTGTATGGTTTTATGTTAAAGTTTCTTCGGAGAGCTTTTATACTAACTCTTCAAAGATCACATGGACCTCACCTTGGAAAGGCTTTCTCTTCTGAAGTATTTTTATAAAGGGCCCTTAGCGCAGCATGACCTCCAACTTTTCTTGGAAGTTATGCCTGATCTTAAGTTTGTTTGCCAAAGTTTTACTGTATCTTTATAAAATCTTAAAAATATTGTGCCACTTTCCAGTAGCTTGGAATTGCTGTAAATCAGAGGAGATAGAGTTTTGCTGTGTTTTTAAAAAAAGATTTTATTTTTAATTATGTGTATGTTTGTGTCTGTGGGGCAGTGCCCACGGAGTCCAGAAGAGGGTGTCAGATCCCTTGGAGCTGGAGTTGTAAGCAGTTTCCAGTCAGCTGAAGTGGCTTGGGAAATCAAACCTGATTGTTTTGCAAGAGTTGGTGTGCTTAACAGCTGGGCTACCTATTGGGTCGCTGGAGTTTTACTTTTTAAACAAGTAAATAGAACCCAGAATTTTCTTCAATTTGTCAGTGGTAAAGTTAAGAGTTTATGACTTACAGTGGGGCGTAAAGAAAATGATATTGAATTACAAATTAGAATAAGGTTGCTTGTCTGAACTTGACAGCTTACTTGCCCTTTGTCCTTGAGTAAGACTTCCTCAGCCTTTGCATAGCAGAAATGTGTGACTGATCACACCCTGGTTTCCTGCTTCTTCAGAGTGTTGCGATGAGATTTTTCTGTGTGAAAAAACTGTTAGTGCAGCTTGGAGATGCCACTGCTGCAATCAACAGCATCTGCCAGTTACTGTGTTAAGTGTTTATACTATGCTTCTGACAGCTTTGTAGTCCAAGCAGCATTTAATATTGTAGCTTTACAGATAAATGAGAGGGAGGATCAGGGAACTAAGATACTTTGGTGAAAAGAAAGGGCAAGATTCGAATCCAGGACTGTTGGACAGAGAAACCCACATTCATAAACACATGACTTTCTCAACTCACGAAACAATTGCTACATAGCCTTCTGTGCAAATTGGGTGCGGCTGGAAAAGCACAATTCTCCTTATTTATACATTTGAATTATAAGCATGAAAACAAACGATGTTTGTTTTTTTAATAAGATGTAATTCCATGGAGTTCTAATCATCCAAATCTGTTCTTCTCTTAGAATTTAATTGTCCTGAACCCACTCACAGTGACAGAGGAGGAAATAAGACCGTCCCTAGAGAAACGCCTAGAAGCCATCATCAGTGGGGCCGCGCTGTTGGCTGACTCTTCTTGCACCCGAGACTTCCACCGAGAGCGGATTATAGCGGAGTGCAATGCTATTCGCCAAGCTCTCCAGGATCTGCTGTCCGAGTACATGAGCAACGTAAGTGACAAATCCCTCCTCTCCCCACTTGTGTCGTCAGGGTGTCCTCTTTGTGCTTTGGAATATCTGCTGAGATGCCTTAATGGTCAAAATACAATCACTTACAACACAGTAGGTGATTTTGTGTTGGTTGGCATTCGCAGTGGGTTCTGTAGTGTTTGTGCATAACTGTTTTGTTTATGGAAATATCTAAGTCTTAGTGGAGAGCCAGGATTGGAGAATAGAAACTGGTATTGAACATTAATTTATGGGAAGAGAAGCTAGAGAGAGGGATACATTGGTCAGGCTAAGTTGGCAGCAAACAGCATGGGAAGTGAGTTCAGACAGTGGTAGATAAATGTCCTTGTGGCAGATGGCAGAGATGGGAGTTGAATTTGAAGGGAGTAAAGAGCCTGGGCAATTCAGATGTGTCTTTGTCTTTCCAAACGTGACATAGCACCCTGAACTTTCCCACCTTTGATCGTCACTTACAAAATCTGAAAATGCTGTTTAAAGTTAAGTGTTTGTTTTAAGGTTCTTTTTGTTTAATTATATATTGTGCATATATCCATTTATGGAGCTTCTGTAACTGCTGTTCACATCAAATGTAGTACTGTTTCTGAAATAGACCAGAAGATCTTGACGTAGTTTAGCTATGCAGTCTGATTATCCAGGATTTCACTCTTACGGTTTTAATTACATTTGGTCAACTGTTGACTGAAATAATTGATAGAAAACTCCAACAGTAATTCCTGCTTGAGTATAACTTTCATTATAATACATTCTACTTTATTTTTTTTCCTTTGTTTTTACCATGCCTAAGTTGTAAATTAAACTTTGTCATAGGTAGGTATATATAGGAAAAATCATGGTATTTCTAGGATTGGTACCACATCTTCAGGTATCTACAAAGGGCCATAGATGTGTTTTCTACAGATGAGGAGATATTACTATATATTAATCATGGATATGTCTTACCTAGTAGACCTATATAGTTGCACAGGAATAGTTTGCTTATCTACCCTATTATAAATGGGGTAATTTAAGGTTTATGCAGGTATGTCTGGGCAATTTTTAGTCACAAAACATGATGTTTTTGGATAAGAAATTGAAGGTTTGGGATTACTCATGAATACTCTAGGAGAATAATTGAAATATGCTAAATTAGTTAATGGGTTTTGAGGACCCTTGAATGTGTTTGACATATCTCCATAGTCTTAGTATTTGATGCTTTTGGCTCCTGACCATCAGTTTCTTGTCTGTTAAGAAGTCAAAATTGAGAATCAGATTTTGTTGATAAGAACATATTAGTAATATCATATCCTGCTAGACTATCTTAAACTTGAATATTCCCAGTGTAGCATGTATGATTTTCTTATTAAGGATTGTTTAAGGTAGCTCATCAATTAGGAAGAATTTAGAAACTTATCTGAAAACCATTAAAAAGATTATTCTCATCCTTATAAAATAAAATTATGCATAGTTACTTATATATAAATTATAGTCATAAATAAATTTACTTTATCTGAAATAGAAAGTCATTGAACTAATTATAGGTATACAGATACATAAACATGTACAGTCATCTACACAGATAAAGAAGAATGGATTCATGATTTGTGGTGTCTAGTACAAAATGAGAATGAGAGGGTTCTTACTTAAAAGAAACAGAAAAGGTTTTCTCCCAAAGTCACTCTTGATCTATGGAGTAGATTTTTATTTGCTATTGTCATGTTTCCCACTTTGTCAACTTACTTATAGAATGAAGACACAGACTGTCACAGGCCTTTGTGATCCAACCCCATGACTTTGAACTACCCTGAGGTTTGCCAAGGTGTTTCTCAGAAGGGAAGGGCAGTATCAGTTGCGGAGTAGAAAGTTGTTTGGCAACCCTGCTCAGAACATCTGGACTCAGGACCACATGTTTTTCTAGACTTGTGTTTCCTAGCCCTATTCGGCTACACATATTCAAAGATAAAATTGTTAAGAATTTCAAGCCCGAGCTAGGAGAGCATTAAAGCAAAGGGGACTCCATTCTGGATGTGGGGGCTTGTGTACCATCTCAGGCTTGTAGACTTGATGTGTTATATGATACATATCGTGCAGATATGGCCATGTTTTGGCTTTTCCCAATTTTAGTTGAAAACATGCCTACTAGGAATGAAGTAATAGGACATTCAGACCTGGTGTAGTCATTAACAAAATGCATTGTTGTTGGTAAAAATTAAATAAAACCATTCTATTTTAGCATTTTTATGCGTATCATAATTCTAAACGCTAAAGATGGACTAATATTTTTCACAAAGTTATGTTGTTTCTCTAAATTCTAAATAATTATAATGATGTTTAGTTTTAATATGTGTGACTCAAATTACTTCAAAGATTATTATGTTTTAATAAGCATTATATTCTTTACAAATACAATAGATTTAGAATAAATAGATAACAGATTAATAGCTCAGGGATTAAACAGACAAAGGACTAGAAAAATGAGTCTCTTCACTGTTATTTTATGTATTCTCTTGGAGTTTTCACGTTTAAAAATTGTTATAGGGAAACAGTATGAATTGCAAGGTATAATATTTTGTTATGCAAATGCAAGTTCCATTCATACATGAACAATTTCATTGAATAAGAATAATAACTTTCAAATTTATTCACCTTTGGAAATTGCTGATTTCTTTAAAGAATATATTAAAAGTAATAATTATTAATGATTATTACTGAAAAGTAATTCTATTATAGAGTGGAGGTCTTTAAAACATCTCCACGCCAGGGCAGAGAGCTGACTCAGTGATTAAGAGCATACACAGCTCTTGCAGAGGACCCAAGTTCTGTTCTCCGCACTTACATCTGGTGACTCACAACCACCTGCCACTCCAGCTCCAGAGGATCCATGGGCACCTGCACTCCATGTGTGTCCACCTAGATGCACGTGCATATACATAAATAAAAAAATCTTAAAATATTTACTCCAGATAGCAAATGTGAAAACAAGTGACTGTGAATGCATTTGTGTGAGTATGCATGTGCTCATTTTTAAATAATAATTTAACATGGTTATGAGTTTCAAGGTTTCTTGCCAAGTGCCCAAAACTTTCTGTTGCTAATGTTTTCTGTTACATGTTGGTTTTCAAATAAGGTTAAGTTGTAGCTTTAAGAGGAAAGTAAAATAGACCTTTTCATTTAAAATGCCCAAATAATGGAGAAAGAAGGTAAACAATTTTCTCTTTTATCAAGACAATTTTCTTTAAACTAACCTTAGTTTTTTTTTTCCAGCTTTTGTTTTTGTATTTTGAGATGGGGTCTCCCTGTAGCCCCAGCTGATCTGGAATTCACTATGTAGACCAGGTTGGCCTACAGAGATTCTTCTGCCTCTTTTTCCTGAATGCCGGGATTAAAGGCATGTGCTACCTACTACATCTGGCAAGCCTTAGTTTTAAGAACTCAAATATATCTCATTTACTAAACAGGTTAAAGTATAGCTAGCATTCAACATGCTGGATATCCTCTTCTTCCTTCCTCTGTCCCATTTACTGCCTTTTTACTCTTTTTGGTACCAGACCACAAATACACCCTGGAATGCCTCGTCCATGCGGTAGCCCTGTAGCTCCCTCCTAGCTCCCACCTCTTTGGAGTTGCACCCTTGTTTCCCTTCTCATTGAGTCTCTGTGTTCAATAAATTTGCTGTCTTGTCACATTAAGCAGAAATTTGCAATGTATATATATGTCTTATTTATATGTGTATATATGCATATACACATTTATACATGTATATCCATATGTACACATATATATTCATTTATGTGTGTGTATAGATCGTGTACACATATACGTGTGTATACATATCTATCTGTATCTATCTATCTATCTATCTATCTATCTATCTATCTATCTATCTACATATGGAGACAGAGACAGACAATAGTTTTCTATCCAGAACAAATTACCAGAGACTTAATTTTTTAACATTCAGATTACTCAATAGCCCTATTTGCAGCCCAGCTCTCTTTGGGTTGAAACATTGTGTTAAAGGACTGCATTGTGTTCTGGAGTCCCTAGGGAAGGATGTGTTTTCTAGTGGTTGCCATCTTCTAGAGGATGCCCTCGTTCTTCTGCTCATGAGTCTCTTCTTTAATTTTCACTGCTAGCGCTGTGTGTTTCTAACCCATTTTTCTCTGGCCACACCTGGGAAAGGCTTTCTGCTTTTTAGAATTCATATGACTAGATGGTGTCCACCTGGATTGTAAAAGTTAATCTCCCATCTTAAAACCCTTTACGTTAATTTTATCCTTAGATTCTTTGAATTAGGAAGCAGATTTTTCTGGGGAACCCACCACATGTATCAATATCAGTCTTTCTAATCTCTTTTGTGGAATCATCAGTCTTCTATTCTGAATCCGTTGTAGTCAATAGGCCTCATATTCTAAGCTCTAGGCAGGGAAATCGTATGCTTGTTTTTGTTTAATGTTTCATTCTAAGCCCCAGACACAATGCCTGGCATTTAGAAAAAGCTGAATTGTGTTTCTAAAAGAAAGACCGAATGGAATGACTGCGTATTGCAGATGCTGTGTGATGAAGGAACACCCTCTTTGACATTAACTGTAATGAGTTTCAGGCAACTACTAAATTTATATGACAGAGTGCCTATTATAAAAAATTTCTTTTGCAAAGTGTGGGTTTCTTCTAAAATTCTATGTGAATATTCAGGAACAATTCTTTTCATCACAGCCCTGCCATTTGGATCTGCATCTGGCCTGATTACAAGACAGAATCTTTTTATTTGTTAGAGACACTAAGAAGTGGAAAAAGTATGGCTCCTATCATTTAAAACTTGGGAGGCTAGTCTGTATTTCTAAGCTATGCCTGCTGGTTTTGCATGTCTCTATGATTGGCTGGATCTAGTTCATCTTTTTTGTTATCTAACATACTTAAGGAATTTTTCAGAGGATGGAGCAGAGCAACCGTCCTCCGAGGTGAGGAGTGTTGGTGAGACAGGCTGAAAACGGGTTTTGAAAGTGGATAGCCATCATGCTTAAGTTTTGGATGTCATAAGAGACCTGTTTTTCTGGGATGTGCCAAACTTATATCAGGTTGAATATTGGATGCATTGCCAGGTAGAATCTTCCAGCAGTCTATGAGAATTGGTTACTTTAGTACTCATTTGACTCTTAACTATAAAGAAAAATTAGAGCACTGAGGTCTAGATGCTGCTGCTTGAACAAACACATGTATCATTGGGTCTTGTACAGTGACCAGTTTACATTTCTGCATTTCTCATTTGCCCAGTTTTCTTCTTTTGTTGTCTTATGTGGAAGCACATATTTAATTCTTGTTACATATTTGTGCAGCCATCCATGTCATTTGTGTGTTTGGAGTTTTAGTATTACCTATCTTGGAAAGTTCCAATGTTTCAATAGACCCTACAAAGAAATTTGAGATTGCCCCTTGCATATGGGATCTGTGCCCCTTTCTTGAAAGTCCATTTAGAAATGATTTCAGCCTTAGCTAATTTCTCCTAATAATAAAGTTGGTAAGGGGTATTAGAAATGGCTGTGAGTAGTAGTTTATTAGTTGCTTTTCTGTTGCTGTGATAAATCACCATGACCAAGGGAACTTATAATAGGAAGAGTTTATTGAGTTTATAGTTCCAAAGGAGCAAGAGTCCATCATGACAGGAAGACAAGGTGGCAGAGGTGACTGGAGGAGGAGCAGAAAGTAAAGGTCATGTCTTCAAGCAGGGACAGGAAGCAGAGTGAGACTGGAGACTCAGCAAGGCTTAAGAACTTCTAAGCCGGCCCCCAGTGATGCACGTCCTCCAGCGTGGCCACGCCTTTTCCCAGACCTCCCAAAACAGCGCCACCAACTGGGACAAAATGTCCAGATACTTGGAGTCTATGAGGGGCGTTCTCACTCAAGTCATTGCAAGTAGAAATAGGTTAGAATTAAAATTGTAAAAATGTAGGGCTGGAGGCATGGTAAAGTGCTTTCTCTTTAGCGTGAAGACCTGGGTTTGATCCCTCAGAACCTATGTAAAAATCCAGGAGTGGTGGCACACACTTGTAATCCGAGTGCTGGGGGCACGCAGATGAGAAGATCCCTGGCTTTTGCCGCCAGCTATCTTAGATGAATCAGGGAATTCCAGGTTAGGTGAGAGACCCTGTCTCAAAATAAACAGTGTGAATGGAACTTGAGGATGGGAAATATAGATAAAATGCACTGTATTGTCTATTAAAAGAGTTGAATGGGAAAAATACAGTTCCATTTTTAAAGAAATCTGTAAAGAAACCTCTAGCAAGACTCTCTTACCAGTCAGCGTTTTTCTGAGACTGAAGTTTGTGCTTCAGTTGTATCCTGTTCGCCAAAGCTACATTTTACACCTCAGCTGCACCATTTTAAATTAGCCAGCCATGTAAGAATGCAAGGCTGAGTTCTCCCTTCTCAGACTGAAGCACAGGAACCCCCTTTTGTGTTGAGAATAAAAACCCAACAAGACTCTTCCTTGGCTGTTTGTTGGGTTTAGAGTATTTTGTCTTGCTCAAACACTGTGGGTTGTGTAATAATTTTCTTGGGGCCCCAGACTAATTTCTAACATGAGAAATGACACTTGAGATTAGCCCCTGGCATCTACATGCATGCACGTACACACGTACATGCATGTCCCACATCCCATATTTACACACAAGTTTGTATACACATGAATGCATAAAACAGCAGACAATCAGAAATTCTAAAAATGTAAAGAATGTATCAGACTCGTTTTATGTCTTTGTCTTTTCTCTGTGGACTGCATGTTAGGATCATTGTTGTCAGCTCAGGTGTACTGTACAAGGGATTTTATAGTTATAAATTCCCCAACTCTGCCCATTATGTCTCTTAGTTGAATGAGTGCTTATTTTGGGACCCCCATTTTTCACTTTATACACTGAATACTACAATCTGATAAGCAGCAGTAAGCAGTATTCTTTTAGCTCTGTACAGTACTAGGTTTGCCAAAATTAGGGCTAGCTAACTTAGATTAGAACAGGCCGTTATAATCCAAGAAGCTATAAAGGAACTTTCTAAATGAAATGGCTGGATCAGATATTAAAGCTGAAGTGTGGGAACAGCTTATTGAGAGGAATACTATAGAATTATCAATACTGAGGATGTATATAAGTGGCAAAATAAGTTGTATATTCCCTGTTTTCTTTTCTAAAATAACAGCTAGGGTTTCCATAAGTATGTAAATATATGGATTGCTCTAAAAGTAAAATAGCTTTGTGTAGTGTGGCTCTACAGTGCCATGTTATGGCAATGCCTGAACAAAACCAGCCTGATTGTGAGTGTCCATTAATCCAAGGGTGGGACCTGCTCTGTTCTGAGAACTTGTTCCTTCATATTTCTCCCAGAATGGAGTTCTCTCTTTATTGAAATGGGATATTGAGCATGAAATGGGGAAGGAATAAAAAAAGTTTTATTAGAGAAGACTTTTCCTGTTCTGATTTTTACTGACCCAGAACGGCATGCACTACTGTGAATAGATGTTATCATCCTAATCCGATCTGTTGTTTACAACACAAACAGAATAATTCGTTGCTTACAAAGAACTGCAGTGCTTAATCTTTCCACAACACACGCACACACACACACACACACACACACACACACAAACATATGCATGCACACACATGCACAACACACACACTATTCTGGGTCAAGTGCAAGAAAGGGTCATGAGGGATTAAAACTATATTTAGGTTCCAAGAAGAACCCAAAGCATTGTAAGCTTGTTTACATGATAAATAACTGAGATAGTATTAAATGATCTCAAAACCTAAGATCAACTTTGCTTATAAGGTCGGGTAAAAGTCATTTCCATATTTTAGCCTTTATTTTCTGAGCTGCTTTGGAGTTTAGTCTTATTCTCAAGTTCCTTAGTTAATTGTATGACTTGGTTATTAAATAATATCTTTGCATCTTTTTGGACTTGCTAAGTTTGGGGGTCATCTAAATCAGTTACAGAATGCTCACTTAAGGACTTAAGAGAGTTTGTGCAGTACATACTGAACAAAAGGAGTCTAGATTCTTCTCTCTTGAGAGAAAATGATTCCAATAACTTTTTGCTCTAATGTTCCAATCGCTCTTAAAAACCAAAAGTCAATAGACAGAAGCCTATTGAAATATTAAGTACATGATTGCTGAATTCAGCTTGATTTAAAAAAAATGAAAAAAAGCAGGCAGCTACTATTTTGAGAAAAGACAGGAAGGGTCCAGATAGAGCAGAGCACAGGTGGGCAGAGTGTGGTAACTTTTGCAAAATCAAAATAGCTGAAGAGTCCTAGACGATGCCTTCATGTGGAAAGATGTGGACTGTGTACAGAGCAGTGCAGAGGGAAAGTCCCAGAAGACTACATCCTCTCAGCCCCCTGGCCTGAAGGCCAAGAGCCCTTTATCTTTTCTTTCCACCTGTCATTCACTGTCTGGTTTCAACTCGTCATTTCCTCACAAAAGGGTACTTGCCCTTCCTAGTTTTCAGGAGTTGCTTTTTGATCTTTTTTTCTTTAGCAACAGAATTTATTTACAGTTCTTTGTTACAAAAAAAGAACTAGACTGAATGGTAGAAACGACAGGAATAAAGCAGGACTCCAGAATTACTGCATGAAGTATGCTAACCTGGACTGTGAAGGGTCCCGATCCTTGCAGAGCGGCTAGCCCAGCGATGATACAGGACAAAGAGGGTGGTCAGGTGGCCGGGAAGCAGACCACAGTTGGGTGAGTGTGAATGAGGGTTATTGATGCCTTCCCTCAGGAGATAGCACCATGAGATGAGAGGAGAGATAGGCGGACTGTGAGGGAAGTCAGTTTACAGTGCTGGTTGTCTTAGGGGAACTCTGGACAGACTTGTCCCAGACTAAGGCAAGGCAGTGAAGTCGTATACTCCAACTGTCCTAGCAAAGCCATGCAAGGCTTCCTGACACTGAAGGCAGACCCCATTGAGACACGGAGATGTCAGCTGTCAGCTGAAAAGGCCCCTGAAAGGAGATATGGAGAAACATGCATGATCTACTCCTATAGTTCACAGAAAACAAAAAACAAAAAACCACCTCCCCCCAAAAAAAACCAAAATGGCTTTCTGTCACTCCTGAACAATGAGACTTTATCCTGTGCTAGCAACAAGGAAGTTGGTCTTCTAGAGTATTTAATTTAGTATTGGAAATTACTGGGGGAAATATAATTTTTCAGTCAAATAGGTATTTATGAGATAAATAGATATTTATTCACTAAAATAGTTAACAGGCTTAATTATTGTACAGAGGTATAAGTCTAGACTATTCTAAGACAAGTGAAATTTAATGGCCACCAAGAAGTTATGTGACTGCATAGTATTATAAATACAATAATATACATTTAAACATTAAGAGATATTTAGTAATTTTCTCTGACCAATTCTGTATTGTCCATGAAAGAGCTAAAATTGAGTTTGGCTTTAAAATTCTCTTAGTGGTGTTACAACTTCTAGTCACATAAATTCATATATAGACACCATCCTCTGGAACTGGTGATTTCACAGTGTTGAGCAATCACAGCCTTCGTTCTTGAAGGGATCAGTCAGATCGACGTGTAGCATGGAGATGATAGAAGCTGTAGCAGTGGAGAATACCAAGTACGATGACAGCCAGAGACGAGAGTGACTGACTCCAGGGGTAGATGAACACAGGCTCACAGAGGAGAGATGCTTCTGTTGGCCTTGAAAGCGAGTGGATGCTCAACGCATCGCTGAGGAGGCATAATGCCTGTGTAAAGGAACAGGGGTAGGAATCACGGAGTGCTGGACGTGGGAGTGTGCACAGTAGTTAGTTTAGGGAAAAGGGAAAGGTTGGATAGGAAATAAGTACTGACCATTAAGTGGCAATATATGTATTTTTTCCAGATGGTTAATAAAAGTACAATTTATTTGCTCTCAGAAAAAGTCAAAGTGCAATATAAGTCTTTCTTTCAATGTGGCTTGTATTATAAGCTTCTACTCAGTCTTAGAACATCGCCTTTCAGAATGTATCAGCTGGGCTGACCCAGGTGACATAGAGGAGTGATGGTATGGTGCATGAATCCAGCTGAGTACCAGCCAAAAAGCTGCTGGGACTGTGAGCGTACCATCTTGGATGCTCTTTTTTATCTAAACCTTCTTTGGCTCCATATTTCCACTACAGCTGCATGGAGACCTGGTTTGTGAATTCCAAATGGTCCCATTCTCAATGGGATCATTAGAACTATGAGAGTCAATAAAAAAGTTATTACATTAACCAATAGGTTTTAAGATGGCTTCCAAAGCAGCAGGTGAAAACAAGAACATTACCGAATTTGATATGTACGCTTTACTCTGTGATATACATATAGGAGGCATTTTAATTCTAAATGTATTAATGCTAAATGTACCTATAAGTACAGAAGAGACAGACCCTTCTGTTAATCACAGAGACTGAGGATTATAAAGTTGACATCAGTAAGCAGAAATTAGTTACAAGTGGATTCTACTACGAACCATAGGTTTAGTTACTTCCCACAAGTCTTTATATTCTTTAAGTGCTTGATAAGAATAAAGGTCTCTAGTTATCATTCTAACAGCAGTCTGCAGAGGATGAGCCATCTCTAATAATGAGGACTAAGAGAGTCCAGTTTCAAGAATGGAAGATGAATAAAAAGCCTTGAGGAGCTTCCCCCTGGAACAATTCTAGTTTAGCAAGTTTGTGTGCATGTGCACTTGTGCGATAATGACAGCTTCACTGCATTTAAGAAGCAACTTTTTCAGGTGATCCACAACGGCTATTTATGAAATGAGTGTGATGATCAGCTACCTTCTCTTCAGCAGTATTTACTCAGAATTACTGAATACCCAGCAACCATATAGTCTGTGCTGTGGAACAGTCACAGTCAAATGTCCAGTCAACTCTTTCTGGGTATGTCTCCTTTAGTTCTCTTCAAGTTAAGCCTTCCCAGAGGTCCAGGGAGAACGGACAATGAAAAGAAAATATAAAATTGTCAGAACTGCAGGTTTCACTATTGGTCTATATTTGGGAAGAGAAGAATAATTAAATCTTTGGTTTGCTGAATAATTCAGATGTGACAATCACTATTTGTGACTATTGTGTTGTTTTGTGAAAACAGAAGCTTTCTCCAATTTTACAATTCCTTTAGAAATATTGACTCCTTGTTTTGTCTAGTTTCAGACTTTTGCGTAAAATCTAGAAGCTTATTAACGTTCACAGAACAACTGCATCTTCTGAGTACTTTTCTATTCAGCTGTCCATACTCCATCACACAACCTCTCAGTCTCTCCCTCAATTTTTGTTAAATTGTAGTTTCCTAAGGAATATCTCTTAAAAACTAAAAGCTAAGATTAAAGAAAAACTTTTAAAGTATTGAAATAATTATAGATTCAAGCGAGTTGCAAAAATAGTCCAGAGAAGCCCCCACACTGGACAAAATTCTATGTCACTACATTAAGATGTCAACCCAAGAGGATGACATATTGATATAAATTATATGTATAGCTCTATCTCATGTAAATGAATAATGAAGAACCACAGCTGTACTGAAGATACAGAAACAGTCAGTAGAAATATCTCCCTTGAGCTGTCTCCCTTGATTTTACTCCCACTCTACCCCCTGTTAGATAGTACATTTTTCTCCATTTTTATAGTTTTATCATCCTAGAATATTGTATGAGTGGGATCATAGAGTATATGACCTCCTGAGACTTTAACATTCAGTATAGTGCCCTAGAGATCTATCCATGTGGCATACGTCGGTAGTTTATTTTTCTAAATTGCAGAGCAGGAGTCCGTGGAAGATACATTGTTCCTGCAGGGCGTTACTTTCCTAGTTTGCGGCTTTTACAAGTAAAGCATCTATGAATAGTTGTGAACATGGGTACAGGTTTGTATGTGATGTGGTTTTGATTGTAGTGTTCCCTGCCGAGAATTGTGAGCTTAGACTCTATGCTGTGTGATGTTTAGTTTTTTTTTAAATACAAATGTATATTCATTATATATATATATGAATGTATTGCCTGTATGTATGTAAGTGCACCTGTGTCGTGCAATGCCTGGGGATTTCAGAAGAGGGTTTCAGATTCCCCTGGAACTGCAGTTACAGATGGTTGTTAGCTGTCATGTGAGTGGTAGGAATCAAACCCAGGTCCTCTGAAAGAGCAGCCAGTGCTCTTAACCAGTAAGCATCTCTCCAGCCCTCCACTGATGTTTAGATTTTAAGAAACTGTCAAAAAGTTTTCCAGAGTAAGCACGCTGCATTGCATCCCTATCAACAGTGTGGTAGTATCTTATATTCTGATGACACTTGGCATATTTATTATATTGCATTTTAGTTGTACTGACACGTGTAGAAATGTCTCACTATGATCTTAATTCTAATTGCTAATGATGTCAAATCTCTTCATGTATATTTTCTTTTCAGGGAAATGGCTCTTAATAGCCAGTTTTCTTATGGAATTGTTGTATTTTACCATCAGTTAGTGAATGTTATTTACATACTGTATATGTGAGATGTTTTTAGATACATGCCTTGCAAATAATTTTCAGAGTCTATGGCTTATAGAGTCACATCATTCTTTTTCTTTTAGGTATAATGCTTTTCCTACCTCAAAATGGCTTACTAGGTTCTAGGTCCAAAGATTTCCTCATGTTCTTCTAAAAATCTTTTCTACATTATATTTTTACCTTTTATATTTATATTTTATTTGTAGGCTCCATTTTGAGTTAATATTTATTTATAAGAGATGAAACTTCTCAAAGCACATAGATACAGACACACGTAGACACACACACACACATACACACACACACACACACACACACACACACACACACACACACACACACAGTCCTATTTTGATTTACAGTTCCTCTGGCACAATTTGTTGAAATGACTATCCTTCCTCCACTAAACTATTGTTGTTCCTTTGTCAAAAAGCACTTTTTTTTTTGTACTGGTGAGTGCAGTCTCTCTAGATTCTATTCTACTGAAATCATTCTTTGACTGTTTACCTGTCCTTTCCCCAATAGTGCACGTTATTGATTGCTCTGGCTCTACAATATTCTTCCTGATTTATAGCACATTCAAGGTTGATTTTAGCAACTCTACCTCCTTTGACTTTCCATAGAAATTTTAGAATACTATTTTCTTTGTCTACAATTTTCTCCCTAAATTTTGTAAAAACCTATGAACCTGTCCCCTGGCTTGAGACAGCCAGTGGCATGTGTGTCCAGTCATCAGTCCTACCAGTACAATGTGTCAGGGTCCACTAGGATGCTTGATTCCTTTCTCTAGCACTTTGTAACTTTCAGCACGGATATCTTGTGCATATTCTGTTAAATTTAGACCTAATTGCCTTATTTTTGCTATTATTAATGTTGATGAAATCAGTGATTAGTTCAAGGACTTTTTGAGAGAACCGAGTTTTCTGGGCTGTTCTACTAAAATAGTCCTGCCATCTATGACTAGAGGTAGTTGTACTTTTTTCTTTAAATCTGGTTGACTCTTGTCTTGTGTTCCCCTGGTAAGCACTACCAACAGTTGCATGGTAATGGGTGTTGTGATCTCTGATAACTTTTCTTGCTGCTAACTTCGGAGAGGAGGACATTTTGTTTTTCATTGATGACATTGGCCTGTATTTTTCCCGTCTTTGTAAGGTCTAAGTCTGGATTGTCACACTCATTGCATAAAATGATTTGGAATGCTCAGGTTCTTTTGTGGTTTTTGTTTTTAAAGAGAAGTCTAGAAGAAATGGTGTTAATTATTCTTGGAAAATTTGGTAAATTTCACCTTTGAAAGTATTTGGTTCTGAGAGTTTCTTCTTTGGGAATTTTTGATAACTATATCAGTGTCCTCACTAGTTGGAGATATGTTCACACTTTCTATTTTCACACACTTCATTTTTGTAAGGTTTTATGTTTCTAGGGGTTCTCCCACTTCCTTTAGATAATGTAGTCTGCTGGCTTACAATTGTCCAGAGTTTCTTATGATTCTTTTTATTTCTTTTACATCAGTTTGTGCATCATATTTTTTGTTTCTGATTTATTTGTATGTTTTACCATTTATTTTGAAAATAGTCTATCAGTTATTATTTTTCAAAAAATTATCTGTTGCTTTCATTGAATTTTTTCTCTATATATTTTCTTTTTGTGCAGTTTATTATTTTTCCAGGTCTTTCAGATATAGGGTATTTATTTGGTATCATTCCTCCTGTTCCTGCTCCTGTTCCTCCCTTGATCCCTCCTTCCTCCCTCCCTCTCTCCCTCACCCTCCCTCCCTCCCTCTTCTCCCTCCTCTTCCTCTTCTTTTAAAAATTTATGTATTAATTTTATGATGGTAAAATATCCATCTAATATATAAGAGCTCCCATCCAGACACCTTTCAAACAGTAAGCTACACATCTGCTGCTTTTACAGGAGCCTTACAAAATCCAAGATTACATTAATTGTGCCTTCAAAAAAACTTGAGTGCTACATGTTGCAACCATAGCTTCAGCTCTTTCTTTTTTGAAATAGGTATTTATCATAAAAATGCCCTCTTAATACAACTTTTGACACTTGTATGCATTTCAGATAGCTCTGAGACAAATTTCATTTAATATTAGGATGTTTTCTAACTTCTGTCTATTCTTTAATCTCTTGATTATTCAAGAATATATTACTGAATTTCTATATATTATTGGATTTTCCCCCCAGTGTGCTCTTTATATTTAGTTTTACATGACTGGGGCCAGAAAAGATGCGTGCATGATTTCATTCATCCTACATTTGTCATTTAATGACTTAGCATGCGGTCTGTTATAAGAAATGGTCTGGGTGCCTTTGGGAAGAGTGTTTGATCTTCTGTTGCCGCCTCAGTGGCTGTGCTGTCTTTGAATTTCGTTTGATCTACAATAACGTTGAATCCTACTTTTTTCTTCTTCTTGGCTTTCCATCTGGGTTGTCTTCCCATTATTGGCAGGAGAAAGCTGAGACAATTGTTCTGTGGTTGTTCATGTGCCTTTTGTCCTTCTTCTCTTTAGGGAGTCGGCCTGGGCTGCAGCAAGGGCTTCCTGGCTGCTTCAAGCTACTGAAGTTCTCAAAATTCCCGAGGCTGGTAGAATGTACAGGACCCTTTCAGCACCTGAGACAGGCAGGGCAGGACCAGCATCCCAGGCAGCCCCAGAAAAACTAAGACATGAAGAACATCGACTGTATGATTGCTTCTGCTTTTGTCATTCTCTAGGAGGAACCTAGAGAATTATTTGCTTTATGCTAAGCTTGGAGGAGGATGGTGTTACGTTCCCCCTTCCTCTTTGAAAGTGCAGTTTTTGTTTTCAAAGGTCCCTGTGACTGGAGCATGGAAAGTCCCCTCAGTGCTCCAATACAGATGAGACAGAAAATGGAGTCTCCAGAGGACCCCATAAGAAGAAAAATATTGGATCTTCCTTTCCTTCTCTCCCTAGGGGGAAGCTGAGACTGCACTGGGATTGGGCTATTGCAAAGGCATTTCTTCACTATTCCCATCAAGTTTTATGTGGCTGGTTTGTGATATACTGGGATGCTAGAAACCCCTAACTGTTTTCTGGATTTTGGATGCAAGGAATTATTATTTTGGGTGTTACTGAGCTGTTGTGCCTATTTGAGGGAAAGAGACTCCAGGCCTTCCAGTGTGCACCTTCTCCCATCTGCCCTTGAGAGAGATTTTGCCATTTCCTTTTCTGATTGGAAATTTTCCTGATATTACTCTTCCTTTCTTTTTTGTTTCTGACTCCCTCCCTCCCTCTCTCCCTCCCTCCCTCTCTCCCTTCTTCCCTCTCTCTTTTCCTCCTTCCTTTTTTTTAACTTACCTGCAGTTACATAGTCAGAATTGCATTTTGAGGAGTTCATTACTAATATTTAGTAATGAATGGGAAATGAGGCATAAAGAAGTGAAAGAAAAAATATGCAAATTTGTCATCAACAGAACAATTGTAGAAGAGGAGAACAGTAGGGGAGAGGAATGGAAAGAAAGAGGGAGGGAGGGAGAGAGGGAGGAAGGGAGAGAAAGAGAGAAGGACACAGGCAAGGTCAAAGGACTAGGGTTTTACCTATTTCTTAAATCAGATCATTGGAAAAAAAAAAAAGAAAAAAATGAGGAAGGGTAATGGGCCAAAACATGTACTACGGAGCCTGACACAGATCCATAAGATCAGTGTTAGGGCACTGGAAGTCTTAGCTGATTAGAATATTGGAATATGATTCAGCTGTCTACTGGGGTGTCTGTGACTTCTGCAGTTCATGCAGTAGTGAGTCTTCATTGATCTTGCCTGTGTCCTTCCAGAGCTTAGCCCAGGGTCTCTGTGATTTCCTGGAAGACATGTCCCCTTGGTCATTTTTTACTTTCAAGTTCTTGCTTCTGTCCATGGTGTGGACAGAACTGAGGGATCTGGGGGTCTCAGTGACTGGGGATCAATTCACTGAAGCCATCAACTCTTTAGTCTTCTCCCCCTGACTTCTCCTCCCTTCCCTTTCAGGCTGACTTAAATTCTTTGGATTTTCTCATCCATGACACTCAATTATCCTTCGTTTCTCTACTTGATCTTCTGTTGCTTTGGTTACTTTGACTGTAAAAGAAGTATAGAGTAGCTTTAGTTCAGAAGTTGAAGGGACGTGTTCTGTGAGACTGGCAGGTGGGGCAGGGGGCACACTGACCTTCTGGGTTGTCCAACTGAATAGAGCAGACACATTGGGTTCTGCCAAGAAAGCAAGGGAAACAGGTGCAGGAGCATACAAGCAGATCTGTGTAATGAGAAAGCAGGGCCAAATGATTTCTGTGGATACCCATTTGAGCAAAAAAATTCATGTGTTTTATTCTAGAAACTTCCAAACAGCTGAGGGCTTCTCCTTTTCCCACAATGTCTTGATTTAATATTTGTAGTGCTAGTAACTCAGAGGCAAAGAAAGCCCTTATTGGATTTGTAATCCAGTGAGAAATACAGCTCTCACGCATGTGCCTGACTTAATGACTCCCGCTGTGGTGGAGGCGTGAGGTGTTATCCATCTCGTCTCTGAAATATGAATTCAGCCTTAGTGGAGCTTACTGTCCTTTAGGAGTTGGTAATATTACCTTAGGCGTGTCTATTATTTTTAAAGCCCGTTGATAATATATTGTAAGATGGAAGGCAATGGATTATAGATTACTTTATTTATGCTTAGCCAGCTAATTGAAATTATATAACATTTTATTATCAATTTGTCTAAATATTCACAAGGTAATGTATAGCTTAATGAAATGTTGGAATGTGTTTATATTTACATACCTATATATTTAATGTTATTTTTTAAAGCAAAATTCTTTTATCAGAAATTCCATTAAAGATTAACTGATATTTGACAAATAAATATATTTGTAATAAATTTCACCTTTTCCCCTGAAAGACAATAGTGTTTGATATTTGGCAAATGTAATCTGTTTGCATTTGCCTTGATAATTTTGTTTTTAATGTTCCTTCTTAACCCTTGCATGCAATTCTAAAATCTGTGATGTTTAAACTTTGTTTAAGCAGTTTTTAAGCAGGAACATTTTGAAAGTGAGAAAACATATGCTAGCTTAATAGCATAAAATATAAAGTAATATTTATGAATTCATTAAATTTTATTAATTTACTTATTATAATTATTTATTAATTAGTTTAGGAAAGTCTGCAGTTTCCACCAGTCTTGGAAACAAATGAAAAATACAAAGGATACTTTATACCACATCCTTTTAACAACTACTATTTTTATTTTTGTGTATCTGTGTGTATATGTGCACATGAGTGCAAGCAGGTGCTTGTGAAGGCCAGAAGAGGGTGTAGATGCCCCCAGAACTAGAGTTGCAGGTGGTAGTGAGATGCCCAACATGGGTGCTAGGAACCAAACTCAGGTCCTCTGCAAGAGCGGCAAGTACTCTTTAAATGCTGAATTTTCTCTCAGTCTTGATACCATATCCTTTGTAAGACAGAAATAAAATAAAATATGGATTTCTACACTTAATTCATACAATTCAGGTGTTCTGAACTTGATAAATTGAGGGTTAGAAGGATCACTACTGACTGAAGACTTTGGATTTAACTTCCAGCTGATAGATTTTGCTATGCCCTTGGGAAAATTTCCTTCCCTCTCTCCCTCCTAACCCATGACCTCCCTCTTTCCTGTCCCTTTCTTTTTCTTTCTGATATATAAGAGTTTTCTAATTTGAAAAAAAAATACTAAAATTACCTGCTCAGATTGTTTTGATGGTGATGTGCCATAAAGCATATGGAACTGATCTGCAATCCTGACCAAACATTTTAATCACTCAGAGGCAATTCTCAAGCCAAGCCTGTCCTCTGAGGGGTTAGACCAGGACCCTCAGGGGACAGTTCCTGTGCACGGGCCCAGTTTTCTGAAGAGGCCTGACTGATTGTAGTGCATAGCCAGGTTTGAAAACCGTGGATAAAAGCAGTCTCATAATGCCTTGCTTAAGGAAAGGGTGTCGTGAATGCTAGTTCCAGTCTGCCTTTTTACTTAGATGCCTTCTGGAGCATGAGATGTGAACTATATGTAAGAGTCTGTGAGAGACAGGAAAAGCCTTTTGTTAAAGTATAATTAGAAGATCTGTGGTTGTATCCCCTTTCCTTAGGTTCAAAAGCTGAAATTAATTTAACTTACCGTATTATAGATCAAAAGAGATTTAATTGAAAAAGAGCGATTTTAGTAGTGGGAGGCATACATGCACATGGGTGTTAATTATCCATTTGCCAATGCTTACGTTCAATACTTAGAATCAATACATGTATGGGCACTCCATCCAACTTTGTTATATAAAGACTCACATTTATTATCACATTAAAGGTAACATGCTCTTATCTATTTAATTTTTATTTTTTAAGTTTACATAGGCTGATTTTGAATCTGCAGTCCTGCCTCAGCCTCCCGCTTGCTGGAATTGGAAACATGTGCCGCCATGCACAACTACTACCTGTTGATGTTCATTCTGTTTATCCTTTCTTAGTCTGCAGAGCTTAGAGGAGCCAGGTCGCCTTTCAGTCGTGCTTCTGATATTCTGTAAATGTAACCAGTTACCACTTTTGGCTGGTTTGTTTTTATTCCATTTGGAACTCAGTATTGTTCAGATTGAACTATCTGGAGACTTGGTCTTCCAGTATTGTATCCAGGAAGCCTTAAAGAGGGATCAAAGAAAAGAGGGGTTGAAGATGAGTCAAAGCAGTCTCCATTCCACATCTTGCCTCTACTCCAAGCAGCACGTCCACTCCCATACTTATGTATTAGATCCTGTGTAAAATTTCACTTGATAGAAGATTCCTCTGCTAAGAAGGAAGTTTGACAAATTGGTTCAGACTATAGACTCCTAGAAAACTAAGATAAACAGTACATCAGTGTGAAAAAATAGAGGAACATGTACACTAATGACTTCTTACTTTTAGGGGAGAAAATGTGTCTGGAAAATACTTTTATAAGTGACTAGGATGGAGTGAGAGAGCAAGCAGGTGCTCAAAGGACAGCGCTCACCTGCTGTGCAGTGGGGGTGGGGTGGGGTGTGGTGGGGTGGGAGGGAACTGGGAGAAAGAAGTGGGTAAGGCAGGGGAACAACACAGAGCAACGTGGTGGGGGCTGTGGAGGGACCTGAAAATGGGAACTTTCTAAATAGTGCTCACTGAAAATTTAATACATGTATACAACGAATCTTGATCATATCCACCCCAACTCCACCTCCAACTGCCCCAGAACCTCTCCAAAGGTCTCCCTCCAAACTTCATGCCCTTTATTATTTATTATTAATTAAAAAAAATTCATTTTGTTTTATACATTTCATACAACAATATGTAATCAGATGCAGACCCCCTCCTTGACCTAATGCCTCCACCAGAGTTCATGGATTCTGCCATACATGTTAAATCCTATCCAGTCAAGCATTTATACCCAGATATCCTTTTATATTTATTTATTTTTACCTACTGAGTTCAATTAATGCTGTGTATATGAACAGTGGGCCATGCCCCCCCTCAAAAAGTGACTCTCCCTATCTCAATAGCCAACAGATCCTCAGTCAGATGGGCCTTGATAACCACTGCTTCAGGACAAGAGTGCTGAAGAATGGTCTTAAATCTGCATCCTAAGGTGTAAAGTGTCATTCCCAATGTGTCAACAGTTTGCTCAGCAGTGGGTTTCCTTGTGTGAGTTATGGACACAGCTGACTGTAGCATGTGAATCCTCATCTGCAGATGCTGTGGGGCTTCATGTGCTGGAAGAGACCGCCAACTTTTCCCAATGTGTTTTGTAAATAACTTTTATGGAATTTCACATATGAGTACACTGCTTCTCTATCATTTCTACCTTATATTTCCTCCTTCCAATCTTCCCCATTTCTTTTGGGATTCATGTCTTCTACAATTATTGTTGTTATGTGTCTATCTTTCTATACATAGCTATATACATGTTTGTGTGCACATACGTGTGCCTGTATACACACATTATACATACTGCTTAAAGCTTACTGAGTTCATTTAGTGTGGCTTGTATGTATGTGTGTTTAGGGCTGACCACATGGGATTGGATAACCTATGAGGGATATCGTTTCTGGAGAAGACTGATTCTCTGATGATCCTTCCTTCAGCAGCCATTAACTCTCTGTAGTTTTCCATCTAGGAGTGGGGCCTTGTGTTGATGGCAGTGGGCATTATATAGGTCTTATTTAGGCAGACCTATTGTTAAAATTTCATGATGTGGCATCCCCATCATGCCTAGAAGACACTAACTCACAGTAAGTGGCCTGGTCATCTGGCTCTTACACTCTTCCTGGTCCCTCTTCTGCTATGTTTCCTGAGCCTTAGGTGTTGGGGCTGTGTTGTGCATGGTCACTTATTCTCTGCATTTTGACCAGTTGTAGATCTCTCTACCAGCCTCTGTGTGTTTCGAAAAGAAGCTTCTTGATGAGTGGTGAGAGCTACACCTGCTGTGGGTATAGCCATACATGTTTAGAATACAGATACTAGCTGTAATTTTTTTTTATATTTTAAGCAGATTTGTTTGATGTTGATATGTGGGTTTACCTCTAGGCAATGATACAGAATTTTATGTCATAATTATCCTGCAGTTTTATATATTCACAGCTGAAAATTAAACAAGAAAGCAAAATAACTTTTGAGAATTTTCTTTACTTTCCTGGATTCCTTGTTGGGTTACTTGGGGTAAAATATTCAAATCAGGTCTTTTTTGTTTCATGTAAACAGTGGAGATATTAGAAAAGCAATCCTTATCTGAACTATGCTACTGAGAAGATAAAAATGTCATTTAGAGTTTTTGGAGGAACTAGAGAAACAATGTTTGTGTCTGGAAAATAGTCTAGGAAGTTGTATATATGTTGGAAAAAATCCATTAGCCACTGAAGAAAAAAAATTGAATGTATATAGAGGTGGAACTTGGAGTGGGGAAAGACCTTTTGTTATAGATTTGAGAAGTACATATTTTAATGCTAATCATGTAGAGTGAAAATGCAGAATTCCAAGTAAATATTTCTTTATTACCTTTATACAAAATGTCAAATGTGGTAAATCTGCAATGATACATGTTGGTTCACATCTCTTCATGATGCTGTGTATGTGAATCATGGAATCTGTGCATAATCTCATTATGCTGTCAGTGGCTAGGAGCTCAATCACACTCACAAATTCTGCATTATGTAGCATTATTTTTTTAAATGTCCTTGTGGTTACAGAGAGTCTAGAATGGCTACAGCCCATATATCACAATGGATCTCTTTGACTCTGTTTTTCTGGCTTAGAACCTTAAAATGATGTCATAAATGGATTCATTCTCCTTTGGAGAAAGTCTGAGATAGTTATTAACATGATCTTTGTGGAATACTGGTATAGTAAAGTGAATATTTTAGTCAAATAAGCTTTATGAAGTTATATTCTGGTTAAAGTTAGCATTCCAATTTATTTATGTTTATTAATTTTAAAAAGTTTTATTTTTATTTGGGTATGTGTATTAATCTGCCTGAAAATATGCCATGTGTGTGAAGTGCCCATTGAGTCCAGAAGAGGGCATCAGGTCCCCTGTTGCTGTAGTTACAGGTGGATATGAGCCTAAAGATGTGGGTTGAGCTGTCTCCCCAGTCCTAATGTTTGTTCATTTTTTACATGCAGTTAATATCCTCAATGCATTCAAGTTAGTTTATTCCAGACAGGTTAGATATAGATAGTTAAGAAACTTATGTTTGAACTTTTCAAGTCAAACTCCATAGAATTTCCAAATACTCATTGAAAAGAAAGGTGATTTGCTCTTCAGTTTGATTGTTAATTTTTTTTGTCCTGAGATTAACAGTTGAAATATATTATCTATATGCACTATTGATCTTAAATAATTTGATCTTTTATAACCTTTCTCTACTGTCTTTTTATCTAGGTTATTTTAGATAATTTGATTTCATAAAACCATTTTGCATAAATATGCATTGAAATCTTTTGATGTGTAAAATTTTGAATAATGGATTTAGTAATAAATTCCGGTAAAAATGCCTCATTATTTGTTATTTATGAGTACCGAAACTCAGGACAAAAGTTATCAAAATGTCAAAATAAAATGATAGCATATTATACCAGAAAAAATAGTAAGAGAGTTTACCAGGGGCAGGGTCTCCATTCTCTGCACAGTAGGTATGACCCACATGCTGTGCATCTTATCGGCGTCATTCATGCGTTATTCCTGGAAAGACCTCCCTCTAACTTTTTCTCAGTAATGTCAGAAAAGCCACTTACAGGTTTCTGAGGTTAGAAGTTTCATATTTCCATCTAGCCTTGACTTTCTGCCCCAAACGCTCCATTGTTATGGTTTGAGGAAGGTAGGAACCTGCATTTTTCAGGTGGAATTATTCCTATTACCTTGTGGTATATCAGTGACAGCCCACTGAAAATATCATAATGTGGAACATGGTTAAACATCATGACTGCCTGAGAGTAAGCTGGGGACATTTTCCAGGTCTTGTGTGGGCACAGGCCCTGTTTTATTTCCCTTTCACATTGCCTAAGTGCTATTAGGAGGAGCCGTGGCAGAAGACACAATCAAGATTTTGAATTTAACTACAGTATAATTTATCCCTCATGGAAGAAATTTAAGTTTTATACTTAAGACTGGAGGAGAAAAAATGTGAAACACGGGAACCTTAGCTTCAAACTATAAACTGTTCGTTGCAAAACCAGTTCTCACAGTTCTAATACAAATTTTGACATAGGCTTGCTCTGTTTCTTATCTAGTTTGCTTACTGTAAACTTTTAGTGTTTTGCAAGTGACCCCTAAGTGCTACACTGTTTGGATACTTTGGTCTCTACTCAGAAGGTTCCTGCCCAAGGTCACATTAGCTAACACATCAAAGGAGATGGCAGTGTGTCTGATGGGGAAATATTGATGTGATACGTCTGTCAGCAAATCAGCAAATGTATTTGTTTGTACTCTTTGGCTGTCTAAAATTCTTTTCTGAAGAATTACAATGAGGGGGCAAGCTTATATTTCTGGCAAGTTGGGGTGGACATTTGAGGAATCAAAGTCATTTTATCAGAATCTTATAATCTTTTATAGAAAACTCATACCTCCACCAGCCCTAGTTTTCACAAGGTCCTAACTGGTCACATCCTTTCCATAGATGTGGCACTGGAGATAGTCAGTCAGCATCTTTCCCACTGTCCTGGCTTACAAACTCCAAAGAGGTGCCAGCGAGTTGAGGCGGGACCTGAGGAAGGAGTCTGGCTGTTCAGGAGATGCAGTCCTTGTTCCAAAAATGAGTTTATTTTTCAGAGATGACTGAATGGAAGAAAAATGTCAGTTCATAAATTCTGGAAATGGCGTCTGTGAGGGTCTTGTGTGTCCGCAGGTCCTGATGTCAGCTTTACACCAGTGGGATTTTTCCTTTGCTGTTTTGCAGGAGGCTTTCTCTATCCCATATTTGCTGTTTGCTTGCTGTGGAAACTACATTAGTACCTTGCCACCGAATTATGTGACCTTCTGTTAGTCTTTGTTCAGGTCAGGAATTAAAAATTATATTTTATTATTTTTATTTTTTATATGTATGAGTGTATCGCCTGCATGGCTGTAAGTCATGCAACGTCCACAGAGGTCAGAAAAGGGCATTGGATCCCTGGAACTGGAGTTAGGGATGATTGTTAGCTGTTGTGTGGGTGCTAAGGTGTAAGAGTTAATAATTGCATCAATCCCTGTCATCCTGTCACCCAGCTTTGCTGAGATATCTCTCAGTAGTCTCCACGTGCTTCTGTTTTCCACTGAGGAACATGGAGCTATTAGTTCAGCGGATCTTGTTCTCAGTGATGTGCTGGGGTTGTGTCTGTAAAATCAAGATTCCTAACCATGACTTTCCAGGTCCTATGTGATCTGGCCTCGTTAGATTGTTCTGGCACATTCCATAGTATTATACTGGCTGTTTCCAAGTTACTTCAACCCCAGGGATAGCCTGGACAACCATGCCTTTTACTGAATTTTAAAAATTCTAAGTTTTGGTGCTGGGGATACGGCTCAGTGGGTCAAAGACAAGCGTGAGGATTGGAATTAGCTAACTTCCCTAAACTTCCCATCAAGGCTGGATGGGCCTGGAGGCCTAAGGAGTCAGTGAAATGCAGCTTCAGTAGGAGACTTTGCATCAGTATGTGAGGTGGGAGGTTGTAGACTCGGGACTCATGCGGCAGAGCCTACACCCACCCCTCCCCTTGCGTTCCCTGGTGGGGTTCCATGCTCTGTGCTGGCTTAACATGCTGCACATGGGCAGTTCCCAAGTGGAAAAGATGCTATTTTTATTTTTCATTTTGCTGTGCAAACCGCTCGTTTCCTGCTTGTGTAGTGAATGCGAAGGAAAGTGTCCTTATGTTGTACCCAAGCCATTATTTTCAGTCCTTAGAAGCATCTAGCCTCAGGTCTGGTCTGTCTGATTATTTTTTTTTCTCTTAATTGTCTCCGCCTTCTTTACAAATATCACATCCAACAGAAAGAACTTATTTTATGCCCAATCTGAATCAGTCATTCAATTATTCGGTTTATCCCTTGATTATGGAAATTATATCACTGAGGCCTTTCTAGTTTGTTTGATTTTTCTCATCTGTCCATCCATGCACTGTTGTCCTCAATGGGATATAATCCACCTGAGACCCAGGACATAGTTACTCACTAAATTTCTTAATTATTTTCATTTATTGAATATTTTATCATCCTGAGATATTTAAATAAAAAAACACAAGGTCAAATATGAGTACTGTGACATCTATTCAGGAGGGAATTCTGGGAACTGGTTGTACATCTGTCCTATACAAAAAATAAATTATCTCTTCTAGTCTGTTACTTTCAATCAAAAGTTCATTTTTTTCCTGAAGATTTATTTTCTTAAATTAGATTTTTTGTCTTGCTAATAGTAAAATAAAGTCAATGGTAAAATTTTTAAGGTTGTGCGAATGAAATGGAAATAAATTTGCCCTATAGGAACAGAAAAAGTAGACTTCTCTGATATTATACTTCAACAAGGAATAATTTTAATATTCTATTCAATGCTGGGTTGAGAACTCTTGTGTTTTAACAATTTTTTGTGCTAATTTTTGAATTGCGTTCTTGAAACTGCTCTGAAAGGAAAGGATCTGGATTCCTTATTGGTGAAGTGCCAATTCTAAGTGTTCCTTTGTTGCTGCTTTTATGTGAGACAGACATGGTCTCCCTGGGTAGCCCAGGCTGCCTCAAACTTGCAGTGCTCCTGCGTTATCCTCCTAACTGCTATGATTATTGGTGTACAGGTGGGATTCAATGCTGTCTTCTGACCTTCGCGGGCATTGCATGACCTAGGTGTACTTATGTACATGCAGGTAGAACACTCATACAGATAAAAATAAATTTAAAAAATTTAAAAGAATAAATAGGTATCCAAATAAACATATCTTTGGCAATGCATTTTTGGGAAAGTGATGGGAGGGATGGGAGAAAGGAAAAGGAGAGGAAGACAGAGGAGGACAGAGGAGGGGAGAGGAGAGGAAGAGTCTGATTAAGAGAAAAGGAGAGGAAAACAATAAAATCACAAAGGTAGCAGGAGGTGTACTACTGTTTGGATTTGAAAGTCCCCGTATGCTGACGTCTAAGAAGCAACGAGGACAAAAATATTTTGCTTTTCTCATTTATCTCAATATTTCCTTAAAAGACTTCATCTTCTGCACATATACCCAGCAGGCTATTTGGAGAGCTGTTTCTGTGCTTTGTCCTTGGAGGCAAAAGTACACTTCATACTTTAATGTACTGTTTTATTTGGTTGACAAACACAGAGTACTTTGTGCTAGATGCTGTTTGAGACCTTGATACCTCATTTAATCCTCAGAATTTCTCTATAATGTAGATGTTCTTTCGATTCCAATTTTTTTTAAAGATGAGGAAAAGCATAGAGAGGTGGATCTCAAAGTCCACATTCTGTGACCACTCTGTTTTCAATCATGTAGATTTTTAAATGTTATAAAACAGTTTACATTACAGAGTAGTTAAAATGGCAATTCAAATGTCCATAAATTGTGATTATTTTTAATTTAGCAAGTAGAAAGGTTCAAATGCAGTGAGAGATGAATATATTATAAATAAATTAAAGCACACATTTTCTTCAGAAAGTTTTGGGTATAAATTATTTTCACTAAAATTTGGTGAGATGGCCTAGGCTACCTGAGCTGACAAAGCCCTCTGAAATACCAACCTATGCAAACATCTTTTTTAATTCTGTCAGCTCCACTCTTGTTCTATAGACTGAATTTATTTGCCCCCTAATTTGTGAGTCCCAAACGGTTCCCAGCTGGCTCTTTGGAACAGTTTGAGATGGCAGTCTGAGAGTATTCTAGTGTGGCTGTGGCATGCATGGACAGGTTGGATTCTTTATACCAAGGTGCATGTAGATTCTCTAAGCAAAGAGGACGTGGGTGCAATTTTGCATCTCTCTGCTACTGTCCCAGAGACAGATATGTAGACTGATACTTAAAATACTTTTTGTTACTTTAGGAAATTGTCACTTAATCTCCATGTGCCTGGAGATTATCCAGCTGTGGAACTATTCTTTATGATGTTATAATTCACATCGAGAACTATGCATAGAATTCATAGCAGAATAATGTTTTGACTTTCATGATCCCTGTTGCTTCAGTTAATGCTTTTGAGCCATTTCAACATTATTTCTGTAGAGTTCAAGGGAGTATCTGTTCATTGTGTGTGTTGTAGGGTGCACACTTGACAATTGTAGTACGCTAGGCAGATGGGGCATTTCTGCCCAAGGAAATGTTTACTCAAGTGACATTTCCTCCCAATTTCAAGACAGAATAAATGATCAATATGGACATGACCAAGAACTGCAAATCAATACTCAAAATATTTGTCCTTTGAACATCTGGCGTTTTTCACTTGTGGTGACTTTTTCTGTTATACTAACTTAGGCTTCTGGTGAGATGGAACCTTAAAGTAGTTTTACTCTGCATTTCTCTGGAGGCTGAGGATGCTGTACACGTGTGTTTTAGGCATTCCAGAATGACATGGCTTTCATTACTATGGTGCTTATGGAACCCGAAGTCAGGGATGGCAATACCTGAGACATCTGTTTGTTCAGGATTGCTTTGGCTCTCCAGGGACTTTTTTGCTTCTGTATACATTTTAAGATTATCTTTTCTATTTCTGTGGAGAATGGCCCAAGAATTTTGATTAGGCTTTCACTGACTATATGGATTGCTTTTGGTAGACTGTCCATTTTCACAGTATCTTTCCTTCTGATCCCTAAGTATGGAACATTTCTTCCTCCATCTTCTATTGTTTTCCTTGATTTCTTTCTTTAGTGTCTTAAAGTTTTCAGTACAGAGGCCTCTTGTTTCCTTGGTTAGATTCATTCTCAGGTATTTCATGTTTGAAGGGTGTGTGTGTGTGTGTCTGTGTGTGTATCCCAACCATGAGTGGGTTTGTTCCCTAGATTCTTTCTTTGTTTTAAATTGTGTATATGTGTGTCTATGTGCATGGGAGCATAGATGCATGTGGAGTCGAGAACTGTTGGATTCCCTGGAGCTAGAGGTTATAGGTGGGTGTGACGTGCTTGATGTGGGTACTGAACTGAATTTGGATCTTCTGCAAGAGCACAACACACTCTTAATCACTGCCATCTCTTCTACCCACTTTCTAACTTCCTTTTCAGTACATTTGTCGTCGATGAATGGGAAGGCTGACATTTTTATTTGTTGATTTTGTATTTTGTCCTGTGCTGAAAATGTTTATTATAACGCCAAGCTTTGGTGGAACCTTTAGGGTCTCTTAGGTACAGAATCAATCTTCTGGAAAGAGGTTACTTTGGTTTCTTCCTTGACTATATCCCCGCTGCTCCCTTCTTCCTGTGTCACTGCTCCTGTCTCAAAGCCTTCGCGCATGGTACTGCACAGGAATGGAGAGAGCGGACAGACTTGTTCCTGATCTTAGTGGGAATGCTTCGAGTTTCCCTCCGTTTGTCATGATGTTGACTTTAGATTTGCCATATACAGTCTTTATTATGTTGAGGTATGCTCCCTCTACCCCGGCCCTCCATGACATTTACCATGAGAGAATGTTGGAATTTGTCAAAGGCCTTTTCTCTATCTATTGAGATGATCATGTGAGCATTTCATACATGAACTTAAAAATAGAGTAAGAAAAACCTTATAGTCAGACATCAACATAAGCACATAGAACAACTTTAAATTTTCATTTTATCATGTGGTAATTTTTCTCAAAGAACCATTGGGTAATTTTATATTCTTTTGTTATTTGCTACAATGGGCGATGGTTTATTTTGATACTGTAACTTGCTAAATGGTATGTAGATGGATGAAAGGAATGAATGATGTACCTTTAAAGTATCCAAATTGTAAATTGAAAGACGAGTTACTAATAGATAAGCATGATTCTTTATAATATCACATTACAGTAAAAATCTCAACCCTTTTTCCTCAATATGGAAAAGCTTAAAAACAAGCTGATTTTAGAGGCCTCCTATGAGGGCAGTGGTCAGTTCTTGGCAAGACAGAAGCAACTGGCCAGTGGAGCAGGTCAGGGGAGTTTCCAACAAGGGGTCTGGAAGTAACAGCAGATCAAGGAAGTCTTAGCATGCTTTCAGGGAACTGCATGGAGGACATATGGCAGAAATCCTCTGATCTTGGGACTCACTCTCAGGATTGGAGTTCTTAGAAATTCTTTAGTAAAAATAATTTCATTGTCATGGGAACTTGAGGGTTCCAGGAAATAAAGGCCCAAGACATGTGATTAATATTGTAGTCAAATGTAAGAAATTGCATCTCTTAGAACTAAGATAAACTATCAGGGTGGAGTCAAATGAGAAGAAACTTCCTATACTTTCTCAAAGTAGGGAAAAATTCATCTCAGAACTGGTAGGAAGCACCGTTGAGATATAATAGCATCTTTGAGTTAAACAGATTAGGACCTGAAGTCAGGAAATGTATTTCCTTGCCGAATATCTCCTTAAATTTACATCTATCTTGCGTCTTTCTCAGATGGATATTAGATTATTCGTCCTTTAGTTCAGCAAGCCCTCTGTTATTCATTGATATTTATGGGAAAAATTTAAAGCATCAATCTTCACTTTGAAAAATGTGTTTATAGTATCTAGCCAAATAAAGTGTGTACCCTTTACCCTAGTGATCTCATTGTTTGTCACAGCTAATTAAAGGAAGAAGAGGGACACACAGATACATGTCCCGTAAGTATGTGCTGACACAGGCATAGAGCACTGTTTTCTGAAAGAAAACCCAAGAAGCTATGAAAAAATGAGATTATTTGGAGAGGCAATCTTTGGATAGAGAAGATACCTCTCAGTTTTACTAACCTTGATCATGTTCTGTTCTCTAAAATGTCGACAACCAGCTACCTGAGCAAAGGGATTATGGACACAGGCTTCTTCTTCTTTTATAATGATGTCATTGTTAAAGAAGACTCAAAGAAGAAAAGGTAAAAAAGAGTCCATGTCTCAGGGAGCTTAACATGACACATTACCTCAGTGGAGGGTGCTCCCTTGCAATCTCAAACACAGTGCTTGATGGAGGCAGAAAAGGAATCTAAGCTTTTGGTTATAGAAGTCAGCCTGTCATTTAACCACAGTCTAACCATGTAATTCTATCTATCCCTGTAAAAAGAAAACCCCCAGATTTCTAAACTGCACACCATGTAGCAGACATCTACAGCCTTACAGGAATGTTCCTAGCCCTAATTAACGCTTGCAAAGTGCTCTAAGATTTGTTACAAACAAGAGCTATACAAAATCTCTATTACTATTCTATATCTCTCCAGCCAAAGCAAGTTTTGGCCTTAAAGTACTGCTGGCAGCAAAATAAACCTGATGTCATTTTCCTAAACTCAACTGGCAGCCCAGCTGTGCTATCATCCCCAGGAAGAGTGGTCATGTATGGTAATACCCGCATTGTGTGTCCATGACCAAACCAAAATTACCACCCTCAGAACAGAGCACAGCCTCTGAGAACAGGATCTGAGGATACGTGCTGGTTAGAGCAGACCAGTCATGGTGAGAGACATTTTTGTCTGATAATGACTCCAAATTACTGGTATCAACTTGGCGTCTGGGACTCAGGGCAAAAACAGCTATTTCCTTTCTGTGTGAGCATTCACCGAAAAACGAATGCACCTGCTTTAGTCTTGATTTTATTCCGTATTTTTATAGGATGTATAATATCATGCCTATAAGTAGAGATAAAATTTATATAAAACTCCAAATTAAATAGAAAGCATTCTATGTATTTTAAAATGCATCTAGGCCTTTTCTTATTTATAGTTTTAAAAGGCATGTAAAACCTCGGTCTAAGCCAGCTGGCAGTTTAATAAACAACTTCACCGTTCTGTCTTTTCAGGATAAAATAGGCCAAAATGATAAAGGATAATTCTGCCTTTTACTTATAGTAGTAGCCTGATACAATTTTCCCTCTAATCTTGATTTATGAAAGCAAACAAGTATTCTATAAGGGAAATCTTATACAAAATCTTCTTTATGAAAGTAAAAAAAAAACATTGCCTATAACAAAAGAAAAGTAACTCATTCATTAGGGTTCAGTGTGTGTGTGTGTGTGTGTGTGTGTGTGTGTGTCCATATATATGCAGAGAGAAGAAGAAAGAGAGAGACCATGTAGAATAAAAAAATCTTGTGGGACTGGAGAGCTGGCTCAGTGGTTAAGAGCCCTGGCTGCTCTTGCAGAGGTCTTGGGTTCAAATCCCAATACCCTCAACAGAACTCCAGTTCCAGGGGATGTGATGCACTCTAGTGACCTCTGCAGGCACTGCACAATGCAGGTGCACTTGCATACATGCTGGCAATACATTCATACACATAAAATAAAAATAACAGGGATAGGTAGAATTGTGTTTTTGCATACATTTATCATTCTCTCTATGTTTTCTTGTCATACTATCAACATTTCAAATGCTAAATAGGCCCCAAGATGAACTACAATACAGTGAAACTTCCTTGAAAACCAAACACACTGCTGCACACCATGATGGTATCCTTTTGAAGTACTGCCACTGCCCCCCCCCCCGCGTGCCAGGAGAGAATTAGAAAGAACTATTGATATCTTTCTACATAGCCTATAAAACCAGGTAAGCTCCGACTTCCCTTAGAGTGTAAGATGTTTATAATTCCGCAAGGATTTTGTTATACCATTTTTACCAATATCTGTTTTTATTGCTGGATCCTATCAAAGATGAAACTAAAACTTTGCCCAGCTCTATAGCTTGTTATGCCAGCACTTGTGAGAAGGAGTCAAGAGGATCATGAACTCAGCCTGGACTACGCAGTGAACTTGAGGCCAGACTGGACAATAGAGTCGACCATGCCTCAGGATCAAAGTTTAAAAGAAAAAATAATTATGCTTGCTTTCATACTTTGTAACCTGGCCTTAAAAATTTGTACTTATTTTTCCATTTATTGAACACATCTTCTTTGACATATATAATAGATTTTGGGTTATAATTATTTTTTAAAGTTTTATTTATTTATTTATTTTGAGGCAGTGTCTTCCTGTAGCCCCAGCTGGGCTGGAACTTGCCCATTTAGACCAGGCTGACATAGCTCACTACCACCTGCCTCTGTCTCCTGAGTGCTGGGATTAAAGACATGTGCCACCCTGGCACATTTAGTTTTATTTTTAAAGAAGATTTATTTATTTCTTTGAATGATTTGCCTGAATGTATGTATGTGCACCACATTCACTCAGTGCCCGTGGAGACCAGAAGTGGGTATTCCCTGGAGCTGGAGTTACAGGTGGTTGTGAGTTACCATGTGGGTACTGGAAACTGAACTCAGGTTCTCTAGATGAGCAGCAAATACTATTAACTGCCTGAGCCATCTCTCAGGCTGTGGGTTAATTAATTTTGTGTGTATGCATTATGTTCAGTTGCACATGTATTTGGAGACAGAGGACAACTTTGGGTTTTGTTGCCTTTGAACTCATGAAAGCTTTCTATTGGAACAAATGTTTAAACACTAGTTTTTCTCCTCTTTTAAGTTTTGTATCATAATGCTATTTTGCTGTTAAAACACAGTGATTATAGCATTATTGCTTTATTTCAGTATCCACTAGAAAATATCGATCTAAATTTATCTGTTAGATTTATTCCATTTTGGGATTTAATCTTATTTTTATTTTTTGTTTATATTGAATAAGGATGCCAGCTAGATGCAGCAAACCATGCTATGAGTCCTGCCTTACTTTTCCTGTTCCTAAAGATGGATAAAATAGGAAATTTACTTCCTATAACATAAGGTATTCCATAAAGGAAAACACATGAATGCTCATGAATAGACTAATATACATAAAACAGGATGACACAGGATGACACAAGTATTTTCTGGATTTTACCTTCTCTGATGGTCCAGTTGTGTTGGGTGCCTGTCTAGGCATAAATTATCTAGAAAACTGGCAGGTGCCATCTGGGTTATTTATTAGAGAAGTTCTCAGAGATGAGGCAATATCTATACAAAACAGTCTTCATGAACAAGTGTCATATTGAGTACATTACTAGGCACTTAATAACTGTTCCTTTAAAGAAGAAATAAATATCGGAAAAGATTAAGAAATACCTGTTATAAAGTTTTTGAGTTATATGTGTAGGCAGCACAAAGTTTTAATTTCATTTTCAGAGGATCAGGGTATGTGAGTCATTTGATTTGCTACAAATTACAATCCGCCCAAGAGTATGATTTATAAATGTGAAGTGGTATTTCTGTTACATCTTGGGAAAGTTAGTTTCTGAGTTTCTGATACCACCTGATACTATTCTTTGATCACCCACTCCTAACTGGCTTCTTTGTGGGTGCTTGGCTGCCTCCTGTTTCTGAATCCTCATCAATTCTTAGACTTCCTAGGAATTGTAAATGTTTCATTTCTAGTCTAGATTTCATAAATTAAAAATTTGTGCATAGACCCAAACATATGTAAGTCCAGTGCTTCTTCTCAGAGATGCATCTGCAGGGGAATAAACATTAATTTAAAATTTTAATTTATTATGTTTATTTTATGTGTGTGAGTATATGGCCTGTATATATGTAAGTGCATTCGTGTTGTGCAATGCCCGTGGAGGTCAGAAGAGGGCATTGGATCCCCCTGGAACTGGAGTTACACAGTTGTTAATCACCGTATGGGTTCTGGGAATCAAACCTAGGTCCTCTGTAAGGGCAGCCATTGCTTTCAACTACTGAGCTATTGCTCCAGCCATGCCATGGACAAGCATGAAATTTGAAACATTTTTCTGTTATAATATGCAAAATCTTTTATAAGCATAAACCTCACCTAGAGTATCACATATCCAGAGAGATGACATCATTTTGTGAATAAGTTTGAACCTGAGGATATGTTATTCAGGGGTTGTATTTTAACATTTACTTTTATAACTATGTGGTAAATCTGTTATCTACAGTCTAGTGTTGCATATCTGGTTATTCATATAAATTCTCCTTTTTAATGAATATTTAGTCCCTAAATTGTCAAGGCAAGAGTAGAAGATGAAATAGCAGTGCTTTAATGCTTTTCCATTTTATGTGTTTGACAAAGCTCTAAATGGACACAGTCACTCCTCTGTATTTGTTTTTGCCAGGTTGGTAAACTTTCAGGACTACTACTGGCTTGTATTATTTAGTAGCTATGACAAAGGAATATTGTGTAAGGACAGAAGATAATTATGTGTTTTCAAAATGATTGTGTAAATCAGAATTTGAGGATAACCAGGGTCAGATAGGTCTTATGCTATGATTTGTTATAAAATAATTTTTTTCCAATGGGTGTCTAGTAATATGAATTTCTAAATTCTATTTTGTTCCTCTCATAAGAAGCTGAGAAACTTAAAACAAGGCTAGTTGTAAATACTATTAGTGAGATCACTGGAATTAACAAAATTGGAATATGATAGAGGGGTTCAAACTATCTGTGAAGCTATGTAAGACTATACTGACAGGTCTGTTGAGGGTGCTGTTCCTTTTTAATAGGAAAGGCAACAAATATGTAAACAGTTATAATAATTAATATGCAAATACATATGTACATACTTTTCTTTAGACAGTCTCACTCTGTAGCCCAGTATGCCCTTGAACTTGTGGCAATCTTTTTCCTTAAGCCCGAGGTGTTGGGATTGCAGGTGTGAGTCACCATTCTCTGATCACGTATCTATTTTTAATTGACCATAGTAATTGCAGATATTTTGGGTTACCATGTAAAGTTTCAGTAAATATATACAGTGCATAATGATAGGCTCAGGGCAACAGGTAGGCAAATCCTTCACCTCTAATATTTATCATTTCTTTGTGTTAGGAAAATTTCACAATACTTTTTACTGGCTATATTGAAATATCTAGTTAATTCTAACTGATATTTTTGTAATGATTTTTATTTGTCAAGCATGTAGTTAATGATTTTATATGACGATATTCCAATATTTACTAACATTAGTTTAACTGTTGAATTATTATACTGATCATTAGAAATTAATATCACAGAATGTCTTTAAACAAAACAAGGATTTGTTTGCTAGAAATCAGCCCATGGATAACTTCATTCATTCTTGAGAGAGGGTCTCTCTAGTAGCCCCGGCCGGACTGGAACTCTCTGTGGAGACACAGATCTCACACAGATCCATCTGCCTCTGCCTCCTTAGTGTTAAGATGAAAGTTGTGTGCCACCATGTCCTGCTTCAGGCTTTATTTTATTTTTTTAAATCATGTGTCCATATGTATGTCTATGTGTGGGTTTTTGAGTCACCTGATGTGGGTACTAGGAATCAAACTTAGGTCCTCTGCAAGAACAATATGTATTCTTAACCACTAAGCCATCTCTAGTCCCAAGAGAAAACTTTTAAGACAGCTTTAAATTTTTTTCATTTATTTTTAATTATGTGTATATATGTGTGTCTGTGTGTATGTGTATGTGAGTGCAAGTACCCACGGAAGCCAATTTGTCAGATCCACCTGGAGCTCTAGTTATAGGTGGTTGTGACCCATCTGCTGTTTTGCTGGGCATTGAACTTAGGTCCTCTGGAGGAGTGGTACTCTTAACCACTGAATCATTTCCCCACCCCGAGAAAAGCTGTAAAAGGGTCCTTAAGTGGTTATTATCACATCAGCAATAAGGGACAGGCTGTTAAAACAGCGGCAAGCACTGTAAGAAGCTACCAAGCACAGTTCCTTAAGCTTACAATATTTACTCTCCATGGAGGTTCAGATGGCAGATGACAGTCTATGTTCAGCATGTTTCAGTGGTTGAGGCCAAATATTTACAAAGCCCAGAACAGGGTAGTCAGGCAACTGCTGGCAGGCTTTTCATCTACCTTTAGACACTTTTGAGAAGCCTGCCTCTGCCAGGAACGGTTTGTGCGTGGGGTCTACAGTCAAAGCTGTAGACCTGTTAGCTTAGGTGTGACCTGTGGTTTCTTTTCATCTAGCCTTCATCCTCAGCCACAGCAGGAGTGGAGCGAATGATACCAGGAGCAGGACTGCTCCCACAACGCGGAGTGTCATGTGACGACACATCTTGACTGATGCTTGCTGCACAGTTTCTGGTGCCTCGCCTAATGATGCATTAATATTCATTACATTTTCTTCCCTTGCAGAGCGTGCGAGGCCACCACACACTCATTTGGAATTCGCTCTTCTTAAGGCGATCCGGCTCTTCTGCCCCCGTCCTGTTAGGACGACTCTGTTCTTACCTTTGAGATGTTTCCTGTCCTGCTTCTTTTGGGGTGGTTAGAAAAACCTTATACTACTCTACAATTAACAGACGTTTCTTAGAGTATTTTTCCTTTATATTTTGTAAAAAATATTTTATTATTTTTATTTTATGTGAATGAGTGCATTGCCTGGGTGTATGGGAGTGTACCCATGCTGTACAAGGCCAGAGGAGGTCAGAGGAGAGCTTTGGAGCCCCTGGAACTGAAGTTAGGATGGGTGTTAGCTGCCATGTGGGTTCTGAGAATAGAACCTGGGTCCTCTGCAAGAGCAGACAGTGCCCTTAACTGCTGAGCCATTTCTCCAGCCCTCTTGATATTGTTTAATAGAGGATTACATGCTGAAACTCTGATCAAATTATAATAGGAAAAAAATTAAAACATACACTCTCTCTCTCTCTCTCTCTCTCTCTCTCTCTTCATCCGCCTTCAAATGCTTCCCGGTATTGTTGGTAATTAGAATACTATTCTTATCCCTTTCCTTAATCTGTGCACCATTGTTGATTTCCTTTTCTTTCTGGTGATTTCTTTTCCAAGGAGTAATTAAATTTCTCAAATTAAAATTACATAGAAATTCAATTAAACACAGTATAACCATGGGTTATTTCCAGAAACAGGAATAAATAAAGACTAATGGGGTCTCAGCCCTTCTTCGTTAGAAGTTCTAGCCTTGGGAGCAAACACAAAAGTCATAATCCTGTAAGAAAGAATTTGATAGTGACATAGGGAAAATATAAATTATTATTGAATGGATAATGAGGACATTCAATAACTGTTAAGTATAAGCATGCAAAAGAACGTACTGCAATAACTAAGCTGATATAATTTGCAAACTAAAAATATGTAGCTGCATTTTAGAATGTAAGTGTGCAATTGCATGTGTGTACTATAAAAACTGAATATTATTTACTGACAAAACTGTGCCACCGACCTTCAACAGTAATGTGAGATTTGTCACTGTTGCCATAAGGTGAGTTTCCCATTCATTCCACTTCCAAGTTCTCCAACCTATATAAAGTTTTTCAGTGTAATCATATTTTTTACAAGACAGTAATGCTAATAAAAATTTGAAAAAAAACATGCAAAACCTCCAGCTGGATACATAAACAATCACAACCCTCCCAAATGCCCTCTCAAATCAGAAAAAATAACATTTAATAACCTGCGATGTTAAAAGCTCAAACAGGAGATGAATGAAAACTCTGGGACCAGAAAGCAGGAGTTAAAATGATCTTTTTTCCAAACCTTGGAAATACTGGTATTAGAACGATTTGTGGACATTATTTTAACTTTAAAAGAGGCGTGCGTGGGGCCAGCCAGCTGGCTCAGTGGGTGAAGGTGCTCGCATCGAGTCTGAGGACTTCGGTTTGTTCCTTGGGCTCCATGTGGTAGAAGGAAAGAACACATTTCCAAAGATTGTCCTTTTATCTTCACACACAACCTGTGGCACACACACAAGCACACAATAAATAAATGCAAAATAAACTTTAAAAGACAGTCATGCATGATTTAAGAAAAAAAGAAAACTTGCTTTGCTTCTTGTGTGGTCCGTAAAACTTTTGCCAGTACATGGTAGTATAGGAAGACATGAACATGTAATTGAGTCAAAAGAAGTTTGGATGACCTACAGATAGATTTTACTAATTATAAGGAAAAGTGATATATTTGTGAGGTTGTGGCTGGTTTTGAAATTTAAGTCAATACTTTTGGTTTCAGAAGCACATATGATCTGATCTTGTCTGAACACACATGTCTACTGGTGTTACTGTGGGCACCCTATTAGTGTTGTGATATAAAGAAAAGATTTATTTACTTGCACATGGGATTATGTTGAGTTGCAAGGGCACATTTGCGTTATGTCAGGGATACAGGTAATTCACGAGCATCACTTTTGTTTAATTCCCTACCATCTATAAGGCCCACCTTCCAAAACACAAGACTCTGGGATCACTGAAATTTACTAATAATTTCATCATTAACTTTCATTTCTAGCTACAGGCTTATCTTTCTTTTGCCTTTTAATTCCTCAACCTGCAGTCATCCACTAGAACCACATCACATCGAAGAAGATCTCAGGGACAACTATCCCTTTCCCATTTACTAAAAGTCTATGCTGTGTTTAGAGTGGAGTCTGTTCATGCCCACTTCTCAGAAGGTGGATCTCAGTGGTGGTAGCAGAACTTCACTGTTCTGTATCCTGTATCTCTGTCACAGCCATCCTTCATCCTAGAAAATTCCTTTTTCTTTGAAGATTGTAATTTTGGCTCTTCCATTTTTTGCCCTGAGTTAACCATTCCTCAGCCATGGTTAGAAATTAGTAGAATAGAGCTCTGGCTTTAGTTTAAGGTTGTTTTCAATTTGGCCTATCACCAAATTGGCAAACAGAGTACACAGGTTACATGCTAAACTGAGGGTAAAATTGGTTTCCCATGCCTGCCCCGTCCTTTTGGCAAGTACCCAATTTCAGTGGCCAATGTAGCAAACAGGAACCAAATAACTCACTAGATCCAGATTTTCCCAGAACTTCAGTCTCTCTGCTTTTTAAAAAAAGTTTTATTTTTATTTTTAATTATGTGGGTATGTGTGTGTGTTGCACCTGTAGTGCATGTGTCCAGAGTCCAGAAGCAACCTACCAATGGTCACATCCCCAAAGGAGAGTGACTCTCCTTCCCTCAGCAGCCATCAGCTGCCATTATCTCTTCCAGTAGGTGGGGGGCCTCGGGGCCCTCCTCTACCCACGATGTCATTTTGACTGGCTTGGTCTCCTTTCACTCTTGCGCAGGTAACAGCAGCTGCTGTGAGTTGATGCATGTGACAGCCATGTCATGTTCAAAAGTCATGTATGGTTTTAATCTGCTGATTCTTTCATTTCCCCCAAGTTCACTAACCCTTTCTCCTCTCACATTTTTTCTTGATGTAGCTTGCTGTCATGAGTCAAGGCTCCTTTTCGTGTGGCTACCTTCATTACTTTTTCCTTTGCAGTTTTGCACTACCGAGTCTATAAGGGCTCAACTTTGTACCAGATTAACCATTTACCTTCTGTGTTCTGTTCTCTGTGTTGATTCTACAGTTTAATGTTCATGGCCCCTAGTAAAAGCATATTACATAAATAATTATATGTGTGTGTGTGTGCATAGGTGTATAGTGGTGTGTGTGTGTGTGTGTGTGTGAAGACCAAGGAAAGCAAGGTTTTGTGTGGCATCAGTGAACTGAGACTGTATTTCCTTCATTCACCAATGTCTTCCATACCCCAGATAGTGACCACCACACAGTTCATAAAAATTCCACTACTGACAGAATCGCAATAGCTATTACTTATATAGCTCCTTTTTTGTGTGCCAGACAATTTGAAGTGATTTTTATTGTATGGGGGCCAAGGGGAGGTCTTTGCATTTAGGTCTTGAAAGGCATAATAGGAACCGTGATCTCTTCTTTTTCCTCTTTTTTGCTTACTGGCTCATGAGGTATGACGTTTTCTCTGCTATAGGCTCCGGCTGTGATGTGCCTCCTCTTACTAGAGTCCCAAAGCAATGGAAATATTTGGTCATGGAACTGGACCCACCAAAACTGGTGGTCAACCTGTCTTTTCTCATGTGTATAAATTGCCTCAAGTCCCTCATTCCAGTGAAGGTAGCATGATTAATACACCAACTCTCTTGTGTCATAAATGGCTTCCTAGATCAGTCTCTGTGAAGGAACGAAAGTTTAATAGGAAGATACATGAAATAACCAAGTTTTCAGAGTTTCAGTCAGAGATGGTGAAGTAGAAAGGGGCAAAGAGTGAGAGATGGTGCCCCCAAATATTGTGAGCACAGCGGAAAATTAAAAGTTATCTCTGTAATTTTCAAATTAATGATTTCCTATTCTGCCTGCCTGTCCAGTTATATCTGTCCCACCCTGTTATTTTCCTAGTCCCAGCTTTGATTTCATTCCCCAACTTTGGGAATTACTTACCTTCTTGAGACTTGTCAACACTCCAGGCATTGTAAGGTTCAGTTAGTGGAGGAGATGGAATCTGATATCTGCTACCAGGGCTGATTCCATTGTGTGCGGTGTCGATGTTGGAGGTCACTCATCAAGTCCTCATCATCTACTGTAGGGAAGATGGCCCAGGACCTACCTGTACTCCAAGCTTAGATGACAGGATTGCGTCCCATCTTAGTTCCCATTTCTGTGTTCAACATAGTTTCAGAAAAACTTCTAACACAAGCCATACAATGTATTGAACAATTTCCCTGGACTTTGCATTGAGTATGTTTTCCACCTTGTCACTCTTATTGTCACTGGAAGGTGTATCCAATTTTAGACCCTTGGAGTGGTCTGACATCCGAATTCTTTCTTAGACTGATTCCTTGTGTGGCTCTTTCCCTTATCTTCCTGTGGACAGACTTTGCCCAGATGATGGCACTCCGCCAGCCACCTTCTGGATAAGCAGTGTGGGCTGCTACCTCTAGTACCACAGTGAGTGCCTTCTCTCTACAAGTGGGTCTAGTCATAAAGAACCTCATGAGCTAAACCAAGCAGCTCAGATGGCCCCTGATTGACAGGGAACAACTACTGAGGCCTTAAGGCTTTTGTTCTGAGGCTACATATACTTTTCGTTCATCTAGAAAGGCATGCTTCAAGGTTGAATAATTTCAGATAGCTTGATTGTTCTCTCCCCAGACTACAGGATCCCAGGAATCCAGCATTGCGCATCCTTACCCTTGCTTCCCTAGGACCAGATGTGGCTGATGTGATGGTCAAGTCCCCCCACCCTCACACAAGAATACACTAAAGTGTGCTGTTCAGGAAGGGTTATGTTACTGCCATTTTGAGGATTCTAACCAGAAATACTTTTTCCATGTTCCATAGAAATCCATTGATTCCTCACAGACTTAAGGATTACCAGAAAGGATAAAGTGTGGGTGGAACTCATGGCTGTTCTATTGCTGAGAGATAAGGTACATCCAGGTGAGATGCAATGTGAAGGCCACACAGCAGACCAAAGTCGTAATCCACGTAGAAAGTGAAGCAGATATTTTAAAACATGTTTTAGTAATAAATAAAACCTGTATTTAAAGTATTTACGTTATAGAAGAGTGAACTGAATCAAAACAGTGTAGGAAGTTCACAACTAAATACAGAATCTTGCATCTAAAACTTTGAAGACCAGAGTTACCACAATCATGTGGCTTGCATGTCTGAGTCTTTCGTGATCTGGGTATCAGTCTCCGGGATTTAGATCCTAGATTTGGAGCTGTAGTGCACAGTCCCTGGTGGTGGTGCTTGCACTTCACCACACAAAGCACTGTTATGCCATCAGCCAAGAGGTGACCCTACTTACTGTAAAGAAGATTTTGAAGGTGTCATCAGAACCTCATTAGCCGATTTTAAATCGTTGTGTGTGTAGCGTGTATACTTTCTATAGTTCATATTTAGACCATAAGGAGGCAAGGATTCAAGAAATTCTTTTTCTAATTTCATGAATCAGAATATTTGTGAATATATTTCGGTCCTGTATGTCTTTGAAAAAGATTATTATATATGTGTGTGTGTCTGTCTGTCTCTGTGTGTACCTGTGTGAGTTTATATGCACCATGTGCATCCAAGAGCTCACAGAGCTCCAAAGTGGACATTAGATTCCCTGCAGCTGGAGTTGAAGGCTGTTGTGAGCCTCCATGTATATGTTAAGAATTGAACCTGTGTTCTCTGCAAAGGTTGTAGGTGCTCTTCAGCACTGAGTCACCTCTCTAGTCCTCTGGCTAATTCTTATGGTCAATATTCATTTTTCAGAATAAAGAATATTAGTCATTTTATACCATTTATACCCATTACAGTTGATTCCTTACCTGGCCTGATTCTGGAAGGCATCTATTAAACCAGTGTTAAGCTGAAGATCATGATCAGTGAGTGCCTGCAGAGTGTGTGGATGGTTTTCTGTCTCCACCAGAGGACTTTTTATTTTTCATCGTATCTGAAAAATTCTTTTAGCCCCTTCCTTTCTTTTGGTTTTCCATGGGGAGGAAGTGCAGGAACGGGAGAAGTAGTGAGATTTAATAGAGAGGAAAGTCTAAGGTTCTTTTCTTGCAAAATCCTAATCTTGAAAGTTCTTTTCATTTCTATAGTTCTGAAGATTCAGATATCTTTTTTGTGTATATTTCAGTTTCTTTTATCGACATGGAGTAAGTTCTTTTAAATTTGCTGCTTAATTGAATGTGCTTAATCCGCAGCACATTTCTTACATGGTTAATGAATTATGGTGTCAGAGTTTTGTGTCCTTTAAAAGTAGGGTGACTGGAGACAACAGGTAAATTACAAAGACATTTCTAGAGTCAACATCCTTTTAAACTTAAATCAGGGGAGGAATTAAACTTGGGGAGGAGTAAAGGGGCGGCGTTTGTAAAGAAACAGTTCCAAGGTAACTGGAATGGCAAGTGTGTCTTTTAAGTTTCTTATTTAATGAAAATGGCTTCATTGAAAACATCTGAAATTTTTTATTAAAAAGTACTGTCACGGGCACAGGGTAGAGGCAAGTGCTGTGTAGAGATTATTAGGAAATGCCACAGTCCTTCCCCTCACGGGGTGACAGTCCAGAGAAGATTGAATGCTTTTTATCTGAGGCTTCCAGTGAGTGAGCAGTCTAATTTTCACTGCATGTTTTTTCCTTACTCATGTTTGCCGTCTTCTGGAACTGACATGGTCAGAGGTGTTCCTAAATGAACGTACGTCTTAAGTTTATACTCTTTTTCAGGATCCCATGTTTCAATTTTCTATGTTTGGAAAGAAAAAGAAAAAAAATCTTTTACTAATTATAGTTTTTACCCCAGAATGATTAATTCTATTTGTTTCTTTCTTTACTTAGAAAAAGCTTAAATGCTTGAGGTATTACACAGGGAAGTGGGCAAGAAATCCCAATCCACTTGAAGAACTCTTGGCCATTGATGGCTGCTCGGAGGAGGAGAGACAGTGTCTTATAGAGATGGGACATTTGGTGGGCCCTGTGGGTGGACCCATGCTAAGGAACATTAGGGAACAGAAATCATACTCTGTTGAGCGTATTATACACATATACACATACACACATACACACACACATACACATATTAAGTTGGGTGGGGGCGGAGGGAGTAGGTGCAGAAAGGGAAGTGGATCGAAATGCCATCAAACTATATTGTATGACAATCAAAAAGATTCAATAAAAACTTTAAATACTCTACACCCCCCACATAAATAAAACTAAATCTTTTTTAAAGGTGGAGGTGGAGGTGGTCACTGGAGAGATGACTCATTGGTTAAGAGCATTTGCCGTGATTTGAGTCCCAGCAACCACTTGGGGCTGTTCAAATTGAATCTGCAGCTCCATGGAATCCAGTGCCCTCTTCTGGCCTCCGTGGGCACCTTCACACATGTGTATATACATACACAGAGACACAAACACTGACACACAAGTAAGAAATAAATCTTAAAAATGATTAAACACCTTAAGTGCTTGAGTCATTTACTATCACCCTCCCCAAAAAAAAAAACCATTATCTGTGAAAAACTACTTTCAAATATGTGTTCAGAACACATATTTGTTTTCATGGTGGACATCCTCTAGGGCAAACATTACATACAGAATATTGGTTTTCAGACTTAACAGTCAACCCTTTTCTATAGTAACTGAAGAAGAAGTTGGAAAAGTTAAGCCTTTGATTATTCAAAAATGCCAAGGGGACTAAGATGTTAAAGAAAAAGAGGCAAATGTTCCTGTGAGACGACAGTGTAGCTTACATGCTATCTCACATGGTGGAGAAAATTGCATAGTTACTAGTTTTGTTAACCTGGGGAAAACATTTTCTGGTGAGTCTGAAAAATACAACAACAAAGAATCACTTTACTTTGAATTATCGTGCCCCATTTGGAAGAAATAAATTTCTTTTGAAAGTAAGAATAGAATGGGGCTTTCTGTAGAGGATTTGACTTTAGGAAAATAATACATCCTTCCAAAATTACCTTTTTTTTTCCCATCTGACATAATTGTTAAACATTTATCAGCATGCTTTGTACATTGTAAAAGGAGAGTACTCCACAGATTTTAGAGCCATTCCTCTTTGCCAAGTTATTTAAGGATAATCCATATGCTGAGGCACCCATGTAGACCTGGAAGTCTGCTATATGCACTATAGACAGAAGCAAGCCTTTCTGAGGTCATTGTGTGGTTTGTTAGGAGGAAGCTTCCTGTTTGATTTTTCCTTATAACTTTTTCACTCATTGTATTTCTGCACAGAGCAAACTGTAGGAAGACTGGAATGGGATCAGAGTTGGTGCTGAAAGGTCACTTAGAAGACTTTTCAGTAGTCCCAGTGAGAGAGGCTGTTTGCTCCAACTCCCTGTTGAGAGTTGACTGGAAGGCTTAGGAGGTTTGTATTGGGGCGGCCTAAGAAACAAAACCAGCCTCCCCTTTCTCTGTACTAATTTCTTAAAATGAATTTTTTAAGTGTATGAGTGTATTGCCTGCATGAAGGCAGGCACCCCCTATTGTGCAATGCCTGTGGACGTCAGAAGAGGGCATTGAATCCCCTGGCACTGAAGTTACAGACAGTTGTTAGTTGCCATGTGGGTTCTGGGAATTAAACCTGTGTCCTCTGCTGAGCCATCTCTCCAGCTCCAAAATGAAACATTTACATATAAATGTAAACATGGCTATAGAGCCTGGTGAACTGAAGGCTCAGGAAAGCTGATAGTTTGATTCAGTCTTTGTCTGAGACCTGAGGATCAGGTAAGCAGTTTCATTCCAACAATTGACATATGCAAGATTCACATAGCAGATGTTTTAGTTTAATTCTGATGTAGGAAATAAAATCAAAGCTAAAAATCTCAAATGGTCCAGTTCAAGGTCATTAGGCAGGAAGAATTCCTTATTTATTGAAGGCTTGACCTTGCTGTTTGGCTGAGGCCTTCAGCTAAGTGAAGCCCATTCCTGTTAAGGAAGCCAAGCTGCTTTAGTCAATGTACAAGTTTAAGTCTTTATCTCACCCCAAAGTACCTTCATGGAGACTTAGAGTACCTTGGTACCTTGTCAAGTTGACACATCAAACAACTCTGAAATTAAATCCATATTGTAGAAAACTTGAAGTTTAAACTAATGTAGGTTAAACAAGAAGAGATGTCAAAATTACTTCCGTTTGGAGTTTGAACAATGGGTTCCATCAATTGTGAGGAAGACAATTGAGGAAAAGCAGTGAAGTAGTGGGTGTGGGCAGTGAGTGTGACTGACACTCAACTGATAGAACCATATACGCATTGGATCTCAGAACACAAAATTATATATATATATATATATATATATATATATATATATATATATATATATATATGTTAGGGTGCAGAATTACGGTTTTGAATCAGTCTCAAGTTCCAACAGTTTCAAATTCTTCTCCTGAGTTGGGATAGCTATGTCAGTGGGCATAGCAAGTGTTTACTTTTATCAATATAAGGTAAAATGAGCAGGGATGAAGTTAGGTGGTGAGAAGAGATTGGAGCTGAATCTGGCCGCATTTGAGTGCAGCTGAATCGGGCGAGGGCTCTCAGCACTCCCCACACGGTGCTGTACATGGTTATGCTGGGGAGAGATGTGAAGACTCGTGCTGTGTTAGGGCTGCAGAGGATCACATCACAGCCCTGACTTTGGGTGGTCTCTTCTTGGAAGGCATGGATTCTCTGCAAATGTGAGGCTGGGACTAGAAATGAGATGGAAGACTTAGGGCTTTATTAGAACATGGAGCTTAGAACTTGGGGTGAAAAGGCTCACTTTATATGTGATTAGTGAGCACAAGTGTGAGTTCTCTTTAGTCAAGTGCAAGTTTTGGGATCCCTTATGTTATTTATGTTCTGAATTAGTCTTTTCAGTAGCACCAAGGTACCGCTAATACCAATGCTTCTCGTTCAATGAATATACCTAACATGTATTTGGGATGAGTTAAAATCTAAACAGAAATATCTAAAATACTTCAAATAGAAGAAGAAAATGGTTATTCATTGCCTCATGAAGAAGTAAAGAAATAAATAGAAAGAATTTTTAGTGTTACTGACAGAAAAGACATGCTGTGATAGTGTCCAGGGAACTCTGACTTGTGGAGTTTCAGCAGAGGGGCTGTGAGAGAAGCAGAAGTCCAAACCTAAATCAGGAACTCCAAGAATGATGCTCATCCAGATTCCTCATTCTCTTGGTCTTTATTATCCGACTCTGCAGAGCTCCTGTTCAGCCGAACCATCCAGCAAAGGCCAGGATGCCTCTTTGTTAGCTATTTTATTTACAGAGATGAATTCGTTTCAGTACACATGGATCTGGCAGGGAAGTTTGGCCTGAATTTAATCTCTTATCCACACTTTGAAACAGAGTTTAGTTAGCATGAATTCTTGGTGAAGTTATATAGAATGAATTACATGATTTTCCTTGACATAGATCTTGAGTAATAATTATCATTCTTATATTCTTACCAATGACCTCATTTTATTTGTCCAATTTTCAGTAGCCATTCAGTAGTCATGGCAGAAATTCTTCAATAACTTAACCTGTGAAGAAGATACTCATGAAAGATTCTTAGTGAAATTAGAAGATGTTTGTTTTTTTCTGTAACATCTTTCACTTTGAGAGATTTGTTTTTATTAACAGTGAAAGGCATTGATTTTTTGCTATAGTAAATCCATATAAAAGAGGAATTGTATTTAGAAGTTAGCCCTCAATAGAGGCAAGCCAAATAGAATCAAATAACTCTTTAAAAATATTTTATTTATTACTCTTATTTTATGTGTATGAGTGTATTGCCTGCATGTGTGTTCGTGCACTCCTGCAGGGCCCATGGAGGTCAAAAGAGGGTGGTGGATCTCTTGCAGCTGGAGTTAGGATGCTTTTTAGCCTCGGTGTGGACATTGGGAATCAAACCTGGGTCCTCTACCAGAGCAGTTAGTGCTCTTAACCAATAAGCCATCTCTCTAGCCCCAAGTTCGGTTACTCTTAATGGGGCTGGGAAAGATAGTACCTCCCAGCCACCTGTAATTCCCAGCTCCAGGGGCTCTGAAGCCCCGTTTTGGACTCTGGGAGCATCTGCACTCACATGTGCGTACACTCTTACTAAAACTAAAGTAAATCTTAAAAAATTCCTCTTTAAAAATGTAGACTGAGGGACTGGGAATGTAGCTGAGGTGGTAGAGTGCTTGCCTAGCATGGATGAAACCTTGGGCCAAATCCTCAGCACAACATGTACTGGGCATGGTGGTACATGCCTACAGTATTCAGGAGGTATGGGCAGGAGGATCAGAAGTTCAAAGTCACCCTTGGGTACATAGCAAAGTGTGAGGCCAGCCTGGGATACATGGAACCCCTGTCTGAAAAGCAACAGCAGCAAAACCATGTATCTTGATAGCCACTTTTTTCTTACCACTCATTAGAAATACCCATAGCTAAATATCACACTTATCTTCAGCAAGGCCAGTTATTCATAGTCTGAGGCATAGTCAGGGTTTCTGAGGGGCAGAGTGAATAACATTTTCTGTTCCATACCTTATCAAGACCATCAGATTGGCGGACAGAATCTTCAGTAGCTTTTGTTTTCTTCTCAGTTTATAAAATTGATGCCATCTTATCTGTGTTTATGATCCAAATTATCTCTAGACTCTATCCTGTTCTGTTTGGCTAATCTCTTTCTAAATTTTTATTTGTGTTTATAGGTATGTGTGTGTATATATATGGGTGTGTGTGTACGTGTGTGTGTGTGTGTGTGTGTGTGTGTGTGTGTGTGTGTGTGAAGGCCAGAAGACAGCCTCAGGTCTTGTTCCTCAGGTGGTATTCACCTGTTTTCAGAGACAGGTTCTCTCACTGGTCTGGAACTTGCCAAGTAGACTAGGCTATGTGACCAGAAAGACTCAGGGATCTGCCTGACTGCCTCCACGCCCCACCCCCGGGTACTGGGATTACAAGCACACCCTACCATGCCTGGCTTGTTTTTTACTTGGGTTGTGGGATGAACTCTGGTCCTCATACAGAGAACACTTTACCAACTGAGCTGTCTCCCGAGCTCCTCTAAATGTTTCGTAAGTGGAGTTCCAGATAGAATCTGGGAACCAAATAATGAAGGTTCAGTATCTGTAGATGTACGGATGAGGAATGACGTTATATCCTTAGGCTTTGGGGTACTGAACGTATTTGGAAAGTACAGTTGCTCACAATTCACTAAAACTTTGGTATTGGTGAACAAAATATATTTTCAGGGCTCATTCACTAAATTATAATAAGTGTATTTTAGACAGTTCCAGTTCCTTTTAGGTCACTGAAATCAGTGTCGCTGAGAAAATGCTAAGCTTCTGAACTTTGCTAGTGTTACAGGACTATGTATTGTTATGATAGTTTCTCTGCTTATTATATAATGGCTACCGGGGGGGAAAAAACTATGTTAGGTTTTCATAAAAAAATGAGTACTATTCATTTCTACAAACAGGAAAGGCTACAGTCAGTGTTTTCTTCAGCTCACAATTCAGTGGTGAAGCTCTGGCCATTAGTTACAGATTCACCTGGCTAAACTTGATAAATGGTTTTGAGTAAGCCTCCTGTCTGAGAAGCACTCAGAGCTTATGGATAAATAATTGTTTCTGCCTCTTTAGCTGCTAGTACCAACATTATTTGTGATAATCTTTGGCTTTGGTTTTCATGTTGCTACTAAGTGTCACGATAAAAGCATTTTTGAGGTCTGTTGGGAAACTTGATTTTAAAGAGTCAGGTGAAGAAAATAGTACTTTGTTTTTACTATGAGTCACAATTAGTCTGTTGCAAGTAAGTTTTTGATGGGTTATAAATAAATTATCTTGATTTGTGTTGTGTGACACTATTCCTGGGGAGACATGGACAAACATCTGTTCATCCCAGGTACAGAAACAATAACAGACCAAAGTAAGGATACCTCCACAGGATAAGTTGGTGAACCAATGAGTGTTATTGGGTTTTATTGGGTGAGGGGTTTGTTACAAGAAGAAATGACTCAAAGATAGCTGCATTTACCAAAAGCCCATGGGTGACAGCTCATGAAAACCAGGAGAGCACTGCACAGCCTGCCCTTGGCTCAACAGGTTGGAGACAGTGTCTTGTAGGCAGCTGAGCTGGTCTGAGCCTCTTCCAGGCAGTCAGGCTGGTCTGTCTTCCAGGCAACTCCTGCTGATCTCTGCTTCTTGCATACAGCTCATCTGGTTTAAGCATGTCTCTGAGCACTTGGCTTATACGTACTTGGGGAGAGAGGAGCCTGTGAATCTGGTCACTTTCAGGGACTTCCCCAAAGCTTTTGAGGTGTTCACCTCCTGAGCTTAAGGAGTTTCCCTGAAGGACAGAATGTTTCACCTCCCTTTAGAACCACCTGAGTCTCAAGGAGATCGGAGTAAATCACTGCACAACAATTTGGGAGGGATGGGTTGATGACAGTAAATTGGACTGGTGAAAATGTGTACTATATTTGGATATTCTGATAGCCTTTAGTGTAAAACCTGGAACATGGAATGGCCATGTCTCTGGAGACTACAGCTCTTCTTTTTGACACAGGCAATCAGTTCACTGTGAAACAATCCTGATCACAGATTATGTGCACATAGCAAGTGACTAGGAATATAATATAATGTAACCCAGAAGTGGGTCGTTAAGGTTATATGTGTTACATAGTGGGTGTTTTGATAGTTGTAGTAATGTTTACCTAGGATACTCCATATTCATTTGAAGAACACACACACACACACAGACACATAGAGACATGCAGACACACAGACATAGAAACACACATACAGACACAGACACACACACATACACACACAGATACTGGGTGCTGTTAATCATAATTAAATATAACTAGAATCTATAAGCTTGAGTAGTACTTAATTTCTCTTCATTCAAACACTGTGTCAGTTTTGAAATTGTGGCTAGTAACTAGAGTTTGCTATGTAGGACGTATTTCTAGAGATCTGCACACTGTGTGCTATCATCCTCTTTGTTGGAGTCCTCACTTCAGTCTTCGGGGTATATCAGAATCCCCTTTATGTAGAAAGACAGAATTCTGGGACCTACCTTCATCATCTCTGATGCAGCACAGCTCTACTGGGGGCTGGGAAATCGTATATCTGAGTTCTCAGGCAATGCTTGTCCAGAATCTACGCTTTAAAACTCATGCTTTAGAGATAAAAAGCACTGCCTTTACACGTGTTATGCTAGCAGAGTCGATGCTAGATTCCAGGTCCTCTCTTCTGATCCTCAAAGCTGTTTACTATTGGCAAGAGAATGTATGTATAATACTCGAAACAGTACCATCTTTTAAAAATATTTTAATTGAATTTTTGTGTATTTCATATGCAGCATCTGAATCGTCTTTGTGCCCTCCCTCATCGTCACTCTCCCATAGCCCCCCCCCCACACTGGCTTTCATGAATTCTGTCATTTATGTTAAACCTATCAAGTCAAGTTAGCGTCCCCTGACAGAAACAGTATCTTCTAAAACAGTTGGGGTACTAGGGGGCGAGGACAGAACATTCTAATGAGTTACCTGATTACTTGTAGATCACAAAGCACACATACTTTATGGTACTTCCTTACCTTCACATATCTCTAGAAAGTATGTGTTACACTTTTCTTTCTTGGGAGAATTGTCTGCTCTAGGAGAATTTATTTTGTTTTTTATTTTTTAGTGTTTTGTAGTGATTCGCAGTTGTTACTTGGAGATAGATTTTTCACTGTATGAAGTAAGTTTGGTCATAGAGTTGGGTTAAGATAAAGGCACTCAGGCCTATGTAACATTTGGTTATTATTATTTCAGATAAATTTTTTAAGATAGGAAAAAGTAAAATGAAATAATGATATTAATAAACTAGTGTTGTTATTATAATTGTCTGGTGAATTGGAGGCTACTTTTTAAAGATATCCACAGAGAATAAAGACTCCTGAATAGGCATGAATTAATGGGGGAGCAGGTCACCTCAATGAATTTTTTCTAAGACTATAAAGTAGATATGTAAAAAAAATTGTTAAAAATGAAGTTTAGAGATCTGGCCTCTGGGACTATGGCTTACCCTTTTATTAAGGATCTTAGTATAGTGAGATAACTTTTTGTCTCCTTATAGTTCCAGACTCCTTGCTCAGTTCATCGGAATGCATGACACTGCCCCTCTGTTTTACAAGCGGCTTCTGTATTACACATGGGCTACACGTTCTCAGATACACTAGAGAGCCGAGCCTTCCTAAATTGTATTTAATGGTCAGGATTTGGGATTGAATTAGGTTGGAATAGGCTAATGCCTCCACCAGCGATACTGCCCCAGCCCTGTATTTTCCTCTACTTGATAATAGCAACAAACACCAACCATTCTATCTCAGAACGGTTTATTTTTTATTAGCATGAATGAATTTTTAAAAAAGAACTGTACAGTTCTGACACATTAGGTTGGAACCTTGTTGGTAATTTCTTGTGTCTATGGCCTCATCACATGATACTTCTGTAATTTGCCTTTTCTTTTTATTGAAACGTCTTTCCCTTTTTAGATAAGAGAATTAAAATCTTGGGTATGAGGGAATGCTTATGTTCTCTACTTTGACCCACAAAGACATCTCTTGTAAATAACACATTTGTGTGGTATTAAATGGAATACCTTAATTCCTGTCTTAAAATTTTCTGTCTTAAAATGTGTTATTAAAAATTTATGAAAGCATAGAATTTGGACAAAGTTCATAATACTCCTTATTTTAATATCCAGCAATTATTACTTTTGAGCAAGATATGTCCATCCTTACTAAAGACCAAACTGCACTTTAAAAAGCAAATGTATTTTAAAGCAATGGACATGTCCCCGACACCTTGCGTGCAGTAATCAATTTTATGAGTTCATAGCCCAGGACCTTCCATTCTTTGGACACACTCAGTATGCATTTGGTATGTTTTACCTCAGTTTTACTAACCTCATTCTTTGTAGGTCTTTCCTTCATTATTAATCTTATGAAAATTTTCTTATCTTAAATCATTTCTTACATAAGACAGAGTGAAAATACAGTTAAAAAATTCTTTATTCAAGTAATGTGTTGTTTCCAAGAGGCCAATATACTCTCTATAACATTGATTAGTGTATTTTGATTTTCATATGGAGACTCTGCTAAGCATCCTTGCCCAAGGTGTTGTTTTGGGCTTTGTTTAAGAGCTTGGAAGACAGACCTACATCCTGATGTGGCAGCAGCCTCTGGAGCGTTATGGTACTTACTTCTCTCAGTTGGGATGATAGCGTTCCTGTCTGCTTTACCTCATAGTGCTCCGTACTATATTTTAGACATTAAGACTAATGGTCAATTGAGTTTAGTACCTGCCTTTTCATATGCCTCTTCCCATACCTGACACCTGCCTGGTTTGTGGCCACTTGATATTGTGACTGCTTAGATCTCTCTGCTTCATTGAAACTTGCTTTGAAACTTCATTGAAACAGTGGTCTGCCACACTGGGCACAGATAGCTATTGTAAACTACCCTCTAATGTGCACTCAGTTGTAAATACCATACCTTTAGTTAACAAAGTCTGTCTCGCAGACAATATCATAGCGGAATACACCCAGTGGTTATGAATTTCAAGCTCCATAATCTGTTGAGTCCATACCTTGTGTCACCTCTGCACTGGGAGTTTGCATCATGCTTTACAACTTGGCTCTCCTGATAATCTATCATGTTGTTACTATTCACATTCAGAGTGTTTGTGCTTTCTGCCTTCTCCTTACAAAACTGCAATCTACTAGTTGCCTACATTGAGAAACTACTGAAAAGAAGGACCCACATTTCATCCGCTGCTGGTAAAGCTCTGAAGTGTGGGCTCACAGCTATCTTTATGGCAGAAGAGAAGAGGACTTCTGGATTGTAAGTCGTTTAAAAAATTGAAATTAGAGGAAGATTTAAGGTGTTATTTGCTGAAATGCTTCTGTGGAGTTTTTGCAACCTTTTGAGGTGACTTTATCACTGATATATTCAAACTGTAACAATAGAAGCTGCGAGAGAAATTCTGAAATATTTAAACTCCAAGTTCCTAGTTGCAGTAATGACCAGTATAAGAATGTTTCTTTTATACTTCAAAAGCGTATTGTTAGAAACTTCCCCCAACATCAGTTCTTCCTCCGTAGTGTTGAGTCAGAACTAAAACACATTTTCTATGTTTAGGAAAGACTTATGATATGCATTAGAGAACAAGGGTAACTTTCCTTTGTACAGTAAAGAAATCTCATTAGCCTGTGTGTTCCTATCATATTTATCAAGGAAATGGGCAACAAACAAGATCTATTCACCAAGTGCATCTTTCTGTTTGCTTTTCTCTTCTGTAATTCTTGTTCACATGCAGGCAAGTTCCCCAAAGTCTTCTGTCTTTTATTTTCTGGAGAGCATGCAGTTTTCTTGTTTATTCCCTTTGCAGAATTAGAAATTTCTTTTGGGGGCTGAAGAGATGGCTCAGTAGTTAAAAGTGCTTGTTGTTCTTGCAGAGGACTAGTGTTTGGTTCCCAACACCTTCTTCAAGTGACTTCCAACTGTCTGTATCTCCAGCTCCAGGGTATCTCATGGCTTATTCTGGCCTCCACAGACAACCACACTCACACTCACAAACACACAGACACAGACACACACACAGACACACACACACACACATAAATAAAAAATACAACTTTTAAAGAAGAAATTTCTTTCTGTTTCTGAAGATTTTCATATCCCACATAACCTCTTCCAAACTGCAGAGTATTATAAGATCTGGAAGCCACAAAACAAAAGAGCATTCTCTCTGACTCCTTTACCATCCCTTAAGGTGCAGTTTGACCTTGCAGAGTCTGTGTATACATTAAAATCAATATGAGACCTTACCTCACAAAAAATGAGCTTAGAGGGTTTAACACTGTGAGGTATAGTTGGATTGTTGCTTCCTAGTATCATACAGGATGAACAGAATACTTGATAAATCTAAACTGAGTCATTCACTTGTTTCAGGGTGAAAATATAATACGCAGTGGATCAGGCAAGTTAAGAAAAAACAAACCACTCCCTAGCAATTGCTGATATTTAAATGTCAGAATTGAGTGAAAGTCCATTAACTGCCTGGTATTATTATGGACTCAATTTTGAACAAAAAGCAGATCTTTTCTGTGTAAATTATTAGAACAAATTCTAGATCCTCCTTATGTGCTCTTCCATAGTTTTAGGTTTGATTTTGGTTTGTTTAGCTTTAGCAGGACTAGTCAGTCTCTCATCAGAAGCAGATGCAGAGATGTCCTTTTTATAAATAGTGCTTGGCTCTTTTAAAATGCTCTGTTTTGCACTGGGAAATCCATTATTCTTGTATATTGTTATCAAGAAACATACTGATATGTTCTTTAAAAATGAATATGATGTACTGCATATGTTTAAGTACAAATTTGCCCCCCTTGGAGATGGAATTAAATTTGTCAATGCTTAAAAATAACAGCATGATTGATAGGTTATTTGCACGTGACCATCTGCTAATGTGTTTTCTTTCACCACTTACTGTTTCTTTCTAAAACGGTACTTAAGTTGTACTGCAAAATAACTGAATGACCTAGAAAGGGAATTAACCAAGTTGATATATGAATTATTCTGTAATTTTGAATTCAAGCTTTCAGATGGACAGTTCCAGACATTTGAATGAATCTCATTAATAAAGTGGAGGTTTAACTGTCCCCCAAATTTCTTTTCCTATAGATGTTTGGCTTTTTGTGTATTATATGGATGTGTGCATGCAGACATGTCTATGACACGAATGGATACAGAGGTCCACATAAGTTATCCTCCTCCCATTGCTGGCCAGCAAGCCCAGGTATTCTTCTAGTTCTGACTCCCAGTGCTGAGAGTAGAGCTTTTATGTGCGTGCTGGGGATCGAATGCCAGTCTTTATGCTTCCACAGCAAGCTCTTTACTAACTGAGCCTTTTCCCCAGTTCTTGAGTATTCGGCTTTACTAATGAATTTTTTCTGGTTTGCTTTCTGAAATCTCTGGTGATAATGCATCAGATGAATCAGGAAAAAATTATAGATCAAACAATGCTTTAAATGTAGAGGACCTTTTAACATAATATTCTAAAAATCTAGGAAGTCTAATTGAGCCCATGAGAGCACTGATGGAGACAGATAAAAGTTTTTCTCAAGTTGGCATATAGATCTTACACACACCTTCATATATCCATGTTACAGGTACTGAAATCAGTGGAATAAAGTAAAGGACCTAGATTTAAACTTACATAGCTATAACCATCTGATTTTCGACAAACATGTCAAAAAAATACATCGAAGAAAAGACAGCTTCTTCAATAAATAGTTCTAGGAAACCGTGTATCCACATGTTGAAGACTAGAACTGGGTCTCTCTACCCTTTTCCTTGTACAAGAACCAACTCAAAATAGATCAAAGCTATTGATTGGGGGCCTGAATCAATGGTACTACTAGAGAAATACTTGAAGTAAGAGTATAACCAGGGACTTTTTGCAAAGGATTCTGATAGCTCCCGAGATAATAGTCAGCATTTTGACAAATGGGGTTGCATGTCATTAAAAAGCTTTTAATGATATCATGAAGATTTAGACTACATAGCAGGAGCAAATCATCCAATAGGGATTAATATCCAGAATATATGGAACTCAAACATTAAACACTAACATATAATAATAGTAAATAAATGGCCATATGCACTACGAATCTTTTAAATGAAGAAATGTTACTGGCCAAGGAAGGCATGCTGCACATTGAATGTGCTTAGTTGTGAAGAGGATGCAGGTCAAAACTACCTTGAGATTTCATCTCACACCATAGTTACTGTCATCAAGAGAACTGAGCACAAATGTTGGCAAAAATGTGAAGGGAAAATAAACTTTTATTCATTGTTGGCAGGGACTATAAATTAGGTTAACTACCGCATATATCAGTGTGGTGATTCCTAGGAAAACTAAAGGGAGAATCACCAAATGATGTTCTCCCATCACTTCACATGCAACCAAAGAGATCAGAGGCAGCATCCAGGAGAGGGGCCTGCACCTCCCTGTCTGCTGTGGTGCTAGCACCGTTGCTATGACATAGAATCAGATGAAAAAGTGACGTGCATGCACAGGGAGTACCATCCATCCACTAAGAAGAACAAATTAAGGAGAATGAAATCCCAGACTTCGTGGGAAAATGAAGAGATCACTATGTTAAGTGACATAGGGAAAACTCAGAAAATCAAATACAGCATATTTCCCTCGTATGTGGAGTCTGCAAAAGAAGAAATAAATTAGAAGGCAGAGTGTGAAGGAGCAGGAAGGAGGAGAGTGGGAAAGAGTGGGACACAGATTAATGAGGGCGGCTACCACCGAAGTACAAAGTACGGGCAATGCTTGTGCTTGAACTGCGTGATGAAACCCATCATTTTGTAACAAGAAGGGGAAGCTGAGATTACATAAAATAAAAAGTAGATGAAGTTAATGCTCAATTCAATCAAGTGCTCAATACATACACCTTAGAGATATGCCCAATTTGGTTCAAGACCATCAGAATAAAGTAAATACCATAAGAAAATCAGTAACACAGATTTCTTTTCCAGAAATTACAAAAGTCATGTTTATATTACAATGTAGTATATCCAATGTTCAACCCCTTTAAAAATAATTCACTTTTTTTTTGAAGCAGGATCTAATTGTGTAGCCCTGGCTGGAACTGGCTATATAGAGCAGTCTGGCCTTGAACTCAGAAAGATCCACCTGCCTCTGCCTCTGAGTGCTAGAATTAAAGGTGTGTACCACCACATCTGACAAGATACAAATCTTAATTAAAAATATTTCATTGCTAAAAGGTAGTTCCATGTTACCAATGGTCTAGTGATTATTTTGTGAAGCTCTCTAGAGGAGATGGGATGCAGCCTTAGGATATACTTCATTCTAATTGCAGTTTCTTAGCTGAAAACCTTTTCCTTTACTCTGAAAATTTGAAGTTTAGCTAAGTATTTATCAAATTCAAATGTGTGTGCTGTGATTCAATGTATTTTCCCCATAGTAAAAAGTAAAACAAGAGAAAATGGTTCTTTAGTCTTCAAAGTATTAAACCAGGTTTAGCCATACACATTTGTAATCCCAACACTTGGAAAGTTGAGGCAGGAGGATTGCTATGAGTTCAAGATCAATCTGGGCTACAGAGTGTAGCCCTGAAACAACAACAACAAAAAAACAAAAATAGCATTTGAAGCTGGGCATGGTATTGTAATTCCAGCATTTGGGGATGTGGAGGCAGGATGATTAGGAGTTCAAGGCCAGTCTCAAATGCATAGTGAGTCTGAGGCCAGCCTGAGGTACACGGAGACTCCATCTTTTAAAAAAACGTATTTCTTATTTTTATTTTATGTCTACGAGTGTCTTGCCTGCATGTAAGTTCACCCATGTGGTGCAATGCCAGTAGAGGTCAGAAGAGGGCATCGGATCCTCTGGAACTGGAGTTATGGATGGTTGTTAGCCACCATGTGGGTGCTGGGTATCAAACCCGGGTACTCTGCAAAAGCAACCAGTGCTCTTAACTGTTGAGCCATCTCTCCAGCCCTATAGACTTCATCTTAAAGTTTTTAAAAGTGTTATTATATATTCCCAGAGAAATAATACTGATTCTTAATAATCTTAATATATTTTAAAGTTATGATGAGACTAATGACACATTTACCTGTCATTTTTATGAACTAGAATTGGGAACTGAGAGGAGGTGGGGCATTCTGACTTCTGTTAGGGATCATTTCAAGGTTTATTTTTCTTTGTTCACGCCCATCTCCACTATCCTTTAGATGATATAGGTACTCAGAAAATACCTTGAGTTTATACCTTGTAACGTAAGCTGTGTCGCTTAATACTAGAGTAACTCCGGGACAAGGGAAGGAAATAATGTAATCACGCTGCCCTGGATTACTCTCACTCTGTCTTAGGAAAAGGAATTATTTTTGATGTTCTGAGTCTTGAGATCTTCAATACAGGAAGATTAACATACAAAATCAATGTCAGCAAAGTCATTTAGAATGGAGCAAAGCAGAGATGAGAAGAAAGTATCTTCATTCCCACCCTAGATACAACTGGGACCTTCAGCGAATAGATGTCAGAGAGGAGTGAAGGCTGATGAGAAACTAGAAAATTAGTAGATCATCACAGTGTGTAGTGGGGTAATCCCAACAGTGTCGTTCCACTGAGCAAATCTCTTGTAAGAATTTTCAGGCATATTAGCTGATTTCGGTAACTACTTTCTTGTATTATTTTTTATTTCAGCCTTTCTTGAGTATGTTTTTCCACACAAAAGGCTGTTTCTGGGCAGGTGTCTTAGATATATCCTTTTTTACCTGGAAGGCAATGAACTATTTCTGGAGCTATTATCATAGTAAGAAAACTGGAGTAATTCCACATACTTCACATTAATTTTCTCTTGTTGACTATTTGTTAGAGTCTGTTAAATAATCGCTCTTGAAAGGGGCAAGAAATTGAGGCATTCACCTGCTCTGATGGCTATAAATATCTCTGAAATCTTCTGAATGTGATTTCATATTACTCACACCGCCTCCAAGTCATTAATAAATATATGGAACACCTGCCTGCAATGGTCCCCAAGGCACCTCCTTATTAACCTAATTACAGAGCTTCATGGCATTTCATTTAACCTTGATTTTATCACCAAACTTTCAAATCAAGATGTTCTGTATCAATGATAAAACTTTATCTTTTATCCTGTGGTTTCCATGGCTTCATCATTGAATTTTGCACATTAAAAAGTTCTGAATGAAACACCACCGTGCACTCATTTTTTTTCATAAAAGTTTATATGAAAGACGTTATTTTCTGTGCATTCTGGCCACATACTTCCATTCCTTGGTGTCTTTGCCAGCTGTTTGCAGTATGTTAGGGTGCAGAACCAGTTCTGTGAACATCATTTTTAGATGGTGTTCTGTTTTATTGTCTACCATTGCCTCCGTCACTTTGGAATCAGGAAAGGGAAAAGGTGATGGACTTTGTGTCAGTGGGCCTTGCTATTCCTCAGTGAAGTCATTTCAAGTGAAGGATGGGCTTTGTCCCTCTAGTTTAAATCAAACTATGGACTATAGTTTTTTCCTAATATTGGTGCTTAGAGACTGAAGATCACATGGTTAACTTTCTTCTATGTTTTAGTTAAGGAGGCATAAACCCAAAGTGCACGTTGACCTTGGTGAAAGTCTAACAGATCCAACCCAGAGTACTTTTATTTCTTAACTTTTATTCAGTTCACTATAGACTGGCTTAGGTTTTTTAATCCTTGTTATTTCTCATTATTTGTAATTAAAATTCCTATATCATTTATTCTGGAGTTTGAGTTGAGTTCCACTTAAGCTTCTTTTAGTCTGTCCTCCACTTTTCTTCTTTTAATCCCCGATGATGCCTTGAACACAGTAAGTTCTCGATAAATATTATTGAATGTATGTATAAATGTAGAAGAACATGATCTAGTATATTAAAATAAGCATACACGTACATGGATGCATACATACACATACAAATAGAGGCATATATATACACACATATAATATGAATAAATATAAATAATGGCCATTGATAGCATCTTTAATGTTTCTTGTGGATATTTGCCAGTCCTGTAAACAAGATCAGTAAAGCACATTGCATATATTTATTTCAAAACTGACAGTAGTTAGGGCTCAGGATACTTATATTTATCTGAGCTGTTGTTCTAAATAAAATTGATTTGTTATGTGATGTTGTTCGTTTCCTGAGTCTAAAGCTCAACTAATTCTCAGGCTCTCAATTCCAATCAGATTCCCTTCTAGTATCTGAGATATTTTGGACAATATATATATATATGATGAATAAATGAGAATTGCTTTTTTACAAAAGCTGAAGGAAGAGAAGGGAAGACTGATCTAATGTGGCTCCCCATCTTTCAAGGGAAGAATTATCTGAGAAGCTTCTACTTTGAACCATTTAAATATTTTAGTTTTGATGGTAACATTTCAAAAGCACTGAATTGCTCTCTGATCCCTGTAGTTAGAAGGTCACCATGCAAATCAAATGGTCAATGTTCCATCATGTGAAGAAGTCGCCTCTTAGAATTTTAAACACCTCTGAGGTGCATTATGTATTTCAGGCTCATGATTCATCTGCTTTGGGGAAAGGTATTATTTCCTGGCACAAGTTCAAATGCTGCAATTTAAGGCATTTGTGGTAAATTATTATGCCACTGCAGCAAATGCAATTAATATGACCCTCAGAGTGATGCCTCGGGAGTAGTTGACTCATGTGCCAGGATCTGACTTACTCCTCTTTGGCATGGTAGGGAAATGGAAAGAAAAACAGCTATTTACTTTTCCCCACAAATTCCGCTGAAGCATATAATCATGAATGTAATCCAAAAAATAATTTAAGTGAGCAAGCAGAAAGAACTTAACTGCTACATTTCTCTGTAGGTGATTTGAATATTTGCTTAGGAATATTCTTCACAGAATGCTCCTACAAAACAAAGAGCAGTCCTGGAAATGAATCCCATTTTGACTTTGTAATATGACTTAGGTTTCTGATTTCTCATTTTCCTTAATTCTGTTTCCAGACCATAGAATCTTTTAAATTATTACTATAAGTGGGTTAATGAAAAAAGTCATATCTACCAAACAGGTCTTGAATCTCTCTCCTGTACAGCTGTTGTGCAAACACTTGCGTGGTCACAGTTGGCTGGTTTGTACTGTTAGCAGGCTGGTTTTCTCTGGGAGGACGATTATGTGAAGCAGAGATAGGTGGTATGGACAAATTCTTGAAGAAAGTCAAGTAATGGACCAGACATGGAGTCTACAGTACATAGAGGCCGAGTGACTCTCAGAGAAACCATGTGGGCTTGGTTTTAAAGAACTGTGAGCTTCTAAGCTGATCCAATCAGTACTTCCATGCTCCCTATAGGCTAACCTGGGGTTCATAAATATGTGATTTCAATCGCTCAGTTGTCCAAATTCAAATGTTCCCACACTTAGCTCTGGCCTGGAGATGCCCTTCACCAGGGCTGATCCAAAGCTGCCTATACTTCCCATTCCTCCTCCTCCAGACCCAAGCCAAGATCTGAGTTTGTTTTTTAAACTTTATTTTACTAATAAAGGAGACAAATGAATTATACCTTTCTGGGCTGGTTCTTAGCAGAGAAAAGGCATGTCTTTTCTGGGACGTCTTCTGATCCCTGACCCATACCCGCTTAAGATTCATAATCGCGGTGGTTTACTAATAGTGAGTACTAAGAAATAGTTGTAAGAATCATTGATTTGAGTTTCTTGCTAAGTTTATGCATGTGTTGCAGTTAGGCTGGGACAATTTTATCTAGATTTATAGTACAACAAAACTGAATGCCAACAGGGAAAGGAATCTAGAGACTCCGGAATAAATACATATTGTATGAACTTGTTTTAATAGTTCACCTAAACTGGACTTTTATTTGTATTTTTGTATCATCCAGGTCCATAAATATATTTTACTCTCTTTAGAAAACATTTCTGTATTTACAAAAGTTATCTTCTGAACGTAATTGAACTATAATTCACAAACTTGCCTGAATATAGTTTTAAAATGAATATTAAGGCCTTAATCCAGCTTTCAACATTAAAAATATATTTATTATCAATATAGTTATTGATACATAGTAGAACACTGTTGCTAAATTTACTTTTTAATTTTATCTTTATGTCTATTTAATTTACTTTTGATTTTTTGGGGGGACAGTGTCTCTCTGTAGCCCCATCTGCCCAAGAACTTGCTGTGTAGACCAGGCTGGTCTTGGTATCACAGAGATCTACTTACTTCTCTGCCTTCTGACTGCTGGGATTAAAGGATTTGCTCACCGCACCTGGCTCTCATTCATTTTTTTTAATTAAAAAAAAAAAAACTGATCTGGTTCTAGTGGATGAGCCCACACTGAAGGACGTTTGGGAACCCAAACATGACTATCTGTCCGTCTGTCTATCTGTCTATCATCTATCTATCTATCATCTACCTATCTATCTATCTTTCTATCTATCTCACAAGCACGACTCGATAGGCATGTGTATGTATGTGTATGTATATATATTTTATTTGAAATTGGGACGGAGGGTAGAAGGGGTGCAGATGGTGGAATGCATTTAAATACAATCAAAATATATTTTATGAAATTGTAAAAATTCAATTAAAATTCTGTAACTCATTTAAATACTTTTCCTGCTCTTGCATCTAGTTGTTTTTTCACTCTAGGGAGTGAGGGGCTCTAGGATGTTATGCTGAAGATGTGATCTGCATGCCATGTGAAATTCTTTGTCTCTAATTGTCTTTATAGCATGCTTCATATATCTGGCGGTTAAAAAAGAAACATATAAATAGAAATGAAAAGCTGCATGTGACTGAGCTCATGTGTTATTACATATCAAATATTGTTTTATTTTCTCAGTGTATGGCTATTTTATTGATATAACTAAAATTACTGTAAAATTTTAGGTAAAACTTTAAAATACATTCATTTTACACCTTAATTCTGGGAATTTATTTATATTTCATCCTTCTTTATTTGGTGTTTAAAAACTCTGTACTTTAAGATTTAAAATATGTCCAAATTAACCTTAAATTTCTCACCCTGATGGAAGAAATGGCTTAAACTGAATTATCAAATCATGTTTAAAATTCAATATAGGTAGACTTGGATATCTTTGAAATGATATTACTGCTTCCGTTTGTGGCTGGGATGGGAGGGTAGATGGGCAACTCAGAGAGTCTGAGGGTCACAAGAAGGTCTCAGACTTGACTGGACATAGTTATGACATATTAACTACAAAAGACAATTTGCCTGTGGATGGGTGTCAACTTGACACACTGGAAACAGGGATCCTCTCAGTAATTATCTCCTTCAGACTGGCCTATGGGCATGACTGTGGGTGGGGTGTTTTCCTTGATTGCTTACAGATGGAAACCCAGTCCACTCTGGGTGATGCCGTCTTTGGGCAGGTGGGGGCTGGGCTGTACAAGAAAGACAGTTGGGCAAGCATCAGCATTCCTCTAAGGTCTCTGCTTCAGTTCCTGCCTCATGGAACAGACATGGCATGTTGATGTTGGGGATTTGAACCCAGGCCCTCAGTGCTTGTACAGCAGGAACTTTACCTACTGAGCCACCTCCCCAGACCTTCTTTTCTTGATTTTTCAGATTAAGAGTTCATTCTCTTTGAGTGCAATTAGCCTCCTTTATATTTCTTTACTGGCTCTGTTTACTTCCTTTTTAGGAAAAAAAAAGTGGATTTGACCAGGTACTAGCTGACAAATTTCGCTTTTTAACGGTGGTTCATATAGAAATGTTTTATTCATTGACTTAAAAAATCCATATTTCAGCCTCTAATTCCATACATTTATGGTATGGATAAATTCTGCCCAAGGGAAAAGAGAAAATTGAAAAGAAAAATGACACAGGTGAGCCAAGTGTGTAAAAATTACACCCGAGGCCAAAGGAATTTGGAAGGTAAGGGAAAGCCTGGGAAAGTGATTTTAGATTAGATCTGAAATAAGACAGTGACTATAATACACTGAGATGAGGGAAAATGAAGGTATATTATCATAATTAGGAGTTATAAATAAATCAGTTGTTCATTATTTCCGTTGAAAGAACAAACTGACAACAACATCTATTTCATGTGTGAATGGTTCAGTTAATAGCTTTTCATGCCTCATTTCTGACTCGCTTTTTTAGGGGGATAAAAATACTGAAGTGATTGAAAGACTATGCGAGTGACTTGTACATAATTTATTACTGGCTGGTACTCTTATTTTTAAGTGATGAAACAGCTTACATACTTTGTACTTTAGCATTTGCTTTGGGAAGAAACCTCCCATTTTGGAGTTTTATTTTCAGGGACAGGTGACACCCAGGTATGTTTCTGCATGCCTTTAATTGTAGTACTCAGGAGGCAGAGGCAGGCAGATCTCTGTGAAATAGAGGCCATCCTCTCTACATAGTGAGTTCTAGGCCAGCTGGGGCTACAGGGAGACCCTACTTCAAACAGATCAAATAATAATAGATAAATAACAATAATTATTATTATATTAGCATTCCTGAGAAGATTGGTATGTTATTTGGGTTACCATGACTCTGTAAAGAGGTGGGATTGCCCATCAGAAGATCTCATTTTATCCTGTCAACCCTTAGAATAACCATCTAAAAGCACTCTAGTGGATAACTTTCTACTGCCTGATGATTTACACAAATAATCTTGAGATACTGTAATTTTTTATAAAACAAAATTCTCACCAATAAGTTACTGGATCTTTATAGAATGTCACACATGCAGTCATGTAAAACCTAGTCTTTATTATTCCCAAGGGATTCAGGGAAGCCCCAAATCTGAGACAGAGGCAGTGCTAATTTTACAAAGTCAACAAAGAAGATCTTTGTCAAAGAGAATCTTAGTGGCATATTTGAATTTTTAAAAACTCTGGTATATTCAACTTATTTGACACAAAGTCTTACTTGGAGCCTAGGTTTGGTTTTCCAATTTGGTTTTGAGTTCAATATGACCTTGTTTCACTCTTGCTAAGTTAGTAGAATTTTATCATAATATTGTATAATTGGGAAATTGAGATTGGAAGACAAATGAAGCTTCTCCTTTCCCAGTCTCTCCATCTTCATTGTCTAACACACGCAGATGTGCACCATGTGATGTAAAACTCAGGTAGAGAAAGAAAGTAGGAGACGAGGCTTGGAGGGAATAATAAAATACTTAGCTATTTTGTTGCTTTCTAGGGCTGTGATACTGTTCTTTGTGTCTTCTACCAGGTTTCCCTACAACCTGCCATAATGGCACAGAGACATTGAAAGTGTATTTCCTTCACAGTTCAAAGGAACGAGAAATTACTTAGGCCAACTCTTACTTCTTTAGAAGCACCTTGTTATAAATTAGTGTACTCCTATTTTGGTCTTTAATCTCTTCCCTTTGCCTTATTTTCTTGTACTTTTCAGTGCCTCGAGGTGGAGTTTTAAAAGAGGAGTGGATATATTACAAGTTTGGTAGACAGTGGGAGATCCAACAACATAAAATGATGTATCCTATTTCCTTGTGAATTTTAGTTTAAAAATGTTTCATTATACACTTGTATAAATTATAAATATTGTTATAACTGGGCATGGTGACACATGCTTTTAATCTCAGCACTTGGGAGGCAGAGGCAGAGGCAAGTAGATCTCGGTGAGACTGAGTCTGATCTGATTTACATAGTGAGTTCCAGGTCCAATGGGGCTACAGGGAGACCGTGTTTCAAGAAGACCAAAAAAGATGTTGTTACAGATCATTGGGAAGTACGAGAGACAGGTAGAAGGCATGGTAGAGATCTAACGTGCGTGTTTCTCAGACATCACACCATACGGACTCTGAATTTCCAGTTGGCAGAGGGAGATCATTTTCTTATGTATTGATTTTGAGACAGGATCTTACCACGTGCATAGGCTGCACTCAAACACATTATCCTCCTGTATCAATCGCTCAAGTGCTGGGATAATAGATGTGTACATGCTGGCCAGATGGAGATCTTTCAGCATTTCTCAGTCTTTCTGGAGGCTGTTCACTTGTCCAGTTATTTACAGTCACCACATCCCATCCTTCTCCTTTTGTTCCATTCAGACAAATAAATATCAGTATTACACATTCATCCTAATAGCCCCAGACCAAAGAAGTGAAAACCACATTCATTTCCTTATAAACAAAATGGAGTTTCCCAAACTAGTTTTTTGCTCTTTCTTAATTAGAATTCAAAAGAACAATTGTGAAACTTTAAGAACTAAAGGCTATCATGATTTACTTTATAATTACTGTATGTCCCACTTAAAAAATACCATTGGGACTGGAGAGTTGGCTCAGTGGTTTAGAGCCTGTGCTGGACACCTTTAGTTGTCAACTTGACTACGTGGGTTCAGGGAGCCTCAGTTGGGGAATTACCCATTGGATTGGCTTGTGGTTGTGTCTGTGGGATATTTTTTTCATTGTTAAGTGGTATGGGTGGGCCCAGCCCATTGTGGGCAGTGTCATCTCTGGGCAAGTTGTTCTGTGTTGCATGAGAAAGCCAGGAGAGGAAGTCAGTAAGCAGAGTTCCTCCATGGCCAGTGCTTCAGCTCCTGCCTTGAGGTTCCTGCCCTGAGTTCCTGCCTTGGGCTCCTGAGTGATGAACTGTGACCAGGGAGATGAGTGCTATATAAACCCTTTCCTCCCAGATTGGCATTGGTCAGAGTGTTTTGTCATAGCAATTGAAGCAAACTAGGAGGTCTTACTGCTCTTCCTGAGGAACGAAGTTTGGGTCCTTGCACCCATGTGACATGGTTCCTAAGAGTCTGTAACTAGAGATACAGGGGATCTGATACCCTCTTCTGGTATATGTGGCATACATTCACACACACACATGTAAATAAAAAAATAAACCATAATTCATATTATGGATGTCTGATGAGTTTAGCTGGGGGTTCATTAGCTGCCTTATACCGCGAACCACAAGGGAGATAATGGTCTAGTGGGAAAGCATATTGCATTTATCTTTGAAAAATAATTATCTGAATACAATAACCATCCCATACATTGGGGATTCTCATGGATGCCTTTGCCATAGGGACACTTGGCATAACCCTAAAGAGTATTTAAAGTGTTTACATTTCCTTTGACGTTCATGAAGACAGTGTTACTCAGGATGGAATAGTTCTGTCTCTCAGTGTTAAAACTGATATGTTCTGAAATCTCTAAATTCAAATATGTTCATCTACCTAAGAAGAAAAATGTGAGAGCACTGTGCCTTGAACCAGATATGAACCCAGTAGTGCTGTTTAGATTCTGCTCAATTAAGCATGGTAGATGCCTTCTTTGGGACTTAAAAAGCTCACTGTAAGCATCAAATAAATAGTGGGATACTTTAAGAATAATAGCATTTTACTAAAAAAAGAGATGTTAAGAAAGAACCCTCACCTGGAGAAGTGAAAAGTTAAGAATAGCAAGCACCTTCGAAATAATTGTTTTTGTTGCTTTAGGTGAATTTGTTATCTTGTTTCTTTTTAAAATTTTTTACTTTTGAAGCAAATTACTTGACAGTAATGGAATAAAATACAAAGACTCTCCATATAACCCAATTTTCACTCATTTTAATGTTTTACACAATAGCTAGTGGGTCTGAACATTTAACTTGTACAGGCCAGCACACCTCTTTGACATGTTCCCACATATTCCTAAATTTAGAACCTCAGTTGACTGCTGCACACACAGTGATAGGATTGCATGGGTATTTCAAACATAAAGTAAAAAAGCCTTCTGATAACCCACTAGATTACTTAGTTGTTACTCTCTGTGTAGTTAATAAAATTGCGCACGGCTTGTAATTATCACAGAATGGCTAACGTGAATGTTTTGTATTTGAGGGTTGAATTTAGAAGATTGTATGAAACACAACCAATATTTCACATTAGTAACTCAGATGTTGGGGAAGTATGAGCTGAGAGGACTGTCACCCCTGCTTTCAGAATCTAGTTCTCACAGACATCTCAGACAGCTCTAGACTCAAGTTAGGAGAGGAGGGGCGGGGCTTACTGGACATATCTGAGTTATGCAGTTAACAAAATCCAGAGTCTTGAATAGTGCTTTCTCTTTGAGGTCTCTTCTGATTTTTTTTTTTTTCAGCAAAACTAATTATTGTCTTCTGTCATCCTGTAGTATCTTGAACAAACTTTGACTTTGTAAAAATTACAGTAAATTGCCCTTATTTTATACTTTCAAGTATAGGATCACTTTGTCTGTTATCTCCATCTAGCACATACTTAACTTGACTAATTTGAATTAAATAATATAGTATTGTGACATAATATAAAAAAGATAAATATAGCTGGAGAGAGGGCTCAGTCAGTAAAAGCACCAACTGTGCAAGCACCAGGACCTGAGTTTGGATTCCCAATACCTACTTAAGAGCCAGATATGGTGACAGATGTGTATTGTGGAGGGAAAGGAAGTGACCTGGAACTGACTAGCTAGCCAGTCTAGCCAACCTTAGAGTGTCAAGGTCAGTGATAGGCCTTGTCTCAAAAGGTAAGGTGATGAATATTCAAGAAGATACGTGATGTTGACCAATAGCCTCCTCCCACTTGTGTGTACATGTACCTGCACACACACACACACACACATGCACACACACACACATGCACACACATATCTGGAGAGAGAGAGAGAGAAAGAGAGAGACTGACCATGTAAAAGCAGAGCACACTGAATGAATATCTCTCAGTGAGGATTTGTAACTATCAAGAAAACAGCGATAGCTGCACAACACCAAAACAGTGAGAAAACTTGTAAAAGAACATTTTTAACTTAGAAAAGTGTGTAATGGTCCAGAGCTGTATTCCTCCAAATCAGGATGCTGAGGTTTAAACCAGCCTATTCTACTAGCAAGATCCTGTTTAAAAAATGAAGATTATAAAGCACCAAAGCAGTTTCTTATGCATCATTTTTCCAATTAGAATTTAATTATTTGAATAAGTTTAAAACAACAGCTTAAGGGCTAGAGGGATGGATCAGCAGTTAAGAGTATTGTCTGCTCTTACAGAGGACCTGGGTTCAAATCCTAACACCCACATGATATCTAACAACAGCCCATAACTCCAGCACCAGGTGGTCCAATGCCCTCTTCTGACCTCTGCAGGCATTGCATGACATGGGGGCACTTACATGCACTCATACACATAAAATAGAAAATATAAGTAAAATTTTAAAAAAAGATTGAGAGTTGTCCATATGTTTAAAACAGAAATGATTCTATTTATTGTCAAACATTGGTATGTTTATAAAAATGTTTTACTCTAGTGGAAGGTAATTCTAGGTAAATGTGATTTACAGTGCTGACCTGATTTTTTTTACCTAAATGATTCTGGTCTTGGCCATTAGTCATATGTTAGTTTTTTTTTTTATTTTTAGAATGTAGTGATCAAAGCAATTTGGATTTTGTAATAAAAAATTCCGTTTCTAATAAAAATACTAATAAAAATGAGTATTCACCAATACTTACCTAAAGAATTAGAAGTGTTGAGCTGGAGAACTGGCTCAGTGGTTAAGAGAACTGGCTGCTCTTACATAAGACCCGAGTTAGGTTCCAGGCACCCACATGACTCCAGTTCCAGGGCATCCAGGACCCTCTTCTGCTTCCACAGACACTGCATGACTAGGTGTGGTCACACACATGCAGGCAAGATACTCATACACACAAAAATGAGGAAAATGAGGAAAATATTTTTAAAAAATGAAAAGTCTAAAAGGAGTGCATCTGTAGGCCGTGTTTTCACCAAATAGTAAGCTGCTTTCATCAGCCAGCAAGCCGATTTTCTGAAGATGCATTAACGACTCTAAGAAGTTTGATTTAATTTCCCTAATTGTTTCCAACTAATGGAGTTACCTGGCTCAGTCTGCAGAATGGCTTGTGATCATTATTGAACCTCTCATAACGGTTTTCACAAAAATTTCTATGATCTGTTTAGCACTTTCCAAAGAAGGAACACAGTGGGCAGAAAGCGAAGTGTGGACGGAAGTAGTGGCAGGAAACCAGGCAGATGGTGGTTTAAAAGGTTAAAAGTAGGTCGTGACCCACGTAAAGCCTGACCCTGAACTTGTAGACAAATAAGATTAGAAACTGAGCATGGTGTTTCTCTTTCAGAGAAGCGTAAAGCCCTACTGGACTCGTAGATATCCATAACATTTCTTTCTTTATTCCCCTTTTTCCCCACTACGTCAGTCTGCCAGTTCAAGTTTTATTTTTCTTCTCACTTTTGTCCTGATGTTGCCTCAGTAACTCTGCGAACTTTGATTCTATTTTCTGTTGTTTTCCCTTTCAGGAATTGAATTTAGCTCTTGGGATTTTCTTTTCTGTTAAATACGGATTTTTTTCTCTTTTCTAATACTGAAGCCCCTAGGGGACAGGGTGAATATAATCTGTGAATCTCACACAGAGTCTTACTTTCAACTAGGCATACATTATGCACACTACCAATTATATTGATAAAGTGTCTTTAGTTAAATGTGTAGACTTTTGAATTCAGGATTGGAGCCCATCAGGTGGACATGAAGGGTTTGAGGTGGGTCGGTTTGTTGGGTATGTATCACCTGCATCTGAATTCTTGCTCCACATTTTGCACATCATTTCCCATATTTTCTTAAGGTAAAGACAACAATACTGAATCTAGAGAGTTCTTGTTAATTCTATTAACTATGATAATGAGAACTAAATGAATTAATAAATGTTAAATCTTTAGAAAAGTAAGCATTCAGTTATTACATTGCTACAATTTGTTGTAATTAAGTGCTTGGTTTCAAGTCATTCCTTCAGGAATTAAGTCGACATCCCCTTCTGGTGAAAATTACAGAATCTGATCAGTTGTCTTAGGTCTGCTCCTGAAAGTTCTGTTCTTGACACCGAAACCATGTTTCACAGTAGCAATACTTAACTCAAGGTTGCAGGAAGGCATGCATTTAGCTTGTCTGGAAACCATCAAGTTTAAAAGTTTAAAAGAAGTGGCCTCAAACTGTGTTTCTGCTATTTATTAGATAAAATGGTATCTTCAGAGGATTCTCCTAGGGGCTGGACACATGGCTCATCAATTAAGAGGACTGGGGTTTGAATTCCAGCTCCACCCACATGGTAGCTAATAACTACCCATAACTCCAGTTCTAGGGGAATTTGAGGCTCTCTTCTGACCTCTGTGGGCACTGCATGACACAGATGCTCCTACATACATGCAGGCAATACATTCATACACATAAAATTAAAATAATAAATAAAGTATTAAAAAAAGAACTCTCCTAGTTCTTTAGCGGTCGCATTGAAGTATTATATCAAACTCACATATCTGTCACATAACTGGAACTCAAGGCAAGGAAAGATCAAAAAAGATTGCAAATCCAACTCCAAGCTAATCTTTCTCAGAAGACAAACTGTAAAATGAGAACTGATGGTGAAAAGCTATGTATAAAATGCAGTGTTGGTTCAGGAATCGTGGCTTCATGTTTGTTAAAGAGGAAATTTCCGTAGTTTTCAAGGATGTCTGTGATAGTCTGGGTGTGAATCTCCCTCCCCCAAGTAGGGTTTATATCACACTGGTTCACATCCTTTGTTCTGTTTTGAGAGATGCAGTAACTGTAGTAGGCGGGGCCTAGACGAAGGTACTGGCTCACCCAGGGATGTCCTTGGGGACTGTGCCTTGCTCTGCATCTCCCATTCTTGGTCTGTCCATACACCACGTAGTGAGCAACCTATGCCCCATGTCTTCTGCTTTCGGGGTGTTCGAAAGAACCAGTGGCACCAGGGACTGTGGACTGACCACTGTGAAAGTAGGAGGCAAAATCAATTCCTCCTCCTTTTAAGTTCTCTCAGGTACTTTGGTCACAGCTATGGAAAGCTGGCTAACACTGCCTGACAATGCTGTAATTAAGAGCTCATCCAATCCAAAGGTCAAGCAAAATGTGGACTAGGGTAGTAAGTCTTTCTTCAGATCAACTAAGAGTAGAGATGTTTCCCTAGAACTCTTTGTTACGCAAACTAGAGCTGATTCGAGTTTCTGTGGTCTAGCTCAAGGTAATGATTTTCTTATTTTATAAATAACAATGAAATAAGACCTACAGTGTTCTCAGTACCCGGGTGAAGGTCTGACAGAGAGGACCTTAGAGCCTATATTCTGGCTCTCCACTCTGATAATCCTTTATGGGCAGAGCGAATGACAGGTACTGTTTATGGATCTGTAATTGAAAGCAAATATGTAAATCAGTAAGAACAGATGGAGTATATTTAAAATTACAATTCATTTCTCAGTGTCAGCTTTTGATTAGGTGTGTGTGAATTAATGGGATTATTCATATGGTTGAAGCAGCAATTGGGGTTTTTATAGTTTTTGGCTCTTTCAGAATGGACCTTACTGAGCATTTAGTTTGAATCTCCTACTTCGAACTTTCAGTTTCTCCAGAGAAAAAGTAGTTACAGTTCTTGGACCGATCCTTTCATTCATAATATCCTTTCTTCTGATACAATTATTTTGTCATCTCTTTGTCTGCCCATCTTCTGTCTATCTATCATTTAATGTGTGGCTATCACAAATGTCTGCTTTCTCTCATCTCCCTAATGTCTGTGTTGGCCTTTATTGATGCGTGTGATATTCTGGTTGGAATACAAAATGTCCCCCTTCTAATGGCTCATGTATTGGAGGCTTCATTCACGGCTTCTGGTGCCATTTTTGGAGATAGAGATAACTTTGGTAGATGAGGCCTAACATAGTTATGAAACTTATCTTTACCACTTACCTGCATATTATCCGATGATGAATCCCATTTCCTTCACTTACCTGGAGTGTGAAGAACATTGTTCCTTTCTTGTCTTTCCTCATGTCTCCAACTCAGATGCCAGGAGCACCTCTGCTGTCTACCACCAGACTTACTCCAGGTATCCAGATAAAATTTCTCCATTATGGCAATGCTGCCAAAATAGGAGGTATCATACAATGTTTTATTTGTTGGGTTTATTGCTAGCTTTAAGTTTATAGCTTGGTTTTATCAGTTAGAGTTGAGGTCCTTTTTAGTAAATGTGACTTACAAAGTATCTCACTGACTCTTGAATTCCTTCATGTATTGTAAAAACACGCTTTAGCATGTTCAGTCAGCGCTATGGAGTAAAAGGCTAATGTAATTTCCCAATGACGTGACTTGGGTTTATGCAGGTTCAGGGAGAAATGGAGGAGACAGATCAGTAGTTTAACATGAAACTCCTGGAGACACTAACAAAGTCAAGAGATTATTTAAGGGCCATTCATGAATAATGAAACTGAAGAAGACTTATTTGAAGATGGGATTTTTAAATTTTTTTGGTATTTTTTTTTCTTTTTGAGACAGGGTCTCCCTGTAGCCTAGCTGGTCTGGAACTCACTATTTAGACCAGGCTGGCCTTGAACTCACAGAGATTGCCTGTCTCTGCCTCCAGAGTGCTGAGATTAAGGGCGTGCCATATCTCGCTCAGCAGGATATTTGAAAAAAAAAAACACTTCACCACCTCAACATTTATTTTTAATTTAAACCATATATTACATTCTGAGTAGAGTCTGCACATTGTTGTAAGGGTTATCAATGTGGTGTGCTCTTTATGATTTGTGTTAGTAATAATACTCATAAGGAATACTGACATAGCCAGGGGTGGTGGCTCGTTTCCTATAATCCTAGCACTTTCGAGGCCTAGGCAAGAGGATTGTGATGAGTTTGAAGCTGGCCTGGAGTACAGGGCAGTGCCTTGTTCCAGGAGTTCCAGCACAGCCTGGATTACAGAAAGGGAGACCCTGTCTCAACAAATAAAACCAAAACAAAACAATTCTGAATGATTCCATTCATAGGCAATACTCTGCACCCGAAGCCTTTTTTGCTAGCTGACATTTCATAACTGTGGATAATGATTTTTTATTTTACTATTTGTACTTGGTTATTTTATTGATTGTTAATGCACAAAAGTTTGCTTTGTGCTTACTTTTATTTTTATTGCCAGCACAGGGTAATATGGATGATTGCATTTGCATTCAAATTTAAAATAGTGCTTGGGTGATTGGAAATGCAAATGCATAATGAACATTTTGGAGTATTTATCTTTTGAAGGATTATTCATTTATTTATTTATTGTGTGTGTGTGTGTGTGTGTGTGTGTGTGTGTGTGTGATGCGTACAAGCCATGGCCTGCATGTGGCAGTCAGAGGACAACTCTTGGCAGTCATTTCCTTCCTTCTACCTTGTAAGTTCTGGGATCAAACTCCAGTCCTCAGGCTTGGCCAGCAGCTACTCAGGCATCCCACCCACCTAGGGTTTTTCTTTTTAAATGTTCACTTTTTTTTTAAATGTTCACCCTCGAGAGGGTGGTGATATTTCTTTCCATGAAGATAATAACTGGGGATTTTGAAGGAAATCTTCACAGAGTGCAATTTTTCAGTTTGGAATGATGGAAATGTGTTTTGTGTCTGCCACATCTGGCCCCTTCCCACACTAACCACATCAGCCTAGTTGTACTGAGCCAAATCATCGCTCATGTTTTAACATGCGCTGAGGGGTAGTAGAGCGCGCATCTTGCCAAATCTGAATCTAGATTTGAATCCTCAGCTCTCCAGTTTTGGCAAGTTATGGAACTACTGTCCTTATTTTCTTCTTTCAACCCTCTCTTCTACTATGGCTTAAGGACGAGGTGAGAATCCAGTGCCTGCTGAATCATGAATGAATTCTCGACTCTTTCTACCACCTGCGTTTATGTTGCTGTACTGCTGTCCAGGGGAGTAACTAGCAAGTTAAGTAGCTCGCAGGTTGTTTTCAAATTTTCCCGTTCAAAGAATTGAAGGAGCAAAATCTTTAATTTGCCTGGAAGCAACCTGCGTGTGTGTGTGCGTGTGTGTGTGTGTGTGTGTGTGTGTGTCTTGCTTTTGCTTTGCATTTTTCTAGTCAAATAGATATGTTCAGCTACCCTAGGGACACTAGGCTTATGGTGGCACAATAAAACACAGGATTAATACTTTTAAATCATAATAAAAAGCAATACAATGCCATGGGCAAAGGTAAATCTATTTGCGGAGTGTTTCTAGACTCAGTGTGCCTCCACATGTATCTGAGCATTGCGTTCACAGTGTCTATGGTGGGCATGATCTCAGAGACTTGGGGCTTGGTACATGTAGCCATTGGAGTCATCTTCATTTCTTAACAATAGCTTTGAATGTATGACATGCCAAAAGTTCAAACAATAAATAAAACCTCTCAGCTTTATACATCTCGTCTTCATATTGTTTGTCACATTAATCCAGATTAAACTCACTGAGTAGAATTGACTGACATCTAGACCAGTGTAGGACCTGGAGTCAGCTGTTCATTCTGTGCAAACAGAGGCAAAGACTTCACTGTGGAACTTTTCCTGTCATATGGTCGGAGTGTGCTGTATTGTGTAAACAGGAAACACTGAGATCAACTTCCTAAGGATAAATTAGTGGCCGATGTTTCAGATTAGAAAACAAAAAGGATTTACTGCAAGGATCCTTTATTACAGGGTCTCCTATGAATTGGAAATAATATTTGATTTATACACATACAAAAGCTTCATTCAGGTTTTAGGAGGACAAATATCATATGATAAAATCTAGAAATGTTTGGGAGCATGGAGGGAGGAGCTGGTCCTCTAAGCCCTCGAGACCTGGAGCATTTCGTCTGTCCTCAAGAAAGGTAGTCAACTGCAGATTTTTTAAAACATGAATTTAACACTGAATTAAAAATTTTAAATATAAGCTGCTTTATACCTCCTGACAAAAATCTTTTGCCAGCCACAGGACACCTTAAAAAAGAACCCATTTCCATTTGGGGGTTTGTTTTTACAATTTTAAAGTCTTTCCCTCCCATTGTTGTTTCATGTGAAATAAACACAATTGCGCTCCAGTGTCCTCCACCTGGTGGACATGCTGCAGTCCTGAAGGTATCAGTCCTGGATCTTCTGTCATTACTGGCTCTACTTAGGGATGGCTTTGGGGAGTTACCATGGTGATGGGTGTAGTTGGTCGGCACTTCTGACGATTAGAATAGTTCATCCAAGTTATCACAGTGAAACCAACCTACCAGGAGCATGAGACTGTTGTGTTCTGACATGTAGTACTGTTAATGAAAAGACCAGCTAGCTGTTAAGAGCTATAACACAGGTTTGGACATAGCTCAGTTGCAGAAGTGCTTGATGAACAAGCATGAGGACCTGAGTCTGATCCCTCTTGTAAATGTCTAGCGTGATGTCATGGAGGCAGAGCTTGGGGCTTGCGGGTCAGCTAGTCCAACCTATTTGGCTTGCCCCTTGTCCCACAGACAGACCTGGCCTCAAAAACCAAGATGGGTGGTACCTGAGGATCAATGCCCAAGGTTGACCTCTGGCTTCTGCATACTTGTGTGTGCACATGCATGCATACTTTCTCTCTCTCACACACATACACACACGCACGCACACACACCCATGCTGTAAGATGTTCTTATATTTACTACGAGGGTTGCTTAGTGTTTCTCCTGAGGCAGGATGTCTGCCAGGTACCTTGCCTCTCCCTCCTGGTCAGTTGCCTGCTCAGAACATCTCATTTTCCCTGTACTAGCTCACTGACCCTCACATCAGCTCTCTGTTTTTATATTTTCAGTTTCCTTGCTTATTTTTAGTGTTTAGTTTCCAAGATGATATCTGTCTTCCAGTCAGGAATAGTCAAAACCAAGTATATTTTTACTCTCATAAACAGTGGTTTTATTTTAGAAAATATCTTTGCAAATAATTTTGCAATTTCTAAGCAGTTTATGAAAGCAGACAGATCTGAGTTCAAACTGAGTTATGTCGTTTGTCTTGACTGTTAAATTTGGGTTTTATTTTCTTCCAAAAATATAATTTATATGAAAAGTTTTGCTGGTTTTATGGTTTTTCTAGAAATTTCAGGGGGCGGGGATGGAGATAGAGACTTGATAAAAACAAAAATGTTTTCAGATTGTTGTAGGTTTTAGTATCTATGTCTGTGTAAATAACTGATATTTTATGTTTCTTATAATAGAAAAATTGTTCTTTGTTATGATAGTTTAAAAACTTCTTGGTTTAAAAACTCTTGCCAAAACAAAAAGGGAAAAAGGTCTTTCTAATCAATTATGAATCAAACATGTATTCAGCTTAACATGTGTTCCAATCCTGAATTATGGTTTTAAAAAAATTGAACAATTTCATTTTAGACTACTTTTGGTTTCTCTTCTTGTGCCTTTTTTTTTTCTTGCACTCTGTGGTCTGCTTACATCATGTCTTGGGAATAACTCATCTACACATTTACAAATGATCTTGTTTAATAAGAAACACATGGTTTACTATACTTAGGTAGCCTTGATCATTCCACAGAGACTTCCCTGGGCTCATAGGTTGTACAGAGAGAACTGAGTTAAAGTACAGATTACTAAATGAAAAGTCAGTCTTTTTTTTTTTTTTTCTTTTATTCTGTCTGTTATCTATGGAAGTTCTCTGACTTTGACCAAGAGAAAGCACTTTTAGTGTAATAGAAAGTCAAGCTCTGGATTTTTAGAGTGGTTCAACTGTACCATGACTGTAGCTCTGTGTTCTCGAAGGAGTCCTTGCCTTCTGGGGCATTAATGTGTCTTCAAACGATCGTTTGAACGACAGAATGAGATAATCCATTACTACGTAGCCTGACTTTAGCATTGTTCTCCAGCTACGGCTTTTTAGCTGTGCCGGATCACACTCCATTTTCCATTAAAAACAAAGCAGGTCAACTGCCTTTTTCTTTTGTTTAGGTGAGCAGTGTCCCTGAAGGGGACATGGAGGTTGGGTAAGGAGGAGACAGGAGGATAGCAGATGCTGAAGAGGAGAAGTTAGGGATAAGATCTGTGACAGAAGCTAACATATATTAAGTATGTGTGATGAAGACTCCAAGCACTGTCTCTTCTAGCAGGTGAAACCAACAACTTCCCATCCCTGACAAGACAGAATAAAATTGACATAACCAAGTATCTTTTTTTTCCTTGTTCAAGACACTTTGGACTTAATTTCAAAATTTGTAGGTCATTGGCTTTTTATTGTCACTGAGGAACTAGGGTACAGTTCCAAGGTCATTGCCCCTATTGATAGCTCTTTACTTAAATTCTTTTTTTTTTCAACATGTATGAGTGTTTTACCTGCATGTGTGTAAGTATACCATGTGCATACAATGCCCACGAAGTGCTGGATCTCCTGGAACTGGAGTTACTAAAGGTTGTTAGCTGCTGGGAGGGTATTGGGAATTGAACCCAGGGTCCTCTACAAGAGCAGCTAGTACTTTTAACTGCTGAGCCAGCTCTTTAGTCCTGATATTTCTTTACTTTAGATGAACTTAAAATGTTTAGGAAAGGCTTCTAGGGGAGGAGAGTCAGTTTTCTCCAGGGGTGTGGTCTCTGGTAGTCTGGTAGGTCAATCATGCTCAGGAGGATGGCCCTACACCCACACATATATGAGAACACAAATTTGGACTCATGGGATGGAGATATATATATAAACAAAATGCAGTTAGAAGGGGGTGCAGTTGGACAATGAGGGATGGATCTGGGTGCAATTAGGGGAGGAGTCAGACGTGGATATGATCAAAATGCTTCATATGTATGTATGACCTCAAAGAATTAATAAAAATATAATATAAGAATGTTTATGAAACAAAGTACTTTGCATTGAGAAATCAAGGGCATACATTTGCAAGACTCCTTGGAACCTTAACATTAAAAAAAATCATTTATCAATTTGAAAAGTGTCTAGGAAGTTTTAAAGTGCTTAGTTACACAAATTCTTTTTTTTAATCTCTGCAAGAGTGATTTCTAATGAAAAAGTTGTAAATGACACTTTAGTATGCATAATAAAGTTCTCCATTTGATTTCAGACCCACAAAGAATAGATTTATAACCCTGTATAAATTTTGTTCAAAGCTAAATAGCACTGTGAGGGATTGGGAATAGAATCATACATTGCAAAGAAATTAGAAATTGAAAAACAATTCAGATTAAAATTAGACTTAAATGACAAAAAATTGAATAGCAAATAATTTATGCAAAATATGTTACAAAATCTGGGATGCTTAATATCTGATACAAGTACTGTCACATTTGTAGTTACATTAAAATTAACAGTTTGCTGCTGCCAACATGAACTTGCTTTTCTCTCAACAGATACTTGCTTTACAATTCTTAAGTTCTTTAGGAAGTTGCTCTTAAATTTGCTGTGATCAATCCATGTAAAACTCGAGGCTTATGCTAGAATATCTTGGGTGGAGATAAAAAATTAAGTTTGATCTTGCTTTTCACTCTCTACTTGATTGTTTTTATTGTTTTCGACCCCTGTGGACTCCTGTTAGATTTATTTTTGATGTCATGAAGAATGACACCGTTAAGAAAACGCTTTTTCTCATGTAATAGCAATTGAAAGTCTGAATTTGAAGCCCTCTAAAACAAACAAACAAAAAATGCATGATAACCATGAATAAGCTAACAATATTGTAATTATCTTATCAGGTAAATGACAGAAACAAATTGATCATTTCAGCTGCTGGAAAGGCAGGTTTTCTTACTTTGATTTTATGTTTAAAACACAATCATATAACTAATAGGGGATTTGGGTTGGTGTCCAATTATTCTTGTTTAATTTTTCAGATAAATCGTAGGTAAATCCCCAAAGGAATAGCTATATAAACAATGAAACGGTAAGGGTGCTACAGTCTGGTTCTGTGTTGAAGCTTTCTCCACTATGGCTCAGAAGTCTATACAGAAAGAATAGGTATTTAAAGTTCTTTCTCAGGAGAGAATCAATGTAGCACACAGTATAAAAATTTCCACGTTTTTCCTTTGAGGTGTTCTCAAAGTACAGTTTCACAATTCTAAATGAAAAGTTGTCTTAAGAACCAGGCACATTTTGCACTGACTGATGGTGATTTTTAGGTAAACCACTTTGGGTTAATTAACAGAAAAAAAAATTGCTACTGTACAATTATTATGCTGTATCCTCCTACCTTGTCCTGATAATAATGAGATGTAACAAAAGTTTTTCCTTGTCACCGGTTGCTGCACCTTTGAAGTGTATCAAAGTCTGTTGCTATGGTTACAGCCTTTGTTTCTACTGATGTTTGGTCCATGCTTCCCCTACCCCTAACAATGGTTACTGAAAAGAATGAAATAATGAGTCATTCATTTGGAAATATGTTGTTAAAATATCCCCCTTTATCATTACATTTCACTCCTTAGAAACTAGGCTGTAATTCAAAGCAACAGTTAAGTCTGAGAATAATTGTTTAAAAAAAATCTGATTTTTTTTTTCATTATAAGAAAAACCTGTCTATGGAATTGAAGAACCTCTTACAAATCTGAACAATTAAATCCTCTTTTGGTTAATGTATTATTTCCGGAACAAGTAGAACACTATGCGGTAAAGCATGATAATGGTCAAAATCGTGCATCGTTCGCACAGCACAGAATTTTAGAGTCAAGGTTTCTGGGCATGAAAGCAGTAACAAAACAGTCCTGACAAAACCGAGAAACTCTCAGTAACACAAGAAATAATTTTTGTTAATTTAAAATTTTAGAAACTGAAAGATGTAAAGTGTGTAAAGTGAAATGTAATTAAATTATGGTACTGTACAAGCCAGTTTCTAGAATCGAAACTTATAATATGAAAAATACATTAGCACTGTACACTTTTTACACATAGGTAGGATGAGTTTTGGAAAAAAAGTGATTCTTTTTTTTTTTCTTTTTCCTCAGGGTCATACTCTGTTGAAGTCAAAAAAATACTGCACAACTTAACTAATTACAAAGTGTAGACTTGAAACAATTCACGTCTCCTTTATTTCAGGAATCAATCTTGGAATCTTGTTCATTTTGAACAGGGGACTTTTTGTTTTGTTTTGTATTGTTTTGTTTTTGAGAGTCACGTTGAACAGATCTTCATTTTGTCCTTGAGGGTACAGTTCGGTAGCAACTCTGGGCTACCGCTCAGCTCGGTCAGGCCAGCTGCGGTTTATGGTCACTGATGCGCCCACCTGTGGTGATTGTGCTCAGGTCCAGCTCAGTCTCTAGGTGGCTTTCCATAGTATCTTCCTGTGCATTCGTTTCAAAGGGTTTATGGGAGAGAAGTTCATGATGAACCCCACAGTAACTTATCGTGGGCTGGTCGTATGCCAGAAAGCTTGACACATTCATTGATAAAGGTATCTGGGGAAAAATGACATGGAGAAAAGTCAGTTATGAAAAGACAGACAAGTTTCAGGGGCAAGATTTGGCAGCTGACGTGTGGATCTGACTAACCTGTATAAGGTTACATGTGCGGCTCTGCTGTCCCCACACTGCCCCATCTCTGCCCCACATTCTTATGTAAAATGAGTTCCATGTTTGAAAGCTTGAGGGAAGCTGCTTCATTCTTATGTAGAAACATCAGATAAATGATAGTTTAAATGGTTCTCAAAATGATAAAATTTCTTCACTGGAAAGTCAAGAAAATGGCTTTCTCTAACTGGAATAAAATTGTGCTTTTGAACTAAGATAAGTACTGTTTGGTTACCAGAGTACAAATGAAACTTTGTCATGAATAGAAATCTCCTCTCATTTAACTTCCTGTATTTCTTATAAGTTCTAAGTTAATGCTGTTGTAGTTAATTAACAAACTCACTTTGAGGATCACCTCAGAGGAGAGCTGGGAAGTTGTTCTGGCTTTCATCCCTCATTTCTTAACACTATTTGGTCATGAAGATTCCTTAAAACATGAAGGTCTGGGCTGGAGATGCGGCTCAGATGTTAAGAGTACTACTAGCTGCTCTTGGAGAGGACCCGGGTTCTATTTCCAGCACCTCCATAGCGGCTAACAACTGTCCATATCTTCAGTTCCAAGGGAATCTGACACCTTCTTCTGACCTCCATGGGCATTGCACAACACAGGTGCACTTACATACATGGAGGCAATGTACTCATTTATAGAAAATAAAACAAGATATTTTTGTAAAGAAAACATGAAGGTCTATAGTTTGTTCTATGTATCTAAAATTTAGAGGTTAGAAACACTCAGGGCAAAGATTCAGGACTTGTATAAAAGTCTGCAAAGGGTGATGCTACTTTGAAGGGACTTCTTTATTAATCAAAGAAAGCAAGTGAGGCCAGTCATGATACAGGGAGCAGAAGGAAACTCATCGGTAGAGACAAGAAGAGAGAAGAAGCAAGCAGACATCGAAGTCTGAAGAACATTCCTGTTTCTTTTCTTCATAAGATAAAAACTTGATCTGAAAATTAGGTAACTTTGAAGAACTGATCTTAATTCAATGTCTGCTATGGTGTAGATTTTCTCTGAAGGTCTTGAAAAACTGCTTATGTTGGAATTTAAGTTTTATAATGAGGTATTAAGAGGTTGGGAACAACCTGATTCATGTTAAGAGTTGAATTTGTGGGTAATGATTCAGGTTAGATGAAATCATTCAAGTAGGGGCACCAGGGCTGAACCTTGTGGCTTTCTAGTTGGGGCACACACATACGTACACATACAAACATACACATACATACACAAAGTCCCCAACTCTTGTTATACATGGGACTCTGCCATCAAGAAGTCTATCATACATGAGATCCCAAGACTTTTAACCTCCAGAACTCAGCCACAGTGAACCACCTTTCTTTGTAACTCCTCCAGTAGGTAGTGTGTGTTATTGGCTGTGAAAATAATGTCATAATTGTCAATTCATGTTGAATTTCCTTCAATGAAAACTTGTACCATTCTTGTTTGGCAAATGGATAAAATATAGTTCTGTTTGGGCACATCAAACTAAATGTTCTGATCTCAGCTGAAATAGAGCACACCCTACGGGAGATGGGATGTCTAGGCTTTACTCTTTTATTGGCCTCTTTGCCTTCTTTCCTCTCCTCTCTGTGAAAAGAACCCCCTCTCCTCCTCTCTTTCTGTTCCTGCCTTCTTACCAACATAATTTATTTTCAGTAAAAAGTGCTTATTTCCTTATTTTCTCCTTCATGATAGGTATTCACATGTTTTGAACTTGTTTATAGTAGGAATATTTCAGCATATAAAATGTAGGGTCTTAGTACTTGGAGATAGATGTATAATCTAGTTCATTAAATGGAATTCTTATTTAATCTTTCCTACTTTTGTGGAATTCTAAAATCTGAAACACGAAATTTTTCTGACCTGTGAATCTAATACACACTCTTTAAAATGTTCAAGACAATTGAAAGGTCTTTAAAGAACACATAACAGTAAAATAGGATGCTTCCATTTGAAGTCAGAATTCCTTTTGTATAGTGAAATAGCTCTGATAACTAAAATATGGTATTATGTAAAAGTAATTTGTGCTACATGAATAGACTTAGGTTATAAGAGAGAACAGATACAGAACTTATTGGGTACTTGAGTTTTATATTAGCTTGTGGGAAATCGATACTCTGTAATGTGCTCTGGGTCACATATCTACAGGGTTGTACATATATTTGCCATAGAAACTTACTACTCTTATAAACTGAATCAGTCCTGGCTTTCGTAGAATTAACTGTACTTTGAGAATTGGGAATCTCCGTGATTAAGCTTTGATGAGTGATACGCCATGGTGCCTTTATTCTGTGCCTTTGTGTGAACATTCACTATCTGGAGGCTGCTGACCTCTACATGCAAATCCTGCTTTGAGCCACAGCAATCAGATGGTCAACTGTGATTATGTATTTACAAATCTCACATTTTCTTTGAGTTTCTTATTGTTGAATATATCTTATTTTGATCCACCTGACATGTGAATATATTACTTCAATGTCAGGGCTTTTTAACATTTTAATATTTCTGAAATTGGGGTAGTTCTTAGATGTGGTATACATATTTAACTCATAATCTTTCCTCTGTAATTGAAAGTATGTTTTAAAGTTGATGGCATCTTATTATCAAGAAAATGACATGTGTGTATGTCAGAGTAGAAATTTTCCCAGAGTGACTTAAATGATTTTGAAAAAAAATCACTTATAGGAATATACATATATATTACACATACACATACAGATAAAGATAGATAAAATGTATGTACATAAATACATGTATGTATGATCTAATAAACAAATACTTCTGATTTCAAAATCATTTAAATGAGGCCTGACATTTGTTTTAATGGAACATTGGTTTAGAAACATAGAAACATTGGTTTAGAGACATTGGTTTAATGATACATTGGTTTAGAAACTAGAACACATTTGTAGTGAACTGTCAATATGTAATATACACCTGTAAATACACACTGGTCTGTGGTGTAGATAAATTTGGTATATATATGAATACACATAAATTTATTCACAATTTTTCACCCTGGGTTCAAGTAGACATTTGCCAAATTATGAAAATTTTGTATTGGCAGTTTTATTGGAATGATAAGATAAATTTTTTAGCTAAAATATTATGTTAAATTTATTGAAGCAATTTTTTTACTATTTCTTATTTCTAAATATTTCGTACAGAGGTGAATGGCATGTGTATTCTTTATTTCCTAATCAGATAGATAAAGATATATTAAACTACTATGCTATTTGAGGCACTATGCTAGACTGTCTATGACCTAAATGTTAGTGGACAATGTGATTCAGGTACAGAAAAAAGCAATGATCTTATTTTTCACCATATGAGACTACAAATTATTGCAAAGAATTCTCCAAGTACTTACTTTAAATGAGATTTCTATCATGTATTTAAGAAGAGAATGTAGTTGCCAGCAAGATGACGCTATGGGTAAAGGCACTTGCAACCAAGCCTGACATTTAGAATTTGATTCCCAGGACCTACCTGATGAAAGGAGAGAACTGAATTCCATAGGTTCTTCTCTTATCACCGACCACATACATGAAATATACACATAGATAAATAAATGTGATAATTTTTTAAAATTAAAAATTCATTTAAATGCAAAGGACTAGTTCAGTGGGTATCGAGAAGAGGATACTAAAACTAGGCTGTTTGGAAACATTATTTTGGACTGTCAGGACTGTAGACATGTAAGCACTGCTCCTATTTTTTAACATCAGTTATATTAAATGAATCCTAAACAAAGTAAAAGTAAATATAAGCATACTCATTATATTTGTATGGAAAGGAATATTTTTATATCTAATCATTTACAATGAGAAAATGACCTTTTCATAGTCTCATGAAAAATGCTACATATGTTATTCCTAGTGACTTTTCTTCTCTGTCGACATCATACATACACACTGAACACTTTCTTTCTTTTCTTTTCTTTGAGACAGGGTCTGCCTGTAGCCCCAGCTAACCTGGAACTTGGTACATAGAACAGGCTGGTCTTGTTCTCTTAGAGATCTGCCTGCCTCTACCTCCCCTCCCAAGTTCTGGGTGCCACAACACCCAGCCTCTGAACACTTTCTTAATATGGAATACTAGATTTTTAAAAATTACTTTTATTTTATGTGTATGAGTTTTTTTGCCAGTTGTATGCTAAGTATACCACGTGCATACAATGGCCACAAAGATCAGAAGATGATGTTGGATCACCTGGAACTGAAGTTAAAGACAGTTTTGAGCTATCCTGTAGGTGCTGGGAACTGAACCTGGATCTTTTGCAAGAGCAACCAGGGCACTTAACTACTGATCTCTCTCTTTAGGTCCAGGATAGTAGATTCTCATATAAATTAATATAGAAAGTCAGATGTACTGTGTGCAATGCCCTTACTCCTCCACAATATGCCATTCACTAGGCCAGTCCCCAGTACTGTGTGAGAGGCTTATTTTGTTTTTTCTTGAAAGAGAGATTATTTATTCCTTTCAATTTAGAGTCAATTGTTTGGGAAGTTGGAGATAATTAGTGATAGTCTCATCCATTCCTATTTTCTTTAATCTATCTGTAATATTTGAATGTAAAAGCTTGGTATACTTTTCATATCAGGTAAAGGTTTGGAAAGTGACTGAGAATCCAGCCATCTGTTTTGATTTTGGATTCTTGAAGGCACAGATCCTTCTGCTGCCATGTGACTGATGGTTGAGTGGTTTCAGAGAAGCTCCCAACTACAACTAAACAAGTACTTACTGTGTGGCTCAGAAACAATCCACTTCAACCATCTTCCACCAAGTGCTGAAAAGGCAGCATTCACTGCTCCTCACAGGACCATCAAGTGACCGTGTGGCCTCCGTTTTCTCTCTTCATACTAGCCTATCATCTATTTGCGATCCCCCCCCTCTTTTTCTCTCCTCTCTTTCTCTCACCCCCCCATTCCATCCCCTATTCGATGTCCCTTTCCGTTTTCATTTTCCCATTTCTATTGGTAAGCGCTCACTTGTTGGTGAAGTTGCTTAATAATGCAGTTGCAGTATCTACTTCCTGTCCCAGTTGGGATAATAAGTCAGTTGGTAAGAAAATAACAGTGACCTTTGGTACCTGACTAGCCAGTTGGAAGGATATTTGGAGGGGTGATAGGAGATTTAGATTTAATAAGGATATCACTTCCCCAAACCTGCTGTTAGAGTTTCCACAGAATCTTCTTTACAGCCTTAGCAACTCTTGTCCTCTCTTTATAAGAGAATAATTTGTTTCATTGTACTTTTTTCACTTGATAAAACTCTTATTTATAATTAAGGTTTTTAGGAAAACTGTTTTCTGGTGATATCATTATTAAGGTGCAACTCATAGGGCCTGGAAAGACTGCTCAGTGGTTAAGAGCACTTGCAGAGGACCCATGTTCAGTTCCCAGTACTCACATGACAACTAATGGCCACCTGTAACTCCATTTCTAGGGGGTCCAATTCCTTCATCTGGCTCTATAGGCACAGTATGCACATGGTGCACCTACATATATCCAGACAAAACACCGATACACATAAAATAAAATTTTCAAAAAGAAACGTAGCTAATAGAGATTCTGGTATATGAAAACTCATTCTCCAGAAAGCTTTACCCTGTCAAGTATGAGTTAAGAATCATTAGATGCTACTTCTAATGAGGAATACTGACCAATTACTTAGGAAAAATTTCATTTCTGATAAAATTGTGCTCTTGAAATCAGTGACATTTACCTTAGAAGACTCCTTCCCAGGAACTTTCTCAACATCAAAAATATATGGCATTTACAAAAAAGATTCATAGATAAATAAAATACCAATTATTAAAGGTCTTTTTCCAATTCACATATAGTACTTAATCTCATGATTATACAAGAAAAGTATGATTTTTTAAAAGTTTATGAGTTGCGATTAAGTAAAAGAAATCATTTTAACCTCATATTCCCTACATAGAATCCATGTGTGTCTATATAAATTCACATATGGATATATGGATATACATCTGTGTTTCTCATGTTCTAATTAAAAGTCACCAATGCATCTCTTCTGTGATAGCAAGGACTTATTTAAGTGCAAAATATTAAGAGAAAATGACAGTCCTCCTTGCAAGAAAATAATTAAAAGCCTATTTTCCCTCTCCAGTATGAAAGATAAACAATTTTTTACTTGTTAAGGGTTATTTATGAATGGAGTATTAGCAAATATAAACACCTCTATTGCTAATTATGTTTGAGCAGAATGCCCATAGTAAATCCATAGACCACAGGGGAAATCTTCCATTTTTATAAAGTGAAATGGTATCTCTCAGGTACTCCACCTCTGCAGGCTGTTGAAGCAGTGCTCCTTTGGGGTTGCTGCCACTAATGTTTTCTGTCTGATCATCTGCCTACAGAAAAGGAGACAGAACTTCCTCGTGAAGGGCTCCTTTGAGACGGGGCCCTTATCACTCTCAAGACAGCTTCTTCCTAATTGTATGTTGGAATTCAGAGGTTTATAATCTTACTTTTCTTCATCTACCAAACTCAACCTAATGGGTGTTCAATTGATTTTGGCGTCCTATTATTTTATGAAATAGAGACAGCCATCATTATATCCATCCTCCCTCGCCCTTCTCTCTTTTCCTCCTATTCCTCCTCCCTTTTCTTGTCACCCTTTCTAGCCCAAGCTGGTCTTGAACTCCTCAACCTCCCACTTCACCAATGCTGCCATCCTAGCCATGTTCCACATGTTTACCTGATATCTTTTAACTTAATAAAATTTCTTAATTTCTCTCTAAATTTGTCTCAGATGAAGCTCATCCCCTTTGATGTGACCATGTCCTCCTTCAGGGCCCTGTTTCCTGTTAATTCGGGACAGCCTTGGCAGTCTTTTGTGACTCGCTCTTTTTGTTCCAACTCTCCCATCTACCGTCCACTTGCTGGCTGCACACTGGGGCCCTTCTGTTCCTGCTGTCTTCACCCAAAGTATCATCTCAGCGATTCCCTGCCTGGTCTCTGTAAACTATAGAGATGCAAATAAGTTTAAGAATTTAAAAATCATTTCTAGAGAAAATTTGCTGTATTTTAAATGAAATACATGGACCATATAGTTAGTCCAAATGTTTTAGTTTTTAAATTTTCTTTGGAAGAGTCATATCTGAAACCTTATTTCTCTTTATCTTAGTACATATGTGGGATTCAAAATATAAATTATTTTGGGAAATTAATTCTAAACTGCATTATTTTTTATAGAGACACATGGGTAGTATGTATCATGCATTGACAGTAAACTTCCTGAAGAGGTTTTTATAGTTTAAAAATGCTTCTCACAGAATTGGAGGGAGTAAGGATGAATATAATTTAAGTGCATTATATTCATGAATGATATTCTCAAATAATAAATTAAAATATATTTTAAAATATGCTTACCTGCTGATTACTTTGTTGCTCATTTTGACACCTCTACCTTCATTTCATTAGTTGCTTTTCTTGACTACTCTTGGGTTTTTCTAGGGTATGTGTGTGACTTAAAGTGTGCTTGAGGGTTGGTCAGCAACATTTATTTCAGTATGAAAAAGCATGAGCTTTATGGATAGGCTAGTATTATCTATAACTAAAATTGACAGCTCTCTCTTTGGCATTATTTGAACAATATTAGGAATTTTGATTGAAAATATCTTTTGTACTGGCTTGATTCCCAGTCTAAAATTTGTTTCAATAATTGCTGTTGTAGTATCTGAGTGTGCAGGTGGTTGATAAAATCTAGGTGCTACACTGGGAGAGATACTGTGAGCAGGTATCACCTCGCATCTTGGGTCCCCAGCTGACTGTCAAAATCAGCTAGGTAATCATCTATTTTAATATTTTAGGTCTTCTGTAGGTGTTTCTTCATACAGTTACTTGGATCATCTGTGGGCATTTGTCCAACTTGTGATTGACACCTGCCTGGACACGTGTCTAACATTCTGCTCACAGTCATCACTGTTCTTCATTGGGCATCTTCTATGAGCTCAGTACTATGCTGGACTCGGCTCAACTCTTTTAAGTCCTGCAAAGCTGCTACAGTGAGGTAAACATAATTATCCCCATTTTACAGTTGAAGAAGCCAAGACTTAGTTTAAATAATTAGTCTGAAATTATTCTCCTGCTGAGTTGCAGAAGGGAGAGCCCGATTTGCTACTTTTACTGTCTCTTTATCCCATTCAGACTCACACTGGCTTTGGAGACAGGAGAGTTAAATACGATATAACATGTATGATACCGTTTAAACACCAATCTTTTTTCAATTGAATTTTTGCGATTTTCATAAAATATAACGTGACAGTATTTAGATCCCCCATCTATCTTCACCTAGTCTTATTGCCTCCCATCCAATTTAATGTACTTTATTATATAAATTTAGTAATAAGGCTTATGGAGTCTAATTTGTGTCCCCAAATGTCCTTCAATGTGGGTCCATGCAGTGGAGTCTGGCTAACCTACCAAGAGTCCCATCCTTCAAAGAGATTGTCTCCCTCCCAGCAGCCATCAGTTGCCACATTTCTTTAGATGGGGCTGGAGCATCTTACCCACTTCCTCATGTCTATTCTGGGATTTTGTCTGATTTGAGCTTGCATGGGATTTGTGCATGCTGTCACCATTACTGTGAGTTCATAGGAGTAACTTCCTAGATACCTGGAAAACTCTATTTCCTTGTGGTCATCCACCATCTTTTGTTCTTGCAATCTTTCTGCCTCCTTAAGTCAACAATGAATTTTAACTTTGAAGTCTGTCAAGATTCCTCTGACAATTGTATACATATGTGTTCAGGAATATTTTTAAGATTTCTAAACCAGTCCCAAAGGTTCTCCAGATTGAACATTGCTTCTTATACCTATAACCAATGTTAATCTCATGAGCAAAAGAAAGTTCTTTTTTAAGTCATCTCATCCTCCCCATAAAGCACTGGAGACTTCTCTTTCTTCCCGCCAAGAGCCCTGAGTGCAAAGCAATAGAAAATTATGTCCTATTCAGGGATGAGCACTCTGCAGCCTCTTGTCCTCTGCACATCGGACAGTTGTGGGTTTCTTTGTTAATCATCTGCATAAGGAAATTTCTCTGGTGAGTTGAGATATATGTTAATCTACAGGTATAACAATAAGTCATTAGGTGAATGAAAACAAATCTCAGGAATAGGAATGGACTCCCTCTATAGAAGCCATTGACCAGGGGTCCTATAGACCCTCAAACAATACTGGCCATTGTCCCTGCTCTTGGTTACCCACCAGAACTAGATGGCAAGACTCCATTGCTGGAGACACTACATACATGAACTATAGAGTAAAGAAGGAGAAATCAAGCTGGTGCTGACTTCAGAGCTTCATCTCTACTGGCTAGTGTCCACGGTGCTGGGGTGTGCTATGCAAGATAACAGTAGGAACAACAACAAAAAAAACCCAGTCATCAGCCTTACCCAGCTGTGAATCCTATGAACTACAGTGACTGGCCTGGCAAGACATGCCCCCAGTGTGGCAGTAGCACAGATGTTATGAGAGTAACCAATCACTCTCTAGTTCAATGTAAAGTTCAGTTTCCTAGGATGGAGCCCATACCTGACATTGATATCAAGCTTAGGAACCTGAAACTAGGCAGATTATAGGACGTAGGGGAGAGTCCAATACTACTAGTTATAGTATCAAATGGAGTCATATCTTAAGAACCAATCTGAAATAACTTTCTCATTTCAGTGGTATGAGCACTAGGACCTAGTCCTATCCTCTCCCATAATTTTCTATTGCTTTGCACACAGGGCTCAACACATATGTATACAGTTGTCAGGGGAACCTTGACAGACTTCAAAGTTAAAATTCAGTGTAGACTTAAGGATATTTCTAATCAGATTCTGTAAACTACATGTGTTTGGTAAATATAAATATTTGTACTACTAATTATGTCTGAGCAGAATGCTTTTACTGTTGGTTTTTGTGTGCTTGTGAATACATATGTGTATATACATGTGGAGACCCAAGGTCAGCCTTGAGTATTGATTATCAGGTGCTTTTCTACCTTGTTAGTGACCCAGGGTTTCTCACTGGCTCACCAAATAGGCTAGACTTGATGACCTGGGAGCCCCAGGGATCTGCCTGCCTTCACATCTAGGAAACACTAAGATGATTACAGGAGCGTCTGGCTTTTTTTTTTTTTTTTAACATGGATGAAAGAGATGAACTTGGGTCTCTGTGCTTGCAGGGCAAGCACTTTACTAACTGAGACACTTCCCAGCCCTGATTCTGTAAACTGGTCTCTTAACAAAATATACAAAATTTTAGACACATCAATCAATAGGTAGTTTATTTTGTTTCATAAACAGTGCTTTTTTGATGATTGTTTTCTGCAGGTAAATCATTTCTAGGTAGATCCCAGGGGACAGGAGGACAGGGAAATGGAGGAAAAACGTGAGCATGATTTCTGCTTTTTGGTGAACTCCTAGGCCAGTAAATAAGATGGAGGCCAGAGAATAAAGGGAAAAAAGAAAAGCAATGGATGGGGCAAAGTATGATTATGTGTGTTTAAGGATGCACAGTATAAACACTGTGCTCTGATTGGTTGAGTCTACTAACAGTATCATTCATCTTTTAATAGTGGAAAATGAAATAGCCATCTCTCTTTTGTGTGAGTCTAATGCTGTTATTTTCTAGATTTATTGTTGAAAGTCAGTTATCACTGAGAAGTGATTTGACATTTGGCTTTAAAGACTCTCTAACAGAGATCATATATTTTACTTTGAAAGTAATTTACTTGTTTGAAGAGCAACCCTATCTCCTAGAACACTTTAGCATTCTAATGGTTAATTGGTATTAGTAGCCCAGACGGCCGAACCATTAATTTTAATTGTCTTGATTCTACTATTAAATTATTTTTAAAACATTTTCAGGAAGTGCTTAATTAGGGCCCTGAGTTATGTTATCTATCCCTAAATCTTAAGTAGGCCTAACTTTAAAAATCTTTAAAGTATTTAAACATTCTTAGATATAATCCAGACCTTAATACTCAATCTTGATATTTCTTAACTACTACATTACCACCTAAAGTTTCAATTGTTTTTCTGAAATTACAAGTATTTACAAGTATAGGATAATGAAAATTTTCAAGTGTCTGTAATTTGAGAGTAATGTAAAAGAAAACATTGTTTTCAGGAGCCTAATAATTCTTCTAATGGCTTTTGTGAGAAAGGTACATTATGGTTAACTCCTGCAGAGTGGAATCATGAACTGAAAAAAAATAAAGATTTCCATCTGAAAGGTCATAATTCTCCTTGCAACAAAATACATTTAGAGAAAAACATGACCTGCTTTACCAGCTTTATGCCTTTACAAATTTGTATCTCACCAAGACTGTAGGTATTCAAGCAAAGGGGTGTCTTAAGAAATGAAAGATGCTTTATCTTTGAAGTTAAAAATTAACTGAAATATTTAAATGATGTGGCCACTTTTGAATATACTTTCTTCCTTACAGAAACTTTTTTTTTCTCAGTTTTGTGACAAGATATAAATATCCATGAGTTAAATGCCTTGTTTTGTAATTTGACGTGCTAGTTATCTGCAAAACGAAAAAAAAACAGTCATTTGTTTTTCACTTTCTCCTTCAATGAAGGTTTGCTGAATGTCTTATCAGGGCTGCAGTGTGTTTAGAAATGGGCCGGATTCTGACCTCATGAATTCTTCAAAGACCATGTGCCATCTTGACACATCCCTAGCAATTAGGAGAGAAAGGCTCCACAGAGGAGCGTTCCTCTCTCCCACAGTTAGTGTCTCTCAGGGAAGTGTTTCTTTCTCCTATAATCCAAGTCTCTGTGCCCCCTGTTAACTTACTCCCATATCTATTGACTTTTGGCCTTGCTCTCTCTTCTACCATTATGGTAGGCATTTTATTTTTTATTGAACTTCTTATGTGCACGGTTTTATGCAACCTTGCCTGATCATGAACTCACTAGATAGCCAAGAATAACCTTGAGTTCCTGATCATCCTGGCTCTTCTTTCAGCATGGTGCTGGGATTTCATGTATGCCACGATGCCTGGCCATATGTGAGGCTGGGGATGAAACCCAGGATTTCCTGCCGACTAGGTGAGCTCTCCCCACCTGAGCTCTGTCCCCTCCATCATAGGTACATTTAAAGATTCTGTCTATTTCCTTTTTTATTGGTACAAATCTTACCTCGTACTGGTTGAGTTCAAATATCAAGTTCCCTATGTTTTGTACTGCACTGAATGGCTCTGTAAACTCAGTACCATGAGTTAGGACGCATGATGTTGGAGAGTCAGAGGTATTTGGTATAAATCGGGAAGAAATAAATTCCAGGATAACTGAGCTTTATGGGAACTGTCTGAATGAGATAATACATGAAAATCTAATGATGTAAGATGCAGGCTAATATAACTTGAACTTAGAGGCAGTAGTTTAAACTGAATTATCAGGGACTGGAGAGATGACTCAGCAGTTAAGAGCACTGGCTTCTCTCACAGAGGACCCAGGTTCAAATTCCAGCATCCGTATGGTGGGTGACGACCGCCCATAAGTCCAGTTCCAGGGGATCCGATGCCCTCATCTGGTCTCTGCAGGCACTGCACAACTCAGGTGCACTTACACACATGCAAGGGTAACACATATGCACACAAAACAGAAATACATCAATCCAAAGAAGGTTAAGATGAATTATCAAACATCTACTTTATGGTAGAGACACAAAATCCTGATTTATGATGTTTCAGATATTTTTCAATTTTATTTTATTTTAATTATTTTAGCCCTCTTCAGAATGCCTTTTAACTCTCAGGCCTGCTTGGGTCAGGCAGATCCCCAGAACTGTAAGCTCCCCAGGCCTGGTGAACTCCCTAAACCCCAGCCCGTGTCAGCTCTCAGGCCTACTCTGGTGCAGATCTGTGCTTGCCCAGACCTACTCGACCCCTCAGACTTGTGTTCTCCAGCCCCTAGCACTCTAGCCTCCTCTGTTTACGCAGCTCTATGCCCTGCCTATGAGTGCCGCCACACTGGTGAGTCCCCCAGTCCCAGCCTTTCCTGCTTGCCCTCCCAGGGCCTGGGACACATAGGTCCCTTAACTTCCTGTACCTCCTACACCCGTGAGTTCACTCAGACCTGTGAGAACCTGGCCCCATTCTTTCTGCTGCTGCCTTTACCCAGGCCTAGCTTTGGTGGCATAGCCTTTGCACTGGCCCCTCTTGATCAGTTTTAGACAACTTTACCTGCCGTTGCGGTCACCTGCATACTTGCAGACATAGCTGGGCTTATGCAGCCGGCAAGTACATCACCCTAGACAAGCCTACCCATGATTTACATTAGTACTAGTTTCTTGGTTATCACTGAACTGGAATCACGCAGGTCACTCCAACCAATAATCAACTCAGGCCTGTCTGCCCACCTCCTCACCTAGCAGCCATAGCAGTCCACCTTGCTACTGCAGGACCGTGCTGGAGTCTGTCCTGGAACCTTAGACTCAAAAGGTACTGCATCTTTAGCTGAACTGAGAGTCTAAAAAGAATATTAAAAATGAAGTCATTCCTTAATTTAATGATTTGCCTCATAGGAAGGTCAGTATTGTATTTCTGTTTCATCCAGCAATATTTTCCCCATCTGCACCTTTCAAATACTGTAGTGCTTCCTAGAACTCCTCTTGACGCACCTGCCAAATTAGCTCTCCCGGTAATGGGCTCTGTCCTGGGCCTTTGCATTAACCTCTGTTTTATTTTTGTAGTGCTAGTGAACAGCGATGTTTCTCTCTTACTGAAGCAAAGTGAAGTGCCCCAAACTGTGTTCATTTACGTGCAAATCTCCCTACACAGCCCGGCGCCTGCTAAATTGGCGCCCTTGCCAGGTAAAGTGATGAGACCCAAATTGAGACTGTGGCTCAAAGATGCCACTAATCTTGGTGTTGTTCCCAAATTCGGTTTCTTTATACTGCTGTGCAGTGAGGTGCGGTGGTTAATCAGTTTGGAAACGTTCTCTTTTCTCCCTCCGCTTTTGAGGCGTGGTTACAACACCACATTCAGATGTTATCCGTAATGGGACAGCAGTTATGTTTTGGGTCTAATTTCTCTGTGTCTGGAGTAATGAAAATCATCAATTATTTTAGAAACCACTAATCAAGCAACAAATAACAGTGTGAGGTACTGCTTTAGGAGGAACTGAACAAGATCTCTGTGTGTGTTTGACTGACAAGGCAGTGTGGTCTCACAGAGGCTCTGTGTGAGTTCTCTGATTGGTGGTATTTATGTCTTATACTCTGTTATGACCTTTTGTATCCCAATATCTTTCCACTGGCTTTCTTCTCTTTAGCTAACCATGGCTTCAGCATTTCCATCCGACTCTGAATTTCCTTCTAACTTATTATTATTATTATTATTATTATTATTATTATGTGTGGGGGGGTCAGTGGACGTTTTTGTGGAGTCAGTTCTCTCAATCTTTCTGTAGGTTTCAGGTTTCAAGCTGAGGTCTGTTACGCTTGCATGGCAAGTGTGTTACCTGCTGAGCCCTCTCCCCAGCTCTGATTCTGCAGTTCCAACATGTCTGTCTACAATACTCATCCTGTTTGGAAGGACTTTGACATTCCAGCTTCCTTAGAAGTTCTCATTTCTGTCTAGGATCCAAAAAGCAGCACATCAGGATTCTCTTAATCTTGGTGACTGTCTTTCAACCAAAGACACTGCACTGATTAGTCTTCATTATGTTGGATCTTTCAAACATGATGGTATATAGCACCTGTAATCCAAGCTATTCAGGAAGGTGAGGGAGGGTGTTATTTAAAGCTAAAAGTATTGCCCTGGAGCCAGGGAACTACAGGCACCCTGTTTCTTAAAAATAGTATTCCCCTCCATAATACAGAACAAAACAACAAAGCTCCCTCAGTGTACAGATTTTCCAGTGATGTGATTATTTACTGGTTAATATTGAGTTTCTTTCTTTAAATTTTTAAAAATTTGTTTATTTCTGTGTATAAATGTTATAACTGCATGTATGTAAGTGCATCTGTATCATATTGTGTTCACAGAGACCGGAAGAGGACATCATATACTATAGACCTGGAGTTACTGATGGTTGTTAGCCATGTGGGTGCTGGGATTTGAACCTGGGTTTTTTGCAAGAGCAGCTCTTAACCAATGAGCCATTGCTCTAGTCCCAATATTGAGTTTCTTATCTTCCTTATTATGAAATTATTTCAGAGTCTGAATGAGATAATCAGCCAACTAAATGAGGTGTTATTCTATAGACATATGCCAATCTGTATAAAAATCCTGAACTTGCTTTAGATTAAATAACATTTCCATTTTGAAGAATTCCTCAGATAAGTTTTATTCTGTAGAGATGAGCTCCTGCTATGAATTGCTCATGAAATTATATTGATATATGCATAAGTGCAAAATGATTCTTCCATTCGTATCTATTACTGGCTACCCAGGGGATCTTGAATGAAGAAAACTAATTCACTTGTCTCACAAAAAGAAAAGTCTGTGTGAGATACAAGGGCACTGGAGGGCAAGATAAGCGGTTGTCCCTGGCTGTTACATCACAGCCCCTTATTTGAACTTCCCATTTCGATGTCACATCTTCATTGCTGTTATTTCAGTAGGTTGTCATTATCTGTTTCTCTAGATCATAAACTCAACAGACAATAAAGACTTCTCAGAGCCCGTGTATTAGTAAAAATTTTAAAAATCTTATTAGTAAAATGACTGGCAGGGAATAGAATTACTTCTCACAAAGTTTATATCCATATGTTTATAGTGTATATGATGAAAGGCAAGCTAATATATAGTCAATCTATTACTTAAAAAAAGTAAGTCCTAACAATATAACCTTTATTATTATGCAGTAAATTAATTTTACTGACATTTAAGCAGTTGTCAAAGTCCACATTTCATTAGTAAAGTTCATTTTGCCTACATTTGAAGATGGCTATTACTGGACTGCTGGAGGGAATGTTGGATGTAGAGGGAAACCTGCTCTTTTCAGTGTTTTGCTGAAGCGGTTTCACTTAACTTTAGATCTTTGTTTCTCCACTCGCACCTATCATTTACAAACAATCATGCTCTAGGGTTCATTTTAGTTTACCTTGCGTCAAGGCACATAGTATGTTTTAAGTTTCTTAGAAATAAGGACCGAGCTACGTGGTGCTTTTTCCATCGGTGTTGTATGATATTTGATCGGCCACATGTATAAGCAGACAATCCCCTTTCAACTCTGCTTGGGTGAAAACTAACTGCATGAAAAACTGGGGGTGGGGTGTTATTCTCAGTGGCCCATGTTGCGTCATTAGTAGTGTAGTTCTTTAGTTTCAACTTGAAGTTCAAAGGAGGCATCAAACAAAATTTAAAAAATCAAAATGGGGGCTGGAGAGATGACTCAGCAGTTAAAGAGCCCGTTTTGCTCTTCCAGAGGGTCTGAGTTTGATTCGAGCACCTACACGGGGTGGCTCACAGCTATCCCTTGTAGCTGCAACTTCAGCTCTAGGGTCCCTAATGCCCTCTTCTGCCCTCTGTGGGCACCTTTACACACACACACACACACACACACACACACACACACACACAAATGCATAGACAGATATGTCCATAAAAATAAGTCTTTAGAAAACCAATTTAGCTCACATGGATGGGTAAAGTGAAGTCTGACATTGTACAGTAAGTTTTTAATTCCGTGAGACTGCTGCTGTGGCATCTACATGGTACTGAACAACAACAACAAAATATCTGAGAATGTCATATAAGATTTGTGACTGTGAAATTTTTGATGGGATTCTTCACTGTTAGATTCTACAATTTACCCCTTCCAACTGGTGATCAGAATGGTACAAGATTGGTAATGAAGAAAAAGATGAACTTTAATTTATATACTAATACTTGACTTGGATTATGGGATATGTACTTCTCTGTGAGAAAGTGTAGATTTTTATGGATATTAATTTGTCATTTCTCATCCCACTTACTCCATTATTTAAATGTCTACTATGAAACTAGGATGCTGTTATCAGAGCATCAAGATTGGACTAAGGTATCAAACTGATTCTTTAGGTTTTTTTTTTCTGACTGAGGATGTCTCACTTGAAGGAATAGAATTATACACAATCTTTAAACCTTTTTAAGATTTATTTATTTTAGAATGTATGAGCATTTTGAGTACATGTATTTGTGTACCACATGCATACATGGTACCTGTGGAGGCCAGAAAGGGATGTCAGATCCCCTGGTGATGGAGTTACAGATGATTTTGAATCTCCTTTTGGGTGTTGAGAATCAAACCTGGGTCTTCTGCCGGAGCAGCCCGCGCTCTTAACTGTGGTGTTCTCTCTGCAGCCCCTATTGATAGTCTTTACTTTGTCTTTTAATATCTGGGTCTCTGTCTCATATTTAATTTTACAAGATATTTATGGTGTTCTTATAATGCTATGAGATTCAGATATGTAACTTGATAATGGTTAGAGATTTTGCTAAGAACATCTTTGGTATTTTCTTTGGTTACTCTGCCTTATCCATAAATATTTGTGGGATTCCCACCTTGGACACAATATTGGGCTGAACATTTGGTGACACAAGGATTGGTTAAATATGAACATACAGCGAGTATGGGCATGTCTGAGATGCCATCACTGTTCAGAACATGTGAATACAATACTGGAAAATAGTAATTGTGGTTAGCTCTAATTGTCAACTTGAGACAACGTAGGGAAATTGGTCTCAATGAGGGACTGTCTAGGTCGGCAGGCCTGTGGACATGTCTGTGGCGGACTGTCTCCATTACCTTAACTGATGTGAGAGGACCCAGCCTGAATGTCAGCCCACCATTCCCTGTTTGTGGTCCTCCTATGTATGAGAATAAAGGTAACTGAGCACCAAGCGGGCATGCGTTCATTCTGTCTGCTCTTGGGTGGGATGTGACTAGTTTCCTTGGATTTCAGCCATGACTCCCCCACAATGATGGCCTTTAATCTGGAACTGTAATTCAAATACAACCTTTCTCTTCTAAGTCGCTTTTTGTCAAGGTATTTATCTAAGCAACAGAAATGAAACTAGGACAGAAATCTTCAGACTAGTTACAAGTGCAGAGTGAATGCTGTTAGTGCGTGATATTTGGTGCCTGTTTAGAAAGACATTGGGATCCTGATACCATCCCTTCCTTAAGAAATTCCTTCAAAATAAAGCAATTCTTTGAACTGCTGAGCTCTTTACTGACCTTGGAAACTGACTAAATTCTCACCTGAATTTGGCCAGTGGTCTCTATTCCTAAGATGAAACAGAATTGATTTTTCTAGCCTCATTTAAAAAATAATTCTCTCCTATGCTTTTGTAATTGCTTTGATTGTTTGTAGTTTAATAATGTATTTTTATCTTCTGTAATTAAATGAAACTTTTAGAGGTCTGAGATGGAATTAATTCCTAAGTAACATATTTTGGATGGATTATATGTCTACTTTACTATTTTCTTATTGTTATTACTTGAGACAAGGTCTTTCCCAGTACTTGTTTATGCAGGCCAGGTGTGGCCTACAATTCATGATTTTCCTGGCTTAGCATCTTAAGTACTGGGACTGTATTTTAAGGATTATTTTCTTTTATTAAAGGACATAAACTTGAGACACATGTAAGGAATGGATTGGGGAAAATTTCACACTCAGAAAAATAAAGTGGGTTCTTAAAGTTGAGCTTCTGTTGCCACGAAGTATCTGAATAATTCTTCCCCAGAACCTTCAACAGGCAACGCACAGTCACCTAACTCCAGCCCAGGAGCTCCAATGCCATCTTCTGGACTCTGAAGGCACAGGTGGACTCACAGGTGCAAAAACTACCCACACACACTCACACACACAAAAATAAAGAATACATCTTTTAAAAATAAAACATAAATTAAAGGTGGGGAGTATAGCTCAGTGGTTGAGCACTTGCCTTGCATGTACAAGACTCCCAAGTTTCATTCCTAGCACCACAAATAAGAAAATATGCTGGCATGTGCACACACACACACACAGACACACGTAACACAACTGATAAAAAAAGAACACTCATATGAAAGTCATTTTAAAGTTCTAAGGACGTTTTTGGGGTAGCAGAGCACTGGAACAGGCCCTTGCTGGGTAGAGAGGGGGAGGCACGATGAAAAGAGGCTATGCCTTGCAGCAGTGAGCTTCTGTTTCCTAGAAGATGCCCTCATGAAGGACAGAGAAAAAAACTGCTGTACCGTTCTCCTCACTCTTCTGTTGGTTGCTTCCTCCCTGCATGTGATCAATGAAAAGACAACTTCACAACTTGTATCATGAGCCAGCATCGTAAGCTCTTTTTCTACTTTGGACATTATTAGCAACATGGTTTTGAAGAAAAATTCTCTTAAATAAATTAGATGGACCCAGGGGTGTCTAGAGGGAAGTTTAATAATGCAGAAGTCTTAAAGTATAAAGCAGGGTGCTTACTGGTCTCCTGATCACACTTGGCTTTTCCTGACCCTTAGGCAAATATCTGCTTTACTGTTGAAACACACAGCCACCCTCTGATGGAGCACTCCATTGCAGCAGACGTCCCTGCCGATGTAGTTAATGTTTCTTACTCACCCAAATCTGCTCAATCTGTTGGCTCATAAGTTTGTGGTCTATCCTCGGGACCCATCAAGGGTTTTGCCTGCCGCGGACTGATATCTAACCTTAGTATATCTTTCTGTATTGACATTCTGAAATTATCTGCCCTGTGATTATTTTATTTTATTTTGCCTTCTATCTTTTATCTTTTGTTTTTAGTATGTTTCTTTAGGAAGAAGGGACCTTCCTGGAAATCATGTGTTCCCTGTCTTGTTTCTGCAGAGACTTTTCTAGTAGGCCAGTGGAGTTATTCATAGAGCTGACATATCCCTGAGAGGCCTGTGGAGTAATTGGTAACTGGGTGGACAAGAAAGTACTTCTTAAGTGTGTAGTGCAGTGAATGCATTCCTAAAGATGGGGGCCTTGTTCATAGCCCTTTGCAAAATCTGCTTAGGGGCTTAGGGTTTTAAACTTATGCCATGAGTGATATTGATTAAGTGTTTCTGCCTTGCCCATTAGCTCTCCTTCTGCTCAGCACTGCAGCGAAATCATGATCCGTGCTATAGGAATCACCGCGGCAATAAATCCAGCACTTATGACTTCAATACATTATTGAGAGGAAAGCACAGATGGACTATAAGGGAACAGGCAGTTGTTCACACCAGCTCATGTGTCGATAATTAATAAATATAACAGGGGAAAGGAAAGAAATGCAGGGGTAATTTTAAAGTAAAAATGCAGTTTGAAAATTATCTTTTTTTAAATGTTGACATTTTTTCTTTATAGCATTGGAATAAAGTCTTTGGGTATTTGAGAAAGCCAATGCAACCCAGTGATGCTGTTCTGCTGAAAGGATTTATGCACATCACTGTGACCTTCAGTTGTTTTGGATTCAGTTTTAGTTTCTAGTCAAGGTAGAACGGGCTTTCCTAGTTCCTGGATGTGAGCTAAGGTTCAGGACTGTGCTAGGTCTTGTTAATCCAAAGATGAAAAGCATGGTTCTTGCCTTCCAGAAGCAGTTAGGCTCCAAGAGGGAACCATGCTTATGAACAGAAGCTGGAAGCTCTCAGCATTTACTCTATGTCTAGAAGAGGACATGATCAGTTCTTCTAGGCTAGGGTCAGCGAAGTCCTCAGAGAGGAGACACCTAAGCTGAGCTTTGGAGAAGGACTAGGGAAGAAAAGCAGATAGACCTCAGTACAGGCCATAGAGCATGGAGCAGCATGGCTGGTCCAGGGGACAAAACAACTCAAAGAGACAGGAACAAGGAATGCATCTGCAGGAGAAATGCCAGGTACATCTAAGGCTGTGAGGCTGGAGGAAAGTGGTAGATGAGGAGTGATGAAGGAGGTCAAGTACCAGCCACTGGGTTGGAAAGTCAGCATCAGTCTCATCATTTACAGAGGGGAGAGCTTGGGCCACTTCACCTCAGAGAGTGACGGGGTTGGTGCTTGCTAAATGCATGCAGTAATTTCCACCTTACAGTCGTGTTGTTAGTTCAGGAGTGGATAAATGTGTGCTTCCTGGAATAGTAAATTGTCAATAAATAAAAGAGATGATGATAATATTATTGCTGATAAGAACACTCCATCACATCCTCTGTTCTTTTCTGCACACTTCACTGCCTGTCATTCCCACATCACTGTTTGAATACATAACCAAAATGAACTCAGAATTAAGCAGTTTTTAAATGCTTTGCCAACAGTCATTTCTCCAGTAATTATTACTGTTGCCACATTAATCTATATTTGAGATGCCATCAAATTGAAGGGCTCAAAAATTTATAAACTCTGTCAGAACTGAAGGGAGGAGAGAGAAACACTTGGACATTACTAGATTTGCTGGCTTACTCGTGGGAAGGATCATAGTTCCAGTTTCAAATCCCCTGCTGCATAGAAAAGACAGAGAATTCTAATTCCAGGATGAGATAGTGATTTGCTGTTTGGTTTTAGGTGAGTTCCTTGACCTATGCTGAACATACCTAAGCCACATGATGACTATTGAATAGATACCAATAAGCACTCTTGTGCATAAGAATGCTAAGTAATAAATGATGACTTTCTTCCTTGAGAAGAAAAAACTTGATATCAGCAAGTTTATTTTGACATTAAGACTTAATAAAACAGTCCAAGTGGGAACCATTCATAGTTCACTTTTTTTATTAATGTCAGTTTCTGCAAACATCTTCCTGACTTCCAAAGTTTTGTTCCACACTCCACTAGTTTTGTTTTAAGTTATGGACAGTCACATCATTGCAAAATGTAGAAATTAACCTGCTATGGCTTCTCTTCCCACCCAGTATTGATTCTGTAGGATAAATGGAAAAACACAATTTCAAAGCCAAATCCAGAAATCGTCTCTAACCTAGAACACAATCTGCTACTTTATGTAAAATGAATCATTTTCTTTCTTGAGAGAAAGGAGACACCCTGGAAGAAATGCTGACATTGGGCTTGGCCCACATGCTGACGTCCTCTCATCCCCTCTGCCCTCATCCTGTGTCTCATCGGGAGGGAGGCTAATTCTACCTCCTGTGTGAAGGCTTTAGAAAAACAAAAATCAATGATTATGTAACCATCCTCACCTGCGCTGTAGTGGCTTTCTGTGTTACCTTTCCCTGTTCATCTTTCATGTTTCTGGGTGTTAGAGGCTGTCTTGTGATGAGTGGTATTTCCCTAGTTGAATCACAGGCTCCTAAGAGCAACTGCTTTTTCTGCTTTATCCTGTCCTTTAGAGATATTGGGGCGTTTGTTTTACTTGCAACTTTCTAAACCTGGATTTCACGTCTCCCATATCTCAGATGTCGAGTCTGTCCTCTTTTTCTGTTCCTTGGCAACCCTTGTGGCAGCAAATGGAGCCATAGTCATTGATCCCTGTGTTTATGTGGCTTCTTAAATTCCTTGCTCTATAAAGCAGAGTTTCTTTTTTAAAAAAAAATTTATCAATTTTATTCAGTGATTATGAGTATATTGCCTGCATGTATGTAAATGCATCCATGTTGTGCAATGCCCAAGGCGAACAGAAGAGGGCATGGTTTTCCCCTGGAACTGGAGTTAAGGATGGTTGTTAGCCACCAGGTAGGTGCTGGGAATGAAACCCAGGTCCCTGTAAGAAAGAACAACCAGTGCTCTAAGCCACTGAGCCATCTCTCCAACCCCAAAGCAGGGTTTCTTACACACAGCCTGTGCTCATAAATCGACCTTACCTACATGCCCCCACAACAAATACATTCAGAAGAGCATTTGCAAAACCGAACAGGAAATGCAAATCTTATCTCTAAAACTTATAAATATGGATTTTGCCTTGTCCTCCTAGATATTATGAGCTATTGGTGGCTTTAAATTCATGGTGTAGGTTCTAGATGAAGTAATAAGAATAACTTAGTTTGGTTGCCAAATTTTAGGAAACTTAATGGAAGCCAAATCATGCCATGTTTCTGTGTAAGTCACATATTCAAGTAAACCACGTTGCTATATTACACCAGCCTTTGCTCTCTTTCATAATTGCATGTGACTTGCTTCTCACTCTGAATTTTGAGGTTTATAAGGATTGTATTGCTAAAGCATTACAAACAATTATAACCCATAATAATTGCCTTGACTCAGTTTTACTGCATAATTCAGAGGGGATAACCTTCTCTTAGTTCTTTTCTTAGTCACTTTTTTCTTTTGCTGATCATCTCCCTCATCTCAAAGAACAGATGCCCTCAGATGCAAATCCTGGCATCTCTGTTGTAGAACTGTTGACATCACTCCCTGGTCAGAGAGCAGGCACTGTAGTGATACAGTACACACGAGTCTTCCTGGGACTTGGATTTATTCTGCAAGGGAGTTCTTCACGTCACATTTGAAGGTGTTTTCTGAGGTCAAGTAAAAGCCTGAGAGCAATGTTCTTTTTGGGGTAGGGAGGGATACTCAAGACACCCTGGCCCATGCTTGGGAGAGGAAACACTGTTATATTGACTGGTTTGGATAGTTTGGATTGATTTGCCCTAAGTGGGATCCTATTCTGTGACCTCTTATTTTTCAGGGCCTCTAGGTCCCTTATAGGCTTTTATGGATTTTTAGTGATTTTAAAGGGTTTATCATAAAGCAGTTGGAAGCCAATGGAGGCTTTTAAGCAGGAGAGTGACATTAACAGAACATCATGCAAGACTAAAGAGGAAGCTACGGATGAGCTTGTGTTACAATGATGTTCAAAGGCTGCTGGAGGATCCATGAGAATGCAGTGTGGGTGGCACAGTGCCCAGGAAGGTAGAAGGAATTGGGAAGTTTTCAGAAGCTTTGGGGTAGAGGGATAGGATAGATGGTGGTAAGCAAGTAGAAGGTCTCAAGGATATGTACAAATGCCAGGGTGTTAGGGGAATTCTCTGAAACAGAATATGAAGAAAGATCCAGAGGCAAGACCCGTCCACCATTACTAACCCCCATTACTCATGATATCCCCTAAATTTATTTTGGACTTAGGATTGGTGAAGAGGCCTGAATCCTAGGGACATAAGGATGAGGATGACGGAAGGCTGCTATTTCATAAACCTGGGAAAGTTTTAGCTCTCTGGTGGGACTGAATCTTCTGAAATTATTCAGGATATAATAAAGGGGAATTTATAAGATTCTTCTCCTTCATCTTCCACGTACACTTAACGACTGTTAAATTGCTGCTAAAATTGCGAGATGGAGGTGAGTAACATCTCCAGAGGCAATAAGCAGTACTACATTTTACTGGCAAATTCTACCATTCTTTTTTGGAAAAAGAAAAGAGAGAGAGAGGTTTATATAAAAATGGAGAATAAGGAAATTGCATGTGCAGATGTGAAAGACCATCTGTGTTTCTGGATCTGTTCCGTGTTCCATACCTTCCGTGAAAGAAATTGTTGAAAAATTGTTGAAAGCTCAGCTTTTGTTGAATAGTGGTAGAAACTTCCTGTGTTGCTTACCATGAATTTTAAAAATAGATGGCTTTGAATCTGTGAGTTCATTTTTAGCCCCTTTTGTTCAGGCCCCCTCACTTAAGAGGCATGTCTCTAGTGAATCCATGCTGAGAACTTAGAATGTGCTTGGTGCCACACTGGCCTCCCTCCAGTCACGCAGACTTCAGGCTGTGCATACCTTCCTTTTCCTTCTGTGGCGGGTCGGGTCTATTCCAGTTTCTCGGACCTGAACACAGCACCGTGTCTTACTTTGAGGAAATATTAGACCTTGGCTGAACTGCAGATACGTAGCAGTCCCAAGCATGACTTCATTGCCTTATTCCTTTCCCATCTTAGCAGTGGCAGTGGGAACAAACAGCCTGCGCCCCGGCTGAGGTCCCCTCTGTCCTTGGTCACCCTCACCATGAACTTAGGTGGGATTGCCTCCTCTTCTCCCTGCCCTCATCTCTGATGGTAGATTAGAATATTTACTTTAAATTTATACCTAGTTCCCTACTGATAGGTAAAGTGGGATTTGACGTTTTCTAAGCTTAAGATTTTTAAGCATGATATCTTTGTATGGATCCAGTTAATAGTCTTAAGTAGAAGCTAGTTGTAGATAAATTCCTTGGGTAAACAAATGTGGCTCTTTCTCTAAATGTAGTAACTGCTGATGTATCTGAATCTCCAGACACAAACAGTTCAGAGAAAAACACACACTCCAGCAACCTCAAGTAGTTACTTCAGGAGCCAAATGCATCACTAAGCAGAGAGAGAGAGAGAGGAGAGAGGAATGGGGGAGAAAGAGAGGGGAGAGAGAGAGGGGAAGAGAGGGGGGAGAGAGGAGAGAGAGGAGAGAGAGAGAGAGAGAGAGAGAGAGAGAGAATTTCAGCCCTAACTTGTAGAATATTTCCAATACTGACCACATTCATGAGTACCTTGATTCTTAAATGTATGCTTTTCATATATGTGAAATATATAATTTTTACGGATGGTGAGATGGTTCAGTGGTTAAGGGTTTTTGCAGCTCTTCTAGAAGAACGGAGTTCAATTCCCAGCATCCATGTCAGATAGTTGACAACCTCCTGTAACTCCAGCTTCAGAAAATCTGACATATTCTTCTGGACTCGGGTAATTGCACTCGTGTGTATATAACACACACACATACACACACACACACACACACACACACACACACACACACCATACTTTTAAAAATCATTAAAACAAATCACAAATATATATATGACTCCTTCTCTAAAAGCCTTAGTGATATTAAGAATGTATTTGGTGCTTATTGTATATGTGCCATTGGCTCAAGGGAGGTATCAGGAGAGCACAGTTTTGTACCAGGATATGCCCTTCAACCCATGAACGGGGCTTCCCTCTGCCCCTTCATCTCTGATGGATAACCACTACTGTTCTCAGCTGACCCCACTAGACCAGACCTTGAAATCTGTTCTTCTTGGGAGCTTCCCACTGCACCCTGAACAGAACTTGAGATATGTGTGTGCAGAAGTAACAGATTCTACTTCGTAAAAAAATGACTTTTCTGCTGAAGAGATAGATCCTCTTGCCTCACCCACAGCCTCTCTTTTGGTAGATTTCAAGTTTAACCAAAGAGTGTTGTGGGTTGAGTTGGCCCTACATCCCCCTTTCCTCTGCCCAGGGATGGTTTGTAAGCATCAGTTAACATCTTACATTGAGCAAATGAAACAAACACATGTTGTGGTGGTTTGAATGAAAATGTTGCCCATAGGTCCCAGTATTTGGATACCTGGTCAGTTGGTGACATTATTTGGTAAAGTTTAGGAGATACAGGCTGGCTAGAGGAAGCATGTCACTGGGACTGCCTGTGAGAGTTGTCTTTTAGGCTTCCTGTACATGCTTGAACCTTTGAATTCTCTGCTTTCTGCCCAGCTCCCTCTGCCAACATTTCTCTCTATAATTATGGACTTTTATCCCTCTGGAACCATAAACAAGAATAAACTCTTCATTCTATTAGATGTCTTGGTCAAAGTACTTCATCACAACAATGAAAGAGTAACCAATACACATGTCCAGAACTCTTCTACCTGGTATGTCTTCCCTGAGTGTTTGTCCTCAACGAGTCTGCTTTGTCATCACTGGGGAGCCCAGAGCACCGGAGCAACATGAGCAGGGAAAGGAGAAAATGTTGCTATTGAATGTTTATCATTCTTCTGCTTTAGCTGGGATCTGTTACTGGCAAATGAGAACAGCATGACTTCTCCTAATAACCTGCCATTTGCATGGATGCATACATATGCTTCTCCCCACAGACTTTGTCTTAATAACCTGCCATTTGCATGGGTGTATACACATGCCCCCCATTCACATAAAAGCAATGTCTATGCCCTTTTAGAATATTCTAGCTACATTTCTATGATGAGTTAAAAAACAGTTTCTTGGCACTGTTTTGACAATCCAAGGGTAGTTAGTTGTGCAAAATAATTATCTGTATCTGAAGTAAGACACTCTTTGGTATTACTTCCAGTTTTGACACTGGTCAAGTTACTTAAATTATCCAAGTTGATTCATGTATAAAATGTGTCTGAATTATATATAAAATACATATATATATATATATATATATATATATATATATATACACTTATGTGTGTGTATTACTTGAGTGCTTCGTGAAACAGTGATCAGATGGCAGAGGCCCCAGCTTTGAAAAATGAGCGTAGGATGTGTTGATATTTAGGTTGAAAGTCAAATAGCTTACGGGAAATAATTCTTGAACTGGATGAAGAACCATAATGAGTGAAAGTCTATGTCTTGTTCTGGATCTCAAATTTAGAATGCTGGGAAACCGGAGGGTCTGTTTTGTTTCAATGCAGAGTTTAAAAGACCTGTGAAAGCAATTAAAATGTAACAGCCTTTTCATTTTCTGGAAGGTTGAGGCAGTCAGGTTTTCTGTTGAAACATCTAGAACAGCACAGATAAACTACCTCTGGTTCTTAAGGCTGTGGAAACATTGAGAACTAAGTGCAGTCAAATCCCAGGAATGGAAACCTTTTGAGTCATGCTGCTGACTTTTGTGTCTTCCTCTCCCGGATTCTCTCTGTAGTCTGAAGATTGAACTTGGCCCAGGCCAAATGTGTCTTCTGGGAGGAAGAAAAGCCAGCAGAACTTTTACTGATTGTTCAGGGCTAAGATAACAACTCGGAGATTTGAGTGTTCTAAAACACAATCAGCTTTCTCCAGTGGATACTTGCTGTGCTCTGAGGCTGCATGAGAAGCCAGAGCCTGATCTGAATGCTTCTGCAAGGCAGAGTGAAAATGTTAGCTGGATTTTGGTAAGAAATAAAGGACTTGGCAGAAGAGAGACATCAGATTCAAGCAGAAGTGTCTGAAAGACACTGATCAACTTCTTTATCTGTTTGGGCACAAGGATAGGGAAATAAACTGAAAGCTTCTGACAAAGTGCCTTTCCTACTCCCTCAGAATCTAGAAGATGAAGATGACCCAGGATTTCAATAAAAGTTCAGGAATTATTACAAATTAGAAATAGGGGAAACAAGAGGCAAAGTATATCCTAAAACTGCAACCTAGCCCCAGCCCTGCTGGGTGCTTGGACTCAAAGTAATCATTTCTCATTTCATAACACTGAAAGGAGAGTTCTACTCTGGGGTGAGATTCTCTACCTTTGTAAAACCTCTGTCACGTAGTAGAAGTAATTAAATCAGCATGTACATAGAGTGAAGCAGAGAAGTAGACAACGCAGATATTAATAACTGGCAAGGACTTCAATATACCTATGATCAGTTAATGTGTTCCAGGCAACAGAAAAGTGAATGATGAAGCACTTTTATCATGGATTTGGAATAGAGAAAAACCAATCAAACTTGGACTGAAAAAAAAATTTGAAGGTAAGAATTAGTAGGGGAGATATAGTAGATTGAGTAAAATATAACGTCAGAGAACTGAAAAACGCTAAAAGCCTGGTGGAGAAAAATAATCAGAGAATTTATACAAGACACTTGGGGTTATACAAAATGTTTATATGTAAAATAGAACTTCCTGAGAAGAGTCTAGAAGTCTTGGGAGAGGTGTTCCTTAAAAAGCTCAATCCTCATCTTCTTTAGGAGAGTGACTCTAGATAGACTGACCAGAACCCAGTGGGTGAACTTGCACTGAGGAACATCCGGGGACACTAACGTGACTCAATAGGCCTTAACATAAATGACAGAATATTATGAATCCCAGTATGGGGGTCAGATATGGGAGCGTGACACTGGGTAAGGGGTGTAAAGATGATTAAGACATTGTGTAGGAAATACACAAAAATTCACTAAAAATATTCAAAAAATTCAATCCAGAAAACTTCCAAAAGTTGCAATTCCCTTTACACACAGAATCAAGGGATGTGGTGAAAGCAAAGAAGGATGAGTACAACGTAGATATTGATCACTTTGCCTGGTGAGAGTGCAAAACCAAAGACTCAGATCTCAACGGCCTCAAAGAAGGAGGATTCATTAGTTTCAAAGAATAGAAATCAGAATAAGAACTGACTTTCATGAAATGTGAGATAATGAATGAAATGTTGGACGTGGAGAGAACATAATATCTAGCCCTACAACTATGCCACTAATAAAACTATATTCTTCAAAAATGCAGAAACAAGGTTAGGAGGGCTTGGTGGATAAAGCACTAGCCAGTTGATCAAGCTTTGAAGACCTGAGCTCAAATTCCCAGGACCCATGCAAAATCTGGTTGAGCACCTGCAATCCTGGTGTGCTTATGGAAAGGTCTGGAATCGGGAGAACCCTGGAGGCTAGCCTTGGGTATCCAGTGATCAAATAAAAAAAATAATAAGATAAATAAATAAAGGAAAGACCCTGTCTTAAGGTGGAATGTGAGGATCAATGTGCACACTTGGTCTCACACACATCAACCTGTATGCACACATACATACATATTTCACATGAAAATATATTAAAAATGCATAAACATGCATATTTTCTGACCCAAAACACAGTGCCCAAAGTGCTAAGACAAAACTGATTAAATTACTGTTGTGATACCAGGAATTGAACCTAGGGTGTGTGCGTGCTTTGCAAATGCTCTACTACTGAGCTACCTCTCAAACCCTATAACTGAAAAATTCATCATGAGGCCTACATTAACATGAATAATTAAATCAGGTTTTAGAAGTGGAAGAATAATCCCAAACAGACCCATGGAGTTATAAGTGGTTGTGAGTTATATGGGTGCTGGGATCTGAACCCCCTTTCTCTTCCAATAGCAGCAAGTTCTCTTAACCTCTGAGTCATTGCTCCAGCTCCAGCAACTTGATTTTTAATAAAGCAAAACCCCAATTTCTATCAATGGGACGATAAATTATTAAGTCAGGGTAGTCACATAGCATAATAGTGATTATTATGTAGTTTGGGGAATAAATGAATATCAATGACATAATCCTATGAATGACTCTCACAGAAATAATGCTGACTGAAGGAGTCCAGGCACAACAGAGTCTATGCTGAATGAGTCTCTTTGTGCACAGACAAGAAGCAGAACTGATCCATGTATCTGAAATCAGGGTAATGGTTATTCTTGGAAGGGGCAGGTTTCTAGACTCCTTAAAATATCTTTTTATTTCTTAGTTTACATATGTCTTGCATAGATGTATTCAATTGATGAATATTTACCACCTTGATATGTCTTTCTAAATATATCTTACATTTCAAAAACAAATTAAGTATAATGAGTTATCTTTTGAGTTAATAGGCTTCTTATTTCTGTAAATATTCAAGCAAAGGAATTGAACAATTATCCCGTAAAGAAAGTATGGTGATTTCTGCACCGGGTTTAAAGGAATGTAGTGGATGTGGTTTCAAAGTCTTTAAATCTGAGTTTCTATGATTGCTTTCTTTTTAAAAAATACTTATTATTTTTCATTGTGTGTGTATGAGTGTATTGCCTGCACGTATGTAAGTGCACCTGTATTGTGCAGTGCTTGTGGCGGTCAGAAGGGGATGTTGAATCCCCTGGAACTGGAGTTATAGATGGTTGTTAGGCCCCATGTGCTAGGAACCGAACCTGGGTCATGCAAGAGCAGTCAATGCTCTTAACCATTGAGAATTCTGGATTTAAAGACAGCTTCAGTGTTCTAGACTACCTTATTTCAATTGCATCCCAGACAGATCCACCTGTGTGTACCCTAGTTTAACATACGCAAGGCAATCTTCATGAATTTCCCTCAAACTTGGTCTTCCCTAATTTTCCCTTACCTGTAAATAGTGCAGCCTTGTCTGTTATAGGTAAACTCGGAACTATTTAGTATTCCTCTCCCACAGCTCCATCTCTCACTCTACGTCTGATCAGTTACTAGGTCTAGACAATATTTTTCCTTAATGTAATATATTTTCTCTAACCTAATTTTCTCTGCCTCAGTTTAATTTGGCCTTCATTAGTTCTCTAAATAGTTTCCAAAATTATCCATCTTCTATCTTTTCATCAGCCAGCCCATTCATTCCAGGATACCAGCATCGATTCCTTCTGTTAAAATGTCCCTTCAGTTGTCAACTTGACAAACATCTGCTCATCTGAGACTTAGCTAGCATATTTCTCTGTATGAAGCCAGAAATGACCTTTGCCCAGCCTCTCTAGGAGGATTAGCACGTCCTTCCCGATGCACACTGCACATTGTATCAGCTAAGCACCATGCTTCATTGCATTTATTTGTGAGGTGCAAATATGGCCTACTCTCCTTGTTATGGCGAGGACACAGGTGTGCCTGACTTGAGAGAATTAGCTAATGTCTGACTGACTGCATGAGTGGGAGAGCTGGGGCTTGGTCTCAGTCTGCTTTGAATCACCTGAGAGTCTGAGAGCTATTGTCTCTTTGAGCCCTTACATTTGTTGGTCCCTAGGATAAAAGCCGGTGGAGTCCTTTTATAGGTAAGTTGGGGGAACATTGAGGTAAATTATCTATGTAATTTTATATCTTGGAAATAATAAGCCCACACATGCTTCACATATTTAATTCTGACCTGAGAACTGTCAAACTTTGTTGACTAGTCAATGGTCCTAAAGTGAATTATGGAAATGTTATTATGAAATGTTAGATAAGGAACAAAATGAACAGGAAAGAATGATTTTGGAAGGTGGGAAGGAATTGTTATTCTGTTTACTCTATTTGCTGTGGTCTATTGTTCAATGAATATTAAATGAGCAAGAGCAAAAACAGTTCTTACTGAATTATTTCATTTATCACAGATAGTTCCAGTACAAACAAACATATACATTTACACACACATAGTTTTTTCCTATCTGTAGCATATAACTAAAATTGCTAAAATTGATTGTCATGGTTGTATGGCTTTTGTTCATAAATGCATAATAACCCTCAGATCATACACAGACATCCAAAGCATCTTCATGAAGATGTGGTTGCAATTCAGTGGTGCACAGTCACCCCCACACACAGAAATCTCCCCATGTTAAATCAAGGGACAGAATTTCTTTTAAAGCCTAGGGAAGAAAAAGCTGTTGTACTGGGTCATACCGTCTGAGAGGTTATGAGTGAGAAATGTGGGAAGAAAATGCCAAATTTGAAATAAAAGACCTTTGGCATCTAGGATAAGTATCTCTTGATAGGTGAACACAGGGACTATTATTCTAGTTCTTCATATGGGTTTTTCAGAGTGCTCATTTAGTATTATATGTCTGTACATATACGCAGCATGTGCATTCCCCTGAGCGTTTTGAATGTAGATCCATCTGATTTACTGGAATAAATAAAATTTAGGAAAAAAAATTCTCTACAAATTCTGTTACAATCTTTAGGAAAATAATTCTTCTTTAAACTTAAATACATAAAGATAAGTTATGTAACTAGAACATAATTTCCTGCCTTCTACTCTCGCTTTGGATTCAAACAGTATTACTAATACACCCAAATTCTGTTCTGTTTCTCTCTGAGCTCCTAACCTCAACGGCATTAAATTCTCCTGGGATTATTCTGCCTTCAGGCACTGCATTTATGATTACATAGTGTTGTGACTTTCTGCATACAGCATTCTTGTTTGAGCAATTTTAATTGCAATTTAATGAGTGAGAAATAAGTCATACAACAGAAGGGAAGTCTTAAAACTCATGGGAATTGCAAGTTAAAATTTACAATGGAAATTCCCAGTAGACTTCATTTTTTCCCATAAAGGTATTCTCTAATGCAATAGAAAAATTAAAAGTTTGAATGTACGTGTATGACAGAGATCTCTTGCTTGGTATTGTGGTAATCTTTCTGCCATATAATACCTAACCTAACCTGAGCAACTTGTTGTGTGCACCCACCATAGGTTTTGGTTATAACATTCTTGGCTCTTAAAACACAGTGCCTATCTGCCTCCTACCTGTCCTTGTATGAGCACTAGACTCCTGTCTCTCTCACTTTAGTTTAATGCCGTTGAAGTTAGGAGCTCAGAGAGAAACAGAACAGAATTTGGATTTATGAGTAATATTGTTTGAATCCAAAGCAAGAGTAGAAGGCAGGGCAGTGTGTTCTAGTTACATAACTTATCTTTATGTATTTAAGTTTAAAGAAGAATTATTTTCCTAAAGATTGTAACTGAATTTGTAGGGAATTTTTTTCCTAAATTTTATTTATTCCAGTAAATTCAGATGGATCTACATTCAAAACGCTCAAGGGAATGCGCATGCTGCGTATATGTACAGACATATAATACTAAATGAACACTCTGAAAAACCCATATGAAGAACTAGAATAATAGTACCTGTCTTCACCTATCAAGAGATACTTATCCTAAATGCCAAAGGTCTTTTGCATCTATATATGCATATACAGTGTTGAGTCAGTTTGTTGTCAACAACACAAACCTAGAGTCCCCTGGGAAGAAGGAACCTCAACCGAGAAACTTCCCCAGTCAGACTGGCCTGAGCCATGACTACCAGAGATTTTCTGGATCTATGATTAATGTGGGAAGGCCTAGTCCACCCTGGGTGGGACCATCCCTAGACATGCAAGCCTAGGCTGTATGAAAAGACTAGCTAGGCATGAGCTAGGGAGCAAGCCAGTAAGCAGCCTTCCTCTGTAGTTTGTCTTCAGCTCCTTCCTCAGGTTTCTGCCTGGAATTCCTGCCCTGATTTCACTCAGTGATAGATTCCAATCTGTACTCATTATGTTTAAGGTGCCCTGAAGTCACTAATCAGTTATGGAAATACTGATTATGTTTTCTCATGTCAAATATTAAATAAATGTCATCTTTTTTCCTCCCTCTGCCTACTCTTTGCTTTTCTCATTTTAGAAAACTTTTGTGTGTGAATTAAAATGTTACGTGTTACATGCTACACTCATGTAAGTCACATCCAGATTGTCATCAAGCAGAGGGAAATGTGAATAAATATTAAAAATCTGTTTCTTGGGGTTGGAGAGATGGCTCGGTGGTTAAGAGCACTGGTTGCTCTTGCAGAGGACCTGAGTTCAGTTCCCAGCACTTATGTGGTAGCTAATAACTGTCCTTAACACCAGTTCCAGGGGGAATCCAATGCCTTCTTCTGACCTCCAAGGGCATTGTATGACACAGGGGCACTCACATACATGTGGGCAAAACATCCACACACATAAAACAAAAATATATAAATAAATACATTTTAATCTGTCTCCCACTTAAAGAGATGGATACTAAATTTACTGGGAGCTTTGAGAGCAGATTCCTTGGACAGAAAACTAACGGGTAAAGAAACCAGAATCGATGTGAAGAAAGCTAGAATTTGGCTTGCTCATTATTTGCTGGGATGACTTAGAGAGCTAAAAGTTTTCTAAAAACTCTCAAGAGTCTCATAGATATTCTTCTAAAAGGAGGAATAATTATAGATACTATTTTGCTAAAACATGGCAATTACAATTGATGCATGCATTTTGATGGCATTCTTTTCTGAGGGGCAGCTTGTTTCCAAAGGTGATTTATTTTGACACTTAAAATTTTTATTTTCCTGTTTTGGTTAGGCTAATATTAAATTATATAAAAGACAAAGCTCACATCTCATTGGTTAAACCTAGGTTGCTCATGGGAGCTTGTAAGGCATTCTAGTCCTCCGAAATTAGTATCCCTGGCCAGTAAGAGGCTTTTCACTTGGACACTCATGGATATGCCTTCTTCCTATCGTGACTCAGTTTTCTTCTAGAATCTTTGACTCTGTATTTAGAGCACATGTGGCAAAATACATTGAAGCACCTGCTCTGGGAGGTTTCTGACCAGAGACTAGAAATACCCCAAATCACACCTCGCATGGCAGAACGTGGTAAAATGAACATTTGAGAATAGGGAAGGAAGGGAAAGACAGACTTTCTATGATCCCAGAAAGATCAAAAGACTGGCTAGCCCTCCAGTCTTTCTTCTGCCATAAGGATGGAATAACCCATACCTTTACATAAAGCATTGAAAAATATTATATAGCCTTATTTATTATTTAAAAATCACTATATCTTTTTGTTTTCATTACTACGTCAAGGAGACAGGAACTATAGGTGCCAAGGCTGTAGAGTTGGAATGGAGTCAACATGGGATTAGAAATCTTGTCTCCTGGAACTCATCCGGTATCCCATGTTTCCCAGGTGTGTGAAGGGGCAGTAGTCCCACAACCTTGAATCATGGGATCGCAGCCACTGCTGTGCTTAGTGGAAAGAACATGCCTGCCTATGTAGAGGGCTTGTCAGGTAGAGACGTGGTTATTAGTGGATATAGAGGCTGGGGAAATTCCAGGAGACTTTCTCCTGTCACATTTCCTTTTTTATTGAAAGTTCTTCCTGCCTCACATATTTTTTCTCTTTAGAAAAATAAAATTATTTTCTTAGCTTAAAATTACCAGTATACTTGGATGTCTGCATGAATTTTCCAGGGAATGAATCTTGCCATTTGTCTTATGAAAAGTCACTGTGTCTTATATATATGAAATAACAGTGATAATGTTATTGTTGTCATCTTCCATATCTAACTCAGAAGTATTATACATGTAGATTCTAATAAGTTCCTCAGACATCATGCATCCTAACATTTCCTGATTACCCACGCAACTTAATCAAATCCTTAAGAGATGCATTTCATTTCCCTTCTGTGAATAACCTCATTGACATGTACAGAAATTAAGATACAAACTGCTGACTAAGGGGAACAAGTCAGAATCACTTTGTTCTAATTAGGGATATTATAGAGCATTACTATCAATAAAGCTTACACACTTAATTGTAAGTAAAAATGCTATACAAATGATGTAAAAGAAAATTAATTTCTTGTTTCTTTGAAAACTATTCTGAATCTTCCAAATTTATAAAATTCCTTAAATGTTGTCAATTCCAATTACATTTCACTAGCAATACATATGCTGTGTACATTTCTTTGTGGAGTTTAAAGAGCTGAATCATTGTAGGAGAACAGACCTAACTGACATGCTGCTACATGGTATAGCTTTGAACAGAAGCCAGATCCAGAATGATAAAACTTTTCAGATTATAGACATAGTCACATTGAAATACATGTAATCTTCACATTTTAGATATCAGAATGAAAAAAAGATAAAAGAGAAGAAGTCCCATATCCACGGGGGTGGGGGAAGGAACATAGAAGATTATCAAGTTTGGGAAGATGACCCAAAGGCTAAAAACATTGTATTGAATGGAAAGTTCAACTCTCAAGTATATATGATTTTTCCAGTGCATGCACAGAAGGAGCAGACTCTAGTGTTCTGTTCAGTTCTCTGTTATTCTGGAGTTTTAATGTACCTGTGGAAGAATATAAAGATACATACCTAATAATTATCAAGTCCATTCCCAGGGTTTCAGATTGACTGCTAGCATGATCATTCTAGAATTTTCCATTTTGAACAGACTTGGTGGTATTGAAAACCTTACAGAACTTCTTGAACAACCAATGATCGTTGGTAAAACTGTGTCACCTGCATTGTTTAAAACTCAGTGCCTTCTACCTCTGAGCCCAGCAGTCCCTTCTCAGTCACTTTCTTGATCCTGTCAGTTATAGGGATTTCTAACTGCTTCTCTACTGGATCCTAGAATTCACATAACCTTTCCTTTAATAGCTCTAACTTCTTGAGACACCTAACTTTCCAGGCCTTCAGTATTTATCATATTCTGCTTTATTTTAGTTGGGCTCTCCTTTTTGTTCTATCTCAGGCTATTGTTAATTTAAATCCCATAACGCAGCACATGGGAAGAAACACATCTTTGAAAAGGTCAGACATGTAAATTTGCATCCATTACTAGGAAGCATTAAACCCTGCAGTTCAGTGTGGGGATGTCTACCCTGGGCGTCTTGACTTTCTAACTAGTGTCTGTGTAAACTGTGAGTGTAACTCATCCTGGTGGCCTCATAATGAGTTCCTATTGAACATCCTGCACTGGTCAGGAAACTAGGAGCCACTCTTAATATTTTAAGCTAGAAGTAATTAGCTTCAGGAATTTAGGTGCTTAGGTAGCACTGAGAAGTGCAGCAGACAAGGATGAGAAAAACCCTGTTAGCTCTGAGAAGATGAGAAAACTGAAAAAACTGCAGGAATCTGATGTTGATCTTGAGTTACCTGAGCACAGAGGTTGGTCGTTTTCAGAGTCCCTGGATCCCATAGGGATGTGATGCCTGCCTGCCATTGTTGGAAAACCATGAAGGTTTTTCTGTCTCCTCTGCTTTTTAAATCTCTTGAAAATGCTCCTCATTAGCAGAATCAAGTCTGGAACCCTGCCGCTGTAAGTTGCTGGGAATATAGCTTTAATGGATGAGGAAGTCTTCTAGAAGGGCAGGGATAATGCTAAATTGATAAGAGAATTGGCGATGGTGGCATTCTGTGGGTCCTCCAAACACCTCCCTTTAATATTTACTGCTCTCATATTGTCTAGTCTTAATGTCCTTCAGTTCCGACACATTTTACGGACAAGATGGTTAGAGAAAGAGTGGTAAGAATAGGGGCTTTGTTTCTCAAAGTTCTGCTGTAGACTTGTAATCCTAAGGCAAGAGTTGCTTGCCATTGATATTTGTCATCACCGATTCGAATCCTTTGTGGATGTATTACTTCAAGGAATAGCAGTGTGTGTGTATATCCACAATGGTTATTTTTTAAAGGGTTAATTTTTCGTATGAGAGCTGGCATGCTATAGGTGGCAGTGAAAATGTCACCCCGGACTTTGGATCATGTTTACTACTTGAGTGACTTTAAATAAGTGACTTCATCTCTCTAGACTTTAGCTTCCTTATCTACAAAACAGGCAAGTACCATCCATTTACCTCCAACATTTCATGGGATTAGATGAGGTAACATATGTCAAGATTAGCCATTAGTGCAGTGTTTCCTTCTCTTTCTGTCATTCTCTGATGTTCTAAGACTTGGATGTGGTTTGAGAGAAGTGGCAAAACATGGGGTTGATACTTCATTAGATGATTTTCTTTTCAGAACAGTGTTTAAGCTTTCCTATATTTCTTTCACTAACTCTTGGCTCCAGTTTCTTAAAGCCTAGCATAAATCTAGATGTCATACCATTTCACAAACAGTGAGGACCTTGTATTTTTTCCATAATCTTAATTATTCTCCCCCTCAGATGCTTATCTGTTAATGAGGAATTGTTTCCTTTCTAATTAAAATTTAGCAAGACTATATCCAAATTAGATACACATACACATCAACTATGTGCACAACTATTGAGATCGTACTTCTCCTGTACTTCTCACTTTTGTGGTGACCAAACACGAACCACTTTTATGGAAAGATTTTTGTCTCTTTTATTGATAAAATTTTATTTGGTTTTTGTTTGTTGGTTTTTGTTTTTGCTTTTTTGAGACACAGTCTTCCTGTAACCCTAGCTGGCCTGGAACTTGCTGTGTAGACCACTCCACATAGATCCTCTGCCTCCCAAGTGTTAGGATTAAAGGCATGTGACTTTGTATAATTTTAAGCACAGGTAATGTCATAGCTCGCTGTAGTTGTCAACCTGATATACCTAAGAAGAGGTCTGCTAAGGAATTCACTACTCCATGTGACTGGTCTGTGGACCTGTCTGTGAGGAATTTTCTCACTTGCTAATTGATGAAGGAGGGCCCAGCCCACTGTGGGTGGTGTCACCCCTTGACAGGTGAGGCTGGACTGAACAAGGATGCTGACTGAACAGGAGGCAGTGAGTGCAAGACAGTATTCCTGTGTTCCTCTGTGGTTCCTGCTTCAGGCTCCTGCCTTGAGCACCTGCCTTGGCTTCCTTGGGCTTATGTAAGCTGTGGGTGAAGTAAATCCTTTCCTCTCTAAGTTGGTTTTGGCAGTGTTTTATCACAGAAACTAGAATAGGTAGTTTCCCTGGTGTTTGGCCTCTGTATTGTTTTTGTTTTAATAGAAGAGCTAAGGGCCTATGGACCTACGGTCTGTACAAAGGAATGGTGTAGAAAAGATTGAAGATTAAATGCTGAATGACTTCAGGAAAAGGGAGAGGAAAGTAAGCATTCATGGTATCAACAGGTAAAGAACTTTGCTCTCACATGTAAGTATTCACTTGCCAGTGAACTATGCTTTCCTGCTTTTTAGCTGGTGGTGGATAAGAACATTTGTAAAGCCATTTGTAGCTGATTTCATCGCTGCTCTTAGCTGAGCAAAGGACAGACAGATGGTACCTGTCATTGGAGAGGTGGGAGACCCAATGCTTCCACTTAGTTCTGCTTCTCAGGGTCTCCAAGATTAATATGGCACGTACCCCAGAGGAACAAGATGATAGCTCTCCCAGAGTGGTCCTCATTTTCACTCTCCTGCTTCTCCTGAAACCACCTGCCTGCTCCTTAGCTTTAGTTTTTCATGGAGTTAATAGTATCATATGTTTTAGGTTTTAGGTCAATTAAAATAGAATTTTATTGGTTCACTAGGATTCTGATGGGTCTGGATGATTATTTTGATAGGTCTCTTTAGGGTGCTGTTTTCTTCATTTATGTAGCCTTGGTTTATTGCACTAGTGACAAGAAGCTAATTTCTGCTGCTCTATTCAAGGGGAAAAAAGAATTAAAAGAAAAAGTCAAGGTCCATGGCTTAATGCAATAGAATGTTAGTTCTTGCTTTTGTCATATGAGGGACTTAGTCCTGAGTGATTGCTGCACAGTCACTCAAGTGTGTCGACTGACACAGCCTCCACAGTTTTCCATACATAATGATGGTATGTAACTTCCCATTGGCCACAACAGGAAAAGAGAAAGATTGGAATCAGTGAACAGAAATGGCCAAGTGTACATGGTGCTTTGGCTGCCTTAAGCTAGAACTGACACAAATCTCTTTCACTGGCAGCCTGTCGATTAGAATGTGCTACCCAAGGGGACTGGGAAATACAGAGGCCAAAGTAGATATTTGGTAAGCAGGACCTCGACTGTCACATTGAGATTTCCCCTTTGATTACATGTACTTGAATATAAATGAAAATTTCACAAAATGGCATACCTGTATAACATGCAAATGCCTCCTGTTATCTGTTTAGCGTACTTGGCAGTTGTCCTAGTTGAATGTCATTGTCAACTTGACTGAGTTTGAAATTATCTAGGAGAGACATCTTTAAGCATCTCTATGAAGATGCCTAGGTGAGGTTTCATTGAGGAGGCAGACCCACCCTGAATATGGAAGACACCATCCTGTGGTCTAAAGTCCTGGACTGAACAAAAAGAAGCAGGAGAAAGCTGACTGAGTACAAGCTTTCATCCCTTTCTGTTTCTTGAGTGTGACCTTATACTCCTGCCACCAAATCTTCTTGCTATGATGGACTGTATCCTCTCAAATTGTGAGCCAACGGATCCTTCTTCCCTTGAGTTATTTACATCCTTATAGCACAGAGAAAAGTATCTAATGAACCATCAATGGAGCATGTGTAATGAACCTATAATAAATTATTAGTGTTGATGTTCTGTTACCCCAGTGAAACTGAAAAATCCCCAAAGTGTCCTCTGTTTTTCATTAACCTTTTTTAGCACCTAGAATATCTGCACATTATAATTTGCAAAGGTAGAGACATACATGTTATTGGGTATGCAGATACACAATAGTATAAAGTTATGGCCTCCTAATTATGAGATGAAATGATAGAAATAACCCAGAAAGATTGTGATTATTGTTCAGACTTTTTGACTCTGCTTTCTTACTGTTGAAGAACCATTGTTTACCACTGAAGAGAGACTTACTTTCTCAAGGATAAAGTGGTCTGACTATCGTAACAAAAAATAAAATGCTAAAAAGGAAACAAAACCAAACCTTAACATTATTTGCAAAAAGATGGCAGTGACCTTTGTCTGTGACTCAGCATGTTCCCTAAACTTGTAGAAGGGCAGTAAGTCGGAGACTGATTCTTTGTGAAGAGGAATTTAGCTCAGAGAACACACAACCAAGTCGTTCAGAGTGAACAGACTGGAGAGAAAGCCAAATGCATTGCTTTTAAAGCAAAAGTCTAAACCTTTTCCAGTGAAAAAAGATGCAATACAGAATGTGGTACCCTGGGCCAGCCAGATGGCTCATCTGGTAGAGGCGCACACCATGCGCACCTGTGGTCTGGAGTCCATGCACAGGTGAGACAAGAGCCGGTTCCACAATGTAAGCTGTGGCACAGGTGCCCACGCATATCAGAAACACACACATATAAAAAGAAAAAGCCTTTCTAACCTTCTGTGATCACGTCACCCTTCATAAAACCTTTGCGAAGCTGAATTTTATTTTCGCTTAAATCTAAGCTCGTTCTTGCTTATAAGCCTTTCTTGTCTGCATGTGCTAAAATCTCCCTTGCATTCTTGGAATTAGTCAACACCTTGCAGTTCTTTTATTTTTATATTTTCTTAAACCTAATTGGTTTAAAAACATCATTTTGATGCTTTACTGAAATAGAAGTCATCACTACTTATAAAGCTTTCTTCCCATTATTTGACATGACGTCATTTCATTCAGATCATTCTTGCAAAGTGATGATTTTGTTCATTAATCTCACACCAGTTACAGTGAAGGCAACTTGATGGCAGAGGGCATTTCTTCCCATCATTTCGGGAAGTTAGGTGTGCTGTTGTTACCTTGCCACAGACATGCTTAACTTAGATTGAATGGAGTCCGAGATCATTATGACTAAAACAAGACTGAATGGTCTCATTTGCATATGTTGATGATATCTATCAATCTTCCAGGAACAAGTATCCTCTGTGCTGGCAGCTTTAACCGAATTAAAAGACCAAAGGAAAGAGGAAGAACAAACATTTCAATCATGATGAAAATAATTCCTTGCTTTTATATCATGATTTATAGTTTTACAAATTCGACAGACCCGTGGAAGGTACACGGGCATTGTAGAGCTGCTTCTGTTCCCCAGACATGGAAACTGATAGTTTGCCTGAGAATGATTAGCGGTCAGCTGAGAACTCGGGTTTTCTGGTGTGTGGAGATGGTAACATGGAGAATGTAGCCACTGCAGACACACAGCAGATAACCCTTCTGAAGAGGGATATCGCTTGTGCTACTTGTAAAATTATTGTGGTGACCCTTCACATCTGTGACTCAGCATGCTCGCTATTTTTGTGTTCATACTCCAGAACACAGGGAAGCGGGAAAGGTAGCTAGTAGAGCAGAGGAAGCTGGGAAAGATACTCTAAAGAGTTTACTTCAGAGAACATGTAACTGTTCAACCAACTATGACTGCTATACATGTACTATGACACTCTTACCTCCCACATCTCTCACACACACTATTTTTTAAATGTTTCTTTATTTTGATTTTATGTGTGTGAATGTTTTGTCTGCATGTGTGTAAGTATACCATGTGTACACAATGCCCAAGGAAGTCAGAAGAGGCCATTGGATCCCTTGGAGCTGGAGTTAAAGGTAATTGTGAACCACCATGTGGGTACTGGAAACTGAACATGAGTCCTCTACAAGAGAACAAGTGCTCTGAACTTCTAAGCCATTTCTCCAGCACCGCAGACTATTAAGAATATCTACCCTCTGCACAACCCTAGAATACCCCTAGAAGGTGATGCGGTATTTCATTGGACAGTAGGTCTAGATATAACACAAAATAATCTTCCAGGATTTTAGAAACCTGTAGTTGGAGACATGAAATATGTTACTACATGCAGTAACCAAGCAAAACTGTTTTCCAAGAAGAAAATTAACTAGAAGGACAAGGACTAGAAGACCTTAGCTAGAATGTCATTTCTAGGTGATAGATAATGGCAGGAACTTTGGGCCATCAGTTCTCTTTCCTATTTATTGTCTATGACTCAGCAATTAGAAAATGATTTCTTGACCTCTGATTGGTAATGGCTGCTGTGGGTAGGCTGTGAACGCCCACACACTGGTAATTTTCTTCAAGGAATCACAAAGGAGACTGAAGTGGTATGAAAGAAAGGATTAATATACATAAAATAAAGAGATATCCAAACTATAGGGGAGCCAACTAAGAAGAAAATTGGTGTGGTGCTGGTGGTGGATCTGGTCAGGACAGGGATGAGGCCTCAGTAATCCCTGCACCCTACTGAGGACACATCTTGAAGCAAACCACCCTTGTGTTGATACACTAATATCCTCAGCCTTGCAAATGAAGGAGATTCTGCCCCTTGAGACAACACATATGGATTTGGAGGGTGGTGTGCTGTGCACTTAAGGAAAGAAAAGCACTGCACCATCTCACTTCTACACAGAATCTAAAAGGTGAATACCTAGAAACAGAATGAAATGGTATTGTCAGATAGCTTTAGTTGTCAACTTGACACACTGGGAAGAAGAACCTTGGTTGGGGAATTTCCTCTACTGCATCAGCCTGTGGACACATCTTGTGAAGCATTTACTTGATTGTTGAGTGATGTGAGAGAGTTCAATCCACTGTGGGCGCTGCCACCCCAGGCAGGTGGTCTTGAACTGTATAAGAAGGCAGGCTGAGCACAGGCTAGGGGAGCAAGTCAGTAAGCAGTGTTCCTCTTTGCTTTAGTTCCTGCCTCTGCCTCCCTCCAGGATGGAGTATAGATTATAAGTTGAAATAAATCCTTTCCTTCCCCGAGTCACTTTTGATCACTTCTTTATTACAGCAATAGAAACACCGAACTCCAACAAATGTCTATGAGGAACACAGTGAAATGCTGGACAAAGGGAACCAGCTTGCTCTTTTAAGAGGACTAGGTGAGGGACTGTTGGCTGCTGGTCACAGATGGGACAGAGGGTTGATCTTCTTTAAGGGAGTGATGCTAGACAGGCTGAACGGGCTCCACTGGATGAACTCACCAAGGGACATCTGCATACAGAAACTTGACTCAAGGGCCCTTGACATATATGATAGAATGCATGAAATCCCGTGGTCAGGCTATGTGGGTACAGATAGAGGATGGGGCCTAAATATGATTATTGCGTGAAATGCACAGAAATTCAATAAAAATATACATTTAAAAAAATCTGGAGACCTAATCTGTCACATAGTGACTCTTGTCAATAGCAATGTAATATATACTTGAAGAATGGTGGGAATTGATCTTAAATAGTGTCACTATAGAGAGTCACAGAGGTGTTTATGTGAGTAAATACAAATAAGAAATTATGTGAGGTGATGGATATGCCTTCAGTTTGACTATCAAGTCATTCTACAACTTACCTGCATGTCAAAGCATCCTGTTGTAGTCTTTGCATATACACAATTTTTATTTGCCAGGGAAGGTCAATGAAAAGATGTTTGCTATGGAAAGACAATGTTTAGATCAGCTAACTTTTCTAACTAGTTAACAGAAAAGAAAAGCAACCGTTCCAGGAGGAGGCAGAGCTGATAATACAGGGCTTACTGAGTGTGACTAATTAGAGAACTTAATTAAGCTGTCATGGGAGAATAAAGATAATCTTTCAGTCAGTTCCCACTCTTTTGTACCCAGGAACATGAACAAATTCATCTTCTCCCGGGCCACCACACAATCCTTGCTCCCTTAGTTGATTTTGATGTAACCCCATGTGCACCTTCCTGAGATGATGAGGGCCCTACTAGCAGGTGACAAGCTTTGTCTTTTGTTTCATCCTCCTGTGCCCGTTCTGTTCCCATCATCATCACCTGTCAGATGCAATGTTTGAATGTTCTGCTTCGATCATAAGTCATTTCTGTTATACAGTGCCAGTTCCAGTTCTTATTTTTGTTTTTGTTAATGCTAATTCTTATTTCAGTAATAGCAGAAATATCAATTCTGACATTCATCAGTTTAGTCCTATCATTGTAGCCTCATGGAGCGTGATAAGCATTTATAATTGTTACAATGAATAAATGTTGCTTATTATGTATGCTTGTAACTTTGTATTCACCCTCATACTCAACCGTACCACGGCCAGGTACAATGGAGTTTTCTTCAGCCTATTGTCAAGATAGAAAAAGCAGAGGCAGAGAGAATGTTAAAAAGTTTAGCATGACATGCAGCTAAAAGGAAATGAATACGAAATGTGGACCTACTTTCCTTTGGTTTCATTTTGCCCCAAATACATGACTTATAATTATTGCTTATTTAACCAGGATGCAGTTAACTGATACATTTTTTAGCCTGATGTCAGAACCTATGAGTGTGTATGTATTCATGTTTAACTTCAAATAGCAGAATCTTTGTTTTGGCGCGGTAATAGTTTCATAAATATATAAGCAAAGGCTTTTGTAGCATGTTAATATTAGGTTAATTGCACAGTAGGCCCATGCGATTTATCCAGTCACCATAGTTTCAAGGTGAATTGGATGAGTGAGAACAGAGAACAGCTTTTTGTTTGAAGCACCTTTGGCTGTCAGAACTGCTCTAGGTCAAACTGTCAAGGTATCTTTTAGCACCAAATGAAAATATACATTTGAGTTCACTTCATGTGCTTTCTCCACCCTGGCCTGAAGACAGAAGTTTATTCAGAAGAAATTTGGGTCTTTGGAACTCGTGGACTTTATAAATAAGCTGTAAAAAGACCTGTGTTCCTCAATGATGCAGAAATTACATGGGTGAAGTGCAATGTTCATTGCATATTTACTAGTTTTTCAGGTAGAGTTCTTGATTGAGAATTACTGTCCATTGTTCTATAGATGGAAGTGTTTTCATTTGTGGTTATTTGTGCGTCGCTTAACGTAGAAAACTTTTATTGTCATCCTTCATGTTATGTTCTACATAGCTTGTGAACAGCTTTGAAATCTGTTTTATTTGAATCTTTGAGAATTTCATACATTGTCTTTTGGTCATGATCAGACCTCCTCCCTTATCTCTACCCCAACGTTACCAACCTGCAGACCAAAGTCTTCTATTATTATTCTTTTTAAAAAGTCTATTGAGTCTAATTTGTGTCCCCAAATGTTCTTTGGTGTTGGTCCATCACCTGGAGCCTGTTCAATCTATCTAGCTTCACACCCTGAGAGAAAGCTGACTCTCCCTCTCCTAGAAGCTGTCAGTTGCCAGTCGACCCTCAGCTAGCGCTGGGGTTTCTTGCCCGCCTGCTCCATCCATGCTGCATTTTGTCTGCCTTAGGCTCACACAGGTCTTGTGCACACTGTCATAAGAAAACATCTTTTGAAGCCTGTCAAGCCTTAGTTATGCATGCTTAAGAGATAATGTTCATAGAATCAGATCAAGGGTGGATCCTGTTTACATGGACCTGAAAGCTTATACAATTTAGGGCTTCTCACTAAAAATTAGAATGCAAAATTGTAATCACAAAATTAGCTACAAGGTTGGATATTAGGAGCAGTGTTGTGATCCATTCCTACCCTGGGGTGACTGGCAGTGGCCCCAAACAGAAGCAAAGGCAAATTTTGGAAATGTGGCCACCTATATAAAGTAGAGGAATTGCAAGCATATTCTTCTTAACTTGTTCTGGCGGGTCTTCAGGCTCCCCATTTATGATACTGCAGGTTCCACACTAACCATATTTTACGGCAACCATTGTGGTATAACTGCTCAACTCTCCTGATATGAGTCCCTGTGCAGGAGACAATACACACTCTAGGCTGTAGGGAGGATTTGTATTTTCTCAGAGAACATAGAAACACAGCATTATTTTTCCAATATTTTACAAGCCACGTTCCATCCAGTAAATAATATGATGTATTTGTATCTGTGTATGATAGGAATAAGCAGTGAGGTGGTGACATGCTAAAGAGAAGACAGCATCATCATTTCTAATAGATTTGAAAGTACACATCTTTTACCAGAATTCTGTTAAGGACTGTTTACGTCTATGAGGAGGTACACAATGCCACTTTGCCAGTAAGGATACAGTAGTTTAGGATATTTAACTTTACTCCTGATATCTTTATGGTATATCTTTGTGTCCATTATGCAATATCTTTCTTCCATTCTCTGTTGACTCTGAGATCTCAAATTCCAGGGCTTACCTCCTCAAAGATACCAGCAGATTATTACAAAGACCATGTGATAGCCTATTTTTTTGAAGCACTGTTTGCCTTCAAATTATTGGTTAGCTATATTTTGTGTCATTTTCAATTTTTACTGCCTAGAAAATTTCTTGGGAAATATTAGTTCTCCTGACACTGCCCCTTCCAGTCCTGCTGCTATACAGTCTTCTTCATTTTCTTCATCCTTTGAACCAAAACATTATTTGCCTCTTTGTTCTCTGAATGGTATCTTCATAGTGCAAACTAAAGGTTCTGTTACCTGCGTCTGTACATCCTTGCTTCCTGTGTTGGTAGTTTAACTCCTCTCCTTTAACTTTCTTCCCATGAACATCTCATCTTTTACTAGATTTATTCCAATAGCAAGAAATCTCTATTGGAAAATCTCTATTGGCCCTAATACCTGTACTGATGATGCCTGCTGTGGAACAGGAGTCCTTTTCCCATGTTGGGTGCTATATTTTTTGTGGAAATCTGAGACTCCAAGAAGCTATTCATGTAAAAGATAAATAAGTAGAAAATGGTGAAGGTGCAATTTAGACCTGGCTCCAAACATGTCTTTCCTTATATTCACCTTTCCTATGTGAGATCAAAACAAGATAAAATAAAACAACAACAACAACAACAACAAACAGCTATGATGTCCCAGTTCAATCTCACTAGAACAAAAGCAGTCACATCTTATCTTTTAAGTAGGGTTTTGGAGGTTACTTATAAGCTTATGGAAGTGTGCATATATGTCAGATTTAATGTTACACTGATGGGCATGCATTACATCCCCTGTAGTTTCTCTGATATACCAACATGATGTCTTGGGGAAACAGATCTACCTGACAACTACCCACATGTATTTGTGATGAAAAGCTCAAGTTTCTGGTGGGAAAAGACAAGAATTCGCCTCAAAACTGTTGGAATCCTGAGCAGTACTTTGGCTGAATGCAAGCTGGCCAAGCAGAACCAGTCACATTCCATGCTTCGCGGCAACATTGTCTGTCTTGGGGCTTTGAGATGCTGGGTGGTATGAACTGGAGGAAAGAGTAGTAAGAGGGATGCCATGGAGCACGGCCCTTAGCTGTCAGGGAACTGGAAGAGTGGTGGGAACAATTGTAATAAGTCTCAGTTGTTGAACTCGTCTCGTAGTAGTATATCTACAGTGGTGCTGTAGTCAAACTATGATGAGGTTGGAGGCCGGAGAGTGCAGAATCAGCTCACATTGGCTTGATGAATCAGTGATGTGACCTTGGTGCCCTCATCAGTCACTTAACTTGTGTAATAGGCTTTACTGCTAGTGGAACTTAGACACCACACCTCTGATTTTCTTCTATTTTAGCACATTTAAATTTATTTCATTTTGTTTTTCTTAGGCTGGCTCTCTATTCTAGGAAAGCCTTGAACTCCTTATCATAGCCCAAGAAAACATCAGACTCCTGCATCCCAAGTGCTAGGATTACAAGTGTGCAAGCCCCATTCATGCACTGCTGGTCATTGAATCCAGAGCTTCTTCAATGCTCTGCAAGTATTCTCCCGGCTGATCTACATCCCCAGCCCAATTCCTAATATTTGTTCCTGATGTTTATAATATGTATGTATGTATATATATATATCCTGATTGATCTGTTTATGGATTAATTAATCTGTATCATGAAATTTTGTAATAACCGCAAAGTGTAGATTGGTCTTGTAGTACTTCCTGAATTATGAATACCTTGTTATGCAGAGTGTATAGAAATACTCAGTGTCACAAATACTGAACTGATAATTTTTGAAAATATTAAGCACCTGGAATCTACAAAGAAAGATAAAATTAAGTCATTGGCTAATGTATTAGGCACTTTTCTGTGAGAGAAACATTGACCAAAGGAACTTATGAAAGGAAGAGTTTATTCAGTTTATGGTTCCAAAGGAGCAAGAGTCCATCCTTGTGGGGAGGCGTGGCCGCAGTGGTGACCATAGCAGTTAAGCAATCACATCCTCAAGCAGGCACAGGAAGCAGAGAGTGACTGGAGATTCAGCAAGGCTTGAGACCTCTCTAAGCCGGCCCCCAGTGACATGCTTCCTCCAGCATGGCCACACCTTCTAAGACCTCCCAAAACAGCGTCACCAACTGGGGACAAAATGTCCAAACACTTAGAGCCTATGGGAGACATTCTCATTCAAATCACTACAGCTAGTGACTACTTTAAGGTAACCAAGTTGTGTGTACAGGAATTGTCCTTTATGAGAGGTATTCTTCCTTTGATGATATTAGGGATGGCTACTTAAATCCTCATTGGCCATTTGGAAAACAATCATGATTATTTATTTATTTATTTAGCCCTTTCCAGCATTAAAAAGCTCATGTTTATTTAAATATGTGACTTCCAGATTTTATTTTGACTTCAAAGGAGTAATCCCACTGGGAAAATGAGTCAGCTCCAACAGTTCCTTCATAATTCCCTCCGTGTGCATGCCATCCTGTTTGTTTGCCACATGTTTGGCTCTTAGGAGATTATTATTTACTTCTTCACAGATATCTATTGTCAGTGTCACTGGGGAATTTACAACTTAGAAAGGAATCCTCAAAGAGCAAAAAGTCCCTTAGGTGAAAACACACGAAGTTGTGCTGCTTGTACAATAGATAAGAAAGGAAATCTTCTTAGTAATATATCTGGTTCAAGCTCCTTCCCAGTGACACAAATAGACATATTGGAACGACTAATTTGACAAACATAACCTCAAATTAACAGTATTTGGCTTGAAATACATTATAACAATAATCTCCAAGCTTGCCATATAATAATTACTGGAGACACGGTATTCTGGAATTCAGATTCTGTATCTCAGTACAGCTCACTGGAATTCGTTTTCTTCTAGAGGTCATTCTGTGAATTTGTACAGGATTTTCATCACTGTTGTATTTAGAGACCACTGCATCCCAGTGTATTGTCTGCCTTCTTATTTCCTACTTGCATTTATACTGGCATTGTATGAAACTTGAATAAACCAAGCCTTAATGTGGTACGAGACGGGTGCTCAGGAACGAGAACATCATGCTAAAGTCATTCTTAGGTGACAGTACTGTGGAATTCCTCACGTCTTACAGAGGGCAGGGTAGTGTTTTCCTGTGTCCTGTGATAAATTCCTATGTGTGCTCTTGAGTACGTGTATGAGGGGTACAGGTGCTTGCATGTGGAGGAGAGAGAGTGACACTGACTCCCACTATTGCTTAGTTTTTAGAGCTGGGGTCTCACTGAACCTGGAGCTCTCTTTTTCACTGTGCTCTCTGACCAGGAAGTCCCTGTGATCCTCCTGTCTTCGCCTCACCATCACTGGGTTTGTAGGTACATGCCATCATGCCGGGGACCTGAGGTCTGGTCCTCATGTTTGCACAGCAAGTGCTTTACTCACTGAGGTATCTCCCCCAGGCCTCTATATCTGTTCTTTAATGATACTTTTCCTCACAACTTAAACACATAGTCAGTTTAAGCATACAAAATTTAGATACAGTGCATTCAGAGTGAATGGCTTGCCTCTTTCATTCTGCCAGACGAACACTGTTATTACTTCTGTTGCATATTTACAATTCAGGCCATTTTCATGTAAGACCATTTTAAATTATTTATTTTGTTGTATGTGTATGTTAAAAATTATTTAATTTCATGTATATGAGTATGTAGCTTGCATGTTGGTGAATGCACCCATGTCGTGCAATGCCCATGGAGGGGCAGAAGAAGACATTGGATTCCCTGGAACTGGAGTTACAGATGGTTGTGTTACCCACTATGTGGGTGCTGGGAACTGAACTGGGTCCTTTGCAAGAACAACCAGTGCTCTTAACTGCTGAGGCATCTCTCCAGCCCCAATATAAACATTTTTTTTAAATAGCAAGATTAAAGTATGAAAAAGACCCCCTCCTTTGTAGTATTGTTAGAGTGAAGGGAACAGGGAATCAGGGAGCTGGGAAGAGATACTGATTATCAGCCACTGGCCTTCGATCAGGTGCTGGAAAAATCCCCACCTGCCTGTCATTACTGCAACATTGAGAAATCAACCAACTGCAGAACAGCTAGGAACTGACTACAGAGTTCTAAGGTAAACGAAGAGCAGATGTAGTTGGACATCTCTTCCTCCCATGCCAGAAGAGACAAACAGTCAAAAGACAACAGTAAAACGCATTCACTATTTACCTCTCATCTGTAAACGTAGAACATGGTTTTCATACCTAGAAGACTCACGTCACCTGGGAAGTGCACGGCGTTCCTCCACAGTGGTTTCCTGTCACCCTGGTTACATCTTGTTCTTTAGTAAAAGCTACAACAGGCCCAGGCATCTGGGGAACACAGTGTGCTCCTTCTGCATGGTGTTCTGTGCTTTTGCTAACTTCTCCTTTCATTAAACAGTATCTTCTGGACATGCTGTGGCTGTCTGGACAAGATCTAGCCAGTATCAAGCTAGTCAGCATTCAAGTAGATGAGGGAGGGGCTCGTGAATGGGTGCCCCCTGTCTAGCTGAGGAGCTACTGAGAACTGATGGCTGCTGTGGGTGGGAGAGTCAGTTTTCTTCCTAGGTGTGGCCACTAGTATGTCGCCCATGTTTAGTAGATGGCCCTACAGCCACGTGCCTATGGGAAACACTAATTGGAGTCAACGGTCTAAAAAAAAAACGGAGGACATGAATTTGGGAGGGGCACATAGTGGAGAAATGTCTGGCAGAGTTGAGAAAAGTGGATATATGATCAAAAGATGGTGTATACATATATGAAATTCTCAAAGCACAAACAAAAAATATTTTTAACACAGCTTGCTTAACTTTTCCTTTGGTCTTCATCTCATTTCTTTTTTGTCTGCAAAACTGTTCTCACTTTAAGTCAAAGCCTCAGTCAGTTTTCCAGCTCACTGGTTTAGTTCACCTGGCAAGCTACACCATCATGTGAAAACCTGAAAAGCATGCTAGTTAAATTTCAGTATGGATCCTTGTTACAGTAATTTAGTGATGCAGAATAGTGAGGAATAATATTTAATAATGTGTATTGTTCTAAAACCAAATGCGTTAATGTCTAGAAACACCTATTTTGTTTTTAGAGTGGCAGAATAGAAAAAGTGATAATTAACTTTAATTTTATATAATTTAAAATTTTTATGGAAGCGTTGCTTTTAGTCCCATGTGATAATAAAATGCATGTGTGTATGTGGGGAGACTGTGTGGGACTCTGTTACGTAGAGAGCAGGTCATTCTGCTATTTGTCCCATATGCTTGTTAATGTTGGTTCCCCTCTTCCTTTCTTCTCAGGCCCCTGGTGGGGGCCATTGGCGTAACTATGAGATTGGACGTTAAAAAGATAAGCCAGGCAGTAATGAGCTCTGACTCCTGTGAGGACAGCTTCTTCACCATGAGTCTGGCTTCCTGGCAATTCTTACGTCATAAGCTTTTTTATCTGTTAATTTTTTTCTGTAAATATCGTCCTGTGTTTTAAGGTTCTTGAAAAAAAGATGCAGTGTCTTGTATTTCTTAGTAAACATTCCAGCTGTTCAATAAAGAAATGTTTGTAGTTGTTGTGGGACTAATTTGTGGAAAAGGCTTCCCTACCTCTGCAAATAATATGATTTGTGCTGTCACCAGACAATGCTTTGCATACATATTTAAAGATACTAAAAATCTCAGAATAAATGGAACCATTGACTAAAAATCAACATCAGTCATAGCCTACCCCAATTTAAACAAGCTGAAAATCCAAACAGAGACACTGGTACGAGTGGTCACCTCTGCTTTCCATCTGAGAGGCAGTCAATAAATTCCTTTTCCTCTTATTCACAAGCATAGTTTAAATTCTGTACAGGACATGCGTCTGGGGAATCACAGCAGCTTCAGTGTACCAGAGAGTCTGCAGAACAATGTCTCCCCACCCAAGATGCTCAGGGAAGGTGGTCTTATGCTTCCCTGCAGGAACTCATAGCCTAAATTTAATTCTCTGCATCAGAGTTTGTCGTTTAAGCTCCTTGACTGTTCTGCAGTAGCAACTGCCATGCCATTTTCCCTTCTCCAATATGCCTTCATCATTTAGGAAATCGAATACTCATATTTTCAAATTGCATTGACATCATTGCTACAAATGCAGTTTCAGGAAAAAAGGCAGCCCAGTATGCAATGGAAAGGAGAGGAGGAGGCATGGGACATGTAAAATTATTGACATTTGACAAATCAGTTACTGTGTCGGTATGATATGCAAATTAAGGATGATGCTTCCCTCTTATCTGCATTGCAGATCCTCCTAGACATGCTCGGCATGCATTGGACATGCAGTGCATGCAGAGCATTGTAGCCTAGTCCTAGGAACCTGGGGAACCGAAACCAGGGTGGAAATGTATATTGACTTGGTAGCTTTAAAATCACCTGCATATCTGCCTGCAGAACAGTCAACACACTGCTGTGCATAGAGAAATGGATATTATATCAACTGATGTATTTAAGGGCAGGCTATCGGTTATGGGTGATACATTCTTTAACTCTGAGCACATGGAGGTATTTCTAAATGCAAAACAGTCAATGCTAAGACTAATGATTAGGATATAACACAAAGCAATATGGTAGAAAGCTACAATATTTATCATATGTATGTTAGCATATACTTGACTACATTTAATAGCTGACATTTTTAATGAAGTGTTGAACCTAGGAATTTGTACATGCCTAGGGATGCTATCACTGCGCTAGGCTCCCACCCTGATGTTTGACCTTTGTGCCTTTAAGTGGATTTGCTCTGCATATTAAGATTGGATACTCATTTTCTCTGTGGAGTAATTTGATGTTGTCAGACACATTTTCAACTCTGAAATCCTATCACTGAAAATTCCTGTCTTTAGGTTTCAGTCTTATCATTTTTTTCATACACAAGTTAAATCAGAAGCAACTTGATGAAACAGTCTTCCAATATGATGACCTCAACCTTGCTGGAATTAATCATTACTAAACCATATGAGGAAATTTCATAGTAGGAAATGGATGCATGCTTATGGATATAGTTTGACTGTGAAGTAATTATGCTAAGAATTGAATGTGGCTTTGAGTTTCAGTTTGTTTTTTATGTGGTTCATGTAACACTTTATTGGAAAATTGTATTTTAGATTTCATACTTTTTCCTCTGTCCCCGGAGTTCTGTTGAGACCTCGTCACTAGCTGAATTTGTTGGGACCCTTTTCATCCCATCAGTTCAGTCTAGACAATCAAGGGGAAGAAATGATCCTGCTTCATGCTGTTGCCCCCTCTACCATCTCTCCTTGTGCTCTCTCTTTCTCCAAATGTTTGCTTGTGGTGAAATAATTTTATCCTTCCTGCGATGGTTACTGATCTTGCTTCATAGACCATAAACTATGAATGCAATTTTTGTGACCAGTTGCTTTTCAGATAAGAAGGGGTAGCTGGAGAGATGGTGCGGAAGCTAAGAGCTTTTGCTGCTCTTGCAGAGGCCCTGGCTTTGGCTACTAGCGCACACATGGTGGCTCCGGACTGTTTGTAACTCCGGGGATCTGGCTCCCTCTTCTGGCTTCCATGGGCACTACATGCATCTAGTGCACTTAACACAGCAGGCAAACACTCATATACATGAAATGAAAGTAAAGAAATCTAAAAAAAGAGATGAATGGTGCAGAATGTCTCATTGTGGGTCCATTTTTAAGTCAAGATATTTAACCTTACTAAAAGGAAATAAAAGTAAAGAATATGTGTACAAGTTATTGGGTAGAGCTTTAACAGTAAAAGAGAAAACAGAAAAGTCTTTTAGAATGCACAGTGGTGGACATGTTGTTATCATTGGGGTTTGGAGACTGTCATGCTTGGTAATTAGTAATTTCAGTTATTGTCACTTTGGCTTTACTACTGTCTACTTCAATTTAGTCATTCTTTTCACAGGCTTCACTTTCTGAACTTTTATCCTTTAATTGTATTTTTTGAGAATTTTGTACATGAGGACTCTACATCATTTCCGTTCCTCTCTTTCTCTCCCCTCCAACTCCCCCATCGCGCTTTTCATCTCCCACTCAGATTCATGGCCTCGTCTTTAATTATTATTGTTACACACACACACACACACACCACAAACTCCATTTAGTGACATTTCACAAGGTCCCCGACCTTTAGATGAAGAGTGACAGGTTTTTCTCCAGGGAACATGCCTGAAAGGTTAACCAATCCCAGGAGATTGTCCCTAAACACGTATGTATCATGTATACTTTCTAACCCTTGATCCTGGAAATTCCCCGAGATCTGGTGGTATTTAGATATTTCACTCCTCTCACCATGAACACAGCCATGGTTTTTGAAAGAATGATAGCCTCTTAGAGTGCTTTGATCATTCATATATAAGGTGTTTTCTCCCTCTGATTAATAACTTAGGGTATACGAGTGTGGTATTTTCTTGAGATTTCCAATTTGCATTTATTATCATTTTTGTCTATTCTATGAATGAAAATATTTATGTTCCTATCACCTATTAATACAATGAAACATTTTCTTGGTATTCATATCCCTGCAGCAAGTCTCACAACATACTGCTTTTAAAAAAATATCTTATTTATTTATTTATTATATTTTATATGTGTATGAATGTATTGTATGTGTGCAGTGCCCATGGAGGTCAGAAGAGGGCATCCAATCCCCTGGAACTGGAGTTAGGACAGTTGTTAGCCATTATGTGGGTTCTGGGACTTGAACCTGGGTCTTCTGCAAGAGCAGTCATGCTCTTAACTGCTGAGCCATGTTTCCAGCCCCCTGTATTTTTTAAAGAGATCTAGTAATTACTGAGGCTATGTACAATCATATAGACTATCTTTTCATATGTATTATACGATTTTTATTTATATCATAAGTATAATCTTCCAGGTTAACACTATTATTTTAGTTGTATGATCCCCATGAACATGGTAGGAGATGGGTGTGGGTAAGAAAAAGAAGGTGGCAAGAGGAAGCTATTGATCTTTATCATCAGGTGCTCAAGGATTGCATCCTAATTGGATTTGCCTGACTAGATAAAGGATGCTTAATATGCAAAATTAGTGATATTTTTATCCCTAAAAGAACATATATCCCACTTTTCTTGACAATCTAGTATTTTCATTCAGTTTTTTTCTCTCATCACTAACAACTCATTTGACGATCCAAGATTCTTTTTCTACACCCAGAAAAGTTAGAACCATTCTTTTTAAAACTGTGACATTGAAATTAACATGGTAAGGTTGGTTAGAACTTTTATTTACTTATTTCTCATGGTTCCGGGGATTTATTTCAGGGTCTCACACCTCTGCCACTGAGCTACAGTCCTAAAACTCCAGCATTTATTTTGAGGAGATGGGGGAGGAGAAGGAATAAGGGGAAAGTCCCCCCGAATGCTAGTGGAGGAACATTATTGGAACAAAATGGCTTTTAGGCTAATGAGTTTAGCATTTGAAAGTGCACGGGCATTTACTCCATGAACAATTGGGAACGGCTAGTAGCAACTTGGTGACTGTTTTGCACCTTCTGTTGTCTTGGAGGCTGAGATGGAAACAGGAAGAAATAACCAGATGGTCATTAGTCAAGAGTGCAGATGAGAGGTGTACACTTCCACATCTTTCTTGAGCTAAGAACCTCAATCAAGTGCATCTCAGTGACACCTCGGTTTTTCCCCAAACACAGGAGCATATTTCAACATTCTCATATCAACTCCTTTCTTTCAAGTGCTTCTTCTACCATAGGGAGCCTTTAATTTATTTCCTTTTGCTTTATATTTTTCTCTTTACAGTGAACTCCACACTAGCATACACTGTCAAAACCCCCCATGGCATGACAATCCTAGAAGAGAGAGGAACAGATAAGGCTTCCCTCCTACGTATTGCTACCCGGCAGTGTAAAGCAGTCTAGATTAGTCTTACACAAATACAGCCTACACCGCTCTAGAAAATCTGTAGAAATATTTTAAGGCAGTTTTAAGAGCGAGAGATGGAGACATGGTACTAGAGACGCTGTACACTGGGTCAGACTGAGATAATAGAATGCTCTGTCTGCCACTGTTCTTTGTTTAAATTCTGTTTTTACATAAGGCGAAGCAAGAAATCAGTGTAAGACAAGGTTTCTGGATCAAGTACTTGATGCAGTGAGATGATGCTTACAGATAAGAGAGCACCCTTTCCACTCTCTGCCTCAGTTGGTAATTATTTATTTCTTATAAATTTCTGTCTTTTTTCCTTCTCCTGATGTTAATATATAGGAAAGATTATGTACAAATTGCCTTTCCTTAATTCCTACCTACTCACCTAAGAAGGCTATTAAAAGTTCAGGTATGGAACTAGCTGACCCTGGCTGAGTACTCAGGGCTAGATGTTATATTGAACATTTTAAATACATTTATTCCTCATAATGACCCTATAAGTTAGGAACCATTATTTTACCCAGTTTACATTTTAGGAAGCTGACAATAAGGTTGAACTCAACGGTGTGTCCTGGTTTTGAGTGCTGAGACTTTCAAGCTGGCACGCTAACACACCGCCCTCTCTCTGTGCTAACACATGCACACTCGCAGTCTTGACTTTTACTGCTTCTCTGACAAGTGTGTCCATGTGTCATTTCTACCTTCCATTGTTACCAGACCAGTGTCTAGATCTCTCTTTGCTGAGGTCTTGGCACACTGGGTGATGTACTGAGAATGAGTTCTCTTGATTGGATCAGAATCCCACTTCTGTTTATTCAGAGTTGGAGTTCAGAGTGAAGGAAAATGGAGACAAAATGTCAGTGCCTTGTCCTCACCCTCCTCCATGGGTGTTCCTGGTCAAAGCTTCCAAGTCTTTCTGTGGAAACTGCAAACTTTTTTGGAGTCTTATGGTGGTGGACATAATAGATTATATTGGAATGGATAATGATAGTGAAAGATATTTGCCAGTGGATTAAAAGATGGGTATGTTATTTTCCTTCTGGGAATTCTCTTGTGCCCCAGGAAGAGACTCTGAAGATGGACACGGTTTATTAGCCAGGAGATACCTGAAGTTAGAGTAGAAGTCCTGTATACTGGGGATCCCTGGTTCACTTACTTTGGTTGTCGTAACTAAGTGATCAAAAAACAGATTTGAATATTTTCTCAATATTTGCTGAAATTTAAAACTTGCCATACTAGATTTGTGATGGCAGCAAGGCTATTAGAGGAGACCTGTATGAAAAATATGGGAATGTAAGGTGGGTGTGTAATAGACTAAGAAGGTGAGACAGGTTCTCTGAACTGAAGCTCCGAGCTGCTTTAGAGATCTATATTCCTATATGACATGGAAACCACAGTTATCTGGAAAACAGAGGCAAAACTTCGAATCCTGGGCTTAGCCACCTGGATATTTTGACATACTTAGTGTGTTGCATAAATCATTCTAAATTTTATTTCTTCTATATTTCATTTTAGGCAATGATACACTCCCATTAAAAACATTAAATGAGTAGAATATTTTAGCATTTGGTTGTAGTTTAGAGGAGAGAAAAAATTCCAGCCTACCTAAATTTTTTCCCAGTAAATCTTCATATGGTATAAAATTTAAGGAGGACAAATCAGAGTAGTTGAATTAGGAGCCAGGAGAGTAGAGAACTTCCCCAGGTCCCAGGGAAGTAGGGATGTGAACTGGGCTTGAACTTTAGAACTGGACGTGTGTACCTTTGTAACCACACTGGATTACGCCTGCATAGGGCAGCAGCAATCTGCCTGCACCCGGCCCTTCTTCCCTCCCCTCCTGGCCCAACCATGGAAGCCAAAGGGAAACCAGTGGTTCATAAATAAAACACAGGCACAAGAAGTAGTGCTATGATGATTGATGACAAGGACAATGACAGTGGAGGAGGAGGAGGAGGAGGAGGAGGAGGAGGAGGAGGAGGAGGAGGAGAGGGGAGCAGGGGGAGAGAAGGGAGCAGTGGTGGCTGCATGTTCAGGAAGGGACTAGAATATTATTTTTGGTATATTTCAATATTTGCTGCTTAAAGTTATTTATCATATATGGTTGTTTTAAATATCTAACCAGTTCTTTGCTCTTTGAAGTCTATTAATTTGCTATGAGTTATACTACTTAAAATATAGTGAGACTTCACATTTAATAAACATGGAGAAACTTTATTAATTCACATTTAATTTCCATAGCTTTCTAGTGAGTTACATCTAATTATGGTTCTTTTTTACTGTAAGGAAATAAAGGGGCTGGCCAGATGGTTGAGTGGTTAAGAGCACTAGGCTGCTCTTAAAGAAAACTGGGGTTCAGTTCCCAGCACCCAGATGAAAGCTAACAATCCTCTGTAACTCCAGTTCTGGGGATCTGATGCCCTCTTCTGACCTCTTTGAGCACTGCATGACATGGGTGCACTTACACACATGTAGGCAATATAGTCATACACATAAAATAAAAATAATAGAATATTTTCAACAAATAAGGAAGGATTTCAGAAGATGACTTATCTGAGGTCATAAATCTGGAAAGAGGCAAAGAGGTGGTGAGCTTTAGAATCAATTCTTTTCTTTGGAAGGTAGGGTAGGGTCCTAAGACCATAACCCATCCACAGTACCCTTTTGAATCATGGCACAAAACATCTATTATGTTACTTCATAATCGTTATGTTACTTGATCCTTATACTACCCCATGAGTCTGTTTTAAAAATTCATTGCAAGTCATTACAAACAGAAGTTATCATGACTTACATAGTCATTTCACAAAGTTAAAGTTATATAAGCTACGTCAACCTACAGTAAGACAAAGCCTGATTCTGGCAGAGAGACAGCCTTCATTTCTCATAATGAATGCACACAGAGATAAGCTCACTGAGGAATCTGGGGAACTTTCCAGATGGCATCAAACTTGATCTTTCTAACACTATATTTTATGCTTAGACAGTCATGTTCATCTTATTTGGTTCTCATCTTTAAAGCGGGTTTTCATTAAGTTTTGACATAGCCATTCCCATATCACAGTGCTAGGGAGCCCCAACTGACTTGGAACTCACTATTTATACAAGGCTGGCCTTGATCTCACAGAGATCTGCCTGCCTTTGCCACCTGAGTTCTGGAATTAAAGGCCTAGTCCATCACACACAGCATAAATGATTAAAAAAAATCATTCCCTACCATTAAGTTGTGAAGTAGTAAAAATGCCGGTGACGTACTCGGTATCTTCTGATTGTCCTCCTCCTGCTCAGAACCTTTTTCCTACCTGCACTGACTGGTTCATCTAGTAGTTGCTGACCACTCTGGGAGGCGGCCTAGACAGGGGCTATGGGAGGGTGGCCTAGACAGGCTCCACATTTCATTCTACTTGTCTACTTTTATTAAAATAGATTTAAAAAATTGATTTATTTTTATGTGTATGAGTGTTTTGCCAGCATTATGAAAGTACATTGTGTGCATGCAATGCCCATGGAGGCCAGAAGAGGGCATTGAATCCCCTGGAACTGGAGTTAAGATTAGCTAGCCACCTTGTGGGTGCTGGATCCTGAACTCGGGTCCTCTGCAAGAGCAGTCAGTGTTTTTAACCACTGAGCCATCTCTCTGGTCCTAAAGTTGCTTTTAACATATTCAAATCTGACCCTGGAAACAGTTAAATCCTGTGCTTCAATCCCTTGAAACCGAGCTTTACATTCCGTAGGAACCAAAGGACTTAACCTCTGTTTACTTTCTAACCGCTGACAGCAAGACACCAACCTCTTTCTTTCCGAATTCTAACGAAATACATCTCTCATTTTTAATCCTATCTTAAAGCGATGAAATCTTCTGCGCAGCTCTTCCAGAGCCTTCCCGTGTCTGCTCAGCTTTCCGCCCCCCCCCCCCCCTTCTCACAGTACTAGATGTGCCCTGGACCTTGCCACTCCCCTTTCTTGCTTTCCATATCTTTCCAAAGCTATCTGACCCACTTTCATTCTCTAACCACGCTCTCCTTTTCAGCCATGCCTCCAAGTGGCTTTTCTGAGCTGCAGACGGAACCTGCCCATGTTTGGGAAACTCAAGCCCTTGATGAAATCACCATCCAATTTCGTACTCCACTCAGAACCTTGGGAATTAATTACATTTTTATTCCTATTTCAAAAGCAACTGATAATTTAATTCATTCTCTAAATAGTGTTCCTGTCCAATCATCTGCTACAGGGTTGGTCTCAAACCCTCACTGTGTCCCACCTGTACTTGTCCAAACATCTCTAATTGGTCTCTTAACATCCAAGTTTGTTATTAATGTGTTCACAAGGCACATTTAAAATCCTAGCCTGCTTTCCTGCTTTCCTTTAACAGTTTCCTCTACATTCTTGATAGCCCTTCTCTCTCACCCTCATCTCTTACCACATGTACCTTCACGTCAGCTACACCCTCATCTGGCTCCTGAGTTTTCCCAGAGTATTCTTGTTTTATCCCCACAAGTGCACAAGTTTTAATGTCTCTGTGATCCAGTCCTGATGCCACTGACTGTTACAACGCCATCTTCTCTGGTGCCCAGTGCAGCATTTTGTTGAGACCCTTTGGTTATCTTTTCTTCTTATTGGATTCGAAACTGCTAGAGAGTGGGATAGTATCTTATTCACCCACACGTAATCAAGACTTCTTATTTGCATAATAACTCAGTTTTATTGAGTTGAATGAATGAATAGATACATGCAAATTTTAATAGCTGGGAGGTATTGGTCCAAAACATGAGTCTGAGGATGGCAATATAGCTGGTATTTAATTTCCGTGGCTTTTATGAGTCATTAAGTTCCTGTCCTTGTTTTCCCAACTGTGTCAGGCAAGTATTTCCTCAATAAACAACAGATCTAGCAGGAAGCGTTTTGTTCTTTGATGATTCCATTTTTATACACTAGGAAATCTGTACAGTACGAGATTAAAGGTTTTTCCAGAGGCAGGTGATAGGAACTGACTGTTAATGTATAATAGATTTCCATTAAGAAGAGGAAGGTTGGAAAGTAGACATTAGCTATGGCTGTATAGTTCTTCAATAGATTGGAAACTACCAAAATGTCCATTTTTGAAGGTGAATTCTATGACAATTCAATTTCTATGGGCTAAATTGTTTCTCAACAAAGCTTTCATCCTAAAAACGTAACATACACAACCATATTTAGTATACAAATATCTGTGTAACAATATGGACACTTTGTAAAAAATTAATTACATAGTATTATGTATTGTACCTAAACACATATGATATATAATTATATATTACATACATGTACATAATAATATATAATTACATTATATATTACTTAAATGTATATAAAATATACTTGGGAATAAATGTATAAAATCAGGCACCACAAGCTTTAAGAATACAAGAGGTGATAGTGATTATTTCACTACATGTAAAGTAAATAGACAGTAAATACTATTGGACATTAGACAGCTTTAGACATATGCTAAATAATTTTGTTTACAATAGCAGTGTAGTTAATAGGAAGATCCTCTCCTTCTCCCTCTCTCTCTCCCTCTCCCTCTCTGTACCTCAGGAGTCTTAACTCTCCATAAACCCACTATACATTCATCCTCAAGTACCAGCTCAGTCCTCTCAGCAGATATTTTCTAGCAAGTTCAATTCATATTGGTACTGTTTGTGCTCAGCAACCATTTTTTTGGCTGAACTCTCTAGTTCCCAGTTAGACTTGCATAAGGATGTACTGTCATTTTCTTTTTATTTTCGAATAATAACTTCACTAACACACCTTAAGTGAGTTCATGTCCCAAATAATGCTTGCTTCCTCATCAGGGTGGCCTAATAATTTTTCATTGTTTTCAAAAGGATTTACCTGTCATATGCAATATTTCTTTCTTTTTTTTTTTTTAGTGGATGCTCTGTTTCATCTCATAAGGAGCTGAGCCCCCACCAAGGCTCCCCTCTCTCTGTCTCTGTCTCTCTGTCTCTTTGTCTCTCTCCCCACTATAGTTGCTTACTAAATGCTTGCCAGGTTGCACTGAAGTATGGTTATAATTTAGCAGTACATAGTATATGAGAGAGAATCTCCTTTGACATTGATGCTCCAAGATTTATTATTTTCTTGTGATCTCAACTCTTGTATCACTATAGCTACTAAAAATTCTAAGGGGTATAAATTCTCACCTCTATCTACACCATCATCTTAATAATGTCACTGTGTGTTGTTTAAAATTGTGGACACATAACTTCTTTAATCTATGTGGGAAAAAGTTCCATTTGATATTTTCAGAAGAATCTGTGAAAACTAAAGGAGAAGGGGGTGAGAGAAAGCCAGTCTCCTGAGGGCTAGCCACAGCATAATGGCATGTCATTTTCAAGGTACCCTTGAATCAAATTTGTGATGGTGAGTGGGACACCTTGCATCCAAAATGTTTGACATTTGTGCAGTGGCTTCCATTATCAACTGGGGAACCAGCACAACATTTACCAAGCTACTAATGATGCTGCTTTCATCTCACAATGTCGCGCTATTTGTCTGTATAAAAATGCTCAAGGACTTTCACACATTAAAGCATCTTATCTGAAATCCTTAGGAACAGATGTGGATCAAGAAAATGTCAAGTTCACAGCAAACGCTCAAGTCCTTAGAACATTAAAGGGTACCATTAGCGCTTTTTTCCGTCATTTAGCATTCACATTTTTGGGCATAAGGTGGGTCTTATTAATGCTGTTGTTACAACAAACACTGTTAGAGTGATTGCAGAGCTCATTACACTACTTAAAAAATGATGACTGTGCATGGAGTGTCACTGGCCCTCTGCTTGTGAAGGACAAGGTGACATTCCTGAGGCACTGGCAGCTCCTGGGCAATTTATGCATTTTATGACAGAATTGTGGGATAGCTTTCTTTAAGATTCTAGGCATAGCTTTCAAATTAGATTATAGGGATTAAAATTAATATATAAGTGCCCTAGTTCAGTGGTCACCTATGAGACTATTAAGGGGTATTGCTTTCAACAAGGAAGTGATCATTTATTTTTTTTTAATTATTTTTAACTCTGTGTGTGTATGCATGTGCGCATATATGTGTGCATGTGTGTACAGGTGCCCACAGAGACCAAAAGAGGAATACAGATCCTTTGGAACTAGAATTATATATCAGGTGCTTGTGACCTGATGTGGGTACTGGGAACTGAACTCAGGTCCTCTCCAAGGGAAATACACATTCTTAACTGCTGAGTCATCTCCTCAGCTCAAGAGTGGAGATTCCCTAAGGTGCACTGACCACTACTTGTCTGACCATTTTTCAAGTTCATTTTTGAGTGGAGTCCCTATCCTGACTTGGCCAGCTGTTTACATTGCTAATTATGTTCTAGTATGATTTTTATTTTTTGGTCATTTACGGATTGTTATTTCCAGCATTCTAGCATTCTGACACCCAGATGTTATTTCTTTAACAATTATATATCCAATAATCCTTTAAAAGACAACAAAATAGGTGCCAGTAGTCTTCTAATAATTATTAATAGAAGGCGACACCTTTTGGTGAATAACACATACATTTTAGCTACTATAAACCTACATTAATCAATACCAAGCAGTTGATTTGAAATTCTGAATATTTAAACATCCTTGAAGGAGAAAGATTTTTAATGCAAAGGTCTAGCTGCTGTATAGGGAAATGTCTGTCTCTAGAAAGCCCTCTTTGAATGAATAACCTGTTTTAGCACTTACGTTAACTGGAAATATAATTTTATAAGGTATAATAGTCTGGATCTCTAACAGCTGCTTCACTTTTCTATACATCTGCTACACTTGGTATAACCTGTAATTTTCCTCTAGTTACAATTTGCAAAGTTGTAATTTTGGTTATAATGTCAAGTGTGGTAATAGTGTAGCTTATGGTTTCATAATAACCTCAGAGTGTGCCGTTTGTTCTTGTGTTATTATAGAGAAAATGACAGGAAGAAACTTTGTAGAAGTAAAGGAATGCTTGTCTGCTGATATAACATCCTCTTAAATCTCTTCTTGGCAGAATGTTCCACCCTTTGAATTCTAATTCTTCCTTATGTCTAAAAATTAATACTGATTATACACTGTGATGGTTAGTATTGGCAGTTCTACATCTAGGAGGCAAATCTCTGGGCACACCTGTGAGAGACTGTCTAGACTTTTTGTTAGCCTCTGAGATTATGATGTGGGAGATCTAACTCAATGGTAGGTGAGAACATTCTTTGATCAGTGAATCCTAGACTGTATGAAATTCAGAGGGCAAAGCTGAACAGATGGCTGCTCTTGGCTGTGGATGTGATGGAGCTTGTCCTCTTGGGCTCCTGCCTTTGAAGTTTCCCTGCCCTGGTTGACGGTCACCTGGACTTGTGAGCCAAGCAGACTTTCTCCCTTAAGTTGCATTGGCAGCGAATTTTATCACAGCGATGGGAAAAGAAACGGAGACAGATTTTGAAATACTATTCTGTATTCATTCAGTAAGTCATCAGGACCTGGTAGGTGCTGTCCCTTGCTACTAACCTGTATTATCATTCTGGCATAACAGTCAGTACATACAGTGATAGTCACTGTATACATTTACTTTTAAAGACCTCAGACATGATAAAACAGAAGGAGAAGCATCTAAAATGCTTCATATTGGAATCCTGGTTCTATCATTATCTGGCTACTGATTTTGAGTAGTTGCTGTTTCAAAGACTTGTTACTTAGGAAGTGATAGCAAAATTTTGCAGGCAGTTTTTTATTGATAAATACTTGTACAAAATGTGGCATAACAACAATGCAGTCACACAAATACTAGTTGCTATTTGTACATATTGTTTTCTATAACATTGGCCTTCCATTAATTTTATCTTAATTTTTATTTTTTTTAAATATTATTTTTATGTGTGTGAGTGTATTGTGTGCATGTATGCAAGTGCACCTGTGCTGTGCAATGACTGCAAAAGATCAGAACAGGATGTTGGATACTGGGAACTGGAGTTATGGATGGTTGTTAGCCACCATGGGGGTTCTGGGAATTGAACTCAGGTCCTCTGCAAGAACAGCCAGCGCTCTTAACCTCTGAGCCATCTCTCCATCCCCTTGCCTTCCGTTAATTTGATAGTCCTTATAAATATCCATGCTGTCAGAATATGTTAACCTGATGTTCATAACCAAATTGAGCTTTTCAGAGGTCACATGGTATCCTGCCATTTAATTGTTGGACACATTGTTTTTTAAGGTAGGGTCTCCTTGTAGCCCCAGCTATCCTGGGACTCACTGTGTAGACTAGGCTGGCCTAGATCTCACAGAGATCTGCTTGCTTCTGCCTCCTTTAGCTGGGACTAAAGGCAGGGGCTCCCCATGCCCAGCTGCACACGTTTTTAATCTATTTTTTTTTCTTTTGAAACACATATTTCATCTCTAACTCTGCTGCTTTTTCTAGGAAATGATATTGATATGTAATCCCTCCTGTTAATAAACTAAAATATGAGCACACATTGAAGTGACTATGCTTGAAAGACTGAAAGAAGTTACTGTAATTTTAGAATGGATAAATATTTAATCAGCAATCAAATGTGTATATAAGATATATTTGAAATTCATGTACATTGTTTAGCCTAATCTCAGCTGATCTTTATAAACTTAATAACTTTCTATGAAAGCTGATTTTGAAATACTTCAGAGGAACAATACTATTAAAACTAAGTAGACATGATGGGTTTGTTCTTACCAGTAGACACTACAAATAATATCACAGAAAGGCATGCCATTTCTTCTTGTGTGGTTTCCAAGAAAGCTTTCTGCTCTGTTTATTCATTTCCATTTCCTTTGAGAGGATTGTTGCTCTGCTATTGCTCGATGTCTGGGGATTCTGTCATCTGATCTTAGTCTCCATCTGCCGCCTCCACCCTGAGTTGCCATAGCATAAACTACTGCCTCATTGTAGTTTACCAGTGTGTTTAGACTTGTCCTCAATTGAACTCACATGCCGTAACCACCATCCCTGCCGTTCTTCAAGTCAGCAAACTGGGAGTTATTTCTGATTCCCCCTCTCCTCATCCCACCCACACCTATTTAGTCATAAAAAGTCCTGTCAATACTCCACTCCAAAAATGGATTCTAACTTTCCACTTAGTTCTCCACTGTCTTAATTTTTATCGTTTTCACAGCCTTGTGCTTTCCTCGCTGTGTTCGGGCATGTTCCGATCATTCAGTTCTCATCTGCACCTTGGACTGAAATCCAGATATGATTTTTCACCTGCTTAGCATGTATAGTTCCTCTTACCAAAAGACAGCTAACTTAAAAGAAATGATGCTCTCCTTCCTTAAAGACGTTTGAGGTTATAAGCTATGTTTTGTGTTTTGTAAAAGTAATGTTTATTTTATGTTACCATCGTCAATACATAGTAGTGTGTAAACATGTTTTTGATGAGGGGAAAACAGGAAAACCACATATTTTTAAAGCAATCCTTTTTTTGCTAGTACTTACTGACTGATACATGATTTACAAATTAACATCACAAACCACTGATTACTATCAGCTGAAGCACAGATTTTACAGATTTACCTTTATATTTATTATATGATAATTATTATATGTGTGTCTGCACGTGGGTATGTGAACCTAAGTGTGGGTGTCTGCAGAGGCTAGAAGCGGGTGTCAGCGCCCCTGTAGCTGGAGTTACATATGGGTGGTTGTAAGCTGCCTCATGTGGGTCCTTGGGACCAAACTTGGGTCTTCTGCAAGAGCAACACATGCTTTACCACAAGCTGTGTCCCTAGTCGTGATATATATTTATTTTAATTTTAACTTTATTTTTTTAATTAAGTCTTGCTGTATAGCCTGGGCTGCTCTTGAACTCCCGTGTGTTGAGAATACAGGCTTGAGCCACCAAACTTAGCTCCTATTAGTGGAGATTTGCTTATGAGTCAAAGCCAGTCCTTAACAGAGCTTCCGAGGTCCCATATCCAGTTAACCACTTCCTTTCCTTCTTTGCTTCTCTGTAGACATCTGGCCTCCTGCTAGCCCTAGACACCCAAGTTCTGGAAGCTCCTATACTGGATGGTCTATATGCCTCACTAACTGGGTCTCTGCTGTGAAACCACCAAAAGGCTTACTTCCTTCTGCCTTTGTCTGGTGTCATCACCTATATAATACTGCAAATCCCCCTCATTTCTACTTTATTGCAATTTTTCCATGAAACAATTCATTTTCAACATCTTGTCTGTATTGTTTCATCCTATTTGATATCTGTTTTTGAGAGCTAGAATTACAGTGTCATGAGTGTAGAAACTTCTGTCTTTCTGTACTCACGACTGTGTCTCTAGACTCTAAAACAGATAAGAAGTGCTGGTTGAGTGAAGGAACAAATGAACCAGTGCATCCGCTGTCTTTATTCTTCAAGTAGCATGTTCTTACAGACAGAACTCCCAAATTATACAAAGCAATTTACAGTGAAGAATATCTCCAATAAAGTTAAGAAAATAGAAATAAAGTCTCGACTAAGGAGGAAGAAGCAAATGCGATCTCTGCTAAAATAATTGCTCTGATTCACTGTTTTCCTTCTGCTGTCTTGTCATTGAAAAAAGAAAAACAGGAGAAATGACTTAGTTCTAGTTTTCAGAAAAAGAAGTTCAAGAGCAAAATTTTAAATAAAGTCCTAATGCTGGAGATTAAAAACTGAATATGGGAAGTTTAAATAGACCGTTTCTTTGAACTGTGCAGGTGCATGCTTCAGTTATGGAGTTTTTAAAAGCAAACTTTGAAGACAGCTGAAAGAGTATCATTAAAGCGCAGTTCAGTGGGATCTTGTGATGTGCGTGACTGGCATAGCTCAGGTCTGCAGCACAACTTGATCAGAAGATTGAATTGGGAATGCTGAGAGTGGATTGATAGCACATCTCTTCTGCCATTTCCCTTTCTGCCAAAGCTTCTAATAGGAATTTAGGAATAACATTCCTAAAAGTAGTCCCACTTGGATCATACCAGAAAGCAAGTAAAGTTTCTCCTATGTTCGTTAATGCCTACCTGACCAGCTACCTTCACATTTTTAAAATTTGAAACCCCAACATTCTAACAATCACAAAGACTTCAAAATACCTTTAAATCAAGTATGTGAGCATATATGTATATATATATACATATATATATAATTTTAATTTTGGTTTTGTTCTCTCTAAACAATTCTATACACATTATTTTATAATAGCAACAAATATGTTAATGTCATCCCCATGTTGTTTTGAAAAATCTAGATACATCTTGACAATAATTCCTTTGCATTCACGATCTTACTTATTTAGATAATATTTAATAGATACTCTACTCAAAGAATATTATGCTATACATATACATATGCATATGATTAAGGTAACTGCACCCTATCAGCAATATGAAGGTCTAGGAGGGGGATTTATGCAGATCTGAGTGTACAAAGTATCAGAAGGGAACCATCAGCATTCAGATGTTGAAGCAAGCTCTTCTAACTGAAGCTCAGTAGATGCTGCTGGAAGTAGGTGGCATCTGAATTGGGATTTCTAGAACTCCTAGTACAGAAATGGGCAGGGACATGTCAAGCAGTAGAGTGTCGAGAGGAAGGGCATTGATGGGAGATGTTTTAATTTGATCAAGAAATTAGAAGGGAAATGCAAATTGATCTATTTTATTAGACCAGAGACCATGGGCACCAGATGTCAGGAGAAAAGATTTGTCTGGCGGGCTGAGGGTCATATTGGGCTAAAGTCATGTTAATCTCATGTTATAGTCATTGGAAAGTCTGGTTCTGTTAGTCTAAGCAGGGAGAAGGGTAGTGATGTGGTTAAATAGGTGGTTTTCGAGAAAGACTGCAGATATGGTGCTCAAAACCAAAGTGGGCTAATGTGTGGTAATAGAAAAGACCTGACATTGGATGATAGTGTTGGATGAGCAGAAGAGATTATTGAATATGAGAGTGGTGGGAATGTGATTCAAGCAGTGATACCTTTACCCAGGAAGCAGAAGGGGCGGGGCTATGGCACGGGAGGGTAAAGGTACAGGACAGAAGGAGATGTGAGATTGTCAGTCAACATGGAAGTGATATTGATTATTAACTCCCTAAAGACATCTTGGATCTGTCTTGTAATGAATGTTTTAACCTTATCACTGCACATGGGGTGCATAACAGGCATTCCTCAGTTTGATCTTATTTAATGACTGCACAATTGATTGCTTGGCAAATGATTACGTAGAACAACTTTCATTGTGGATAAAGAGAGTGATCTTAGGTTTTCCCTGGAGTTGACTCTGTTAGGACAGAATATATTCCTTGGCACCTGCTAAATAATTAAAAGCACTGGAATGACTGTAGGTCTAATAGCATCTATTTGCTTACTTTTCCTCCTAGGAAGCAATATGTACTATAAGATAAAAGTTACCTAACTGTATGCCAGATGCATACTATTCAGGTTTGAACCTCACCTCTACCTCTTAGGATCTTGGGCAAGTCAGTTAGTATGACTGTGCCTTGGTCTTCTTATCTCTGAATTAGTGATAATAATAGAATCTATGGCATAGGGCTGTTTCAAGGATAAAATTATTATGCCTAGATAGAATGTATCCAGCATTCATTAAAGACTATATAGTTTATATGAAGTGGAAGCGAACTCTACTAGTGCTGGGCTTGCAAGATATAGCTTGTGTTGGTATGGGTTATAGCTTTGGTTTTCTGGTACTCTTTTTTCAGGGAGGAGAAAGAGATTGATTAAAGAGAAGATTTCAGTCTGACTTGGACAATCTTTCAAAAACTTCTACTAAAGCGAGATATGGTAGAGAATACCTATAATTCTCAGAACTCAGGAGTCTGATGCAGGTGGTACAAGAGTTTGAGGCCAACCTAGACTACAGAATAACTTCTAGCCAGCTTCAGTTGTATAGCAAGGTCCTATCTCAAAACAATGAAAAAAATCTATTTCCATAGTATAAAAATATTATTAAGATTTGTATTACCCAAACTCAATTAAAAGTGGTTCAGAGACCTTGATTTAAAACCTGAAATACTGAAGCTACTTGAGAAAACTTAGAAATATGCTTCAAGTTATGGTATAGACAAGAACTTTCTGAACAGGACTCCAGTAGCACAGGAAATAGTCCCAGGAATCAACAAATAAAATTACACTAAATTAAAAGATCTCTGGGAAGGGGGCACTGACAAGATCATTGGGTGGGTAAGGCCCTTATCACACGATCTTGATTTCCTGATGTTGATCCCAGGAACCCACGGTGTGCATATGTGCACACACAAATAGCAATTAAAAAAATGTTCTGTGCAGCAAAGCAAGTTCTCATCAGAGGAAACAGACAGGCTACAGGGAGAAAAGCTTTTGTTCCCCTACTCAGACAGGGTGTTAATATCTAGAATATCTAAAGAACTGTGAAAATCAAACACCAAAACTCTTCCAAGGGGCCAGTCAATAAAAAGGCGAATGAAAGGAACAGTTCTCAAGAAACAAAAATGGCTACTCAATACCCTTAGCCATTAGAAAATACAAAGTGAAATTCCATCTCATCCTCGTCAGAGTGGTTAAGCTCAAGAAACAAATGAAAACAAAATACTGGCAACGATGTGCAGAAAGATGAGCCCTTATCTGTGGCTGGTGGGAGCATACACTGGTCTAGCCATTATGGAAATCATCATGAAATATATGAGAACACGAAACTATCACAGTGGCCCAGCTAGCCAACTCCTGGGCATATACAAAGGACTTTGTGTTCTACCAGAGAGATACCTGCATGCCCATGTCCACTGCTTCCTTATTTGTACTAGCAGAGAAGTGGAACTAGCCTAGAGGCCTATCAACAGATACATACCCAACAAAAGTATAGCATATGTAGATACATATATGAAATTTACTCAGCTGTTAAGGAAAATGAAATCGTGACTTCTGCATGGAAATGGATGCATCTGGAAAGTATGTTAACTATGGTGTGGTAGTTAATACTGTTTGCTTTTCTGAAGCCGTGTAGGAGACCTGTCTATGGGAGTGCTTGTAAGGGATTACCTCGATTGGGTTAACTGAGGTAGGAAGACGCATCCCAATGGTGAGTAGCACTATCCTGTGGGCTGAACTGCCTCAAATGGAGAAAGCGAGCTGAGTACCAGCCTTGTCTCGTTCTGCTTCTTTACTGTGGATGGAGAAAGCGAGCTGAGTACCACCTTGTCTCCTTCTGCTTCTTCACTGTGGATGGAGAAAGCAAGCTGAGTACCACCTTGTCTCCTTCTGCTTCTTCACTGTGGATGGAGAAAGCGAGATGAGTACCACCTTGTCTCCTTCTGCTTCTTCACTGTGGATGCCGTGTGGCCAGGCTCTTCAAACTTGGGCACTATGCCTTCCACACCGTGGTGGACTGCACAGCAGGCCTGGGAACCAGAACAGACCTTCCTTCCCTTCAGTTGCTTTTGTTGGTTGTTTTGTTGTGGGAACAAACTGAATAACTGATACCATGAAGTAACCTAGACTGGAGAAGACAAGCGTCGTATGTTCTGCCATAACTTGGAATGCTAGGAGATGTAAATATGGAGGCGTGAGACTGGGTAGAGGCCATGACACTGCCTGGGAGACCGTGAGAGGGGAGGAAGAGGTGTTGAGGAGCTGAGGGATGGATGGGGCAGAAGGACGCAGTTAACATGGAAGCAGAAAAGAAGCTGCTGGATGTGGAGGGGGCTGGATGAGGGCAGGGGAGATGGGAGGGGAAGAGGGGTAGTCCAAACTAACTCTCTTTGAAAAGGGCCATAATGGCTAACAACCATCTGTAACCTGTGTCCTGGGGATCTGATGCCCTCTTCTGACCTCCATGGGCACTGCATGACACGGGTGCACTTAACACACATTTAGGCAATACTCTATACACATAAAATAAAAATAATAAAATAGTTTTTAAAAGAAAAGTGCCATAATGAAGCCAAATACTTTGTGTGCTGATTAGAATACATTTAAAAGGCTTTGTTATATCATTGTGATACGTATGGGCCACAGTGATGGAAAATTTGCATACCTGTAAATGTGGTTTAGTCCCAAGTTTTTATGCTTTTGAACACTGCAAACACCTTCATATAAAATGCCTCAAATTCCTCAGAGGAAAAGCCCTATTCAAATAGAACTCGATTTCAGAAGCAGCTAAAATGTCAAGAGGACTTAAGGAATTCATCTTTGAAAGAAATGGTCTCAAATTAAAATAGGCCTTTTAAAAATTTTTATTAAAACACTCTTAAAGATTGTGAGTTTATAGAAGGCTAGGGAAAACAGCAGTTGTCTCTGCTAATATATTTATAGATGGGAATAATATAAAACAATCCAAGTTACAGAAAAGAAGGTGTTTTAGTTCAAAGGGATTTCAAAAGCTACTCCTTCTGAATTACTTAAAATTCTGCAGCAGGCGAAAAATTAAATTGAAAATGTCATTCTTTAATGTCAAAGCCTTAGTCGTTGTAATAAACATCTGAGAAGCTTATATGTTACTCACTGAATGCTCAGCATTCCGTGTGGGCTAGTAGGTGCACAAATTGAACTGAAAATCATGAAGAATAAACCAGATCACTTTTACTGGCTTTATCCATCTAAGGCTTTTCATCTATGGCTTCTTTGACATGGTATGGCCCAGTGAAGATAAGAGGTCCTAAACATGGTAGGATACAATCTGAATAATGTTCTACTTGCTTCTTTTGGGTTTTAATGTGCAATATTATAACTATGGATGAAACATCAGTGGCATCTGTTTGATGCTTCATACGTGACAGTATGCTAGGCGTACATAAAAGAGAAATCTCTTTGCATTATTTATAATATGATCTCATTAACTGTGAAAAGGATCCTCAAATCAGATATATTCCTTTCCTTTCTTTAGAGCTTTTTTTTTTTTTTGGTAAAATGATCATTTTATCATTTGTTCCGTCACATACCATTTTATTAGATGCTGAAATGAGTTCTGAGGAAAGTAGGCAAATTTCCTCATTTGATTTTTAAGAATCGTTTCTAGGTAACAACTACCCATTGTCATGCTGTGCCTCCTGACACCAGTAATAAAAGCAGTGAATGTAACCTAGTGTAGAGGGTTATTCTAGGGTCAGAATAACAGGGTTTAAATCATGGCTGGTGACCAGTTTCTGCTCTTGTGGGTGTGAACAAATTGTGTCTGGGTCCTGGTTTATTCTTGTAATAAAATAGAAACAACGTCATAGGATAAAATGATGAGGATTATGGGAAAATGCACAGCTTGTCTCGTTTTCCTGGAAAGGAACCTGGGTGGGTTATGTATTTCTATCAACCCATTTATATATCCTATAGGTTTGTATTACAACTCAGAATCAAAGAATCCTGTGACTATAAAATAATGGTTAACCATCAGTAAACGCTGGTATCAAAACTCTGTTGTTGTATAGGGGTAAGTTTAAACAAACTCTTGTTTGATGTGATTTCTGGCACACTGGAGAAGACTCAATGTGATCGTAGCTCTGCCCTTCAGTGATTCCATCATCTTATGAGTCCTAGTACAGTTCTTAGAACAGAGTGGTTCACACGACTGTTTCAGTTCCTTCCCTCCCTCCCTCACTTCCTCCTCCCTTCCTTTCTTCCTTCTTCCTTTCCTTTCCCCTTCCTTTCTACCTCCCTTCCAAAAGTTATAATGACTCATTATTAAGTTTTACCTGTATACTAAATTTCATTCTATGTAGGAATTTTCCTTCTTCCTATGTAATTACTTGTGATAGACTGCTTGGGAGGCCCTGGAACTCATCAAAATTCTTTCCCTGACTTCACTCTACTTTGTCTTGAAAGCCTAAATTGTTTTCTAAATAACTTGCTAAATATTAGTGAAGAGAAATTAGAACACAATTTTTTAAGTATAAATAACTTGTTATATGCTTTCAGATTTATTTCATGGGCTGGCAAATCCTGCCTCATTGTGTACACTGTTTTAAATGGCTCCATCTCATCATGAGACCATCTGCACAGTTCCATAGGCTTCTTGCCTGCAGTCTCTACCCCAGCTACCCACATACCATCGATTCATAAATGTTAATTCACAGTTTTTTTAAATGAAGATTGACTTATAGAGCCTAAATGTTTGCCAAACCAAGAATATTAAAAAAAAAAAAAAAGGAAGTCATGCATGCTGTGGTTGACCTGTTCTCCACATGTCTGGTCTAGCTTTCAAGCCAATCAATTTTGTTGCCACAAGGACCATGTTAAATTTCTCTGCTATAAGAATATACTCATGTAACAAAGTAAGAACACAGAGCAAGCAAACAAATAACAGAAGAAAGAGTAAATAGAAGGGTGGGGATGCAGTACGGTGCCTGGAGTGCTTGCCCGCATGTACTAAGTCCTGTTGTTCCATCCCAGTGTCACATAAAACCTTGGAGTGCAATCCTGTAATCCCAGTACTCTGGAGGCCAAAATGGGCACAGCAGAAGGCCAAAGTCATCTTCAGCTACACAGAGAGTTTGAGGCTAGCCTGACTTACATGAGACCTTGACACACACACACACATACACACAATGTAGTGAATGTTAAACACTATTGAAAAGACTACTGTACATATGAAGTTGCTAGATTCTGTGTAGCATGTACTACTCAACAGGACACAGCAAAGTGTCTGACAGTTAGAAGAGATTGAGTCCTGACTGGACCAGAATCTGTACATCCCACATTCCCTTCTGTATAATACAATAGACACGAAGAGCCTTACCTGCTCCTCAGGATTGTTATGAGGGTTAAGGGAGAAAATACAGATGGGGACTTGCTAAGTCCCAGTGTACTGTACCGCCTACAAGTGGCATCGTCACCCTGATGTTTGTTTCAGCACGTCAGAAGCAGAAAGCAAATGATCCATGAGAATTTAAAAGTTTTGAAAGGCAAAAAGTGTAGTCTTTTATGCCTAACTCGAATGGAAGTGTTCTGTTTCCCAGGCAGACAGAGGAACAGTTATATGAAAATATTCTGAGAGCAAAAAAAGCAAGTCATTCTTATTGACAGAAGTATCTGTCTTTGGTATTTTCTAAGTGAGTCATTAAAATAGCCCAGGAATACCAATTTCAGATGAATGTCAGTTGAATGTCAGATGGGAAACTTTCAGTAACTACCACTTGAGGAATAAAAGAGATCCAGATGACTCACTGAGCAAGCTTCCTCCCTTCGATCCCCTTCCTTTCTTCCTCATGTCCTTCTTTTCCTCTTGCCTCGGTCTTTGTTTTGTTACTCCTTCCTTCAGTCCTCACCCCATTTCTTTCCCTACTGACTTGTTAAGTGCCGCTCTGCCAGCAGAATTCTAGAAGCGACCTGCGATATATGAAAGAGGTGGAAGGCAAAATCTGTGCTCTTTGGGAGTTTTCTATTAGGCTGAGTCCTTTGAAATTATGTGTGGTTTGGGTAAGAGGAGGTGTTTGATCGTGATTTATGTTCTTAGAACCCAGAATTAACTCTACCCTGTACAGAGCAATAGAGAGCACATGAGCCTGTTCCAAAGGGTTTCTGTTTTAATGAGATCTTAAAATTAATGCCACTCCAAGTAAAGTTGATAGATGAGGAAAATAAGCTTTATAGATTTTAGATCATTAAACTCTTTTCATCAAAACATGAGCAAAGTTTCATTTTTCATCGATCTCTCCTTATATATCAAACAGTTCTTTGAATGCGTAAGGACCTGATAGGACAGGTTTCGAATGAAAATTAATGATAAACATTAACATACAGTTTCTTCACTGCTCAATTTGCTCAATGTGAAAGAAACTTTATGGGATTGGTTTCCTTTCAAGTTTTTGTCTCTTTTCCTTTAGAAATGAATATTCAGAAGGCTGATTTTTTTTGAGAGGTCATTTTGACTGATACTGAAGGAGCTATTTGGAGGCACCTTAACTTTTACATGTCTCCCCTTTTAATTAGGGAACAACATTATTTTCTATGTTCCTTGTGTAATGCCATTTTTCTCTCCTGATTTATGTTGTGACTTAAGTATGTATGTCTTACTTTAAATAGTTTTAAATAAATTCAATGAGTTTGTTGATGGTATGTATATTTATGAGATGTTTCAAGAGTATTAATTAATCTTATTAAACTCTTCTGAAATCTGGATTCCCAGATGGTCATTGGTATTGGAGTGAAAATTAAGAACATCTGTTAACAGGCACTATAATGTGTCTGGATATTTAAAATGTAAGTACGAACAATACCTTATTGGTTTTCTATGAGATAGCAACTCAGTATTTAGTGTATATTTTAAAGTGGTCTCCCAACAGGAGTTAAAGATCAAAGTTAGAAATTGAATAGTTTCTTAGTAACATTACAATAACCAGATGTAGATACATTCTTTCCCTCCAGTAAAAGCTGCATATATTATTACATAGGAAGTCTGACTTTTTAGAAGTTTTCTCTAATTTTATTAAGAATTGCCTCTTTCAAAGAACAAATGTATGAAAAATAGCTACTGGGAGGTAAAATTGTTTAATATGTCATGGCCTTGTAAAATATTTTTTAGTTAGAAAGGAGTTCTTTTAGTTTATTCTTATAAGATGTATTTAACAAGCTAATCAAATACCTTTCAAACAGACACACCTGACTTGGATGAGTCTCCTCTAGAACATGTGATGAACTTTCATCCATTGTTGCTACTTGCTACTTTGTGATACAAAACTGGAAACCTCCTTTCTTTATTAATATTGATTATGAACAATGCTTGAGTAAGTGAAAATATTTAGAGTAGCATTGATGGTATTCGATAGAGTGTCCAGTAGTCTCTGAAGATCTTTCCATGTAAAAAGGTTACCCATATCTAAGCAAGAGGCAAGATCAGTGAAACAGTAATCGTTATCAAGGTCATTTCTGTGCTAGCTATAAACTATATGAACTTTGAATTATTTATTTTCCTTTAAACTGTAGAAAAGCCATTTTATAGCAATAACTCAGGATCATCATGACTTTGAAGTATATATTAATTCAGTTTTAGAGTAGGTTAAATAATGATTCTCCAAAGATTCAATGATGGTAAGCTCTGAGAGTCAGCTTGACAGGACCCAGACTTACCTGGAAAGAGTCTCTCAGTGAGGGACTGTCTGTACTGTGTTAGCTTATGGACATATCATGTGTGCAGTTGTCTTAAATTAATTGGTGTGGTCAGTTTCAGCCCAGGATGGGCATCACCATTCTCTAGGCAATTCCTGAATTATCTAAGAGTGGAGAAATCCAGAGAGCACAATCAGTAAGCAATTGCACACATAGGCATTCATTTCTGTCTGCTCTTGACTGTGGATATGTGAAGCCCCTTCCTTGACTCCCCTGCAATGATGGCCTATAACCTGGAATTTTAAGCTGAAATAACCCCCTTCTCCCTAAGTTGCTTTTTGTCAGGGTATTTTATTATAGCAACAGAAAAGAATCTAGAAAAGATACTCACAGCCTAATCCCCAGAATTTGTGACTGTGTTACTCTGCTTGACATTAGAGATTTTGAAGGGTGGTTAGGGTCTTGAGATAGGCAGATCGGGTTGAATTATCTAGGTGGGCTTGGTGATGCATTTCTAAAGATCCTTGCAAGAAGGAGGCAGGAAGATCGAAGTAAGAGGGAGAACATGTAATGACAGCTTAGAGTCAGAGTTTCTGAGAACTGCGGCACTAACAACAGCAACAAGAGAGAGGAGGGGATTTGAGGTTACTACACCTTGAAGTTTGAAAGATGGAGGGAGGTCCTGTGAGCCAGGAATGTAGGAAGGTGGCCTCTGGAAAGACACAGCCTTGCTGACTCGTAGCCCGCTGGGCCTGATTTGGGACCTCTGACTTCCATCATGGGAAAAAATCCTTTTATTTTAAAGCCACTAACTTTTTGGTGATTTGTTACAGCAACAAGGGACCAATGTAGACCTAACGTATAGTAACTGAATGGTAACTCAAAGTAATTTGAGAAATTATTCAGTCCAGTGTCTCCTCATCCATACATTTCATGGTAATGCAATCCAAATCCTAAGCACCATTTAATCTGTCACACAATGGGTAGCAGAATTGTTCAGGTATTTGTGCATAGTACCCGTAGTTCCTAATCTTGTAATCTGCTGTGCTGTATTGCATATGGTGGCATTTAAAAGCCAAGCATGTTTCAATAACGCATGTATATTTTACCATGATGCTCTTCTAAGATTAATGGTTCTGAAACAGATTAATATGTATTGACCTCAATTCTCCCCATAGATTTTGTTGACTGTGTAGAGATGAGACTTGGTACCTTTATGACGCCTGCTTGTAGGGGAGCATCAGGCCTTTGTCTATGTTCAAGGCAGAAAAATCTTGTATTAGCATAAATCTCTTGTTTTAGATGGGATTCTATTAAATAATCTTGAAGGGTAGATTATATTCATCTCAACTTTAGAAGATCAATAGTCCGCTGGCATTTTGATAGGATTATGAAGGTCTGATGTTGCTTCCTTATTCTTTTTAGAACATTCATTTTCTGTTGTGTGTAAATGTGTATGTCTGTGTAGGTATGTGTGCACATGAATGCAGTGCCCACAGAGGTCAGAGGAGGGCCCCGGAGTTAGAGTTACAGGTGGTTATGAGCTGCTTGATGTGGGTGCTGGGAACCAAAGTTGGGTCTGCAAGAGCAGCCAATGGTCTTAATTATTGAGCATCCCCTTCCTTGGGGTTCTTAACTTCAGGAAGCAAGAGAATCCATGAAGGAAACATTCATGGAGGATGATCTTATTTCCCTCCATACAATCTCTTTGCAGTTGAGCATTCCCTGGGTCTCTCTGTCTTCCATATGTTATTCATGGGCAATTAGATTCTTGATTTTAACACCAACTTGAGTTTTCCAAGTATTTTCTATCACTAGACTATTTAGTTTCTTTAAAGTTTCTCATAAGTACTGAACACTCTTCTTATTTGCTACCAAAAAAGCTACTGGAATTTTGATTGGAGTTGAATTAAATATATAGCTCCATTGAGAAAAATTACGTTCTGAAATATTGAAAATTCTTGTCATCAAACATAGCAATGTCATGTGTTACTCCATGATGGAGTAACATTCTAAGAAATGTGCCATTGGGTTCTTTCACCAGTGTTCAAACATCATAGAGAGTACTTGACAAACCTAGTTACAATCTTCTAATACATGCATTGTAAATCTACTGTTCTTGCCACAAAGTTATGCAGCAGGCCTGATACTATAGGTAATTATAATGTATTATGTCACCTAAATAGAAAAGCTACAATGAAAATACTAGGTGACAGGAAATTTTCCAGCTCCATCACCATCTTATGAGACCATTCTCATTTATGTGGTCCCTTGTTGACCAAAATGTGAAGCTGTTGACTATATATCTGTCTGTTTATTTCAGTTGTGTTATGTTTAGTCAAAAATTTTTGTTTTCATTTTCAGAGTTTGAAATCCCAATTATAGTTGGCCTTCAATGTCTGAGTTCTGCCTCTGTAGATTTTCCTGGCTGTGGCTCAGAAATATTCAAAGAATCTGAACATGCACAGCCATCTTGTCCATTCCATACACTTTGTTCATCATGTCATTCTTTATACAACACAGTGCAATAAATAGACGGCATTCACACCATATATAGGATTGGAAGTAATCTAGAGATGATTTAAAGATATAGGCTATATGTAAGTGTTATGCCTTATTATCTAAAAAACTTGAGAATCCATTGAACTTGTACTGTCATGAGTTCCTAGAATAAATCTCCCTTGGATACCAAGGAAAACTATATTTATAATTGGTATATAATAGTGTGTTTGGGTTTTTTCGTACATTGACTTTGCATAATCAGGCTTTAGTAATTCTCCTCGTGAGGGCATAATTTACATGTACCGCCTTATTTCCTTTGTTATCTGTGAAAACTACCTCACAGAAGTGATCTCATAGTGGCCAACTGCCATGGTTTCATTTTCTGATTCTCCTAGAGTGTGGCTAAGTCATGTTTCTCATAGAAGAACAAAAATAATTTTACAGAGTTTTCCCACCAGCTGTGGGAGTGTACCAGTGTGGATCTCTCATGCAAGTCATTCTCAACATGTCTGTGAGTTTCTTTTAAACTTCCTGTCTTCTCTGTGGAAGTATATTCTTATATTCTGTGTTCTGAAATGTGTTGATGATATTTCTTCACTGGTTTGGCCTGAAAGCACAAGGCACTTTACAAAATCCCAGGACTTCTATCTTGGCATTGAGAGATCCACAGAAATAAATCTCACATTTTCAAGTGCTTAGGAAAGACCTATTGTCAACTTAGTCCAACAGTCTAGCCTGGATATGTTTTCTTTAACTGTTGTGAGCAAATATTTGGGTTCATTTCAGTTCACTGATTATCGTGCCATGCTTCCATCCTCTAAGCATCTGTCCATTCTTCTGTTCATCATTCTGGCCTCTTGGATCAGTGCTTCATGACTGTTTATTTCTGAATTTCTCTTTTATTCCCATTGTCCTCACTGAACTAACTACTTTAAATTATTTACCACATGCATCTTAACAATCCCAGAAATTGTTAGAGAAAATTTTTTAGTATGTCAACTTTTCATTTCTATGTATGCTTCACTCTTCAAAATACAGTTTATTTTTTTATTTTTATTTTTGTCTTTTTGAGACAGGGTCTCCTTGTGGCCCCAGATGTCCTGGAACTCTCTAATTAGACCAGGCTGGCCTTGAACTCATAGAAATCCATTGCCTCTGCCTCCCAAGTGCTGGGGATTAAAGGAATGTGCCACCATACCTGGCACACTTTACATTTATAATGGTAATCATAATATAGGTATAAATTTATTCTATTCAAACACATTTCCATATCACTACATAACTTCCTAATTTTGACTTCAATAGCTATATAGGAACCCACCATATATTTTAGTATAGCTTTAGTACATTATGTTTTAGGGGGAGTTAGGCATCTAAGATATCTGTAATATATATATATTTTATATCATGAATAATAATTATTTGTTTATAATAATTATATAATTATTTTTGTAAATGAATTTTTAACTTTGCTATTTTTGTTAGAGGATATAATGTACCAGAAGTTCAGTGTAGCTTTTAAAATACATGACCAGATATTTTTTCCAAATTTTTTTTTACTAATTTATTCACTTATATTCAAGTGCATCCTAAATATTGTCACTTCAAATTAGTGAATGGTACTCTATATATGCCTCTGTTTAGTAATTAACAAAGTTAAGCATTTTCCTGAGCAAGTGCTGTGGTGGCTTATTGAACTTCCTTTTGGGATCTTATTACTTTTACCTAAACTATGTCAATATCCTAAGTGATCTCCTGTTACACAGCACCTCTTGTTTCCAGAACAGTCACAAAATGCATGAATTCATACCTCTGTAAAAATAAAGTAAAATCTTAATGCCTGACTGATAGTTACCACTCCCCCCCCACCCCTTTCTCGCGGTAGGCTAGAGGTCTACACTGGGTGTCTTTCTGTATCACTCTCTATCTTACTTTGTGACACATGGTTTCTTACTGAACTTGGAGTTAATGATTTGCCAGCAAGCCCCCAGGATCTCTCTCCTGCAAGGTCTGACATTATAGATTGTGCCACCAGTGATGGGGATCCAAACCCATGTCTTCCTGCTTGTACAGCAAGTTCTCTACTCCCAAGAGCTCCAGTACCAACAGTTCAGACTGTTGTTAAGTTAAGGTAGAGCTAGATTTCCAGTCCTTTTGCCCTTCCACCAGGTGCTCTAGGCTGCCACACTGGCACACTCTTACACAGCAGACCCTTGGTTTTCTTCTTCCATGCCACAAGTCATGTTCATCTTTTGAGCTGAAGCCTTTCTTTCTAGTCCACCTAGTAAGGAAAGCATCAGATGCTACCTCTCTCTGAAAGCTGCCCAATCCCTCCATTAAAATCAGTACCTTTATATTGTATTTCCAAAAAACCTCATTTAAGCATCAATTTTAGAATTTATTTTTCACCTTGAAATAAATTCTGAGCTTTCTGTTTCATCATAATGTTGAAGATGGTCCCAAAGCAATCCCTGATTCTCAAGAGTATCCAATACAGCAGGTAAAACCTAACAAATTTGGGCCAGTGAGATGGCTCAGTGCATAAAGATGCCTGCCACCAAACCTTATGATCTGAGTTCAATCCCTGGGACCCACATGGTAGAAGGAGAGAACGAACTCTTATGGGTTGTCCTCTGATCTCTGTGCGCACACATATGCACACACATATACACACATTCATTTAGTAAATGAATGAAAAATGATTTTTAAAACCATCAAAATGGAGTAAACAAGAGTAAATGCTTGTTGAATTGATTGAGTCCAATCCATCAGAGTTGTTTAAAACTTAGGGTCTTAGATTGTTGGGCTCTGTGGAAACAAGGATGCTGTCCCTCCATTCTTGTAACGGATGTTGCAGTTTCCCAGTCACTAGTCATTCATTAGAGATCTGCAAAAGCATAGATGAGCCTTACTGTTAATAATGGTTTCAAAGAATAAGAAGTCTGTGTGCTTTGGGTGCATCAGGACTAGAGAGTGTACACAGGAGCTTCTGACCCTTCAGACCCTTCAGCACTTGTAACTCCAATTTGCTAGAATATTTTAAAGATTGGCTTACATTGAGGTGGTGCAGCCATTTAATTGCATTAAACTGCTATGATATAAAATACTATAAGTCTGTCTGTTCACTGGCTTTTATTGTCAGGTGATTTGGGACTGAGTGCAAGAGCAGGCGACCTTGACAGAATTTAAAGCACTTTGCTTCAGGATGTAAAGCGGTAGTATTGGTATTAACATAATGATGCTGTTAAATGCATCAAAGGTGAAGTATTTAAAGCAAATTAAACAAGTGACATTCGTATTTCATAAACCATATTTAATCTCATGCTTGGCTGTTTTTATGAGAGTGTTATACGCAATGGAGAAAATTAGGCATGAGCAGAAGAGTAGTGAGTTCTTTCATAAACAGATGCTTAGGGCTCAAGCTTTACAGAGGATAAGGAGCATCAAAAGTCAAATAGGACAACTTAGGAAAGGTGGCACTGTCAAAGACAAAGGGTTAGTTGAGATTATTTTAGAACTGAGGGAATGACACTATGCAGGCAAGGCCTTTGAGGATCTTGACTTTGAGCCCCAGGTCTATCAAATGACTCACTCTGTGACCTGGAATGAATTACTTATCCACTTTGTACTCTGTATTTATAAATTGTAGATAATTAAATTCCCTCCCAATTCTTAAGAAGATCAAATTAGAGAAGAGATGGGATATTTTTAAATGTAGAGGAATCTGTATCCATGGGGTCCTGCTGCTATCACATTGTTGAAACTGTATTATCTTACCATCTTTGATTTACTTATCTACTCAGAAACTATTTAGTGACTGCAGGCAGTGGACATTATGTATTCATAGTGATTGGAACAGATCTACTTCCTGTTGTAGGGATATGTATGATGTAATTCAGACCACTAATGGATAAACAAATACCGAAAATAACGGTGCTTCTTGACAGCCTAAATTGAACCCTCTTGCCAGTGAGCTAGTTGTTCATAGTCTTATTGATGGGCATTGCTGGTACACTGAGTTTGCTCCTCTTATAAGCATGTATAAGATTTATCTGTAGCAGTAAGCAAGTTTCATGGACTGCTCTTAGTGCATTGCATAAATGAACTCCTTTCTTCTGCACAGTAAGACCTTAGAATCCATACCACGCTCACTCTTGTTTTGTGCATGAAGGAAAAGAGGCCCAGAGAAGTTAAGATGTGACCTGCGCAAGGTCAGAGCATGGAGGAGGTGGAGGGAACAGGATTTCTAGCCTGTCTGTCTAGCTTTACAGCCCGTGTAAAAGGTCTGTCTGTCTCTGCTCTCAGCAGTTGACCTGGACATTTATTCAAATGTTAGTTCTACCCAAACACACCTGTCATAGTTGCAGTGGTCATAATATAAGAGTACATCATACAAATGAAATGTTATCACTTCATACAGGAAGTTGAATGAATGTGTTGGTAAGATTTAGGAGTAACTGCCTAAAAGAGTCTGGGTAAAAAGAAATCAAGAGTCAAATCAAGAATGGATGAAAACCAAGATCAGAGCTATGCTATGAAAACATTAAATGCTTACTGCATTTGGTTTTGTGTGCCTTTAGGATTTAATTATACTTAAAAAAGTCAAGTGGGAACGTGCAAAAAAAAATCCAATAACTGAACCATTACGAGAACAAAGAACCTTTATAACCCATTTGAAAAATCCTTATAATTTTATGGTTAAATATACATGTTAAATATAGAAAGATTATTTTGTGATATCCAATTTGTCCAACTATTTTAATTAATCTACTAGCTATCCTGTAAGAAAGAAATCCTTTAAGTTATATCTATTTCTAAACATAAAAGCTATGACTATCTTAAGAAGAGATATGAGTTTTTAAATTATTATTATTATTTTTTTTACTCCTAAGATGGTGAATTGCAGTGCATTCTACTGTGGTTCATGGAAGGTAAGCCGTGGACCACAGTGCATTTAGAGGATGGATTGGGGATCCCAGGGTTTTAGAAGATACACTGTATCTCTCAGTGTGGCACAAAGAGGATGTATAATGGCTGATAGATTAGATTTCTGTTTGTTCCACATGATCAACTCAGTTCTTCCATGCAGAGCAGCCTAGCAGATGGAAAAGAATTCTGGGTTCTAACCCAAATCAGTTAATCTCTAGATGTTTATGTCCTTGCCTCTAACAGAACACCTTTCAGCCTAGATTATTTGAAGTTGACAGTGTAATTATTGTCATTAGATCTAACATGTTCAAACTTCAATAAATAGTAATGAAATAGATCTGAAAATGCTTTGGAAATGCAAAATACTAAACTACATTATTCTACCCTGTTCATCTAGTAATTGTAACACTTATTACATTGTACAGCAATTTGCTATAAATCTGTGAGTTCCTTACATAAGATTCCAGATTTGATTCATTAATTTTCATTTTGATACGTGCACATAGCCAAATGTCCAGAAGGTTCTTTGTATGAAGAAGAGATATTTAGTAGACATGTTTCATGCAAAATGACTAGAAATGCTCTATATTTCACCCGATATTTTCATGACAAAATATTTGAAATATAAAATATTCAAGTGCTTCCAATTTTAGATGCTTTTAAAACACCCCCACAAAAGCTGGCCTTGGTTGTGTACCTATAATCCCAGTGCTATGGTGAGGAGGGGCTGAGAGAGGCTGATACAGGATCATCTAGTGTAGCCCAAACAATGTGCTCTAGGTTCAGTGAGAAACCATGTTTCAAAAAAGATGATATTTAGATAGGCTGGCTAGACTCCAGTGAATGAATTTGCACTGAAGGACATCTGGGTACCAATGCTTGACTGGATAGGGCTTAACATGTACAGTGGAATACATAAGGTCTGATGTGGGGTGGGTCTGGATGAGGGGGATCTAAATTTGATTAAGAACTTTTGGATGAAATGTACAAAAGCTCAATAAAAAAAGTTTAAATATAAAGCTGAAGAACTGTAGAGACTTGAACCCTGGCTGCCCCACACATGCACAGGCTAGCAGCCTCCCACATACATATGCACAGAAACAAATCAAAGCAGAAAGCTGAGTCATGATTAGAAGGACACCCAGTAGAGAAACCCGGGCACAAAGCTACCCTTTGACACACAGAGAAACATGAAGGATTTACAAAAACATATGCCACAAGAAATGCCAACCCTGAAAAGTGAGTTTGGAGAAGCACAGAGTTCAGAGGAGACTATACAATAAAAGAAGGCAGAAATAGAGTGGGCAGAATTCAGAGGAGAGATGAAATGGAGATCAAGCAAATGTCAGGAGTAAAATACATCTTGGAAGTCACGCAAGTAGAAGATGCTTGACTGAAAATAGAAGGAAGTATAGATGCTTGATTGAAAACCATCAAGACAAGTAGAATGTTTGTGAACAACATAAATATTTTCATTCTGTATGGAAGACGGTGAGAAGTGAACCAGCAGGTCCTTGATTGGGTGTTTCTGAGAAAGGAGAACTAGAAAAAAAGAATCAATAAAACTACCAAAAAAAGAAAATTTCAATTGAATATTCAAGTTGAAAGGTGTCTTATGTTCTAGGAAAAATTTATATAGTCCCACGAATACCAAGAGATATTTTAGTACTGCTTCCTGCACTCCAAGAATAAATGTAGACATGATCATGTGAACATTCAAGGACAAAAGCCAGCTACTTATGAGCGGGATAAAGGTTGCCTTCCAATTTCTACACAGTATCAGAAGCTGGAGATGAAATTTCTAGACTGTTCTGAAGGAAGGGAAGTGCTAATCCCATTTTATTTATTTCAAAGATAACATCAACAGGGAAACATTCCCATACAAAAACAAACAATTTACACACTTGGGGCTCTTCACATTCCCCACACACATACACAAGCATATACACAGAGGCATGTGCATGTACACACATGCATGCTGAGTCATCATAGGTAGCTCATGAATGATATGCTGAAAAGATAGTTGGAGAAGATTAACTCTATTTGACTATGGATAAAAACTATAGATATGATAGTCACAGAACAGAGTATACCATTATAAAGTCACAACATTAAGGGAAATGATTGGGAACTGCAAAAGGCAAAATTGAACAAGTTAGTTCCCTTACTAACTATGAGGGTAGTAGCAAGTATCTATTGCTGAAATATATAGTTAATGAGCATCCAACTTCCCAAAGATTTTCAGTGTTTTCCTTCACTGAGGAGTGCCCTTGTAGAAACGAGAGAGTACTTTCAGAAAAACTGACATAAATGCCTGGAATTTCTCTAGTTTTTACTTGAATCTTTTCTTTAGATTTATTTGAGCAAGAGAAAACATAGTATGCATGCATTAAAATGTATAATTTGGTTTCATTTTTCTTAAAATTGTTAATGTACAGATTTCTATAGCTTATTAGACATTTAACTATGTCTAGGATAATACTTATGTGGTGTTGGACCTGGTTGTTTCTTTAGGATGGGTGGGTTTTGGATTATCTAAAACAAAACTTTCTATTACCACTTTCTGGATGAATTTGAAAATTAGGTTTTATAAAACGTGTATTTCATCCCAATAAAAACTAGTCATTAATTCCAAGAACCCACAGCATTATCACTTTAGAAGTTCTCTTCTCTTATTTGTTTTGGTTTATATTTGTGGACTGGACATATTCATGCTGCAACCTGAGTGTGCAAGTCAAAGGACTTGCGGGAGTTGGCTCTCTCCTTTACCCTGTAAGTACCAGGATCAAGTCAACTCATCAGGATTGGTAGCAGGTGCCTTTTCCTACTGAGCCATCTTGCCATCTCAGAAATGTTTTTCGTTAATTATTACAACAAATCTCTGACTAATATACATTTTAAAGTATTTTACTTATTATTTTTATTTTATGTGTATGAGTGTTTTCCTGCATGTATGTAAGCGCTCCTATGTGTGCAGTGCTCATGGAAGCCAGAGGAGGGTGTTAGATTCCTTGGAAGTAGAGTTTCAGACAGTTGTGAACTGCCATTTTAGTGCTTAGAACTGAATCAGGGTCCTCTAAAAGAGCAGCCAGTGCACTTCACTGCTGAGTCCTCTCTCCATCCTTAATAGACATTTTGAAACTGAAATCTAAAATAAAAGGACAAATTCACCCTAATATTTTAATCTAAAAGCTTATTTTCTTTAGAAGAACATAATTTAAGAAAGCATATATGACAAACAGGCAGCATCTGGGGTTCCTAGATGAAGGTATTTTTAAATGTACGTATCCCAGAACCCCACAAGTTATTCAATTAGGAAGCATGCAGCAGCTTATTAAAGCTATAAATAGAGGCTAACTTTCTCTCCAACAAGACAGCATGATATAAATTACAATTGCTCTGTAAACCTATTACCACTCCTGTGTCAACTTTATAAGGGATGTATGTATGCCTCATGGGGTTATAAACTTACAAAAATTCCCAGCGCATGTGTAGACACTGATACTTGTCTGGTACCCGTGTTAGGAAGATAAATCTCTTCTCTGGTGGAATGAGTGAAGCACAATGGGGACTGCCTTCTACTCTGAACCCAAACACAAAATGACTCTCCAGATACCTTGTGTGAAAATGGAAAGGAGTGTTCTTTATGGTCCTTTTCCCTCGCTCCTTAAACATTTGTTTTAGAGACAAAGCTGCTGGGTTATAACAAAGCTGCAAGGAAACCAGAATTTAACAGTTTCTTTTACCCAGGGCTCTGGGCTTCCCTGCACATCCAAAGTGCATGCTGGGAAGGGAGCCATCACTGCCTACTCCTGTGAGATGGAGCTGTTCCCTCTCTGCATTTATGTGGAATGACTTTAGAAGCCACACAAATTAGCAACACTTACTTGGAAAGGATTATTCAGGGTATCACAGTAGAGTAACTTTCAAGCTCTGGAAAACTTATTTTCTGCATTGTATCAACATCTGTAACACCTAGCCATGTTATCTACATATGACCATAGCACTGTCCCCCAAGTCAACTACTCCTCAAAGTTAACCATATGGTTTTAGAATTCCCCATGCTTTTGTAATGAGAAAAGGAAATAGGTTTCGTTAGTGGTCTTCAACTAGTATAATTTCCGGATAGAATGTGTGTGCAGCTGCCCATGGTGGCTCATGACTGTAATCCCAGTGGTTGGGGGAGAGAGGCAAAGGCAAGAGAATTGTCATGTGTTTGAGGCTAACATGAGCTACATAGTTATGAGTTTGAGGCCAATGTGGGCTACATAGGGAGTTTCATCACAGTCTTGGCTCCAAATACAAGAAAACATGAACATCACCACCAAGAAAAACAAAAGGGAAAAGAATATATGTGCATTGTGGTCCAAGATGAAGTATGTGGATGTGACTTTTGCATACCAGGGAAATGGGCTTTCAAAGGTCACTGGATGCAGAGGATTTTGCTTTGCTATAACTGAAAATGTTGACAGTGATGGTTTAAAATCTTTGTATAAAGTTTTCAGCATTAACAGAGTCTATTAAAGGAGAACATATCTATGAAAATAACTTTGAAGGAATTGTTTCTTGAAAATGAGCAGATGTTATGGAAAATACATCCTTAATTTTGTATGGCAGAGAAATCTTTTAAGCCCAGAAAAGAAGCCTAAGGTAGTATTAAAGACAGCAGTGGTAGATGATAGGTCTGAATTTGCATTCTTATATCTAATTTTGTTTTGACTTAGTCTTTTTAACTAACATCCCTGAACTTTAATTTCCATGTGAAGAAAATGAAGGATAATGTCACTGCTGTTTTGATTAAGAGTGTTATGAAATAATACTTGATGACTATCAAATATGGAATATTTCTTTTTTAAAAATTGTACTTATTTATTTTTATTTTATGTGTATGTGTCTGTTACCTGCATGTATATAATGCATCACGTGCATGCAATGCCCTTAGAGGCCAGAGGAGGGGGATGGATTCCCTGGAACTGGAGTTACCGATTGAACCCAGTTCCTGTGTAAGAGTATCCAGTGCTCTTAACTGTTGAGTGATCTCTTCTGCCCCATCAATTAGTGGGTATTTTGTGATGCATAAGAACCCTTAAGATCCTCAATCTAGAAAATCAAAGTGGAAGATTTTATTCTCATTATGGGAGAATACATTGAAGAACAGCATGTCTTGGTGGCTAAGTTCTGTTCTGTGCCTGAGACCATGGTAAATGTTTTTTCTAACCTGCAGAATAAGTTATGATAGGCCCTAATTACATTTTAGGATCATTTTGAATGAAGTTTAACAAACCCTTTGCAGATCTCACACATCCAACAAAACTGATCATTTTCTAGACACGTCTATACAAAACTAGCATGCAAGTGAAAATAGCTCAAAACCCTGTCACTCCATTTGTCTGAAGACAAGGAAAATCAATAAAAACAGATACTCAATGTTCTTTAGGGATGATGGTTGGAAATTGGCATAATTTCTGTCTTCCTAGAGTTCCTGGGACAAGCTCAGTACATGTTGTGCTATAGTCCTTTCTAGCTAGTGGATTTTGTATTTCCTAAGATGATAGAGATTATGCCTTTTGAAATGCAGTTTTTTTTGAAAAATAAAAGCTGTGGACCACTTAAGGTTCTCATTACTTTATGATAACAAAAGTGAATATTTATAATTCCCTTCCAATTGTAATCTATAACAATTCTTGCAATGTTAAAGAACATTTATCTCTAAAAATATTTTATTTATTATTTTTATTTTATGTATATGAGTGTATTGCCTGCATGTGTGTAATGTCACTTGTGTCATGAAATGCCCATGGAGGTCAGAAGAGTGCATCAGTTTCTTTCCATTCCCATCAAAGAATTTTTGAATAGGAAATCAATATGAGTGGAAAAAGCACAGAGGACATATTAGACCTGCACTGCAGGAAGGGCAAAGAAGACCTTGTGATGAGGTGGTACTTCTCTTTGATGTGCTCTGTTCTCTACCTATAAAATGCATAATTTGAACTAGACAATCCTGCTTGGTTCTGAAGTTCTGTGATGGGGTTCTTCAGATGTTATGGCATAGAAGTCCATTATTCACTTTAAGCATTTCATCATGTGTCATCATCACAGTGTACTGGGGAGGATATAAGAATGTAGATTCCATTGAGAATCTTGGTAGACATTTTTATTAGTGGCATTATGGCTTTTAAAATAAACACAAAATTACTGTGCATATTCCTGGTTACCATATTCAATTTTAGTTCATGCATAAAGAATTTAATGATAGCAATTGCAATATTTATCACCTTAAGCATTTATCATTTATTTGAACTGAGAGCATTTAAAGCCTTTCTTGGAGATTTGTTCAAGTATTCAACAAGTTATTGTTAATCATTCTTTGGAATACCAGGAAATGGGTCCCATAAGTTCCTGGAACCCTGGCAATATAAACCTACAGCAATGGTGTCAGCATGCCCCAAACCCATGCAAACTTAAGCAGACAAAAACCCAGCATAGAACTGAGGAAATGGACAGGCAGACCCCAATCTTAGATGAAGAAATATTTGTAATGATTACTGCTGGGTGAGGAAGAACTGATCTTCCTAAAGTGAGGGACTCTGGATAGGTTGACTAGACTTCAGTAGATGAACTTGCAGGGAGGAATGTCTGGGGACATTAATTAACATAATAAGCCTTAACACAAATGACAGAATGCATGGGTCCCAGTGGGGGCTGTGGGAGGTACCAGTGGGGGCTGTGGGAAGTACCAGTGGAGGACTGTGGGAGGTACCAGTTGGCGGGGGGGTGGGGGGGGCAAAGGGGACGATAAAGACCAACTGAGGTGTTCTGTATGAAATACAAAAAAATTAAAAAGGATAACTCCTAATGTTCTATTATATAGTGATTAAGATGGGGTGGGGTGGGATATGTATGAGTACAGTGCACACCTTTAATCCCAGCACTCCAGAGGCAGAGGATCTCTGTGAGATCCAGGCCAGCCTGCTCTATACAGGGAGTTCCAGGCCAGCTGGAACTACAGGGAGACCCTGTGTCAAAAACAAAAACAAAATAAAATACCCCCCCCCATTAAAATAAAGTAAAAATAAATCCTAAAAAGTACAGTAAGTTAGCTATGGTTAACAATTATTTGTATATTTCAAAATAAGAGAGGTGTCTGGTCACACAAAGAAACGTAAATGCCAAGGTGATTATCCTAGTCTGATCACTTTAACATTATGTAAATGTACTGCAATATCATACTGTAGACCACAGGAATACTACTACAGAATGGTAATGAAATGTCTTTTAAAATAGTGTAGATTGCAAAGTAAGAGAAAGTGATACCTGAGTAATATTTACTCGTGGGTTTCTTGCCAGGTTACTTTAACTTCCTTGGACTTCTTTCTGTTTCCTCATGAATCTAATGCAGACAGTAATTGTCTGCATATTAGAATGACTGAGATGAAGGAAGAGGTAAATATTTTGTGAAAACCAGGCATGAGCATGCTCAGTTTCCTTTTCCATTCATGTAGGTGAAGGGTTGTTTACCTCCTAGGGTTTGCTTTGAGGCTTCGATGAATCCAAATATATAAGATCTTTAGAAAAATACCTGACATAGGGCTAGGCATGGTGGCACATACTTGTAATAGCAACACAGGGGTTGGGGGCAGGAGGATGGCAATTGCAAGGTCACCCTTAGCTGTATAGTTCAGTCAATGAACAAAACTAAGAAGAAAGCAAAAGGAAATATATCTGGAATCCATAAATACTGCGTTTGTTTGTCGTATCATCTTCAGCTCATTACCAGAGTAATCTTTAAGTTTTAATATTGCTGGAACATGTAAGAGCAAATCCTACTTCATATTGCATTGTCCACGTTGTATTATGGAACACAGTAAAAAATTCCTGTAGATATTGATAATAAAACCTAGAGCATCACCAGAAACACTTTCTGTCACTCTCAGTGCTGAACACACTGCTTAATTCCTACTAATGTATTAGTAATATTGCATCCTTTTGTTTTCAAACTCTTTGGTGATATATTCTTAAATGGCAGGAATAGCTAGAAAAGTATTTTTCAAAGTGACTGTAACCCTAATCTCATATCCTTGCTCAAAACTTATATCCCATGATTTTACTTTTTAAATATAATTTTGATCTTATGCAATATTCAGTTATCATCTATATCTGGAATTCAATTTAACAATATGTGTTTTAGGTTTACATTGCCAACACCCTAAGATCCATGGCAAAACTTTATGAGAGCAAGTGTCATAGTCCAGGCTGTACTTAAACTCTGAATCCTCCTGTTTCTGTTTTGCAAATGCTAGGATTCCAGAAGTGTATTGTAATGCCTGTTTATGCCAAATGGTTTTTTCAAAAGGTTAAATTAAGTAACATGTTCAGAAACAATAAATATTGCTAATCATAAAAGAGTACTGTAAATCTCTGTTTAATATCTACTAATATGTGAGAGCCTGCTAAATTCGGAGCATACAAAGGAATGGATGAGCTCTAATACTTTCTATCAACTCTCAGGGTTTGGGGCATGGCAAAGTGTGGCTGGCTAAATCAGTAGCTCTTCCTAACTCTTCTCTAGTGTATGCTTACTCTGCAGCACTGAAAGATTTCTGTTGAACTGTAAACAGAAGTTTGCTGGACGCCTCAGAGTTAGGGGTGGAATGAACACTTCTGTTTTGCTATTGAAAGAGGAAAGTTGTGGCTGGTCAGAGCCTTCATTGTCTCCTTACCTGGAACACAAATCTGATCCCCTGCCCCATGCAGTTACAGCCTTTGGACTGTGAAGTAGTGAGTAAAAGTACCGGGTTCTTTAACACCTGGCAATACGCTATTACTCCGAAGTGCTAGTGGGGAACCAAGAGAAGGGGACTGGCTTGTGTGGCTTCGGGGGGTTTCTTACACCCCTCACCAACAGCTTGAGGGAAGTATCCCACATCCGGCATTGGGCGTTTCTTGCAGTGGGCAGTACTTAACACAGAACTCACACTGGTCAAAGTGCAGAGAATAAGTGTTTGTGGATTACTCATTCATAAGTGGAACATTTATAATCGTTCTCCTCAAAAGGCTCAGGGAATTTCATGGCGAAGGAGGTTGAGAGGTTGCAGGAGCCAGAAGTCAGGGACGACCAGGAGGAAAGCATGCCTCCTGGACATGACAGGATCAGTATGAACTCAGAGCAGCTGTGTTTGTCTACATAAGGCCTACACAAGGCCACACTAGTCAACGTAACAGCATGCATGGAGAAGGACCCACAAGTCCACACTCCTAGGGGAGAGGCAGTTTTATTTCAGGGTGTGACCCCTGGTAGGTCATCCATACTCTGCTGGCTGGTTCCACACTCATGTGTATATATATGGGCAGCACAAATAAGTAGTTGCATGTATGAATCTACAGCACTTACAGAAACTTGCACAAGACCTGTGTAAACCCAAGTCAGACAGGGACACGACACAGATGAGACAGGTAGGCAGGAAGCTCTGGACCTAGGTGAGGACCTGCTGGGCTGGCATTTAATGGATGTGGAGAGAGGGAGAGACGGTTTTCTGATATGAGGGCTGGTAGGTTAACCAGATCCCTAGGGTTAGATCCACATCTAAGAGCACTCGGGATTAGACTCAAGAAGCCTTTAAAAGAGTGACAAATGATAATAAAGGTCGTGAAGTTGGTGCATGGGGTGGGGTAGTAAGGAGACTGTGGAGACTGGGGAGTGTGGGGAATGGGAGGGGTCTGGACATGAGCAATGGGGGGGTGGTAAGGAGACTGTGGAGAACAGGAGGGGTCTGAATATGAGAAAGATTCATTGCATGAAATTCTAAATTCAGTAAAAGATTTTTAAAGGAAACATAACTGGGAGGGGCGGGGATGGGGTGGATCTGAGAGGAGCTAGAGGGGGAAGTTGAGGTAAAGAGATCAGAGCATATTGTATGCATATATGCAATTCTCAAAAAATTAATAAAAGTATATCTAAAAAATCACAGGAGTAATTTCTTAAGGAAACACAGAAAGATTTGGGTAAATATTGCCAGTTAGCCCAAAGAAATTCCGAAAGATCTGATATAAGCAATAAGTGAAAACCTAAGTCAACTAGATGAGTGAACTGGAAGAGACCTGTAGGAATCGAAGTGGAGACTTGGTGAAAAAATAGATAGTTGTGACACTGTCAGGAGAGGAATGGGAGCTTACTGCTTTAAAGAGATGATAGATGATCGATAGACAGTACATAGATGGTATATAGATAGATGATTGATAGGTGATAGATGATTGACAGATGATAAGTGATAGATGATCGATAGATGATAGATGTAGATAGATATATGGTAGATAGATGGTTGATAGATGATAGATGACAGATAGATGATAGGTAGATGATAGAGAGATAGATCAATCTATACATAGATGATAGATATATGGTAGATATATGGTAGATAGATGATTGATATATGATGATAGGTAGATGATAGATGATCAATCTATAGAAGATAGATAGATAGATAGATAGATAGATAGATAGATAGATAGATAGATAGATAGATAGATGATTGGAGGTAGCAACAGCAAATGGAATAAACATGACCAAGATTAAAGTTAGGAGGGAGGAGCCTTGAGGAAAATACACAAAATTCAGTACAAGACCATAGAATGGGCAAGCGACTCAGTGGTTAAAGACTTTGCTTTGCAAGCTTGAGAACTGGAATTCAGGTGCCCAGAACCTATTTAAATTATGGATGGGTGAGGTGGGCTGCCTGTAATTCTGTGCCAGGAAGGCAGAGATGGGGGATCCTCAGAGACAGGCCAGGATATTGGCCATGTAGATGAGCTCTTGGTTTGACTGAAAGACCCAGACCCTGCCTGAAAGAATGCAGTAGAAGAGTTTGGAGGATAATTCCTCTTATCAGTCTCAAGCCTACACATGCATGTGCACACAGACACACACATGTGCCCAGACATATGCAAATACACACATGTATACTACACATACATGAAAATGGAAAAAGATAAATACACAATCATATGAGATGCATTACTTATAAGGAAATAATAGATATGGAAAGAAAAAGAAGGAAATGCAGTAAACCTGTAATTTATAGGACTAAATTAAAAGTGGAAGAGAAACTCCTGAAATGGAGGTTTAGCTGAGCTTTAAGAACAGTGTATTATGCTAAGATTAATATGCTTTAAGGGCAATGACAAATAAATAGATTATTGCATGAATACCAACTCATATTCAAGAGGGGAAGAATGAGATTAATCTTCCCACAGTTCATTAAATGTGAAAATCCTGTAGATTGATGTCTAGAAATTATGAGAACAAGAAAATGTAATCCATAGTTTTATACGTACCTAAGTTTTCTTTTAAATATAGTTTCAAATGTGTCTTCCTAAGTTGCCAGTGCAATTGCAATAGTATAAATCCAATTGAAGGGAACCAAAAAGGACAAAATAAATACCGCAGTAATGGAAGCAAAGCCTTGCAAAGTACTTATGCACTGGCTTTATCATCTATCTATCACCTATCATCTATATATCTATCTATTATCCATTATCTAACATTTATCACCTACCATCTATCTATCCATATCTATCATCTATTATCTATTATTTCTATCTATCTATCATCTATCTGCCATCTGTTTATCTCTTTATCTAGCTATCATCTATTACCCATTATCTCTATCACCTATCATCTACCTACCATCTATGTCTCTTTATTTAGCTATCATGTATTATCCATTATCTCTATCATCTATAACCTATCATCTATGTATCATCTATCTATCTCTGTCATCTATTATCCATTGTCTCTGTCTATCATCTATTATATCTTACCTCTACCTATTAACCATCTGTCTATCATCTATTTATTATCTCTATCATCTATTATCTCTATCTGTGTGTCTATCAGTCAGTCAACCAATCATCTATCTACCATCTGAGACAGGGTTTCATGTACTTCACTCTGGCCACAAACCTCCAAATCTCCTGCCTCCATTTCACAAATGCTATAATTTCAAGGATGAGCCACCATACTTGGCTTATTTTCTTTTGAATGCTTGGGTGTGTATAAAATCAGATTACATTTTCTTGTCTTCATCTGCAGTGTGTGGACACTTAGTGAACCCTGCCAAAGATTGACCTCTCCCCCACTCCTTGACATTCATGCCATTGATTTGTTGTCTTTAAATTTCATTAGACACACCATGGTATATAGTGTCCTACAATCCAGACAGGAGCTGTGATTCACGAATTCCTTTCTTTCCTATTAGTAATTCAAGTACTTTGGGGAAAAGTGATTCTGTATTCTTTATATTTTTTTAATTACTTAAGAACTTTTTACTAGCCAGGTATGGTGGTATTCCCCTTTAATCCCAGCACTCAGGAGGTAGAGACAGGTGGATCTCTGTGAGATCTAGGCCAGTCTGTTTTCCATCGTATATTCCAGGCCAATTGGGACTATGGGAAGATCAAAAAGTCTCAAATAAGAGAGAGAGAAAAAAAGAACAAAACAAAATGAAACAAACAAAAAGCCTTTTGAATTACTAGACTTATTTATTACTGATTTTTATGTGATGGGGCCTTGTCAGGGGTTCACTGAAAATAAATAGTTCCATTTTAAAAGGATCCGCACTGAAAGCAGTTTCAAAGAAAGGCCTTTGCTTCAGGATTTCAACTTTTCTCATTCACTGGATACAACTTTAGGATTTTGGCTTGCAAATTTACCTAAAGTGTCATTGAACGCTACAGTGCATAAAGTGTGGAGGTGGTCTTGCTTGCTAAATGGCTTATTATTTCATGTTTTTAGCAATTTAACAAAATTATTTGATACTTCGAGATGAGAAAAAAAACCCTGACAGAAATGCATTACTCTATATTAAATGAAGTCAATTGAAGCCAACAATAGGCTAGTCAAGGAGAAGAACTACTAGAAAACTAAAGTCAGTAATTTAATTTCAATATGCAGTTAGTATAAATGGGAATAAAAGATCCAATTTGTCCATTCCTTGGAAATAAATAACATGGTGAGTCCTGTTCTAATTTCAGCTTGATGTGTGGATGGTGGGAACCGACACGCAGGCCACTAGGTAAGCTCTGGTTTAGGACCACACAGGCAAATTAAAGGTACATTTGTACGTATAGCGAGGAAACAGTTAGCAAATGATTTTGAAGATAGTAATTTAAAAAAAAAATTAAAAAATCAGAAAGCAGATCCCAGGTTTTCAGATTGTATAGCTTATATTATTCAGTTAGTAAGATTAAAAGGGGATGTTAAGAAAAAAACACAACTCTCACACATAGCTATGAAGCAGTTCACTCATTGTGAACCACCCGAATGAGTCCAGCTTAGACGTGGTGTAGAAAACAGAGCGCAGCTTGTCAATCTGAAGCCTGCTTCTGCCACGGCCTCGCTCTGTGACCTTGAGGCTCCCTCCTGTTACCTCCTCCTTCTCTCTGTGCTAAAGGGGTGCTTACATTATATGACGATTCCAAAGCTGTTTGTAGAGGACCAGCATACTTCTGTCAGTAGTGGACAGTAACAGAATGATGAGGAAGACAGTAAGCGATTTAGAAACAAACGAGCAACAGAAACAGTAAGGGGAAAAAAGCATTTTTCTTTTTCCTGGTACATCTAGAAATCCACTGCCGTCTGAGACTACACCGTGATTTTTTTCCCCACTCTCAGATCCCCACCCTAGATCTGTCCTTCCTCTATTGTTTCATTTCTTTTAGCAGTAACACGTGGTAGCTACTACATACCCAGATTTCCCCTCCATATAACTAACCTGTGAGAGACACATTAAACGGGTGAAGAAAGCAGTGGTTTCGAGTAGGACTGCGATAAAGGAAATGAATTGTGGGTGGGGTGAGCATCTAGTTGGGGAAGGGGCTTTAAATGGAACGGCATATATAGGGCAAGTACCTTTCTCTTTCATTGATGCCACTTGTATATGGTTCCACAGACTGACAGACATGTGATCAGATGCTATTGATTTCTATTGAACAACTCTGTTATGTCTTGGGATGCATTTTGATACTAACATTTCTCTATAGTAGAAAACAATAAGAAATGAAAGATATGTCACTGAGTTTGTATGAAAAGCACCAAGCTGTGTTTTCATACTATTAAGAAAATCATAAAACTACAGTAAAGCTTTAGCTAAGAAACACTAATAAACTCTTCCTTTTTTCCCATTCCTTTAGGGTGATATCACCCGCACAATCAATTCTTAAATTTCTGTGGTTTGCTAAGATAGTTCACCTCTGCCTAGAGGTTGTGCTGGCTTTGTAAGACTAAAAAATTGTCTTTTATGCAAAGAATTAGAAACAAGAAACTACAACATTGTCTAGAACCAGAAAATATTTCATTTAAATAGGTTGCAGTAACTGACATGCTACAGGTCCATGCATGAGGCATCCCAAAGTGCATACTCTACTCTTACGAAAGCATTATTTTGTGAAACTAAAGATTTCTGCCATTGCCCAGAGCCATTGGTTGTCTTGACTTACCGTGGGGTTAGTGTTACAGACCTCTCTGTCGGTATTGTTTGAGGTCAGAGGCAATAATGCTGGTTTCCAGTAAAAAAAGAATGCCTATAAATATTTTCTTTTTCGAAAACTCTTTAATCAGCATTTCTGAAGACTGAAACTTAAGAGAATAAAGAGCTGACAGAGAGGAAGTGTCAGACACATGAAGGATGGTGGGGTCCCAAACGTTCCTCTGTTCTAACTGGGAAGTAAGCTGCCTGTGAAACGTCCTGGGAATCACACTGGGAATAGTTTCCAACTTCAGTTTAATGACTCCTGAACTCCCCCAACTTTTCTCATCCCCATAATCAACGTTTAAATCTTTGATTCTCATGAATATCAGTGATTATTTATGGTATTGTTCCTGTCCTTAACTCTGTTTAAACACAAGGAGAAACACATAAATAGTGAGACATTAAAACTGCTGATTGGTAGACACTCAAAGAAAAAGCAAAAATCTCCTGAAACCTTTGTGTGGAAAGCAAAACTCAGGATTGCTCTTTGACACAGGGACCAGGCACTTAGGCACTGGTCAGACGTGTCTCTTAGACAATTATGGAAGGTAGCTTTCCTGCCCCCACCTTTTTCGTTTCTTTTTTCTTTTTTATTGGGAAAGGCAATAACTTAATTATGTTAGTCAGTTAATGAAAAATTATTTGATTTCACGGTTAAGTCTTCCCTTTGCACACTCGCTGTAATTGTTGCTTTAGAATTTCACTCTTTGCACATGGAAATTCCAGAACTAATGTTTCCCACATGAGCAGTAAGAAAGATGCATTAGAATAATGACTCCAACTCCAAGGCTTAAGGTTTCCATTTTATTCTGCACATTGGACTGATGCACTGTAAATGTGGGTTCAAATGAACCACACTTTGATGACATATGACTATATTAAAAGCTTAACCGCTGTATTGTTACTAATTTTCCCAGAGAACTAGCCAGACTCTCAAGGGCTCTTTAAGGGATTAAGACCTCTGAGTTTCAATGCAACACAAAGGCAAGGAAGTGGCCAGTATTTGGCAATATGCATCAGATATATAGATAGATAGTTAGATAGATAGATAAATAGAGAGATAGATAGAAGTATAGATACATATAAATTTTCATTGAATTTTAGTTGAATAAATTTCAGATTTGTATGGTTAAATATAAATAAAATATTTGTTTACTTCAGTACTTTAAGGACCTTTAAATTGTGAATAGATTTGGGGATCATTAGGAATAGGGGTGTGGCAGATAACGTTTTTCCATAGTATTGCTTCTTGGAATCTATTCACAATGATTGTTTTAAGATGTATCTTTATCTTATGTTAAACTTGCATGGTGTTTGGGGAAATGCCAGTGGAAGACTTGCTTCGTAACCCATGAGGCTTTATGTTAGAAGAAGTTCAAGATTATTCAGCAATAAGGTTGAAGGATAAAACACTCAAGCAAACTGTCAAGGGGACAGAGCAAAGAGACAGCATGATGTGGATCTTAATTCCATTTGTTTTCCAATTCTAATCTCAGGGTGGTGATAGGCACAGGAATTGTGGCTGAATAATTCGGGGCGGTCTGATTATACAAGCACCGAGCGTGGAATGAAGTCACCATGACAGGATACAGAGAGTATTTGGATTGAGAGTGGCATTGTAATTATGCCTAAGTGTTGTAGCTAAAAGATTGGATATGTTTTTGGCCTTTGACAGAACCCTGGCATCGTGAACAGTATCATAATTATCATGAAACCTCTTCAGTTCAGCAGCCACAAGTCTTAGGAAGAGCATATTTCAAAACTTAAGCTTTGTAATGTTTAAAAGGATAATGAAGGGTCTCGGTGGTTAGAGCACTGGCTGCTCATACAGAGAGCCATGGTTTTGTTCCCAGCACCCACATGTTGGCTAACAACCTTCTGTAATTCCAGCTCTAGGAGATCTGATGCCTTCTTCTGGCTTCTGTGGGCATTACACACATGGGGTCCCTTACATACATGCAGGCAAAATGCTCGTACACATAACATAAAAAAATAACAATTTTCTAATAATTTCCTAGTGCACTTTGTCTATTTACTTATGTTTCTGTGTGTGAACAGATGTGTGATACATGCACACATGAGTGTGCAGGAATGTGCACGTGCACAAATATAGAGGGCAGAATAGGACATGAGGTGTCCTGCTGGATTGCTCTGCATCTTAGTCTCTGAGACAGGCTCTCTTACTGAACCTGGAGCCAGGCTGGCACCCAGCAAGCCTGAGCAGTTCGCCTGTCTCTGCTCCCATAGCATTAAGGTTACAGGCTGTGTGTATCCATGCCTGAGTTTTTATATGGTTCCTGGGATCGAAACTCAGGTCCTCATGCTTGTGTGGCAAGGCAAGTGTTCTCATCCACTGAGCTGCATCTCCCACCCCTGTTTAATTTATTTTTAAAAATGCCTTTGTTTATGTGAAGATATCTATAACCTAGCCTGAAATGTTAGCCTGAAATAAATGGAACACTCTTGATCTGGCCATTAAAGCCATTTACATAGCTGTGAAATAATTTAGTTCTGGCCATTTTGTCAAAGGTATAATGTTAGACTGTCATAAATAAACACTTCTTTTTTCTGTCTCCTGTTCTTCTTTCTTCAGCCTTCAGTACCTTACAAATGACAGAGCTCTTGTGTATGGCATGAATTTGGATTCAGCCTTGTAAAAAGCATTCCTTTCCTTGTCATCAAATTATTTCAGCTGGGCAGTAAAGGTATTTCTCACTGTTACAAAATGTTTCCATCAATATAGAGTGTAAGCAGTGACCTCTAGGTGACCTATGATTCTCAGAATAATGGTTATTTGAATTTATCTGCCCACTGGGACACTTAGCAAAGGCTATGTGTATATGTATATATAAATTGAGTATTATAGATAAGAATTATTGCTTTGTCAAAGTTACCTGTTCTCTTATTAAGGTGAATGTGAGGAAAATTGAAGACAGAGAAATCATAGATTGGTTACATTTCAAGCCGTCAGAGTGTCTAGAGATATATAGTGTAACCGTTACCTTTTGAAGGTGAGGACATCAAGTTCCTAGTTATTGATGTTGGAATATGTTCAGTTTGGGTTGGCGACCTCAGAACACAGGTCTCCAGACTCTGAGAGAAGCATTCATTGCTACATGTTCTGCGTTCTCAATTTCCATTTCCTAGCTAGGGTTAGACTCTCCATAGAAGGGAGTACACAGAGCATAATATTATGATAAATATCACATGTAGTAAAATATTGACTAATAACATAATAGTTTATATAATATTATAAACAATTATAATAGACTATATTATACAATAATCTATTGTATGATGAATTGTAATATTGATTATAAATGATATAATATGGTGCTATAGTATACCATATTACTTTATTATTATAATATGTACACAGTATAGCTCAGTGGTAGAGTGCTAACCTGTGTATGCAAGGCCCTGGAATTGGTCCATAGCACCTCAAACAAAACAAAACAAGCCACACAGAGAAATGCTCATAGAAAATGACCAGGCAATCACTTAAACACATCAGAACAGTGACAAGGATATAGGGAGCAAGAAAAGTGAAAAGAGCCAGGTGTGGTGGCACATATCTTTAATCCCCTCCCTTGGGAAAGGATGCAGAGTCGAGTGGATCTCTGTGAGATGAAGGCCAGCCTGGTCTCAGTGACACCAGGCCAGCCGGGGCTGTGAGAGAGGCCGTGTCTCAAAACAACAGAACAAAACATAAAGAAAAGAAAAGCAGTTTGGGGTTTCAAATGCTAAAAAAAAAAAAAAAAAAAAAGAAAAAAGAAAAATGTACTTGTCCTTTTAGCGTTCTGCTTTGGTTTGTTTGTACAGCATATATAAACTACATTTGGAAATCAGGTTATATAGCTAGGATCCACTATGGGGCTCTCGCGATAACGCATTTATTTGTAAAATTGGTTTTGAATGTAAAATACTAAAACTCATTTGTCTTTAATGACAGATGTTTACTATGTGTTCAGGGGTTGCTGTCTGGTTATTATGTATTAAAGATGGCTGTGTTTTTTATTATTCATAAAATGTTCCATTTCAAGCTCGTGAAAAAATCTAGATTCCTATACATACTTCACGTGTCTGTTGCTCCTAGTTCCATTTCATCGTCGTCGTCGTCCTCCTCCTCCCCTCCTCCCTCCCTCCCTCCCTCCCTCCCTCCCTCCCTCCCTCCCTCCCTCCCTCTCCTCCTCCTCCTCTTCCTCCTCCTCCTCCTCCTCCTTCTCCTCCTATTCTTCTTCTTTCTCTTCTTCTTTTTCCTCCTCCTCCTCCTCCTCCTCCTCCTCCTCCTCCTCCTCCTCCTCCTCCTCCTCCTCCTCCTCCTCCTCCTCCTCCTCCTCTTCTTCTTCTTCTTCTTCTTCTTCTTCTTCTTCTTCTTCTTCTCCTTTCTTCTCCTTTCTTCTCCCTTCTCCCTTCTTCTTCCTTCTCCTCCTCCTCCTCCTCTTCCTCCCCCTCTCCTCCTCCCCCACCCCCAGTACCCATATGAATTTTTCCCCACTTTTTTTTTAGTTTTAGATCAGCTTCCAGGAGTACTTAGCATTCTTGAAATGAACTCACAGCCCATATTTCACAATTTCATTATTAAACCATTAATTAGTTTCTACCCTTTGGTTGGACTTTTCTTCCCTTTCTTCTCTTCCCACATTTAATTTAATTTTTTAATTCAACGGAAGAGCTTAAAATCTGCTAAGTCAGCCCTTGGTTGCTCTCCAGCCTGTTGTGCATGAGTAATTGACTTTGGCTAGACAGACCAAAATTAAATTCTCAGATTGCCTTAGTTTTAGCAGAATTGTGCTGGCATTCCTCTCTGCTCCTCATAATATGTTCCTCTTTGAATTTTATTGTGATTGTCAGGTGGGGGTGAGGGAAGGCTTGTTCTCATGCTAATTGGTTTTACAGCAAGATTGCTTCTATTGAATCTGCACATCTAACTCAGTTTAATTCAATGGAAAGAGCCCTGTAACAGGAGGCAGCAGGTCTCATTCCTCTTTCTTGGATGAATTATAAAAAAACCTTCACGTTTTTTTTCTTGACAGAAACAAGGGCTGCAGGAAGTTATCTTTAACATCCCTCTCTAACCCTTCTATCGAATTCTGTGACTACTGAACTGGCCCTAATCTCAGCCAAGTAGAAAATTTTGAGGTAGTAGTTGTTTTTTGCAGAGAATGTGGTGATAACATTATTTCAGTGGGTAGGTCAGCTGGGTTCCACTGCAGTTAACCTTCTTGTGCCAATTTTCCACCATTTCTCTCCTCTTTTCTCCTCATCAAATATCTGGTCCATTCAGCCAGCTACTGTGGGATCAACCTCTCCTACAAACTTGCTTGTCAATTATTTATGTAAGAGCATTGTTGTATCTGTTCAAAAGTCTCCTTTTTTCCCCACAGCACTTAGTAATTTATCTAAGATGTATATACATTCTTCCCTTTTGGTCATATAACAAAGTAGTTGTGAGAAAGCTGGCTGTATCTTTCTACATATATTTAATAATAGTCTTCTGGAATTGTTAGACTTGTGGAAAGAATTGGGTCATGATTATTTCTGTGTATGTTAAAGCTTCAGTAATTTTAATTGTGAAAAATAACTAACCACAAATTGAACTGTTAGTGAGATAAATGTGTGCCTTATATCGAAACTGACAGAGCACTGACTGGTAAAATCTGGTCACTGACCTAAAGTCCAAAGATGAATCAGGGGACCTTCACTGCCTTTTAATTACCATTTCTGAATAAAGTCCAGATGCTAGAAAAAAGATTTTAGGAAAGTAAAGCTGGTATTAGTATACAGATCTGAAAAATGGCTGGTCTAGTAGTCTTGTCAGTGACGTGGGGTTCACTAAAGCAAATTATAACATAGTGGAATTGTCAGTACCTTTTCCTTGAAGAACATGTAATACACATGACTCATTTCTACTCTTTCAGCTAAAGCCATTTCATCCTAAACTAACCCAGATCAAGTTTTCACGCCCCCAGAAGCACTATCAATAGCTTGACATTTAATAGGATTTCTTTATGATCTGAAATGGATGCTATCTAGACACTAATAACCAGATAAAGAGGAAACATCAGCTGAAGATTTATGAAAGCTTTACACCCAATCACATTTGATCTGTTCTAGCCAACAAAATCTTACTTTTTCAGTGAAGTTCATATAACTTATTGGTATTAACTTATTGAGTGATCATTTATCCAGATACTCCAGTCTTACATGTTTACATTTTTATATTATTTTTATGTTGTTTTTTAAGTCTCCTAACTTTTCTTTTGGAAATATTAACCAGAGGACTAAGATAGATCTGGAATCCCTGAGCATTCAGAATACCATTACATCATTAGTCAGTTCACATTGTAATTTATTCACAGGTCTGTTACCTGAGAAACTTGGTCATAGAGGAATACTGATGTTTTGAGAGAATCTAAGTTTGTATGAGTGCAATATTTATTTTTGTAAATCACCGTTGAAATCAGTAAGTGAAATGTAGTAGAAAACCTTTAATACTAAAATTTTAGGTTTCCTTATATTTCTATACCAATGTTTCAATGTTATGAAATTCCACCTCTCATTTGAATTACCTCATTTGAAATCTTTAAGAAATGCTAAACTACACTGTTATATCTGTGGGTTCACATTTGTGGATTCAGCCAACCACGGATGAATATTTTAAAAGACATTGTGTGTATGCTGAACATGTGTGTGCTATCTCTTGATATTCCCTAAATAATGCAGGATAACATTTATTTAGTATTAATTATTATAAGTAAACACAGAGGATAATCAGGTGAGGGGACCAACTAGAGCATATGCAAATGTAACTATCTTAGTTTTCAAGAAATTTTTCTGAGTGATACTGAGTTTTTGGTGCTAGTTGATACTTGCCTGATAATAAAACAGGTGTTCATTTTTAGAATTCATTATATATACTTAAATAGAATGTTTGTTGGATAACCGTTGGCTTCACAGTTCTATATCTGTCTATTGGGGCAAACTTTTAATTTGAATATTTGTATCTTCTAAAGTATGGTGGTCACTTTTGCTGCCTGATCTACCAGCAACAAAACAAATGCAAACAGTATACAAGACTAATTAAAAATATCAATTCTTTAGCTGAAATTCAGACCCTATAATTTCTTCTTATTATTGATATATTCTTATTTATATCTACATTTTATATATTTATACTTAATATGCCTTTTAATGTCTTCAAATGAAAAATGAAAAAACTGGCAAAGGTTTCTTAATAAATAGGAATATTTTGTATTCTATTTAAATTATTCCTTATAACTAGTGTTTACCAAATACTTGTAGCACATAGAATAGGAGAACACATATCTCTGTCTATACTGAAAGAATTGCAGAATAAGATTTTGTGAAAACTGGGTGAAACATGTCTGTAAAAATACACAGAGGCCAGGCGACGTGTCACATTAGATATGTGGTTTGCACTCTGGTTATTGTGAGCACTGGAAGGTTTATAAGGGAACTAGTACCATCCATTCTATCTTAGAAATATAATTATGCTTGTTACAGAAGAATGAACTGGGATGGGAGTAGTGTAGAGAGGTGAGGGTACAGAACTGAGGATCGTCTAATCAGAAACTCAGTACAGTAATCCAAGTGATGAACGAAGAAACTGTAGTTGAAAAGTAACAGACAGATTTTCAGTATATGCAGGAGGAAGAATCAATAGATCTTAATGACCAATTATGGGTACGAGTGTGGAATGCAATGGATTTTGCAAGCTCCTGGGCTGGGTGACTGAATAAGTGGTTGAGCCAATAGGAAGAGCATAAGAAATAGAGTTGGGGGCAGGGAGCTTCCCATACTACAAGAACGATTCTAACAGACCTTTATGGAACGAATTAAAAGATCATTCCATGAGGCGTTCAGAAGGTGAAAATGCTCAGGAAATGAGTACAATGAAAAAACTGGCAAAGGTTTCCTAATAAAGAAGAAAGAACATTCCAAACCCTGAACTTAGAGAAAACCAGGTGAAGAAGAGTATTTAATTATATAAATGAGTATTAAGAGAAGCAATTACTTAAATGGCAAGCACCTAGGGGTTTATCACAGCTTATGAGTAGGTAAGATTTTGGCTTACAATGTTCTAGATAAGCTTCAGAAATTTTAAATTTTATTAGTTGCTGAGGGAGAACATACTTAGAGTGCTGGCCTTAAAAATCAAAACTAGGGGGGCTGGAGTGAAGTTTTGGAGGAGTTACAGGCATAGATTTATTGTTTAAAGATGGATCCTGGACTAGCGATCAGTTTATGAGTTTTAGCATGTACTTGGTTTGTGAAGAAAACCCTGGAGATACCCAAAGAGATGCAGCATAAAGAGAGACCAGGGGAGAATGGCATCTTGTGCTGTGGCAGCAATAGCTGGGCTACTGTTCTCCACTCTTGCTGGGCCTCTAGCTTCATATTTCATACTGTAACCTTTAAATTATTTACATAATATATGGGGTTCCTTGTAGAACAGATGTTTCATAAAACTTACAATGATTCTTAGGTATACCATAAACAGTACTAAATATGGGAAAGTAGTTATTAGAATATTCCTTTAACTACTTGGCAAAACTTGAAATGTTTGGAAAGTCCATTTGATGTCAATTCAAGATTTTGGTAGCAATTTTGATGGCACAGTAACACAGTGTCAGAGTTTAACTTTCTTGAGAATAAAAGGATTAAAATACTAATCTTAGTCCTGGAAAGATGGCTCATCTATTAAGAGCACCGGCTGCTCTTGAGGAGGAACTGTGTTAGATTCCCAGGACCCACATGATGGTTAACAACCATCTATAAATCCAGTTCCAGGGGATCTGATGCCTTATTCTCCCCTCATAGGCATTGCCCAACACTGATGCACTCACTTACACATGTGCAGGTAATATGCTCATACACATAAAATTAAAAATAAATACTAATCTTAGTTCAGTCTCCTCACTAGTTGACATCATTTTTATGTCATTGGATCTCAAGCTTGTTCATAGATTTCTGGTGTTTTTTCTTTAAATCTGAAAATTGGGTTTAATTCCAAGTAAATTATCAAGTACCTCTGAGTACATTCATGTTTTAATAAATATATTTATTTTCTTTGAGAGTTTCATGCAATGTAATTTGACCATATTCACCCCACTGCTCTCAGACCTTCCCCAACTGCCCTAGTGAAAACACTGTAAGGGCCAGAGGTCCAGGAGGACCAGAGCAAAACCATGTCTTCTGGACATGACAGAATGTCTGCACTCAGGAATTTACAGCAGCTGTGGTTGCCTGCATAAGATCTTCCTGAGATCAAGCCAGCCAACATTCTAGCATGCAGTAGGGAGGGGTTCCTTAGACCCTTCATTCCAATGGAGGAGTTATGGATTCTGGAAAGGGAGGGTCTGTTTTCTCTAAGGGTGTGATTCCAGGTAGGTTGATTAGTTTCTGGTGGATGGCCAGACACAGAGTAATTGAAGGCCATGGAGGATTAAACTTCAAAAATGGAGGATTTCTGTTTGTGTTTTTAATAACTTACATCGTTTTATTCCATTTATTAAGTGAGCTAATGTGTTCCATACTGCAACCAATTTAGAAGCAAATTTCAAAGTTATTAGTTAAAGATGTGATTAACCAAGACCAGGAAAATTCATTTTAAGTACATAAAATGTCTGTGTTAAAGTAGGGGGAACTTTTTCATCCTCCTTTTCTCTTCTTTTGAAAACATTGAGGTATTTGGGCATGTCTTTCCTTTACATTGCTCTCTGGCTTTTACAGAGGGCTCTTTCCATAAACATATGACCATGACTATCCACATGAATGCCCTTATTATTAACTAAATTCAAATAGTTTGGCCAAGCAAAGTTTAAATCTCCAAAGGGAAAAGTGAACCTTGAATTTTAGTGTGCTTTTCACAGTTGATTCTGTTCAGGTTGCTGCACTATCCTGCTGTGTCTAGCTGTGTGCCACTGCTGTGAGACGACATAAGTAGCTGAACTTGCCCTTGAGGAGGTTAGTTTCAAATAGCAAAAGTAACAACATAAGAAGCTGTCTTAAGATTAAATCAGACGAAAGAGGCACAAGTTTGCAAGAAGAAATTACAAAGTTTCAGTTAAACTCATTCAAGGAAGACAGTAAGCATTTGTTGAAGGAATGGTAATTTTTAAATCCGTTTTAAGAAATTTTAAAGTAGGCAAGTTGACACCCCAGTTCAAAGGTTCATAGAAAGAAGAAAACAAAGTCCAAAATGATATTGGAGAATCATAAAACAAGGGAAAACTTGCCCTACTGGAATGTGTAGGATGTTGCTTATTTCAAAGATGGAGCGCTAAGTTCCATCCCACATGATTTTTAATAATGTTCTACTGCTGCCACTGAGTCATCAAATGTGCAGTTCAACTTTCTTTTTGAATTTATTTGGATCAATAAAATAATGGGTCATGATCTCTTCTTTGACTGACTTGCCAGGCTCATACTTAATGGATCATAAATCTCACCCTCTGCTCTTTGGAGTGTGCATTCTCAGACTTCCGGGAACATTTTCTTGGATTCTTTGCTCTACAAAGCTCAAGTTGCCACAGAGAGATCAACATAGTGATAATGAATGCCCCTTGTTGGTAATCCCAGCAGGCCCTGGTGGTAATCACAACAGCCCCTGGTGGTATTCCCAGCCAGCAGCCTCTCCCACCCGGCAGCCAGTACCAAAGGCTACCCCCACAGTGAGGCTGTTCTGAACCTCATCACTGCCCTGGTTGGTGTTTGAGAAGATGCTGTTAGAAGTAGAACGTTGTGGCTGCTCACAAAATCATGAACAATACTGACTTTTAAAATAAAGACTCACACATATTTTTATAACCCTAAGTAAGCATCTGTGTAAAATGTATTATGAAGCTACGAGGATTGAAATGTGGTAATGGTACATGAACAGAGAAGTGGTCTAACTGGGGAGGGGAAGGGCCTTAAGGGAGTCCTGCTCACCAAGGCTAAAGACATCAATGACTGAGGAGGAGGGAAGAGTGCGTCACAAGCGGGCCACAAAGAAAAATTAGATTCCTGCTTCACATCATAAACAATAACAGAAAAACAACCAGTCAGCTGAAGACTTAAATGCAATTAACAAAATGCTAAAGCCTATGAGAAGATGAAAGAAAACATTTCTATCACTATGCACAAAAATAAGTTGCCAAATAAGGCATTAAAAGTTGGGGAGATGGTTCAGATGAAAGTGCTTGCTGTGCAAGCATGAGGACCTGAGTTCAGTTCCCAGTACCCAAGTAAAAGCTGGACTGGGTAGTGAGAACCTATAACCCAGGTGTTGTGTGGGGCTGAGGCAGAAGGATCCCAAGCTCTTGCTGGCCAGCCAGCCTACCTAATTAGAGAGCTCCAAGTTCAGTGAGAGTGCCTGTCTTAGAGAGTAAAAAACTGGAAGGCATTAAAGGAGGACACTTGACTTTGACCTATGGCCTCCTGAGACTCATACGTAGGTACAAGCATGCTCATTTACACAAACATGCATACATACATATCTCACACACACACACACATACACACACACAAGCATGCCGAGTACAAGTGTTAAATGACAAAACAAATAAATTTAGAACATTCATAATTTTGTTTTATAAAACAGAAAATTGCTATAAAACTAAAAGGCACATCTGAAAGAAGATACTTGTAATATATAGAACTGGAACTGACAGTTTTTATCCAGGTAATATTAAGATCTCTTAGAAATTGTAATAATAAAGAACAGAAAAAGGAGATGGAAGAAGATATGGAGGAGATGGCCTCAAAGAAATAAAGCACTTCAAATAAACCAAAAATAGGAATAAACAATTTGGAGAAGAAAACTAAAGGACAGATATACTTTATATGTTTTTGAATATCAGCTAAAGAGACCTTCACTTAAAAGATACTTGGTTTCACCAACAATTAAGGAAACAGGATTTGAATAGTAATAAGGTAGTATCTCATAGCCATTAAGCACCACCAATGGTTAAAGCACTACAAAATTCAAGCTTAAGAGGTGCAGAAAATTAAACTTCAACTCAACACTGGCTGGAATATAGATTGTTCTTGGCTCTTGGGGAAGCGATCTTGGAACATATTGTATGCCTGATGCCGGCAATATTCTAATTGTTTGAGGCACCCAAGGAGACGTATGATGTTTGCTGAAGAATGATTTATACTGGTGACAAAACTGACAAACTCAGTATCCTAGTTACTGTAAAAAAAAAAGAAGGAAAGAAAAGAAAAAAAGTCTGGGGGCCTATGAGATGGCTCATCAGGTAGAAACATTTGCCACTAAGCTTGATGACCTCAGTTCAGTCCCTGGGACCCACATGATGATATAAGGGGCTAACCGACTCTCACAAGTTGCCCTCTGACCTCCACATATGAGCTGGTGCACACATAGACACACACACACACACACACACACACACACACACAGAGGAGTGTTTTAAACTGCACGTAGTATGATGACATAGAATTGGGAAATTCAGTTTAAATTGTTTACATTTCAGATAAAAGTGAGCCAAAGGAAGATGCTGGTCAGAATGTAACTGGAGTTCTAAGTCAGCTTGAAAGATTGACATAGACTATATAGATACTAGTCAAAGCCATTTAGATGGTTTTTAAAGACAGAGAGGTGGTTAAATTAACCCTGCAAAATACAGAATGAAGGACAAGGCAGAAGCTCATAGCTAGAGTGGTAATGAACAGGAGGCCTTCTTCCTTCCTTTCTCCCAGACTTGAGATTTGAGATTATTTTAGCAATGGAATATCAAAAACACTAGAAAATATTCTGGGTATGATATAGTTTGTAAAACTTAAGCAGTGCAGAATTCAAGCAAATATTACTGATGGAGAAAATGTTTTGTCTTCACTAGATTTCTGAAATGTATTAGTGTTATTTTTCAATGATCAAATAAGCACTTTTAAGTAATTTTTAAAAATCAGAATAAATGCTGGTTGACATAAGAACATATCTGTTCCAGGGAAGGTAAAGTGGTAAAGTGTTTGTAACTATGCTTAAAATCCTGTTGTACAACCCAAGCATCATTAAAAATAAATCAGAATTACTTTAAGGCTATGGATGTCGCTCAGTAGGAGAGTCCTTATCTAGCAAACTCAAGGCTCTAGGTTTAATCCCTACTACCACACACACACACACAAATGTAAGTGATACAAATATAATTATTGACTTACCTAAAGATAATACATTTTTTGACAAAATTATTAATATTGATAAACTTTTCCTTTTAAGAGAAGTAGTATTCCAAAGAGTAGAACATTTCCAGAACATTGGCTTTTAGTAATGTATATTATAACTGTCCCTGATGACACAGACCTATATTGCCACCTACTCAGGTGGCTGAGGCAGGAAGATCACAAGTTAAAGGCTTGCTAAGGCTATGAAGTATGTGAAAGTGTGAAAGGCCAGCTTGAATAACCTAGTAAGACTTTGTTTCCAAATGAAAATACATAGCAGCTCCATCGACCTGCGCAAGACCTGCACACACAAATGTGGAAACAGGAGAGGCATTGGTTGGAAGAAGGGGGTCAGCAGGAATGGAAGAAGGCGATGGGGGCAGGAGTATGACCGTGATACTCTGCACACAGGAAAATGACACATCTTGGTTGTATTGCTCTGATTCTGAACATATCCTGTAGGGATATATAACAAACCCAGATTCCCACACCCACTTACAGATTAACTTTGCTATTCACATCTGGAAACAGTGCAGTGTAGAAGAATAGGTGCTGATCTGGTCCACACTTGGCTTCTACCTTGTGGGACATTTGAGAACTATTTGGCCTGTCTATTACTGTTACTTTGACTACTAAATGTGGGTATTAAATATGAGAAGTAGATAGTTTTTAATTCTTTTCATAATTCTCCAGGTGTTCATAATAAAAATATTTTAAATATGTTGTATGTGTAAATAATCCCAGGGATTCTCCAATGATGTAGTAATTAGAAATCCCATGCATAGACTACTTTTCACAGCTATACAATTTATTTCTTCAGATCTTAAAATAATGCATGGACTGATCCTGTTCATATCTTATTTAAATAGAAGCAAGGTTACTACTCAGAGCTGGGCGGGAGAACTGTGGTAGGTCTCAAGCTCCCCTTAGTGCCCTTGTCTGGCCACAGTGCTTACAGGGTCTAAGGTGGCTACCTCAGTAGCCACTGAGGGTACTGGGAGGTAGACAGCATGTCAATTAACAAGGCAGATTCAGCAACGAGGCAGGAGTTTCATAGTGGCTTATCAATGTTCCCTCACAAACTTCAGACATAAACTCAAAAAGTTAAGATGATTTTTCCCAGCATGCCTTTTACTGAGATGAACTTCCTGCTGTCCCAGTTTAATACAAGGTTGCAGGCATGTGTCTTGTACAGCAGACATGTACATGAAAAATAGATGTATAGACCAAGATATTGAAATGATTTTCTTATCTAAATTTGTAGATTCAGTTTAACAAATACTGACTGGAAGCAATTAAATACCGGTCAATGTGCTTAATCCTAGTGCCATCAAAATTAAGGTAATTTCTTTTCTTTGAGGATCTTACATTCCAGTGAGTAATAAAAATATTCAACTCTCTTTGCTAGATAGATCAGGTCAACAGTAAATATGGTAACTTTCTGTGCCATATAAATGAATTTTCTAAGAAAATCCATTAAAGAACCAACTAAGAGATAATCTTTTCAAAATTTGAATAAGTAGCCTTATTCTACAAAAAAAATTGTTGCATGAAGTATGCTGTTTACATGTTGTAAGGGAGGCTCTTTCAAAACCTGTATTTGTCTTTTACAAACTCCCTTTGTTCAGGTAACAGAGATGTTTGAGTAGATGCATGTGTAAGGCTAACTGTATATTGATGATATATAATCATCCAACCATAGCATGGGATTTGAAGTACTTAGAGAATTCATCAATGAGAAAAAACTTCAATCATTAAGTCAATCTGTGTCTACTATGCAAAAAGTATAATAAAGTGGCAAATTTCTGCTCATGTTTCTGTTAATACCTCCTGCCATGATGCTTGTTTCTCTGGACTCTTTTACTGTGTGTGTGTGTGTGTGTGTGTGTGTGTGTGTGTGTGTGTGTGTATCCTTTATGCTGTGCTCTGAAATAAGGATTAATTCAAGAGTTCAATGTGGTGGTAAATGGCAGTTGACATCTTTCAGAAAGATTTTACTCTAAACTCTTGTGTCTTCAATTCTAACAGCTGGATAAGAGTCCTCAGTGTAAAGCAGATAAAAGGTCCAGGAAATTTCTCATACTTTTGATTGCCGGGAAAGTAATGAGACTGAGACTGACAAAGGGGAGGCTGCAGAGGGAGGTTCATTTATTTCTGAAAAGTGAGGAAAGAAAAACAATACAAAAAAAAAACCCCAAGGATTCAATTCCAGGAAGTACCTTGATTATGTAAGTAAATGAAGAAGCTCTTGCAAGAGTGAAGATGGATCCTGCTGGCCTGGGTATGCAGGGCAGAATCTGAGTTCCATCCATGGGAAACATTGGTATTGAATTTAAGTAAGAAAAACAAATTGTATCCTTTAACTTTCTTTGTAGCTGTGGTTTTATTTTGGCTTCTGATATGGAAAAGAGATCTTATTTGAGGCAGAATGTTCTGAAGGCTTTTAAACATGAGCTGATTGGTTTTGGCAGTCAGAAGTGCTGACCTGATGTAACATGGCAAATCATAATGAAAATATCAGCTTCTTCAACATGTTATAAAATACCTGATGCTCATCTAAGAATAAAATGGCCACAGAATATAAAACATACAATACTGAGGCTTCAGAGCCTTCAAGTTTAACAAGAATGGCTATTTTTGGAGCAGGAATGATTGATATTCACTTAAACTTCAGGTGAATGTCTTTGCAATAGCTAGCAAATCAGTGTATTAGATCACACATTGTTTTAGTAGATGTCTGTTGACATCATAATCTAGGTTAGGTTGGTATACTTCCAAAGGGTCCCATGAGGTGGTGGTATTTTGGAGAAGCAAACAAAACAGTCATAAGCGTTTGACTCTCGGATCCCAATCTTAGCATTATCCTTGACTGTTTTGATTCTGCAGCTCTGTGGTATTGACAGGAAGTCATCTCACCCCTACCTCCAGAGACTGGTTGGGTCTTACAACCCCAAGTGGCAAATTGACCCCACACTAGTCTAACTGCAGCTCTCTTTTTGACCTGCTCCCTTGTCAGTGTGCAAAGTGATCATATCATGGGTCACTTTGTGGCTGCCCTTCTCTTCCAGAGGGAAAGGCAAGTCCTGCAATATGTCCTGTTCCCCTCTCCCAGTCCTGCATTGTTCCCACTGCAAACTGCTCTGCTCTAGATACCTTCTCCTCCAATGCTGCCATTCATAATGAAAGGACCCCATGTCAGGGCTTCTGCATTCATTCATCTTCCAGCTTCCTTTATTGGATATTCTGCTGGGTTTCCTCCTCGTGTTTCCTTTAGATCTTTCTAAGCACCTGGTCTTGGACTCTTAAGTGGAAACTTCATAAATTTAATACATTTTGGCTTTCGGTTCAAAGCTTTTTCTTCTCGGACCCTGCTAGTTGCCATAGCATGTGTTTAATGATTAGTTTAATGATGAGAATATGAATAACTGTGTATATCATCTAATGGCCATGTCAACTCTGAAATAGGTCATATGTTCTTCACTGATCCCTAGTAGCTATGGCGTTATACAGTTGACTTACCACTTATAGATGATAAGTCTTGATTAGTGCTAAAATTCTTATTGTGTGAAATAAGATGTAATTCCACAGCATTCTTCCATAGAATTCAGAGTATCCCTAAGAAATCTTTGTAATTCACAGAAGTCTTGCTTACCGAATTAATAAAGTACTTATTAAGGAGCTAATATATGGAAACACTGATTCAGCCTCAGGGACACAGAGGAACAGTACAGACAAATACAGCATTTGTGTGATACACATACGTGAATTTAAATGAAAACCTTAGAGTTGTAAGAGTCTGGCAAAGGATTAAAGAGGGTGAGGGAGGGAGTGACTAAGGCAAGTGAGTGGTGTGCACCTTATCTCTATTTCTTATGTTGCCGTTTTTCCCTTCTCCATCATGTTTCTATTTCAGTAGACTGACCTTTACGTATTACGTTACTGGACACTCATACCATTGGCTTCTGGTTCTGTTTCATCGTGGGACCAATCTACAGCACAGCTGAGATCCAGGGAATATTGAGGGTTGGGTATATAGTCCCTTGAGTCTTCCCAGCCAGGTCTCCAACAATTGGCAGTGCTTTTTCTCTAATGACAGTACTGTTTCTGTTGGGAAACTTTATGTACCTTTTTGCTCTGAGGTTGAGGAACTTCTCTCCCAATTCTCTCATCTTTGGCCCTGGTAATTTTGGAATGGCTCTTATGGTACCAGAATACTGCATTTCATTTGGGATCATAAGGCTGCTTTAACCTTTATAATCGTGATTGCATTACCTCATCAACTATTCCCTTTACTGAACAATATAAGTCAATCATTTGTTTCCTCCTTACCCAAAATCAATAATGTGGTTGGGAATGGATAGAATAATTTGAGCTTTGAAAAAGGCAACTCTGAGGACAATATCCAGGGAGGAACATTCTAGATCAAGGGAACACCTGAAGTAAAGAAATTAAGGAAGGGAAGGACATGTTTGTAAACATGTATGTTTATAAAAACAGATTTAGGCTCCAGGGTAGTAAACCAGGGATGTGCTGTAAAAAGTGAGGGTTGGTGCAGGCATGTGTCAGGATCCTTTCTTGATTAATATCTTTATGGTCCATTAAAAAAAAAACTAAATACAAAAACAAAGTAAGACAAATGTATCAGTAAAAATACGACTTTGTATGTGTGGCGTGTTCTTGTCTAATTCTGTTTGTTTGTAAGTTCTGTGAGAAGCACAGGGAACATTACTAAAAATAAATTATTCACATTTTCATTTTCCTCTGTTTGTAGCACATTTGCTTAAGTTGCTGAAGTAGTGTAACAGGCGAAAGGCATAAAGGATGTAAATAAGTAATAGGCTAAGACTTCTATAAGTCATCTTTGCTACTTACCCTAATGATATTAAAATGAATCATGAACTCATTGAGAAATAATTTGGAAATCTAGTTTGCATAGCAGTTTGTGTTTTAGATCTGTCTTCATTAAGTTCTTGGGTCTGGGAGACCCAAATAATGTCCTGTGACACACTAATGTAACTTTCCCTAGGGTTACCTTTGGTTACCATCATTTCTTTTATCTTTGCATTTAGTCAATTTCATCTGACTCTTCCATACAGAAAGAAATTAACTCCAAAGACCTTCTCCTCTTCACACTTTTATTGCTTCACATACTCAGAATTATATTTGATATCCTTTTGGTCTCACTTTGGCAAGTGGATTATACTATCTTCTCGATTTTTGATCTTGATGATTACTGAAATCATATTCTGAAAGAATGATGCTACTTAGAATACTTTGTCTCGGATAAAAACACTCTCTTGATTTACAAAGTGGTTCAGGTGGTGAACAGCACCTGGGATGGCACCTGGCATATGTTAGGTGCACAGCAAATGTTTGTTGATGAGATGAATGCTTGAGAATGATGTTCAGTGTAAACAGTCGGGCAGGGCTGGAGAGATGCCTCAGAGGTTAAGAGCATTTGCTGCTCTTGCGGAGGACCTGGGTTTGGTTCCCAGCACCCACATAGTACCTCACAACTGTCTATCGTTCCAGTTTCAAGGGATCCTATACCATCTTCTGACCTCTGTGGGCAACAGATATATACACTGCACATACACACATGCAAACACTCATACACATAAAATAATCATTAAAACAAGAGTTGCTGCTATGAAATACATGCCACTGGAGAAGACAGTAGCCTGTTTAATCTCAGTCACTTTCATCTATGAAACTGAAGATATAACAATGTCTACCACTTAGGGTTATAAGAATTAAAGGACACGATGCATGGTGAGACAGTGCCGAGTTCAGCATGTGGAGAGCTCTCAAGTGGTAGAGATTACTTTTATCATTATTTACAGCTATGCTATTACATTTTTTAAGGGGAACAAATTTTAACAATAAAATTTTAGCAGGATTAATGTACTGTCAGATTTTTCATTGCTTACCAGAAATGCTAAAAGATAAATATTAACTTATTAGCAAGTGAGGGGCTTGGAAGTGGAAATCTCCAAGACATAAATTAAATTGTACTACATTTTTTTCCCATTTAAAGTCTGTATGTTCAAGAGCAGTGAGATTACACTTTTTCTTCCTAACACATGAATGGTATAAGATTTAAATCAAGTATGCAGCTATGACCTTGCTCTCAGCTAGACTGAAAATGCTGAACATATGTGTTTGTTCTTTAACTAGATTTGTTTTAGCAAGACTTATTTAGGAGCTGACTTTGATGTCAATTAACTAGTATCGGTGTTAGATGGCTGTCAAAAAAAATCTAAAGAATCATTTTCCCAGTATAATCTCTGTATATTTATGTAGATATATTCACCATAGAATTCAGGACTATCAAGCAGTACTATCAGGCACGAACTTTATATATATATGAAGACACAACTTACTGCTTTATAAAGCCTTTATTTACTAATTTCTCCTTGCCACCTGTGTATGGTACATGGTAAGATAATGTTCCTGCCAAATACACAGCTCCAGATTCCTTATAATACACTGCTATTTCTTGGAACAGGTAGAGGCTTCCTCTTAGTGAGAAGGAAGCCTGGAACTATAGATTTGGACCTGAAAGTTCTCCAAGAACACCCCCAACACTTATTTTTATTGTTGTCGTTATACCTATAATGAGGCCACCTGTTTCAGTTTAAAAATTGCAGTGGGAAAGGACTTGGAATGCATTTGAATGCCTCTTTCCTTCAACACTGAGATATTTGTGTTTTGAAATCTTGAGTAAGTTTGGATCCATCTGAGATACCCTGCCTGGGCGCCGCCATGGTGTCCTTAGCGTTTAGACAAGGTTTTGGTTGAAGGTAGGTCACAGCCTTGTGTGACTGGTACAGTTTTTGGTTTTGGTTTTTTGAAACAGCAGGACCTACACCCCCCCCCTTCTTCTCCTTAGGAGCATTTAAGTATGATTTTTAACTCTGTCTCCTTTGCACTGTGGCCTCTGAAGATTTCTTATTTGTGGGTATGTGTGTGTGCACAGGACTGTATGCCAGCTGTACAAGGCCAGAATGAGGAGGCCGTGAGGGATGGGGTTGTGCGAAGGGAGTCTGTATTCCCATTATATATTTTCGTACCTCGTAAATTGAAATTCATTTTTCTAGATAGCACAAGTTTTGTTTCCTAATAGCATCTAGAGAGAACGAATAAAGAGAGAGAAATTCATAGAACATGTTTGGGGGCTCATGGGGAAAGCTAAAAGAAATGTGTTCTTGTAAGTAAAGGTAAGTTAATTAAAAGCCAATCCAACAGCCATATAGATGATTTTAAGAAAGAAAAGTGACAAGCTGTCTTGATATGCCAAACATTACTAGAAAAATGAATGTTTTATAGGGAAATATATGAAAAAGTATTGTTGCTCATATTTAAAGTCTGGGAATGAACCAGCACTTCAACTGTGATGAGAAGACTCCAAAAGAGTCTCTCATTACAATCATGGAATTTTCCAAAGTTTTCAAAAGCAAGGAGGAGGTCTTACTAAAGACAGATAAATCAGATCAAACAAAATTTATATTTTTGTTAAGATTCATTATGTCTATATGAATATTTCTCGAAAGTAAAATGTGACTTGTGATTTGTTATGTACTAGCATTCTTGTATGGATTGCTGAAGTTTATTTACCTCTGCCTTCTCTCCTGAAAAATGTATGCACAGAATAACTTTTACTGGGGTTAGGGGGATCAGTCTCTCCTATCTGAGAGTTTTCTGTTGCTGTTGGCCTTGGGCCAGGGATTGATTGACTGAATACAGCCCTCAGTATTTTCTTATTTTTGGTGTTGTGCAAAATAAATAGTTCACTAAAAGTGCAATTTCCCATATGATTTTAGTTCATAGGAGTGTCATAACTGCTCATCAAGAAGCTCAGTCATACTGCTGCTCAGTCAGACATATTTCTTTCTCCTGTCCATGTCTCCTTCCACCTGGAGCACCCATACAAAACCCAATCGAGTCTAAACATAGGTACATTCACTGGGGCTGCCCCTGCCTGTTACCAGGGAGAGGGTCTGTTGGCATAGTGAACCCGGGTCTCGTGCCAGATGCAGAGTCTGTGCCTGTGCTGAGAGGAGGAACTCAGAAGGGGGTTGGATGGGAATGAATCTGTGGCAGCCAAAGTCTCCAATTGTCTTCCCGCAGCGTGTGCTAAGTTGGAGACACTGCAGTGTTTTGAAAAATAATAAAAAAATATTTTGCTCATTAACTTTTTAAGTCCTGCCGGTTTGGTGAAATCAGTGTGGCACGTTATAATTGATTTATGAAATGGAAAAGCCCTGCCTGACCGCTGAGCTCCATGGAGCTGCTCTCAGCATCGGGCCCGTCTGCTCATTAAGGCACTTCCTTCTACACTGCGCCTGCCGAATGCTGTCAGAGCTAGAGGCTCAGGCCCTCTGCAGACATTCTGTTTAAGATGTAGCTTGCATGGCCTCCCTGGGGGCTGAAGCATTCTCTCTGTCTCTCTTCCCTTTCAGGTCAGCGGAAGGACTTGGGCCTCTTTCCCTGGTCCTCCCGTGTCCTCAGAACATCTGATGGGCCCGACAGCCTCCATTTATACCTGCCATTTGACATTTTAATCCACTCGCTCCTTTGTCTTTCCCTCGCCTTTTCCTCTCTTCTTTAGCCTTACTGGGTTAGCTGTCTTTTCCTTTCTGTCTGGCCCTGCCTGTCCCACTGACCCCTTCCATTCTATTTGTCCATAACCTCAGAAGGTGAACCTTTGCTTTCCCAGTTTTTCTTCTGGGAATTTCAGAGCCTATTCTCTCATTCCCAAGATAGCACTTGCTACTTCTTGCCAGTCTGTGCTGAATTCTGTTCGTACATGACTCTTAATGATGTGCAGTGACTGTTCTGAACTAGACATTTTTCTGCTGCTTTATATCCATTCATTTTCTTAAGAATCATGGGAGAACAGTTTATCCCTAGTTACAGGTGAAGAAGCTAAGATCTAGAGAGGTTAATTAACTTTTTTGAGTTATTCACCTAGTCAAAAGAAATACTGGTATTTGAAATTAAGTCTGTTTGATGTCAAAGCTTATGTTTCTTTTATCAGGTACACAATGAAATGACGCTTCCAGTTGCCTCTTTTGCTTTAAATGCTAAACTAGCAAAATCTAGCTCTTGGCTATACTTAAAGTGACTCAGTTCTCTTCAGTGCCATGCTTCCATATAATCCTGCTATTCAAACAGCTGGCATACAGATGCATGTATCTTGAGATCGCGGTCTACCTAGTAGTGCCTTGGTGGTTTTATTCCTTCTCACTGAGCTCTCATCTACCATGGTAGTTGTACAGTCCTTTGTCTCACTACTTACGATGGAAGGAACTGTTCCCAGATTGTCAAAAGTGACTTATAGTCATCACATAATCCAGGAAAATGGGCAGGTTGCTGAGCCAAATAGACAACTCTGGGAAGGCTTGTATGGATTTCTTCTTTTTTCCTTCTGATGCCACTTTGGAAGCATAGGAAACTGGTAAAATGACAGGCCATGGCAGAGCAACACAGTATCGTCACTTCCTAGGTGGCTGAAGGTGCCCAGAGTTTCTCCACATAGGTCTGGGTATTTCATCTCATGCCACATTCACAATGAATTAGTGTGCAGTGAGTTAATGGGTTCCATCCATCTGACATCGTGCATAATGTTGCAGTAGCACCGGGCAATACTGCCATTGAAGATGTGCAATATTGTACCCAAAATTAACCACAGATGCCATATTAAAACAGCTGCAGATTTCAATTTAGCTACAGCAGGAAGAAAATATTATGCTATGGAAGCTGGCCAGAACTGCAACAGAGATATACTGTAAATGAGGAGGAGGAGAAAGAGATTGAGGTCAAGCTGCCAGAAAAGATAGAAAAGAGAATGAGAAAGTATGATTCATACAGTCAGTGGCAATTCCAAAGGACTCATAGTCCATGAAGAAGGGGACCACAGTCCTGAGTGAATGAGACATACAAATGAAGACAGAAAGGATACACCTATACATGTAATTCAATGTAATAATTCATTTTTAGGACTTACTGTGGTCATGCTATTGACTGAGGAATAAACAGGAGGAAAAACACAAGGGATGCTTGAAATCAGTTCTGACAACTAAGTTTTGATGTTCAAGATGCCATAGCCACCTAGGCTATTAGCACTCAAGGCTAGCCTCTGGTAATGGCCCCTCATGAGGTTAGCTGGCTTCATTTTGAAGAAAAGCTGGTGGGGGAGGTTTGGCTGGTACGTTTGTGCCAAACACCAAGGTGGCAACATTTCCTTTGCGCAGAATAGTGGGCTTGTGAGATTCTCATTAACTCTGAGGCCATCTGTCTTCTTGCTATTCGCTCGGGTCATTTAGTCACAGGTGGGTAGGAAGGTCTCAACAATTTTGGTTCTCATTCAATTCTGACTTCTGCTGGGGTAATGGAAAAGGCGAGTGACAGCTGTAGCAATGCCAGAGCTCTCTTTCCTCGGTGGAAGCCAGAAAGAGGTTACTCCATGTGGCTTACCACTCACAGAGCCAGCAGACAGCAAGCTCTTCGTTACCCTGGAACTTGGCTGCCTGAAACTATTATTTTGCTTATGGTATATATGCTTTGCAGAACAGACTAGAATATCAATACCCTCTGAATTAGTGATTGTCTTGATTGGTAGACTTGGGAAAAGACTGATTATCGATCAGAATAGTTCAGTCAAACCTCCTGGTCTTCACCTATAGTTTGTGTCTGCCTTCCTGATTCAGAAGTAAGATATCTACTCAGTAATTCACACACACACACAGACACACACACAGACAGACACAGACATACACACACACACACACACACACACACACACAAACACATTTGGTCCTTTTAGGCCTTTCCAAACACGTTGGGGAGGGGACCGTCTCTACTACCAAGGTATACCTTGGTATTCTTTTTTCTCCTGTGCACAGAAAAGAATAAAAACCTGTTCAATCCACCTGCTGTTCCTCAGTGCCTCAGGGAAGCAAAGTAAAACCAAACCAAACCAATATTTTCCTATGTGGGTTTCTTAACCAGGGGACAACAGTATCCTATCAAGGAGATTTCCTTTCAAAGAAGAAAATCCTGGTAATTAAATAATACTGTAAGATCTTCAGTTCTCCACTAACAATGCTGATGAAAGATAGTGGATAAGAGCTAAGATCACTGGGCAGTCTCTGTGAGCTCTACAGTATCCCCTATTTATCATTGACTCTATCTTGTTTTGTCCTTTAAATAATTCTAAGCTGTGTCATTTTTATCTCACATGCACTGACATGACTTCTGAGGCAGAAAGTAATTCCCCTTCTAGATCATGTGGTCAGAGGGTAACGGACTCTTACAAAGACCAGCAAGCTGATGTCCAAGTCTGCATTCTGGACCTAGACTTTTTTTTGTGTGTGATATAGAATATCATGACGGAACTACTTATTATAATTTTTCATTGACTTAAGGTAAAGATAAACTGTGTGTGTGTGTGTGTATGTGTGTGTGTGTGTGTGTGTGTGTGATGTAAGGGTGGATGTCTGTATGTGTGCTTTAATACTGTGGACAGGACAAAACCCAGTAAAAAAACCATATTAATCACTAAATATTTTTCTTATTTTAATGATCAATTTTTAAAGTCATAGGTCATTTAAGACATAGGTATGTGATGAGTGGTGTTTAGCAAGGGATTTGTCACCTGATAGGAAGATACATAAATAACTTTGGGTAGTTCACATAAAATGTATTTATTAATAATTCAGAGTAAGAAATAATTTTAGTATTCTTGAGGTTATGTATGCAAAATCTTATTTTACGCTACTTTGTGTGTGTATGTGTGTGTGTTTGTATGTGTGTGTGAATGTTGTGTAATGTATATGCAGGTGTGTGTAGGTGTGCATGCAGGTGTGTAGGTGTGTGTGCTGGTGTATATGTACATGCAGGCATGTATGGATGTGTGTATAGGTATGTGTGTAGATGTGTATGTAGGTGTTTGTAGTTGGTGTTTGTGTGCATGCGTGTGTGTAGGTGTGTATGTGTGTGCAGGTGTATATGTGTGTGTAGGTGTGTTTGCATATGTGTGTGGGTATGTATATAGGTGTGTGTAGGTGTCTGTGTGCACATTTGTATGTGTGTGCAGGTGTGTCACTTGTGCACAAGTGCCTGAAGAGGCCAGAGGGGGACACCAGGTGGCCTCCTCTATCCCTGTTCCTCTGGTTCTTCAGAGGCAGGGTCTCTTACTGATGCTGAATCTAGGCTGGTGGTCAGCAAGCCCTGGAGATCTTTCTCTGCACCCCTACAGTCCTGGGCCTTTAGGAGCCCATGTAGCCATGCCTGGTGTTTTTATGTGGGCAATGGGATTCTAACTCAGGTCCTCATGTTTGCAGAGCAATCGGTTTTACCCAATCAGTCCTCTCTCCAGTCTAATCCTTTAACTTTAAAAATCCTTTACTGCTTATAGTTGTCCATGTCTATAATCTAAGCACTAAGGAAACTGAAGTGGGAGGATTGTAAGTTCAAGGCCAGCCTGGACTACATAGGGAATTTGAGGCTCGCTTACACTGTGGAGTGAGAGCCTGTCATCAAATAAAGTATAAAATATTGTGTAAGGTTTAGTAAATGTATTCACTGAAACTTTTTAAATTCCAAACTGCTTATTTGGGATCTACTATTGGGGATTTTTTTCCAGCCTCTCAAAAAAATTTAAGAATACAATTCATAATTTTTAATTGTGGACCCAAGGTTGTGTAGCAGCACATTCCTAGAACTTATCTTACATAAGTGATATCTTAATTCTATAGAATCATATTTTCAAAAATGCCACTAATGCAAATTTATATCATTCAAGCAATAATACAAAAGTGGAGATTTCTGTATACAATCATGACTTTCCTATACATCTGAAATTTTGGTTTGTGAAAGTTTGGTTGTGAGTCAGTTGTCCTAAAATGTGTATTGATTTCATAAATACTAATCAAGAATAGTTTATGAATTATTAGGTACAGTTTCTAAATTAAAATATAAATGGTCCAGACACACAGGAAGCCACAGAATATGACATATTTTGGTGAGAGTTAGAGGAATGTAGGATTTATAGGTAACAACTGTCTAGGCAACAGAAAAAGAATCAACTTTATTATAGGCTGTAGCAAAAAACTGATAGTTTTATCAATTAATGATATAAAACTGTTATTTTTCCCAATTGATATAAAAGCAAAGCCTTATTTCTATAAATTTAAAGCACATGTAGATATCTTTTAGATAGGAATGCTGAAATGATTCTACTTTTCACTCTACACATGACAGTGAATAATACATCATTTCTACCTGTGAACTCTTGGCTAGGACCACAGATGTGTTGTCTAACATAGGATTGCTAAGGTTGGGTATAGACTTTTACAGAACTCCTTTTCTTCAGGTCATTTAATCACATTTTGGGTTTGAAGTCCTTAATGCATCTTCCTACTGGTGTATAAGAAGAGGTCATTGTTATAGACTGTGGAACCAAACCCCATTGATGACTCTCACAGAAGCCTCTATAAAGTCTCACTTGAAATTTCCACTACTTTGGATTGGAGAGATTTCTCAGTAGTTAGAGCACTGGCTGCTCTTGCAGAGGACTGGGGTTGGGTTCCCAGCACCCACAAGGTGACCAATAACTGTCATCCATATCTTCTTTTCCAGGGGATCCAACATCCTATCCTCTTCTGATCTCTGTGGCCATTGCATGATATAGGTGTACTTTCAGACATGCAAGCAATACACTCATACACATAAAATAAATAATAAAGTATGTAAAAATTTTTCCACTACTTCTCATTACTAAAACTTTCAATTTTGATTCAACAACAAAATAAACTCATTAAAGTAGTTATTTAAAAAGTATTCATTATTTGGGCCTGGAGAGATGGCTTGACAGGTAAGAGCACTGGCTGTTCTTGCAGAAGATCTGAGTTCAGTTCCCAGCATCCACTGGCAGCTAACATCCATCTGAACTTGAATTGCAGAGGATCTGACACCCTCATCTGGTCCCCAAGGACATTGCATGCATGTAGTGGACTTACATGCGTGTAGGCAAAACACTCATATATGTATAAATAAAAAATAAAATTATTAAAAATGACCACAACAAAAAGAAAGTGATCATTGTCTTCAACGTAACTTGAAATAAATACAAGGAAGTTTTATTCTGAGAGGCCAGTGATTTCTTCCACAGTTTATCAGTAAATCATATATTTGAGATTTAAAGACATATTTTGTATCAAATGAATGACAGGAGCTAAGCGACTCAGTCCAGAGAGTAAAATACAGAGTGCAAAGGGACTGGGTCAGTATGGTAGGAAGGTAATGAAAAATAAAGCTAGGAAAGTAGGAAAGTCGTTTTGATTAAGTTTGAAGAGGGCCAGAAATGCCAGATGAATTTGGCCATTTTCTTTGGGAAAGTCAGTGCAGTTTCTTTTTTCCTTCTTCTTCCTTTCTTTTAGCAGAGATGATGTCATCACGGCACTGTCATGGGGTGAGATCTATGGGAAATGTGTTACAGACAGGACAGACTGGTGGTGAGGAAAATGGAAAGGAGCTCCAGAAGCAGAAGACACAGCTGCTCTCTGTTGACAGGTTCTTCTCTAATCTGTCTTACCATTTCTTAACCTCAGATACTTGTCGAGCACCTCCTGTCGGAGCTGCGTGTTCCTCCTACCGCTATGTTGATTCCCACACTTAAAGTTCCAGTGTTCGAAATACTTATGTGTATTTTATTCATTATTTACAACTTTTAAAAGATCTTTGGGCCAGGAAAGTCTGGAAACAACACTTATTTTCACTATTACACTTAACAGATACATTTCCAACACTTTTTGTTGACCAACTGACCTATTTTATTGTGTCTTTATCTGTTCAACATATAGGAAAGCAAAGGGGTTGCATGAATGCAAAAGAGTTAAACATCTCTGAAGCATGTTAAGCAGCTATTGTTCTAACATTTATACTTTTAGAATACATGAAAGCTATATATTTTCATGAGTAGATATCGATATAGATTGACGAAATGAAAAGCCTTATATCAACTTAGAGACAGAGAAAGGCTTAATGATGGGGAAAACAGTGTAGAATAGAAAAGCCAAGGATTTAGCAGAAGAACGCTGTCTGTCCCACAGGCAGGGTGACCTTGGCTGAAAGTTTGATGGAGAACCAGAAAATCATGTAGATAAACTGGCAAAAAGCCACCGTTAATCAAGAGAAGTATATCCACACTTCTGAGCCAACAACTCCTGACCTGACAGCCCCAGACTCACAGAATTAAGAGACTGGGAATAAAGTCAATGACAGGTCATTTCCAAATTCTTGATTCCTCTGTGAAATCCAGCCAAACAGTGTCCAGGATATTTAAAAATCCCCATGTAAGGGAAACCTTTCCAGAACACCTTTTTTTCTGGTTATCTGTCTATCTATCTCTCCATCTATCCTATCAATCATCTATCTATCTATCTATCTATCTATCTATCTATCTATCTATCTATCTATCTGACACAGGGTCTCTTTAACCTCTCCATCCCTTTGCATCTGGTTCTTGAATGCTGGAATTATAGTCCCATGCCAACGCCAATAGGCAGTAACTCAGATGCCAGTCTTAGCAGAAAATCCTATTAATCACAGATAAGTCAAACACATGGTTTTATAGATGCCTAGCTTTCTGCTTTAATATATTTCAGAGGAAAGCAGGAGATAGCTACATCTATATATCTTATACTAGTCACTGTAATTCATGCTTCTAATTATGTATGAACATGTTTATTAGAAATGTGAGAGCTCTGTTTTATAACTATTCACGCTTAGAGAGCAAATAAGTTAGTATAAAGTATCAACTAACAAATTATGTCATTGTATTAGTCTTTTTCTGTTACTGTGATAGAAACACTGACCAAGGGAACTCTTAAAAGGAAGAGTTTATTTAGCTTAGGGTTGCAAATTGACAAGTGTCCATCATGCAGGGAGGTATGGCAGCAGAGTCTAGAGTAGACACAGAAGCCAAGTGCTTACATCTTCGAGCAGGCACAGGAAGCAGAGAGTGACTGGAGATCCTGTGAGGTTTAAGAACTCTGTAAGCCCGCCCCCCAGCGACATGCTTCCTGCAGAATGGCCACATCTTCCAAGACCAAAATGGCGCCACCAACTAGAGACAAAAATGCTTAAACACTTAGGGCCTATGGGGGACAGGACATTCTCATTAAACCACCATGTTGTACTCTCTGGCCCCCATAGGATCATGACCATATAAAATGCAAAATGCATTTACCGCAGCCTCAAAAGTCCCCATAGTCTTTACCAGTCTCTGCACTATTCAAAAGTCCATGGTCCAAAGTGTCTTCTAAGACTCAGGGCAATTTCTTAATTGTAAGCCCCTATAAAATCAAAGACTAATTACATACTCCCAACATACAGTGGAATCAAATACACATTCCTATTCCAAATGGAGAAATGGAGGCATAATGAAGAAATCCCAGACAAAAACAAGACCAAAATCCAGCAGGGCAGACACCAATTCCAGCACCTCCCTGTCTGACTTCTGGGACTTACTTCCAAATGACTTAGATCGCTCAGCCTCTCCAGCTTTGCTGCATGCAGCATACATACGTCTCTCTCTTGGGCTGGTACCACTCTCACATTCACCTCTCCCTGGTAGATATTTCACATATCTGGCATCATGAAAATCTTCTTGGTGTCCCTACTGCCAGCCAGGCTTCACCTTTACAGGTTCATAAAATGGTCTATCAGGGCTTCTTGGCCTGTCAGGACCTTCTTTATGCAGGGACATCCCTACTACATGCTGCATGGCCTTGACTGCTCTCTGAAACTGCAGAGGAAGAACTAATGACCCCTTCACATTTGTATCTTTCACTCCTCTAAAGCAAGCACCAAGTGAAGGACATTGCCAAGTTTGGCTGCAGGTTTGGGATGGACCACAGCATACTACATCCACATCCAATGTTTTCCTCTCCATTGTTTTTTAAAGTAGAAAACCCTTGCAGCATTTTCCTTTCACAAGCTGGAGGCTTAATTGGGTGTGGTCTTGCCCTGGGGGCACTCTCTCTAGGCCTCTCCTTGGTACCTTTAATCTCCTTGTTAAAGGGATCCTCTCCGCCAGCACATGCCTTGGCTTAAACATTAATCTTCCCTGTGCTCTTTTTCAATCCAAATTGTATATTCTTCATTTATTTCTGCCCCATTTGCTTTTCTTTCAGTGAGATCTGCATAATATTCACCACTAATAGCTATGCCACCATTGTTACATCAGACAGTCTTGAAATATACTGGGTTAAAAAAATCAGTCCATTGCTTTTCAGTTTAGCCTTGGGCAAGCTTTTCGGCTGTAAGCATACTCCAGTCAGACTCTTTGCCAAAATACCCCCAATGCTGCTTAATTTCTTATTTTCTACAGGAATTACAAGAATGAGTTCTCAGCACTCATTCTTCCAGGTGCTTACTAGAATAGCCTGTTAAGCTCTGCTTACAGAAAGAAGCTGCATTTCTAGCCCAAACTACCAAAGTCTTCCACATTCCTCCAAAAACCATGGTCAGGTTCTTTACAGCCAGCACCCCACTTTTCGTACCAATTTCTGTATTCGTTTCTTTTCTGTTGCTGTGGTAGAAACACTGACCAAGGGACACTCACAAAGTAGGAGCTAGTATAGGCCAGAAGGTTTGGAAAAAAAAATCTGTTGTGCATATGTATCACATTCTGTATCTGTTCCCTGCTGTTGGATATCTAGGTTGTTTCCATAGTTGAACTACTGTGAATTATGCTCCAAAGAATATTGATACGAGAATGTCTCTGTCATCTGGGTTTAGAGTCTTTGGGACAAGCATTCAGGATTGGTATAATTGTGTCATACAGAAATATCCATACTGACTTCTATAGCAGCTAGACCATTCCCACCAGCAGTGTGTAAGGGTTGATGAGGCAAGCATTGTCTTCTAAAACCTTCTGGCCTATACTCTACTGACTCCTACTTTGTGAGAGTCAAATTTGGATCAAGTTGGTTTTTTCTAAGTTAGAGAGATAGCTGGGCATCCAGACAGACAAGCTGTTGGATTTAGCTATTAGTTTCTTCTGGGTTGTATTTAAAAGTTGTGTTTGTGTAGTCAAACCAAATTAATTATTTCCCAAAAGAACATTACAGTTACCAATAACTCTAGCAAACCTCTGGCTGCCTTTCTAAAGACAAGTTTTACAAATCTCTTCCCAGTGCTCATTCTTTCCCTTTGATCTTTTACTTCCTTGTTGTGCTGAAGGTTGCCTGTGTTTTATGTTATATATTATATATATATATACAACATATATAACATATGTATATATGTTATATATTATAACAAGAAGTTAAAACAGTGTTGTCAGCTTGTAGATCTATCTGTCTGTGTCACATGCAAATGAGACTATCACAGAGCATGCATTTTTTAGGATTGCTAACCATTTTTAAGGGATGTGTATCCTCTTGGACAGTGTGGAAAACATGCAGGCTGCTTCACAAGCATTATATAAGTCCCACTAAATGACTTGAATTCTCTATAGCTCAGTAACATAAAATTTATAAACAATATTCTAATCAGATCTCAAGACCTGAGTCCTTTGTCTTCTCTTCTTTGTAAAATGACTTAAAGTGCTCTCCCTATATCCTAGTCCTTCATGTGTAAATTAGAATAGTAACAGTTCCTGTTCACAGTGCTAGTGTGTGAGAACCAAGCATGTGATTCAAGGCAACTATAAAGCTAACTACTATAACTATTGGCATTGATACAGAAAATAATTTTATTGTATTTATAAGCTATATTAAATTGTCTATTTTTACTTGGAATTTTGTGAAAAACCAGTACATTTGAAATCATCAATATGCCTGTGGGCATAATTCAGCAGTAGCTCATTGGCCCAGCACTTGCCTTAGGGTCCCAGGTTTAATCCTCACCACCCCCCCCCACACACAAAAGAATGTAAGTTATCAATTAAATTCATTAAGTAGATGCAGTTTCAGCACTACATAACTAATCATTAAAGACTTTTTTGGGTGTTGAATATACATCTATTTAGATGTTATTATTTTCTAAAAACAAATATAATTATTTATCTTTTTAAAGGAATTACTATACAGATGAGTTTATTCCAAAAATTAGAGCTTTTATGAAGCACATTGCATATTATATAAAGAAATAACTAAAGTAAGCACCTGACTGAGAGAAGCTGGTAGCATGGCCAACTGTAGATTAGTTTTAATATTATAAACCTAATCAAACAGGCATGGTTTTCAAGGTAGAAAAAAAGCAGGGGCTGAAATTAACAATAAAAAAAATCCCTTCTCTATCCACTAACAGCAGAGTGAAACCCCAAGTTTAGGATGATCACTAATCAATACACCACATGTGTGGAACCAGTTCAGATGAGAAAACAGCACGAGTCAGACGCTGGCATCTCCACATCTTTGTTCCCTCACACAGAATTTGTAGCTTTTCTAGGATTTGTTTAGGAATTTTCTCCTATATGCCCCTTAATTCATTCTTTACCTCAAAAGCATTGAGAGAAGGAGAACAGATTTCTCTTGTATTTCGGTGGGTGGCTTATCTTACCTGTACTATTTAGCCAGCTTTCTGTGGCTCTAATGAACACTTCATGTAATTACCATATAGAGACTTGCTTATTTTGACTCTTCAATGCTATGGTTAACTGATCCAGTTGCAATATCACCAAAGCACTTAGTGGAACTAAACTACTTACCTCATAGTCAGGGAGGGAAAAAAAAAAAAAAAGGAAAAAGGACAGGACCAGAATGGTACAAACCTCTTTTGATGATGCAAAACTCCTGCTCCTAGGTCCTGCCTCTTAAAGCTTTCATCACTTCCCAGTAATGCCAAGCCAATGACCAAGGCTTTAGCATGTAAATACAGAATGAATAAAATTGTTTTTAAAATGTAAGTCCCAAGAACAAAAAGAACCATTAGACCTAACATAGATCTAGTACTATTAAAGGCAGGTAATTAGCATTTCATTAAAAACAACCTGATAGTTCCATCATTGAAGCAGCAATCTAGAGAACCCAGATTATTTTTCAGGAACTGTAAGATTTTTATTTATGTATGTAGACACATAGATGACTGCATTACCCCAACGTCAGTCATGACCTTTCATTGGGTAGTAATGGAATCATATCACTTATGCACATATATGTACATACACATGTGTGAATGAATATACACACACAGTTATAATTTCCTAAACTACTGTTAATAATCAATAACTGTCCCATTGGACTGGACAAACCAAGAAATGATTCATTTTCATTGGTGCTGCAGGATTTCAATACCTGCTTGGATTCTACCTCCCACATGCACTTTTGAGTATCCCAAAAATGATACGAGGATCTAAGTCCACATTGTATAAAACCATCCATTAAAACTCTCCTTCCTGGAAGAATTAAGAGCTTATCATTCATCTAAAAACTTTTCAGTGTCTATCCTAAGAATAAAATCTGAAGAATGTTATTCTGAGGCAAGACTTGATAAATGTTCCAGTGAGGAAAAAAAAAAAAAAAAAGCTCTGTAGCACATTTGAATTATCATGAATTTCATGCAACCCTTGCAAGCAATATTACTTTAAGGAAGATCAGTCATAATACGTTCTGAGCATATGAAATCCTAAGTAAGTTGTAATATACCCTCTTAAAAAGTTCAGATTCACAGCAATAATTAGCAAGTAGTTTCTTCAAGGAGAGAAAGTTCTTATACAACTGAATGTAAGGGTTTCTAGGATTCAGAGGGCTCCAGATAGTTAGGAATGCTCTTTGAGAAGTAGATTTTTAATAGCTGCTGACCTCTTATATAAAAGGACAAGTCTGTGCTAAGGACAAGACAGGGTGTACCCTGAACATCAAGTTACCACTTAGAGGGAGTCCTTTGTCTCATATCTGCTGAGCCTGAAAGATCCAATCTGCTTCCAGAAAAACTTGCCAATAAAGCCCATAGGACTTGGAATTTTCACATCTCAGCCCCATTTCAACTGTTACCAAGTGAGAGTGATATGGCTACTCATGGGTTCATTTCAACGATTTCAAACAAAACAAATGCAGAACTACTTGTCTTCTATTAGAGGAAGAACTTTGCCTCTTGAAACACTCATAGGTTGTGTTTCCCTGGATGGAGATCCTTTTTATTCCCATGACATGTACAATACCATGGGTGCTCTGCAAGGATTGTAGAAACACCTTTTTGAAATTTAAATACACACACACACACACACACACACACACATGCACACATGCACACATGACAGATCATTTGAATCCCACAAGGTTTAGGAACCCTGAACTGTAGCAGGGTCATATGTAGCCAGTAGGTACTTCATTTAAGCATCTATAAAATTTATAGCCTGCTGGTGGTAAGTAAGGCTCTCCGGATTTCCTTCCAGTTACTTTTGTACATTTTGTGAGTTTATACTTTGGTTTTACAACACTATCTCTTAAAAAGACATCCATATATTGGTGAATATGGGTTAGCATTGTCTCTGTGTGTAGCAGGAATTTGACAGTCAGTGAGTTCAGTGAGATAACCAATAGCCAGAAATAAACTGGTCATTCTTATAGCCCACAGAAGGTTCATACATCTGATAAAAAATCTTCTAATAGAGTAATTTTTAGCGTCTATTTATTTTCACATAAAATCCTAACAATGCCAAAAAATGCTTCAAATAACTACTATAGTGGAGCAGAGATGAAGGTGACCTTCAGCATATATTAAATGTAATCTCAGAATCTGTACCTGGATAACATCTTTATTTTCACAAGGCGTCAAGATGGTATTAGAAAGATAAAGTTTTTCCTTGACTTGTCTCCATGCAGAACTTTCAAAAAATAACAAAAGTTGACCCGTATCTTCCCACTTTGGGACTATACCAACTGTAGCTGCTGGAGAGGTCCCAAATAGCCTGACAAGTGTAATTCTCACCACTCATCAAAAAAAACTCTTTCCAGCAAATGGAGGTGATTATACAGTTCCATAACTGGTCAAACTCATAGAATAAGTGCGAGGTGTCCAGCCCTATGCAGTATGTACACCTAAGGCTCAGGGAACGTAGCAGAACAGGCATGCAAAGAATATTTAGTGGATCTCTCAACTCTCACTAGTGAAGCGTCCTCATGCAACAGATAGTGATTAACCCAGATAGCCACAACTGTCTACAGAACAGAGAATAAGGGACTGCAGAGTGCTTTCATCAGAATAGGATGCCTATCTCAAACCTCTGCCACCCAAGGTTTAGGGACCACTGTGAAAGATGGGGTGGAATGACTGTATCAGAGGTGGTGAATGGCCACAAGGAAACAGAATTTTCCAGACAGCTGTGAAGTTACTCATATGAACTTAAAGCAATGGCAACAACATACACAAGACTCATGCAAGCTCAAGTCAGACAAAACTTCAGCATAGTCATGGGGAAGTAGGTAGAAAGCCGCAACCTTAGCTGAAGAACCATTGGCAATCGATAGCTCCTGGGAGAGGGAAAGGATTTTCTGTGTAACACTCGATAGGTTAACCAGGCTCCAGTGGATAGATGCACACCAAAGGACATTTGGGAACTCAAACTGAGCTCAGTAGGCCTAACTTATATGACATGACAGATTACATGAAAACCAGCAGAGTGTGCAAGAGGGGTGGAGACAGAAGAGAAGGTCTAAGTATTATCAAAATATATTGTATAAAACTCAAACAATTCAATAAAGTTTTCATCCATGTTTATTACATTATTCACATTAAGTTATCAGTCAGGCTAAAGACATCATACACATATGCATACACATATATGCACACATAAACAAGTTATTTTGACAGTTTCATATATGTATGTAGTGTGTTTTGGTCATTTCTTCCACATTCCCCTCTCTCACCCTCCTTTCTCTTCCTCTAAAGCCCTTCGTGTTCCCAAGAATTAGTCCTACAACTTTTATGTCTTATGTGTGTGTGAGAGAGAGAGAGAAAGAGAGAAAGGCAGGGAGAGAGAGAGAGAAAGAGAGGGAAACGATGATTTTAATTAGGGATGCTTGCATAAACATGAATGGGAGGCTATTTGTTGGAGCTACTTTCTAGTGAGTACACTAACGACAACATTGACAGCCTCTCCACCAACTCAATGGAGTTTTAAAGAACAAAATCATGCCATTTGTGGAAAATGGATGGATCTGAAGACCATCATGTTAAGTGAAAATAAGACAGAGTCGGGAAGACAAATATGTCTTTTCTCATATGTGAACCTTAGATTTTATACATAAAGCAATGCATATGGCAGAATTAACCATATATATACATTTATATATGGAATAAAAGCAGAAGGTGGACTAGCTGGGAATATGAGGGGGACTAGTGGGATGGAGAAGGAAGAGGGAGAGGGTGTAGGAGGTCAACATGGTTAAAGTATTTGACATACTCGAATGAAAATGACTGTGTAACCCACCAATATGGACAGTGAATATACATCAACTGAAAAACAAAAGTACATTCTTCCATCCATGTTAAAGGCTGTTATGTGAAGGTGGCTATGGCTGGAGGATTCTGGTTGGGAATGGGGTACAAAGATGATTAAGATTGATTGAGATGTTCTGTATGAAAGACACAACAATTCAATGAAAATATAGTTGCACAAAAATAAAAACACCCCCAAACAAAAAGAGGTCATTTGATATTTGGATTCTGTCTATAAGGAGATAACTGCATTCTTTCTGTGTGTATTCCTTGCTCTTGATGGTGCTTCCTCTGTGTGTGTAAGGGTGCATGGATGCCAGTGTTCATGGGGGTATCTAGGGCAGAGGCTGACATAAGGAGTCTTCTACTATAACCTCTACCTTGTCTTTTGAGACAGGGTTGCTCAGTAAACCCAGAGCTCACTGATTGGTTAGGCTGACCAGCCAGGGATCTCAAGATCCACTTGTTCAAGGATCCCTACCACAGTGCTGGAGTTATATGTGTATACAGTCACACTTAGCATTTAAATGGTTGTTGAGGATCTGAACTTAGGATGTGAACTCAGGTCCTCATGCATGCACAGAAGGCACTTTACCAACTGAGCTGCCTCTTTAGCCCCTGGGTCCTTCATTTATTCAAGATAGTGATAAGAAGTCAAATGAGGAAATTTCTTTACCTACATGAAATAGAAACTTGGGTTTGATCCATTTTGCTAAACTTTCACATGTGCTCTTGAGCATGTGTGTACCTTGTACCAGCTAAGTGACATCTTTAAGCCTATAAATCAGAGTGAAATGCACTCTTCTGTTTGAAGATTACTATAGTGAAAGTACCAACTGCTGGACTTCCTCCCTGAAATTCTCCACAAATGGCAGGTACCATCGTCATAGTAGTGTAGGTGCAAACAGGTAAGGCTGTAGACCTCTCACTTTGCACACTGGACAGAAAACGCACTGCCAGCATGATTTACTTTAATCACAGGGGACCCTGTCATCTCTACTAATACCTTTACGTCAGGTGTTTTCTTTCTTTCCCTATTTCCCAGTCTTGGCCCAAATCATTTTTTATCTGCAAGGTCAGAACATTTTCTTTTGTTTTAAAACACTGCAGTGTGCTTTAGTATATTTCATTCTGCCAATATTTGTTTGAGGAACTAGAAAGTAAGTGCAATTGCCTTCCTCTGTTTAACCCTTTGACTTCTGAAAGTTTTCTTCATTTTTGAAGCCATCGTCTTTAATGGCCTTTATGTTGCCTTGTGCCTCACATGCCCCTGAGTTTCTAAGTTTGGTTCATTGTGTGTGTATCTTCCCTAACTTTATCACTCTCTCAGATTTGACAATGTATGGTCATTTGACTGATTTTGTAGTTCTGCTTGGAAGGACAAAGATTTATTTTCCCACAGGTTGTACTCTTCTCCCTTCTTAGATTTTCTGTTTCAGGGTCAGTTCTGAATTCCCTGTAATATATACATTACCTTAGACCATATTAATTTAAATGCTAATTCTTGGCTGGAGCGATAGTTCAATCAGTTAAGTGCTTGCCTTGCAAGCATAAGGACGTCCATTCTACCCCCAAGACGTGCATGAAAAGAACTTGATGTGGTACGATTCGCTTGCAATCTCAGGGCTGGGAAGATGGAACAAGTGGATTCCTGGGGCTTGCTAGCCAGCCAGCCTAGCCTACTGGCAAGTTCCAGGCTAGCAAGGGACCAAAAAAGAAAAAAAGAAGCAGATAGCCCTAAGGTGTCTATAGTGTCCACGCTCACCCACACGCCAATACCCACATCCACACCCCCATCCACCCACACAAATACTAAATAATTTTCTCTTATTTCCAGCATAATTTTCTCTCTAAAAAAGCATGTGTGGCATTTTTGATCTATTTCGTCTTGAAAAGTGGTGAAGTTTGGCCTAATCTACTGGATTACCTTATTACTTTCATATGATAAAAATTTATTTCATAGGTTGTTTTTCCTACATAAGATATTAACATAGGCAAACCCACAATATTTAAATATTTATATATATACACTATTTAAAGATTCTGTCAAACAGATCATTTAATTATGTTTCACACACACACACACACATATATATAGAAAGAGAGAGAGAGAAAGGCAAGATGTAGAGAAGCAGTAGAGAGAAATGAGGATATTTCAGAAATGTCAGCACTGAAAATTAAGTCAAACACAGGTACCTCTGAATCATATATAAAAATGATATTATAATAAAATATTTGATGATCACTAGTTACAGTTCTTTTTAAACATTGAGAGCCTCACACAGTGTATTTTGACCATACCTCCTCTACCCATATCCAGCCCAAGTAATTTTTTTAATTAATCCCAATAATTTCAGATTTTGCTCAACTGTTCACTGGAATAATTTTGTGGAATTCTTATAAACAAGAGTGAGAAATTTTAGTTTCCAATTTGAACTAAATGGTATTGAATACAGATTACTAGTGCACACGTTTTGATTTAGAAAATTGACAATTAGTACAAAATATTCCATAATATTTGCTGTGGTCTTTTCTTATTTTAATATAATATTAACATTAATCTTATAATGAATTTTCATTAATTGGTGTTAACAGGTACAGGCCATTTGCATTAGACTGAAAAAATATATTGCCTTTAAACATGGAAGTATTTATTTCATGACTAAATGTTAGGAAACTAAGTGAGTCTATACATAATCTATAATCTTTTTAAGTCTTTTCTCTAAATCTGTTTTTCTGTCACTATTATTTGTGATGCAAAGCATGTAATTTGGATCTACATTCTAAAATCCTCTTATATAAATTACACATTCTTTAAAATGATTTTGTTAGACTCTTAAATTACCAACTCATTTCTTTTTAATCAGTTTTACTGAGGAGTATTTTTCATAAAACAAAATGCATAGACAACATGTATGGTTTCATAAGATATAATGGAATTCCATATTTATATAAAATGGAAGATTTAGTGGTAACTCCGGTGATAGTCACCACAGATGCCAGTCTCTCTCGAATTAGTGAAGAGTCCGCTGACAGACATTTAGTTCCTAAGCATAATGATGAAAGTGGCAGAGTACTGCCCACCTACTTCCCAGCCAGACTTCCCAGTGGAGGCTTGGGGGAGGGGGTCTTCGGAAAACTAACTCATGAGTGCCTGTGCTGCTCTCCGCTGATGAACATTTTATCCATTTCTTGCTTTTTCTCAGGATGTTACTTTTGGCCCATTTTAGAAATGCAGTTTAAAGTATGAGAGAAATAATTTTAATAGCTTAGAAATATTGCATCACTGTGTCTCTTTTCTCAAAACACCTAGATTGATTGGTAGTTAGAAAAACAAAAGATGTGTTCTTCAGTGTAGAATTTTTATAATTCATTATTTATTATTGAGAATTTCATACAGTGTATTTGACCATGTTTAGACCCCTCCCAATCAGGACCCCCTATGCCCCCGACTTCATAGCTTCTACTATCATTTTTTTAAAGCATACTGAGTCTGATTTGTGTCCAACATGCTCTTGGATGTGGGTCCATCCTATGGAGCCCAGCCAACCTACTTGCCATAATATTCTTAAAGAAAACTGACTCCCTCCCACCCCTGCCCCATTGGTAATTATCAATTACCAATAGCTCCTCAGCTTTGATTGGGGCTTCTTGCCCACCTTCCCTTCACTATGCTGGGGCTTTGTCTGGCTTGAGCTTCCTAGGTCCGGTGTGTGGTTTTGTAATTGCTGTGAGTTCATATGTACGAGAGCCCTGCTGTCTGGAAAACACTGCTTTCCTTGAAAGTCCTTCACCACCTCTGGCTCTTACAATCTTTCCACCCCATCTTCTGAAATGATCTCTGAGCCTTGGGAGAAAAGGGTGTGAGGCAGCTGTCCGTTATTTGTGCCCAAAGGAAAGGGGACCCTTACTGAATTCTAAATCATCTTCACAGTTTTTCCTAGAAATGACTATGGACAAAATCAATGTCTGCACTAATAAAGATTCACCTACTGCTATTCCTGAGATGGGGCAACTGCACTTTGTAGTCTGCGTTCTCTCCAGCTGTGACTTCATCAATTGCCTTCTCAAGTAAAGCCATCTCACTGGTACAGATACCGAGAACTGTTCCCCAGATTTCGTCTACACCATATCTAAAAGAAACCTGTGTCATTCACAGCAGAGACTGTGAAGGGTGAGGTGAACCCCAGACATCTTTCTACTGTAACTAGCACCTGAGGTGACTGACATTTGTCTGATCTTTCTGTGCTTCTGTCCTATGCTCACATTTCTTTGATCCTTTTGTGTGTGTGTATGTGTATATTCAAGAGTGTGTGTGTGTGTGTTTGTGTGTATTCAAGTGTGTGTGTGTCTGTGTGTGTGTGTGTGATTTTTTTTGGAGGTCAGAAGTCTACTGAGTGTCACTCCTCAGGTGACATCCAGTTTGTTTTCTGAGACAGAGTCTCTCTAACTGGCCTGGAGCTCTCACAAGGCTGGCTGGACCCAAGCCCAGGACCTGCCTGTCTCCGTCCCCCCGGCGCTGGGATTATAATCACATGCCACCATGTGCATTCTGGAGATGGAACTCTGGTCTTCACGCTTGCAAGGCAGGCATTTTGCTGGTGAGACATCCATCTCCTCAGCCCTGTTTGGTCATTCTTAAGTTCCTGATTGTTCATTCACTTCTACTTGGAAAGCTGTAAGCCAGTGGAGGGTACTGAGGTGAACATCTTTTTCAAGTGCCCATATAATTTGAAAATGTAATTTTTACTTAAGATATATTAATCATATAACAGAAAATTTCTACTATAGACAAATAATTGAGACTCAGAGAGGTGAAATACTTTGTCAGTATCTCATAGATCACCAGTGGCAGAGATGGAGTTCAAAACTAGGTCTCTGTCAAAGGTCTTGAATTTTCTATCACCTAACACAGCATCTCTTCATGAATGCATTGTACTACCACATTGTCAGTCATTAGTTAAAGATTGCAGAATTTCTCTAGCAAATGCTAAGGACTAGCTTGGTTTCCTCTCAACAGGCACACTAAAAAGAATCTTTGTTAATTTACAGAGTTGGGTATGGCTTTGGCAAGGGGAACTGTGTGTGCTTCTCATTACAGTGAATAAATGTGCTAGACTTCACAGAAGATAAGATTCCAATGAACCCCTCATTCATTCATTTGGTAACAACTCTTTTGTGAGTGATTGTTTTATGCCAGACACTGGAAGCAAATCAATGAGCATGTCAGACAGCACTCCTGGTCTTATGGGCTACAGACAAACCAGCAAATACATATTGTATGATGATGATTTAACTGAATTGGTCCGTAGAACAGTTACTTAAAGAGGAAAGTTACTAAAGTTGGGAGGGTCACAAAAACCTTCTTGAAGGAGATATTTGGATGAAGACTTAGAGAGGGTGAGGGGCTAATCTGTGTGGACGATCAGAGAACCTGGAGGAAGGTGACAGAGGTAGGTGGAGAGACAGAGAGAAAGAGAGAAAGGATGGAAGGAGAGAAAAAGAGAGGCAGGTGGGGCTGGTGAACAGTGTGATTGCTGGGGTAGGTAATAAAATATATATGGCAATATTCTCTAAGGCCTGGAGACCAAAAACCTTTCATGGTGAGAAAAATGGAGTAGCCAATGGAATATCAGAAGGAGGATGTGCGGTGCATTATGTTTTAAATGGTCATTCATTCTAGTTGATATTTTGAGACAAAGAAAGAATGGAAGGCAATGAAGTAGTTTAATAAATCAAGGAACTTTGGCCCCTTGAGTCAGGGTGATAGTTGTGAAGCTGGCAATATAGGATTCTGGCTACGTTTAGAATATAGGGTCTCCTAATCACAAATTTTGTTGATGACTTGGAGGTGGATTTGAGAGAGAAGGGGAAGCCTGAGTGTGAAATTAAGTTGTTTGGAGAATATAAGTATAAATAGATATCATGAGAAAGAGATGGGTGTGGACATCAAGATTTGTAGGGCTACACATGTTGAATTTAAGAAGTATGTTATTAGATGTGCTGTTAGGTGTATAACTATAAATATGATCTACGATTCATGGAAGAGGCTCAGGCTGGGAATATACATTTAGAAACATCTACATTTATTTGTATCAGAAATATTGATGAAGTGGGAGAAAATTCAGACACACAAAAGAAATTTGAGGACTAATCTGGGATGCTCAAATATTAAGAGATTAGTGAATGAAAAGAAGACTGCTAAGGAAACTTCACAGGAGAGTCCAGTGAATTAGGAAGAAAGTCAGCAGTGAGTGCTGTCCTGGGATTCAGATAGGAGTTCAAGCAGGTGGTGCAAGCGCTTAATCCTGGCTCTTATGAGGCAGATGCAGGCAGATCTCTGTGAGATGGATTATCTACAAAGCAAGTTCCAGGCCAGCTGGGGCTACAGGGAGACTCTGTCTCAAAGCAAAGCAAAGCACAGCAAAACAAACCAAACACTAATAGAAGCCAGTGCAACAAACCTCCCGTTTCAAATAATGCTAATGCGCAAGAAGAGGAACAGAGGACTGACTTTAGATTCACTAACATGGAGTATACTGATGATCTTAGGAGAAAGAGTTTCAGAGGAATTGAGTGGGTTAAAGAGAGTACTAGGTGAATTGGGAATCACAGCTTATGGACGGCAGCAGGTATCACCAGTGTTAAGACATGCTTCAGTTGTCCTAACCAGCTTAAAAGAGAATGTCTGTGATCATCACTTTTTTTTGACATGGTGACAGTTGTTGGACCTGATGCAAGACCTTGCTGTTGAGTGCTTGACAAGCTAGCACCTCTGTGGCCTGATCACATCAGTGTTCTTAGTGTTGGTGTAACTATGTCAAATTAAATGAATTTATAACCCTAAGTTTTTGTATTTCATGCACTTGAAGACATTGTTCTGTGAGAGTCCATGGGGTTAACTCTTAACAATAACGCTTAAGAATTACCATTACTCCTGTTTTAGAGTTTACCAACAAAACTTGTGTAGATTCCTCTCTCCCCTTTCTGTTCTTATTGATGCCACCACTATTCCAAACTCTCTGTGGCCTCTTTTCTAGAACCTCCTACAAAATAGAATTCAAAACAGAATTTTCTCTCCACCCTGGATCCCAATGCACCCTGTTTCATATTTATCACTTAACATTTGGTTTGGAATGTTATGCCATGGAGAGATGCTTGCAAAGGGAAATAAGCCTGCCAACAATTTTCAGAATGTCGCAGATAGAGCATGTTCATAATATTTGGATTCAGTTAAATGTCTTTCATTTTTCTCTATTTTCTCTTCTAGGCATTTATGAATGATTAACTTGTACTTTCAAGTTACATATTATCTGAGGAAAGATAATTTCATTTAGCAATTAGTGCTATGCCCTAAAACTTTTTGAAGTTCATAACTTCTTTTTTGCTGCATGGTCTCAAATGAAACAGATTGAACAGTCCAATCAGACTAAGCTGGTATTTTCCATACAACATCTGGTCCAACAGCTAGATCTGCAGTCAAGCTTATAAATCAAAATGGAGCTTACTTGGAATTGATGTGAAACTGCAGAAATGGCCTGTGATTTTTGTGAAGGATTTGTGATCATTTTTTATGTAAATGTAATAGAACTAGAAACGAGCTTTCATTATGAAAATGGTTTTATTGTAATCACTTTACTGAAAAATAAAGCTATCTGCAGAGAGAGAAGTCTGGGATCTTTGAGGAGAACAAGAAAAATGTAGTGCTGGCTGGAGACAAATACAAAGATTTGCAGACAGCTATGAGAGTCAAGCTAGGAAGCACCCAAGCCATGCCTGGTTTGTTTGAAGAGACCCTGAAAGCTTAGTGCAGAGTGGCCATGCAGCAGGATGGGTTGTTTGAGAAACCCAGGAGGGTAAAAGTGGAGGGTTTATCCCAGATTTGGGGCATGGCAAATGGTTTCAGTGCATGAACATGGGACTGGGGATTAAGAAGGAGCAAAGATGAGTTTGTGAGCCTCAGAAAGTGTTTATCAGTCTTCATTTTGGGGTTGGACAGAGAGAAAAGTGAAGATAGAGAATCAAAAGTTTCACAAAGAAATTAGAAAGAACTCAGGAAATTGGGGATTGAATGAGGGAAAAGTCAATTCAATTTCACAGAAATTGGAACTGGAGCCTTGGGACAAGTAAGATTGTAGAATGTTAAACCCAGAAGTAGCAGTAGAAATCCCTTGACGTTGTTAACCATGTCGTTTAACCACTTTACATCATGTTCTACATGGGATAGAGAAGTTAAGTTTCTTTCCTAAGTTCATGGCAGTAACCAGGGACAGGGCCTCTGGCGGCTGGATTCTCTATGTGTTTTATTTTCTTGACCTAATTGCCACGATAGTGGGAACAAGAGCAGTAATGATTTCCCTTCATAAAACAAACACATTTAAGAACAATCTCAGGTCTACTGAGCATGAAGATCGAAACAGGAATGAAAATAGAAACCTTATCTTGGCTTCCAGCTCTCAGAGTTTCCTAAGCATCAATCCTGGCCATTGTATGCTCTGGTAGTTTCCCCAAAGGATTTGATAGCATTTTCCCTGAGGACTGGGGAGTTCTGAATTCTATAAGGAAGATGGTGCTTTGAAGACAAAAAAATATTATCAGAATGTTGGATCCACTGCCTCAGGACAGCCAGCCAACTTCTGCGTAACACTTGCCCTGAGTCTGTGGGGATAATAGCAGCAGGCTGAAACACAGTGGTTAGATTTTTTTCAACATCTACCCCGTGGATATCAGCACTCAGCAGGACCTATGTAGGAGTGCTGTGTGTAATTAAGAGACAAAGGCCTGTTGAAAGGCTGTGCCTAGGAGGTAATAAATGTTTACATTCCCTGACCCCCAAATAGAAACACAGCTACCAGTTAAATGATACTTGACCTGGACAGAGACCTTTCAAGAGCCTTCCAGTGTTTCTCATTCACGCATCTTAAAAGTACATTTTCAACGTCAAATCTTAGTTCTTCCCATCCCAATTTCTTTCCCCTTTCTTTGAACATTCCTGTTTGAAGGACCTTAAGAAGAATTTAGAATGGCAATCAGATAGTCTGCCTCAGGGGGAGTAGGTTAGAGAGGGTTCTGTTCAAGCCAGCTCAGGTGCTGGGATTTTAACGTGTCATTGGCTCTGGGGATTATGTTCGTGTTCCGCCTGAGTGAAAGTTTGCCCTGCCTGTTGTTTCTTCAAAGTATTTAATAAAATGGCAGGATTCACTTACTTACTGTTTTCTTTTGCCCTGGAAACAGGCAAATTTTGAACCCAGCTGCATATTTGTGACAAAGACATAGTCAACAATCTGTGTGATTTGGGTATTTTATTTGATAAAAAGGTCTTTTTATTTTCCTACAAGGGCAGAACTGTGGTACACAAACTTAAGCCTTTTAGAGTCTAGGTTTAAATCTGCTTTCTATTAATAGCTTTCAGGAGCTTTCTAAATAACCTTGAGGCACAGACAGCTTCTCTTACAGGAGAACAGGTGGAAAGAAAAAGACCTATGGTTTGTTAACTGTCCCCGCCCCCCAAAGCTGCTAAATTTGCTTATTTCAAGAAAATCAGTTGGGACAATTAGAGTATTTATTTCCTTTGTTTCTCATTATTCAGTTGATATGAACAATGTTGCATATGGAATAAACTACTGAGATCATTCTTTCAACTGCCTAAAATGTTGTGCTGAAGGCCAGCAAGAAGAAATGATCAAAGCTGAGTACTTGGTGGTCTCAAGCCCTAATACCCTTCCTTCCGATGGCTTTGCTTTGTGGAATGCTTCAGTGGTCCCGTGTCCAGCTGCTGCTGGTGACTGGATGTCAACAAGGCTCCTATGCTTTAGTCTAGAGAACAGAGGGAGTGAGGTGGCAGGTTCTTCCTTCTCTAGGTCTCCCGTGCTTAGTGTCTCTTGTGAACACAGCTTCCAGTGTTGCTCCTGGCCCTTCTGCTTCACGTGTTGATGACATCCTGTCATTATGTGTCTCCAAAGCGTCTCATCATCCTTGAGGCCTCTCCCCTTGTTTTTTTTTCCCCACTTTTGAAAAACCTTGCTTCATTTCTTAAGTCATCCCTTGGGATTGTGTCATCCATTTCCATGACAGGGGCCCTTCTGGTCAGCATCTCGGCTCTAATACCATTCCCCTAGGCCCAACTGAAAAACCTTACAAACATATTCTTTCAGGAGTCAACCATCATCTATAAATCTTATGGATGTATACTTTTCCAAACTATTTTTAGTTCTTTCATTTTCATCCGATAGGGATACATACATATATAACATAAATATATATTAATGTATATTATATATAGTTTTAGTAAGTAAGTAGTAAGTTTAAGATACAATATTAATTGAAAGTCACATTTTTAAATCTGTTTGCTATAGCCTTGCTGTATAGAGAAAGGGGAGATACTGGTGCCTTGATAATCATGGGTTCCTACTGACCAGAAGGGATGCATGGAAGCCTCCTCAGGGGACTCTCTGGCTTATTCCATCGCCGACAGTGCTCAGATGAATTGTGACTGATGTGCATCGTGAATCTCATCTGCAGGAGCTAGGTGCATTGTGCTTCGTTCCACTTGGCTTTTCTAATATTTCTCCTATCTCGTCTCCCTGCCTCCCCCGATGTATTTCTTTCCCCAAGCCAAAGCCATTGAGGACTCCTGGACCCCTCTCACTAGGCCATTTCCTCAAAAAGCTTTTAACATGCTTCACCGTTTAGGAGAGTAGACGCCTCCAGCCTGTCTCCTAAAAGGGAGGAGTCAACAGGTGGTTACCATACAACCTCTCACTGGGTTAGTTTTCAGGCTCCTCTTGGAGTATGATTTGCCACAGCTGATTTTAGGTGAAGGCCACTAAGTAACCACTTTGGCAAAATAAAAATGCATTTATTTTAAACACAGCCAGAGTCTGTGGTTTGCTCTGCATGGGAGCAGAGGAACAGGTACAAATAACAAGAGGAATTAATTTTCCTTTGAAATGACAGCATTATGCCTGTCAACCGACTGCTCACTTTATGCAGAGCAAACCTCACTTAGAGGGAAACCAACAACTTCTCCCTGCCACCTCCAGATCTGGCCTCTTCTTGCTAAGGAGTAGAAACAGTGCAATTATTTATGTCCTGGATGACGATACATGGTGGACTCTGAGCCCAAATCTTGCTGCAGGTTATTCAAATCTAGGTATCAGTTGGTTTCCTGAAAAATAGACCAAAGACAATGCCCCCTCAGTCTTTAAAACTCAATTTATCTCCTCCCAGTTAGTGGAAGATTTCTTCCACTGGGAAGAATATCTCATGTTCCCCAAAGTCTTTATCGGTGGTCCTCATCCTCAAGCAGGCTTCAGAGATATTTTCTGGGATTGGTTTATAAAAATACACCCTGTAATTGTATAAGATGGCCACTAGCTTGATCACTGCCTTTGGGGAAATCAGAGAAAAGGGAAGTCATCTACTCTCCACATGTAGGAAGGAAGAACGCTAACAAACAAGAGTCTTCCTTTTCTAGTTCTCAAGTACATTTGTAAAACACATGAAAAGAACTAAATGCAGTTCTGAGGTCTTTGTATTTGGGACATTTAGTAGAATTCTTCGAGACTGTCAGAATTAGGCTTGAGGATCCCTTTCTGCAGGGCACAGACTTTTACTAGCATTATTATGCTCTGCTTCGGAAAGTGTGAGAGGCTCTTCAGTCAGATAATGGCGATGGAGACAAGATGGAACTGGTTTAGAGAAGGCAAATCTTTCATCATCGATGGAGACAGAATTAATAGCAAACAGGGGATGCTGATGCTACGTGAGAGCCTCCTGTGGCAAAAGAGGAGGAAAGTGGACACAGACCTGCAGCTTGTCATGGATCCTACTTAGGCAGTCTCCATCTTACTCTTACTGCCTGGAGTTCTCAGAGATCTCCAGTCATCCATCCATCCCTCCCTCCCCTACCCACCCACATTTATTGATTATTTGCTCTAAGTGTTATGAGAGATGGTGAGAAACTGCGTAATGACTGGATAGCCTCCTACCTCCTAGATGCACACCTTTATGAAAGGCAGCTTATTGAATTTGTCTTCATCTGGAATGCGTTTTATCTCCTGCATTATATGTGACTGTGAGATTAGTATGTTATAATATCTGTAGTACCTACTGTACTGGTACACAGTGAGTGACCGTGATCACAGTGGTGTGTAAGAACACGGCGCAGTGATACTGCGGCACAGTCATGTTTTTAGCTCTCTATTAACTATATATATATATGTATAGATACACATCTACATCTATTTTTCTGTCATCTCTAGTATATAATTCTGAATAAAAGTAGATAGTTTTTATGGAACTGATACTCAGAGTTAGGTGACAATAGACTAAATAAAAGCAGAAACAAACAAGGAGTTTTTTGAGGTGGGAGAAATTATATTTAATTTTGTTTATCATGAATTAGGTGATGAGAACTTTGCAAGGACATTGATGACACTGGATAATTTAAGGTGTTTCTGCTTTTTCAAAGAACACACATCCATTATCTTGATGCTTTTCCTATTTCAGAGCAGAGCTTAATACTTACCTTTCATACACAAGGTAACCATAGAAAATTATATCACATGTGTATGATAGTGCTCAGGCTAGAATCCATACTTCTGGAGAACCCACAGCCCCGGAGAACCAACAGTTCTGGAAACCACACTCCTGGACAACACACTCCTAGACAACCCACTCCTAGACAACCCACACTCCTAGTTTCTAGTCAGAGGCTTCTCTACTGTTAACCAAAGCACATTACTAAGTAACACCCTTTGGAAGACTTTAAACAATTAAAAAAAAATTTCACACACACACACACACACACACACACACACACACACACACACACACTCAACAGTTGAACCCAAATCTGTCCAGGGCAAGGTTTGTCTGGGCTGAGAGAGTTTCTCAGGAAACCCATTAACATTTTAGGGCCTGCTAGCACACAGAAAATTGCTATGGAACATACAGTAGAACCTTTGTGCCATAACTTTTTCTCCCTTTTAACAGGAAAGAGAGCCTTTAAGCAAACAGATTCAGAGACGCTAACTAAGCCAACATAACACAGAGCTGAGCACTAATAAGTATAACCATTAGCATTTTAGTTCAAATCTGCCTAAAAATAATTCTTAGCCCCAAATATCCTTTCACTACTGTTCCTTCTGCTAACCGGTGGCATAATCTTAACTAAAAGTTTCTATTACTTAGGCTTACTCTTCGACCATGGGAAGTGTATGCAGTTTGTCCTAAGGGATCAGCACTGACATTTATGTTGCCTCGCCTCTGAGTGAGCATTATCACAGTATTTTACCTGTTTTTGTGCTTTTTAAATTCTTATCCCCACCGCAGCCACTGAGGCATACAGCAGAGGGAAGGAACTCCCAAGGCAGCAAGCTTGACTTAAGAATGACTTTAACTAGATACAAGGCTAATTTAGAAGTCAAATACATTGTTAATAGTATGAGTCACAGTTGTCTATCTGCCCATCAGTATATGATTATACCCAAGTCCATAAAATCAGGCACAGAAATGAATCAAGAAAAAATGTTTTGAAGTTTAATATTGGATCATCTATTTTAAATAAGAGCTTCATGTTTTGATGAGGTTAAAGTTATTAAATAGGAAAGTCCAACTAATTTTTAACTAACATTTTACATTTTGAATTATATATAATACTATGTATTTACATATATATATTCTATCCTAGATAGATAGATAGATAGATAGATAGATAGATAGATAGACAGACAGAGCATGAATGGAAATAACACTTTGGGTCACTTACTATGCTCCAGGCATGTTTTAAACAATTTATATCTCAAAACTTTGATATTCTTAGCAATCTTCTCAGTTGAGTTTTACTATTACCATATCTTTGTTTTTGAGGATAGGGAGGCTCAGAATGGTTCATTCACTTGTCCAAGGTCACAGTAATCCTCATTGAGAATTGAACTCATAAATCTGTCTCTGGACTCTTTCCTTGTGTTGTTAGCAATGAATAAGAGAAAGGCTATAAATATTTGGGGTAACATTTGAAAAATATAACTGGCAAGGTCTGATATCAGCTTAGGAAAATGCCTAAAGGCCAATGCACATTGGAACTATAACCTGGAAGATGATACCTTTCAATGACGAAATTAGTATGTGGGAAACATGAATTCTCTAATCCACATTTAAATTTCTTATTTTTACAAGATAATGTATCTTTGAATAAACAAATCTGTATCTTAGCTGTCCTCAGTAAGCAGTAAAAATCATTTGGAAGAACTAGATGGAATGACTTATGCTTTGTTGGGAAAGTGCAGAAAAAAATGTAGTCAGCAACACTTGATCAAAATATGGGTGATCTTAAAATAAAACTCCTTGATTCATGCATTCATTTTCAACCCTCATTTCAGATGACTGTCAGGAAAGTGCTAGGGGACAGGCTTTGTTTTTAATAACTCAGATCGTTGGCAAGACTATATTGAAAGACAATTAGTGATTTCCCTCTTCAAAGCAGTCCTTCTTGTGATAGCAAAAATGATGTCAAGTATTAATTTGTGTGTCTTTTGAGAGTGTGGTGTGTGTGCATGTGTGTGTATGGATGTGTACGTCTCTTCACAGGTATGCCAAAGAAGGATGTTTAGGCTCTACACCTATCTCTCTCTGCCTTACTTTCCCAAGACAGAGTCTCTCACTGAACCTGAGGCTAGGCTCGTGGCCAGCATACTCTAGAAATCCTCTCATCTGCACTTTCCTCAGTGCTGGGCTTATATGTGCCTCTGGCGCACCGCCCGATTCTTTTGTTGGCATTAGGACCACAACTCGGACCCTCACGCTCGCATAGCAAGTGCTCTCAGCCACTGAACCATCCTCCCAGGCCTACTGATACCATTTCTACACAGAATAAGATGTCATTTTCCTCTAATTTTCAAATGACTGCATGATATATATTTAACCTCAGAATCACCAGCTTCTATTTTGTCTCAAAAGACACACTGAATGAATACAGGTATTGGGCTTGACGAATGCATAAATCTTTCATGGGCTATGTATAAACTGATCATTCTGAAACAGAGCAGGATTTGGCAATACCCAGCTCAGCCAGAGACCTAGAGAGTTTATAGAAGAAAGCTGGAGCCCTTCTGAAGAGGAGGGCTAGCTGAGCACCCAGAGGAATAGCTGCATCAGGTTATGTCCTTGCTGCAAATGTCTAATGGCAGACACATGGCACCTTTTGTTTCAGCTTCAAGCCCGACTCAGTGTCTTTGCCAGGAAAGGACTCACAGTGGAAGGACCTCCCTAGATGGAGAATAAACCCTCCTGTATCAGTGCTAGGTCACATGGCCTTTCGTTATGTAAGCCTCAAAAGCAAAGCAAAAATGACAAAAAGCTAAAGCTCACTGCAACACATCAAGCGGGTAAGTGGCAGCAGAGCGGGGCAGAGAGCGGAAGGAACTGCGGAGCCGGCTGCATGGCCTTTGCAGTCACTGGGAGAGGTTTCACCTCCCTGAACCTTGTCATCCAACAGAAAACAAAAGAGCCAGTTCCAAGGCTTCTCTAAGCTTCCTTTGGAGCTTGGGAAGAATTCCCTTTTGGCTGCTACAGACGGGTGGCTTATGCCTTTTCTCCCTGAAGACTTGCCTTACCACCTCAGGAGCTGAGGAAAGGCAGTGGCTCTTAGCTCAGGTATAAAGAAGGCATCTGTCCCTTTTCAAGCCCTCAGAACTCAGAGACGTGGGGGGCCGTGCTCTTGCATACTTTCAATTACAATGAGTAGTCTTTTCATTTTGGAGCTGCTGCCTTTCTGTGGCTGTGCGTCCCGTCCCTTCAGCGGGGGCGCTGAAGTGAGTTCTGCACCCGTCTTCTGATTAAAAATCTCAGGGGAGGAAGTGGACTCAGCATGTTGGGAAATACTGACTTTGTTTCCCATAATGCACTGAGCTGCAGAACATTGGACCTGAGATTGGGAGCAAGTGGGTCAGAGTCAAGGGCACTAGCTGCAGTGCAGGGCTCCCTTCTCTGTCCTCAAAAGGTCAAAGATGATTGTCATTTTAGGGTTCAGCTTGAAGATGGACTCAGAGGTATATAAGGAGCTTTGTCATACTAAGAAGAGTCTCTATTCACCACTCCCTCCTTTCTCTGTCCTTTAGGTCCTTCCTGCTGGGCTGTAAAATGTTTCCCATGCAAACACAAATATTGTGAACCTAAAGAGCTCTTCAAATAATATTTTGAGTGTGGGGGGAATCCTATTTTAGTGGTTAGCAAAATGGAGTACAGACAGCTAGTGGTGCGGGAGCCAGGAACATCTCTATTCACATTTCATTTCCTGCGTTTGCTGGCTCTACGATTTGAGTATGTGGCTGGAAGTTTCTGTGCCCCTGTTGACCTTCCTTTCCAGACAATATCGTTTTCCTAAAGATGTGATAAGGAATACGTCAAGAGAAGGTTTTCCCAGTGTCACAAATATAGTATCCTATTCAGAACAAAGTAGTTTGGTTTTGTTTTTAAGAGAATGTCATGGGAAAAGTCAGCCATGGGCTCAAAGTATGCACTGCACAGTAGGGCAAAATAACTCACACTTGAATAGGCCTGGCATCTATTCAGAGGAAATTACCGTGACAAGAGAGGTGCTGAGTTAGATAGGCCAGGATTCAAATTCTGCCCCTCTCTGAACAGATCTCAACTCCTTTCCTTATCAAATAAGTGAAGACCCGAACTTCTAACCATGTACAGCCTGTACGAGCTCTCTGTGTGACCATCACTCAGTGCTCTCTGCAGTGCGGCCTGCGGCCTCTGTATGAACTCATACTTTGACTTAAATGAATTAAATGGCTGCAGCTGAGTCAGTATTTCACATGCAGCTACTGAGGTGGCTTATAATTTAATAATAACTTTAGTATGCACAGGATGTGTGTTTCTCAAACATTTGTAGCCCAGAATAATCCTGGTAAGTAGGGAATAGTGAACATCTGTTCAAAATATGTGAAATACATAAAATAAAGTATTTAATGATATCAACCAGATACAAACCTTCTTATAGTATTTAGACAAGGATGGGAATAAAGATCTGTTGTTAGACAAGGGTTCTGGTCTGATGTCCACAACATTTTCTACACATATTCACACATTAATGTATTAATAGACCTTATGGTATGCTTTGTCATGAATTCTGCTATAGCCATGTTTGAGACAAAGAACATATGCATAAAGCATATTTTCTCTCAGTAAAATTCCTCTATAAGGTAGCTAATGTGTGGATAGAAGTAAGTATAGCAGACGTTTTAGAAGTAAAGTAACAATAACAATGTCCAATTGAAATTGAGACTTAAGAAAAATATTTCCAAATATATTAGCCAGATAATAGCCCATGAAAGATTGGGATTTGACCATAAAAATGAAAAATGCACTGGGAAACGGCAGCGTTCCAAGAAGAATAAAGTAAGTTTGAGGTAGACAGGGAGAATTCAAAGAATGGCTAATTGTGATTTTGTTGGAATATATTGGTATTAACAGATCATATAGGGGGAACTTAAGGCTGGATTGAATCCAGATTGCTATCTGGCTGTTAATCCCATGATTCTGAACCACTCAGAACAGTGTTATACAACATCCTATTATATGTCGAAGAGGCCCATGTGTTTCCATTTTGGGTTATTGTTTTGTTATTACGTTTTTATTTTATGAGTGTTTTGAATGTACCACATGCATGCAACGCCCATGGTGGTCAGAAAAGGGCATTGGATCCTGTGGAACTGAAGCTATAGACAGTTGTTAGCTACCATATGGGAAGTTGGGAACCAAAATAGGATCCTCTGTGAGAGCAGCCAGTACTCTTAACCACTGAGGTATCTTTCCAGTCAGTTTTCTCTCATTTGTATGTTAAGTATTATTTTTTTGTCATCTTGGTATACATTGTTAGAATCGCAAAGTATTTGAGAGAAATATGGTTTTGTGTATACATTGGACACATGGGTCTTATGAAGTTAGAGACTGCCCAGGTCAGCAAGTCTGTTATTGTTTGCAAAGCATAAGCAAGATTACTTTCATTTTTATGTACGATGAGTGTGTGAAATATGCAGTGTTGTTTTGATTAGATTAATTACTATGCATCCTGTTTTGATATTTGTCCTGGTGATTTTTGAAGATAAGGGTTACCATGGAATTCCTTAAATGATAGTTTCTCAAAAAGCATATTTTAGATTTGGGTATATATGTAATATCTATGCTCCTTTATTTTTTTGTTTATGTGTGTCTTTCTGTGTGTGCACACATCTGCTTGCCTGCATAGGCCAGAAGATGGTATCAGATCCCCTGGAGTTAGAGCTACAGGCAGTTGTGAGCTTCCTGACATGGGTGCTAGGAACCAAACTCCATTCAGTCCTCTAAAAGAGCAATAAACTTCCTTAATTTCTGTGCCATCTTTTCAGCCCCACAATATATATTTGAATAAATAAAATATATGAACCTGAGTGCATCTTATTTTATTTCTGGGTATCATCAATGCATATTATAAAGTTTTGTTTGAATCACTGATAATAAATTAAATCACATTTTGAGAAGACTGACTAGATATGCTTTGCCTAGTCTCATAACCAAGTAGCTTTAGTGGCAAAACAAAAAGCCTCATGTTTATTTTCTCTTAATTGGAAGTATTCCTTTGATATAAAAAGTAATACAGAGCTTAACTGACACATTTGATACTTTCTCCCATGTGTTTCTCAGCAAAGGACATTTCACTGTAGTGTGTTATTTGACCCAAACACTTTGTTGTTTGATTTATGAATTATCACTGAGTTTCTGATAATTATTTCACTTCATTTTAACAGCAGGATTCTAGATATCAATGGAATAAATGATTGTATTTCTTTACTATTTCTAGCATCATACACTCTGGTGATTGTTGAGCTGGGTTGCCAGCCAAGGACGAAACCTTTCTTTGTCATGTGCCATTCTTCCTGTAGATATAAATACTAGAAAGAAAATGGGCCCTGTTGTATCTTATGGTTAAGCTCCATAAATCAATGACTCTTAGATAAATAATGCATTAATCAACTCTTTCCAAGTAGACCTCTAATTGAGAGCTTTGTAAATAGGAATGGATACTCAACAAAATATTCTATAGCAATGTAGTAACTGGTCTTCTTTCAGGGAAATATGCCTTCCTGCTCCCTTCTAACTATGTTTTCTGTCATCCTATTCTCAATCTAGATTATTGCTAGACATTCTGTCCTTCTGCCCAGTTTGCTATTTGGAAAGTATGTTTGGTTAGTGTATTAAGCATAGTTCCTCCAGGCTATCTGAGCACTGTCCAACCACAGCCCCAAATTCAACAACTCTGGGAAAAGCCCCTCCCCTACTAAGAGAAATATTCTTCTACTTGGCAGCTTGACCTAATAACAATGACTGAAAGTTTTCTTTTAAGAGATAGGATATTTACTTGGGTTAATCTGTATCCATCAGGACATTTTTTTTAAAAAGGTAAATACAGTTGAGAAGAAAAGAAAAAGGACATAAAATTAAGACTGAGGAAAGAGGAGACCCAAAGCAGGAACTACAAAGTCCTGAACGCTTATCAGAAATATTTACTTCTAATTATTTTGGTGACTTTAGTAGGAAGAAAGCAGTGTGGGCAGGCAAAAAGCCAAAATAATAAAGTCACTTAGAAGTAGAATTATGTTTCCTTACTCCCTGGGTCTTTATCAGGAGAATATTTTGTGATGTAATGAAATAATTTCAATACTGTTCTAATTGTAAAAATAGCCTTGAGTGCAGGAATCTGTTTCTTAGAATCCTTCAGTGTAGAGGGACCTCTTAACACATCAATAAAAACAGTTCTACAAGAGACCTCATTAGAGAGTAATCGGAGAGTAATTGGTCCTCTGTGATATGCACTGTCCTGGGGCCATGTCTTAGAGAGCTAATGATTTAGGAATTAATACCTTATATGAAGTAGTTTACCTCATATGTGCCTCATATATGCAAACACACACAAAACTCCTAGAATAGGGCTGGTTTTGCTATAAGTTGAAGGCCTAACACAAGACAATTCAAGTGGAGGATTTAGGCTAAAAAATGAGGACAACTGGAAAGAAAAAAAAAAGTAGTTCAGTGTTTTCCTTAGAGCAGACTCTGTGTATAGCCAGATTTAATAAAACACACAAATTATGATACTGCATTGTATTTTCTAGTGCAAAAAGATAAATAAGATCAAGAGACATTTTTCTCTAGCAATTTCCGAACCACCCATGCTGTGGAATGCAGAGATATGAAGTTTATCTGCCATTTCATATGTGCAGACAGTAGTCCAGAGATGCAGCTTTTGAATAAAAAGTGATTAATTCTGTGACATGTGGGTAGATAGGGAGGAGAGGGAGAGAAAGAGAGATAAGAAAAAGATGTGTAGATCTACAGCAACACTCTCCAGCATCTCAATAACACAATGTTGTGCCAGAAAGAGGTGTAAAGCATACCGCTTTACCATTCTATTTATATAAAATACTGAAACACACCCACCCTCTGATGCTCAAGTAACAGTAGTGGTTACTTTGGAAATAGAGGTGGTGGCTAGAAGAATGAGAGAGGCTTGGGATGATCTGAATGTTGTTGCTTGCCTTAGGTGCATAAAACACCAGTGTGCCCAGTTATCGACCAAACAATGCTTCCATGATGTGTACGACTCTTGCTGAGAGTATTACATGCCAACGAAAAGGATCTGCTTAAATTATTGGCCCGTCTCCCACAAATCAGAATGTTGATAACCTAATAATGCAATGGTTATTATTTCTCAACTTCCCACCTTGAGGAAAGAAGCTGATTACCATTGCCAAAGAGTGGCACGTTTAGCTTTGGGTTTCAATTGCTTCCTGTGAGTGTTAGTTTTGATTGTTGAATTAACACAACCTGGGAATGGAGTCTGAATGGGGAATTGTCTAGATCAGGTTGTGTCTGTGAGCATGTTTTCTTATTCGGGTTAAGGAAAATGGGAAGTCCCACCCTGACTGCAGGTGGGTTTTCCTGTGCTGAGCCCTGGACGGAATGAAAAGGAAAGAATGAGCTGAGCACAGGCTTTTGGGCTTGTGAGGGTTAATTCATCATTCTAGGCGCTTGAGTGGGGATGTGTCTAGCTAGTTCAAGTTCCTGCCTCCTTGACCTTCCTCACAGCAATGGACTGTGACCTGGATTTGTGAGCCAAATAAACCCTTTATCCTTTAAAAGTTGCTTTTTCAGGAGAAAAAAGAAATCCTCCCAAAATCATAAAAACAGGAAATGAAATAAAGACACTTCCGTTTTCTAATTTCTACCATATTTACCCCACAGAGGATTTGTCTTCCCCTGTTGTATAAGGCTGCACTGAATAGTGTGTTTCACAGTAAAGTAGTTTGATGCTGTATTATTAGTAAAATAGCATCTTTATTTTATTAAGCAAACTATCTAATCATGAGAATTTAACAAAGCTGTCCTGTTAACACAAAGCTCTTGCCAACACTGAAAAACAGAGGCTGGGAATAGATTAAGATCCGGTTTTTAGCAGATATCTAGGAAAAATATGAAACAACAAGAAAGAACATTGAAGGTATACAGTGGAAAGATCCAATATATTTGAATGGTATAGTCAGTTTCTAATTTCAGAGCAATTTTTCTCACACATGTGTTAAAGTGTAAAGAAACATCTAATATGATTTAACACTTCAAAGACATTAGCTAACTAATTAACTAATGAATCCACATAGCAGCTCTATGAGATCTGTGTTGAATATCTTCCATTTCACAGATTTTGTGTCATTTAGAAACTCTTGTAACTCTTTTCATCTCTGTTCTTTTCAGAGTCTTTATAAAGAACTGATCATTACCATGTCTCCAGGGAATGGCATATACCACCTTCTCTCTTGACAAGAGAATATCTATTGCTTTATGATATGAGTTTTCAAACAGCCAATAGCTCGGTGACTTTGCTAGTAGTCGGATTCCAAATTTCACATATTCTCTGACCTCTGTTAGAGTTTGCCTTGAGAAGACATGAAAATCCTCATGCATGCTGGCTTGTGGATGGGCCACAGTAAGTGCATAGTGAAATTCTTTTTTCCCTATTGTGACAAAAGTCACTCAAGGGAGGAAAGGTTTATTTTAGCTCAAAATTCAAAGTGCAGCCCACCAGCATGGGGAAATCAAGGCAGCAGGAACCTGAAAAGGCTGGTCACCTCACATCCACACTGAGGACACAGAGAGGTATTCAAGCATGCTGTTGTTCGGTTCCCTTTCTTCCTTTCTACACTTCAGGATCTCAGCCAGGGAACACTGCCACCCACAGTGGGTAAGTCTCCCCACTACAACTAAAGCAGTGAAGATAGTACCCACAAGCATCCACAGATTCTTCTAGATTCTCAAGTTGACAGCACTAACGTTATGTACCTCTTTGGAGAAGTGGCTCTTCCATGATTCAGCTACTCTTTCACACTTTGAATTTTAAAACATAAATATTAATACTGTGATCTTTCCTCTCCAAATGTTTAAATTGTTTTTGCACCTGAAGTCAGTTCTGTTTAAACAATTTTTTTAAAGGATCTGGTGAGATGGCCTAGTGGGTGTGGCAGGTAAAGGGGCTGCAAAGCCCAAGAACCTTAGTTTGCTCCCTGTGTCTCCCATGGTGGAAGGAAAGAACCCAATTCCTCTGACCTCCACATGCAATACGTATTGGCATATGTATTCACACACACACACACACACACACACACACACACGCACACACAGCTCGCAATGAGGTGGTAAGTTACTATGGATGATTTAGTTCAGTAGAAAAATTACTGTGATGGGGAAAATGTAATGCGTACGGTCTGAGGGCCCAACAGGGTGGTGAACAAGGCTGCGGCAGGTGGCAGTGCGCGAAGTCTTAAAGAATATTTGAAAGACAGTAGAGACACTTCTTCAAGCTAGTGCTTCAAGCTGATGAAATGGAGGTGATGATGTTATTAGACATAGGATTAGTATTAGAATTATCCTTTGGTGCTGAGCAAAATTGTCACAGAATAAGATTAAAGCATGTTTACAGAGGTCTTTCCCGGTTCTGGTAGGTGTTCCTCAGGTGTGTAGTCATGGAGCAGTGGAGCGCCAGGGACATTCAGCCATGATGGCTAGCCTGCTGAGTTGGCAAGTTAAATGTTTAACGCTAGAGCCTCCACTTTTCCACTCAAATCAACTTGCTGCTCTGTGAAAGCACCAAACGGGGAGAAGTCTTTTATTGAATACTCACTGAGCCACTTTGCCAGTTTCATCTCAAATTATCTTCACAATCACCATGGGTCATGAACTACCATTTTATAGATGACAAAATGGATGGCATTTTATGCTACCAGTACAACCAATCTACACTCTGTATTTAACTCCAGGCTTAATTGATTTAAAGTCTAATCTCTCCCCAACACCAGGACATAATGGTCAGTTTTATATAGGTCAGATTTAATATGAATATCTTTAAAACTCCATAGATCTCATCTAGAGAAATCGGCTCTGCAGATATTCACGTGTATATGCTGATGGAGTCATTTAACCCACCTTGGATTTAGGAATGACTTCTGTCGTCCCTTGATTTCACTTGTGAGCCCCCTCTTTTAGCCGTCCCGGACTCACACAGCTTGAATTCTGGCTGGCGCTGGCAGTTTAGTCAAGGCCGCAGCTGTCAGTGCCCCTCCTTTCTGGCTCATCGTGAGGTCTGAAAATGAGCCTGCAGACCGATACTGCGTTCTGCAGTTTATTTGACAAACAGCTTTTGTGGCCTTTCAGTTTCCATATCAGTCATCAATTCGGACAACAGATGGGGGTGGGGGTGGCTTTTGTCAGATTCAAATTCCATACACTGGAAAGCAGAGTTGATCCCTGCATTCCAAATGGACCCCTATCTTTCAGATTTATTTGTAAATTTTACTTAAAATTACTTTGAGAGCAAGCTAGGATATTCTCCGGTGATGCCTACCAGCAAATGGCTTCTATCTTTATGTCATAAATCATGATAGTACGTCTTTTAAAAAGCACCCCAGAAATGTATTTGTTTGTAACGCTGGATTTGAGAGATTCGAATTGCATTTGGGCAATGTGTTTGCCTCTTCACGTTCTGGGTGACATTGGAGTAAAATGGAGACTTGGGTCATTCAGCTGCAGGCTCTAAGGAAGCCTGTTGTAACTGTGCATTTTAATGAACTGAATCAGCTGAGGAAATGTGGTCTCTTTACTGTGGTGTAGCTGTCTGCCTCCTGAAGCTCCTCCTGCAGAAACAGAGGACTTCTATGTCTTAAATGGCCTTTCCTCCGTGCTCTTGAAAAGTGTTGGGCTTTTTTCTTTTTTTTTCCTTTCTTTTTAAAATTACAGGTGGAGAAGATTTAATGAACTCTAAAATCCTCCAGCAAACTCAGTTGCTTTCTTCACAGCACTTGGAGCTACAGCCTCGTTACTGCAGGATGCATGCTGTTACTGGAGCACACAGAAAGATTTAGAAACCTCAATCATTTTGTTGTATTACCAGTGATGGCACCTGTACTTGGGCACAGTGCAAATACAAATTGAAGATCAGGTTGGGGTTTCCCCTGCTTTTAAAACACCAGAGGACCACTCTGAGCTGAGTCAACACAATGGGAATAATTTAACCACTGATTATTTTTGCCCAATGTGCTGCTGTGTCTTAGCAATGAGTTGAATTTGAGACATTGTGGTTCAAGGAATTCTGTACAGATTTGACCTCTGAAATATGATCTGATGGCTTCATGTGGAAAGCTACTGAGTGTGTCTGTCCAGAAACTCCTTGCCTCTGACTGGCTACAGGTTAATCACTAGGTTCTTTCATTCATTTGATACCAGATATCCTATGCACAATTATTGAATCTGAAGCAGATTTAATGTTTTACATGTATTCAGGCTCTGTCTAGGTTCTCTACCTGAGCTAATCTACCTGAAAATCAAAACATATAAAACCAACACATCCTAATTTATGTGGTGAATAAGGATGGTAAATTTCTCAAAAAATGGAAAAAAAATCAGTAGCCACTGGGCCTACCCTATCTAAAGCAAGGGAGATCTAGAATTTAGCTAAAACAGATTAAATTTTTATGATGAAACTCTAAGTTGGAGAGTAAGAGAGAGATGGGAGAAAATAATTAAATTAGCTTGGAATGTCAAGTAGAAGGCAAGAACATGTACAACAAGGTTCTCAAAGATCCTTATGGAGATATCTGTATGAATAAATAAAAGATTTCGTTTCAGTTTTCCCATTGCATATGTCCCCAGATGAATCTGTTCTGTTGAGGGCAAATTTTACTATGGGCCAGAATCTGAGCAACATCTCAGATGGAAAATAGTATTCTGATAGTCTACAGTCTTGTCCTGCCTTACAAATCATAACTCAAATGTACCTTCAACAAATGGCAGGAAACATGTGATTTCTACTTCTGAAATTAAAGTATAATTTACAAAATTATAGTTTTACATTTAGAGCTTCAAAGATGTTGAATACAAATAGAATAGTCAACTCTCTATTTCATTAAATTATTAGACTGTATCACTTTAATTATTGGTTTTCTGAGAGATTAAAGATCATTGCTGTTTTCCTTTTGTGTGATTCGATGGTGCATATTCAAGTTGCATAAATGAGCCTATAAATAAAAGTTAGGTAGAAAGATAAACAGAAAAATATCTTAAGTGGAGATGAAGAGAAGAAACTCAGGGAAAGGAGTCAGGAATGAAGAGGATGGGGCAGGGTCACAGGAGACAGGTCTGTTAGGGGATGAAGAGGAGAGAGGGGAGGACACAGCATGCGGCAGGCACTGAATTCCCAGATGATTAAATATGCTTTCTGATCATTGATTTTTAGGAGGTAAAGAAAATAAGCTTCCTACTTGTCTACTTCCAGGTAGGTATCTGAAATGTGAAGTCTCTAACAGGATGGTCTTTGTGGAAATGTGTGTGATCGGAGAGTCAAGGACCTCAGGGCTAGTCTCTGTGAGAGAGCAGGGTGTCCCTTTGAGTGGGAAGAGGCCTCAGGGTGTGTCTGAAGCAGAAGCTTTACAGAATGGAGAGGAATCTAAGGCTCAAGATCAGAGTGATGTTCCCAGAAGTGGGCCAGGAGAAGTCAGGATTGTGTGGTCTGAAATCTAAGTGCCCTGTTGCCACTCTGATTAAACTGGAGTAATTTGAATCAAATATTATTTCTCGTGGTTTTTGAAAGCTGTTCTTCCCTTTGAAATACCTTGGAAAATGTTTACAGTTCAGGGTACAATCACAAGGAAAGGTCACTGTCAGCTCATTCATAGCATAGAAACAATTTTTAAATCTGAACATAATTCCATAAAACTTTACTTTTTAAAGCATTTTTGAATTCATCTCAGAGATAAAATGAGAATACTATATTTAGCTGAAAAGGGTAAATGAAACATGTAAACACATAAACACACACACACACAGGCACACATTTATGCATGAAATGAGTATGAGCCTGGTACAATTAAACTTCCATAGAACTGGAATATTTGCTAGATTGTGACAATAGCATTATCATGATGGCCAGGAAAGCCTGTACCAATTGACATTGGAAAAGTTTAGAAAATGAGAGATGATCTATTTGCTCAAAAGTATAATGTAATTACTAAGCAGACTGTGATATAATTTCTGGTTCATGTATAAAATACAGAAAAGTGGAGGGGCAAGATAAGAAAGTCTTCTAGATTGAATAGGATTTGAATTGGCTGTGCTCTAGAAAAGCTTAGAAGCGGATGGGGATTTGAGAGGGATAAAAGGCATCGTTTTCACAGAAACTCAGAGGGAGCAAAGCACTTGCTGCTTTAAGAGCTGGCCTGTGTTAAGATGGAGGGGAAAGGTCTGGAAGTGGTGGAGATGTTAGGGAGCTTCATTTTCAGGTTGAGGATTCTGGTTTTTACATGGTCTTCAGTATGAATCGTGTGTCCCTGTGTGCCTGACCTTATCACAGTGTAGATTCTCTCTTTTGCATCTGATAGAAATCTCATTCTATGGATAAATATAGTGGGATATGATTTCTAAGATAGATGAAGGTACTTAGACATGGGAACTCACAAGGGAAGGAGAAAGTTACTATTATGTGCAGAGTTTTTTACTTGTATCACCCTATGCTGTATTTCTAAACATCAAATGAAATAATACATGAAAAATGTTAGAATAAAAGCACAGAAGGTGTTTTTCAAATGCTGACATTTTTGCCTTCTTGCACAGCTATACTGTGATTTTATCGCTTTATGCTAATTTTTTAGATAAAGAAGCCATCCTTAAAGTCTTGCAGTTACTAAATTCTCAGAATCAGATTTCAAAGTAGTTCTTCCACGATCTATTATAGCCCAAGTTCCTTCCAGTGCACCTTTGTCTCTCCATGCAGAAAGACTTCGGAGGAAGATGGGGGACCATGGTAATTCACTGAACGGATTTCTAAAATGTGGCTTAATGAGCAAAAATGAATGGCTTGTTCTGCCTTGGGTTCTTTGGTTGAGAATAGTACAGAGGAATCTACGCCGGATAGTTTCAGAAGTGTTTGCAAAGCCAGTTGCTCTGTGAAACACCTTACCCAACCCTGCTCTTAGCTTCTCTGCTTACACCTGCTTATCATAGGACTTTCTTACCTTTATCTAAGGTAGGATTTATCTCTGCTGAAATGAAAGTGTCCTTCCTGGATCTCAAACATTTGAATAGGCACAAGGACCCATAGAATGGAGGGATTTCAGAATAGGTGATCTTTGTAAATACAGAAGAGGCATGGGGATGAGAGGCCTGGAAGACTGCAGGCAGACCTCACACACCTGATTCTAGATTCCCCTCTGAGAGAGGCACTGAGTCCATCTGTCCAAACACTCCAACCGTAAAACAAACAAAACAACAAAGCCTCCCTCAGTGGGAAAGTGGAAGGGACGTGAAACTCAGATTGGAGACTATGATAGATAATTAGGAAATATATAATAAGAGCCTTAGACCATTTTTAGAATCTTCCTATGACCTTGCCATTTTAATTTATAGCTACCTTGATGCTTTTGCATTTTAGTGTAAACTAACAAAGACCCCACACATCGGTGTATTAGACCATAAAGATGGATAGAGTAAAGTGCAGAAAAGTATGTGTAGATTTTTGCCTTTTACTACTCAGTGCTTCCTATCAAGTTCCGTAGGATGAAGTGCCTGTGCCTTTAATGGCACAGATGGGATGGAGTGGATGCCACAGGCTGGGGAAACACAAGATGAGCACATTGCTGGAAATCATTTCCTAAGAGGAACTGGCATGGTGGTGGTGTATAATTTCATATAATTTTGTAAGATGCCTTGTTTGACTGGGATCAGAATTACTTTAGGGCAATCCTGCAAAGTGGTACCAGTTTAAGGTTCATGAGTGAAATCTGTAGAGGGCAGACTCAACTCAATAGAAGGAAACTTCTATTTTTCTATTGTTATTATTTCAAAACAGTCTCACTGTGTAGCCCCAGCTAGCCTAAAACTTGCTTGGAGACCAAGTTGACCTTGATCTCACAGAGTTCTGTCTGCCTGCCTCTGCCTCTCAAGTGCTGGGATTAAATACATGTAGTATCAGGACCTTGCTTTTCTAGCTTAAAAAAAATAAAAACAAAAACCAAAACATCTGTACTTGTGAATGGTCTTAAAAGCTTCTTATCAAATCAAGAGATGCTATTTGTAAATTCCTGGCACACGATCACCATCAAAATCGAGAAAAGGCATGGCAACGGGAGGCCTGGAAGATTCTAGATCGCCCCCTAAGAGAGGAACTGAGTTCATCTGTCCAAACCCCTGAATCATAAAACAAGCCAAGCAACAGCAAATCCTCTTGAAGTGAAAAAGTGTTATGAATTTTGTCCTTGTTGTCTCCCTGTACCCCTGCAGGCCTTGAACTCGCTATGTAGACCAGGCTGGGTTCAGTCTGCCTCCCAAGTACTGGTATTAAAGGCATGTGCCAGCAGGCCCAGTGTGAAGATACAGATCTTTGGGGTCATCATCTACTGCATGACTAGCTTGGTGGAAACAAAATTCATTTGCAATATGGCTTCTGTCATATCACACACCTCTAAATATTCTACTTAAATCACAAGCCATAAGTGTCTCTGGGACTTCCCATTGAGCATATGGCAGTACTCAAACCAAATGTTCATTCTTTTGGAAATACTCAAATCAAATAGTCATACTATTTACTAAAAATCTTTGTACAATTTGGACAAAACCTTTGATAAATTGACACCCATCGTGGAGTTGCTGTGCCCATTTTCACTGTTGGAACTTGCCTTTCATTGTTGCTAGTACATCACAGGTTTATCAGAGCTTTTAAACAGATTGTATCTGGGGACATGTTCACATCACAACATGTATTAGATGGGGTTCTTTTGGTGCTCTTTTTGATTCTGGTTGATTGCATCCAAGGTGATAATGGGAATTTTAATAGAGCATATTAATGGTGGGGAAGTTCACGTGGGTCAGTCTAGGAAGGCACAAAGGCCACTGGATGAGAGCATCCAGTCTTCTTAGATTATAGTTACCTGCCTGGTGGCTCTTTAATTGACCATGTCTAATAAGTCGTAGCATCAGGAATGCTCAGTAAAGACATATTCAAATAAAGTCCTATGCATTTAAATGGAATAGTATATTTTATACAATGAATCAATGAAATTAGTGTGGTGAAATGTTAACAAAAATTGATTATACTGCATATAATATTTGTTTATTATTCAGCATATATGGCAAAAATGTATTTTGTCTCTTAGGGGACAAAATTTTGGTTATTGGTATGTTTTTAATTGATGAAATACAGTTGATTACTTCCATGCCCTAAAGTCCTTTACTGTTAATTTCTAATATTTAGTTAGTTAATTAAGTTGACAAAGAGCTTTAATATTTGATATATTGGTAATCCAATTATATCTTCTCTTTTTTCCATTGAAAATAAAAAAAGAATTATAAAGATTTTTAGCAGGTTCCAGAGGAAAGAGAGAAGGGCCATCTAGCTTTTAATTTGCTTTATCATCTAACATTTACTGTAAATCCATTTACTACGAGAGTTGTTCTGTTCAGTGGAGGGATTTCTATGGTGAAAACATTTTTAAGTGTGTGATGTCAGAACAGGGGACACGTTCATGCAAAGAGAATAACAATTTAACAGAGAAAGAAATGAAGGGGATATCTTCTAGGGAGGAGAGAAGAAAAAGATACAGAGACTTGTTGAGAAGCAACCCATTTCCAATACAAAGCATGCTGGAAAGGATAAGATGAATGCTTTACGTTTTCCTCCTAAGGTGGATCATGTGTGTTCAAGGAAGTTCCTGCTTTTAGACAGTACAGTTGCATCACAGATAGTTTCTACTCAGTCTTCTGTTGTGATCTAGATATTTCTATTCTCTCTGAGATCCTGGAATCTCCTCTCATGTTCAGGAGAGCTAACTCAGGAACATCCACCTGTCAGTTTAGGAGTCTAGGAAGACAAGTCAGCAAAATTTTCTGAAAACCCAACCTCCTCTCCCTGCTGTCTAGGGCATCATGGGAACTCATCTATCAAGAAGACAGTGTGTCTTAACTTAAATGATAAGAATTTTGGAATCATATCCATTTCATCATACTAGGTAAGACAAGAACATCCAGTGGAGAGAGATTTAGGACCGTGTTGGTCTTTCTCTCATTGATTTGGAGACATTAAGGGCTGTTACTATTTAGGAAGAAATTCTCATGTACCTTATGGTACCCTTCAAATACCCATTGATTTCCAGTGATCATAGTCAGTAGGTAAGGTAAATAGTGATTCTGGCATGAAGCAAATCCAGTCTTCCATCAGGATAGTTGGGAGATGGACATCACAGAGCCACCACCCATGATGGAGAATAGAAAGCATGCTATGGTCAGTTACAGGGTTGCTCAAAATGGGGCCATCTCACCCTATAAACATATTTCTAGAGTGGTAGGTCAATTTACTCAGTGCTTTTGGAGAGAGACTGGGCAAGTAGACCTATATTCGGGAAAAGCCTTTGTTACATACTGGCTTGGCCTGGGTCACAGGGAGAAGTTTTATTTAGTTTGCAACTCTGTGCTTCAGTATTCTCTGGTTGTGATGTTTATATTGATGACACATACATTCCTACATATATAATATATGTAAAGAGAGATCATTGTTGATAATATCTGAGAATCAGAATCAGATAGCAGGGGATGAAGCAAACCTATTCTTGGTGGGATTCAAATGCTAAGACTTCTAGCCGCGGTGATGCAAGATGAATTTAAGCTTCCATAACATAGAGGTTAATGATGGCCTGACACCCAACACAGAACACTAGCAAATAAAGTGAATATCTCACTAAGTGATCTTTGAAACAAACAGGTAGGTATCGTTTTACAAAGAACTTTCCATAGTTAGTTTTCCCAACACCTATGAGCAGTCATTAGAACATACCTACTCTGTACATACTATGTAAAAATTTTAACCCGATTCAGTAGACTTTTATAAATGGTCACATCTACCTCTATGCATGGGGTGGTGGTATTTTAAACAGCTTTCATGAGACATTTAACACACTGTTTAATATCCTTCTATTTTTCTTGCAATATTTGTTACTCAAATTTACTGGCATTATTTTTTCTGCTCATAATTTCTTCCAGATGCCCCTGGTTTTTAAAATAAGCAGTAAAGGCAGCTCAGGGTTAGCAAGGCAGGAGGGTTTTCTGTGGCTCCGACTCTAAGGAGAAACCAGGGGAAAGGAATAAAAGAAATGACTTGGGTTTTGAATTTTTCATTTCTCGTGGCTCAATTCTCATCTGTCGTATCTAGATTTCATTCTGTTTCCAGCTTCATGGCCTGACACTTGTTTCTGATGCTAGCTAATCCACATTTTAAATAGCCTATCTGAGTTCTCATCCTGGTAAATACCAAAGAAAAAGAAGATATTCCACATACCCACTGCATTCTAAAACTCTTTGCCAAATCCGTGAATCTGCCACTGCATTCTCCTTCCCCAGGAGACCACACTTCATTATCCATGAATCATCACATCTTAGACTGCCCTATCCTTGTCAGAGGGCCCTGATAGCACCAGCATTCAGCTGGCTGAAGAGGAGGGGGGAGGGGGAAAGCTCTGGGGCGAAGCACAGGTCACTGACAGAGTCAGTAAGCTGGAAGGAGTTCTGATGCCGGAAGAGGAAGGCCCCCCCAGGCTCTGACAAACCGGCTGACCAGCAAAGAGTTGATCCTCATTCTCTCGGCATTACTACTGGCATTTGCTTCCCCCGATAGAAATTATAGTTCAGAATCCTCCCCAGGCAAAATAGTAAGACATCAAATGAAAATCTAAGACTATGGCTAACAACGATGATACTCATCGGGTGCTTAAAATGTTGATAATGTATTTGTATTGCATTATCTACCACTAGTACCAGTTTTACAGCTTGTCTTTCTGGCATGACTAAGAACATAGGCAAAATATAACTTTGATATGTATATGGTAATACTGTTTCCCAGGAAAATTAACTGAAGTTTGAATCTGATATCTGATGCATATGTTTTATATATACATATTATATGTATATATATACAGACTCACATATATAATATACGTTGTCAATAAATTCACAGAAGAATTCAGGATAAAAAGCTAAAATGTGTACAAATAGTTGTGGTTAGTCTAAATGGCCACTAGAGGTCAGTGCTACTCTACAGAAATGCAAATCGCTTCCTTCTGCTTAGTTGATTCACCAAATCGAGTAAAATGGTTTAAAATCTTTGAAAAGATGTAATGTCAACATCCTTAGAAGGCAAAAAGTCATTTAGGATGAATACATCTTGCATAACATTGCTTAGAAGACTGGCACTGGGAATGATCCTCCTGTGCTTCTGCAGTACACAGTGTACTAATAAAAAAATGGGGAAAGCTGCACAAATATGCAGTTCAAAGAGATTAAGCTCCACTTCCTCTGTGTTTTGAGAAAACATTCAAACTACAGAGAGAACCCATCCTACAGTGGTCTGCATGGCGCAGCTCAACAGGTCAGAATATATTTATGTATTTGTACCTTGTGGGCAATTGGGCAGTTCTTGTGATTTGCAATAGAAAACTGAATACCAAGAATACTTGTCTAATATGCAATCCATTTTAAATAGCTATAAAACCCAAATTTATACTATATAGTCTAGAAGCGCCACGAGGCAGACATGAGGGCAGCGGTATCTGATGAAGAGACATTTGCCAACTCTGGAATGGTGGTGAGGTGTGACTAACCCACAGGACAGGAGTTGCAGGTTTGTTCTCAGGACATATTTTGAGACCTGGGAAAGCTTTCTTGCCAAGGGGAGTCGTATGGTTAAAACTTTTTCTTGTAATTTCATGCCTTGAATCAAAATGCGTTTTGCCAATGTAAGGCATTGCGTTCAGTTTCAGATAAATTACTAAATTTGTAAGTACAATCAGGCATTAGAAAAATGAACAGCCTTCAAAATAGTCATCATTCATTTAATCTTATGCCAATTTTACACACCAAGTGATTTTGAATTTTAGAACTACTTTTCAGTACAGCAAACATATTTTGTGTCTTAATAGCACCACAGCACCAGTCATTTGCAAGAATTTGCAAAATATAACTATCATTATGCCTTGACTCAACATACTTGTTTTCTATGACAAATGAAGCAAAAGATCAAGTAACAGCATAAAAATGGCCTTTTCACTTTAACAGTGCATTTAATTAACACAGTCATCTTCACAGTACAGATCAAAATGAGTCTGACCAAAGAAAATTTCTTTTTTAGATGGAATGTGGATTAACTGACACTGTAGAAAAAAATGTAAAATTACAACTTCAGTGAAAAGTGTCACAGTAAACTCAGCCATCCAGTTCACAATACTGTAAGGATGGATCAGCATTATTAATCAGTTGGGGATATGTGACCATTGGCATTAATACATTGTAGACTTAGCAGCTGTTTGTAGATAAACCCATCGATGTTGATGCCTTTCTGACCTGGCACCTAGTTTCATCTAAGTATCTTCATAAATCCACTTTCAATGTTCCTTTTTTTCATATTGATTATAGAAATATGGTTTTAATAATCTGGATTCCTTGCCATTATATTTCATGATGATTTGGCTAGATTTCTCTTCTCAAACTGTGGACGACCTCCCTTCACACTATATAAAAATACTGGTTAAAAATAGTCATTCACTGTTTCTTTTCTTTTTTTTCTTTCTGCAGCAATTCTGTTTTGAGGGAACAGGGACATGGCTAACGATGTGAGCACTGGCAAATCACTAAACAAAAGAGCCTCGATCTTTAATATTTTTTGCTCCTCTGGGAAAAGTACTGTTCATTTTGGAGGACAAAAGGGGGTGATTAGACTAAAGACACCTTTCTAAAACCTCAGTGGACTATAGTTCATGTGACTACAACACAGAAGCTAGGTATCCATGCTACAGGCAATAAACTTTCACCAGTGATATCCAAACATGCATGCAGTTAGCAGGCTGCCAAGCAGGTCTTCTAGAGAACTGCCCTGGTGGATGACTTTACCATCCAGAGGCACACAGGGACACAATGTCAACAACAGCAAAGCAACTTTAACACCGATTTTATGCATGTATCTAGGAGTTGCCTGAGGCAACCTTTCCAGTGGTGCTGTTGGAGGAAGCATGTCTGGCATGGAACATGTTTTTTTACATGTTTGAGTGAAGTGTCAGTTATTAGGGAGTCTGGTGTGTACAGAACACAGAACACATCACAGGACACTACAGAACAGACTCAGAAACCCTGAACAGAAGAGTAGAGAGTTCATGATTCTCCTAGTTACACTGAGGTTTTGTCCATAGAGCCGAAAGGAGAGAGGTCCCAGCCACATGCATGTAACAAGATGCTTAGGTTTGCAACCTTTAGGGCTGAAAATCCTCTCATTTCCGGTGGAGAAATCTGCATCCTCAAATTTGTTCATTCAGTGTTCAGGTTGTGTAATGAATCAGTGTGATTAGGAAATGGACAGCCTTGAGGAGGCAGACACGAAAACCCTTGGTCTGATTTTTCGGGGCGGGGTATCTGAGATGAGCTCGAATATTGTTTTATCACCCCTTTACCTCCTGTAGTCATCTGCTTGTGGTGTTCCTGCCCTTTGACACTTCCCCCTCGGTTGGCCTTTTTGTAACCCAGTCATCCCTGGAGTCTGCTTACAATCTGCTTTACCCACTACCTCTTTTGATAGTTTCCTGAATTATTCTTTTAAAGGCAGACACTGTTTTTTAGGGCCCTGTCTCCGCTCCTGCAGTCATTCATCTCCTCCAATCAGTTCCCCCCTCCAAGGACCTGGGATCCTCATCTTTATTTTCCGCATTTGCCAATGAACTGCCAACTACCCAGAGCTGTAGATCTGGTCCCACCAGACGGAGAATAACAGCACGTGTGGGTGACCACACATGAAAGAAGTTTTGTCTGGAAACAAATGTGATACTAATGAAATCAAAAGCGCCTCGTACAATGGGCATTGCATTGAACCAGAGTTCGAGCTTCATTGTCGTGTGTAAATTTCAGTGGGTTGATTCTGTATGGGAGAAAATGACCAGTATTGTGGACGCACTCAAAGGGACAGGGAAGGCCCTAGCCAGCGAGCACAGTGAGAGGCGGGGGGGGGGGGAGGGGGGGGGGAAGGACACCGAGTTTTTAACGTCAGCAGAGTTCAATAAAGCACCACTTATTTCCCAGCTTTTAAGAGCGCTTTTTTTTTTTTAATCACAATGGTTCATACCTCGCATTCCCTGGAGCCTGATTTGTTATAGGTGCAGGGTCCCGTCCCGTTCAGCAGCATCTCGCTGGTCTCAGTGTTGGTGGGTTTATAATCTACATAGAATTCCTGGGTGCTGGGAGTCATTTGCTTGAGCGACTGCCTTTTCTTCTTCCTGTGCCTTCGCATGAGGGAGCGCTGCTGCAGCTGTTTCATGCTGGCAGGGTACCGCTTCCAGGACACGTAGATAACCAGGAGGATGACCAGCACCGACAGGAAGAGGGCCACGCTGCCGGCGATGATCTTATGGAAGGAGATGTGCTCCGTGTCCGCATCGGTCTCTGGGATGGGCTCTGTAGCTCCCACCGTGGGGGGCACTGGAGGCTTGCTCTCGTGCTTGGGCCTGGGGAGCTTGGGCTTAAACGTAGGCTTCGGGAGAGCCCTGGCCAGGTCAAACCTCTCCGTGGTACTTTTGCCACATATGCTGTAGTTCTTCACCGCATCAATCACGTTGACTCCTTGTAGCTCTTTGGGACTGGCACAGATAATTGTATTCTCTCTCAGACCTTTAAAACTTTTCAGCCAGTTTACCAGGGAACAAATATTTCTGCTGCATTCCCATATATTCCCTGCAAGACTGATGTCATTGAGGGATATCCAAGAATCCAAAATCTCTTGACCAATAAATGTGAGCTTGTTGGAATCCAGGTTGAGGCGCTGCAGATTAGGGACACACTGGAAAACACTAGGTCCACTGAAAGCTTCGATCTCGTTCCCTGATAGATCAAGCCTTTGCAGTGAGCTCCAGGTCCAGGACATGGTCTGCCCTATGACACTGATCTTATTCCACTGCAAATACAGGTTCTGAAGGCTCACCAACCTTGGAAAAAGGGCCAGGTTGAGCTTGGAAAATTGATTGTGCTCCAGGTGAAGTTCTTTGAGTCTGATCATGCCAGCAAAGACATTTCTGGCTAAACTTCGGATCCTGTTATATCCCAGATCCAAAAGTTCCAGGTTGCGACAGTCTTGGAATATTCGTACAGGGATGGTTCTCAGGGAGTTAGAGCGTAAATGTAAACTGAGCAGCTTCCTCAAGCCTCGAAACTGTTCAGATCCCAGGGAATGTAGCTGATTATAGGACAGATCCAAGTTCCGTAAATTGGTCACAGGTCTGAAGGTATTGTTAAGAAAATAGGAAATTCTGTTGGAACTCAGAATCAACTCTTTGAGCCTGCGTATTCCATTAAAAGCATTCTCGTCAATATTGCTGATATGGTTGTGGTCAAGGTAGAGCCAGGTGAGCTGGTTGAGCCCTTTAAATTGATTATACTTAAGTTTTTGAAGGCTGTTATAGCGAAGAGATAAACCTAAGCAACCAGCAGATATACTTGAGGGTATCTCCTGCAATTTCTGGGATTCGCAATATACCATTTTACCTTCACACCTACAGCCCTTGGGGCAGCCTCGTTCAGCTGAAGAGAGCATTGTCAGTAAGACAGTGGGGGCTATCACCAGTGCTACAGCTGATCCTCTCAGTAGCCTAATTACATTGAAACCTGGAAACAAAAACAACTTCGAAAAGTTATCCCCCTACAAAAGAATGCATTTTTTTTTCAAATCAAGCATCACTAGGGCATCTGTTTTCATGTTTAGAGATGTAAACATTTAGTAAGATAACAGCATTGAACATCCAATATCATGTCTTTGTAATTGAAAGAGATTAGCTTTAGTATATTTTTTAAGAGTTAAGCAAGGAAACATGTCCACTGATCAATTGAATTTATAGTCTTGGACCAGAGCAAGATAATCATTAAAATAATTAAAGCAGAATTACTACATAGACTAGAGGATTTTTTTTTTTTAAGAAGGGAAGAAGAAAAATGACAAAACATACCCATCCTTTGTATCGTTCAAAGGTCCTCCTCAGGTCTTTTGCTTTGGCTTAGGGGGCACTTGCATGACAGCCCCTGTCAGCTGCAGTGTAGTGAGTCAGGGCTTGCTGACACCCAGGAAGAAAAATTGGACCCCTTGGGAGATGGACCGATTTTGGAACATTATTCTTTGCCAGCCATGCAGAACACTCCAAGAACAAATAAATCCCAACACCGCATTCACAGCAAAACATCAGAATCTTCCTAGGTAATAGGATCTTCATGGATATTACGTTTTTGCATCTTTACAATATGTGTGTGTGTGTGTGTGTGTGTGTCTGTCTGTCTGTCTGTCTCTCTGTCTGTGTTAAAGGGTGTTAAAAAAACTGGCTTCTACAATTTCTTCTTCTCAAAAATCATAATGTATTCCTCCACGCAACGAGGTTCTACCTGTGCTGCCACATCTGTATTCCATAGTCCAGCGGTCCCGTGGTGGTGAGCTCCTGGTTCAGCCACCCAGCTGCGTTGGAGCCAGAAGGCAGGAGAGCCCGGTACCGCTCACACGCTCAGCTCACTCCCGCAGACCTCTTTCTGAAAGCGGCTGGGACTGTTGCTTTGGTTTCAGTGAATGCAGTCTTATGTAAAGCTGCCCCCAGTGGTGAGGAGCGCTGTGGGCATGTGCAGAACTGGCTCTCTTGTATCTTGCAAATGAGCAGGCTCGGCTGGAAAATGAATGATTCTTTTGGGTGACTCAATGGGGAGTGAATGGTCACCATAATCAATAACTAGCAGCATCTCCACGTGATTTCCAAGTCTTGTTTTACAATTTGGCAATGTTGGTGCTGTCTGTGTCTGCTTAATCGCTAAACATGTGCTTCTCCGAGTTCTACAGCTTGGCATTAAGTTCACAGATCGAATGTCAATTTTTCTTAACCTCAGTGTAGGCTTTGAGCTGAAATTTATAAAATGAGTTATTAGGCTTTCCACAGTGTTGCTTTAAGTGCCTGCCCCTTTGACATCTTGGAGTCACAGTGATTATCTTAAGGCAAGGTGTCTTGGGATGCTGGAACACATAGGTTTTAGATTAGAGAGAGTGACTAATGACATACAAATTAACAGGTCTAACAGCTTTTCTGATTTTCCCACAAAAGATATAATCGGTTTAATGGCTTATGACTGGACTTGTTTTGGTTGCTAGTTTTTTGTTGTTGTTTGCTTGTTTTTTGAATGGAAATAAACCATTTTTAATGCAAGTGTTAGAATCCAGAGATCATTTGGCTCACAGTTTATTGATGTTGCTGCTGTTTACTACACTAATAATATTTATTCAGTGGACCATTCTCTTTTATCTTTCAACAGTCTTAGTGTGCAGGTCCCATGTGCTCTTCATTTCAAAGGTAAAGGGACTGGGATTTAAAGGGATCTCTTGTTCAGGGCCAAATAGCAAGGAAGTAACAGACTTTAGTTGTAGAATCCAATCAGTCTCATGTTCATTGACTAACCAGGAGGGGATCCTGTTCAACAGTTTTGCTGTGTTCAATTTGGGAAATGAATCAAGTGAAGATAAGTTAGGTTGAGGGACTAGGATAGGGAAGCTGCAGTTAACGAGTTCTTGTTTCCTAGAACAGGATCATACAAAGTTCATCTGTCTGAGGCTCTTAGAAGCATTTTGAAATCTGAGGAGGAAGTAGCCAGTCTATGATTAAGAACACAAATTTTGACACCAAGGTAATACTGCTTACTAAAATTTACCAGTATGCCACCTTAAACAGATCATTGTTTTATTTGTGCCTCAGTTTTCTCACCTGCAAAATGGACATGATAATAAAATCACTTCTTAGGTATACTTTAAAAATTAAATTATCCTTTTTGTCTCTTTTGATGGTGGTACTAGGGATTGAATTCAGGGCCTTTGTTCAAACACTGTACCACTGAGCTACAGCCCTAGCCCTAAGTCACTTTCATATCTTAAAGTACTTAGAACAGTGCGTAGCACATAAACCTATATTATTAAAAATATTTCCTCTTCCGTTTGCTGACATTGCATTTTGTTTACTATTGAATGTTGACTGTATTAATTGTTCTAAATTCACACACACAAAAAACTACTTCAGTAAGAGTCCCTGAGGTTCAAGAACTCTTGTCTGCACAATGAGAAAACTTCCTATATCTCCATCATCTCAACTTTATACTTAAAATGAATGTTAGAGTTCTAGAGACCATAAGTAATAATTAACATATGATACTTTTCTATCCTAAAGGAGAACATGGTAACACCTGGCATGCAGAGTTAGCACTTTATATGAAAAATGCTATTCTTTATAATATTTACTTTGATAGTTTTTATTAGTTAAACTAGTTATGTCTTAATTAGGAAAACTTTGATATTATCCTACCATGAAAATTTGGTAAAGGTCAGTCGTGACGATCAAGAGGATGTTTTCAGACAGGACAGTTCCTTGAGCAGTATGCTATTAATAGGTTAGTGGTTTCCCCCATATCTTACCTATGTTGGGCAAAAACACTCAGCAAACGTATTAAAAACAAACATTTCCCTCATCAAGAGTCTGATCTGGGGAGATGGAAGAATGGCTTTCTTTTTGGTGAATAAGTATGATTAAGAAACTCATTTTAAATTATAAAGGAATAATTGAAAATAATCAATGTTCTCTTAGGAAGAGAGAGATAATGATGTATGATATGGAGTGGTGACATCCTAGGCCACTTTTTGTCTGTTTCAGTTATCCTAGCATGATTCTGCATGAGAAGTTATTGATGAATAACAGCTGCATATTGAATAAATGCAAGAGATGTAGTATCAACATGTTATATAATGGTTGTTTCATACACTTGTTACTGAGCCCTGAAGATTTCCTCTATTAGAGAGATTGGAAATAATTTTGAAGAAAGTACTCTTTTTAAAATAATATTTTATTTATTTTTTGTTAATTTATTTCTATGAGCGTATCACTTGCGTGTATGTAAATGCACTTGTGCTGTGCAGTGTCCGTGGAGGTCAGAAGAAGGTGTTAGATTCCCCTGGAACTGGAGTTACATACTGTTGTTAGCTGTCATGTGGGTGCTGGGAATCAAATCCAGTTCTTCTGCAAGAGCAATCAGTGCTCTTAACCACTGAGCAATCTTTCCAGCCAGAAGAAAGTGTTCTTAAAGGTTGTGTTAGAAAGTTGGGAAACGAGATCATTAGGTTGCTGTTCACTTGTCATGGAGACATCTCTTGTCTTCAAAGTTAAACTATCAATTTTACAAGAATAGCAAACATGCTTCTAAGTGTTCAACTCAGTACAGATGGCAACAGAGTCTTCATTACTCTACATCTCAAATAGTACTTCACAACTTTCATGTCTCAAAGAAGCCGGGAGGGACCCATATTTACACGGTCTGTCTCATTTCTCTAGCTTGAAAGGCTCTGAGTTTTCTGCTCACTGTCCCTGTGTTTCACTGGGACTTAGCTGTCAAGTCATCTTTCTTGCCTAACAGCTACAGAGGGTCACTGCGGCATGACTGAGAGACTCCATCAGTTATGTGCACCTTGTCCATGAGCCTCACACCCTTTAACAAAAGTACAAAGAGAATTGAACTCTCTGGCTGTTTTTCCTGGGAGGACTGTCGTTGGGTATTCTGAGTACATAGAGTTCTTGCTTGTGTTACGTGCCTCGTCCTGGATTTCTAAGCATTTTCCTGGCACAATGCCTCCTGATTTTGTCTTGATCCATAGTTCTAACTTTATAATCCTCTTCTGTATCTTGTAATTGACATCTCCTCTTCATGTTGACAACTTGACTCTTTCTTAGCAATAATCGATGGCAGATCTTGTGTTGGGTCAGTCTTGAGGTGCTCTGAATAGACCCAACCTTGGTATTAGCTCTTAACTTGGCAACCCTCTAGGCTTGTCCTAGTTCAAGGTAACAAAGTAGTTGAAGAGAGAAAATGATCAATGAGGCCAGCTGAGGAATCCAAGATGAAAACACACAGTTACAAACCAAACTAAAGTTATTAGTTATTAAAGTTAGAATAACTAAAGTTATTCTAAAGACACAGAATAATGCTTCAAGAAAGTATGCTCTCAAATATTTCAGTGATTTTCTGATTTGCTTTTCGAAGTTTATCCTTTTCGACTTGTTGACCACAGCTAGCTGATTATTTCTGTTTTGCCTTTGAACACGGGCAAACCCGGCTTCATTACGTATCTAGCAATTTCTTTTGCTCTTGACACTGCTACAGTATTAACCATAAACTACCTGACAAGTTAAATCTCCCCAATGCATCTAAGGCCTTATGATTTATACAATTATAGAAAACGTAGTGGCACCTTTTATTCCACTTACAGTACTTCAAATAGCTAAACGTATTTTGTTTAAAATGAGTAAATAAATCAAGTCTCCGTATATGATGCCAAATTCCGATCCAATGTGAAACCAAATTTCCAAATCTAAAATTGGGCAAATGAAATATAAATAGGCTCTACTGATATTTTCACAGTGTCTGGCTTCAGAGATTTCACCGATTTAATAAACATTCTGAATATCCATTATGTGCTAGAAAGTGTTCCAAACACATGAGGATCAGTGTACAAAATAAAGGTCTATACCTTTATGAAACTTGCATTATAAATGGATAAGACAGACAATTTAAAAATAAACACAAATAGCACATTAAGTGTTATGGTTTGAATCTAAAATTCCCCATGGACTTGTGTTTTGAACCCTTATTCCTGGCTCCTTGTTCTGGAAGCTTTGGAGTTAGGATCTGGCACACAGAAGGCAAATACCAGAATTAGGCACTGGGAGGTTGTAGTCTAACTCTTAGTGCTGGCCACTCTCTTGTCCTGTCTGCTATGATTTGAGGAAGTTCTGCCACAGGGTCCCTGCCATAAACTCCCTCACACCTTCCCACACCGTGGGAGACCAAGACCCTCTGAAACTGTGAGACAAAGAAAATATTGTCTCCCGTAGATTTTCTCTGTGGAGGGATTTTTGTCATGGTAAATCAAATATAACTAATACCAGCACTTAGTAGGTGTTATGGAAGACAGAAAAAGTGTGATTGGGTATGCAAAAGATGAGATTCATAGTCTTAAACAGGATTTTTAACAGGCTGCCAGGATAAAAAGGATTCAATAAACCCTTGAAGAAGACGAGTTTGTTAGACTTAAAATATCTATATAGCTGAGATGTGGCCAGTGCAAAATCCCAAGATAGAAACAAGTCATGTGTTCAGTCAACATCACTGAAGAAACTGAGTCTAAACTAGAGACAGCGTCCCTACGCTTGTCGGAGATGAAGCACAGAGGTCTCTGGTACTGGGTTATGGAGGACTCTTTGTGCTACTGTAACGATACTGGCTTTATTCTGAGGAGGAGATTCTGTGCACAGTAAACATATTAACAAGTTTGTATATTTGAAAGGATCATCATTCCTGCGGACTGAATGTTTTCATTCCTCCCGAGTTCATATCTTTAAGCCCAGATTTCCAGTGTGATGTTGTTTGAAGACAAAGCCTTATGAGGTCAGAAAGTTGGAGTCTTCATGATGGGATTAGTAGGATTATGATGATTAAAACAACCATGAAACTGCTCTTTTTTCTCCCTCTGCTCTTAACAATGTGAGGATTTATAGGAACGCATCTGTCTACCCAAGGCCCTTTCTGGAAGTCAGATCTGGCACTGTAACCTTTCAGCTCCTAGAGCTGTGAGAATCAGATTATTGTTTGTACTGCCAATACCTGTCATTGTGTTACAGTACCCCAAACTAGCTAAGGGATTCTTTCTTTCTACTGTTATAGTACTAGGGTAGAGGGCACAGGATCATAGGGAGGGCTTCATGCCAGTCGAGGAGAGGCCATGGAACTTGGGTCAGTATGACAGCCGAAGAAGAGACTCAAATTACTTGAATTCTGTGTATATTTTTGGCAATAGAAAAATTTTTTTTTCAAATGGATTAGAAATAGAGGTATGGAAGAAATTAAAGATGATTCCTTAATTTTATTGTTTAAAAACTTATTTATTTAAATGATGTGAATGTCTGTGTATTGGCTTGCGAAGGGGGTGCGTGATGAAATGTGCACAAGTATATACATTGGGTGCCAGTGAAAGCCAAGAGCAGGTGTCAGATCCTCCAGAGCTGGAGCTACAGGCAATTGTGAGCCATCTCATGTGGGTGCTGGGGACCAAAGTTTAGTCCTTTGTAAGAGCAGTGTGTGCTCTTAACCGTTGATTCCTCTCTCTAGCCCCAAAGCCCAGCTTTGAAAGCCTCCTTTTGATATCAGACCTCAAAGCATGCATGATATAGTTTAAAATATTATAAGCAGTTTTAGAACAGAAGGTAATAAAATGATTAGAAAAAATTAGTCCCTATCAAAGAGCAACAGATACTTGAATTCAGATGACTACAGGAGTCAGGGTTAGGGGTATCTTTGTGTGTGGCTATGGAGGACAATGAGGCCAAATACTTTGATCAAAATTGAAATGGAAAAATTGCACAATGACTAGACTAAATACAGAATTTGGACTTATCATTCTAGCAGTTAAGTTTGATGAATTCAAAATATTTTTCTAGAATAATTTAGGGAATACCGTATACTGTTTATTACATGTGTCAGCTGAACTTTGAAGCTGATTCTAGAGCGACTTCTCAGACTAGCAATGTGCTCACCTGCAAAGTGGAACTCAGAAAATCTGACCTCTGAATGCATGAGGGTTTTGCTTGGACTTTATTTCTAGAATTTATGTGTAAATGAGCTATAAGTTATAAATCAGACTTCACAGAAAAATTATTTTCCTTTGGGTTTACCTAGGACATTTGGCCATGAGCATGGACTGCGGGTAATACATGTCACAGGTCATCGACCTGACCAAGGGGAGATCAGAGTTTAGTGATTGAAAATTCCTCAATGTGTGTGTATGTGTATATATTACTACACTTTCATTATCTCAACCATATATTGAACACCTTGCCCTGTTTATATGTTTGTTCTAGCGTTCTAGCATGAGAATTGCTTGCCCCAATACACATTTGATATAAAGAGCTTAGTATTCATGACTCTATCACAATATTGAATTGACAGAATGGCAGTGTAGACGTCCCTGTTTCCAGTTGCTTAGAAAACTCATATGCGTGTCCATATTTACAATTATATCCTGTTCTTCATCAGAGCATTAACATGTCTCTGAAATACCCTTGGTTCTATCTGCTTGCTGCAAGGGCTCCATTAAAAACCTTGTCTGGTCACATATGGTTAGGACTGAACATCTCTGACTTAGATAAATGGATGAGCCATGTTCCGGGTCAGACTAATCAAATGGCCTCTCAGTATCCTCTGAGAAATAGGAAATATCAAAGAATGGAAGCTTACAAGGGTGTCTAACACAGCTCTCCCTCCGTCACCTTGTTACATGCTTTGCCATCACCTCTTACAGAGGTCGCCCTAGCCTAATGTTGAGAATAGGGAAATAAAGCAAAATTTCATTTCATTCTGAAGACCAAACATGACTTCATAGAAATAATCACTGATCTTTGTTTTTTTTTGGTGAAAGTTTAAAAATTCATAGGGGAGAGAGAAGATTATAATAAGCATTAACTTCAACAATCATCACTCTTTGCCAATTTTTTTTTGCCTTCACTTTCTTCCTGTATACGTGAATGATTATTTTCTTTCTAGAGTATTTTAAAATAAAATCTCTGTATCAGTAAATATTTCTAAACAATAAGAATATTTAATTTAACTACCTACCATTACTTGACCTGAAAAGTTAACAGAGAGTCCTTAAACGTGGCTTTTTTGAATTAAGTCTTAAAATCCAGACATTGTCAAGTTCCTGCAGGCTCTTGTCATTTGATGCCATTGAGTTGTTAGAAATCTTGTACCTTTAGTGACAGCTTGGTCCATGCTCTGAACATAGTTGCTTCTCTAGTGCATCATTTAACCTGCATATGGTCAGTTTTGTGGTGTATATATTGAGCAAGAGCCCATTCACTCTTTCATACAGAATAGCCAACCCACTTGGATACCTGGGCCAAGTGTAAACTCTTGGTAATAATTTAGAACTTGAAGAACTTTTGAGTCATATAGGACTTACAGCATGGAGAGAAAAATGTACGCCATGGTATTTATACTATCAAAGAATTCAGCCATGGGTTCTGTGGCAGATTTGGGAACAAAAATTCGCAATTAGGTGCCAAGAGTCAATGCTGCACCTATCTTAATATGGTTAGAATTTCTGTTCTTTGATTTCTGATCACATTTATCTCTCTTGCTTACAGTCAGCAAAGAAATTTTATGTTGTTTGTTGCTAAATAAATCTGTTAATTTACACAGTAATATGAAGCATTCTTCTGAAACTGTCTCAACAAATTTCTATCAAGAGAACAGCAAGGCCAATTTATTTGTAGAACTTTACATTGAGAAAAATTTGTTTTCTAGCTTTTCATTGATAACAAATTCCATGAAGAAACATGTGGTATTGGGGCCCCACTATGAAATTTATAGCCCTCTGTATATTCCCAAACTTTTGATAATTTCTCATACCAAAACAGAGGCATTTTCATAAAATAACTGTAGAACATCCTCTTAGCCAGATTTGTACCTTAGAGTTTGATCTTTTACTTTGCACAGATGGCTGTGCTTTGACTGTGATATCAGTATGTTTTTTAAATGGTATAATCATCAAAAAAAACCCACTGTATTTGTATTACATATATTCCAGTGTAACAGAAATTTTTGAATAAAATGCTATATTGTGTGTTTTATTATCACATGTGAAGTTTTGAAATGACTACAGGAGAACATTTCGAAATTTGACCTCCAGGTAAGTATATCAGCACAAAGCATTAAATCACCCGACCACCAGGTGGGGAAACATGATACAAACCTTGATTTTAATAAAGGGGTAAATGTTCCATAATTTGATTCTATTTTGTGCATAAAGCAAAAAATCTGATAATTCAACAATTTTAGACTGCATGACTAAGATGTATTAAACTTCTGAGAGATCAGAAACCCTGAATAGATTTGTAGTGTGGTAGTGAAAAGGAGCCTGTGGCTCCTTAAATTATACTGAAATGCACTCATCTATTTGGGGAGGCCTCCTGTTAGCAAAGCTAAGGAATCCTTCTTTGTATTGCTGGTATTTGATACCTATGGCCATTACTTGATTGCAAAGTTCCCAGAAGAGTGTTTGGGGATGCTGTGGAATCTTTTACAGCTAACAGCAGAGCCACCATGTGGCAAATTTGTGATTTAAGCAAAAATTAACTTAGTCCCTAGAAATGAATGCTTTGAGTGAGTGCTTCATAAAAATGACTCCTTCCCCCCCGCCCCCCGTACTAAGTTGAGACTTCATTAATCTATGCAATGAATATTCACTAAGTTCTCATGCTTCTCTTGGTGCTGGTGATACAATAATGAATTAGACAGATGCCTTCAATCAGAAGATGTGTGTTCTGGTAGATGAGATGGTCAAGGAAAACATCACAGATGCACACTGCAATGCTAACGAGTGAAAGAGCCTATGAAGGAAAATACTACAAAGATAAGGGTCGTGACAGTATGCTGTAATGTCAGAAAATCCTGCTGAAATGTCGGAAAATTCTGCTGTAATGTCGGAAAATCCCTCCAAAGGAACTGTAATTGAGGGCAAGTGGAGAGAGACTCACATAACTCCATTCTCTGGAAAGAACCATTGTTTGTAACTTTCATTGGTTACAACTAAAATGGGGGGCCTCCTACAGTTTTTCACTGTAATTTTTTTATTGCGATTTGTGCATTTCATATAGTTGATCTTAACCAAATTTGAATGTCCTCCCTCCTCCTCATCCTCTTTACTCCCCACAATATTCAGGTATTCTGTAATATATGTTAAGTCCCATCTAGTCGCCACTCTGTGCAAGTTTATCCACTGGAATCTCATTATCATACCCTTAAAGATCTACTTTCCCTCACCCCACAGCAATCCTTTGCCAGCAGTTTCTTGGCTAGTTTCTGTTGTCCATTTTCCCCATTCTATGCTGGGACTTTTTAAAAATTATATTTCATATAGACTTCTGGGAACTGGCTCATATGAACTTACAGCAATGGTGTCAGCATGTACAAGACTCATGCAAACCCAATAGACAAAAACCCAGCACAGAACTGGGGAAATGATCAGGAGGCCCCAACCTTAGCTGAGGTACTATTGGCAGCTGGTCACTGTTGGGTGAAGTGAAGGAGAGTATATCCTGAAGTTGTAGCCCACATTCTGAAGATATCTAGGCACCTACCCAAAATAATCTAATTAGAACGAATGCTCGCTATACCCCATTACTCAGGAAATTACAGGGGTCATAGGTACTCTTTGTCAGAAATCAGAGGCAGAGATAAAATCCTTATTATCACATCACAGCCGCCAATACCTTCCCGGTAGCTTTGGGAATGCACTCTGCCCCCTCCAACACTTCCACCCAAGAGTAGACATCTTCTCCTATCAGATAAAGTAGCACAGTTGGAATTTTCAGCATTTAAAAAAATTAGAAAAGTTTAAAGGGATTTAGAAAATATCAAGGGATTTAATGAAAACAATATAAACACAATAAAGTGTATATTAAATTCCATTAGCCTTCTTAGATCTTACTTTGTGGTCAGGGTACCAGAAATATTTGTTGCATCAAATATGGCCCCATCTACCCCAAGACTGCTGAAGGCCTCTCAGTCCTATGTAGCCTCACAAATAACCCTAGTCTTCAAACAGGACAGACACTCATAGGAAGAGCCAGCCCTTCATCCTTATTGATTTTCTTTAATTTCCAGTACTCTGTTTCCCAGCACTTATGATGGTCTAGTTCTTTTTTGAACATTTTTTTCGTTTATCGGCAAATGAATCCTATTGCATTAGTTGATAATAGCTTATAGTGTTAGCTTTCTCAGGGCTCTTGAAATTTAAAGGTAAGTCAGAAATAGAAAACATTAAGGAATAATATGTATTCATGGAGAACTGAATTTTATACACATAGTTTAAACAGCAAATAAGAAAAGGCTGTGTGGAAAGTGTCCATCTTTGCCCTTCTTCCTAGCTTCCTAGTCATTTACTCCTCCCAGAGCTCATCACTTATTTTCAGTGACTATGTCCAATAAATTTTCGGATTTTACTGCTGTTTCCATATCTTGCTATTATAATCAAGGACTTAACATTGTATATGCATTCTACTTCCTGTGTTAATGTTACTATTAAGTATAGTATTAAGTTGATGGACAACACATAGCTTCTGAGGTCTGTTTGAGTAATGGTACTGAGAATCTAGTGGAATGCTAGATGGCTTCCACTTTTGTTCTGTTTTTGCATTTTTATTTATTGAGAATTGTGCCTACCTTGTTTCTCTCTCCCGTTTTGTCTGCAGTAGTGATACTTATTTGTACTGGTCTTTTAATAGATTTATGAAGCAATCACTTTATTCTTCTGTTCCTGTCCAGTCACATTGCTATCCAAGGACTTTCCTGACCACTAGAGAATGGAATTCTTACTCCCGAATTCCCATTTACTGTTTTACTTTATAATTTAAAAAATATTTTAATTATTTTTATTTTATGTGTATGAATATTTAGCCTGAATGTAGATAAGTGTACCACATGGACCCAATAGCTTCAGAGGCAGACAGGGGCATCAGATCCCCTGGAACTGGAGTTAAAGACAGTTGTTCTTTCTATATGGACGCTGAGAACTGAACCCAGGTCTTCTGTAAGAGCAACCATTGCTGAGCCATCTCTCTGTTCTCTACTACATAATTTATTAAACCATCTTTGCCTGTGGATTCCTAAGAAATAATAAATGTGAAATTTCCTGTTTAAGGGGTTTTGTTGTTCATACAGAGAGATCGTTGGCATGTGATTCTGGGCTGTAATCTCTTTCAGAATCACCCGCACAAGGTTCACACAATCTTTCACACCTTTGTGGCTATTGAGATGCAGACATTCTTCTGACTCCCAGTTTTTTGTAAATGGTAATCTATGTTTATTTCCTCTGTTTGTTATTAGAACAGAGCCTGCCCCTTTAGGTCTGGTCCCATAGCCTGGATCAGGCCAGGCCTTCCTGAGCTCTCTTTGGGACAGGGTTAAGAAGAAGTGTGTGGTTAATCTCTCAGCTTCTATGTCTTCTCATGAAGCCTCTCCACCCCTGGCTATGTACTAATTTCCTGACCTCTGTGGATTTTTCAGTATATATAACAGAGTGTATGAAATTGAACAGGTGGTATAAAGGGGAGGGTGCAGATAGGGGAGGGGACTAAATTTGATAAAAATACATTGTACGAAGTTTGCAAAAGTAAAATACAAACGAAAAATGAAAAGGACCAGTGTGTGCTATGACTTCATATGTAACCCGGAAGGTCTCAGTTTACGGTGCCTGACTCCAGGCTCCTTGCCATGTGTGCTATACTGAACTAAATCACATGATTTGAAATGTCCCAACACCCTTCTAACATGCTAGGCCTTTCCTTTGTTCTGGGGATTGGTACTGGACAGCTCAGGGATTTAGTTCAGAGCTGAGGAACGCTCTCTGAAGAGGTCCTTCCGGCCTCCCTGCCACCCTCCTCACCGACTCTCTCTTTCTCTCTCTGCCTCTTTCTTCTCTTTTCTCTCTCTTTCCCTCCCCTTGTCTTTACTCTCTCTTCCTCCTGCTTCCCCTGTCTCTCCCTCCTCTTCCTCTTCTCCCTCTTCCCCCTTCTCCTTCCTCCCTCCTCTTCTCTCCCCTCTCCTCTTCCGTCCACCCTCCCTCCTCCTCTTCCTTCTCCTCCTGCTTTTCTCCTATTCTCACTGTTAATAACGTTCCTCTGACTGTAAAGGCCCTGTTACCCTCTCTCTCTCTGTAAGGCCCCATGTGTCTAGGTATCTTCCTGCGTTTGTATTGCTTCTGACTAATCCTCCCTCCCAAAGCTTCAGCCTTTTGTTTCTGCTTCACAGACGCTTTTATACCTAGCTTTTCCAGGCGTTTGGAGACTGCACTGGCATTTGTTTTACTTTGTGCTTTTTTTTTTTCATTCCTCATGTCTTTTTGCTTGTGAGCTTGAGTCTGTAATGGCTGCAGTAGCTCTCCAGCCCTTGTCCTTCATTGTGTAATACTTGGTGTGCCTTTCAAATCTTACTTGTGCTCTTTGTCTCCATGAACATTTCTTGTGTTTGTTTAACTCCCTCTCCCATTTTCGTTGTTCTCTCTGGAATTCTACTGGCAGTTTTTGTGCTTCTTGGATTCTTTGTCTCTTCTTTCCCCCTTGTATCTCCTTTCTGTCTTTCAGGCTGATATCTCAGCTCTATGCAATCATCCTTTATTTGTTAATTAAAAACTTAGATATCTACAAACTACATCAAATCCACATGCATTGCTGATACTGTTCTGTTGGGGAGGCAACACCTTTTCTCATCTGAGACTACTGTTTGGAATTCTTGGTTGAAGACTCTTTGATGCCACCTCTCTTTCCTCTGACATAATTCTGTCAGTTCATTTTGGCCTATTTCATGTTGGAATCTAATTAAACCATTAGGATTATTGTGTCTCCATTAATCTAATTAGTGAGTAAGGCACTGGAAACTGGTGGAAAGTTCCTTCTATGCATAAAAGGTTTGTGCTGTGATTTTGTGTTAGCAAGTTTAGGTAGTGAGCTTTCTTTTTCTGGGAGAAAAAGTCTAGATACATATATGTAGATTTTTTCCCACTAGAGAAGATCACCCACTCCCTTCATGGAAGCTCCTCATGTGCTTCCAGTATTCCAAGAGTAAAACCAGAGAAAGGCACTGAGGATACCTATTGCTAAAATTCCTTCTGTGTGTGTAGCTGGGGTGGGAGTGGGGTCATGATAGCAATGTCCTCCCTTGCTCCCAGTGACAAACTATGATATGATCTCACCAACGTGCATTCTGGGAAACCAGAGTTTATTGGACTTATTTATTGGAACACTGGATGAGGCTTGCTTACAGGAGTGTGAGTGCTCCTCACATAAGGTTGCACTGGAAAGTCTTCACCAAGTGTGCAGAATGGTTTCCCAATCACTGTATAAAACAGGGAGAGATGTTCTTTGATTCTTTCCCAGCCCATGTACTTTATCTCTTTCCTCAGGTCTTGGGCAATTAAGGCAGAATTGCTCATCAGGGTTTGGGAGGTGTGTCTGGACTTTCAGACAAAGTTCTGTGAATTTCCCTTCCAAGAGGGTGGGGCATGAAGATACCACAAACCCAGTTGTGACAATCTTAGATACACTCCAGTTCACTTCAGTAAGTGGGCTTCTGTCTGTCAGGGGACAGTCCTTTAGAACTCAACTTCCTAAACCTTACTACCATGTTGATTTCACCTGGGTTTAGCTTCTTGACTTTGGAGTCACCAGGAAAATAAGCTGTGTTTTGCTTGAAGGAAGGAGTAGGTTTGGGTGGCTTGGTATTAATATAGAGATACATTAGATGACCGCTGTCCCTGAAAGCTTTAGTCCCCATGTTCTTAGCAGGATTCCTTTCTGGTGCTCCTCATCCTGCACAAAGAAGTAATATGTGGGATTCATTGTTATTTTATTTAAACATTTTAATTTTTATTTTACATGTATGAGTGAATTGCCTTCATGTGTGTAAGTGCACCCAAGTTGTGCAGTGCCCGTGGAGATCAGAAGAGGGTGTCCGATCCCCTGGAACTGCAGTTATAAATGATTCTTAGCCACTATGCAAGAGTAGTCAGCCATTGGAAACTGGTGGAAAGTTCCATCTATGTAGGCAAGGTTTGTGCTGTGGACTTTGTGTTAGCAATATTTGGGTAGTGAGCGTTCCACTGTTAACCACCGAGCGTCCCTCCAGCCCCAGGATCATGGTTTGTACGGCTCTTCACTGTCATTCCATCTCCTCTTCTGTGGTTTGTAGGTAAAGTGGTCTCCCATTTGTTCAATTATTTGCAAGCTTTAAGTCATCACTGTTGTCACGCTTCCCTCAAACACTCCTTTCAACCTAAACAATCCATTCGTTTCTGAAAGTATTAGAAGGAAATGTGTTTTCAACTACCTTTTCGTGCTAATTTTCCATTATGGGTAAAAACAAAATATGTTTGGGGGAAATATGAGTTTTCAAACCACTGTGTTTATGTAAGCTACAGATTTCAAAATACATTTGTCAGTTATAGCTATTGAAAATTTAAATATTTTCCTAAATCAATAGCTTCCTCAAAAAGATGAATTTGTAATTTAATATTAAAATAAGAAAACCAAATTTTTCATAAATGTTTGGTAAAAGTACTGCATTGAAATCTGCATGTTTGTTCACTCTTTTTGCAGAAAAAGTTTTATCAATTATTATCAGTTACATTTTAGAATGTTTTTTCAAACTGAAAAATGTTTAACTTTGCTAGCTTAAAATTTGTATTTTTGACTAAGTGGCAAAACATTAGAAAAAAAGTTTATTGTTATATATCTATGTAGTGGTACTATTGATAGACCCTGAGTGTATGCATATGTACTCTTATGTGTGTGTTTGTGCATTTATATTTCTGTGAAGTAGAGCTTGGTATGTAAATTTAATATATGATGCAAATTTGTGTAGGCTTATAAGTTAGTATGGCCCTGTAGTCAAAGCTGGTAGCAGGTATCATTAATTTAAATTGTTTGTTATATTTATTCGACATGATGAGACTATATCTTCTCTTAAAGGAAATAATTCTCTCTTACATGTAACAATTTATATTTATTCTATACATTTTCCCCTTCATAGTATATGGTTGAAATATAAAAATACAGTACATGTAATTTCAATGTTGGCACTTTTCTTTTAAGATACTCTAGATTTCTGCCTGGGGGGGGGGAAAGCCATAATAATTAAACTTGTTATCTCATGTTCAGGCCATTAGTCCTGATTCTTAAGCTTTGTGTATTTTCCATGGATATTTCTAAAAGATTCAAGAGGCTTTATGTAATTTCAAATGGCTTACAAGCTTTGCAATTTAAACTTGGAAAATACTTAGTAATACCAAGTAATAGTGATATAAAGGTTTCTGAGACTTATAGAATTGGTAACGATTTTAAGAATTTTCCATGCCAGTCACATTTTATAAAGGAGAAAATAGAAATGCAAAGAGAAGAAGCAAGTGCTTAACTCAAGTGTGTGGAAAAGCATCATTGGAACCTCGACCCTTTGACATGTGTCTGTTTCTTATTATCATTCTGTTTATTTAACGCCAAATCAAAACTCTTACATAGGGAAAAACACTATTGGACACTGTACGTCAATTCCTTCCTACACTCATGTAGGTCTTTCCACATAACCGGAACTTAAAATGCACGTGTTAGATGTGGAGGTTGTTGCATAAATCCCCTCCTCACACTCTAGTGGGTGTCTAGTTAATCCAGCTGGATAAACGGAAAAGTGATCTTCCATTTAGAATGATTTATTTATTTACAAAGGTATAAGGTCTCTGGGGACGCGCGACATGCTCTCCCACCGGCGGCCGGGCCCCATAGTTAGGAACTGCTGCTCTCTGAGCACAGGCTTCTCTGTTCATTCCACTCATGAGATTCTTGGATGGGGGGGAGGGGGGGCTGGGGGGTGGCACGCTGCTTCCTGGGTTCCTGTCTGTCTGCGTGGGCCTGGGACAGGGCATTTTCTCTTCCCACATGGATCTGAGTAATCTCCGCTTCTCTCCCCAGCTCGCGGCCATGATGGTTCCACCTACTCCCGCCTCCCTCCTCCCCTATTGGTCAGAGGGCGGGACTTGCCATAGAATGAACCAATAAGAAACAAAAACTCCAGAGAGACAGTATCTATGACTCTACAGAGGTGAACAAATCTTCAACTAAATTACCCTCTTGTGTTCCCTCCCATTATAATAGTGTGTATTTATTCAGAGCATAGTCACTGTCCTGGTCAGCTTCAGCTGCCAACTTGACAGACAAGGGAAGAGGGGATCTCAGTTGAGACGCCCTCTCTCTCTAAGTGTGTGTCTGTGGGGCATTTTCTTAATTCCTGATTGATGTAGGAGGGTCCAGCCCGCTGTCGTGGTGCTATTCCTCAGCTGATGGGCCTGGGCTGTGTAAGAAAGGAGGCTGAACAAACAGGGAATCAAGCTGGTACCTGGCGTTCCTCTCCAGTCCCTGCTTCGGTTCCTGCCCTGCTTAAGTGCCTTGGCTTCCCTAGGGGATGGACTCACTTGGAAGAGTAAGATGAAATAAACCCTTTCCTCTCCAGGTTGGTTTTAATTGGAATCTTTTATCACAGCAATAGAAAGATAACCAGGCCCTGTGGTGTCACCATCAAAGGTAATCCGCATTAGCATTTTGGCAACTTTACAACTTGTTCATTAACTTGTGTTTTTAATGTGTCATATTCCTTACAGGAGATGAAATAGCTCCTTTAGCTTTCTCTTATCTTTGTGAATCCCACCACTAAATGTGCCCTGATTTGCCTTATAAGTCACTGAAACTCATAAATTTTTGTCTCTGAAAGAGACATTATTAATACGGTGGTATCTATGCTCTCTCCCACAAGGCTGACGGCATCTCTTAAATAGCTACTTAGTCTACTTAAAAAGACAAAGCAAACAGCAAATAATTATTTCTTATGTTTTTCTTTTGAGATTGGGTGCCACTATAAAACTCCAGAATGTCTTACAATCTTCTTAAAATAATATCACAGAGTTGGTATACTATTTACTGTTCCTAAATCTTATGAATAGTGGAGTATAATCCAGAGATGCATCCTTATGATTCACAAGGCTCTTCTGAATTGGTTCATTGTGATTTTAGATAAAGTCAAACAATCAGCCTTGAAGAAGAGCAGGAACCTTTCTGGAAAGGGAATCAACCATAGCTTCTTCCACGGCACCAACCACGGCTTCCTTCCAGTGTCAGAAGGAGCCCGTCATAGCTTCCTTCCAGGGCTCTCCCACTCCACCTCTCTTCATCTGTGTCTTGTGCTCACCTCAGTTCTGACTCAAGGTTCTGGTTTATGCATAGTTTTGATTCCTATGGATTCACCTGGATATGGAATTCAGTATATAAGAAAGCATACATAATATATAAGCACACGGTATTCCTGGCTTCACTGAAAAGTAGTTATTTTGATACATTTAAAAAATTTAGGGAGGAAAACATTTTTTTAAGCCATGGGACCCCCCTCCCCATCTTCCTTTTGAGTTGAACATATCATATTTGACATAAATCAGTCATTACAGGAATTTTGGTGACTTCATAAGTATATATGTATATCTTATATAAGTATATATTCCTTATATTGTAATACACATAAGTCATGTAAATGTACTGTAATTATTTGTATGCATTTTCTCCAGTAGAATATTCTTTGAGTTCAGAGATTCAGAAATCTCTGTACTTGTGCTTTTAACAGATGACTTACACTTAACATGCTCATTAAAAGGAAAAAATCAAGATGGTTCACAGGGAGAGACTGATCTTGGGTCACAGCAAGGACTCTCTGAAAGAAATATTTGAAACGGATCCATACCTAAGATACGATCAGGAGCAGAGAAAAAGCTTGAGCCTAAAGTACACAGGAATTCTGAAGATCAATCAAACTTAAGGTTAGTAGGCAGAATACTGGTTTACCTATCAATGATTGTCATTTCTAAGTGTTCCTGAAGCATTTTTATTGCTATTTTGTTCACTTTTTCCTGATCTTTTTATTCTGAGATAAGGTCTCATGTAGCTGAGGTTAGCCTCAAACTCTCTATGCAGCCAAGGATGATCACCCTGCCTCTGTCTCCCACTTGCTGGGATTGCAGGTGTGTACCATCTGACCCAGTTCTTTGATCCTTTCTAACATGAGAGATTCTACTCTGAAAGCATTTTCCTTTGTGTCTGAAGGCAGGGTCTTTGTATTCAGAGGGAAACAACTTTACGTTTGTTTATGCGTAGAGAGTGTGGGCACAAAACGACTATCTAAGGCTATTTTTCCTTCTTACCCCTCATCCATCATGGTATCTCTGGTGGCCAAGTCAGCTTCTATTGGGCACCTTACTGGAGTTGTAAACTTTAAAAAATAAGTAAAGGCGAGCCTATAACTCAGTGGTAGAATACTTGCTTAGCATATGTGGGGCCCTGGGCTTGATTCTCAGCACTGCAAACAAACAAACAAATGAAAACCCCCAAATAAGTGGATAAGTTAAAATTACATTTCAGAAAACTCAGTGAATAAAAACCTTCTAATAATAGAGAATCAGGAAGGCTGGATTCAGAGTTGGCTGGAAGAAGCCTCACCTGAGCACTGTTTTAACCTCATCCTTATCTGTGCCACTCTATTTGAGGAACTAGAGGTAAAATTAAGAGAAAATTCACATCCCTTTTCTCATGGTGTTAATAATGGAGTGTGACATAGATACGGGGCTTGATACAATGTGACTAGTGAGTGCTATCAAGAGAAATGTAGATGAATGTGGTGACTTCAAAAGAATGGTGCTACCAAGACTTAACTTGCAGGCCCAAGAAGAGATTATCAGTAGAGAAACTACTCCTGATTAAAAAAAATAAATTAAACAGCAAACGTATCTGGCCATAGATGCAGTGAGAATACGCTCATTTCGTAATTCTCGTAGAGATGGCTACGTTACAGCCTTTGAGTATTCGGCATGGCCAGAGCCCACTTCCAAGAACCGACTGCTTACGGGACAATAAAAATCCAAGCAAGAATTATTAGTGTCTTCAATCCTCATGTTCAAGGCATCTTCAGGAGTGCACACCACCCTTTTGTCCTGAATGTTAAACATTAAAGCAGATGAAGCATGATGGTGACAGCTTGGATAAGATCCTTGTCCAGAAGGACCGTAACTTGACCCAGATGAATGTGGACCTATCGTCAGAAAGGATAGTGTGTAGTGGCTTGGACACTGCAGGAAGCCTATATGGAGTCAGATTGCCCCTCTGTGGCTTGAGATAGAAGCTCAGGCTCCTGAAGTCACTGTGTGACACAGCACACTGAAGGGAAAAGATTTTAATGTCATGATGTGAAAACCAATGTGGTGTCTGAATCCAGCTTTTGTTTGGTCTTTCCCATGGGAAAATCAGATGTCCTAGGCAATTATACCAATCAGCCTAGCATGTGGCATGAACTAACTTCATTTAGACTTTGCAGTATCAGATTCAATTTGAGGCCATCAAGTAGAGCTTTTAGCCCAGGCTTTCAAGACTATGTGTGGAGCCAAGCTGAGATTCTCTTCTGGAATGTTGACGTGGCCTTTGTGCAAAACACGTTTCTTATGGAAAGAAGACTCATGTTGATGTTTTCGGATTGGATTCAGATTTTCCTAGGTTTGTCCCTGATGGCTTTCCTTTCTTCCACTTTGTGCCAAAGAACAACCTGTGTTCTTTTTAATCTAATTAACTTATTTCATCAGCCAAGAACCAAGGAAGCCTTCTTTTATTATCTAAAGTAGTGGCTAAAGTATTTTAGGACCTATTGGTAATAGCTTATTTCGAACTATTAGCTATTGATGGTTTTTCTCTAAATTTAACAGATGGTTGAGTGAATTGAGAAGTTTAGTCATTGTATAAAATCATCATGTATTGTTCTAAGAGTTCCTAATGTAAAATATTGACAACTCTATGCCTTGAAAGAGTCATAAAATACATGTTACTTTGCTTAAAAATCAAAAGTCACTCAAAATAGGGATTTTAGAAAATAGCTTGAGAGGTCTCAACTCTTGCAATATACCCACAGCACACATATTTTAATAGATGCTAAAATAATTTATGATATCTCATTATATATATATGAAATTCTCAAATAATAATTCTTTACTTGTAGATTATACAATGTTTACAATGGTTGTCTTAGAGATTTTATTAGAAAATTGTTGAGATCCTCCAAACAGGGTGGTAATTAGGAAAGTTATAAAGTTTATGAAGACAATTGCTTCTATTTGTTTTCAAACTTGTTTTTAGAAAGAAAACAAGAAATACATTAAGAAACTTGAAATATTTCAAGTTACAAATTAACTATAACTTAAGCAAAGAGAATCAACTGTAATTATGGTAAAAATGTTACTGAGAGACAGAGAAGAGAAAGAGAAGATTTTGGACTGGAAGCTGTAACATAACTTTACAAATTCAATGTAAGAAGATCAAACTTCCAAGAGGAGTTTTTGTTCAATACTATGTTTTAATATTTTTTCCTTGTCTAAAGATAGGGACTTTTAGGCCAGGCTTGGTGGCACACGCCTTTAATCTCAGCACTCGGCAGGCAGAGGCAGGCAGATCTCTGTGAGTTCCAGGTCAGCCTGGTCTATATCTCGAGTTTCAGGCCAGCTGGGGCTACAGAAAGACCCTGTCTCAAAAAAACAAAACAAAACAAAACAAAACAAAACAAACCCAACAAACATATGGACTGCCAAAATGATGCACATAAAGTCAAGAGAATGTGACTGCCCACCCATATCCCAGTGCTCAGGAGAGAGACAGTGGATCCCTCAGGGAAAATTAACCTCTTAGGTGAGCTTAATCTGGACAGATCTTGGTTAAGTTGGAGACCTTGCCTCAGTAATGTGGAAAGTGATGGAAGATGACGTGTCAACCTCTGGCCTCTACATGCAGGTGCACATGTTTGCATCAACACATGGGATCTCTCTTTCTATTTCTACCTCTCCTTCCCACCAACAATGCTATCATCTCATTTTTAAAAATAGCAAAATTATCATGACTTCAAATCAAATACTTGTCAACATCATATTCAACATACACATTCGTATATATGAATGCATAGTTTGTTTAAATCAATATCAAATCTGTATTCTCAGATTGCATTTTATTAGCACAACCCCGCAATTTCTTTAAACCACAGACTTTCTCTTCCATCTGTTTCTATTTTGTACTTTATTTACACTAGAAAATTGTATATTTGTAAATTTCTATGATTGACCTTTTCCCCCTCTCCGTCCTCCTTCTCCTCCCCATCCTCTTCTTCTTCCCCCTCCTCCCTGTCCTCCCTCTCCTCTTCCTCCTCCTATTTACCCCCTCCTTTCATTGTGACTGAAGAGGATGGATCTACCTTAGAGGGTATGTCCCTTGTCAAAGTCCAGTGGTCATTTTCTTATCTTGGTTTGTTTCACTTTTCCCTCTGCAGTTCTTACAGATGGCGCCATCATACAGAAGTACAGGTACTCAGTGTACCACCGCCAATTTTTACTGTGAATGCCTTCATTTCCAACAATTATCTATTGCTCCGATCATTTTCTAATCTTCTCGTAAATGAAAAGCCCACTTTACCTACATAAAGCATAGTATTTACAAAGTCTTGCTTCAAAGGAAACAAGATGCTGATGTGATGTCACAGTTAACTGGTTTCAATTATACAAAAAGCAGAAACTGCTGAATCCTGTATCTGTGTGAGAGTATTAAACTTTAAAAAATCTATGTGAAAGTCTGAAATGAAATCAAAGTGACAAACACTACAAAAATAATTATGATTATTTTAATTAAATTATGAATGCAGACAATTATAGGGGCAAAGGAACTAATTTCAGTTACTATGTAGTGTCCTATATTAAAATGTTTTATTATCTATTTTCCAATCTGGTTACAAAAACCATATTATATATGTTCTTATTATATATGTTTTCTTGTTGTTGTTTCTTGAGTCTTTCAGATGAACTTTTAAAAAAGTTATCTTTATTTTATATGTATGAGTGTCATGCCTGCATGTATGTAAGCAATCCATTGTCATGCCATGCCTATGGAGGTCAGAAGAGGGTGCTGGATCCCCTAATAACTAGAGTTACAGGCTGTTGTTGTTAGTCACCATGTAGGCACTGGGTACGAATCAGGTCCTCTACAAAAGCAGCCAGTGCTTTTAACAGTCAAAACATCTCACCATCCTAGGGATGAACTTTTTTTTTTTAATCTAGTAAGTGAAGAAACAAGCTTAAATGACAGGTTGTATGATAAATCTCCATATTGAGGTAAAAGGAGAAGGGAGAGTGAACTCTATAAGGTAAATGGAATAAACACGAATTAATTGGATGTAAGAGGAAGTTAGGAAATCAGGGCCCCCCAAAGTCTGAATCATGTAAGAATGTAAGAAAGTAGACAGAGTGCAGGTTCTGGTGTCCCTCCAAACTCTTTCTAAACTCTTCTTACTTTAGCATTCTGCACAAATCATTAACCATCCCTGGTGCTCAGTTTCTGTTTCTGAATATCAACACATATGAATGAAGTTTGATTCTTTTGAGAATGATAGCATTTAACAAGCTCATGAATAAAGTAAGCATCTAATTATGATTTTTACTTGTGCATACATTATGCTGTTCTAAGAATAATTCTAGGTAACATGAATAACTCTTTCCTTTTTGTTTAGTAATTCCATGAACATACTTAGCAGATATTCTTCTCAGGATGTAACATATTTTAGGACTTATATACCTAGGACACTTATGGTTTTCTCTATAGCATTAGATGAATAGCACACACAATTTTGCACCTATTTGTAAGAAAATTGCCATTTTTTTTCTGCTGGTTTTTGGTGGTTTAGTCTCTTAGACCTAGTTTGGGTTGGTTATGACTTTGTAGCTAATATGAATAGTAAGTCAGAAGGGAGATACAAAGTCTTATAACAAATTAATTTCATTCATTTGCAAAAGGATCTGATTTGCATCGAATTTTGGCAAAGTGAGTGCTCTTCAATTTTCTTGGTGTTCTGGGTGAAGTGAACTTAATTTTCTAATCTTGCCCCAGAAATCTTTCTTTTCTTGGCTTTGGTAGTATCAGACATTACTGAGCTGGTAGTGGCTGCAAGACATGGTCTTATGAATTTACCTATAAATTAGTTTGAGTTTTACTTTCTGTAATGCTCATTTATAATTTCCCATAGGCTTTATTTTTATTTTTAACATTTTGGCCATTTCTAGAAAATTTAGGTAATAATTCACACTTAGAATGATTTCATTCAATTCTTTTTACTGATGTTATCCCAGTTATTAGAGAGTTGTTGGATTCGTTCCAAAAGAATCCATAAGGCCCGTATAAGCCATTGCAGTTAAAATACACCTTCTTACTGAAAAAGGCTTCTTAAATAGTTGTTAACAAAAAGACACAACTCACACCTCTAAAGGAATAGGAAATAGTTTATTCTGGAGCCAAACATAGTGGTCATGGCGAGGAACATAGATTCAGGCTACTCTAATTATCATCTTCTAACACAGGAATGGTTTCATGAAGCTTGTGTCATTACAGAAGAAAATGAAAAATCAAGGGCATTTAGGATTCACTGGTGGAAACACTAAGTGGAGGTACAGGAAAGCGGAGTGAAGAATTTCAGATGCTGCCGGTTGACACACTTAACCTTTGGGTTGTTGGAAACCGATGGTCAGGTAACGAATTCCCAAAGGTTTCAGATGACAGTCACAGGACTTCAGAGCAGACATGGTGGTGAGCAATGAGTGGTTATTAAGGAACTAAAGACAGATGAAGATTTGTTCTGTTATGCAACATTCAAATTCTCCTTCATCCCTGAGATTCTAAACAGTTTATAAGTCCTGTCACCTCTTTAGCACAGGTGTGGCTAATTTTTTCCTTGGAACTTCAGTTCACATGGTTTCGTTTCTATGCCTGTACACACATACACATACACACACACACACACACACACATACACACACAGAAAGAGAGAGAGAGACAGAGAGAGAGAGAGAGAGAGACCACACAATCCAAACAACAAAAGGAAATAGCTCATATTGATGGCTTTTTGATTTCAAATTTTCTTCCCAATATCATTTTAGACCTTAGTGCCTCCCAGTGATTTCCTACAGTGGAAAAGTACATATGAAGACAAAGGTCTTGCTTCTTCTCATCTGAGCTGAGGGCCTTTATTTTTGAGCTCAGATAATGTATAAACCTCACAGAAAAACAAATCCATCTATTCATCTGTTACCATGTATAGTAACATCTCAAAGAGACAACTAAACATGACAGTCCAGAGGATTTGCAACTGAAAGAGAAAAACCATGAGCAGAGTTAAGAGCTTTGTAATTATCCTCATTCACACTGTGACTAGCTTTAAAGTGATTTATTCAAAATGGTTACCCATGTACTCTTAGTCACCTCCTTTCTTGACTACATGCTAATTCTGATTTTGGCATTTGTCTAGAGAATATATTTGCTTTTCCTCTGGAAAGGAGAATCGTACTGCATTTTCAGTAGTGTTTAAATCAGTTAATCATATTTCCCAATTATCTCATAATGTTAGTTATTTGAATTTCAAGCTGCAATGTTCTTAGAGAAAGCTTAATATCTTCATTATACATACTGTCTTGCTTAGCTAATTAGCATCTTGAAAGCTGCAGTTTAACCCTGGATACCACTATTTCTGGCTTCAAGGATATTTTGGGTTTTCTCATTTTAAAAAGTTTAGAAGAGAAAACATCATTGTCGAATTCTGCTTCTTGGGTCTTTCAGAAAGAAGGTCCCATTTTAAAAAGTGCCAGATCCAATATAAATGTGTTATAATTCTCATCTATTGATTTATAAATAAAAGCATCCTTGAATGTTTTCCAGAAGAGCCATGTGATTTGTAATAGAGTTAATGAAAATTAAGCCATATTAGTTTTTCTGGAGGGAAGGTGCACCACATAATTAATATTTTAAAATCACTGTTTATGTTTTCAGTTTGAAGGGAAACAAGAAACTGATTCTCAGTGGTGAAACAGAAAGAAAACACTGCATTTTCACATTTTGCTAGTTAGAAGATCCAGGTTCCAGAAACAAACCCATGGTCTTTTTTGAGTGACATTTCAGTAGTCACTGTACTTTAGGCTTTTTTCCCCCTTAAATAGATTGTCTCACCCTGCAATTAAGAGGAAAAATGATCCATAGTCATTTCTCTTTGAAAAGTTTATGTTTAAAAATTATATGAACTTTAACATTTGATATTGTTATTTAATGTTTTGGTGAGGAGGAAGAGAGGAGTGTGAGATAGGGTCTTCCTGCAGTCCCAGGTAGTCTGGAACTGGCTGTTGAAAACCAAGCTGGATTCCATCTCACAGAGATCCAACTGCCTTTGTTTCTGAGTGTTGGGATTAAAGGCATGTGCTGTGATGCCCAGCTTAATTAAATATTTTATTGCGTTTATTTAGTGTTGTGTGTGTGTGTGTGTGTGTGTGTGTAAGTTAGAGGACATCTTGGGGGAGTCAGTTCTTACCTTTTACCCTGTGGTTCCTGGGGATCAAGCTCAGGTTGTCTGCCTTGGTGGCAAGTGCCCTCATCCCTCCCCTGAGCTGGCCTTGAATTTTTAATTTGTGACTAATGTGCGGTGCTATAAAGCATAGATCATGAGTCAAGGGATTTGACCTAAGTCACATGTTCTGTAAACTGGAAGAGACAACTAGATAGCTGTTGATTATTCCCAAGATAAAACTGCTACTAGTGCACCGATAGTAATAATTTGCCGGGCCAGTCTCTGTTGTTATTAGAGTTTACAGTTGGATAGGACCATTAATTTGCTTTGTCTAGTGGCATCTTGTATAGTATCCTCTGATACCATGAGAGCTAGATTTCAGGGAGGAGGTTTTCAGGTCACTTCCAGTTTGACTGCTTCAAATCATGCATCGGAAGTATGACTTCTCTTCAGCAATAGGGTCTTATCTTCAGATTCTGGGAGACAATCAAGCACTATGAGGATAGACTGTATTATTTTGGGAATCTCTTGGACTACCCTGACTGACAACTTGAAGGGAAGTTACTCCTTCTGGCTTACTGTGTTTTTTGTTTCTGAATATTAATCCTCTTTCAGAGGATATACGTGTAAGGTTTCCTCCTGCTCTGCGGGCTTCCTTTTCATTTGATTGGTTGCTTCCTTTGCAGAAACATTTTTAATTTAATGAGACCCCGTTTACCCATTGTCAATTCTAAGTCTTGAGTGACTAATGTCCAGTTTAAAATCCTTTCCTGCATTTATATCTTGTAGAGTGCCGCCTATGTTTTCTTCTACTGGTTTCAGTGTTCCAGGCCTCAAATGGAGGTCTTTGATCCATTTGGAGCTGACTTTTTTGTAGGGTACTAGGTGTAGATATAATTTCATTCTTCTACACGTGGAGATTCAGTTTTGGCAGCACCATTTGTTGAAGACGCTGTCTTTCCTTGAGTGTGGTGTTCTTATCACCTTTGTCAAAGATCAGGTGGCTGTCATTGCATGGACACGTCTTTGAGTCTTCTGTTTTGTTCCATTGATTTTGTGGAAAACCATGCTGTTTTTATGATTATAGCTCTGTAATCCAGTTTGAAGGCTGGTATGGTAATCCCCACATCTCAGTGTTGCTATTATACTTAGAATTGCTTTGGCTATTTGGGGTCTTTTTGGTTCTGTCTGAAATTTCTGATGGATTTTTCTCTTTCTTGAAAGATGTCATGGTGAATCAAACTTTATTTTGTGGGACGGTCATTTTTACAATATTAATTCTATCAGTCCACGAGCATGTGAGGTCTTTCCATCTCCTGTGTCTTAATCTCTTCAATAATTTAAAGTTTTTATTGAAGTTGTCCTTAATGTCTTTGATTAGGTTTACTCATAAAAATGTTTTGAGGCGATTGTGAATGGTAGTGTTTGCTTGAACTCTTTCTCTGATTGTTTGCCATTTATATATAGAAAGACTACTTATTTTAAAAACGAATTTTGTATCTGTGAGTCTGTATGCAATTTGCAAATATTTTGTTGAGATTTCTTGTGTCTATATTCATTAAGGATATAGGTCTATAGTTGTCTTTTTTTTGTTGATGTCTCTTTATCCGCTTTTGATGTTAGAGTGAGGCTGGTTTCATAGAAGGAGTTTGGGGTTCTTCTATGTTTGTATCTTTTAAAGTAATTCAAGTATTATTTCTTGTGGATCTTCTTCAAATATCTGGTAGAATTCTGCTATGACTCCAGCTCAGCCTGTGCTTTTTGTCATCAAAAGGCTTCGTCTTACTGCTTCAAGTTCCTTCTTTGTATGGCTCTCATTAAGTTGTTCATCTCTTCTTGGTTTAGCTTTGGTGATTTCCTTGAGTTTAGAAATTCTTCCATTTCTTTTAGACTTTCAAATGTAATGGAATATACGCTTTAAAGGGTTTCCTCTTCATGTTCTGGATCTTTTTTTTGGGGGGGGGTCTGTTGTGATGTTTTCCCTTTCATCTCTGATTTTGTTGATTAGGATTTGCTTTTTTTTTTTTTTCATTTGTTTAACTGGCCTAAGGGTCTGTCTATCTTTTTTATCTTTTCATAGAATTCCTTCTTAGATTAATTGATTCTTCAATGTTTTCTTTGTTTCTACTTCATTGATTTCTCCTCTAAATTTCTTAATTTCTTCTTGCATGCTAGCTTTTGGTTTGCTTTGTTCTTGCCTTTCCAGATTCTTGAGTTGTACTGTTAAGTCATTTATTTGTCCTATTTCTGATTTTTTAATGTAGGCACTTACAGTTTTAAACTTTCCTCTTAGGACTGCTTTTAATGTCCCAAAGATTTTTTTGTGTGTGTGTGTGTTTTGTTATCACTTTCATATAGTTCTAAGTATACGTTTTCTTTCTTAATTTCTTCTTTGACCCATTCATTATTCCATTTTTCTTAATCTTCATGAATTTTTGTAGTCCTCAGAGATTCTTTTTGCTGTTGGTTTTAAGTTTTATTACACTGTGGTCTAATAGAATGCATGAAATTATTTCAAATAATTTTATTTGTTGTTATTTGTGCCACAGTGTGTGTTCAGTTTTAGAGAAAGTTCCCATGGGCTGCTGTGTATAGAGTGCATTCTTTAGTGCTTGAGTGGAATATTTGGTAGATGTCAGTTAGGTTCATTTGATATATAATATCATTTAATTCTAATCTCTTTGTTTATTCCTTGTCTAGTTGACCTGTCTATTGGAGATAGGGTGGTATTGAAATCACCTAGTGTTACAGAATTGGGTAATGTCTAAATGTCTTATAGTACTTTAAAAAAAATAAAATTGGGTGCACCAAAGATTGGTGCATTTATGTTCATGATTATGATGTCTTATTCATCAGCTTTTCCCTTCTTTATGTCTTCTGGTTGTTCAATCTTAATTTGAAGTCTATTTTGTCATCTATTACAGTCACAACAACTGCTTATTTCTTAGTGCCATTTGCTCGGAATACATCTTTCCGTTCTTTCACCTTAAAGGTTAGATGCATTTCTTGAAGCTAACCCAAACAGGGCTTTTGTTTCTTAATCCATTCAAGTTGAGACTATTGATATTTAATGTTATTGAAAGATGTATATTGGCTACTGTCGCCTGACTTTCTGTTTATCTTTTTCATGTTTTGTGTTTCCATAATTGTAACTTCATTTGTATTTTGTCTGTGGCCTCTTGGGTAAGGTCATTCCTTTCTTCAGTCCTTTGTTGCTTCAAGTATTCTTTTTAGGGTTGGTTTGGTGGGCATGAATTCTTTCAGCCTATTTGTATCATGGAAGATTTTTCTTTCTCCTTCAACTATGATAGACACTTTTGCTGGTTAAGGTACTCTGGGTTGGCATGTACGACCATTTAGAACTTAGAATAATTTGCTGCAGGCTCTTTTGGTTTTATAGCTTGCATTGGAAGGTCAGATGAAATTCCAATGAGTTTTCTTTATGTGACTTGTTCTTTTTTTGTAGCATTCATTTCTTTCTCTCTTTCTCTCTCTCTCTCTCTCTCTCTCTCTCTCTCTCTCTCTTTCTCTGTCTCAGTTCTGTACATTTAGTATTTTTGCTATACGATGCTATGGGAAGTTTCTGTTCTGATCCTATTTGATGTTCTGTGTGCTTCTCATATCTGGATGGTTATGTCTTTCCTAAATTTAAGGGAATTTTCTTCTAAAATCTTGTTGAAGATCTGGTCAATGCCACTTACTTGGGATTCTTTTCTTTCCTCTGTGTCTATGATACATAAATTTGATGTTTTCATAATGTCCCACATTTTCCATTCCTGTGCTTTTTACAATTTTTCGTGTTCTTCATTTGAGGGGTCCAGTGCTTTGACTTTATCACCCAGTCTTTATATTCTGTTTTCTATTTCATTCATTCTGATTATAAGGCTTGTTCCGGTCTTTTCAATTTGCTTATTGAGTTTTTCAATTTTCTCTTCATTTCAGTTTGAGTTTTCTTCAACATTTCTATCTCTTTCATGAATTCACTTTTCAAGTCCTAAATTTTGTTTGTTGTTTCATTTAGCTGTATATAGAATATTTATCGCTGTCCTCTTAGAGATCTTTGAGTTATTTGTGTGTTCTTTATATTCAGTGAATTCTTTGATCATGTTTTTGATTATTCTTTTAAATTCCTTGTTTTGGGGTTCCTCCAGGTAGTTCTCATTGTAGAAACACTTCTGTCAGACCTGTGGGATTTGGTGGGGACATATATCTTGGTTTTCATATTATTTATGTTTTTCATTGTGGCCTGGGCATATGTAATTCTTTTCTTAATTGTGTGTTTGATATGAAATTTTTGCCTACCTTTGTTGAGTTGAAGTTTGATTCTGTTCATAATGTTGAGGTAGCTTTCTTGATTTCTGATCAGATATAAACAGTTAGTCTATGCTTCAGGTTCTCACTTTTTGTTTTTTATTGGAAGGATCAAATAGTTCCTGGCAGGCTAGACAGCAGCACTACAGAAAGATGAAGGATTCTAGATCAAAGTTGGGGTGAGGAAGATCAACTAGATTGGTTCTAACTTGCTATGCAGAGACAATGTAAGTCATGAAGCAATGGGACTGGGACTGATTCCAAATGAGGGAGATTGGAAAAGCAAGTTTTTAATATAATAAATATAATATAATATAATAAAATAATATATTCAGGAGTGTCATAGCCTTGTTATAGGCAAACCACATTTGAGTAGCATCATGTAGTTTTAAAATATCTCAACCTCTCTCTCTCTCTCTTTGTCTCTTTCTCTAAAATCCACACCAAGTAAATGATTAAAGGAGATATTGCAAAGCATATAGAAGAAACTGTGTGCATCACCAGAGAGCTTGGGGTGTTTAGGACAAAACGTATTGATTGACTGATTACTCTTACTGTGAAGACAAAGTTTGACTTGTTTCAGAATAAGGTTTAAAATGATGAATGTTGTGATCAAAATACCCTTCGAAATTCTGTCTTAGATATTTGTGGGAAAATCTGGCTTCCTTAGAGCTAGCTTTTCCATAATGAGAGGTAGTTTATTAAATAACCACCGGGCCCATTCATCAAGAGCTTAAACTGACTTAGACTGGCTTCTGAAGGAAAACCTGATGTAGCATTTATTTTGCTTCCTTCCTACATTCTGTTTATCTCCCAAACTGCATGTTTCATCCTAATATGTAAAAATAAAGTAAAACATGCTGTTCCTTTGGTGTTGAATTTGATGGTAACATCTCAGAATGTACAGGCACAAAATTAAAGCCCAATGAAAAGTATTGTTTCCACTAGGGCAAATAACTACTCAGACCTGAGATTTGGATTGGGGACTGGTAATAATTTCACTCACCAAGCATTGGAACTAATATGGGTCTGGATAGGAACCTGTACTCCAGGTTGGAGAGGAGCTTGAGGACTGACTAGGGATCTCTTCCAGAACTGAAGTGGACGAGCTGGGGGCTCCTTCTTTACTTATTCTGCTTCTTCTTGTGCTATGAGCCTCAAGCCTTCTCTTCTTCACAGGGAATTCATTTAATTATCTCGTAGTGACGTTTTCCCTGACTTTCCACCCCTTTTCTCTCTGGAATCATTTCTAATAGCATACCCGTGTTAATATCTTTTACCTTAAAAAGTAAAGAATTTGAAGACTTCCTTTGGAGCTTCCTCCAGTTACAACCCTTCTCTGTTCTCCTATGATAACTTTTGGGATGTTGAATCTGTTTGGATCAGCCACAGGTTCTCAGATACCATTCTCTCTTCAAACCACTTCCAATGTGTTTCCCCCACTGCACTCTGAGACTTGCTGTTGTCAGAGAGCTATCGAATGTAACAGCCAGCACTTTGCTGTACTCTGATCCTCCTTCTCATCAGTGTTGGCAATTACTTACTTCATCTCGAATCGCTCTTTCTCTTGCCATCCAACACATCATATGCTTTGAAAACTGTCTCCTTTTTGTTCCTTTTATTTTCTAATGGATCCTTAAGTCTCCAAGTGCCTCATCACCCTCTCTTCCTCTCCTCTTGTGTGTTCTCCATTCTTTTATATGCTTACTTCTTTCATGATATTGACCATTTACGTGGACTTCAAATCATGTCAGTTGAGAGTTCTCAAACATATATTTGTTCATCTTTAGCTTCAAGTTTGAGATTCATCCACATACCAATCTACTGTAAATCTTTTTTAAAATGTTCAAAAAAGACTGTTTTCAACCAAATATGTCTTAAAGTTACATTCTGGTTCAAAGCTAGCATTTAAATCTGTGGTCTCTCTAGCCTTCCCATCTCTGTGATACCATCATATGATCCATTTGTGGAAGCCCCCCCAACAAATCCAATCCTTATTTCCTTCCTTTCACACAGTCATATTCATCACAAACCTTGAGAGTTCTACCTTAAAATTCATCTCAAATCTGAGTATTTTTTTTCTTGCCAGTCTTTGGTACTTCATCTGTTTAGAAATGTCAGTGATCTTAAAACACCTTTTTAAGTGGCTAGAGAAATGGCTCAGCAGTTAAAGAACACGTCTGTTCTTGGAGGGGACCTGAGGTCAGTTCTCAGCACTCACATGACAGCTAACACCACCTATCATGCTAGCTACAGGAGTTTTCACACCTGTTCTGGCCTTGGTGGATACAAAGCTCACATGTAGTGGACAAACACACATGCAAAGAAACAGTCATACACATAAAATTAAAAAAAAACTTTTAAAATAAAATAACATTGGGAAAATATAAATTATTTATCACTGTTCTAGAATAGGTTTAAGTTCTCAGCCATGCTGCGTGGAAGAAAGCATTTCTCAGTATCCAGTGTACATGCATGTCATCACCCTTCGTCACTATCTCCCCCCAGAGTAGGATGTGTGCTCCAGCCTGACAGATCTCTTCTGACACATCATTATTGCCCACAGTGTACAGCAACTTCCTTGGTGTTGTAAAATCTTTGGGTTTTGAATAAGTTTATAATGACAAGTATCAACCACTCCAGTATCACCGCTTTGCTAAGGGTCCTTTGTGCCCCTTCCTAGTTCCCCTTTTCTCTTTCTCGGCTACTCACAACTATGGATCTTTCAGTTTTCCTCCACTTCTGCCTTTCCTGAATCCTGTGCTGTTGGAATCACACACTGTGGAGCCTCTTTAAGTTGCTGTCTTTCACTTAGTCTATGCATTTAAATTTCGCCCGTGTTGTTGCAAGGTAGCTTATTTTTTTTTAACACTGAATAATATTTTATTAATTGGATATATCAGTTTATCCAGTCAGTCACTGAAGAACTCTAATGCTTCCCATTTTGGACAATTTTAAACAAAGATGCTATAAATACCGTGTGCAGCTTTCATTGTGGACAGACGTTTTCAACTTCTTTATATAAAAGCCAAAGAGAATGACTCCAGAATCAAATGGCAAGAACATATTTAATTTTGTGAAAAAATAAAACTCAGAAAGCCGTTCTCCAAAGCAGCAGTGCTATTTTCCATGACCATCAGCCGTGGAGTGTCAGCACCTACCCTCTTCTGTCAACACTTGGGGTGTTCAGTGTTTGGAATTCTGGCCCTTCTAAGAGGTATATTGTAGCTCATGGAACATTTTTTCTACAATAATATTCAAATAAACTCATGAAGTTATTTTTCTTCTTAAAACTAATCATTGATCCTCCACTACTTAAAAAGAAAAACAAAATTAAGCAAGATGTTATTTCCATGGCCTGAAAAGCATACAGAAGTCCATACGTGCATACTTGGGTTATCTATGTACATCCCATTACTCTAAAAATTATCACAGTCTAATGCCGTAAAAACACAAGTTTATTTTCTTATAGTTCTTTGACCCAAGTGCACCATGGGTTGGTTGGTAGGCTTGAAACATGGGGCCAGAGCTTGCCTCTTTTCTGGAGATTCTAGACTAGAATTTGTTTCACATGGTCTCTTGTCTCTTTTTTGGGTACTTTATTCATTGAGTAGTCCACTCAGAGTTTCTTCTCTTTCTGAGTCTTATCTTACTTCTCCTATCTTACAGTGTTAATATAACTCAATCCGTGGGTGTAATACCTGTGTCTTACTGTCTTTCTGTAATCACAGGGTCACTCATGGATTATGGAGCCCAGGTAGCAGAGCATCCTACTGATGTTAGGTTATCATTTCTCTGGCTTTCTGCAGTTACATCTTTCTCTGACCAGTTTTGGGAAGTCTTTCACCTTTAATGGCCAACACAATCAAAGGGGATCTACCTGTATAATCCAGGAAAATGTTCATATATCAAAGTACGTGGCTTTAATGATGTCTAAGAAGTTCCCTTCCCCATGGGTTCATGGGATCTAGAGTCTTTGGAAGGCCATGCTTTCCTGCAGTGGCCTCCTCCTATGCCTTTGAGGTATAAATCACTTCCCTATCCCAGAAACTGAACTTCATAGCTTATAGGGCTTACCCCAGACAACGTCTCCTCTCACCTCTCCTTCCCTCCCTTCCTCTACTTTCATCTCTCTGCCTCTCTCTCTTCTCTCACACTCTCATTTTTTTTTTTTTGTTTTGCATAGAGCTGGGACGATTTAATAAAGTTTGGCTTTGAGATGGGTCAGAGTGAAACTATGAATTGAAGTAGTGAATTGAAGCCACAAGAATTTGGGGATGACGACGGGTGCTGTAGGTAAGAAAGAAGTCCCACAGGGATCCTGGAAGAACTTTGTTGAATTCTGTTGTTCTGGCTGTTTGTCTATTCACCAGGGACATTGGTCCCTGATATATTTCTGGGTTTGAGGGGAGTTGGCTTAAATTAACTATTTCTTTTTCTGCATCTGACATTCACATTTGCATTGTGATTAAGAACACTCTAGTAGGAGGCATTAGCCAAAGCAATCATGAGGCCCAAGTTCATTACTCTTCCTGTCTCATGCTAGTCCTTTTGCTTTTATCTAAGGAGTAAGTAGACTTTAATTTTTAAAAACAGAACCATGATAAAGAAAGAGGGTATTTTTATAGTGAGGGCATAAAAATAAAAACAGCTGTCATTTTTCAAATAGCAGTTTTGGAAAGTGATATTTTGCTGAGTTTTTAAGATTTCTTTTCTACCTAGTGATGAGCTCTTAAGTCTCAGGCTTGATGTTTGTGTGGGGAGTGAGTGTGTGCATATTGCAAATTAGTGGAGCATATAGAACGGGATCAGTGGATTGACAGCTGTCTTTAAAGATTTATTATTTTTTTCATTTTATGTGCATGAGTGTTTTGTTTGTTCATATGTATGTTTCATGTATATGTAGTACCCACAGTAGACAGAAGAGGGTGTCAGATCCCTTGGAACTGTAGTTACAGATGGTTGCAGGGCATCAAGTGGGTACTGGGAGCTGAACCTGGGTCCTCTCCAAGAGCAGCACGTGTTCTTAAGCACTGAGTCATCTCCCAGTCTTCTGGTAGTGCTACTGATGTAAAACTCCACAGGTTATCACCTTGTTTCTGAAGATACAGCACAACCCTTAGAAATAGGATCGCTACTTACAGCTCAGTATTTCTGCAGAATTTGTGACCTAACCAACTAATCAATTGAAATCTCTCTCTTAAAGCAGTCCATTAATAAAACAGTCACATTTACCCCAGTATTGATTTGAGGTTTAATGAAGTAAAGGAAAAGCAAGTAACAACTGAACCACTATTTGTTTTTCTCTTTTCCTAAAAAGGGAAAATTTGCATTTGATACCATTACCTCACATTGGTCAAGTGAAATGCTGTACCTTGTCATATCCTGACATGGCATCAAGGGATAGGTCATTAAAAAATGGGGAAGAACTTGAGATAAAGGAAGTGGCAGGCTAGGAGTGGTGGTATAAGCCTTTAACCCTAGCACTAAAGAGGGAGGGAGGCAGATCTTTGTGAGCCTGAGACACCAGGCCCACTGGGGCTTTGGGAAGATGGTGTCTCAAAACAGAAAAGGAGATGGCAGCTTTGGAGAGTATAAGCCTCTGGTGGGGATGCCAGCTTCCTGCACAGTCCAGCTACTGACAGCTAGCATTGGTTGTAGTTGTTGATGAGTTGAGGATATTCACAGAGGAAGAGATATATTATTGCTCTAGGGGGTATCTTCAACATCTTAACAGAGAACCATGATCAGGGATTAAGGAAGAGCCAAATTCCATGGTCCTTAGAGATGGACATGTACGGAGAGTAAAGCAATTCTTTGTATCTGCAATTCAAAAAGACAGAGCAAACTAAAGCTCTCAGGAATATGATCTGATGAAAATACAGACCAGAGCTTGGGGCAGAACCAAGATGGCTGACTGCAAAGCAAGGATAAACATTGACTTGATGATGTCACTGCTCACCGAGTTGGAGTTCTGCTTTTTCATCATTCCTGAGGTCACAGTGGCTTCATTATAGAGAAGGACCACCAATGTCCATTCACAAATATGTCAGAAGACTCCAGATAAAGAAACATGAACACGCTATTTTAGAATTTTTCCCTCATCACATTCTTTATTTTTTAAACTTATTTTTGCCGTATCTACTTTAATCCTATTTAATAAAAAAAAACTTTATTTCCTTTCTCTTCATGACAGAAAGGTTTAGAGGCTATAAGGTTATAGTGGTAAGAAAATCCAGAAAAGAAAATCATTTCTTTTGTTTATAACCTTTGGGAAGCCCTGGCATAGACATTTGTATACATTTTCAAGTGGAGACATATTATAAATGATCAAGTGAAGAAAGTTCTATTATCCATTTGGACAAGCAGATTGGATTATCAGTCACTGGTGTCACCTGTTAATTTTCTTAAGGAAACACAAGCTCCTTGATAGTACTAACCACAATGCCAAAGTATATTATATAAGAAAATCCTGCCCAAATTATTTCCCATTTTTACCTTCTATTATCCTCTTTTCACCAGGGGTTTATTGTATTTTTCTCTTCCTTGTGATTTTAAAGTTTATACTGAATGCACAAGAAGGCTAAAATACAACCTTTTCTTGGCACAGAGACTTGCCACCCAGCTGGTAGTTTTATTATAAGAACAGTTACCTGGGGAGGTGATTTACTGGCAAGAACAGAATCAGTATATCCCGCCATCTCCCCTGATGTTTTCTTAACAGACACATTACAACACAGCATATGGGATTCAGAGGGGCCTTGACTCCCAAATCTGGACTGCAAGAATGAACAAGGGAGACTGAAAATCTGAAACTTAAACATCTGTATTTGTAGTAAGAACAGTTGCTTATTAAGATGTAAGTATCATGTTTTCTTTAAGGCAAATAGGTAAAAAGATATTACGTATAATTCTTAGCCTGAGAGATTATGCAGTTCACATTAGTAGCACCATAGTTTCAGAAAATGATCTTATTGAACTATGGAAAATAAGAAACATTTTGTATGTCTGGATATCTTATGTTCAAAGTTGCCTGTCTATTTCTGAATCAACCCCTCTTACAGAAATATATTCTTTGCTGCAAATGACTCTGGCTTTTCAGCTTTCTATTTCCACACAGTGAGGGATGTCTTTTGACCCCCTGTGAAACAACAGTCATATCTTTCCAGTGAGTAAATGACTTGAGTTTGGATGATGCATTATTGCTTGAGGAACTTGGGTGCCCTTTAGTGTGTCATATGGAAAGCTGTCAAATTCAGTAATAACCTGGGAAAATGAATTCACCCTCAAACCAGTCTCTTTTTTTTTCTCCTTTGAAAGGGAATGATTGCAAATAGTGTGTGATCCTTTCTGCCCTTTCTCTCTCCTATTCCATGTCTTTCTGTAGCTACCCATAAACAAGCCCCTTAGCATTCCCTGGGGACTTAGGATGGTTGGTTGTTTCTAGTCATCCGTCTCTGGGACTCTTTTCTCCCTCACTGTTTTGTTTCTTACCCCACTGAGTAACAGCTTGTTCCAAATTTATTGGAATAAAATAACATATACTTACATCCTTCATCTCTGAGTTGGGGAATTTGTTGATCCTGTCTTGGGCTCTCTCATGAATTCCAGGTATTATATGGGAGTCACCGTGAGACACTTCCCAAAGAGTCTGACACCTTTTATCATCTAGTCACAGATGTTATGCATTGTACCTCTCCCACATTCTTGAGATTGGGAACAATTCTCCAGATCCAGCCAGTGCTCAGCATTCTCTTAAAGATTCTGAGCTTTTTCTAAATTAGATATTTCACATTCTCCATCCATGAATTCACCTGCATGAGTTACTGTATGATCTGTTTCTGCTATTCTGTTTGGATCATCAGGTAAGGTAATGAGTCCCTCAAAGTTCTGGGGACTGTGGGTGTGCAGCATTGTCTGGGAATCAAGGATTAAGTATTCCAATCTCTGTAGTCTGACTTTTTGCACCTGCCTTTCAAGAAATTCAAAACTTGTATATCATTATTTGGTATTATAAGTATATTCCAACTTTATCTTGTCAAAGCTTGTAAGTCATTTGGAACGATATGAAATCTCTTAAAGAAGCATTCATGGAAAATACCTGGAGAAGAGACTCAGAACTAATGGCCTTGAACATGTGATAACATGTTGAATTATCTTGGTTTTTTTTTTTTTTTTTGGTAGAGGCCTAGATAATTTCAGAAGAAAAATACCAAGATTAAATTAAATAAACTAAACCAAGAATATTCTTATGATTCAAGTAGTTATTATAATGAACAAAATATGTAGGATAAATGTAAACTACTGCCTTTCGGAAAAGTATAGTCTCAAATATAGCCAGTGATCAAAAGAATTCTATATTACTAGGTGATACCTGTTAGAGGCTTTTGAACCATATTAAGTTGTCAAGCAGACAGAAATTTGCATCATATATTAAATTAATCTGACAAGTCTATTTCCTTTTTACTTTCCTTTTTTTGTTGTTGCTTTTTGAGACAGGGTCTCGCTTTCACTATGCAGCTCTGGCTGGCCTGGAGATCTGTAGACCAGGCTGGCCTGTGTCTCCTGAGTGCTTGGATTCAAGGCATGTACCATAACACTGGGTGACCACCTCTGTTTCTCAGATACATGCATGTATACATGTGCACATGTACACAGTACACTATTACTACCACTGTATGCATAAATCCAATTCAGGGTTTCTTAATGTTTCACTAGTAAGTCACAAATAATATTTTAAATTAGCAAAGTTAAACATATTTTTTGATTTGAGAAGTGATTCTAAAGTCTAACTGATAGTCACAAAACAGATTGAAGTTAAAAAGTAGGAAAGCATGCATATTTTCTTTTTAAAATATTTTACTTATTTTTAATATTTTTTATTGAATCATTGTGCATTTCATACAGAACATCTCAGTCTTAATCTTTGCATCCCTTTCCCCATTAGCACCCCGCATAGAACCCTCCCCCCAACTGGAATCCATACATTCTTTCATCTGGGTTAAGATCTATTGCGTCAAGTTAGTGCTCCCAAGTGACCTAGTGTAGGTTCATCCACTGAGATCTAGTCAGCCTACCCAGAGTCCCTTGCTTTAGGAAGACTAACTCATCCTCACCTAACAGTAATCAGTTGCCAATATTTCCTAAACAGATTTTGGGGTCTGCTGCCCATTTCTCCAGTGCCACGTTGGGTTTTTGTCTATTTGACTTTGCATGCATATTTACAGTTCAAGGTGTAGCTAGGTCTATTATAGACTATTTATACAAATTTTACGTTAAATTCCAAAATTATAATCATTTTAAAATTGTTTTGATTTATTTATTTTTGTTTTGTGTGTATGAGTATTTTGCCTGCACACCAGTGCATGGAATACTGATGAATGCCAGAAGAAAACATTAGAACCCCTGGGTGCTGAGAACTGAACCTGGGTCCTTCGCAAGAGCAGCCAGTGTTCGTAATAGTTGAGCCATCTCTCCAGGCCCTAATCCATTTTGTAAAATAATGTTTGTATTGAGAATTAAAAAATGTATTTCATTTCTTTTGTTTATTTTATGTGTATGAGTATATTCTCTGCATGTATGTAAGTGCATCCATGTCTTGTAGTGCCTGTGGAAGTCTGAAGAGGGTGTCTGACCCCTTGGAACCGGAGTTATGGATGGTTGTTAGCCATCATGTGGGTGCTGGGAATTGAACTCTGGACCTCAGCAAGAGCAGCCACTGCTCTTAACTACGGAGCCACCTCTCCAGCCCCTTAAATGAGAATTTTACACAATGTATTTTAATCACACCCAGACCCTGATTTCCTCTCAGATTGACCCCACATGTTTGCCTGCCTCCAACTTTGTGTCTTCTTTTTTTAAAAAAAACCCATGGAGTCCAATTTGTGTTCACCAAACTCCTATGCTGGGTCACACACTTAAAGAAAACTGACTCTTCCTCTCCCAGCAGCTATTAATAGCTTCTCAGCTGCGAGGGCGGGGTGGGGGTGGGAGGAGCTTCATGCCTACCTTGACCATGCTGGGATTTGTCTGACTTGAGCCTGTGCAAGTTTGTTTTCTTTAATTGAACCTATTTAAATAGCAAACAATTATAATATAAAAGATGATATTTTAAAGAAAATTTGCATACACAATTTATTTTCTTACCATCTATAAATAATATACAACAGAAGACAATAGAGAAATACCTTTTCTTCTAGTATATCTGGTATTTTGTCCTTAAACGCTCCATTAAGTCAAGATTTACCATGAGTGGTTTGTTGATGTGGTCATTGTTTTAGGTCTAAAGGGTGATTCAAACATATATTTGTCCCAAATTCGCAGTTGTTCAAGATGTCTCATTCAAGATGAACTATGAACTATGGGAATAGCTAAAGAATGATTGTCTATCCCTACACACCTTTCCCTGGGGTCAAAATAGGGCCAGTGCCTCTCATAGTCTGTGATGTAGGTCAGAATCCTGTTTTGAATCTAGACGTTGGCTCCTAAGCCAAGCCTATGGCCTACAATCTGCATTCTGTGTTATAGCTTGAACCCAACATAGCCCATGCTCCTAGGAATTGCTTATTGCTGAGATTGCAATTGGATGCAGGTGATGCTGGTCAGAACAGAAACCAAAATAGACTATTATCCAATGTCTCAGCCTGATGCTGGGGGCTTTAGAGCAGCCATCTATAGGTTGGGCTGTAAGTGGGAACCATTAGTATCTTCCCAGAAGTAAGTCTCCTCATTCTGTTCCTCACATGCAAGCAAAGTCCTGTGCTTCTACAGTCAGTGTAGAAAATCTTTCTCTACACCATGGTGTCTGAAGACCATATAGCAGTATTGGTGAAGGCACAATTTTGAAAGCTGCTAACAAGGTTAGACCACACCTGAGCCTCACAGCTGCAAGGACCAGCAGACTCAAGGGTAAAGAGGGGCGTTACTGAGCTGGTGAGCGTATTTAAAGTCGGAACATTCCCGTCACCTTGCCTTTGCTTCCAGATGGCTTGCTTCAGGTGATTGTGAAACTTCTAACTAAAGTAATCATTGGGAATAGCCTTACACATTTTAGAAGCATTGGGTACACAGCAAAGATGCCAAACCAGCTTAGAGGCACTTCAAATCCTAGCTCAGCTGTTCACTAACCATGTGACTTCGGGAAAGTCATTTAACCTTTATAAATGTCACATTCATCACTCCTAGCATGGTCATTTTAGTATCTACTTTGCAGGATGCAGTGCACAGTGGAGGTCATGCATATAAAGCAACTAGGACAATGTTTGTAATGACTGGTAGCTGTAATAACAATAACAATAATTATTGCATTATATTTGGGAACTTTTGGAGACCTTGAATAACTGAAAAAAGCTTTTTGATGGAAAGAATTACGTAGCAGGTGGAGTTGAAATGGCATTTGTTATCAGAGCCTTCCTCATCTCAAAGGCTGACCTCCAGCTCCTTGCCGGTCCCTCAGTGATCCTGCCAAGAGGCTGCAGTGTATCTTTCTGAAAAGGTCAGTCTGTAGGATCCTGGCTCTGAGTCCATCCTCTACCATCTATAAGCTAGGTCATTACAGGAAAACTTTTCCAAACTTTGTATGCTAGCTGGTTTTATTGTCAACTTGACCCAAGCTAGAATCACCTGGGAAAGAGTCTTAATGAGAAATTATGGAGCTCAGGTTGGCTGGTGAGCATGTCTGTTGGGGATTGTCTTGAATACTGTTGTAGGAAGACCCTGCCCTCTGTAGGTGGCACTGTTCCCTAGATGAGGACCTGACCTCTTCAAGAGTGAAGGAAAGCTAGCACATAGGCAAGGATCTATGAGCATAGCATGGTGGCACTTGAGGCAGGTGGATCTCTGTGAGATTAAGCCCACCCTGGACTGAGTAGTGAATTCCAGGCCAGCTGGGGAGACAGGAGACCTGCCTCAACCGAAAGTAAGCAAGTGTACATTTTCTCTTTTTGTGTTCTCGTGTATGATGTAACTATCTGTTTGCGTTACTGCCTTGATTTCCTCAAACTGAGAGGCTGTAATTTGGAATTGTAAGTCAAATAGGCCTTTTTCTCTCCTGTGTTGCTTTCCGTCAGGATAGTTTACCAAAGCCACGGAAGTGAAACTTTGTAATTTGTCTTCCCTCAGATACTGATTTGGGAATACTTCTTTTGAAAAGCACAGAGACTCAGGAACAAAATCAACAGTGCCTGAAAAAATGGCACCTTAATTAAGTCAGTAGTTCTTACACATAGCTGTGCCTTGGAATTACCAAGAGTGGCTTTTAAAAACAAAATAAAGGAAATGGCTTTCAGGCAACACTCAGAGACTTTGACTGAATTGCTCTGGAGGCTGGATGTTGTCTACATATCTGGAGTCTTAAAGAACTTCCCAGGCACTTTTACTATACTTTTAATTTTACCTTCTCCTGCGGTCAGGAATCAACTAGACTAAGTTAAAGTGTTTCTAAAAGAAATTATTTACCCGCAATCTCAGTTTCAGACTCTGTTTTATCTTTAGTTTGGGGGTAAAGTTTGAGGCTTTGAAACACAGGCACCAAATGTGTATTGAGAAAAATAAAACTACTTATTAAGGGCAGAAACAAAAAGTAATAGATCAAAAGCATGCAGAGACAAAGCTAAGATTATTGTTTCAAAACAATCAAGTCAAGTAAGTGTAACATGCTGTTTCAGACAGACAGCCCCTCTAGCAGGACAGATGACCCCATGTGGTTTGGGTGGAAGCCTGTAGGCGTGACGCATCCTCTGTAAGGATTGCCCATGCGCAGTGGCATTGGCCCACTGGACTGCCTATTGGCAATGATGCCTTTAGCAGATGGGCCTGAATGCCGGCAGAGAAGTCTTCAGGCTCTGTGTCTGAACTGACTAATGGTTTTGATGGCAGAAATTCAAGACCAAAGCACTGAGTTGTCTCTTTGTTGTGTTGACTATCTGCAATGAAAGCTCTGGGGCCACTCCCTTTTCCACTGTAACTCCAACTTAATTAATTTTGAATTAAAACAAATAGTATCCATGATCACATGAGGTACATTTGGGGGTTTGGCTGATCAGGATTAGTGTAATGAAGTCTCCACCCCTTCATTATCTCCCACAAAAGACCCCCAAGATGATTTCAAATGCCATCCAAAGTGGCATGTTGTAGCTAAATATTTTGCTATATAAGAGGCATTTTCCTATCCCCGTGTCCTATGCAGACAATCTGTAGGTGTCCTCCTGGAAAATGCCAATGACCTAATGTAGCATAGAATCTGTGTGGGTATTTGGCATGGCTCTGTAGCTCTGGGAAGACTGCTTGTCAGACCTTCCAGAGTTATTTCAGGTTGAGTATTAGCCTAAAATAAAGATACTTTCTAAATCGTGGTTTGCAGTGGGAAGGTTTTAATCATATCTTGCTTGGTTATTGTCTACATCAGGTTTATTAGTTAAAGTGTGATCCCAACACACCCCAAATCAGTAGTTTACTTTCCAAGCAGGTGACAGCTTTATTCTGCTGTTTTGTAACAAATGTCTCTTTTGATCCTGCTGAAGGCCTTCCCTTTGGCCTCCAGCAGGATCAGTCAGTGGGATAATCAGTGTTATCCCCTTCCCCTTCCCAGGAAAATACTGAAAAACTCCAAGATTGGGACCAGCATATTAGATGACAGCCCAAATCTTAAGTTATTTTTTATTTTAACAAGCTTCTGGGTGTACACTGTACTCTGGAGAGTGTGTGAGTGAGTGAGAGAGAGAAAGAGAGAGAGCGAGAGAGAGAGACAGAGTATGTGTGTACATCTGTGTGAGTGTATGTGTATGTGAGAGAGAAAGATAGACAGAGAGAAAGACAGAGAGAGATGCAATCTTGCTTGGCAACTAAAGCTAATTACTGAGTTTTTGTTAAGTGTCCACTTGGGGAAGAATAACCTATGTATTATAATCCTCACGTGCAAATCATAGGAAAAAGCCATGTATTCTATCCTATGATTGTGCCAAATCATGACAAAGCACACAGGTCTACCAGCTCTTTCCTAAAGAAATTGTGTCTTGTTACTTGCAGACTGTAGATTATTCTGTTTATCCTGTGTCACTTGCCTGCTTTGTAGTAGAGGGCCATGTAACAGATTACTTGACTTAGTGTGTGAATACCAATACACAGCTTTGAGTAATGCTGCAACCGAATTCCTATAAACCTCCTTTCACATTGTGTTCATCCCACTTACCTTCCTTTAGAGACTAGAGAAGCAGAAACACTGCTGGGTACTGGACTGGGTAATGGTAATGACCAGGAACTCTGAAAGCATCTGAGGAGGTTGAGGTAGAGTGTGGACAGAGCACTGGGGTGGAAGTTGGCTAACTGGGTTCAACATTTGCCCTATCCAGCCTGCTTGCACAAATGTGAATCTCCCAGAACCTTTTCCTTCCTCTCGGCCTCCATTGTTTTATCACAGAACCAGAAGACAAAACATTCCTAAGTGTGGCAGGTCCACGTAGAATTCTGAATTTCCTTTTCAGAAAAAATGCTGTTATGTGGTGTAAGCTGTTGCTTTGATTTAAAAAATTGTGTTTTGTCGATGACTCCATGTAAGACTATGGTGAAAAATAAAGCTCATCTAGTTAAATGGAGGCAAAAGGTGACATTTCTTGTATTACATAGCAAGTGGTTTCTAAATGTAAAGTACATATACCATCATTTACGAGACTGCCAGCTTCTGGATCCTGTCCATTTTCAGTCCTATTTCCAAGGCCCAGGGGTTACTGAAGCCCCTGAGCACAGAGCTCTCAACTCTGACACAGTTGTCTTTGAATAAGAAGGGATTAGGCTGTGTTTGAGTAACAAACCCTGAAATGTCAGTAGCTTGACCCAGACAAGCTGTTTTTATCCAGGTCAAGCTGCTGGGTTCAGATACCTTCCAGTAGTGGCTTCTGGGAAATACTCTCTTGTGAGTTTGTCATCAGAGTACATGGGTTCTAGTTCATCACAACCTAGGAGTGGGAGAGGGAGGGAGGGAGGGGGAGAGGGAGAGAGAGAAGAGAGAGGAGAGAGGAGAAAGAAGAGAGGAGGAGGTGGAGGGAGAGGGGGCCAAGTAGGGGGACGAGGAGGGGTAGGAAGAAGAGGGGGGGAGAGGAACGGGAAGGGGAGGAGGGGGAGGGGGGAGAGAGAGGTGGAGGAGGAAGAGGAAGAATGGGGGGAGGAGGAGGAAGAAGAAGAGCTGGAAGGGGAGGAGGAGGAGGAGGAAGAAGAGCTGGAAGGGGAGGAGATGGAGGTGCAGGGGGAGGGTGAAGAGGAGGATGAGAAAAGGGAGGAGGAAGAGGAGGAGGGGGAGGAGGAGATGATGATGATGATGATGATGACGATGATGATGATGATGATGATGATGGTGATACTGTCCTGCTTATAGGTCATAGTCTAGAACTACCAGGGAATGTGTGCTTGGGATGAGACAGAAGGAAGACCTGGTGAACACAGAGCATGCCCTGCACACTGTCACTTACTTCAGGCTCTTCGTTTCCCTTCTTTGGTCTGTATCACCTTATTGTCTCTTACCTGTAGTTCTTCTCCAGCTTTGTCTGTGGTCTCTGAAATCCACAGTGCCTCCGAACATTGCCACCACAGTCATCCTCTTGAAACACCGCTCCCTCACTCTGGTGTCTGCTGCCACAACTTCCACACCCATGCCCATTTCCGATTATAGATTCTGTATAGAATCCTCAACATATGTCACATGAGACGTCATAATTTGGATTCAGGCTTCATTGCTAAGTTTATCAACATGAATCTCCAACATGAACACTAGAGTTGAATTTTCATCTCTGAACTAAAACGCGCGTTTGGCATAAACATGCACTGCAGAGGTCTAGCTGAGCATCACTGTATTGTCTTTTCTGTCTTCAAAGTGCCTCCAGACTAGAAACCCAAAGTAATTATTCTCTCTGCTCTTCTGCATCCCATCTGTCACTCAGCTGCCCTCACATCGCTGATTGGTAGCATTATTCAACTCTTCATGGTGACTGTCTGATCTCTTCTATTAGGTCATGTTCAGGACAGAAACAATATGTATTCCTGAACATCTTGAAGATCTCAGTGAGAAAGTAAACAAATAATGGTGATAATAAGAAGTGTGGAAAGGAACGACTGCATGAAAGTTTGGCTAGTGTCATAGTTAGCTCTAGTTGTCAACTTGATACATCTGGGAAGGAGGAACTTCAGCTGGGGAATTCCCTCTATTGGACTGGCTTCTAGGCATTTTCTTCATTGCTAATCAATGCAGGAGGGTGGCCCACTTGGGTGCTGCATTTCTGGAAGGTGGGACTGGACTGTAGAAGCAGGCTGAGCAAGCCAGGGGAAGCAAGCCAGTAAGCAGCATTCCTTCATGGTCTTTACTTCAGTTTCTGCTTCAAGGTTCTGCCTTGAGTTCTTGCCTTAGTTTCCCTTGATAAGGACTATAACTTGTAAAGGAAAATAAACCCTTTCCTCCCCAGGTTGGTCTTGGTCATCGTTTTATCTCACTACCTAGGAACACTAATTTGATTTACACAATCTGCAAGCTCTGGTTTCTTATAAAGGTGTGTTCACATTGTGATGGCACTTACGTCTTTATGTCTAGTGCATATTGGCAATGTAAAGCTTATGGGTTAGAAATCATAAGATGAGTGTTGTGATTCCCAGTGACAGTGCCTTTGCTTGTTCCTTTCAAAATAATTAAATTTTATGTTCTCAAGATAGTGGTTGTTTGGTGCTGAATTATGCTTTAAATCGATGTATTGATACTATATCAGGACAGTTCTGGGAATGCAGCTTTAGAGTCAGACAGCTGTGGGTTCAAATTTTGGAAACTGACATTTTCAGCAGAGTGTTTTTTGGTGATGAGGTTTCTCTGAGCTGGTTTCTGTAAAATGAACCTAATATTTATTCCTCATAGAACCAATGACAAAATAACACCAAGTCCAAGACAGTTTAGCACAGTGCCTAAGGGAGAGTTAGTGCTCACAAACACCCCTTTCTATGACTCATTCATGTGCTAGTTAAGAAAACGCAGATGTCAGTACACTGACATTTAAAAGCTTTATCTTTATATTATTTTTCTTTTCGGAGTCTTTTGTTTTTCCAAGATTATGGCAGGTACAGTTGTAAGTTCACAGGAGGGGCTCCATACTGAAGAATTTGTTCCCCACAAAATCCCACATGGGGGACTGGAGAGATGGCTCAGCAGTTAAGATCACTGAGTGCTCTTGCAGAAGACCCATGTTCAAATCCCAGCACTACATGGCAGCTAACAACCATCCATTCCAGTGCTAGGGGATCCAATGCTCTCTCTGTCCTCTGCAGGTGTTGCAGGACACAGGTACACTTACATAGATGCTGGCAATACACCAATACACATAAACTAAAAACAATAAATAAATATATTTTAAAAGTCCCACATGGTAGGCCACTTGCTCAGTGTGGTCCACTAGCCTTGGAACTGTTCTCCAGGATGACTAAAAAGTCAGCCTAGGTTCTGAGAGAGACGGTAAGCTGTTGGGCAAGGCTGCAATGTGCCAGCCTTGGTCATAATTATCCCTCCAAAGGGGTAAAATCATAATGATCATTGAGAGACACAAGGCAGTTCCCTTTAGAATGTGGACAGTGATAGTAAGAGAAAGTAAGCAGAAGGCGCTCTGGTTCCTGCCCAGGCTTGTCCTATTGTGCTTCCTAACAGAGTGGCTGAGTGCGAATTTAATTTGTTGTGAATACTGGCAGTGGGAAATGGAGAGAGAGAGTTTACAAATGTTTAGAATGACTGGGAAGCGTGTGAAATTGTGTGCTCTGTTCTGTTTTGTGTATTTTCATGAGTGTGATGCCCTTGCTTCAATAGTGGAGGTTGAAGCTACTGTAAGCAGGATGCAGAATTTCATTGTATTCTAAAAGATTTAACAGGTATATCTGAATTTTAAGGGATGAAAGACTCCAGCAGATGAACAGAGAAAAACTGTGGTGAACCGGATTTGATGTTAAGTCCAAAATATACGTTCACAGAAAAGAGGAAATAAAAGGAAAGGAGTGGTGGTGCCGACCCTGTGCTCATGGAGTCTGGTTGAGCTGGGGCTTTCCCCTTCCTAACTATGTACTTTCTTTACCCACTATTGAATGACTCGTGTCTGAAATGAGGTAATCTTCTGAAATACTAGTGCCTATAACTATGCATGCTTTTTAATCTTAAAATTTCTAAACTTTACCTATTACGAATTCACACTGTTCTGGGTTTTAAACAACACTTCTTTCTCTCTGGGCTGAGAATAGGTGGAAAATGGAATCTAGTTTCTTGCATTTTGGGGGCTGGTAGGATCTAAAGTTACTGAAGATTGCAACTCTGGAGCAAGCCTGGAGATAGGCGCAAACCCTTCAAGCCCCGGTCCACTTCAAGAAAGCATAATTGGAGGGAAAGTGTGTGCTTTCTGAGGAGGAGGAGGAGGGGGAGGGGGAGGAGGAGGAGGAGGAGGAGGAGGAGGAGGAGGAGGAGGAGATGATGATGATCAGTAGGTCCAGGGTGATGAGACAGGGAAATCATAGTCCAGAGTATTTCTTGTTCCTAAGCCTCTGCAAAACAGCAAAAGTGCAAATGCCCTGTCTTATGGCTTACTGGGAACCACACTCTAGTCTTTAAATGCATAAGACATGCAAGCAGAACTCTTTCTACTGGAACTTACAGGCATGGAAGAAGCCGGTAAAACTAGTTCCCTGGAGTTCAGATGCCACAAACAGCTTCTGTGCATTATTAGTTTCTCTCCTGTTTGGTGTGTGGTAGTTTCTTTCTCATCTCTTTTCTCCTGTTTCTTCCCATTCCTTTGCTTTTCCTCCCTGGTCCCTGCTTGCATGTCTTCTCATCTGACAGCAGCCATAGTCTCTCAGTTTTCTTACTTCATTAGAGCTGAATTTATGATCGCTTTATGATATTTCAATCTTAGTCGTCAAAGCCTATGTTGCAATAGTGATATCGTCAATCAGCTGTTTGAGGGGCCTTTTGCTTTACTCAGAAATTTCTACTAGACACAGAGAACCTCTACAGATGCTGGCTTTTAACAGCTTTTCTATCTCACTGCTTGTTGGCAGTGGACAGCTGCAGGCAGGTGAAGCAGCAGTGTCCTCTATGTGACAGGTCTTATGTAGGCCCTTGGTATCAGCACCCTTCAAGGTTTGTGTATTGCAGCTCTTGTGCAGGTATATGCTGTCAGGACTTGTATTCTACAGATACTCCACAGAAGGTCTTGTGCAGGCCCAGGAATTCAAGACTTCTCGGTCGCTGACAGCTCCGGTGTTGCAGGTCCTAGGTCTGGTGTATTTGAAGGTCTTGGCTCTGAAGGCCTGGCATCTTTCTGGAGCTCTTCCATTGACTGGGGCTGCAGTTTCTCCTCATTCAGCAGTCTGTCCTCCCTTCTTGTGCCATGCATCTTCTTTCTGCAACAGTTCAGCTGCGTAGCCTACCACCTGCTTAGGGGCTGCTGCTGCTGCTCTCCTGCCCACCCAGTGCTCCATGGGCCCTCACTATAAAAAGAATTCAAGTGAAGGCCACTTGAGAGACTTGCATTATGCCTATGGCTGCACCATCAGGGGAGGCAGCACTGGAGGATGTCCCCCATGCATTTTCTGAGTCAAGCAGCCTGCTTATGTAACCAGGGAAGGCACCAGTGACAGCACACCTTGCTTGCAAATGGGGGTTTGTGCTTATAGCAAATACACCATTGTCTCTTTTATACCTGTCAAAGCAATCCCTCTGCTGAGCCACCAGGAGACATCTGTTCTCCCTCTCTGTCTTTGGTATGAACCGTTACAGGGTCATCCAGAGTCACCAAGTTTTGCACAAACTGTAATATCCCTGGCACACAGGCTATGCCGTTAAGACAGTTGTGATCATCGTGCTTCGAGGGATCCATAGAGTGTTCAAAATGGCCAAGCTGGCATCAGAGAAAGTAAGATTGTTGGCCGTTTGACTGACAGTCCTTTGACTCAAAGCAGCCAGGGTCGCAACAGAGAGTCCAGCAGCTGTCGATGATGGCACTACGTTATAACCTCTTTGCTTATTTACAGGAAAATGGACAGAGAAAGAACGCTTACAATAAGAATGAAGAGCATCCTTAACAATAGCAATGATTTTTAACGTATTTTAGAAGAGGGAGAGGTGTCTCAGTGGCTGCAGGTATATTGCAGACTGACATTAGAAAAATTGTCGTTCATGAATACAAATATATCCAAGAATATATCCACATTGTATTTTTAAAAAAAGATTGTATCTGTTTCATTAGTAGAATTAGTTTAAATAAAGTTTTAAAATGTGTAGGCAGAAACCTTTAAAAATGAATTTTACCTAGAGAAATACCTGGAGACCGTTTGACATTATCTGTTTTTCTAGACTTTGAAAATAAGACAGAAAAGGTATTTTACCCCAAATCTTTACCCCACTTTTATTTACCTTTCTGTAAGATTTAGGGATCTTACTAGCAGTTTGTGTCATTGATTAGTTTAACTATATAGTTTGTAGAATCTCCCAGTGCCCCGAGCTGCAGGTCTGTGACACATCTCACCCCCTTCTCTAGATCTTCCTCCAAGTTTACAATAAGGAAAACTACAAATTATTGCATTTTTCTTTAAGATGAAGTCTTTAAATGACTACATATTATTTTAAGTTATCCTATGCCCTTAAGAGACTGAATGTTCATTGTCAATTTATCTTTAAGACTGGGACCTGTCTGACATAACCTTTCAGGATTAGGCAAAATCAGCCAATAGGCACAAAACACACATCTTCAGACACATGACACTGAATCAAGGGTTTAGACTAAGCATAAAACTCTGAATGTGCTTTTTTGCTGTAAGGATTCTTTTGATCCCCAAGGTCTCTTAGTGATGCTCTCCAGGCCAATGGTTGATTGCTTCTCTTATGTCTCCTCCTCAACAATTGCTTGACTCTTATTGTTAGGCCACAGGCATTGAGATTGGTGCTAATGAGAATATCGCATCTGTGGATCGAATGCCATTTTATTCTTCTGCTCAGTGATGTGGGACCAGCACAGAGCCCGATTTTATTATTTAAAAGTTATTATACTGTCACCTTAGTAGCTATATAGTTCAAGAACTATAGCAGATATTGAATATTTAGATAGATAAAGTAGATAGATAGATAAAAGAAACATTAAACAAAAACTTAAAATAAACAATTTTTATATTCTGACCTGATTCATAATGCTGTTTGGATATACTCTTGGATGACTTCCACTTGGCTCCCTGATATTTGCTTTCTGATTATATATATTTGCATATATTACATAATTACATATATATGTGTATATATATATATATGTATATATATATAAATTTTTCTCTTCTCTTCTTTTCCCTTCCTTCTTTTCTTCATCCTCCTGTTCCTTCTCTTCTTCATTCTTTTTTAAACTCAGTGATAACAGCAAATGGTTCAAAGGACAATGTTAATGTAATAAGTGTGATGAGATTACATGACTAGATCCTTGGTCTGTTTGATCCACATCCTGTGGTTCCAGAGTGTTCTATGGCCATTATGTTCATGATTGCTGTTGTTTTCCTCAGCTTCACAATCTGTTTCTCTCCCCTCATTCTCCATACGAAACATCTATCAGTCCCTTCTTCCCATTGTTGTACTTGGTGGTCCACTGTTCTAGAATATTCCACTGCTTGGAAAATCTTTTCCTATCATCATCTTCTAAACTCCTAGATCCCTAGGGTGTGACATCATGTTGTCCAGGAAGTCATTGCTGTCCTCCCCTTGCATCCAGGTCTACTTCTGATTGACTTTCTTCGCACACTACATTTGTTCTTAGTACTTTGGTAGATGTACTTCCACACATGTGTATTTGATCCTGGCTATTAGGCAGTGCAAGAATGAAGGTATGGAGTCATATCTATTTCTGGTTACCTAGCACAGAGTATTATATAATTGGTCAATGAATATACAGATGAATATATAGATTCTTTTATTTGTTAAAACCAATTGACACGCCAATGTAGAGGTGGGAAATGCCACAGGGTTTCACCTCAAGATGAAGAAGTATAGGTAATCAATGGATACTGAGGGAGGACAATCTCCAGGGACTAGCACCTGAGAGGTTATCTAACTCCAAGAGGGAAGACCTAAACACTGATGCACAGGAGGATCACTAAATGCACTCAGTACATTGTATATATGTGTGCATTTATAAATGTATTATGTTTGTTTGTTATGTAACAAGAGGAAAGGAAACTGAGATGGGGATCTGAGAGTGGGGGAAAGGAGGGGAATGGATGGGCATCTGAGAGCGATGGCAGTAATGCAAAGACAATCCTCATGTAAGAAATTTTCAACAACAACAACAGAACAGCTAAAAGATAGAACTTTATAGATTTGGTACATTCACTTATACAAGTATCTTTTTGGACATAAATAAAGCAAATGCTACAGCTTGGTACCAATGAAGATGGATTTGATTTAGAGATAAAACATGATGCTTACTAAGGTCCTAAAAACTCTGATTCACACAGCTGTTAACTATAAACAGTGAAACTTTTAAAGATCTTTCTCATTTTAGAACTCACATTCTTGATCTATACTCTATACTATTTTTCGAGTTTACATAATTTAAAGTTTCTCTTGTTTCTTTCTCAGTCCATCATGTTCGCCTTCAGACTTACATATGCCTGGTCAAATAGTCCACATGCAGACTTTTCTTTTAGCAAATATTTATGGGTAGATCTGCTTTCATATTGTGTTAATTTTCTTATTTCTGTGATTACATGTCTGACAAGAGGCACCTTGAGGGAGGGAGGCTTGGTTTTGGCTTAGAGCATCAGTTGGTTGATCAGGAACTACACGGTGGCAGGATGTGAGGCTGCCGGTCACGTTATGTCCACAGTTGGGAAGGGAAGAATGAACACTATTGTTTTCTACCTTCATTGCTACGTGTGCACCCTGATCATGCTCTCCACAGCTCTCCCAGCAAACCTGAGTGCAGCACACCTGCATCTGAAGCTCATGGCCTTCCTCAGGGCCGGAATTCAGCTTCAGAACTCTCCAGTCCCCTTATTAAGTCTTCTTTGACTCTGCTGTCTAGGAAGCTTCCACACAAATTTCCCTCACTCTTTACCCCATCAGTTTCTGACCACTCTTCCAGCTAATCCTGGTATGCTCAAAATGCTAGCATGCTTAATCTGTTTTGGCATCTACTTTTTAGGAGATCTAGACTAGCTCATCTTTCTATCCGGAAGCACTTAAGAAGGAAAAGAAATCACATATTCATAGACACTTGGAAATGGATAGTAAAAATCCAGGCAAGGCAAAGAATGTGCTTAGGGGTGATGTTTTAAGAAGGAATTCACGTTTTGATTTTTCGTTAAGAATTGATATTTCACCAAAAGTTTCTTAGATTGGCTTGGGACTTCTTGCTCACGTCTCTGTATCTATATTTGGATTCTGTCTGGTTGGAGCTTGAATGGGGCTTGTGCTTGCTGTCACAATCATTGAGAGTTCATATGAGTAACTGACCAGCTATTTGGAAGACTGTCCCCTCTGACTCTTACCATCTTTCAGCCTCTTCTTCCACAATGATCCCTGAGCCTTGGGAGGCAGAGGTTCAGAATAGGTATCTTTTTCAGGGATAAACACTCTGGGGCCTCTTGTTCTCTGCACATTGGCCAATGGTTTCTGTGTTGATCACCATCTTCTTCATAAGATCATTCTTCTGATGAGAGTTGAGCAATGCATTCACCATATGTGTAGAGGTTGCAATGAAGCCGTGTCATTTAGGATTAAGCACTGGAACTCTATAATGGAACCCATACTGAAGGCCATTTGGGGACACAAATCAGACTCTATAGCTCATATAATATATATAATTGGGTGGTGGGGGCATACATATCTGAGAGGGGAAGGGATCTCAATACCCTCAAACTGTATTGTATGAAAATGGCAAATTTAAGAAAAAGAAAATTGAAAAAATTCAATAAAAATTAAACAAGCAAAAATAATAAAAACAAACAAGCAAACAAAGAAAAAAGAATTGACGTTTACCTAACTGACTAGGAGAAGCTAGAGGAAATAGTATAGGAAAGAAAGAGTCTTAGAAAAGTCTGCATTTGGACCATTTGACCAGGTGTATGTAGGACTGAAGGGGAACACGAAGGATTGAGGAAGGAACAAAAGAAGTCTTAAATTATGTAAACTCAGAAAATAGTGTGGAGGAGGGATTAATAATGCGACTCTGAAATGAAGAAGATTTTAGAGTTTTGCTGTTTATAGTTAACAGCTTTGTGAATTAGGAGAGTTTTTAATCTTCTTGTATTCTTGATTCTTCACACATAGAAAATGGTTAATAATGCCGTGATGGATTAAGTGAGATAGTATGTATGAAGACTAAAAACAGCAAAGAAAGTATGTCTTCAAATAGATGAAGAATCCTGAAGATTAGGGTTTGAGTCAAGTGGGTATTTATCATTCAGGCGGATAGATATTCGAAAAGCACAGCATAGGACTTCAAAAATCATTTGGTGTTTTCTTTTTTAGAAGATTATTTTATTTATTTTTTATTTTATCTGCCTGCGTGTATGTAAGTGCACATGTGTTGTGCCTGAGGAGGGCGGAAGAGTGTATCAGACCCTCTGGAACTGGAGTTATGGACAGTAGTCAGCCACCGTGTTGACTCTGGAAAATGAACTCAGGTCCTCTGCAAGTACATCCAGTGCTCTTAACCAGTCCTCTCATTTGGTGCTTTCATAGTATAAAAGCAGTTTGGCTGGCAGTGGTCAACAATGAGTCAGTGTCTTTTGAGCCCTGTGGAGAGCTAGTATAGAGAACACTTCAATTATATGCAAACTTTATTGATAATGCATTTTTATTTACTGAAAATAAAGTAAATAAAGTGATATGGTAGTTGGTCACAGAAAGTAGATTTTCCTAAACTGTGGCATTTGTGATTGTTTCAGCATCTTTGACAGATGTGGGCTGTGGAAGAGTTCTCCCTTCTGAGTGTTCGCTTTCTATTTGCTACAACAAAAAGAATGGAAGGCAGAGCTTGCCCTTCGGTGACACGCTAATCACTGAATCTCGTTCACTTGTCCATTTTCTGTCCAAATTGTCGTAGACACTTTTGTTTATTTTTTGGTTTATTGATTTTGCATGTTTTATAAGGGCAAATATTCAAAAGAATGATTCACTATATGTATCATTCTTTATTGAGAACAGAAATCTCACTGAATTGAATACCACTATCCATGCCAAGTGAGAAAATTTATGAGTGAGAAAGTGTAAGGAAGGGGGAGAATTAGAGACAAGAAGGTTAGGAGCTTAAGGTCATCCTAAACCACAGATACAGGTCAAGAACAGCCTGGGCTACATGAGATCCTGACTCAGTAGAAAAAGAGGAAAAAGAGCAAGAGGGGGAGGAATGAAGGAGGAGGAGGAAGAGCAGGAGGAGGAGGAGGAACAGAAGCAAGAGGAGGAGGAGGAAGAATAGGAGGAGGAGGAGGACCAGGAGGAGGAGAGGAGAGAAAGAAGGAAAGAAGGACAAGAAAAAAAAGGAATAAAGTAAGGTTCGTGTAGCCAGGCCCGGGGGTAGACCAGTAATTACAGCTCTTCAGGAGGCTGAGGCAGGAAGACTACAAATTCAGTGCCTGCTTATGTTACAAAGTGAGTTTGAGACCAGGCTGGGGAGATCAGTGAGACCCTATCTCACAGTAAGATAAAAATGAGGGTTGGGATATATCTGTGGGTAGAGCACTTGCTTCTTGATGCCACAGCAAACAAACAAGTTAGCTAATTATGAAGTATTCCGTAATCTAAATTTGATCTTCTGCTTGATGTTAAGGACCTTAGTGCATCAACACTGCAACATGGGTGGTGGTGTGGCACTGTCTCAGAAAGGTAAACGGTCCCACTCCGTCCAGGGCTTAGGGAAATGTTTAATTTCTGTGAACTTCGTCCATTTACGAGAATATTTTTTTCTTTTTCTAATCAAGCCAAATAACTCACTATGTAGACCAGGCTGGCCTCAATCTCATGTAGATACACCTGCTTCTGCCTCTTAGGTGCTGAGATTAAAGATCTGTACTACCACCATATCTGGCTTTATATTTTTTAATAAAATAATTTTAAATTTATGTTTTCCTTTTAGAGTTCAAGCTTCTTTATAGAAATTTATAGCGTTTTAGAAATCTCAGCTTTGAAATAAAGATCTTTCTGAGTGAGATAACTGGGTCCTCTGTCAACTGTGCCTTCAGTCAGTGATCATTTGCTTCCTTTGTAAACACCAAAAAATGATAGTTTTTCTTTTTTGTTTCTGTACATATCAGGATGATATAATGAGATTATTAAGGACAAATTGATGAGGATGTAGAAAAACATTATTCTCCTTAGGGGCAAAAAAACCCAATATTTGCATTCTTAAGAGCAAATGTACTCTCACTGCACTTGGGTTCCTCAATGCTCAGGAGACAGGATGTTCTACAAATACCTTCAGCTAATTAGAAAAGCGGGAGAAAGCCTTTTCTGTTTATTTTGCTTATACAGCTGTGAAGCACAGATTCCAGACTGAGAGTGGGTAGCCTTTCCTTCTCTTATTGTGCCCAAATTGGATCAGAATGTGGTTCTCCATAGCCTTTTCTTCCTTTGGTAGGTTTGTGGTATCTCTACATAGGATAGATTAAGTTATGAAATCGGAAAGGCAGTGTTTCAGATGTGTTTCTTTCTCCTTGAAATGTATTTTGTCTAAGTGTTTAATTTTATCTTGGTTTACTATAGAATCTGAAAGCTAAATAAAAGGAATTATACTACATTTTGGAAGGAGTTAGAGGATTTAAAATAACATATGACAGATCCCCAAATGACTGCATTTGACAACGTACTACAACTTCATTTTCTACACAGATAATGATTTGTCCTGACTGAACCTTCTAAGTGGGGACACTGAAAGATTACTTGAAAGCCAAATGTACAAATGGCTTTCCAGGTGCTCATAAAAAGGAAAAAAAATAAGCTTTTTCACCTGCCTGTGTTTAAGCCTGAGAGATACATAGCCTTTTCTGATACATTAAACAGTATGACTAAAGGAAGAAAATGCCTCTTTCCAAAATACATCTCAGTAGGAAAATCAAAATCTTTTTAGATGCCCTAGAAATTTGTTTGGAAGATTTTAAATTTGAGTAGTGAATATTCCTCTATCTTTCTCTACAAACAAAGGTGGTTTGTTTTCTGCAGTTAGAATAGACATCAATGATTTGGGTTTTCTACACTTTTATCCTGGGGGTAATTAATAACTGTCTAATTGGACTTAAGGTCCACTCCATAGGAAAGAATTCATGTCTGGTAGTGTAACCCCAGCAGAACACTCTTAGCTGGAGAGGTCATAGGTCCTAGAGTAGAGCCCACTGTTGTCATTTTCCTAAATCAATATAACTTATAACTGTATTCCAAAGAATTATCCTTAAGCCCACAGGTAAGTGTAGCTTTCACTGCTCATCAAAGAAGCTTCTTTTTGGAACAGATAAAGACAATTATAGAAAATACAGCTGGTCAGAATGCAGAGAATAAGCGACTGTGGGGTGCCCTGTCCCAATCCGTACATCTGAAATGCAACCCACACTCATGAGGCTTAGGGCACATCATGCAAGACAGGACAGAAAGAGTGTAAGAGCCAGAAGAGCAAAATTACTGCTGCTAAATAGTGCATTTCTGGAGAGGGGAACTGTGCCCGTGAAATCTCAACAGTTGTTTGCCTAAACACGACATAATGACACACAGTTAACAGGTCAATATGGATGGGGGAAATTTCACAAGGTCCCACATCTAGATAAAGAGTTACATGTAATTAAAAGGTTCTGGGAAAGAAGAACCAGTTTTCTTCGGGAACAAGTTCCCTGGTAGGACATCTAATCCCAAGTGGTCAGCCACAAACATATATGTTAATGCCACTAAGTGGATTTCTCTCTCTCTCTCTCTCTCTCTGTCTCTCTCTCTCTGTATGATAAGTGAGGAAGAGAGGAAGAGGTCAGGATTTTGAGAGGGAGTGGGGGGACATGAAGAAACTGAAATGTTTATTTAAAGATATTAAAAGACTTGGTAGATGAAGTTGTTTCAGATTTCATATGAACTTATGCCAGTAAACAATGTATCAATGAATCAGTTCTTTGTGTAACCAGAGCCATAGCTTAAGCCAGTGCACACAGACTCTCTACTGATGCTCTCCTGTTTGTCAGACTCTTCCCTAATGGAGGATCAGCTAGACTGGGTATTCCTCAGTTTGCCATGTGCATCTTACCAATGATTCCTCATATCCTTTGACAAAGATATCAAAGCAAAATAAAACCTTGACTCAAAAGTGCAATTCAGAATCCTTTTTGTTTTGTTTTTGAAACATCTTAGCTCATGTTGGTTCACTTAGATGACCTAGTTTCCCTGGGCTTTTATAGATAGATTTCAGTTCATTGTAGACTCCTCAGGACATGGATGTGGATGCTTTAATCAAAAACACTGATGACTTTGTTGTTTAATTTAACTAAAGGATCTGATGGTCCGTGGGCTGGAGAAAAGCACAAACAAGTGTCCTGCCAAGGGGGAGACTGGACTACTTGTTTACAGTAATGACTTTGAACGTGCTTGTTCTCTCTGCAATGGGAGTTGCGTCAGTGTGTGGGGTAACAATAGGAACAGTCAATGAACAGCAGAGATGCTGGAATTAAATTGAGCAGAGAAAGCTCTCGGCATTCAACAATATTGTGAAGACTGAAAATTACTCAATTTTCCATCGAGGAATATAAAATTGGTTCACGGTCTTTGGGTGATACCGAATCTGAACGAATATTTAATAAATGGGGAAAGTTAGAGCCCAAATGTGCTTGTGATATGTTTTGCCTTTATTTCCTTTCCTGATAGTGCCAGGGAAATTGAATTATATTAGATTGTGTAGGAAAATGTGTACTGTTGTAAATTCCCAAGTTTTGCAGTAAATTTACCATTACAATAAAATATTGTCCATTATTAGCAGTAACAAAATATCTGTTGGTAGAACTTTACAGCATTGTTATGTTTTTTGCAAATCTGAAGTGAAGAATAAGATAGTAATGGCAAGCAACAGAAGTAGTTTGCTGCTAATTTCCTAATTTGCATAATGTATCTCTTACAAACTGGATTGTCAGTTTATAGGAGACACCAAATGTTCATATAATGAAGTTTGAACATTATTTTTTTTTAGTTGAAACAGTGGCCTAGTTGCCTAGCCAAGCTGGGTGGTACAATGTTTACTTGGGATATTGCCATGGTAAATCCTAGCAAAAATACTTAAACTCTTTCATTCTAATTAGTAAATATTAACCAGATAATAATGTTACAAGGGAATATGGGGTTACAAAATGTTCATACACAGTTTTTAAAAATCAGTTTCACGTGATTAGCTGATGATACAAGTTACAAAAAATACACAGCAAAATTGCTTTGGGCCAAAGTGTGTTATTTGCCTCCTACTTCCAAAATTTCAGTGATTCCATGGATTGTACTTGATTATTAAATTTGGCACAGAGGGTTAATGTCGGAACAAAGGGAAGTTTGAGTTTATTCAGGAGGATAAACTTTGTCTCCACAGTGCTTTCTATAGCCTGCCTCTGGAGAGAGTGGAAGTAAAGGCTTTAGTTCATGCTAGAAACTATCTCTGACTAGATTTCAGTCTATATTCTGTACCAGCTGCCTCATTTACTGGTCTTCTGATTTTGAGCTCGCTCTTTCTGGTCTCATCATAACCATCTAGACTTCCCACTCACTCTGACCTTTTCATCTTGACTCCAATATATGAGAACACAGGAAAGGAGCAGTCAGACAGATGATGATTAAATACCATTTTACTGCCTTAACAGGATTTATTTATTCATTTTTCAATTGAGTTGAGTAACACTATTTAAGAATTCAGGACTTTTTACATATCACAGTGGACTTCTATATTCTTCTAAAAAATATGTCAGTGTATCTATATCCCCATTTAGTTATATCCAGTTATTCCAGGATTCATTTGTTTTATTTGGTATGTATGTGTTATGTGCCTGAGTATCTGTATGGGCACCTTGCATGTTCAGGAGCCCATGTAGTCCAGAAGAGGGCATCAGATTCCCTGGAACTGGAGTTTCAGATGTTTGAGAGCTGCCCAGTGTGGGAAATGAACCTGCTACCTCTCAAGCACAGCAAGTGACCCTAACCACTAAGCAATCTCTCCAGCCCTGCCAGCAAGTTTTGATTATTATGTCCCTTCTATGATGCCACAAAGGAAGTTTATCATTTCCCCCAGCATTTTAACATTTTCATGTGTTCACTCTCTGTTATATTTAATACCCCTAATATAGTCTATCATAACTGTTAGCATCTAAGGTCTCATGGTATCAAGTGGATTTGGGCATCATTTGTCTGTAATATGTTAATTGTGTGTTGTTTGAAGGTAGAAACTTTGGCTGCATTAATGCCGGCGTGAGAGAGGCTGCAGTGTGAACACTAATATTGTAATTGCTCATAAGTGACATCTTTTAATCATTGCCATCCTAAGTACTCAGGTTCTTTGGTGCATTGAGCATATTTAGTACTGAATGAGTACATGTCCTAAATATTAACATCTTTCAAATATAAAACCCAGAGATAGTTTACAGTGTACCAATCTTCCTACTGAGTTTTAAGACTTCTTGGTAAGTCCTTGGCTGGATCTCCAGAAGTAAGAAATTGGTGTGTGGCAGAGATTCGGAGAGAGAGGGCACTTCTTTGCACACTGAAGAATACTGACTGCAAAGGACACATGGTATGTTATTGTATTTATTGTTTTCATTGGTAACTGTAATGTATTCCCTTTTATGGGATAGTAAGGGTTGAACATGGATATGGGATCTGTTTTATATCAGTCTTGGCTAGAACAGGTATTTACTCAAGGCGTCTTGAGTTCTCCTGGTCTGTACCTTCATTGTCTAGGCTTGTTACTCCCATAGAAAATGAAATGTGGAATTTGAGAGCTAATGCAGTTGTGGTGTATGCTTCTATTTATCTCCTTTTTAATGACCTGAGTAATAGCATTATTTCTGATTTATAAAGAGCAGAGCACTATACAGTTAAGGAATTCAGCCTTTCATCACTTTGGTATTAATCAACTACCAATTTCCTGTGAATTCTTCACTAGAAATATAATAAAAGCACATCTACCCCATGGAACCTCCAGAAACCCAGAGACACATTTAACTAAAAACCATGTATCCAAGGGCTAGATGATGGCTCAGGTTGTGAAGGTCCTTGAACACTTAAAGCCTGACAAAATGAGTTCTGTCCCCATAATCTTCATGATGGAAGCAGAGAACTGAGTCCTGTAAGTTGTCCTCTGTCTTACATGTGGACACCATGATACGTGTGTCCCCTTCTACACACACATGAGGTGAATAAATGTCTTTAAAAGTTGAAAAAAGTTTTAACAGAGTTTTAAATATAGTTGTTTCAAAGAGAAAAGAGCCATGTTGTAGTTAATAAAATGTGTATGGTGGGGTTATTTTTTTTTTCAATGTGTTTGAGCTGGGATAGGTTCTTTTTTAATAATTGAAAGATGATAAGTTAAATAGTAATAATGTAGGTGTGCTAAGAAAATGATAACGCTGTGGCTTCTTTGTAGTGAGTTCTTGGAAGCTAGGTTTACAACAAATTTTTATATTTTATAAAGTAAAATAAATGACTCAAAGATTTTAGTTTCTATTATTTAATGAAACACTCGGCCAAATATCATTTAATTAACATTTATTGTGACAGATGAAGAGGAAAAGGATTTTTTAAATGAAAATGGGAAGTGTTGAAAAACTTTCAGAGCACAGTGTGTTGAACAGTTAATGATCCATGTCAGTTGCTAATATTGTAGTTGCCCACAAGTGACATCTTTTAATCATTGCTATCCTAAGTACTCAGTTTCTTTGGTGCATTGAGCGTATTTAGTACTGAATGTGTACGTGTCCTAAATATTAACATCTTTCAAATATAAAACTCAGAAATAGTTTACAGTGTACCAATTGTCCTACTGAGTTTTAAGACTTGGGTTTGTTTTAAGACTTGTTCCCCTGGGTCCAGGGGAATGCCACAAGCCAGGACTACTCTCCTGAAGAAGTCTCACAAGCAGGGGAAGGATGCTCTAAACACAGGACCAAAAGTGCTACATTGAATATCCTTTGAGTGCAGAAGAACTGTCAGGGAGGAGTTCTGAGGTTCAGGCTAAGTCCTGCTGTTAATTAGCTTTATGACTATGGAAACCACCTACACTCACAGGGGCTTACTTCCACAACGTGTAAACTGATCCAGCCCACCTTTACATTAACCTCTAATTTTTTTCATTCTCTGATTCCATATAGAGGAACAGGCAATGAAGTGTATAATTAAAAAAGGTGTGTGTGTGTGTGTGTGTGTGTGTGTGTGTGTGTGTTGAAAACACACCCATGGGCACACTATAATGCCCATTTAATCATGGTGTTAATATCTTATAGTGAAAAGGGACGTTAGCACTTATATAGTCCAATATTTGTATTTTGAAATACAGAGGAACAATACCCTAAGAGGTCAAGTTTTAAGTCGTACCATCAGTGGTATAGCCAGGATCCCTCTAGTATCTTCCTATCATTCTGTGCTTTCTCTCTGAAATAACCCTACTCTACTTCGAGCAGAAAGAAAATCTATTAAGCTTTTACTATGAAACATGTAAATGTTTGAAATTTCTTGTTTTATGGTAACAATCATGTTTGCACCCTATTATTTAGTAGTTTGCAGCACATGAAGAGACTGCCTATTTTTGTATTTCAGGACTCTCTGCATACTAGAATGCTGTTGAATTTATCACATATGGGTAGCTAGCTCCATGTTAACAAGAATTAAAAAAATAAGAATACTGTAACTTCTATTACAACAATTGGAAGTTTGCTAAAGAGAAACCCTTCTATAGATAATAAAGGCAGAATAAATTATTTTGAGTCAAGACAAAATGGGTTCAATAAAAAATCATTAAAAAGAAAAATATGTAGTGAGTAGCTAGAGTCAAACTACAGGTTAATGTTAGCATATAAAATGTAATTTTCAGAGTAACTTCTATAGTAGAAGAATGAGGTACCTACTTACTAGACCCTTAAAATGCAGAAACAATGACAGAAAAATTGTACTATGCATATTAATTACATACTTGAATAACTTTAATATGTCTTGTGGCATGGATAAAGTAACTGAGGAAGTGGTAACATTTCACTGGGAATTCCCACAGCCTAGCAGAAAACTCTCAGTTAACTCTGCAATTTCCATACCTTCTTGAGTCTGTAGTAGACTATTTAGAACTTTGTTCTCTGGATTATGAAATATTCCTTACAAACCATGCTGGAAGGCCCTCTAATTCTAAAGAAATCTGTAGTGCAGTAGTTCATCAGGGTGTCTTCTCCATCATGCCTGTATTAGAACTCCTATTTCTTGATGAACCTCGGATTACTGTATCTGGTTGCTTTCTCAGTGACTCCATCTTCTCGTCCAGTACATGTGTTTGAAATTGCTCTAAAGCTGAACTTTGTTTCCTTTATAAGCCTGATCATCCTAAGCCTGATTCAGAAGCTGGAAGCTATTCCTTCAATTTGGACCCCCAAATAAAAGCCTTGTGAAGCCGTTTTCAGTTTCTTGTCAGCAAATTCACGTGAACTCCACAACTGCATCCTTAGTAAAAGTCACCAATTTTTTTACTTAGATTTTTGCGATAGCATTTTAGTTGCTTTCTGTCTTTGATTCTACCCTGCCCCGGGGTAGTCTGACCATTACACATAACAGATAGTCTAAGTCAAGTAATAAGGAGACTATAGATTCCTAAGTTCCAGCCTGGCTCCATAGAAGTTAATGGAAATAGTGTTACAATGAACTTTGATGTACAAGTATCCTTGTGGCATGTTTCTGTATGCCCTCAGAGTATAACTTCAGTAATGGTACAGCTGGGTCCTAGGGTAGATTTATTTTTAGGTATTTTTTTAAACCTCATATTGATTTCAATATTAGCTAGATTGGTTCATATTCTGACCAGCACTACAAAAGGATTAGCCTTTGTTGCTGCTGTTCTGCAGTGAGGTCAACCTTTGTAGCAGGAACCACCCAGACACGTGACCAGCAGTGATATGATTTGTTATTCTTCTGAAAGTAAGTTCTTGTGGAGTCATGAAGTTGCTTTTGTTCCTCATAAACTCAGTACTCAGCACAGTTGTTGAACTAAATTTCGTTGCATGAATGCATGGGCAGACATAATTAGTATATGGATTTGCAAGGCAGTGTGACTGAGATTCCGTTCACCTGGTATCAGTGCCTCTTCCTGAAGGGGAAGAATGACCTAAATTAGAGAGAATTAGAACATGATCCTTATATTTTTTTCACTATGAAGTGGATCTTTTCACCAGCATGGGTTGTTTATGGGAATGCAATAGACAGGGCTTACAATGTGGTTAGACTGAGGCTGAATATTTAGGGAAGATTTATTGGAGAGGAAAGCTGGATAGATGCAATCCTAGATGGTGCCTATAAAAATTTCATGTACCCTTAGGGTAAACAAATAATTTATATAACCTCAAGGGGAAAAGATTAGAGACAGTTTAATAGTTGTGATTGTCTAATGTAAACACTATGGTGGAACAGCTCCTCATAAAACCGTGAGGGCTGCCTGTACCCAGGAACAGAGAAACATTGCTTAGGAAACACAGACACCTGCGTGGACACCTGTCAAAACAAGAGTCCTCAGGGAAGGGGCTGGTAGCGCTGAGGTCCCCATTGCTTCTGCTGACTGGAATTTGTCATCTGTTTCTTGGGTTTTTGAATGAGGTCAGCTCTTTGAAGTGTTTTCAATCCACCAAGACATGAGAGAGCCCACTGACCCAGGCCTCTGTGTCGGTGATGAGTTTTGAAATTTCAAAGCTGTTTTCAACGTCTTGACAAGAGGCACGTGGCTTTCTGCCTAGCTGTTAGATTTTTGGAAGTGAAACATTTCTGATTTTTTGTTAAATATTCTTGCAAATTTTCTCTGCTGTCCGATCAGATTCTTGGAGGACGCAGGTCCTTGCCTTTTCCCTTTCTTCTTGTTCCTCATGTTCCCCCTCTCTCTCAGCATTTCTCAGTATATCCCTGTTTGTGCTCTTAGATATGAAATTATGTTTTCCTTGAAGATTACAGCCACGGAGCAATGTAACCATGCGTTATCCACCACCCCGTGAAGTAAGATGGTCAGACCATTGAAAGAAACCGCAAAAAATGCTTTTACAAAGTACTGCGCTGTGTGGGATCCAAATGAATGGCCATCTGGATTGCAGTTTTTCAGAAATGGCTGCTGACCACATTATTTTGATGAACTTTTGCTAGTAAGACTTGAGGTGTGTTATCATTCTGGAATTTCCCTTGTACGGTTTGGTTCACAGTGTTAATTTTCTGATGTAGCTATCTCCTCATCATAATTATATTGGTGATCATGGTGTCTCCCTTTAACTCTTTTAATACATGAGATTGAAAAAAGAGACTGAAATGCACATATTTAGATTTTGGGACTTAGGACCCATTCTACACTATTCTTCATGTCAACATTGAGACCTAGAGGAAAGTAAGAATGAATCAGTCTTTTATTCATTCAGCAAACATATATTTGATTTTCATTGTTTTAGGTGCTGTATTGGGCTCTTGAACAATGAAAGAGCGTGGCAGAGAAACTCAGAACTTCCAAGTAGAAATGTGGCAAATACTAGTATAAATCATGAAAAATTAAATCTTGAATTACTCTGATTAATAGTATGCTGATAGATTTCTCCGATTTCCTATGCTAATTGTAATAACTTGCATCAAAAGCAGTAGTTGTTCTTGTTCTCAGCTCTGACTATGCTCATGAAATTCTGGCAGTATTTTAACGAGTCCCATACCCTACCCTAGGCTCCAGGCGTAGAGTTTTTTTACTTTTATGTTTACATTTTTGGTGAATTGTTGACATTTTCTTTAAGACCATATCTTACATGGTGGGTTGGAAGGCACTGTGTAGCCCACGGTGACCTCAGACTCATCAGCCTTTGCATCAACCTCCTCTGTATTGAGATTACAAGCATGAGCCACCATACCCTGCTTGAGATTCCAATTTGCTTGGCCTGGGATCAGATCTAATCAGTCCTGTGCAAATATTACAGGTGGTTAACAAACAATCTCAGTGGGAAGGAAACTAGTTAACTCTCTGACATGCCTTATTTTCCAAACTGCACCTACTCTCAGAAACTCATAACCTTGTGATACTTTCCCATAAGGAGCACAATAAATTCTTATAGTACTATCTAAATCCTTAGCACGCTATATAATATTGACAGAATAATGGCTACTATTTATTAAGCATCTCTAATGTGCCAGGCATTGTGAAAATGTAATGAGATATTTTTCTTTTTTACAATGGTCCTACAAATTAGGTAACATTTTTTAGCCTTTCTGTTGAGACAGTTAAATAAATTGCCATGCTTTGCCCAGACAGGAAGTATTTAGGGCCCTGATTCTAGTGCAGGCCTGTCTAAATTCAAGGCTTCCTTCCAAAGAACACTGCTGTCCCTTCTTCAGGTTTCTTATGGAAACTATGCCTTGCTTCACTCATTCCACACATTCTAGGATGTGAGCGAATGAGTAGCATGTTCCCCTTCCCCCACATACTCATTTCATTGGCATGCCCTGTGCATTGTGAAATACCCTTGCCAGTCCATTAAATTTACACTTCTTTTTTTATAAAAACTTTATGTATTATTTTTATGTTATGTGTATGGATATTCTGCCTGCCTGTACCTATGCACACTCATGCTGTTCAGTGCCGCAGTAGGCCTGAAGAGGGCATCAGATCCCCTGGAGCTGGAGTTACAGATGGTTGTTAGCTGCCGTGTGGGTGCTAGGAATCAAAACTTGGTCCTCTGCAAGAGCAGCCAGTGCTCTTAACTGCTGAGCCATCTCTCCAGCCCCTAATTTACCCTTATTAACCTTTTTTCACTGTACAATTCAAAGGAAGTCTCATCAATAAACCCCTCCTATATCTTCCAATTGTCAGTGATCATGTCTCCTTTCTGACCATCCAAAGTATTACTATTCTCCATGTCTCTTTCAGGTACACTCATTATGTTTTTGTGTTATAAATATTTGAATATGTAGTTAATACTCTTACTTGTTTCTTTGAGATCCTCTAAATCACAATGATGTCTGATTCATCTTTTTATTCTGTATAATGCCACACAAAGCACCTGCTCTGTGGCAGATGCTGAAAAAAAAATTTGCTAAAGAAATGCATAGCAAACAAATAAGAAACGATCTGGTTTAGGGTCACCTAACAAATCTGTGCTTGAGACAGCCGAAGAGCCCAATTGTACATAGGAGCTGAGCTACAGTTCAAGACATCTCTATTTTTGAAATATCTGTGTTTTATGTGAAATTATTTGACTCTCAAATATGTCAACTTGTAAAAGGGGTTTTTATGAATGCTTTGATTTTATACAAAAGCCAAGGAAGTAAATGACGAATAAATAAGAAATAATGACATTTCTCTGCTCCCGGTCACTTCTTCAGCAACTGCAGAGGGAATATAAATGTACATGTGTGTGTGTGTGTGTGTGTGTGTGTGACGGCATGGGATGATAGTGCACCTGCAGATGGTTTAATGAAGCAGTCTTTCTTTGATTTAGAAGCTTTCTTTTCCCTTGTATGTATAATTTCACCTTCATTTAAAATTCATTTAGCATGTCTCCAACTTTTACTCATTAAGGGAGCACTAATGCAGGCAGAGTACCTATCAGAAATTCTAGACTGCTCTTGCTATCTTTTTAGAAAAGCCCAGAGAGCCTCTGGTAGCAAACCCGAGCAAACATATAACCGGTAAAGACAAACTGAATACTATTGCTTAGAGTGTCCTTAATAAAGAATATGTTCATTGTAAATCTCTTTAGAAAATCAGTCTGATTCCCACTATAGGTGATTCTGTTGTATTTGCTTTTGATTCCATCACTCTGTACCTGTTAGAGATTATACAGGCCCATGAGATGTTCTGGTCACTTCCTTGAAAGCTATGCAAAAGGTCACACTTGGCATGTGGTATCTCATGAATCTGTTTGTAGAAAATAAATATTGTTCTGGGAAAATGTGCTGTAAGTCAGTGTTATTCTAGATGTGGATTTTAAATTGAATATGTGCTTGGGTTTTTCAGAGGATACGTACAATTTGAGCAAAGCATGTTCTTATCCAACTGGAGAGAGTTATTTGACATTGAGTAATCTATTTCATTAAGCTGAAATATTTATTATTTTTCATACGTAGGAAAATTGTGTTTTCCAATAGGCACATGTTTTACATTAAAAGTCAGATGCTAAATATTTTAGACTTTGTGAGCCATGCAACTCTCCTGTAAGTACTGGCAGTAGACATTGACTAAACATGGCAGTATTGTAATAAAACTTTATTTATGGGGCTGGAGAGATGGCTCAGCAGTTAAGAGCAGTGGCTGCTCTTGCAGAGGATCTGGGTTAGAATCCCAGCACCCACATGGTGACTAACAACCATCTGCAACTCCAGTTCCTGGGAAATCTGATGCCCTCTTCTGACCTCCATGGGTACTGCATGACACAAGTACACTTACAAACAGGTAGGCAATAAGCTCATACAAAAAAAAAAATTAAGTTAAAATCTTTATTTTACTGAAATTTGAATAACATATAATGTATCATAAGTATTATTTTCCCTTTTAATTTAAAAAAAAATTTCCTTTTTTGACACACAAATACAAGGTATTATGATTGTATTCATCCCATTACACTCTCTAAGTCTCCTCCCACTGCCTTTCTTCTGAACCCTTTCTTCTTTCCAATTACTGTCTTCTACTTTCCTGTCTTTAAAAAATATAGTTAAGGTTCTACACGTGAACCTGGGCATCAAGGACGAGGGGTTATTTACTTGAGCAAAGCAACTTACCAGTGGTTATACCACTGAAGAAAGTGGTCTCTGCACTGGAAACTATTAACTGCTAATAACTAGCATAACTATCAACTGCTCAGGAAAGGGTAGAGCCTTCCCTACCCCTGTGGAACATTTGGAGGGCCAATCTTGTACAGGAATCAATAGCTACTATGTGTTCATGGGATGAATATAATCACAATGCATTGCAGGTATTTATGAAATTATCAAAAAATAAGAAAATATTTGAAATTAAAAAGCATTCTTATCTCACAGACTACTGACAGACAGACAGCGAGCCTCATAGGATTACAAGACTGTAGTGTGCTGATCTCTTCCATAAAACCAACAACCAATGATGGGTCAAAAAAGTTCTTCAAATTGCCTTAAAACTGATGGTAGAACTGTGATATGTCTCAAGGCTGATGAGACGGATTAGCAAGCTATTATGGAACATGCAACATCTCCAAATGAGATATGAATAAAAAATAAAGTTGTAGAAAAGAAACTACCAATAGAGGAGTATTTTTATGTGAAAAATGAGATATATGTAAATTTCTATATGCACTTATATCACAACATAGTTACCATATTTCTAAATTGAAATAATGGACTTTACTCTTCATTATGCATGTTGCTAAATACAGTGTAGCCTAGACTAAAAGCTGGTAGAAATTTTATACCATCTTTATGTATCTCTATTATTATAAAATGAAGTATTAACACCAAAATATTGCTTTTAGTTCATAGAGAATATCTAACTTTATGAGAACATTCAACTTTTTGTTATTATGCCTACTGCCTGCTAGAAGATCTATCTTTGACATGCATGCTTTACTCTTGTGTATTCCCATGCAAAGGTATTTTTTCCTTTTAGATATTTGTTTCTCAAAGCCCCAACAGTTTAGACATGACCTAATAAGAAATAGTTTTATAGTCAAAGCTTATATCATACTGTGAAGTAGAAAGGGCAGTGAGGAAATGATCTTTCTGTTGAGTTTTTATTCAAGCTGATATTCACGTTAGTCATTGCATTTCAGTAATAATTTATAGCAGAATTTAAGAACAGAAGATACCATAAGTAATATGTAATCAAAGTATTGTGTGTTTTAGATGACCATTTAAATTTAGCTTTTTTAATGGTCATAGATACTGTTTGACTGAGCCAGTCTAAATGTAAAAAGTATGTTTTCAATGAAACATTTGACTTTCATCCTGACCTCCTGTTCCTCACTGTGTATCAACCTGGGCTTTGATCTGTATCTTTTCACTACTCTCTGAGCCTTCCTAAGCTCACTGTCTGACTCATATTTCAGTTTCTCAGTTATTCAAGCATGGAGTGAATCTCAGACACATGGTGCAAGAATCTACTGTGCACATGTCTTGTTAGTAAAACAAGAGAGTGGTTTTTAAGTTGTTATGAGCCCATTGTGATTAAATAACAGATTCTTACATCAAGAACTGTGAGTTCAAGGAAAGTCAAAGCTTAAGATAGGAGGATCTGGAAGCATGCAAACAGATGGGCATTTCTGGTTAGACCAACATGAACACAACTTTAGAACCATTTATATTCAAAAAGTGCTTTGGGAACAGTGAAGGGATAAGCTAAATTTATAGAAAGCAGCATTTGAATCAGTCATAATGGAGGTGGAATTTGGAAAGGATATTCTAAGCCAAGAATTAAATCTACTTTTGTGAAGGTGAATGAAAATTCAACATTTTTCCTAGGACATTAAAAGACATGCAGAGTTTTTGGTAAGAAAGTATATGATATAAAGAAAGGTATACTAGTTTAGAAATATCAGTGGAGCCCTGAGATGGCCTCGGAATATGCTATTTAATTGATTGCTCTTTGCCCACATGGAAAAGAGTTTCTTTTTTTAAAGAAATGTCAAGCTACCTTTGAAGGTAGAGAAGGAGCAAAAACTATACAATTCAGATGTTCAGTGGACTGAAACTTAACCACAAAGAAGGATTTATTTTTACAAAGCTCCGAACCTCTTAAAATGAGACAAGCTTGGTAAGTTTTCAATTTCCAGTTTTAATTAAGCTGGTTTCTCATAGTTCACATATTCTACCCAGATCAATAAAAAGAGCAAAATGGTTGCTTCATTTCTAAGAATAGTAATTACAATGCAGTAGTGGTGAAGACCGATCAAAGTAAAATACTCTCATATGATTTGCTACAACATACTGGTGCCCTCCTTAATCAAAAGTCATGTTGTGATGTATGCTGTTCACTACAACATGCTCTGTCTTGACTGAGGCACATAGAATAACATGCCCTTTGACTTATAACATGGCTATATAAATTAAGATTCCAAAACAAGAGAGAAAACATTCACTTAAATTTGGGAATAAAAAGGAAAACCAGTGATTCTATAAATTACATTTGGCACTATATATCATCACAATATTATCTTCTGGCTTCCCATAGGCACAAAATAGTTTGGAAAATAAAGATTAAGATGCAATTGAATGTTTAATACTCTTAATCAAATTTCATGCTGAAAACTAATTTCTCACAAAATAAAAGTTGTAGAAATACAGAAAAATAAACCTCAGCCTTTATTGTCACTGTTTTCTCTAAAATATCTTAGATTATATCATTTCTCTATATCTCTTTTTTCCTTTGGATAAACTGAGTAGATAGAAGAATATCTAAAGACATTTTGGTTAGTTTAGGGATAGGGGCCAATTGAAAATTTGTAAATTGAGTCTCTTTATGCTTCTGATTTGATTTTGCTCAGTTGTATTAAGAAAAAACTTTCAAGCCTTCATACTTCTCCAAAACCCAATTTCTTTTCTCATGGTTGTGTAAGGACTTCCAAAGTTAAAAGTTCAAGCTTTCAAAAGATTTCAGAATCTACATTTAATAAATCTTGCGAGTTGCATTAGTTTCTTAGGGCTGTCATAACAAAGTATTACAAGCTTTGCTAAAAACAATAGAACTTTTCCCCTCTCAGTTTGGAGGACACAAGTTTGAAAATCAGGCACTTGCAGGGTCATGCTTGACAGCTCAGGAAGGGAACCTTTACTTGCCTTCTCCTAGTGAGGAGCAGTTTTAAAAAATTAGGAACAACCCTTGGCTTGCAGAAATGTCAGCCCAGTCTCTCTCTCTCTCTCTCTCTCTCTCTCTCTCTCTCTCTCTCTCTCTCTCTCTCTCTCTCTTTCTCCTCTCTCTCACTTTTTACAGTCTTTCTCTTCTTATATCTCTATATTCATTGTCTATTCTAATTGGGTGTGATCTCATGGAGACCCCATGTTGACTGACCACATCTATAAAGGTTGTATTTCCAAATAAAGCCATATTGGTAAAGTTCTCTGAAATTTGGATACAGGAAATACTCTTCAGTCTATTGGAGACATTTTAAAATTTCAGTATCTTCTTTTCTTTGGTCTTTTTGAGAGAGAGTCTACCTGTAAACCCAGCTGGCCTGGAACTCGCTATGTAAAAGGCTGGTCTTGAACTCCCAGAGATCCTGCTGCCTCTGCCTCCCAAGTGCTGGGACTAAAGGCATGTGCCACCATGCCCAATTTCACTATCTTCTTAAAACAGGGAGAAGTAGGCAGAGAAGCTAGAACAAATGTTTAAAGCCATGCTAAAATTATTTGGTCACTATGCTGAAAGATCAGGCACAAGTTTACTGTGTTTTCTTTGCCCTAATTTCAGGTCCAATGTCTTGTTGGTACAATTATTTCTGTTATTGAAAAGTCTGTACCTTGAACATCCAACCAGACTCCCCTAAACCTTTACAAAAGATTACGGTGTTTGACCTTTTTCCCTCATGAATGAAGTGTTCATTATAAGTGCATCTGCTTTTAGGCATCTCTGTTTGAAGGTATGTAAATGCGTAATGCTTAAAATAAATAAAAAGAACAGATGGCAAGACCTTAAAGATCAAATTAGCTTTGTATCCATCTGGAATTTGGGGATGGCTTCATTATTTCTTTCTAATTCGTTCAATCTTTCCTGAATTCTCTGGTGGAAGATTCTGTACACAACTGTGTAATATAAATATCTTAGGGTGATAATAAAATATGATTCAGTTATGAAATAAAATCTGAAAATAATTCTGTGGTGCTCTAATAGTATCAGTGTCATTATAGTTACATTTGGTAGTTTTCCAGAATTAATATTGCAGCATATATACTCCTCAAGGACACACCAAAAAATCTGTTTGATGACCAAGGTGTTTCAATTTTTCTATCGTTCTGCTAAGTTCAGTTTCAAATAAGTCTTCAGTAAGTAATAAATTGCTGTACATTAACTTTAACAATGTCAACACGTTCTGTTTTAATAGCCTGATGTGATCCTGTGTAAGCTCATAAAATGAAGCATATTTTGTCTGCAAAGAATTTGTTTGAGGTTTAACAAAAGTATTCTTTAGACAATGCTCAAGGGCCGTGGGGGGGAGCAGAATGGGATATTTCCAATGATAACGATGCACGTTTCTGCTCTTGTGGGTTAAGATCAGAAGTAAAGGGAATGTGTCTTTCCTCAGAGAGTGGGCAGATCTGGCTCATTCTTCTCTTGTTTTACAAACACCACATACTGTACAGGACTGACTAGATCACTGCTATTTTAGATCGAGAGATGCTTATTAGTAAACTTGAAGTTACCAGGGCAAAAAATTAACTCCATGGCCCATTAAATTAAGTGTAACTACCTTTAAAAACATCCCATATACCACTTCCATTTTATAATTACCACACAGAACCACCTGAAAGCATCTCTGCCTTAGTCCATTTTCTGTTGCTACACTACCAAACTCAAGACCAGGTGATGTATAAAGCAGGGAGGTCTGTTTAGTGCCCAACTTTGGAAGCTGAAAGTTTGAGATTGTTTTTGGTAGTCATTGGTTTTGGCCTCTGGTTAAGGTCTCATGGTGAAGGTCACAATGGTGAAAATGTACATAGAAAAGAGCATGAGAAGATAAAATCCTAGAGAAATTTAGACTAAAGGTTGATCTTTCATAAACACCAACAGGAACTAACCAGGGTCCTAGGAGAACCATCTGAATCCCATCTGAGGATGGTGCTCAACACTGCCATCCTGGGGACCAGTCTTCTGGGATAGGAACCTTATCTACACTATTGCATGCTGTCCTATTAAAAAACACTTGGCTTTCAGACAACACACCGTAATCTTATCCATGTGGATGCATCTCTGTTTCTTTCATTTTTACTCTCAGATTCCTCTGTTCTGTTCTTCAAAAATACCATGTTTACATGATACACCACACTTATCCATTCTGAATTTTACCTTGGATTGCTTCCTTAGCCAATGAAATCTATCCCTTCTATCCCAACCATCTGTCATGCTTCTGATTTCCATATCTAAGACATTGTTCTATCCTAGTTATTATTGAATTTTAGTATATATGAATTCTTACTTTGTCTTAGAATCAACAGACTAGTATTTGAAACAGTAGGGTCTCTAATTATATTACATGTTCCTTTTCAAACTCAAACTGAAATTCATGCATGCAGATCTTCTTTTAAACTTTTCATGTATCTGATACCATTTTTTGCACTGTAGCAAACAATAAAATGACTTAATATGTTTTACTCAGAGCAAGAATTATTATAAGCACCTTACACATATTAATATATTCTTCATAATAAATCTCCTACTTAGGAGATTATTTCAATAATGAGGAAATTAAAGCAGTTTAAGTTAAAGTAACTTGCCAAGATGAAAAAAATACAGCAAATGTTAAAATTCAGCAGTTAGGATACAAATTGCTTTTAACCTTTGAATCCCTTATGCTTGGTAGATAATCACTGAGTGTTCAGTTGAGAAAGATAAAGATATTTGATATATCTTTGAATATTGGTGGTCACTGTGTTTCCTGTGTAACTTTATTTCTGATTTCGTATAACCTAGAATCACGAACACAGTCCTGAATAAGACATCTAGGCAGAATGGCATGGTGACTTCACACTTGGACAAGAATGTTCTGTTTCAAATAGAGAGAGCACAAGTCATGAAACAAAATACCCAAACCCATTGCTTCTTTCAAAATAGCATCTCCACAGACTGTAAATAGATAGCAAATGTGAAGCATTAGGCCAGGCTGAAGACGCTGAGTGGTCAGGCTCCCTTCTGGAAGCATCCTACAACCTGGCTCACTTGGGGCTCTGGGGAATTAAAATATTCCATGCCGTATGCACCACTATTGAAACTCACTATTTGAAGCCAAATTCTGCCCTGAGATTCTGCTACTTGTAAATTAACTTTATATTCTGAAAATTGAGCAGGGAATGCTTCTTGTTGTAAGTCACTAGTCCTGGGACAAGGAAAAACACACCTGATGGTTTGAAAGGAGATGGTCAGACTCTCCTGGGAATATCACAAAAGCTAGGTTTGTGGTGTTCCTACATTACTCAGGGAAGACAGGGCAAATTGCTGCTGATGACCTGGATTGGGACTGATGCTCCAGTGTGGGCCACGTTAAAGGAGCCTGAAAGTTGAACTTCCAAAATACATAATGAATTCCATTGCTAAGAAAGCAAAACATTAACATAGAAAATAACTTATTTTTTATCCAAGTTTTTATGAGGTCTAATTGTCATAAGTTGCATATACTTATGACGTGTCCTATGGTATTGTGATATTTGTGTACACTGTCAAGTGACTGACATAAACAAGCATGTCAGAGACATCTCATGTAGTTAGCCAGGGTGTGTGTGCATGCACATACATGTGTGCTGAATTGTGAACATGTAAGCTCTACTCTCAGCCAATTTCAAGTAAATAATATACTATTATTAACAATGGTCATATGCTGCACATTAGGTATCCAGAACTTCCTCGTCTGGCTTTCTAAGAATTGTATGCCTCTTATCACCTCTTTCTCCCTGTCCTCTGGTTGCTGGGAACCAACTTTACAATCTTTGCTTCTGCGATTTTGGCTTTTTCAATTCCATAAGTAGATGAAGCCATGTAGTAATTTGTCTCTCTTTGCCTGATTTATTTCACTTTATACTAAGTTCATTTGTGTTGTTTCAAAGGTCAAGATTTCCTCACTTGTTTTGGTGCATGTGTACATGCCTCTATGTGCATACACACTGGTGAGCACAGCTGTCTGAGCAGGCACAGGCTGGAGGAGGACAGCGGGTGTCTTCTATTCCTCTGTACCTCATTTCACTCTGTACCTCATTTCACTGAGACAGGATCTTTCATTGTACCTGGGGACTGTGGAATGTTTTGACTTGGCTGGTGGTGAGCAGGTTCTAGTGATGCTTCTCTCTCTGCCCTCATCTAGCCTTCTCCCACCTTAGCACTGGGGTTACAAGCATGTGTGCTCATACCTGGCTTTTTAAGTGGCTGTTGTTGATCTGAACTCGGTTCTTATGAAAAACAAGTACTCTTACTCAGCCCTATTTACTGCTTAGAGTAAAACAATATTCTTTTATACCCCCCCCACCTCTCTCCATGTTTCTGTGAGGTATCATAAAGTCCAGAAGGGGGATCAGATCCCTTGGATTTGGAGTTAGGAGTATGTGGATGTTGGTATCTGAACTCTGGTCCTCCGATAAGGCAGTCTTAATCATAGAGGCATCTCCAGCCCCCATTTTCCCACTTTAAAAAGACTGAATAATATTTCATTATGTGTATGCATATATACCAAAGTTTTAAAAATTCTATTTACCAGTCAAGTGTCAGTGGACATCATTGTTAATTTTATACCTTGACTACTGTTCACAGTGCTGCAAAGACCCAGCTGTTCTTCTTTCTTCTACATATTGACTTCATTCCTTTGGATATGAACCCAAAACATTGCTTGATCGCATGGTAGTTGTGTTTCAGTTGTGTGTTCAGTTATGGATCTGAACAGCAAGTTCTCAAATGAAGAAATAAAATGGAAAAGTGACACCATCCTTGGTACTCAGAGAAGTGCAGATAAAAACCACTTTAGGATTCATCCTACACCTGTCAGACTGGCTAAGATCAAGAGAACAAAAGACACCAAATGCTGGAGAGAGGGGAATGCTCACTCACTGCTGGGGGAAAGCAAACTCATCCAACCACTATGGAAAGCAGTGTGGAGAACTCTTAATTAAAAACTAAAAACGAATCTACCATATTATCTGATTATATCATTCCTTGGCCTACATCCAAAGGACGCATTCTACTGTAGAGATACCTGTTCATCCATGTTCATTACTGCCCTTTTTATAATAGCTGAGAAATGTCTCTTAACTGATGAATGGATAATGAAAATGTGGTGGAGTTCTACTCAGCGGTGCAAGGAAAGATAAAATCATGACACTTGTGGGTAAATGGAGGGAACTAGAAACTGCTATACTAAGTGTAGTAGCGGAAACGCGGAAAAGAAGTGGCCGATGTTCTCTCTCATTTGAGGATTGTAGCACCAATGCATTGTGTGTAAATGTAGATCTTGATTTTATCACTCTAGGAATCTCGATGCTATATTTCTGTAATGGCTGCCCCAGACTGCCTTCCCACTAACAATGCAGAAGAGCTCTCTTTCCTGGGGGGTCCTCAGGAGTGTGTAACTTCTGTCTTTTTTATAGTAACCATTCTAACAGGTATGAGGTCGTAGCTCATTGCAGCTTTGATTTGCATTTCCCTGCTGAGTAGTTATGTTGAGTGTCTGTTCATGTATCTCTTGGCCATGGTTTTATCTTCTTTGGAGAAATGGCTACTCACATTATACTCTGTGCATATCTGTGTGATTTTCTCCTTGCCTGGAATCTCATCCTTTGCTTTTAAATGTCAAAGCAAACGCTGCCATTTTTCAAAGCCAAGCTTATTTCCTATTACTGCCAGGCATCCCTTTTCCTGATGAATTATACAGAATACCAGGATCTATTCATTAATTTGTCCATTTGCATATTGTTTATGATATTTGGGCTGGTCTGCTTCTTCATTTCATAAAGTACCTATTAGTATAATGCTAGGCTAAAAAAAAATCTCTTCTAGTTGTCAATACTCAAAGTATCTTTACTATTTGGCAATCTGGTTTGTTATTATATTGGTTCTTCAGTTCACCATACTCAGCTATCAGAGGAGACATTGGAGGAGTTTTGTTTTGACTCCATAGCTCTGAAGTCAGGAGACTGAGGGGCCTCATCTGATGATGGTCCTGTGAGTGAATCTTGAGGAGGGTGTAGAGCATCAAGGGGACAGACGCACTAGTGACACAGGTTTGTGTGTCTTTGGGTCTTACTCATCTTCTCACAGAGCCACCAGGGTTTAACCTGGCAGCTCCACTTGGATGCTCGTCTCTAACCGTAATCACCTGTCCACAGCCCCGCTTCTCAACACTGTTCAGTTTTCGGCAGCTTTCAGTAGGTCTCGTTTCCCTGTGCCTCGTACTTAGTAATGGGGATTCAATCTCAACACTTGAAGCCTTGAGGGACGCACTACACTATATCCACACTACAGCAAGTAGGAACCATATCTAGCAATTACAAAGAAAGGTCTTCACTCTTCAAGAAGTGAGAACCACAGCAGAGAGTTACCTTTAAGCAAATATTGCAAACAAGTATTTGTGAGAGAGTATCAATTTAGTCCCCGTTTTGCTACCAGAGAGAGGGAGGAATTGCATTGTAAATCATCAGCTCCGTAATGTAATGAAAAGGAACAGCATGAAAATGTTCCCTCTGACACACATGCCTTGATTCATGGAACAATTTCTTCATACCTCTTAGGCTACTGACTGACTCCTCTTAATAAATCTTCCTGAAGATTCCACAAAGGACTAGCCAATCACAGAAACCGAAGAAAAAAAAATATGCCTTTAACATGCAACAATGTTCCCAAGATTTAAAGAAGAAATGTTGCATGTATGTTGATGCAAGTGACATAATGTCAGTAGTTTGTAAACAAGGTCCAAGGCATTCTGGGGATTTCATTGAACACTACAAGGCTAAATGACTTTCCCAGTCATTAATTTTACAAGCCTTCACCAATCAATAGGTTGGTCTGTTACCAAATAAATGGCTGGTGTGATACCACCGCAAAGAAAAGATGCATGGTTTTCATTCAGGGGTTGGCTCAGAATACCCCTAGAACAGAGCCATACACTATAACGTAGCCTCCAAATGAGTGTTTGGCAAAAAAAAAAAACATAAACCACTCAGAAAGAAGGAGAGTGATTGGGATTAAGTTTAAGACACACCTTCAGTTCTTTCAAATAAAGGAAACTCAAGGGTACATATTCTTATTTAGAAGTCTAAACTAGTTAGAAGAGTTATGTCTAAATTCAGACCAATGGCGGATGGAAATCCTACTGGCCAACTACACAAGTCTGACATTTTCTGACAAGGGGAAGAGCCGAGCTCATTGGATCTATGACTCTATAGTTGCAAGTAAATAGTATTAACATAAATGCTTTATTGCTTATCAACTAGTTACCAAACAAACCCCTCTTCTGCTTCCCTTGTGGATCTCCTTGTACATAGTTGCCAAGTCTTCCTCCTTGTCCTCAGAAGTCTGCTCTTTCCTATTGGCAAGGTGTCTACTTGGTGTTTCAGTTTCATCATCTTTGTGTAATGATTCATGAAGTGCATTGCATACCTGACAAAGTGTAATTGGTTTATCAGAAAAGGCTCACATGTTTTTCTCCACCTTTTGCTCCTGATCCTTGTCCTTTGCTGCTCCCACATCGAATGCAAACGCCCTGTAGTGGTTCATCTTCAGTTTTGCTTCAGAAAGGAAGTGGTAGTTAATGGAGTGGATGGATTTGGAACGAAACATGTGGATTCGAATACTAAGAACTCCAGACTATGATAATAAACTTTTTTGCCTTCCTGAGCTTTCTTCTCCCATTTACAAAATGAGAGTATCAGGTTTTGGACTCTCTTTCAATCCTCTATGAGCTAACATATCTAGTTCTTTCTATTTCTCTGACAATCTGTACCCATATCCTATTGTTTTTGGATCTCTGACTCTGATTCCAGTCCCCACACTGGAAGCACTTTTAGTCTATTTTTCCTGCAGGAAATATATGGCCTGTAATGAAGTCTTTGCTGTGGATTTGACTATCTCCTTTTGTGTGTTCTTATCTGGGCCATCATATTTACTGCTGCTGCCAAGGAATGACTGCAGACCTCTCCTTTGCTGTACCCTTTTCGGTTGGGTCTGGTGTCTTTGGGAAGTCAGCTTTAAGAGACCATACGTGGTTCTCTTCTATTTCAGGTTCTTGCCTCCTATATCGAGGGCCCTCTGTCTTTCCCCTGCTGATCTCCTAAAAAGCCAGCTCAAAGTATCGATTTCCCGAGTACCTGATGCCCTTAGCCAAAGCATAAAGATCCTACTTGAATAAACCCCAGCATCGGTCTTCATATCCAGTTGCCAGGTAGGTCTATTACGCATGGATTTTTGAACTCACCAATCACACAGCTCTCCTTGTCTTTATACACCATTGTACTCACCTGTAGCCCTTAACCAGCCAACCCAGTTAAGCTCTTCTGATCTCACATTGAAGCTTATCTAGTCACACGGACTAATGTGGATTTAGCAAAGCTTTCCCATATTTACTTTTCACTTGCTTTATTCATTGTGAGATTTTCTTCTCTTCAATTTCTTATTATTGTTGTACTCCATTTCAACTGGACCTTCCAGTGAGACCTTAGGGTTGCTTTCTTCTTCCCGAATCTGCCGTCTTACCCTTGCCTCAGATCATTAATGAGCAATTTCTCATTTTTATGGCTACTTTCCATCTGAATACCATACATGGATTCCCCACACCAACAAGAATGGATTATTTGAAGAGTTAAGTACATTAAGAAACTAGCATAGCCAGGTGTGGTACCACAGCCTCTAATCCCAGCACTCTGGAGGCAGGCAGATCTCTGTGAGTTCAAGGCCAGCCTGGTCTACATAGTGAGTTCCAGGCCAGCTGGGACTACAGGGAGACCCTGTCTCTAAAAACGAAAACAAACCAAAGAATCTTGCATGGGAAGCTCTCTAGAATGACTTGGCACTTGGTAGTAGATACTGCTTTTCTTTCTCTTCTCCTAGATGAGAGATACCTTCCTTCCTACCTTTGAACCTAGAGAACTCCTTTGTCATGTCTTTCTTATGCAATGTAGTTATCATGCTTGATGCTATGTCTTCTTATGTAAGAGCTTAATTTTTAACTAAAAATTACTTATCTGTATCTTCACCCACATGACAGTATCATAGAACTTGCCACATGTTAACTCCCAGGGCACACTTGTGAGTTTGAATAGCTTTGTTCATCCAGTGCGTAGAGAATGCCTCCCCTGAACAAAATAATTCTGTACATGGATTTGTACAGAAGGTCTTAGATTATGGTGAGTGCCCGGATTCACCACCGAGCCATCAGTACAGTCTGATAAATACGTGTGGCATATTTAGCACTGTTTTACTGGTAATTCTGATACTTGGACCTCTTGAATAGTCTATCAAAATTCTTGTAATTAAATCAGTGCAGCTACTTTTTCTAATATGAGTTCATCTAACATTAAAAATAGTCCATTATCCCTAATTCAAATGAATTGGAAAGAAAGCTAATTAAATCAATGTAGACCTGCTTTAATCTCTTTAGGAACATACAATAAGTGCAACTATTAGAAGCACTCTGATACTGCCTTGTGGAGTTTTAATTAATAGATAAGGATGGTCTCTCTAATTAGCTCATCAAAATCCTTGTCTGAGCAGTGTCAGCTCTACCTATACTGCAATTACACTATTTGTGAGTAAATAGGTGCTTCTAAAAGCACTTAAAGACCAGTGTGTGTTCTTAGGAGAGTCCAGTGCCTCAGCCTTTTCAATACGTGGTTAACTTCTTTAGTTAGGCTTCTCCTCCTTTGAGAGGGGAAACTAGGAATGAAGCAGCAGTCTAATAGGTTGTGATGATCTCAGACAACATTCTGGTCCATTCCAAATTGGTGGATTTAAAGTCAATGCTTCTTGGCTAGGACAGAGATGAGACCACTATATGATACTGGAGAATTACAGACATGGAAAGAACCCTTCCTGTGAAATCAATAATCTCAGCTATTGCATTTTATCAAAGAGGAAGACATAGTTTTATTCCTTTTCTTTGCAGAGCTGAGGATGGAACCCAGAGCCTTGTGCATGCGTGCCAGGCAGATGCTCCACCGCTGAGTTGTATCCTTAGCCTGAGACATTGATTCTGTTGATTGACTGCATAGTCATTAGTTAAGTCAGGCCTATCTTTCTGTTTGAGTCTTCCGGAGTCTTAATTTTGTGATTTGTGGAAACAAATGAGCAATTCAAGTTTGAGAGAGAGAGGGAGGGAGGAAGAGACAGAGAATAGATATGGGAAAACAAAAATGTACTGTAAGCTTAAGAAAACAATGGCCCTAACTATTTTAATATAGATTCTTAAGCAATTCCAAACTGAAACCAAATGCACTTGAATCTCTAATTCAAGAGTAAGATTTTCCTTCGGGACATTTAACTGTACATTCACAACCTTTTAATGCATTCTATATTGACTGGTTTGGCTCTCTTTCTCTCTCTCTCTCTTTCTCTCTCTCTCTCTCAACAAAATTTAAGGTACTTTTCAAGTTCTGAGTCTGCAAAGCAAATCAAATACCTGTAGATGATAGTGTCATACTGAAGAATGCTCTGAACACACAGACTGCACTGTGTGTGTGTGTGTGTGTGTGTGTGTGTAGGCATGTGTTTGTTAAATTAGATTTAGCATGGTATTATCTATAATAGTGATAAACATTGGTTGAAACTAATACTATCTGATCCAGTCAAGCTACTCTGTTCTTTTGGGTAGTGAGGACTTCTTTCATTTCAATAGGAATAATCTACATTGCAGCCAACACACTGTCCCGAGAGCTCCTCATCTTGACCTTCCCACATGGTCATTCCCTGCTTTGCATTTATCGTTAGTTTGAGAAGCAATATAAAAGCGTTCAGATTCAGTGACTTGAGGGACTTCCATTACCAGAGCTGCTGAATTAACAGGTGAAAGCCGACAAGCAGGAAAATCACTTCATTGAGGTTCACAGACATCTGGGCATGGGTAGCTCTGGATATGGGGTTAGAATTGGTGTTTGCAAAAGCCCAGGAGATCTTCATGGAAGAGTTAAGAATACAGAAAGTTAAAATGTGGTTTTGTGTGCTTAAATGTGAAGTTAGCTTCCTTCATGACTTATGGTCTTAGTCCATTCTTTCAGTCACTGTGTTCTTGCAGTTAGGGGACAGATGAGGAGAAGCCTCCAGAAATGGCTTCATGTCTGTCACTTCTTGCTGGAGGAATGTCATGGGACAGGTGCTTACGTGAGCACTTTACGGGACATTAGCTATTATTTTGGACTCTAACCTGGATAGAATGAATGAAAAATTTTATTATCTTGCTTCGTTAAGACGTTTATCAGGTGGCATTCCACTGGCCTGGGGATTTGCATGACTTCTCTAGAAAGCCTTTTACTGTGCTGTATGTCAGCTGAGGATGAGCATTTCTGTAGCCTCTCTCATCTCTTAGTTTGTGGTCTCCTTTCTTGAGTCAATTTCTGACAGCTTCTCCTTCCCTCCCCTCCAGTCACTAAGATACGCTCACAGCTCAGACACCATCAGAAGGTGATTAGTGCTTGTTGCTGACAAATGTCAAGGAATGAAGAGAGTGAGGATTGAGAGGCTCCGCCATGGAGAGCAAACCGTGACTGGCTTCTCATTTGAAGCCTTTCATGGCTTTATGGATCAGCCCTTTGATGCTTTTGCGACTTTCAACTGTTTTAAGCATCAGACTTCCCCGTTCTTAGACTTTCAGACTTCATCTTGATCCATTTACTTTTGATATTGACATAGATTGACAACATAGGTCAAAGAGGCCTTCATAAACACAAGGCAAGGAGATACCGAAATAACGCTAATTTTGAAATTGAACAAGGACTCAGAGATTGTTCTGTCTTCTAATGGAAACCAGCCTGGAAAAGTATGGTCTTCTGACCAGCTAGTTCCAAAACACAGGCCCTTCCTGAATTTTATCTGGTATTTATTCATCCAAATATTAATGTTTCTCCATGAATCAATTCAGTTTAATAAAACTTACTAAGTAGGTCCCATACACTAAGAATTGATGATACACTGAGGTTAAACACACCTACCTGCACACATCTGCCACATAAACACATACACACATACACCTACATATATACATATTCACATAATGCCCACACACGAAGTCACATATACACACATACAAACATAAATACACAGAATTCACACACACACATACATACACATTCCATTTCCTTTCCACACGATCCTTAATGGATGGTCCTAGAGCCACATAGGCAAACAGATACATTAACCAAGCCTGTATTAGTTATCGCTAATGGCTGAGGGCATATCTTTCCTGCTGAACTTAGCTATGTCTTCAACGTATGTCCTATCGTTGGCTTCCAGGCAGCCACAATTTGTCTTTGAAAATTGTCAGAGCTTAAGAGATGGTTCAGGAATTAAAAACATTGGCTGCTCTTGCAGAGGACCTGGGTTTGAGACCCAGCACTCACATGGTGGCTAACAACTGTCCTGAACTCCAGTTCCAGGGGATCTGACACCTTTCTCTGACCTCCCCAGACATAATATTACTTGGGTACACTTACATAACAAGCAGGCAATACCCTCATACACAAAAAATAAAAATAATAAAAGAAAATATTTTAAAAGAAAATTGTCAACTGGGTGTGATGATTGCATGTCTTTAATCACAACACTCAGGAGGCAGAGGCAGGCAGATCTCTTGAGTTCAAGGCCAGCCTGATCTGTATAGTGAGTCACAGGCCAGCTGAGGCTACAAGCTGACCCTGGCTCAAATGACAGAAAAACAAAGAAAGAAAAAAAAAAGAAAAATTGTTGTGCCCATTGAAATGTATTGTCCCTCCAAGGTTAATAGCATTCTTACAGACTTAGAGTCTAGAGGAACACATTATAACTATTGCACTAAGAGCAGGTACCCTTTATTACTAAGTTGCAGTTCTAAACACATACTTATAAAAGAATCTCCTAAGACCATCTCAGCCTTTTCTGAACCGCAGAACACATGGATCACTGTCCCTGTGATGAATACTCTGTGATTCATGGCTTCACTAACTCTAGTGCATGGTTCTTGACTTCTTCCATGTTTTAAGTTACACATTACAAAAGACTTGGAACTTTTGAGTTTTAGCTAATATCTCTATGCTATAATAAATAACTCAAGTCTCATTTGCTCGATGGCTTCTTTTGAAAAAAAATGTGGTGTTGTTCTGAGTGATGCAAAGAAGGGTGTATATACTGGAGATCCTTCAGACTGAGATTTGTACTGCCACTAGGGTGAAATGAGAGGAAGCAGGGAGTTAGGGAGGTTTGCAGACCTTGATGATCAGGTAGGTCTTCAGGAATGCGAAGGTGTGTATGTAGGTATGTGGATGTAATGATATGCCTACTGGAATCCAGTGACAAGGGGGGAGGGGTGGAAGCTTAGTGTGGGCTGCTAACAGGAAACATTTTACTAAACTACTTAAATGGCAATTGAATCAACTCATTGTCATCAAGCATTAGGTGAATGGGTTCTTGTAGTTGGCAACTTTGAATAGGAAATGCTTTAATTTTGTTCTGGCTGTGGTTCAACAATAAGAGTCTTTTTTCAAGTGTTGAATGACTAAACTGTACCTAATGACTCCAAGTGAATGCTATGTAGGTTAAGCTCTTTTGTGGGAGGCTCATTGCTTGATAATGGCAGCTTGGTGAAGTGGGGTGCTGAATGCTTGGGAAGTGTGGGGTTGGCAAGCTAGGCGTGGACTGGCTATATTGGTCCATCAGTAGTAGATGAAAATTTGGGTCAACAGTAACTTGAACATCATTTTCCAAGTTGTATGTCATATTGATGTTGGCCACAAGTTGTGATACTGATTTGCAGTGGCAAAGCCTTCAACAGTTATTTTAGCTAAAATTCAAGGTCAAGAGACTCTCTTGATACATTTGAAGAAAGTGGATCTTTTGAAGGCAACTGTACTCAAGAGCTCTATTTTGTCTACATATTGATACTGAGTATTTTGTTTCTTTACAAATCACATAAGACCTTGGGAAGATTTCTCTTTTGAGACAGAGTTTGAGTATTTGGAGGCTGGTTATTCTGTGTATGAGTCAGGATTCTCACTGGGATGACTAACCTGACTGGAGGATGGGTCCGTCTTCCTTAAGTCCATTCATTACATTTCTCTGTGGAGAGGGAAAGGATGCTGAGATTTCAAAGAGGCCACAGAGAGTATTTTCTAGCAGATGTAGTTTAGAAGAGGTTCAAAGAGAAAAAGAGGAATATGGTACTTTTCCTTTCATCTTTTCTTATTGGATGTTATTTGAGGTTTCTGAGTGCTCTCAGAGCATTAACTCTGTATTTGTAAAGGAACTAGGTTGTTTTCTGTGCAGCTTCCTGGCTTGGCTACATTTAATACTTGAGCTCTTCCACAGAGTGAATCGCCTACATTTTATTTGAGAAGCCCCACTATACAACTGGCCTAGTAATGCAAGCTCTTTTGAGTTGCCATTCATTGTTATTTTCTTGGTTTTCTACTGGATGGTCTGCTCCAAAGCACATTTCCAAATCAAGATCTGAGTGTCTGACACTCAAGATGATGAGTCTCTGTTTGGGGAAATTTGCTAGAAGTTCTGTTGCAAGCAATGGATTCTCACATGATTCTCACTGGCTAGAGCCAGTGACTCACCAGAGAAGGAAGAGGGCCTCAGAGGGTGCATCTGCTTGACTTGGGGATTTGGATGCTGAGGAACTGTGGGAGGTAGGGAGCATATCAGGGAAAAATGGATAAGCAGTGACTACAGTCACTCCCAGCTCTGACCTCAGGGCACCATATTAGTAGTTTGAAAAAGATCATAGTTAGAATATGCATACCCCCTAATTGGCACATGATACCAAGCATTGCTCTCCCCCTCTAGAGGCAGTTGTTAAACATTTGCCAGCACAACATAGTATAACCAAACATCATTTGAAAAACAAACTTAAAAATGGCATCTTGTGTGAGGTCCCAAATATGTAGTCCCTGAATGATCGTACTAGCATCACCTAGGAGCTTGTTAGAAAGGGACATTTTCTGATCCTACCTTAAGCCCCTCTACTCATTCTTTAGTGGCCAGGTTCACAAATCTACTGAGCAAGCCCTCCCTCCTAAGTGAATTCTGTATGTGCTAAAGTCCAATAATCAGTGCTCTAAGGGCTAAATGATTGAGGAAGAATAAACTATGTTTAATTAACTGTATGAAGACTATAATTGAATGATTAATTATCTCCTACCTGTCCCATTGCTCTTATTGAGCTTTCAGAAGGTACTTGCTAAATGGGATTGCTGTTTATAGCATCTGTAGATCTGGGATAGAGGGGAAGTGTCAAGACAATATCATTTCCATGTTCACAGCCAATAGAAACACTACTCATCATCTGACTTTTGACTCCCCAGCCAAAGCACAGGCTAAAGGCCTGAATCCAGATCTCCAGGAAGGCTTGTTCAGAGAGTGTGGGACTCCAGTCTCAGAGTTTCTGACTTCATAGACCTGATAAGTTTGCATTTCTAACCAACTTCCCAGATAATGCTGTTGCTGCTGGTACAGGGACGGCGCCTGGAAAACCACTGCTCTAGAATGTCTTTGAGTGATCTATCTTTATGTGAGTTTCTGCTTCTCTGATTTTTGTTCTCTCCTGTTCCACATTTAGCTTGACTGTGATTTCTCCTCAGAGAGTACAGCCCACATCGGATGGGGCACGTTTTTGAATGTGCGGGAGCCTGCTGAGCCCTCCATTTTCTGTCAAGATATTGTTCGGAGTCATAATACACTTTGTCATTTTTTTTCATTCTCATACTAAGTTTCATGGCGTCGGCACTTTGCTATTATGTCAGATGAAACTCAGCTGCTTCCTCGCTGAAGTGTTTGTAGCTTCGTGATTCACTCTTTTCCTGCCATCCAGATCAGTCACCAAGCTGAACAGGGCGTTTTCTTCCTCCTCTCAACACACTTCTTATTTACTTCCTTTGAGTGGAATAACTTAATGCATATCCATTTTATTGTTCTCTTCTTTTACCATAACAGAATAAAGGTTCTTTATTATTTATTATTATTTTATGTATATGAGCATATTGCCTGCATGTATGTACATGCACCCATGTTATACAAGAGGGAGGATTTCAGACCGCAATCTACACCAACTGGATCTTGGGACTAAGCTTGTCTGTCTTGTATGAGAAAGAGCTTTGGGGGCTGGAGACATGGCTCAGCAGTTAAGAGCACTGACTACTCTTACAGAGGACCTGGGTTCAGTTTCCAGTACTCATAAAGCAGCTAACAACCATCTGTACTCCAGAAGGATCTGATGCTCTCTTCTAACTTCTGTGGTCAATGAACAATATGGGTACACTTACATACATGCAGGCGGTACAGTCAAACATGTAAAAATAAACAAGTGGTAGACGGTACTAGAGGAACAACATACAGGAATGCAATTGGCCTCTATTTTCTACATGTGCACATGTGTGTGCACACATGTACACACAAGGTTATGTGACAGTTGTGGGTTGCTTGCATGCCTGTTGTTGACCTCAGTTGGAACAGTGACAGTTTTGTTCTACTCCTGGAGCATTTGTGAACAGAGGCGGTCCATGTTACCTGTTTTCCCTTGTTAATTGAAGTCAGATCATCATATAGCATTTTATGTTCCTCACTGAACTTGAATAAGATCTCACTTAATATTTATAGGTCACTGAATTTACCAGACTTTACTTTCTTTATTTATAAAACGGAGATAATAGTGTGTGTATAATTTATTTTGTATAACTAGTCTGAGGATCTCAATCATATCTAGGATAACAATGTTTTGAGAATTCTAAAAGCCATATGACTCTGAGGCATTGTTACTAGTACGTACAATACTACTGAGCTTGTCAAGACATAGAGCATATGATGCCTGGCCTATATGGCCTGTTCTGCTGGTGTGGCATTTTATTGTCTGTGGAAGCTGACCCTCCAGTGGAGTATGGTTATCGGTATAACAGCTAACAGGGGCACAGAATGCAAGTGCGCAGAAACAGATATGAAAGCTTTCCATTGGCTGGGTTTCAAGAGGCAGGAACAGGTGGACATGCTTTCCTTCAAACTTTGCTTGTTTTTCCTCCACCTCGGATTGAGGCAGATATACCATGAGGCCAACTCATATCCCATTTAAAAACCAGAAATAATAGGAGACCAGATCCCCAAATCCTGGTCTGTGGAGGTTCTTCAGTAACTTTTTGGTTCAACAGCTAGAATTTTCTTGACTATAAAGTTCTACTTACTGTGACAAGAGGTAGAAAGGGAATCTTGAGTATCCCAAACAGGAAGTAGAGAGTTGACAACTGTGTATGTTTCTGGTATTTGGTTTTGTTATTGTTATTTGTTTGTTTGTTTGAAACAGTGTTTCATGATGTAGACTTGCTATGTAGATCAGATTGACCTCAAAGCACAGACCTTCACCTGCCTCTTTCTCCTGTGTGCTAGGAATAAAGGTATGACCATGCCTGGCCTGTTTATGGTTTTTGAAACCAGGTTTATGAAGTCTTAGAACATCTGTCTTGGGAATCCTGATCTTGTGAAAGTACATGGACATCTAGAGGATATTTTTTCTCCTTGCTTAGTTCTCATGTTCCTTGTGAAATTAGAAATATGGAACACTTGAGTTTTTTTAGTACAATGCTTTAAGAGTCATTTCTGTCATATATTTGAAACTACACATGCCATTCAAACGTGTAAGTGTGTCTATGTGTATGTGTGGATCACAATGAGTGTTTGGGGGTATTCTGTACATACTTATTAGCTATGAGGATGAGTTAGTTGTTTTAACTTTTCTTAAACTAAGTTTCCTGTTTTACAGAACAGAAGCAATAAGCCCTGGCTTATTTATCTTCTCTGAGTTTCACGTAGAATAATGCAATGAAAGTAATTAATCAACTGTAAAATCTGGTAGATATGCAGTATTTCATAAATGCTTATACTGTGAGGATACACATGTAGCAAATACTATTTATTATAAATTCTAGAAAAATATGTATCAGATGAAAAAATCATATTCCACAGGTCTTAATTCCTATGTCAGGGTTCTTGATGAGTAGAAGAGCAGAGGTGAGTTCGCCATGTTCAGTGTCTTTCCTATGACTTGAATGAGGATGCAGGAGCTATACTCTTTAGACTCATCAGGGATTCAGATTCTGGAGGAGAACCTAATGCTATGAATGGCAAATACAAAATTCAAATCCACCTAGAAGATGAGGACAATGATGTACAGCACAAAGATAAATGATAACACAGTGAAAAATAGAGTCCTTCATTCAGGATAAGAATAACTCATGGTAAGATTTCAGGAAGGGGGTGCTCTGCCTTGGCTGAAGCTGATATGAAGACATCTGGGGTGTTAGATGTCTATAATAGAATACAATGTGATACATTTGATTTGAGAAAGAAAATGCTGAATAGAGAGATGTGACTTTTCCCAATGGGATGGGATGTTCATACAGTCAGCTGTTGAATCAAGACATTGGCGTCTTATCCTCACAAAACCAGTATGTCCAGGTGTTATCTTCCTAAACTATTTACTGTCTGGGTTTCAGTTTTTCTATTATAACATGAAATGTAGTGGTTGAATTTTTACTGAGAATCTGTGACTCTGAGTTTCATAATAAAAAACCCTTTTATCACTTCTTGGTTTTTTTTTAATTTAAATTAATTCTTGGCCGTCTCTATAACATATTTTGATTGTATTTTCTGCTCTATTTCTCTGTCCCTCCACCCCACCACCCATTGCTTCTCGTGGCCTTGTTTCCAACAAAGCTCCTTCCTACTTTCTTGTCTTTTTTATCACCCCACATTTTGTTGCATGGGTCTGGGTGAGAGATTATTTACTGGGGAATGGGCAACTTACCCATGGCTATACCAGTGAAGAAAATGAATGCTTGTTTCCTAGCAAGACAGGGAGGGGTGAGGCCTCATGAGGCCCTCTATCCATGCTGGAATATTCGCCAATCCTATCTTGAACAGGACTTGTGTGGATAACCACAGTTGCTGTGAGTTCATGAGTGCAACTGCTAGATGGTGTCCAGACGACACTGACACTTTCATAGTGCTTCTCTGCACTCTCTAGCTCTTAGGTTCTTTCCCTTCCTTCTTTTGTGATGTTCTCTGAGCCTTGGTATGCATGTGAGTGTGTGTGTGTGTGTGTGTGTGTGTGTGTGTGTTTGTGTTGTAGATGTCTAATTAGGGTTGAGCACTGAATGATCACTTATTGTTATCAGTTTGCTCAAATAACCACTGCCCACAGCAAAAAGAAACTTCTCTGAGGGAGGTTAAGAGCAACACTAGTCTATGGGAAAAACACATATTTAGAAGGCAGTTTGACAACTCATCCATTTATCAAAACAATAGTAGGTTTTCCCCTAGGGCCTATGACCTTTCTAGCCATTGACTAGGTTTTTACAGTGCCAGCCATGGGTTCCCTCTAATGAGAAAAGTGTGCCTCTAATGAGAAAGCTGTTGGTTATCCCCATAATAGTCATAACACTATTAAATCAAAGGAGACATCTTGCCTAGCAGGTTGGTTCTGTAGTATACAGGATCCACTGCTGGGTAAGACCATGATGACACTTCTCCCCATGTGGCCTGCATAGCACCTTCCAATACCATGACAGCTGATGCGAAGGGGGGAGGATAATATCTCAGTTCCGTCTGGATTTCTCTGTGCCCTGCATCAAAGGTGTGCTCTCCTCAGAAGTAGATCTTTACATTTTTTTAAATGAGTATGGGTGATTTGACCTCCAGTGAGTATGTGCAACACTTGCATCTCTGGTACCCAAGGAGGCCAGAAGAGGGCATTGGAATGCCTGGATCTGGAGTAGTAGGTGGTCGTGAGTTTCCATGTGGGTGCCTGGAACCAGTTCTTCATTCTGTGCAGGAGCAAGTGAGTGAAGGTGCTCTTAACAGCCATCTCTCGGCTCTGTGCCATGGGATGTTACAATCTCATTTTCATGGGCAACTGAAAACAATGGGAATGACCGATATCTTGGGGGCCTCTGGGACTTCCATGACTAGCAGTTCATAAGGAGGTATCCCATGCATGGCACTGGGATTTTAGTCTCATAACCTAAGACTTCTGGAAGGGAGTAGCATTATCCACCCCTGTAAGATACCTCCATTTTAAAAAATTTGTGGGTTTTTTTTTTTTTTTTTTGAGAATTGATATATTCACAGCTAAGACAAAAAAAACTCAATTACAGAAAAATTTGGGAGACCAATTTATAATTAGAATACATCTATATTCTATGTAGAGATATGTCGTATCTTTTATTTATTTTTTCAGTGAGAATTGCCTTAGTTGCCATTAAGTTACTTTTGTTGACTTGGCCAGTGATATTTTGCAATTTATTTTGCTTTATTGGTATGTCCTAAGAATTTTTTCTCTAACTTAATATTTTCCTGTAAGTTTTAGGTACAAATCCCAGCAGGGTCCATCTGGCTAACTTTCCTTCTAAGACAGATAAATTGAGCTGTATGTGCTCTTACAGTATGAAGTCTTAAATGTGTAGCAGGAGACTGAAAATTAAGGCCTATTGCTTATAGTCAGATAAAGAGTCCCCAACTTTACTGCAGGAATAACACTTCATCGTTGAAACAATGGAGCAGTTTTCGCTGCCAGAAATGGACCTTGCCTCTCTTTCAGTTACAGAAATGCTAATTTTAATATAAGCTTTGACTGAGTCATGAATGACTTAGCAATTTTTCATTGCCTCTGTGTTTGGAAATGTGCTTAATTTTTCAGGATAAATACTATGTACATATACAGTTGCTATTCAGTGTTTTGAGTTTATATGCACAAAGGTATGTTAGTTAATGTTTTAGTATTAAATATACCTTTGGTTGTTATTCAGTATTTTAAGACATACAGGAAGATTTACTCAAAAACTTTTGTTATTCATTTGAGATAAAGTTTGGGTTGGTGAATATATAATTGAACTGCTGCTGTTGCTCCTCCTCCTCCTCCTCCTCCTCCTCTTCCTCCTCCTCCTCCTCCTCCTCCTTCTTTGGAGACAGGGTTTCCCTATAGACCCAGATAACATGGGACCATGGGACTCACAATTAAAGGTGTAGACCACCACACCTGGCTCTTTTTGTTTGCTTAAATCTCTTTGACTTATTTGGTTCTTGAAATCTTGAGCTGTGTTTTAATTTAATGAATAGACTATCTATTCCAGAATCCTATCAGATCTAAGAGAAATAATCACATTAGGGATATTGTGCTCAGAAAGGTGTGGCTTTTCCTTCGTTCTTTCTCCTTCCTCTCTCTGCTGCCTTGCACCATGGCACCCTCCTCTCTGTTCAGTGCTCCTTGTTTAGCTGCTACTATGAGTAATCGTGTGGGGGATTTATTCTCCAGTAAGACACAGGCCTCCCTGACGCTTTTGGTCAAGGAGATCTCACAGGGGAATTCTATGTTCTCAGATGGGCACTAGTGGATAGACCTAGGTTTGGGAGACCACCACAGACATCAGTCTGGCTTCTCATCACTGAAGATTACTGTTCTCAGAAGTTGAATTTCTGTGACTTATCTTCCACAACCCCCCACAACTTCTATCCTAATGTGTACATTGCAGAAAACACCCAAAATAATTTTTCAGCTCCAGAAGAACAATTTTGTAGGCATAGATCGCTGACACTGTCACCAAGGCCTGTTGCACCAAGAGAATTTCAATATGGAAACCGATGGAGATTAAAGCAGTAGTAAGATGTTTAAAATGCAAATAAATACCTCAAGGCTTCTCTTCCCTAGAGTTTTCTTACAGGGGAGTCCACAGACTTGAGGAGATTAGAATTGAAAGGAGGCCCACAGAGGTTATTTACCCAGTGTTAGAGAGCTCATTAGTGGGAAGGCTGGAGCTTAAGCTCAGTGCTCTGACTCCTGCTCTCATTTTCTTTCTTCTCCTCAGACTGATACAGGGTCCACAAAATCCGTTCTGATCCCCTCATGACCTCACAGCCACAAAGCCATTCTTTCTACAGAATTTTTATTCTCAAATGAGACGCAATGTTTTTGGTGGTGTTTTAAGGACTACGACTTGGAAAGAAAATAAGGCATTCCAAAGTTTTGCTCAAATAAAACACCCACTACAGTTCTTGTCCCACCTGACGTGGTTTGGTGGCACCCATCCCTTGGAATTCTGTGATATTCCTGTGATCAACCTTAGACCTGCAATTAAATAAATGATTTGTTTGAAGAGTGGCACACCACTCAAGTTGTTTTCTTTTTCAAATACTCCAGTACTTCCTCATTGCTCTTTGGATTCATAATCCACAAGGCTGCTGGAACCTCCGGCCCTTTCAGGTCCATTCCTAGCTAATTCCCCTTGTGTCCCAAGCATTATTCTTATTGACTTTGGAAAGCACAATTGTGGCCTTTCATACTTCCCGACTTATGATTTCTTTCTGTCTAAAGCATTTACCTACATGGTTCAGGCTTTTAGATAGTGAGCTCAACCTTCAGCTCCCGTGTTGGGTTTCTCTTTTGGTATGGTTTCACTGGCCTTCTTATAAATGTTGACTGCAAGGATTCCTTCATAGACTCGCATCTGTAGTTGGTAGCTTAAGGCAAACAGGAAGTGAACATTATGCTCCAGGACAGTTTTCCAAAGTGGGGTACATTTTATACTCATCTGGGAAAATGTTCTTTGGAACAGAGTTAGAACATAAAATAAATTTGAGCAACACTGTACCAAATCTCCCAATAAACACACACACACACAGACACACACACCGCCACCATCATCATCCTCATCTTACACAGACATCACCACCATCATCATCCTCATCTTTATGCATTAGTATATTAGAGATTCTGAGGCATCCTCTGTGAGGGAGAGTTCAAATATGTTCTTGAATTTTCTGCCTTACCTTGTCCCTCAACTGCTTTTGCTAGAATAATTTTGAGCAGGCCTTTGATTTCTGGGTCCATGATATGTGCTTGCTCCTTGTGCTAGGGTAATTTTTTAACTCATTCAGATGTGGAGTGCATTGAGAACATAAAACTTTGTTGTTTAAACAAAGGCACACATGTGGAAGTGGGGAAGCAGTCCGGGTTAAAAAAAAAGCCGGGTAAGTCTGGCTGAATGGGCCTGTTGCATCATCAAGAAGGTTTCTGGCACGTGTCTGGGCTGTATCTTGCATAGCTGCTCACATTGACCACCTGGGAAAGGAGCCCAAAAGAGCTTGCAAAATGCACTCTGCCAAACTTCAGGGACTGCTTTGTCTCACATGTATGAGATTGGACCCTGTGGCTTGGATTTCATTGGAATCAGAAATCAGCCATGTGAAGGACTATATAAAGCAGATAAGCTTCAATAAAATGTAAAATTGTTTCCATAAGCCATGTAGGGACACTTGGATTTTGATTTGTCTTGTAGTTTGTTGTTTGTTTTTGAAAGGGTCCCATATAGCCCAGACTGGTCTCAAGCTCACTATATAGCTGAGGACGATTTTGAACTTCTGATTCTTCTCCTGCCTCTACTTCCTGAGTGTCTTGATTACAGACACATGCTACTGTGACACCTTTATGCAGTGCTGGGGCTTGAACTCAGGGTCTTATGCATACTAGGCAATCCCTCTACTGACTGTGCTATATCTAAGCCACATTTAAATGGTTTAAAAAAGTATATCCTTGTTGCTGTTCTGAGAGGAGCCTGAGATTATGAATATATATTCATTCATTCACCAGTCAAAATGCAGTTCCTCCATCATATAATAACACTTTATTGACCACCCCTTTTCTGCTAATTTGCACAACAGTGTGAGCCAAAGAAACAAGTCATGGTTTCTGGCTTTCAGAAAGGTTAGTTTAAGAGGATCTAGTGTGGACACACATGCTTGTAGTACATGGAATAATAGTTACTATAGAGGAAAGTGCAAGGGGCAAGTATAACGGAATGAATGAAGTGCTTTAGCTGGCCTGGGGAAATAGGAAAAGATCTCTCAGATCAGACTGGTTTGGCTTAGTCTATACTTTCCTTATTTTCTTCTAAAACCTGTGCTGACTCTGCTTTTCAATTACCAAGAGAAAGTTAAGATTCTGCTGCCTTGCATGTGAGCTCACATGCTTCTCCAAAATAAATTGTGTTTATGTAATAATTTTACCTTTTCTCCTCACTCATCATTTCCGTTCTGATATTACTTTGAATTATGCCCCCTCAGTAGTCTCCATTTCAGCTGAGCATTCACATTTCTGGTACAAGCTAATAGAATTTTTCATTTGCGTTTGGTTTGCAGATGTTGAACACATGGCTCTTAAGCATGGTATTATTCTTAGAAGGATGACAGTCTTCAAACATTTTGATTAGTACCTCAATTTTGCCCACTTCTACATAGTCAAGGGAGCCTGTGTTTTGTATCTTCCTAGCTTCATGTCTTACAAAGCTCTACTTTTCAGAAATGCAATTTTGGACTTCCATTTTATATCCAAACTACTGCGAAGCTTTCAGAAGGGTTTGATGGCTTTTAGTACCAGAAATGGAATATTTTACTTAATTTTTCAAGGATCCCAAAGAAATACATCTGCCTCAGGAGGAATCGCACCTTAGATATTTTCAATATTTTGCCTTTGTAGAGCATTTTGCTTTTTGTGAAATATTTTACCTCTCTGATTTAACTCTCACAGCACCAACTGAATTGTGAGGACACTGGAGATCAGTGAGGTTCAGTGTGTTATTCTATCCCAGAAGCAGGTATCAGAGAGATGAATACTTTTAGTATATGTTAGATATAAAAGGAAAGTGAAAGGATTGAGTATTTTCTTGTAAATGCCAGAGCAAAAGTTGTAGGTATCATCCTTAATGATGTGGGCGACTGAGGCTGTACATTTTCAAGAAAGGAAGGAAATTTAGTAACCTTCCAGGTCAAATACGGTAGGCAACTTTCATGAAGCGGGACAAGAAAATACAGCTAGTTTAGCATTTAATGAAGGATCTCTGAAGACAGCTAGACAGATTGAAAATAAGAATGAAAGTCTGAAAAGGACAACAGTAAGTGATAGAGAAGATGTGGCACTGAGACAAGGAGGCTGGTTGAGGTTCTGATCCCAGTGGGGAGGCTGTGGTGGAGCCTGGGACATCTCCCTTTTGAGGTTGGGGCCTTTTGGAGGCCAATTATCCAGATCCAAAATGAAGGCTACAGGGGCTGGGCAAAGAAGAATTTGTAGTCAGGATGTAGTTAACTCTCCTAAATTGTAATTTGGTAAAGTCACACAACTAGTGTCACCGTCTGTAGATAAAAGAGCCTGCCTGGAGAATGTGGGGAGGGAGGAGGAATTAGAAAGGACAGAGGTTCTGAGTTTATTTTGGATACTGGGAGGAGCCAGTGAGGATGTTTCTACCTGACACTACTGATCTTTTGTCTTATGAGCACACTAGTGATTTAACTTACTAATTTTGTAAAACCTGCAACCACTTTGAAAGGAATCAGGATATAATAGCAGTGAGAGACTTTCTCAATCCTTTAAAAGTCTGTGAGATAAAAAATACAAACCCTTAAACTTTAATCTAGAGCACCCTACTATCTTTCTCAAGTGTTTCCAAAATTAAAGTAGACTGCGGTTTATTTTGGTTTAGAATTCAGAAGCTAATGGGCATCATCTTATCTTTTTATAATTATTTCATAAAACAAAAGATAAGTTAGAATTCAAAATGCCTAAATCACATAGACATTTTAAACATCTTCTCTTCCTCTATCACTGATATACAGTACATCATCAATGCACATTTGGTAAGATTGATAAATCTTGCCACAGTCAAATCAAAGAACATGCTGATCATCCTCAAAATTTTCCAGCACCATATTATAGTTGCTCTTTCTCATTCCTTCCCTAAAATTCTCCTGAATGATTCTTGGATGATCAGAGAAATAAATGCACACAATGTTAGATTGATCTTCATCAGCTATCCATGGTAAATGGAAGATATAGACGGTGAGAACTCGGGGAAGATATTCTGGGAAATCCAGGAGTATTTAGAAGCAACTCTTAAGAGTATTATGAGCTTGAATTAAAGCTAGAACAGCAGATGAATTGAGAGACCATCTTGGCTTTGGGGACAAGGGTGCAGCAAAGCTGAGCCAGGAATGAGGCTTCCATACCAGTGGTCCTTCAAGATGGGAGGTCAAGGCATGAGAGTCCCTGGAGGCTAGCGGCTTTGCACAGTGGCAGACAACAAAGGTCCCCTAGCTCAAACGAGGTGGAAAGTTAGTACCCAATAGCTGAGGTCACCTTCTGATCTACACACATGTGCTGTGATATATTCACGTTCACACACACATACACACATCATACACAAATATCACTCAAAGATAAAAATATTTTGAGTACCACTATAAGCCAAGCATTGCTGTAAGCTATGATGAATATGTTTTTAATATGTAGACATTTGGAAAGGCACTGTCTTGTTTTCAGTGTGTATGTGTGTGTATGTGTGTGTGTGTGTGTGAGAGAGAGAGAGAGAGAGAGAGAGAGAGAGTTTGAATGTATGTCTATTTGCTCCCTTAAGTGAACTTTATTTCAAGAGGATTTAGATGTAAAGTTTGCAGAACAATAATATGGAGTGATTCTATTTGTCTTTTCTAACTGGTTTCTTCCATAATTAGGATTCTATGTAACTATTGTACACTGTCAAAACTAAAATAAAAATAGCATCAGTATGTATGTATTCACTCAGCTCCATACCTGTTTTATGTTTTCTTAGATGTTACTAATTTATTTTTTTTGTCCCTGGATCTTATTCAAGACACTGCTATGGCTCTTTAGGCAGTGTAGACTGTGATATTTTCCTAGACTTACCTTGTTTCAGTGACCTTGACCACTTTGGAGTACCCAGTAAACACTGTGGAATGCCCTTCAATTTGCTTCTGTCTGATGTGTCTCCCCTACAATCTGCTTTTGAAATAGCCAATGGAGCTGCCACCTACAAATCAGAAGTTCCCTTCATGAACTGAATGTTTGCACTTTGTAAACCTTTGTTCTTTTCGGAACAGCAAACCTCACATTCTCCTCGGGGTCTCTCTTGCCTCACATATTCTTTGTGGGCACCCATTGAACATTTCGACCTGTCAGAATTTCCTGGAAAAACATGCTGCCATTGGCATCTGTAGACATTTTAGTGACAGATTCCAGCAAATCTTTGGGGGATTTGAGGCCTTTAGAGATGAAATTCAGTTACCTCTGTGACTAGAATTGCTGCAACAGATGTTTAGCTCTTTTCTGATCTACAACTCTAACAATCACATGGATTTGCTTGAACTCTGTGTAAGTTGAAAACAGTCACATCACAGTTTGGTATACTAAGTGGATGATGCATAGTCTCCGTTACATTATGCCTTTTTTCTGATATCAAACTTCCCATGATTTGAAATACCCCAACTGAACAAGGAACGACTGAGTGAGATTCTAAACCTGACCTTTTAAAATGTGGCATTCATTAGACATTAGGAAATATATGAGCCCACGCTTTAGGAACAAAGGGATATTTATGTGTCTGTGAGTCATTTCTTTTGAGATAGAAGGGAAAACAGCCACATTCCTTCCTTCTTGTCCACTACCTAAATTTGAATTAATATTCTCCAAGAGCCTGTGATAACTTTTCAGCCTTGTGGGGCATCGACTCAATTTAAGTCTGGCCCATATCATGATTAGCAGGGTGAGGATGAGTACATTCCCTCAGCCCTTTAAAAGCTTCTCTGTTTGGGTCCATATAGTTTAGGTGATTATATCTATGTCCTGAATTTGATTTGAGAATCATTGGGGGAAGACCATGGAGAGTGTTCAGTACAGTATCCACTACCAAAGATCTCAGTGAATATTAGCTGGTCTGATCATAACTGTCATTTCTAGTATCTTCATTCCTGGGTGTCACTATGGGACGGTTTGCACAACCTGCACAAGGGCTACCAAATCCAAGGATGCTCAAGACTCTTAGACAAAGTAATATAGTATTTGCATATGACATACCTATATCCTTCTGTAAATTTTAAATAATCTCTACTTAGAGTACTTAGAGCAATGTAAATGATTATAGTTTTGTGTATTTCATATAATAATTCTCAATCAAATTTAGGCTCCCTTCCTCTGTCCATCCCCCTGAGAGAACTCCTACCAGTTTTCATACAGTCTGTCATATATGTTAAGTCTCATCCGGTCAAATCTTTGTACCTAGATGTCCTTTGGTGCAAGTTCATCTGTTGGAACCTTGTCAGCCTGTCTAGAGATCTGAAAGAAGATCCACTGTCCCTCACTCAGCGGTTATCAGTCACCATTAGCTCCTAGACTAGGGTTAGGGAAGAACAACAAGAAAAATAGTAAGCTGAGCATTTTCTACCCAGGGTTGGTTGAATCTGTGAATGCAGAAGTTGCAGATACAGAGAAACAACTATATATAATAAGACAAAGTAAGTTTTAAAAATTCTGTGGCTGGAAAGAGAACTCAGACTGTATAGTACTTGTCATTTTAACATTGGGAACCTGACTTGATTCCCATGATTCACCTTTAAATAGCCAAGCATGGCGGCCTGGGCTTGTAAGCCCAGTGCTGGGGAGATGGATCCCGAGAGCATGCTAGCCCACCAGGCTTGACTACTGAGAGTGCTCCTGGCCAGTGGGATGCTGTCTTAAATATCAAATGAAATCAATTAATAAGTCAATGAATCAATCAGTCAGTCACAAAAAGCAAACAATAACAACAACAAAAATAGTGATTGGACTCTGGTTCTTACATGCACATATACCACCACACAGTAAAATATGTACACACAAATACAAACCCTGAATGTATCAGCCAAAATGTACAAGTTCTCACGCACAGATGTACTGCCAGTAACAGATGTTTTCGGCTGTTCTCACTACCTTGAAGCCTGCTTAGACATTTAATTCATTTTTCTTACAAGAAACTAATGTTAAACAGAAAAGTCATAGTCAATAGAAATGAAAGCATATTTTATTTTTGTTTTTCTATGGTTTTAGCATTTGAAACTGAGAATAGCCCAAGATAGCCTTGAACTTACAATCATCTTGCCTTTTCTTCCAAGAACCAATTCTGCAAGGCATGCACCACCAAGCTTAGCAGGATATGATGTTTAAAATAAAGGTTTAAAAGATCCACACAATGTCTCAATTTAACTCAGAAAAATTCCCCATTAGACTATTTTGCCTGCAAGATTTTGTTCTGTTGAGACCACGTGGACTTTATGAGCAAATGGAAAAAATAAAATTTCCAAGCCTTTCTGGAATTTTGTGGTTGTGGTTCTTTTGAGTCAGCTGGTGCTAACAACCGCTGGCATTCTCTGTGAGTCACTGCAAAGTTCTTACCACCAGCAAGAGAAACTGTTGATATACAAGGTTCCCTGACTGCTATGCATGCTTCTGCATTTGAGAGCAGCCTTGGGAGTCTGATCCGGGCCTGTGGTGGAGGAGAACTGTCCCAGGCCCCCTTCCAGGACTCACAAATCCTGGCTTTGCAGGAAATAGTAATTTTAGTTGTCTTCTCAGTAGGCTTTGCCATAGAGCCTTTCTTGTATATCTTCCTGCCTCAATTAAGGAGCTCAGCCGTCTTTAAGACAGCCTGTGTATCAGATGCTGCAGAGCAGCAGGAAGAGCTCATCCCACACCTGTAGAAACACAAGGGTTTCTTTCTTGCTCAATCAACCAGCAGGGTCTGCTCTGCACAGTCAGGCTGGTGGCTTCGTTCCCTGTGAATCTTTCCAGCAGAGGATTTGTTGAAGAGGCTTCATCCATAAGCTTTATGATGTTTCCTCTCTTTCTGTTCTTCCCCATCTCAGAAGAAGCAAAAGTAGTAACTTCCACTAATGGGATCTGTGCCCTATGGTTAAAAATAATGGCAACTGTTAGGAGTCTAATATTGAAAGCATTTAATTGCAGGCTGTTGCATGAAGCTCGACAGCCTTATTTAATGCAGCACTGAAGATGAATTCAAGAACATTTGAGTGTCAGCATAAAGATGTTTGTAGAGAACTCACCTACAGGTGGATGAGTGTGTTGAGTAATTATGCTTATACGTCTTGAAAAGTCATGAGTTTTCACAGGAAAGATTGCTCTGAGAATGTTCAGAAGATCAGGAATTGCAGATGTTACCACTCCTGTGAGGTCAACAGTGGCTCCTTAGAGCACTGCAATGAGAAGGATTCTGAGGATCATTCCAAATAATTTGTAAAATGCCGTGATCAACTAGTGATGTCTGGTATGAAACAGGGAAATGGCAACTCATAGAGGAATGTTTGTCATCTCCAGTTACCCTTCTTCTAGCTCAAAGCATGGCAGTTATAACTATGCATACCCAAGAGTGTGGAAAATGTAACACTATGCTTCATAAAATATACAGGCTCAAATATAAATCACAGGAACAATATTCTAGCTATTCGTTCTTTAAGTCTCACTTAGCAAATACTGTGTGCTGTGGGTCTAGATCTGAATAAGTTCTATTGTTGATCCAGAAGAGTTGCAGTTGACAAAGGATTAAATGAACATGAACGCCATTGCAAAGATCAAAGACCTATATACATGTTAGTAAAGGTATGTCTTAAACCAATGTGTATAGAACAGAAGAAACAATTACCTCTACTTACATTCACAAGGAATGTTGTCAAGAGGGTAACAGGCGTGGTGTCATTTCAATCTGTAAAATGTTGTATTAAGTACTTAGGTTCTTGTGACTTAAATCAACCCTACTGAAAATAGGTAATGTTCTGTATTATATAGTGAAATTACATAACTAAGTGCTACTGGTTTTGATTATTGTCATTGATAATGTTGAATTTTCTATTGTAAATCCCTTAATACTTGGATTCCTTGAATTTTTTCTTACAACAGTCTGACACAAACTTCTATTAAATTCCATTGTTGTTTCTATTGATCTCTGTAGTCTAATCTCCTATACTCACTCAGATGTTTATAGCTGCAATATCCCAGTAAAAGTCTGGGTCCTGATGGCAAAGTATTATGTGTTTGGAAATAATTTAATGTGCCACACTGTGTATTGGCTTCTGAGTTTTCACACTGGCTAACATATATCTAGATTTCCCCTTGCTAAAACTGTCAAATAACTAAAATATCAGTTTTTTTTCTGGGTAATTCATAATAGAATTTATAGATTTGCTTATTCAAAATCCAGAAAACTATGTATATAAATGAAACTTGTGGATAACTCTCAGTGTGTGTGAGACAGAAAGAGAGAGAGAGAGACTGACTTGGATATCCTTTAGGTATGTCTCTAAGTAACTGAAGAAATCTTGTATGTTGTTAGTGTTTAAAAACATACTGCATATTGGACTTGATGGTACATGCCTTTAATCCCAGAACTCAGGAATAGGGGCAGATAGATCTCTGTGAGACTGAGGCCAGCATGGTCAACATAGTGAGTTCCAAGTCAGGTGGGACTATGAGGTGAACTTGTATAAAAAAAAAACAGTAAAACTTTCCAGTGGGTAGGTGTGGACTCATGAGTTAGTGAGGATGGAATTAGGCATAGTGTAAATAAATACCTGGTAAGAAAGTTCTAAGAAAGAGATACCTTGATTTGTATATAGCAAAGAGAACTGTGGACAGTATTTAGATTTTACTTCAGAGAACCATTCCTTTTAAAGATTACATATAAATTTATCTTATATTTTTAATAACCATAAATTAGAAATGAGTTTTATAAATAATATCAAACCAGAAAAACCTACTGTAGAAAATAGAAACCACTTATAATCCTGTCCCTAATACAAAAACCAAGATGGGATTTTAAGAATTCATCTCCAGCTCTCATCAGTGACTTTCCCTCATGTAACAGAGGGTGATGACCACAAAAGGCCACAAATGGACAAAGTGTAGGGAATAAGAGTCTGCAATGTCGGGGTCCCTGGACAGCACTCCTAGATTAAACTTTACCTGCCCAGGGCCCAGAGCCTATTGTGGAAGAGGAGCAGAAAGATCGTAAGAGCCAGTGAAGGAGGCCCATAGCCATAAGGAAACAATCATACGGGCTCCTGGGAACTTGCTGATATGAACTTACAGCAATGATGTCAACATGCACAAGACCCATGCAAACTCAATCCGACAAAATCCCACAGAACTGCAGAAATGGGCAGCAGGTCTTCAAGGAACTATTGGCATTTGGTTATGCAGGGTGAGGGAAGAGTTGATCTTCTTTAAGGGGAGATTCTAGATAAACTGACTAGAGTCTACTGGATGAATGTGCACTGAGGGACACCTGGGTACATTAACTTAACTCAACAGGCCTTAACATATGTGACAATACATGAAATCCAGTAATGGGGGGGGGGGCTATAGGTGGGTGTGGATGGGGAAGGAGTACAAAGATGATTAAGATATTTTGTATGAAATACACAAAAATTCAATAAGATACACACTAAAGACAACAAATAAATAAAAATAATTAATCTCCTTTTAAGTGTGTGTGCTTACACATTTTTTTTATTCATTTCTTCAAAAAATATCTGTTAGACACTGAAAAACACCCATTGCACATGTATGCATCTGTGTGCAACTGAATGTGCTTTTTTTTAATTTCACTTGTCAGATACTGAAAAATTTACTAATTATCCATATATTCAAATCAAAGTTGTAAGCTCTATTTAATTCTAGCATATACTCATTATCTCCAAAACAAACTCCAGTTTCACTTGCTGGTCATTTTTATGCCCTCCCCTCAATGTCTAGCAGACCATAATCTACCTTCTGTCTCAATGGATTTGTTGTTTTTGGACATATCTATTTGCTTATTTTTAAGTATTTATTTTTCTCTTAATTATTAGTGTATATATATATTTATAGTTGGTATGTGTATATATACATATACACATATATAATGTGTGTGTATGTATGTGTGTGTGTGTGTGTGTGTGTGTGTGTGTTATAGATCCCCTGGAGCTGGAGTCACAGAGGACCATGAGCTACCTGATGTGGATGCTAAGAGCTGAACTTGGGTCCTCTGCGAGAGCAGTATGTGCTCTTGATTGCTGAGCCATCTCTCTGTCCCATTGTTGACATATTTATAATAAATAATATGGCTTTTGTGTCTGACTTCTTTCATTTAACATAGAATTTCAAGTGCCACTGTTGCTAGAATGAACATACACTCCTTCTTAGCTCTGTATAAGATCATGTTTTATGGAGATGTGTTTCCTAGTCATACTTAGACAAATCTATTGATGGGAATTCTTTAATAATGGGACTTTGGAGAAACTCCCACTCTATTTTTCTCTCTTGGTGGCTTCCAGGCCATGGATGTTCACCATAGATATATGCTGGGTTTTCAAGATAGCCACCAAGTTGAGGATGAGAAGAGAGGAAGTTGAACCAGCATAGCACTGGCTGTTACTAAGGACACAGCTTTTTATTTTTCTAGGATACCTGCTCCAGATTGCTGAAAATCTTTTGTTATTTTCCAAAGTTCTGGAAAAAGTTGATTATGACTGATTTTCTTTAGTTATGACTTTTATGGAGAACAAAAGCTTCAGAGTCAACATTTGATATTCATCAATTTGTTTTGTTATATAGAATATTAATAGTTTGCAGTCTGAAAATAGTTTTCCTGTCCATATCCATGTACTTATGTTAGTTTCTCAATGGTTGTTCTTTGAATTACTTTACTTCTTCAATTTTTTGTGTGTTTAAGCACAGGAAACTTTACATGCTAGAAAAGTTCAAACATTTTCTCTAGACTTTAATTTGTCTTTGAGCAATAATTTATATTAATAAATGAATGATGTTGGTGTAAATTATTCATCATAACTTGACCCTAAATGAAATGCTGCAGGAAATCTTCAGTTTGGTTTTCATTCTCATTCACCTTTTAGGCCCCTCTGTCCATTCTGCAGGAGATAGTGTCACCAGCTTAGCCTCTATTTGCCTCAGTATTTGTTTCCTGATTTTTGAATATCTCTACTTGGTTGAGACAACTTTCATGAGCTGTTGTTCTTCATATTCAGTTGCTTTGAAGATACCATCATTCACTCAGTTTCTTGGCTTAACAACCTTGATATTTCTCCATCCCATTTGTCATACTGAGTGTATTTTCTGATATTTTTGAAATCTGAAATGCATATTTTTCTTCACCTGTTGTTGACTTAATTCAACCTGTTGTCCCTTCATGTGAGAAATTTTGCCTTAACTCCCCTGCCCACCTCTTCCTTAAGAAGAATCACTCTCTAAGGTAGATATGATCTTCTGCCTTCCAGCTTTGTATTGTAGCACAGGTTGGAGCTCCCAATATAGCCAAAGATGACCTTTAACTTCTGATTCTCTTGCCTCTGCCTCCTTAGTGCTGGGATTACAGGTGTGCATTACCACACCCAGTTTGTGCAGTACTGTGGACTGAAACCAGGACCTTATGTGTGACAGGCAAGCATTCTGTCAATTGAATTGCCTCTACAGCCATCCTTAAAATCATTCAAAAGCTGAACTTTTGGAATTATTTTTCTCTCTCTAATCAACAGATGATCCCTTCCAAGGATAAGAGTCATGTGGTCTTATTTTTAAAAAAATCTTATATCCAGTGTAGTTTCTTGAATATATTAGAAATATTGTTCATTAGGACATTTTTACTATACTTTTATCATTTTCATTCATTATAATTTGATGGTATTTAGATCCCTCTCCCCATCTTCAACTCCCCTTACTGTGTCCTACCTAATCTAATTACTCTATCACACACACACATTCACACACACACACACACACACACACACACACAATTTGGCCCATGGAGTCTGATTAGTGTCCCCACTGGAGCCTGGTTAACCTACCCAGAGTCCCATCCCTATAAGAGCCTTACAATCTTCCTTCCTCCCCTTCTACAATGATGCCTAAGATCTGGGAGGAAGAAGTTTGAAACAAGTGTTCTATTTAGGGATAAACAATCTGCAGCCTCTTGTTCTCTGCACATTGGCCTTTTGTAGGTTTCTGTGTTAATCACCATCTCTGGTGATTCTCTGGTGAGAGTTGAGAGATGTATTCAGCCTATGTGTAGAAGTTGCACAGAAGATGTGTCCCTTAAGGTTGGGCATCTTAAAGACACTTACTCTCTGGATTTGACCAGTTGTGGTACTCTGTGTTAATCTCTATTTGTTGCAAAAGAAAGTCTTTTTGATGAGTAATGAGATATACACTTACCTGCACATATGAAGATGCATATTTAGAATACACTAGGAAATTAGTTGGGTCTAAAGGTATTGAAAAGTAGTTTTTTTTTTTTTCTAGTATCTATGCCCTTCCATCCACATGTACTTGGTTATCTTTACAGTACCATGTAGGGCACAATGCAGGATGGACCTTAGCCAAGTCACCTGCTATGAGGAATAGAGGAATGGCTCCTTGTGGGCATGGCACTCCACTCTAGCTAATCATGATACCAGCTTTTGCCCAGCATCTGGAAAGAACCCTGCACCGAGATAATCAACCTGGGGACAGATTACTATTGGCTGCATTCGGGATCCCACCCCGTAAGGTGATTGGCTGACCAAACCTATAAGACCCCTTGTTCTTCCTTGAATAAACAGCTTGCAGTGGCTTGCCATCCACATGCTTCTCGCTCAGCCTTCAGAGTGTGTGTGTTTTGATTGCGCACCTACTCACCCTCTTTTGGTGGAGACCCTTCGTCCCCTCAGGCTGGCCCTGAATGCAGGGACCCCCAACAGTACCACACATAAGTTCTCTCCTGTTGAGCAGACCTTAATTTCAGTTAGCCATCTGTTGATTACCCCCAACATAAAGGTGCCACTAGTCCATCAATAGTGGTATTTTGCTGGACCAATCATTATTATTATTAGGCTTTACAGTTGGGTAGCACAATTGATTGGTTTTTCTCCCTTGGCACCTTGCATAATTTTCTCTGATACCATAAGAGCTAGTCTTCAGGGAGGAGGCTTCCAGGTTAGTTTCAGTTCCATTCTCCAAGTTCAGTGTCTGAACTATGGTATGTTTTTAAATTCTGTGATGTAGTCAAGAGCTTTGGCAATAGATTGTTTACTTTGGATACATTAAGATATATTGGATACATTGGATTACACTGAGATAAAGGAGAAAAGGAGTTCAAGAGAGGAGGATGGTAGGGGCAAGTGTTATCAAGGGGAAATGGGGAAAAGAGAGGGTAATTTAACTTTGGAGATGGGGAATGGCATAAAGAGGGAGTGAGAGAAGAGGTAAATAAATCTTAGTGTGAAAACCAGAGAAGTGTATTAGTTCAAAGTCTTATTGAAAAGTACACATCCCATAATTCATTTTTGATGAGTGAAGCTCTAGAAGAGTGTATTAAATTTATCAACTAATTGTATTGGAATTTCTCTCCTATTGACATTATTTTTCATGCAAAATGAAGCAATTCATGGCACTGATTTATTAAAATGGCATTTGCGGGTTAGACGTTTCTAACTCTGGTGGATCTTGGGTAGCTGTCAAGCATGACATACAGCATAGATTTCCTAGCATTTCTCAAGCTGAGCAGATACACCTGTTATCACTGAGTAAGATAGCAAAATGCTTTTAGTGATAATGAATAAGAGGAGAAAAAGACTACTGTATGTCTTATTAGACAAGATCCCAAAGACACAGCGGACAGGATAAAATGCAGCAGTTGGAGTGTAGATGCTGCAGAGAAGTCTTAGATTAAGACATTAAACATAGATCTTACATGAGCAAGTGTCTTTGAAAACGAGTCAATTGAATATTCCAGAGCTCTGACATGTTCTTGTAAACATTGTGCTCTTTCTTTTCCTCAGTAAACATACAGACCTGTTGGTAGCCATGAGTGTACTTTATGTTCCTTGGTCAGGTGGCCACAGAGACTAAATTGTGAACAATTATTACAAGGTATCAGCTTGACCTATTAATTTAAAGAATAGCTCAAAAGAACTGCTGTTGGTTTTCAGCAAAATAGTCACAGAAAACAGAGGTTACATAATGTTCAAAGAAATTGTGTAACCAGTTATTGATACCACTGTTTCATATATTAGTGATATGCATCCAGGAAAAAAAAATGTAAGAATTTGTATTTACACAATTTCTGAACTGGCTCTGCTTGTTAGTTCATTCATTAATAAATGTTGTTTGCCTGTATGTGCACACACATTACAGCTTGTGGAAGATAATTTTAGGGAATCAGGTTTCTTTTTTAACCCTGTGGATCCCTGGAATCGAACTCAGGTTGTCAGAATTAGAAACAAGCAGCCTTTACCCCTGAGCCATCTTGCTGACTCTGAACTGGTTCTTCCAGTTGACTGTTTCATGACAAAGGAACAACTCTATAGAAACAAAAAGACTCCCCCAGGCTAAGAGGAAAACCTGGATTTATGCAGCTATTTTAGGATAAGCATGGATAACATTTGTATAGGACCTTCAGTGTCCCAGAAAATTAAATGCTTTAAGAGGATTAATTTATTGAATCTTCATTTGAAGTAGATAGCAGGATAATTCCATTCATGAATTAGGAAACGAAGGCACAGTAGTTTGACTATCATGTCAAAGCCAGAAATTCATGTCAACATATTATCAATCTGGTATTCTAAGTCAGGCTGTTGAGCTCTTTTTTGTTGACTCTTAGCCAGTCTTTTCTCTCACTCTTTTTTGTTCAAGGAATTATGACTTAACCTTATTGTTACAAGACACTTTTTAATTGTATTTCATGGCACAATCACTCTCTCAAGCAGAATTATGATATTTTCCTAGAGAATCTTAATATATAACCAATTAGCATTTTCCTTACTCCTGAATACAGCCAGACTCCCTTTACCGTATCTCACTTTTCCGTGCTGGTGTGGACTTACTCCTGTTGTGTTGTCTTATTTTCTTTGGCAGTTTGCTTCCTCTTTTCTGTACTTAGGTGATTTGATTTCTTTAGTGAGGAGGAGACACTCAGATATTGACACATGATTCATGGTAAGGTTGATAACAGGAGGAAGGAGAAAACCAGGTCCATGCTGAGATATCAGACTGGATCATCTTAATGAGTCAAAGCTCACACAGGTGATACATTCATCTCAGGAGGACGGAGCCTAAATGTGAATGGGGTGATCTCCAAGAACACCCAGAAGTGAAACCAAAGCACCTCAGAAACATTCTCCTTAGGACATGGGAGCATCAGTTTCTAGCTTGCTTAGTGATTGAGAGAATTAAAATACATGCAAAATTCCCAACATATCTTAATTTCAATGATTCTTTACAGAAAATAATGTTGATAGATAAGGGCAATTGATTATTCTAGTGACCTCAGACCATTATTGAATGTGGGAGCCTGTAATGCCAAATATCCTTGCACTATCCAGTATAATTCTTCTTAAAATAAAAATTGTTTTATTTGTGTGTGTGTGTGTGTGTCTGTGTGTGTATGTGTCTGAGAGAGAGAGACAGAGAGAGAGAGAGAGAGAGAGAGAGAGAAAGGTATGTCTGTGACTGTGGGTGTACTTGTTCCCCAGTGTGTTTGGAATACAAAGGAGAACTTTCAGGAGCGAGTTTTCTCCTTCCACTGTGGAATTCTGGTATTGGATTCAGGTCATCAGGCTCCAAGTTCTATTTGCCTGAGATCTGAGTTGCCCGATATCTGAGTTGAATCTTCCTTCTATGACCTGGGGCTTAATTTCTTCTTTTCTTTTCTTTTCCTTTCACCTGGCCGCAGGATGCACGACACGATTATCCCATTTCCTTTATTGCTCCTCTTCTGTAGTTTAGAAAATCCTTCTCTTCCACCTGTGAGCTAGGCCTCCCAGGATCTGCAAAATCTTGAGAAACGTGAGCACCTGGCTGTCAGAACGCTCACAATATTGGTTGGTGTCTCTGGGTCCTGCATGTCTTGATTCAATTTTAATATACCATGGGAAACAGTGTCTGCATAGAATACTGTCACTTTTTTATTTCCTTTAGTCCTGTGGTATTTCCTTGCAAATCAGTACAACCATTGATATTTCAGTTTACATATATATGTATATTTTTTCTTTTTTCCTCCAAACCAAACTGAATCTCCACATCAGACAATATACTCTGCCAAATACTGAAGGTTCTGAGATGAAATGAATTTAGAAAGCAAGATGGTTAAACTAATTGTCTAGTCAGTGTGTGCTCATTTTTATGAGTGCTAAGCATGACAGAGGGAACTCTAGTGAGGGGCGCTGATTGTCTCAGGATAGAGGGGCTCAGGCAACAACAAGGGAGGATTTAAAACCAGGAGTGCCAAGAGGATGCTGAAACACTGCTCCTCTCCCAGCATTCATCTTTCATTGATGGCCCTGATCTTTACTTAGAGGAAGCATTGCGATAATTTAAGCAACAAAACATCATGGTCGGTTTCTGGCTGAGGTCTAGGAGGTATTTTGGGTGTGTGGTGGAGCGAAAAGGGTGCTCATAATCTCAGTCAGAAATCTCCAACCAAAGAGATAAAGATATCAAGAGTCTATAATAAGTCATTGGATGGAGATCTAGGATTGAGAGATGGTTCAGAAGTATTATCAACAGAATATGGGGACAGATTGGATGTGGGAGTTAGAGAAAGCAGTGTTCTAACATGACTTCAGTGTTCTAACTTGATGGAAGATGTTATCTTCTAGAAAGGTATGCAGAGGAGTGGCTTTGGGGATGTGGGGGACTGCGGAGCTTGCCAGAGCTGCTGTGGAGCCAGAACACCCCCATCCTTCACTTGTACATCTAACTGTTAGAAATATAATTTTAACTACTGTTTAAAATAGGGTACAGTCCTTGGATGAATGTGAATTTTGTAATTAAAAAATGTATCAGTATTATTCTGTGAGAATTATGAAAGAAAAGTATGATTATAGAAACAGGCATGGAAAATATTTAGTAAAAATAGCAGTCTTTCTAAGTCAGATATAAATTCAATAGGAATAGAAGATTTCCTAACACCAAAAACCAAACTCAAAGTATACAATTTCAAAATTGACATTTTAATATGATGAACAAAGCATTTTATTATAATACAAAAAAAACAAGTAACCTAGCTGATCATATCATTTTATATTGTTTAGCCTCTTGATTCAGTCGCCAAGGTGAATGAAATAAACTATGTAAATATCAGAGCCAAGAGAACATCATAACCATTCTTTGTGAGCCCATAAATGGTAAGATGATGGTAAGATTAAGCAGTTTAAGAGAACAAAACATGAATTTTGTAGGGATACAAGATATAAGAAAAATATTAAATATAAAGCTCTTGACAGGGAAAAAAATCAGATTACATGACCAGGACCTGTAGATAAAAGCTAGGAATGTCTTTATAAAAACAATGTGAATCTACCTTTTAAGAATGGCTGAGATAAAAATAACTCAATAATCTTGAATACATGTCCTAATCCTACATGAGAAGACTTAGTATTCATATGATGTCATCCCTTACTAAATAAATATATAAATTCAATGCCATGTTAACCACATTCCATTCTTTTTCAAAAGCATGCCCACATGTGTATTCTTGTGCACATATACACACCATGCAATGTGCTTATTTTGAAATTTGTGTAGGAGAAGAAGTGAGAGTTTCCAAATTGTATTGAAATGGCATTTAAGAATGAAGTGTTTATGGAAGTTTAAACTAGAAAATACACAGTGATGTAAGCCATCAAATGCTAACAGCCTTCTGCTTTAAGGACCGGTAATACTGTGTTCATCATGCTTTAAAAATACTACTTAAATGACTGGAGAGATGGCTTAACAGCAGAGTACATATTGCTCTTGCAGAAGACCTGAGTTTGTTCCCAGCACCCATGTTGGGCAGCCCCACGACCACCTGAAATTCCATCTCCAGAGAATATGATGCCTTGCCTTCATGTGCACATAGCCCCACACAAACATACACATACACATTAAAAATAAAGGTTTAAAACAATAATATTCCCTTAAACCTTTTGATATTTACAGTGTTTTTTTATAGTCTAAAATGAAACATAAGAAAATAATGCATCTTACATATTTGAATAGAGTTATGCAAAATTATACTAATAATTAAAATCAACTTCAGAAGTGCTTAGAAATTCTTTATCTTGTAAAAGTAGTTCATTTTTAATACTTAAGTTGGAATAACATTTTTTTCTTTTGAAAAAGATTTCGGTTATATGTTCCAAACTTGCCACAAACTTGCAGCCTTTGTGCCTCAGCCTCCTGAATGCTGGGATTACAGGCATGTGGTACCATGTTTGCTTAAGTAACTGTATTAGAAAGGAATTCCTGAGCAAGCATGTATCTTACATAATTTACATTCTACTTGGGGGCAGCCAATAAATAGATAATATTGACATAAATAAATAAATATCTAAAATAACTCTTCTGCTCCAAGTGCTGTGAAGAAAAAGTAATGTTAATTACAACTTTGTAGGGGAACTGCTTGAGATATGTGGGCAGGAAACCTGTCTGAAAGTAGGCCATTTGAACCTTCATTGAGGAGACAGGGCCAGTTTAGAGGAATAGTTTTCAGGCAGAGACCCCAGTTGGGCCAAATGTCCCGAGAAAAGGATTTTAGTGTGTTGTAAGGACGTTAAGAAAGAGTCAAGGTAGAACCCAGGATACCAGCTGGTGGCAATGGTAAAGTAGAAGGACTAAGCTCCTGTAAAACTGAAGGGTGTTTAATGTCAAGTACAACCAGAAAGAACAGGACTATGTTCCTCAGGGGATGATCTAACCTGATATAGAGCTTCTCAGTGATCACCTCGATGGCTGTGTAGACACTGGGCCTTGCAGATGGAGGGAAACTGCAGAAATAAAGGGCCGCCTGAAGTCTCAGTAGAGCAGCGATCCTGGTACAGGAGGGACTTACACAGACGTGATTTTAGACAGAGGAAGTCATAAAGAATAACATGTAGACTGAGGGCCTGTTCTGGAGCTAGAGCCAGCACAACCTGCTGGTAAACTGTGCCTTGGCTATGAGACAAACTCGCAGCCTGAGCCCGGCACTGCACACTAGCGCCACTTACTGGTTGGAAGGCTGAAGCAGTTATGGCTAGTATGTTCCAAGGTTCTCTTCCACAGTGGGGAAAGGCGAGTTCCTTTTGACGTGATTGCCTGTTGGGAAGACTCAGGAAACAAAGTTGCCTCTCCAACAGTCACTTAGGTATTGCCTGTTACCATCTTGTCCTCCTGGGGGCTGTGTCTGCTAGCTGGGTACAAATGCCACTCATGTCACTGTCGCAGTGAGCACGTTGGGGTTTTTCATCCGTCAAGGTTGTGCTTCTCTGGTAGTTCCAATTTGTCAGTATATTTCATTCTCTCTGTTTGCAGAAAAGAGTTTACGGTGGTATAATTCACATAAAATAATGTATACCTATGTAAAGTGTACACTTTGATGTCTTTGACATTTGTATATCTAAGGAACTATCAAATAAATCAAAATGACCTATTTCTTTTTTATTTTTTGATCAGGTTCTTTATTCCTTTTAAAAATTATTGAAATTTGTATATTTCATACAGAACATCTTAATTATCTTCTTACCCCTTTTCCACTGACACCCACCAGTAGCCCCAGCTCCCCCCCCCCACCATGGAATTTCATACATTCTGCCATTTGGGTTAAGGCCTATCATATCAAATTAGTGTCCTTCAGTGACAGTGCATCTACTGAGGTCTATTCAGCCTGTCTAGAGTCCTTCCCTTTAAAAAGAATAACTCTTCCTCACCCAGCAGTAATCAGCTGCCAATTCTTTGACTCAGATTGGGGCCGTCTGTCCATTTCACATTTCAAAATGACAGATATTTTTATGCTCCAAAATTTCTTCACACTTTCTGCTAGTTGATAGTCCTTTGAGAACTCATTCCTAAAATATCAATGATCTCTTTTTGATTGTTATTGATTTTTTTTGCATTTTCTAGTATTTAATAAAATTTAATCATGTATGATTCTTAAAAATTATGTTTATTTATTTATATTTTATGCATATGAATGTATTGCCTGTATGTAAGTAGGTGCACCCATGTTGTGCAATTGCCTGAGGAGGACCCTTGGACCTGGAGTTATGGACAGTTGTTACCTGCCACGTGGGTGTTGGGAACCAAAACCTGGTCTTCTGCAAGATCAGTCAGTGCTCTTAAACACGGAGCCATCTCTCCAGCCCCAGATTTTTATCAGGATTTCTTCTTTTGGCATGGTGTTTTATAGATTGATCCAGGATTTTACCTTCATTGATCCTTTTCATTGACAAGTCTTATTTTAATAGGCTGTACTTTATTTACCTGTTGCCAGACATTTGTTCCAGTTAGTGATTATCACAAATACACCTATTATGTATATTTATATGAGTGGTTTTTATGGACTCTTGTTTTTATGTGTTGTGGATGAAGATGTAAGGATGGATTAAGTGGATTTTATGGTTGCTATAATTCAACATTTTCAGTAACTGTCAAACTCTTGTTTGTATCATTTTGCATTCCAGTCATCAGTGTAAGAGAGTGCTCATGGGTTTAATTTTCAATACATGGTGAAGTGAGACATGATATGTTAAAGATTTTATTTTTAATTTTATTTATGTGTTTGCATATGTGAATGCATATATGAATGCAGTTGCTTGCAGAGACTAACAGAGGAACTCTAGTTCCCTGGAGCTAGAGTTATAGATGGTTGTGAGCCACCCAACATGGGTGTTGGGAACTGAGCTTGGGGTCCTCAGCAAGAGCATAAAGCATTCTTAATTGCTGAATCATTTATTCAGTCCAGACAGAACAATTTTTACAATATATATTTTTATTTAATTTTTGTGAGTTTGTACAATACATCTTAATCATATCGTCTGTATCCCTCATAGTCCCTCCTCGGGTTTCATGCATTCTGTCGCATATGAGAAGATGTACTGAGTCAAGTTTGTGTCCCCAGATGTGAGTTAATGCATGGGACCTGTATGAGTCTATCTAGCATCACTCCCTTAAAGTTCAACTTTCCCTCACCCAGCATTGATCAGCTGCCAGTAGCTCCCCGGTTAAGCTTGGGGCCTCCTACCCATTTTCCTAGTTCTATGCTGGGTTTTTGCCACCCAGGTCTCAGGGACCATTGTGGAAAGTCTGTAAGAGACAAGGGTCACGCGTGATGGTCTGGAAATAGAGTTTCCTAGAAGGCTGGGAACTTGCTCACATGAACTTACAGCAATGGTGTCGGCATGCACAAAACCCATGTAAACTCAAACCAGACAGAACATTTTTTTACGTTTAGTTTTAGTCACTAATTGCAAGTGTTATCTAAACAACAGAAGAATATATTCACATTTATGAGACATTTGTGGCTGAAATGGTCTGCTGTGTGCTGAATGCTTTTGTCATCATGTTTATTGATATTATCAGGACTGTTTACTTTGCATACAACCAAGGGCAAGCACAGCCAGCATCTTAACAGTTGTGCTGCCTGAACATGGTAACTTACTGTCTCATGGAATTTCTAGACATAATCCTTTAGGTTTTTGCTGAGAAGTCATACCTGTTTTATCTTACTCCAAGCAATATATTTAGTATGCTTTTGAAGAGACTTTGCAATGGCTATCATGTAAGACCCAAATATAAGAAGATAACTAAATTAAGTCTACTGAGGCTAGAATTAAGCAAGCAAGAGTGGTGAGATTTTATTAATAGGAAATCTAGATTAAAGAAAACTCCAGAAAATGAGTTTCTTGATAGTTTAACTCAAGATGGATGTGGGAAGTTACACAGCTTTAACCAATTCAGGGAACCACATCAGGTCTTATCACAATTGAAATTCAGCTTTCAGAGGAAGACTGTAACGTTCAGGGACAAAGGTTTTACATTTCCTTTCTCCTCTTCTCTCTGTGTTTCTGCCTCTGTCTCTCTTCGCCTCCTTCCTTTATTCCCTCCCTACCTCCCTATTTGATTTTTAACTTCAATTTCAAAATAATTCACTTCCCAGCATGTGGTTTTATCTCTAGAAGTACAGTTAGGTGTTTAACCTCTTCTGTAAGGAACAGATTAAAGTTCACTGGGGCTGTAGAAGAGAAACAGAAAAAATACAGAAAATCTGTTGCCTGGGAATGGGAAAGGTCCAATATCAAGTCCCAGGACCATGTGGAGTCAAAACCATAGTCGGCATCAAGTGAGGTGGGAAGTCTGCTCTTGAGAGTCAGTTCTCCCAAGACTAGAAACTGCAAATGAAAGAGGTATCCCCTCTTCCCAGCATTTGGATTCTAGTTTATTCAGTGTGCGCCCCTCAATGTGTCTTATCTCCCTAAACCTGCTTTCCTTGTTGCTTAGAGGAAATGAAAAAAAAATCAGCTTCTTAAGGCTCATTGCCAATATTAATGAGTTAATTGTTTTACCGATGTCTAAAAAATACTATGTTGTGGGGAATGTGGCTAACCTCAACATTTCCTTGTAATGTTTCCTTCCCATTCTTTGCCTCCCCATTTCTTGATCGATTGCATAATCCAGTATTTCTTTACTGGATAAGTTCATCAATGAATATTTCATGTCATTATATCAGAATGACCTTTTCCCCTAACCTATCTTTCTATTTTGTTCCCTGAGAATAGTTCAAATCACCCTTGTGACGGTATGAAAGCATCATTTACTCTAGACAAATCAGAAGAAGAAGAACGGCCAGGAGAGCTGGACATTCTTTTCTTGGCCCTTTCTATCACAGGAACTCGGGTGATACCTGTTTTTCTGGCTGTTCCCAGTGAACAGGTACATTTCATTCTTTCTCTCCCTGTTCTGGTACAAACACTGATGTACATTTCCTTTTCCAGAAAATAAAAAAACTCTTTCAAAGCAAAACCTCCTACTGAAGATTATTGTACTTTAAAAGAACCACCTCTTTAAACCACCAGCTGGTGCTCTCTGTTATCTGGAGCTAATGATTTATCTTACAATTTGAATCTCTATATGAACCTGTAAAAATAGTGCCTTGGGGTTTCTAATAAAAACAGAAATTTCAAGATGTATTTCTTTAGGATTTTCTTCTCTTTAAATCATCAGAATTACTTGTTTGTATAACCAAAAAGGCCCACTATTTTTAATATAATGCTTTTTACTTATACTTTTGAGAATTTTGTACATGCGTATAATGTATTTAAATCATATTCTCCCCTCTTCTTACACTTTTTACCAGATCTCCTCCTCATGGCCCCCTCCCAATGTCGTGTCTTCCTTTTTATAACAAAAAATAAACCTACTGAGTCCTGTTTTTGCTGCCTGTGTGGTCATGAATGTGGAGCCATCCACTGAAGTGTGGTCAGCATACCAGGGACCCAGGGACCAAACTGCTAAATAAAACTGATTCTGTCTCTGTCTCTGTGTGCCTCTCTCTCTCTCTCTCTCTCTCTCTCTCTCTCTCTCTCATCAGCAGCCATCACCTATAAATAGCTTCTCTTCGAAGGGGTGAGGGCTTGTGTAAGAGAAGAACCTACATATAAAGAGGGAAAAGAATCCATTAATACAAAATTGTTTAGTATTCAGAGAAAAGACTTAAACTGAATATCCTATTCTTTTCTTAGATGTTGTTTAAAGAATAAAACTGAAAATTCACTGTTTCAGCAGTCCCTAAGAATATGTCTAGCTTTATAGACCTGTCAGGAAGGCTCACAGGACACCACATCTCACATACCTCAAGGTACTCATGGCTATGATTTATTATAATAAAAGGGTACCAAAAATCAGCAAAGAGACCAGATGAAAGTGACAGCATTGGCAGAGTCCAGGCCCAGGCTTCCATGGCCTCTCCCTGTGGACTCAGATGAGACATCTTTAATTCCTGTGTGAAAAATTGTAATGGCATCTGAAACAGCACCCACCAGGGAATCTTGGCCAAACCTAAGTTTTGAACGTTTTTTTAACACATAATCACCTTGACCTGCACACAGAAAAAAATCTGGAAGGAAAATAAGTATTCGACATCAACCATAGTGTTTACAAAAACATGTAAATACTCTTAACTGCTTTTGTCAAATAGGGAAGATTTTTACCACTGTCATGAGCTGTCAGGTTTCAGGATGTCAGTCAAGGGCAACTTTCCAAACAGAACTGTCTAAGAATAGCACTCTCAGGCCTGCAATGCTAAGTCTTTGCTAAACAGGAACTAAATGTAGAATATATCTGACTCTTAAAATTAGTATTAATGATATGACACTGGAAATTTTAGCAAAAATTTAATCTATTCAGTATACTTGTGGACAAAAATGATGCCTTGATTTTTTTCCCCCAGTAATATTTCATGAAAGGGATTATATCTTCCTCTTATCTTTTCAGAGAACAATCCAAAGATAGTAAAGTATTGCAGAAAGAAAGAGACTGAAGGCACGTGGGGTGCAGGCGAGAGGGTCACTCTTCTGTTCTCATTAGGAGGTGAGCAGGGCCCAGGGCTCTGCAAGAGCGGCACTGAGGGAGGGGCCGGTAGGAGGCTGTAGGAGTGGCCCAGATTTGCTACTGAGGAGTGAGGGCAGCTGGAGAGAACAGGGTAATGGCACAGACCAACGACTCAACAGGTGTAACACCAGGCGGCAACAACAAACCCAACGGATTCAATCTGCTTGACGGAGGAAGACACTAAGCAAGGTTCTGATATTTTAGAAGTCGGTTTAAGAAAGGATAATATTTTAGAAGTCGGTTTAAGAAAGGATAATATATTCTTCACACCTATCCCACCAAACACATACCAGGCAATAAGAGTCAATTTCAATGGACAGTATTTGTTTGTATGTGTATGAAGGTGTGCAGTGCACATGTGTATGATCACATGTAGGAGTCCAAGATCAAGCTCGGGTGTTGTTCCCAGGAAAGTTCTCTGCTTTGTGTTTTTGAGACAGGGTCTCTCACTGGCCTGGAGCACACGGACTAAGAGGCTTGCTGGCAGTTGAGTCCCAGAGTACTGTCCACCTTCAGCTCGCAGGGGCTTGGATTACAAGTGCATGACATCATAGTCAACTTTTTCTTTGGTTTCTAGACATCAAACTCTGGTCCCTATGCTTACATGGTAGGTGCTACGTAGACTGAAATGTTTTTCTTGCCCTGACAGCACACACATAAACACATACATATGCATGCATGCACGAACACACACACACACACACGAATAGACGATGAGAAATGTAAATAATACATGTTTTCCTCTTTTATTTTTAAATTCTGATTTCTATGATTTCAGCTGTAATTAATCAAATTGTTCATCAGTGTCTTAAGAAAGTTATAATTATTTCTCTAGTTCAAGGCAATTGGGACTGGGATACAGATTAGTGGTAGAGCATTCAAGTACCACACACACACACACACACAAAATGGTCTGGGTTAGGTTCCCAATATTGCACACAAAGAAAAAGCAACATTATCTAATGGCTATTTTTTCCACAGGGAAGCTGTTAATCCTAGTTAGTGATTAAAATCAGAGACACTGGAGTTGAAAGTTAAAAATGTATTTGTTTAGTACACTGATTTTGTAGTTGGTGGGGACATACCTTGTCTGTGCTTCAGTTGATCATCCTCTCAGTGGGGCTTATAATGGTGATTAAATGAGATGTTGATACTGGGTATTTTCCTGTGTGCTTGACTCAGAGCATGCACTCAGTGCTCTCTATAGGCTGTTTGTATGCTAATATAAATCAGATGATGGAGCTGTGGTCTCTACCCTTAAGGCCTGTATGTAGTGATACACAGTTACTTTTCTGTTGCTGTGATAAATCACCCTGACCAAGTGACAAAGGCAGTTATGGAAGGAAGAGTCTATTTGGCTTATGGTTCCAGAGGGAAGAGTCCATCACGGAGAGGAGGCATGGTAGAAAGCAGAGGAGGAGCAGCCAGCAGAGGGTTTACATGTTCAGGCAGGTACTTGCCACACACACACACATACACACACACACACACACACACACACACAGAGAGAGAGAGAGAGAGAGAGAAAGAGAGAGAGAGAGAGAGAGAGAGAGACAAGGCCATGAACTCTCAGACCCCACCTGCAATGACACACTTCCACGTTCCTCCAGCAATGCCACACATCCAGGGATTCCATGATTGCCCCAAACAATGGCACAAGACGGGACTGTGTACCAAGTGTTCGAATACTTGGGAGACTACAGAAGACATTTTCATTCAAACCACCACAAGTGAGAAGTTACATGTAAAGTAACTTCTGTCACTGTATGCCATACGGTGATCATAGAGGCGTGAAGTGCAAATGAGACAGAGTTGAGGCAACCTGAATTTTGCTTCGGAAGTACAGGCTTTGGAAAAGAAATGAACTCATATCATGGAGCCTGGAAATTCTGAACGAGAGCTCTGTATTTGGAGACGATGAAAAGGACATTCGATCCAGACAGTGCGCAGGTGTGCTGGTGGATTTAGAAGTAGTTGATGTTGGTAGAATATAAAATATGAGATTTAGGGGCAGGATAGAAGACTCAGCAGTTAAGAGCACTGGCTGCTCTTGCAGAGGACCTGGGTTCAATTCTCAAGCACCCACATAGAGGCTGACAACTGTCTGTAACTCCAGTTCCAGGGGATCTGACACCGTCTTCTGACCTTTGTGGGCATTGCACAACATGTATGTACTTATATACATGCAGACAATACACTTGTACACATCAAATAAAAATAATAAAATATTGTTTTTAAATATGAGAATTAGAAGTAGGGGGAAAAGACACAAAAACCAAACAAAATCAAGATAAATGAATAATCACATTGTCTGGAAAAAAGTGAATTATGCATTTTCTGGGTCTAGATGCAATTATTTTAAATATTATATACTTAAATGAGAGATTTAAATATTACAGTTTGATATGTTTTGACATGTGCAATCATGTAACTTACACCCCTACTAATAATGTGTAAAGTCTTTCTAACATATCAATTTCATTAGCTCCTTAAGTTCAAACCTATAGGCAACAATCCCCTAGGTGACCTCCTTGTCAGATTTCCTTCACCATGTATTAGTTTTGCTCAACTTAGTATCACATATAAAGAGAAAGGCATCTTCATAGTCAGCATGTCAGCATCAGTGTCACACTGGGGACACACTCCTGGGAAGGGGGAACCTCAGCTGGGGAATTTCCTCCATCAGATAAGCCTATGGGCGTGTCTGTGGGGCATTTTCTTGATTGCTGGTTCATGTGGGTAATACCATCCCACAGCAAGTAGTAGGTCTGGGCTATATGAGAAAGATAGGTTCACATGCCAGAAACAGCAGTCAGGAGCAGTGTTCCTCTACGGCCTCTGCTTCAATTTCTGCCTCCAAGACCCTGGCTTGGCTTTTTTTTTTATTAATGTACTATAACCTCTAAGCCAAATAAACTCTTTGCTCTACAAATTGCTTTTGTAAGCAGAGAGAATACTAGGACATTCATTCACCCAAATATTTTTGAGATTCTTCTATGTTTTAGAACCTACTTTGATAATTTAAACTTTTAAATTATTGTTTAGTATACATTTGAATGAATCTTCTATAAATATATTTATTCTTATAATGATGAATGTTTGAGTTGTTTTCAGTTGGGGGTTATGAAGAATAAAATGACAATGGAGTATTTTGTACAATCCTTTATATATATTTATAATATTTTTTATTTTGGACATATTAAGGGTAGAATTGGGAATTGTCTGGTTATAGATACATATTGAATCTTGTAAAGATCTTTTTTTCAAATATATAATACCACTTAACACTCCCACCAGTGATGTAGGGATGCAGGAGAATTCTAACTTGTCCTCTATCACTGCTAACCTTCGGTGTGACCTGTCTGAATTTCAGCTAGGCTGATAGGTATTGAAATGACATTCAAGTCCATGACTATATTGGATAATCAATGAGTTTTCATGGGCTATTGACTTGTGAAATAACTGTTCAACTCTTTAAACTTACTTTTATAGTTTTAAAAGCTGTTTTTATTTTCAAGAGTTACTTCTTTTGTGGATTTGTGTTTGTTTCTGTTTTTGTTTTTGAGAACAGGGTCTCCCTGTAGCTCTAGCTTATCTAGAACTCTCTATGTACCCAGGTTGACCTTGTACTGATGAGGTCTGCCTGCCTCTGCCTTCTGAGTGCTGAGATGTAAGGTGTGCGTCACCTTACTTACAATTCCCAGATAGCCTGACCAGGCCCAAGTGGATGAATTTGCACTGAAGTACATCAGGGCCCTAATGTTTAACTGGATAAGACTCAACTCATGTATGATGGAATACATGACATCTGGTGGAGATTTGTGGGAGAATGGAATGGGGAAGAGGTCTAAATTTGATTAAGAACTGTTGTATGAAATGTATAAAATGCAATAAAAAGAGTTTGTTCTTTGATAAGTTCGTAAATGTGTATAATGCATTCTGGTTACTCTTCCTCTCTCCAACACTTTCTGACTTTCCTCTCACCTACCACCCACCTCAACTCTATACCTGTTCCTTTCCTAGATTTGTGCCTTTTTACTTATATTGTGACCTCTTGAGACTAAGCAGTGGAGCCTCCTGGGGTCACAGTAGGTGATTCTTCCTTTCCCTGAATCTATCAAGAGGAAGCCCACGATCCCCTGAGTACCTCCTCTATCCATGCCTGGCTAATGATGGGCACATTATTGTGCAGACCCCACTTAATTACAGTTGAGAGTTCGTGCTTACACTGGGTGTGTCCTGTTCAGAAGATAGTTTTCATAACTCTTCTCCCTATCTGCAGCTCCTACATTCTTTCTGTGTGCCTCTCTGTCAGTCTGTGTCTGTGCAAGTGTATGCACTCATTTGTGCACATGTGGAGGCCCTCAAATTCCTTGTTGTTGGAGTGACAGGAGTTTGTGGATGCCTGGGTTTTTATGTCATATTTGGATCCAAACAACAGACCTCGTGTTTGCTTAGCCATGCTCTTAACTGCCGAGCCATCTCTCCAGCATTTGCCCCCAGTTTTAGAGCTCCATTTGTCCTATATTTTTCTTCTCTTTGAATGATCTATATATCTGTCTTTTGCAGACAGCATATTTTCAGAATTACTGTAGCTTCATGAAGTCTTGAGATCAGATATCATTTTTTATTAAGTTTTTTGTATGTTTTAGATTATTTGTGTTTCTGTATAAAATTAAAAATCAGCTTGTCAATTTATGCAGCAAAAGTGAACTGGGGCTTATATAGTGATAACATTAAATCACAAATTAGTTTTGGGACATCTGTCAATTTAACAATATGTGCTTTTCCAACAAGCATAGCTATGTTTTTATCATCTTTTTATTATCTCAGAAACATTTCATAGTTCTTGGCATGAAGTTTTGCATGTATTTGTTAAATTTATTGTAGAGTAGTTTGTGATACTTTTCTAAGAAAATATATAATGGCTTTTGATGATATTGTCATTTAAATGCTACCTTCCATCTGTTTATTTCTAGTACATAGTGCATAGAAATATCTTTTATTTTAAAATACTCACCATGTACCTATGATCGATCTAACCTATTTTTAAATGTTTTTGTAGTGCTTTTCTTAAGATATTACTTATTGTCTGTAGGTCTTCTTGTCCAAAATACTTGTCCTTTGTGTGTACATGTTTTGCTTCTTAATTCTTTTTCTTGTCTAATTGCATAGAATGTCTTCCAGCTTTGCTGGATAGCTTCATTTGTCACCTTGATGCACTTGGGTGAAGGAGGATTTCCTTCATTGGACTGACCTGTGTTCACTTATGTGGTATATTTTCTTGATTGTTGAGTGCTGGGAGGGCCCAGCCTATCATAGTGAGCTGTGAGACAATAACCCTTTCTTCCCTGAGTTGGATTTGACTAGTGTGTTTACTTACATCATAGAAAGCTAACTAAAACACAACCTAATGTCAAATTGAGGTGCGGAGAATAGACATTGTGTGTCAATCCCAATTTTAGAAAAAATATGGTTTTGGCTATGTTCTTTGGTGGAAAATGTTCACTTTTACTTTCAATTTACTGAGGGATTGTATTATGAATGGGCACTGGATTTTCTCAAATGCTTCTCTGAATGTACTGAAATGTTCCTACAATGTATTTTCTTTTGTCTGATAGTGTAGTAAATTGTATTGATTTCTGCATGTTAAGTATAAGATAATGCTCATTTAGTTCATATATTTTGTCCTCTTGATACACTGCTGAATAGAATTTGAAAGTGTTTTGCTATACATTATTGCCTACATGATCAGTCTGTTCTACAACTTTCTTTTCTTGAAATGTCTCAGAATAGCTTTGATATGAGGGCTGTATTGCCACTGAACATGAATTAGAGAGTGTTGAGTTTTTCTGTAGTTTTTGAAAGATTTAGTGTAATATTGGTGTATTACCTTTAAATTTCTCTTAAATTCAGTAGCTGAATAAACTAACATTTGGTTTGTGGTATGGTACTGTGTGAAGACTATATTTTATTTAGGAATATTGCATCTGCTTTCGTAGGTCGCAGTCACTGTTTTCTGCATTGCCATTTTCTCATTTTTGTTAAAATGTTCTTAAATAGGTTTATCCTCACAAGAAAGAGGAGGTAAGAAAGTTCCCAACTTTTAGTTCTGGAATAACGTATATTTTATGGAATATCAAAAAGCATTTCTTCTTACAATTTTACAGGAAACCACCCTATGTTATCTGAATATGATATCTACTTGCAATTTATCTGAAACATTTTGGCCATATTTTAATAAACTAAACTTCCTGAAAATTGTATGGAGTCATATCATGCTACTTAAAATTTTAATAATTAAAAATGTCCCATAATTTTCTATATTCTCCAGTAAATTTGGAGACTGACAATTATCTAGTATATTTGGCTTGTAAAAGCTGCCATAGAGGATTAAATTAAAGTAAGGATGTTTGATGAAGGTAATTTAAAATGTCTTAATTCACCCATATTGTGATACTTACTTGTTGGGTGTACACTTTTTACAAGACAAAGACTATATTTATTTTCTGAAAGATTTTCAGTATTTTAAGAACATTTTCACATTACTGTATTTTAGATATTCTCCTTATTTTGGTTGTGTTTATCTCAATTTTTTCATAATGAAATAGCTTAAATATTTTTTATTACTTTATATTTTATATGAACAGTCAAGCTGGGATTTATTTTTCAGTTCTTACATTTTTAATTTTTAAGTGATTTGTGTTTATTTTTATGTGTATGAGCATTGTGTCTACATATATGTATGTGTACCTGTGGAGGCCAGAAGAGGACATCAGATCCTCTGGAATTGGAGTTATGATATGTATGGACCACCATGTGCTGTTGAGAACCAAACCTGGGTCCTCTGCAAGAGCAGTGAGTGCTCTAAATTGCTATTCACTCTCTAGCCCCTGCAGTTCTAATTTTTAATGTATCTTTATATTTGATTAAACCTCCAATTACGTGGATAAGATATATCATTAAATAACATATAATCAAGAAAGGAAAGAAAAACATTACCCAGTAATCACTTTTCAATTGCTTATTCTCTTACATTAATTTATTAAAATAGCACTTTTGAGCCTATGTGGCATGGTTTGGGGGTCATGTATGCGCTCTGCACACTTATCAAGCGGGGTATTAGCACATGTGAGTTACTATTAAAATGCTTTGTGCCATCTTTTCTTCTACATATGGTCTTGATTTGGAATCATTTTTATATGCGGTTTTGCCAATTGCAATATTTTCATAGTTGGAAATCACCATGTTTTATTTCTCTTTCTTAAATTTTGGAATTTACTAGCCACTAGTTCTTCAATGTAACCTCAGTTTTATTTTCTCTTTTCTTTCCTTGGGGGGTTTCTGTTTGATGCTGGAACTTCTGGTAACACCCTGTGATCCTCTTAGGCTCATCTTCCTTCCTCCACACTTCATGTCCAGTTTGGGTATTTTTTTGATAGGCTCTTCTTACTCTTTGTTAAGCCTGTTCTTATATCTTCTGTCTACTCTAAATCCTTGCTTTGGGTTCGTCCTTCTAAAACTGAGTTTCTCAGTAGTACAATGTCCATCTGATGCTTTATAGATTCTAATTTTCTGTGGAAATATTCTATTGTCAAACATTTTGTCCCTCTGTTGCCAATTTCCTGAAATATTAGTCATACCTCCTTTTAAGCCTTTATTCTGAAAAGTCTTTAGGTCTCTCCTTGCTGATTACACTTACTTGGTTGTCACTGTACTGGTTTGTCACTGTACTTGGTTGTCACTGTACTTGGTTGTCACTGTACTTGTTTGTTTGTCACTGTACTTGGTTGTCACTGTACTTGGTTGTCACTGTACTGGTTTGTTTGTCACTGTACTTGGTTGTCACTGTACTTGGTTGTCACTGTACTGGTTTGTCACTGTACTGGTTTGTTTGTCACTGTACTTGTTTGTCACTGGTATTTGTTTGTCACTACTTCCTCATCCTATTGAGACCTAATGATTTCAGCTTGTAAAATATTATGGCTCAAATATGACTTTCAATGACTTTAATTTCTCTTTTTTGAGAATTGTTTTGGAAATGAGTTGATCATTTTGTTTCTGTCAGAACTATCTTTTAAAAAGTACTATTTATTTTTATTTTATGTGTATGACTATTTTGCCTGCATGTATGCAAGTACAAACTGAGCATCCAATACCCATGGAGGCCAGAAGTGGGCATTTGATCCCTGGAACTGGAGTTATAGATGGTTGTTAGCCTCAATGTGAGTGTTGGGAACTGAACACCATTCTTCTGCAAAAGCAGCCAGTGTGCTTTAACCATTGAGCCAAGTCTCCAGACCTCAGTCAGAGTTTTCTTTAGATCTCATTTGTTTCTGTTGATTTAAAAAAAAACAAATTTGGATTTTATTAAGAAGTATTAATATAGATTTGAGCACAGGCATTAGGAGACTGGAAGAGAGAGAGAGAGAGAGAGAGAAGAGAGTAACACACGCTCCTTAGTGGGTGAATGTTTCTCAAGAGAGAGTAGGTTTATTTTTTTTTTCTGTAGTTACTGTTTTATTTTTCTTTTTTAATTGAAGTTTTGGAAATTAGGGACATAAGTCAGACTCTATAGGCCAGATTATATATAAAAGAGTGTTTTCTCTAGTTTTTTTGAGACAGTGTTTAACTATGTAGCTCAGGCTGGCTTAGAATTCATTATGTAGTCTTTTCCCTGAGCCTCTTAGTCATATCTGTATCATTTGTAATTTATAGGGTTTTTTTTCTTTCCTACTCAAAGAAGGAAATCTCTAACAAGATTTAGTGCTTACATGGAAATTTATATTATGCTTTGTTAGTCATCTGTTGGCTCAATTCCCCTTTGTTTACTCACACATGGATGCTGGATTTGTGCACAATGCACATAGAACACCTTTAATTCTTTAGTAGGTCTTCCTTTATCTAAACTGAATTGGTCTGACATAGTACTCTTTAAAAAAAAATCCTTCCTTTGTGACTTTTGGAGAGCTGAAATAGCTAATATCCTTCAGTATAATATGCAGATGTTAGGATTTCTTCTACCATCCCACTTATAGAACTTTACTTAGCTATTTGGATCTCAACTCTTAGAGTTCAAAGAACTATCCCCAAGTTTTTGCTATCTTTTAACTGGTATATTTTGGAATCTTAAAGAAAATGTGGAAAAGCTAATGACTAATCTGATTTGGACCTGAGATCCTTTGCCTGCCTAAAATAGTTGTATTACTAATTAACTGAAAGGTTTCTAAATTTCCATTATCCCTACCCCTCTCTTTTTTCTACAATTTTGTTCTGTTTAAACACCACCTATATTATTTTCTTTCTATGTTTTGACAGCCCGCATGGAGCTCACTAAGTACATCAGGTTGGCCTATATCTCACAGAAATCTGCCTGCCCCTGCCTCCTGAGGGCTTAGGAATTCCCACTTTTTTAAAAACAAACTTTAGATAATCTACCTTTTAAAAAGCTAACCTGGAGGCTGATACTGGAGAGGTGGCACAGTGATTAAAAGCACTTATTTCTCTTCCAGAAGATGTGAGTTCAATTTCTAGTACCCATATTGATAGCTGTAATATTTACTAGTTTTAGACTTTTTCTAAGGACTTCATGGATATCTTGGTAAAAATCTAGTAAAGACTGGGTAACATATACTAGCTTAATGAGAACTGGTATTTTTAAGCTTTAATTCTTCATTAATTTTCATTTGTTTCTTCATTTGATTCATGGAGACATAAGCAGTTTTTTGAGTTGCAATATACAAAACAGGATATCGTCGAACAGATTGTAGCTGGTAAACATAAGAAAGTAGGTAGAATGCACAGTAACAGTCTTCGTAAGATAAAGTATTTATCAGTTTAGATACATATATGAAGAAATCATGACAATTTATAAGCGCTCCCATACCAGGTTTATTGACATGAGATTAAAGAGTACTAAATGGCAGCCCAGTGTGGTGGTGCACACTTTTAATTCCAGGACTCTGGAGGCAGAAGCAGGCAGATCTGTATGAGATCCAGGCCAACCTGCTCAACATAGTGAATTCCAGGCCAGCTGGGGTTACAGGGAGACCCTGTCTGAAAAACAACAACAAAAACAATACTCAATAAGTTAAATATTAGTTCATTATGAAAATTTTGCATGTATAAATATGCTAATTTTCACCTTAATTCAATTTACACACATAAGAAAATATCAACTCAGGACAGTCCCATCGCCATCTCTCTGAATGAAGTTGAAATAAACAATGCCAAGGACAATGACAGCCAGACACCTCCTAGAGAGAGAAAGCCTCAATCATGATTCATTTTCCCTCCCAAGGAAAATTCTCTTTTAAAAACAGCAAAATCACACACATAGCCACTGACAATGTCAACATGTGTTACTGGATTTGCACCAAATTCAAGGTTACAGTGGCATTGTGCTCTGCGAGCTTTGCCTAGGGAAAAAAGTTATTAAAGAGGAACAAATAAAGGGAACTGAATGGTTCTGGGTTAAGTGCTGGAAAGCACTTCAAGGGGCCCTTTTATTTTGGCATTTATTCATGCACAATGGCTTTAGTATTTAAATGTGTTCCTTTTTATTGCTGAATCCATTGAGGCGATAAACTGTATCTTTGTGGGGCTTCCACTGTGGTGGAAAGGCAGGATGGTCATCCTGGGAACGATAATTTAGCTACCATGTAGACTAGCTAGAAGGTATTTTGCTAGAAGACAAGTGCTGGGTGTGTATATAAATGGTTTCCAACTTCAAAAAATATACTTGTTCTACAGTAGAAATTTGGTTGGGTCTGAGGAATTGGGAATGAATACAGAGAATAAAGAAAGAAAACAGGATTACTATAGGCACTTTGGTGGTCAACAGATTGATTTCTTCCCCTTGGTTTTCGGAAGGAAATAAAACATTTGCAGGCTCTTTACTGACTCCACTTGTTTGTGTTGGTAGAGTGTCAACACAGTGAAAAGTCCATTCTTCTTGCAGTCCAAGAGTATAATCACAAAAGAAACAGTAATCATGAAGGTTAATGCAATGGTAGTAATGAAAATCAACACAATGTGTGTGTGTGTGAACTAAAGGCAGATCCCATGCTAGAGTGATGGCCCGAGTATCCTCCTGAGGTTGTCTTTACTTTGTTATACTACGTGTGACCACAGAACCTCTTGTGCTTTTGAATGCAGCCGAGGAACTATTCACTTCCTCATTTGGTAGATTCATTCATTAATTCATTCCTTTGCTAATATTACTTGGTCTCTTCTGCTGCTCTTTTTGAATTTGCAATAACATTTGATTTTCATCTATATTTTCTCAGTTTGTTCACATAAAAGATGGTTGTTAAAAGCCTGAAACTTGAAGTATTTCATTGGTATTTGCTTAGGTCTCTGGCATTAATTCAACATTGTTACTTTTGTATTCTTGAAGATAAAGTCCTATTTTGGTTTGACTAGGACTTTTAGAAACTTTTTCTATGCTGAATGGCTTTAGTTTTCAACTTGACTCATCTGGGTTCAAGGAGCCTCAACTGGGGAATTGCCTCCATTGGCTTGGTCTGTGGCCAGAACCAGGGGGCATTTTCTTGATTGTTGAGTGATGTGGGAGGGCCCAGCCCAGCCCAGCCCACTGTAGATGGTGCCACCCCTGGGCAGGTGGTCCTGTACTGTATAAGAAAGCAGGTTAAGTATGGTCTGAGGAAGCAAGCCAGTAAATAGTGTTCCTCGGTGGCCTGTGCTTCAGCTCCTGCCACCAAGTTCCTGCCCTGAGTTCCTATGTTGGGCTCCCTCAGTGATGAACTGTGACCTGGGAGATGTGAACCAAATAAACCCTTTCCTCCCCAAGTTGGTATTGGTCAGAGTGTTTTGTCACAATTGAAGGCAAATTAGAACAATTTCCATCTAGATAATTTGTTTATGGCTGTTTAGTATTTAAATGTACTAGAGTTTGGTTAAATGGAAGACTGACCATAAGGTGAGTGGGACAGTTTTATTTAGGTGACTCAAAATTCCAAATTTGCTTGTGTATAACTGTATTTGTGACTAACATCTGATGAAGGGTCCAAGCCTAATATAACTGTACCAAGGAGAAAGTTCGAGGAGGATGTGATCCCACTGCAGGGGATGGATAGAAGAGCTTTTTATGTTGATAAGAAATATTAGTGCACTGACAGATGTGTCATGTGTGAACACTCAAGTATTTATAGCTTGAGAACAAAAGATATTACAATAAAAAGCTGGAAAATGCAAATATCTAGAATTATGGAGTGTGTGCTGCATTGGAGAGATGGAGAGTGTGAGCAGGTGGCTCAGGAGGTGAAGTGCTCAACTGTACAAGCCTCAGGACCCGAGTTTGGAACCCTGGAAGCCATGGAAAAGTGGATGTGGCTGCATGGGTCTGTAACCTGGAACTGGGTGATGAAGACAGGTAGATCTTGGGTGGCCAGCCAGTCTATCTGAAACAGAGAGTGCTGGATTCAGTGAGAGACCCTGTCTCCAAAAACAAGATGGAAGCCAACAGAGGAAGACATGCCTCTGGCACCTCTGGCCACCTTATGTGGACACACAACTGAATGTACCTACACACACGCATATAACACACACACAAACATACAGAAATAAAATAAAATAAAGAATGTGGACTCTGCTGTTCATAAAATTTCAGTGTTTATGACTCAACTTTCTCTTCTCTATAATGTGAGGAGCAATGTTCTACCTCAGAGTGGCTATTGAGCAAAGGGTAAAATGCGGACACAGAAATTTGTGTTTTTTCTCTTAGCTACTGGAAAGTTAGCTATTATTTATACACGTTTTAGTTAAAAATCTCCATAAGTCAGTTTCATGATAGGAATAACAATACATAAACATTTCACAGTCGACTATACATGTGTTATCCAACATTGATTGGGCACAAACCTCATTTTAATATTAGGTCTATTAATGAAGAGCTCCTACTTTTGTTGGGCTCCTGACCTCATTTCTATATTTATAACATAAAGAATTTCTGTGCATCAGTTTTTTTTTGACAGGGTCTCCCTGTACCCCCAGCTGGCCTGGAACTAACCGTGTAGACCAGGCTGGCCTGAATCTCACAGAGATCTGCTTGCCTCTGCCTCCTGAATGTTAGTATTAAAATTGTGTGTGTGCCACCAGGCCCTCTTTTCTGTACATTTTTTATTAAGATTTAGCTGTCTTCCAGTGTTTTGCTTTCTCATAAAAAATGGCACCTGAAAACCACTTGGTGATCCCGTGAATATCTACAAAGGCAATTACCAAAATGGAGTGCAGACATGGTTAATGGGAAAACTCCAGTCTTGAGTCACTAAAAACTTTATGAAATCTGTCCTAGACTACTACAATTACACCAGGTATGGCTTCCATTATTTTGTCTAATACTGATGCTACCATTAAATTCAGCATAGATTTTTATGTTTTTAAAACAAAAAGGTGGAATGGTTTGCCAAGTAGTATTGACTTTTGATTTTTGCCATTCATGATATGAAATTGATTGATTGATTGATTTTGTGTGTGTGTATGTGTGTGTGTGTGTGTGTGTGTGCGTGTGCGCATGCGCTCGTGTGAATTCAAGGCCGGAAGAGCAAGAGAACAGGCATTTCTGGACATCTAACCAGAGTAGGATTTGGACAGGAGCATTCTATTTCTTTTGTGTTACTGCTGCTCAAGGCTGGCCCATGGATCTGGGGCGTTGGTACCACCTGGAGGCCCAGGAGGAATGGAGAGAGTCGTCGGGCTCCATGTAGACAAGAGGGGTCAGAATGTCTGCCCCCTGGTCCTGTGACACACAGCGACACCTGAGAAAGCATGTTCTAAACTCTTGAAAATTAAACTTATACTTTAGCTTAATTATAGATCCTGAGTCCCAAAAGGGAAGTCTCAAATTGAGGAGAATAGAATCAATATTAGTTAGGTTGGCAGTTGTTCTTGAAAATTCTGGATTCAAAATACCTCCTTCAAAATAAAATTTCAAGATCAAATCAAAATAGATTAGCCATTTTCAGGAAAAATAAGTCTCTGACAAGTTGGAGGTTATAAGTTATAGAGAAAAGAAGATACTTAAAACAGCACATGGCCTATTAAAGTCTCACATGAAATTGGAAAAACAAATTCCAGAGGTAAATGTGTCATCACATCTTATAATTTACTAATATAGTATTTCTAATTTTTGAACATTATATTACACCTAAGAGGCTGATGCAGGAGAACTGTGAATTTGAGGCCATTGTGGGCAGTAGGTGAGACATTGCCTAAAAACAACAGCAAGATATAGAGCAAATAGTTCCGTCAAAGTATTTTTTAATGCCATACATTTTTATATCTTCTAGGTCAGAATTTTCTTTTTCAGTTGTACATGTCAAACATGTATCAGGTAGCTGATATACACATACATACATATGTGCATACATATTGCAGCAGAGTATAATGCAAATGATTCACTAATACAGAAGTATGCCTTAGTAACAGACTCACAGACACTGCTACTCCCTGCTCTGACAAGAAACTCCTCACTGCAGCAAGCTATATAAAGTATTGACATTCTCATAAATACCCAGTGTTCTTATAAAATGAGTAATTAATCCAATAGGCACTCAATAGAAAATTAGGGAATTTATAGGTGTATGATAGGTACTAAGGACAGAGTAGGGATCAAATCAAATCAGTCCTCTTGTAGTGCTTCCAGTCTGTTGTGGCTAACACACATTAATCGTCATCATACTAACAAATTTATCATTATAAATTACAATACGCATTTACAATGGTTCTGAGAGTACTGGAAATGAGATTGGAAGGATGTGTGGGGAAGACAAGGGTTACGGCTTCAGGAAGTGAGGAACAGAGTTGGGGGTAAGAGTTCAGCATGAAGACTCTGTGGAGTAGGAAGGAGAGCTGGTTTAATATCCACACAGCCATGATGGTGTAAGCAGGCTCTTCTAAAGGGAAGATCTGGCCTGAGATGGAGCCAGTCAGAGAAATGGGTAAGGAAGAGGTTGTCGCGGGCAGGAGCAGCAGTGTGTAGGAAGGACTCGAGCTCCTGTTTAAAATCGTTCAAAAGTTGATGCTGAAAAGGCTGCTCAGCAGTTAAGAGCACTCGCTCCTCTTGCAGAGTACTGAGGTTGGATCCCTAGCACCTGCATGGTGGTTAACAACTATCTGTGACTACAGTTCAGGAAATCCAATGTCCTTTTCTGGCCTTCATGGGAATTGCTTGACACGGGTGCACTTACATACATATAGGCAATACACTCATACACATAGAATAAAAATTAACAAACGAACAAATAAAACAGTTTTCAAAAAGAAACAACCCATTGATACTCTTAAAGAGAGGACCATGATGTGAGAATAAATATTATTTTCTAATTTTTCTACTCGTAAGTTTGATTGGCTGTGGAATGGAGAACACATAAGATAGATAGTAAGAGGAAGGGCTGTTGGAAGTAGACACGTTGGACAGTGGTAGCAGAGGTCCTGGCGCTGTGTAGCTGTTTCTTCTGAACTGAGCATTCTCTCCTGGAGGGAGGCTCAGAAGGCTCGGGAAGCTTTGGGAAGATCACAAGGTTCTGGGAACAGACAACACCGGAAGCCTTGGGAGCTCAGAAAGTGAACTAGTTATTTTTCTTGCTGCAACAAGATTTCTGACAAAAACAGTGTAAAGAAGGAAGGGTTAATTTGAGCTCACAACTTGAGGGTGCAGCCCTTTGTTGTGGGGAAGTCATGGTGACAGGAACATACAGCAGCTGGCCACATTCTGTGGTGTCGTGTCCCCGTCCGTCCCTCCACCATCAGGAAGCAGGGAGGAGCTCTATTATGTGATATGGGACTCAATGCCATGGACTTACGCACACCTTCCCATCTCAGTAAACTCAGTCTAGACCACCCCTCAGACATTCCTAGAGGCTTGTTTCTAGCTGACCCTAAATTCAATCATGTTCACAACCAAGATTAGCCAGAACAGAAAGTTGTAACATTTGTAAGGCGCTTCCCCAGGAATACAAGAGCAGCGAACCACCGCTGGGCAGAGAGGCCTCTCCATGGGGCTGTCTGCAAGTTGGACAGGGAGCTGTAGGATGTGGCCTTCATGAACACTCACCCATGCTGGGATGGGCTTTTTGGAAAAGCAGCTGCCCTGTGTCACTCTTGCTCCTGTAGGTAAACCCTCATATATGTTACTGAAATTTACCCTCAGCCAGGCCATTGTAAGGAACCTCAGGAAACACATTGTTTTACTAAGCTAGCTTTGTTCTGAGTGGAATTGTTTCTTTGGCTTGTCTTACTGTTTTATCTGAGGTAAACAGATTTTGTTCATCTTCTCCAGGAAAAGTCACAGGACACCAGGCAATAAAGCTGTGGGGATGGAAAAGATAAAAAGAAATAGGTGGCAGTGGTATGCACGAGGGTCTTGAGCAGCAGCCTGATAGAAATCTAACTGATTTGATATCTGGCTTTGAGGTGGCAAAGACATGTAAATTGGGGTAGGCAGTTAATAATTTGGTTTTGGAAATTGAAATATTCTTTGGTTCATAATCTATTAAAGCATCTGAGTAGACTGACCAAAGCTGACTCCCTAAATGAGAATCGTAAATATTGTATTTCTCAGTAATTACGGTATAACCGAAGCATAAACGTCCCAGTTCGCTAATATAAAATCCAAATTCCACTTACCAAATTGGCAAAGAAATTACTTTATATCCTGGACCAGATTCTGCTTTTTCTTTCGTTGCATGGCGGCCCTCTTGAATGTAGCATATTGGTGGAGGTGGGGCTGAGATTGTACTTTGGGAGGCCATGCTTTCTTTTTAGTTAATCATGACTAATCTAGTTCCTTACAATACATGTTTAGAACCAACTGTTAAAGTTGATTTCTTCCTAGAAGTGAGAAAATAATACTTGAATCAGATATATCTGCATTCTAAGCCTGCTATTGTTACATACTATTCTTTTTTTTTTTAAAAAAAAAACTTATTTTTGAGAATTTCAAATGTAAGTATTGTTCTTGTATTTTTCCACCCCTCCCAGTCCTCCACTAGCTCCCTCCCATGCCCGCATGTCCTCTTAATTTCTTGTCTTCTTCATTACTGTTTCATAAACATATAAATGTTTATAGAGATACACATGACACACACACAAATATATGGACAGATACATTCATTCCCTGGAGAAAAGTGATTCTCTCTGTCAGCAGCCATTGATTGTCTGTATCTGGGACCTGGTGAAACTTCCCCCCTCCTCTTTGGCATGTCAACTGGTTTTGGCACGGTGCAGATCTTGTTAGGCTACCCTACTGTGGAGATTCCATTCCATTGAGAAGGCTTTCCTGTCATGTCTAGTGTGTATTAACTGGTTGCTTGTTAATGTTGTGTGAAGGCAGATCAGTTTGCTCTCGTGATACCCACTTTACTCATTCACAGAGAGGCACTAAATACCAGGCAGCTCATAGAACATATTCATTACTAGCAATTAACAGGGCTTTTGAGAGGATTCAGTAGAATATTACCTGTAGAATACTTATTCCAACGCTTGGTGCATGATAAGTAGACCATTAACATTGTTATTGTTTGTAATATTGATATCACCAAGTTTTCACTTATCTCTTTACTTGTCAAGTAAGAAACATTCGTCACTCAGTTCTACTTTGCTATTTTTAATTTTTAAAATGATTTTGATCATTACATTTCTTTCTTTTGTATGTGTCTGTGTACCATTGTATAAGTGGAGGTCGGAGGACAACTTGCATGAGTTAGTTTGTTTCTTCTACCAAGTTGGTCCTGGGACTCAAACACATTCTCAGACTTGATGACAAGTGCCTTAACCTGATGAAATATATGGCCTCCCATGTTCTCCTTTAAAAAAAACAAAACAAAAAAAGAGGTTTATTTATTTTCATTTTATGTGTATAAGTGTCTGCCTGCATATATGGAAGTGCACCACACTTGGTTTGGTTGTCTGCCAAGGCCAGAGAGGGCTCTGAAACCCCTGGAACTGGAGTTACAGATGGTTGTGAGCTGCCACGTGGGTGCTGGCAACTGACACTGGGTCCTCTGCAAGAGTAACCAGTGCTCTTACTTGCTGAGTTATCTTTAGCCAAAGGTTCTTCTTTTCATGCTTCCGTATTTCATGTGTCTGGATGTGGGACTGGGGATCAGGGACATGCTTTTGTGCAGAGGTGTTTCCTAAGTGTTTAGAAAGAGCTCTTGGCTGTGCTTCGTGGTTGTTCTGCGCTGACTTACGCTCCTTCCCTTCCCCTTTCCAGCCACAAGGGCTCAGAGCAGGTGCCGCAAGCACTCCTGGTCCTGCTCGTTCACTGAGTACTTAAATATGCAGCTGTTTCCCACCGGTGGGCGCTAGTACCCATGCTGCTGAGGGTGCTGTTTGGGCAGTCCTGCTTCTCAAATATTTTGAAGATCATGACTGCAGCCCCACCCACATTCGTGTTTAACTGCCTCATATAGGACACCTATGTGGGAAAGAGTCTCCCTAACCACAGTACAAAGAAGCACAATATCTTCTGCTTTATAAACCATACAAAATCCCGATTTGGGTTCATTGGAGTGTATATTTACATTGAATTAGCAGGAATAATGATTAGGTTCTATAGACTTATCTTTTCATATATTTGAATGTTGCAGCTCTGTTAAGTCTGAGTTTTAGTTTCTTTTCATTAGAACAGAGGTTCAGTGAGCATAAAAATTGAGTGAAAATATGTTAAATGCTTAAAAAATAGAAGAAAAACTTCTTTCATGCACTTTAACACTTGTAACAAGTAACCCACCTATTGACAAGGGATCTGACTGAATTAAACATGTGGTTGTCACATTTGATTCTTACCTATTTAGCAAAGTGTCCACAACATTCCAGACTTCAGTGCCTATCTGCAAGTACCACACATCTCTAGAAGTGTGCTTTTAGAATGGTTGCTTCCTTGTGCAGTTCAGGTTGACACCAGGTTGACTAACATGCCTTCCGATCAGTTCAAGAAAGTCAAGAAGGTCAAGCACCATATTTAAATCATGCTGGCCTGGCAAACCTTGGCATCTGGTTCCTACGAGTCTGTCTTTACTAATATGTACCTTCAAGGGCAGTACCTGAGTTTCTGAGTTTCTCGGTCATTTTTGACCTGCAGTTTCCTGGCTCTATCATGTTAAATGTGTATTTCCTGCTCTGTTCTTTAGTTTATTTAGCTGTTTCTCTGAGGTTGCTGAAGGGATTTCCTGTTCCCCTTTCTAGCAGCACAATGGAAAGGAATCATGTCTGCCATAATGTACTAGTTCTCCAGGCCACACAGCAAGAGTTATTACAGGCAACAGATAGTTTCATTTTCAATTTAGACACCCATTATTTGATGTTTACAGGCCATTCCTAATTCCGAAGCCAGAATTTATGGCTTGTTCTGGTGATTATCATCTTGGCAATCTCCTGTGACTGGGCTGTGCTTCATCGTGAGCTTTGGGGTACTTCATCTTTCTGCCTCGTACTGATATAGGGCATCACATTCAAATCAACACTCCCAGAGAGGTTTGGTTTATGACTCCCAATGACCACCTCTCTGGGAAAGATAGACCAATTACACTATCCAGTGAAGGAGAAAGCTGATCCTTGAAAAAATAGAAGGGGCCCTTAAACAAAGAAAAGCACGATGTGCATGATTCTGACACTTCTGAATTGAATCAGATGATACGATTGGTTAAGTTCAATCCTCTGGATTTTATTCAGTGATAAGGAACATGAGAAACATGCCCTTTCTGGTTTGCCATATAAACTTCAAATGAAGACTAACCTACAAATCTCTTAAAGATGCCCAAGACAATAGTGCCAGTGTGTTCTTTGGAATCCTAAGCACATTTCAAATGTACCCCAAACATTCCTTCCCCCTGTGTAGCCCAACGTCAGCAATACCTATGTGTAATTACTTTGTATCTACAAATGTCTTTATCAAAATGGTCTCATGGTTGTTGTGATAGTTGTAGCTGTCGGCTTGACACCAACTAGAATCAAAAAACATCCACAAACCTGCTAAGGGAAGCTCAGTGAGAGATGGCTTAGAGCAGTAGACCTGTGGACATGTCCATGGCGGATTGTCTTCATTGCCTTAACTGGTATGATGAAACACCCTGAAAATGGACGGCACCTTTCCCTGGTTTGGGGCTCTGGGCTGTATAAGTGTAGAGAAAATGAACCGAGTGCTAGCATGCACACATCCATCTCTTTCTGCTCTTGAAAGTGGATTTGCTGTGACCAGCTGTTTCAAGCTCTTGCCCCCTTGAGATTCCTGCAGTCGTCCAGGAAGTATTAGCCAAACAAACTCCTTTCTTCCTTAAGTACCTTCTTGTCAGAGTATTTTATCATAGCAACAGAAAGGAAACTGGCACAGATGTGTAATCTAGATTCACACTGAATCGACTGCCACTCCTTTCCAACCCCACGCATGTCAGAAATGTCAAGCATCCCTTCCAAATACCCTGGCCCAGGCAGTCTTGGCTGTGTATCACTTTAAAACTCTGTTTTTCCTTTGAATAGACAATATTTAGTTTTAATTCTCTGTTACCTGGGTTTTCTCCAGGCTGTTCCTTAGCATTAATTAAAGCTTACTGGAGGATTTTAGAAATCTCTACACATTGATTTTCTGTAGGAGAACCACTCAATAGATCTTCATTTTTGAAGGTCTGTAGTGGCACATGTATCTATTACTCATGCTGTAGACCAAGGGCTATTTCATTTCAAGTCTTGCTGATTGGACTGTGAACCAGACTGTCTCTTGCCACCAGGGCTTCTGTCATGGCTTGTCACTTGCCCCTTCTTTTCTCCAAAAGAACAAGAATTAATAAACTGGTCCAGAGCACAATAGTGGTTCAGACCCTGGGTCAGTGTGGATGTGGGGATGCTGGGACCTTATAGCACTGGAGACCGCAGAGATATTGTGCAGTGACAACGGAACACTTGAGGTAGAGTGAAGCTGTTGCCAGGCCCGGGGGTAGAGAGCAGCACAGTGCCGAAGGGGAAGGAGTGGAGGCAACTCAGGTTATAGTGGGCTGGTCCAGGAAACTTCATTTATTTGGCCTTAGGATGGAAAGTTCAGCTCAGCTCAGCCAGTGATGGTTCTCAGGGCAGGGGATCCTGGTGGGGAGGAGTTGCTTTGACCAGTATTTGCACTGATGCCCAGGGAAACAGGAGGCCACTTGAGTTCAGGCACAGTGGAGTGGGACCGCTTCTTAGACCAAGGCAGCTTCAGCTCAAGCCCCAGTGGGCGGAGAAGCAGCAGGATGGAGCCTTTTTGTGGCAGCTTTGCCCCATGGCGTAGGGTGTAGTCACAGCTCAGCTTGAGGATGGAAGAGTCTGGGGGCTCATCAGGCAGAATGGGTTTGCCAGCAACAAAGCCTTGAGGATTGGAGAGTGCTGTTTCTTACCACCAGATCAGGCCAACAGTTCAGCAGTGGATTCAGCTTCAATATGGTGCAGTGCGGCAGGCACGCTGGACACGGCAGGCACAGCAGTGCTCACTCTTCCTTGGAGGCACAGCTGGAAGGAGTCCAGGCAGCTCTCTGAGGCACACTTAGTGTCTGTGAGCACCGTATGAGGCAACGGTCGTGGCACTGTACGCATCCAGAGTAGTGCTGGAAGCTGTCGGCATCCTCCGTTACTCTTACCCACAGGGAGAAGTGCAGCTAGGAGATCGGGTGGGATAGGTGGAGGGTTTCCCTCATTTCTGTCTGCCACTGTGAGTGGGTCTGTCTTCTGTAGGGTTCCTGGCATTTCAACAGTTCCCTTCTGTTATTTCCATCAAACATCATTAAATCATTTTTTTTTTTTTGTTAAACATAGTGTGTGTGTGTGTGCGCGCGCGCGTGCGCACGTCTGTGAATGAGCATGGCACAGAACATGTGTGGGGATCAGGATCACTTGCAAGACTCATTTTTCATGCTTCCACGAACATGGGCTAGTTAGATAAAACTCCTGTTCTTGGTTTGACTGAATGTCCATTTTTATATCCACTTAACCATCTCTCTGGCATGCCAAACATTTTCTTTTTCCTTTGACCATCTTTTTGGGCGGGACAGAGAAAGATGTCTGACAGTCCTAGGAAGATTTTCTTTGCAGTTGCAGGGTGAATTTTAAGTTTGTATTTTTCTGTTAGCGGTCTCTGTGAGTCTTGGATAAGTAGGCTGGACTGAGTGTCCTCAGATCTTTTCAGCTGACTAACTTGAGTTTCATTCTTATGTATTCTTACTATAAGAACTATTAAAACTATCCATAATTCATAAGAAACATCCTTGTTTCTACTGTGTTGTCCCAATAACACAAAGTTAAAATGTGAGATTCTTTCAAGATAGCCTTTGGAACTTCAAACTAAAATTAGACATCTAAAAGACAAGTAAATTTAGCAAGAGCGTGTGTGTGCCTCACTGTCCCTTTACCTTTATACATTAGAGTAGTTCTTGCCCTAACCTTCCTCTAGAAGCCAAGCAATGCTGATACTTTCCTAGTTATCTTAGGTTTTTCTGTGTCACCTTCTTCTCCCAGGTAATTAGAATGTAATTGTCAAACCATCTATCCTGATTTAAATCGACCCTGGTGTCCTACAGTTCAGCCCTACGGCAGATAGAAAACCAGAAGTTGAAATGGTGTTTAATTGGTTCTTTTTTTCCTTTTTCTTACCTTTCTGGAGTGGGGGCCAGGAGGGGAAGAAGTCACGGGAGTCAGAGAGTTCGTGCTAGCTCTGTGAATGCCAAATGCTTACTCTTCTGAACTTATTGCATTGGTAGGGGAAACACAGTACATGAAGCCAGTAATTCGAACAATATCTTAAAGGACTGACTGTTAACATAGATGTGGACAAGTTGGAGGATCCAGTAAAACAGATCCAGACTCCAGGCCAGCAGTTTCAGGGAGTGTAACCATCCCCAGTTCTGTGGGAACAAGGGAGGAGCAAATTGTGTGGTCTCTACTTCAGTGGCACAGCAGTTTTGTAGAATAGCAACCAGAACATAAGTATCCAACTTTTATCTTATCCTCCTTCAATTCCTTACTTGGTTATATCTGCATGAAAATGGGAACAATCTATCATACCTGATGAATGGGAGTAGAGTACAGTAAAACTCACAGTGAGTGGATCAGAAGAATATTGAAAATCACTTGGTAAAGGTGAAATATCTATAAGGATTTTCTGAGAGACAGAGTCAGTAGGATATGCATCTGTGTTTATATATGATGGGATTTATTAGGGGAGTTGTTCTACATGATCAGGGAGAAGAGAGAGATAGCACCAACCTTCTGTCTGTAAGCTGGAGAAGCAGGGAGGCTGGTGGTGTGATCAGTCCTCATTCACATGTCTAAGAACCAAGGAGGCTAATGATTTAATTCCCAGTCCAGACTAAGGCCCTAACACCCTAGGCACTGGTGTAAGTCTTGAAGTCCCAACACCAAGTGTCTGAGCATGTGAGAAAGTATGGGTCCCAGCTAGGGAAGAGAGGACAATTTTACCTTTTTGTTCTATCTGGATTCTCAGTGGATAGACGATGCCAACTTCTGTTGGTGAGGGCCAAAGGCCTTCATTCAGTCTAGGGATTCAAATGCTAATCTCTTCTAGACACACTTGGCAGCCATATCCAGAACTCCTGTTTTATTCCTAATGTGGCTGTCTTAATCCACCCATGTTTGATGTCTGCAACTTATCAGCACATGTGGTTCTGAGTGCCTCTTGGAGGTACCCATCTCACTTGTAATTCACTTAACTGTGAGTATCATATAGTCCTGTAGCTGATTGCTCATTCACTAAAGCTGCTAGTTTTGATAATTTGGCTTTTCTCTATTGATTGACACACTTGTCTTGGACAAAAAGCCAGGGTGACCCCAGACTGACTCTTTTTTTTTCTAGTATTAATACACATATATAGACTGTAAGTGATGCTCATATAGCCACGTTCAGTAATCTTTTCTGCTTTTTTATCAGGAACTAATCAGCCAGCTCTTATAGGTTAGATTTCCTGAGCGTTTGTACTTGTTGTATATTGAGGCTTAGCTACCAAAGACTCATATTCATCTTCTCTCTCGTTATGACAGAATGTGTTGTAGAAACAATTTAAGGGATAAGAGATTTATTTTAGTACTTGGTTTACAACATAAACTCTTCTGCAAGGGAAAGACATGGTGCTGAGAGTAGCTCACAGACATGGCAAAGGGAGCCTGCAGTTTGGTTAGCTTGTATCTCAGTGGACCAGAAGTAGGGGCTTGACTATCACTCTCAAAGGCTGCTTTCCCAAGCTGTCCACTTATTTCAGCTATGCTGTACCAGCAAAGGTTCAGTAACCTTCCAAAGCAGCAGCACTCACTAGTACCAAGTATTCTAAAACCACATGTGGAATATCTCAGGTTTAAACTGTAATATCCTGCCCAAGGACATCATAGGCTTTTGACTAATTCATAATGCAAAAATGCATTCAGTCCAACTTCACAAGTCTCCACAGTCTTAACGGTATCCACAGTGTTCAAAAGTCCAAGTCTTTTCTGAGACATGTGTTTGACATTTGGGATTCATGGTAGCATCATCCTGGCACTAATAGTTTTGGATATCCCGCTCCTTTGGCCCTGACTCCCATGGCATACATGTAGTCTCTGTTAAGCTGGTTTGTTTCAATGCCTGCAGCTTTTACTAACCTGGAGAGACTTTATCAGGGAAGCTGACTTGTACTGGGGCATCCTGGAGACTGTATCTTTTCAGGTACTTCTTGTTCAAATGAATATTTTTCAAAATAGGTTTTCAAAGGAATTTTTTTTTTTAACCTCTGTGGTAGTTTCAGTGCAGAATGCAGTGTTTCTCTTTAATGCCAGTAATATGTTTAGCAGTTACCTCCAATTTGTCTGCCCCAGTCTTGGTCACAACTTACACCAGGTTTTTGCTCCTTCCCCCACCAAAGTGGACATTTTTCTGTTCCACATTTTGTTCTTTTGGGTAAATGTAGTGATAAATGTCTAAGCCACAACCTAAATACTATTTTGCCTTGGAATTCCTCCACTAAGCAAAATGGCCTATTGCTCTTCAATTCTGTCTCACAGGAAGTTTTAGCCCCTGGCCAGAACATAGCCAGATGCATTGACAGAATGTAATGTAAATGGCCTCAGGTCTAAGTCCTATAGAGTCTTTGTTCTCCTCTGAAACCTCATGAGCAGATTCTACTGTCTACTTTCAGTGACATTCTAGTCTTAATCACTCCCAGTAGAATGGCTCATTTACTTTTGCTAACAGAACTCTGGCCTATCGCTTCACACTTCCACATTCCCACTGCAAACTAATCCAGAAGCCTATGGACCACTGTTTATTATGACAATGACCTCAATTCTTAGTAGCAATTTTTAAAATTTATTATAAGATTCCTATAGACCAAAACCTTGGTAATATTAACTTAAGAGAAAGACCATTTATTTTGTCAGATGGTTTTAGGAGATATGGTCCTTCATGGTAGAGAAGGCAGGGCAAGTAGAAGCAGCTCAGGCTGTGGTAGTAGGAACTTGCTCAGCTCTCAGTAGACCAGAGAGCAAACCACTTGGGCTAGATGAGGGCCAAGTTTTAATCCTCACTGCCTAATCCCCAGTGACCCACTTCTGTCAACTAGGCTTTACCTCCTGAAGGCTCTATAACCTTCCCAAACCATGACACCAGCTGGGACCTAGAGGTTCAAACACATGAGACAGTGGGGGAAACATTTCTTCAGATTATACATAAGTTAGATGTTGTTCATGGGATTTTTTTTCTGTTAAAGATGTAGCAACAAATCAACCTTTATAGAAAAAATATTTTCAACAGGGAAGATAACTTGCAGTAATTTTGCACTTATGCATCTTATTGTAGAGAATATCTTTATGTGTTAATCTATACTAAAGGAGAAATTTCCATATGCCAAGTTTCTTTAAAGTGAAGGCTGTCTTTATTGAACTTGTCTGCATTCTGTAGTATTTGGAAGTTCTTCAAGTTATGAATCAGAAAAAGGCTAATCAAGGATACCAGTGAGGGAAAACATTAATGTTGCTAGTTAAAAATTCATTATTATAATAATTTAGTATCAAAATGTAAACATGTCTGCAAGACACAGAGTAGAGTTTGTGAAAGTAAAGGTAATCACAAGAAGGTAAAAATGAATCTGCCCCAACTTCATGTATATAGTTGATCATTCAGACTTCATAAAGTCTACAGTTGGCTAAGGTTTGACATGCTGAGTATTATTTATAATGGACTAAAAAAAATGAAAGATATGGGAAAAAAGACTTACAATCAAGAGACTGGCAGAAAAAGATCTTAAATAAAATAAGTTATGCTCTCAAACATTAGACTCTCAAAATAGCTTTGCAAATCATAAAAATGTCTTTGCCATTGTTAGGTAATGGTTACCATAGAATCCTGGCATCCTTTCTTCTTCTGGAAGCCCCCATAAAATCATAATCAATCCTTTTGGTGGACAGCTAATCCTGTAGAGGGTGCACATTGTCTAGAGGCTAGCTGATGGCTCAGGCATCAATAAAACAGGCTTTCAAAGAGCCAAACCTCATTCTGAAATGTGCCAGGGTCTTGTGGTAATGACTCAATAAAGGAATTTGGGAAACAGAAATGTCAATGTAGATGGAATGTATAATTTAACTTTTAATTGACATTATAGGATTTGTGAATATTGACCTAGATATCAATATTTTATCCACATTGATGATTTCACTGTGTTCAAGGGCATCCAATGAAGCAAGATCTCTACAATCTTTTCGATGTCTACAAGTAAACTTTCCTTCAGTGGATCTGAATTGTGTTTTATGTGTTCATTTGTTCATTGTTTGTCTAAATGCTGTTTAAAAAAAAATTCAAGAATGAGCCTGATCCATGCCTGTAATCCCAGTGCTCAGTTTAATCTTGAGTTTGAAGCCTGCACCAGCTATATAGTATATATTAAGAACAACCTCTCTTGAAAAACGCAAACAAATATAAAATCAAAATTGAGTTACATTAACGAATTGAGCATTAATTAGTTCAGACTACTAATGCAATAGAGCAGTGGTGAACATAGTTTATGATGTCTACCCTTACTGACCTTAAATTACTTTTACTGCTAATAACAAATTTAATCTATCAAATACATTATGAAAGTTATTGATTTTCAGCCTATTCATATATTGTCTCCCTTAATTCTTACAATACCCCCAAAATTATTGTTCTCACTCTGTAGATGGAGAGCCTAAAGCTCAGAATATGTAAATGGCACATGTTCACCCTGCTCATGAATTTTAGAACTAATACTTGGACCATATATTGATTCTACCATAAAACCAACACCTTTTTTTGAGACAGGGTATCTCTATATCCCAGTCTGCCACCATCTCACAGGGAGCTGCCTGCCTCTGTTTTCCAAGTGCTGGGATTAAAGGCAAGTGCAACCGCAACCATCTTACACTGACTTTTAATAGCAGTTTAACCAATTTTCTTTGCAGTGTTAGCGACTGGACCAAGGACCACACACACAACAGAAAAGCACTGTGCTACTGAGAGTGTAAGCGTTATCCCAGTATAGTACAGTTGGTCAGAGATGTCCTGAATCCATTATGAAAAACAAGCCAAGACGGAATTTTTGTTTGCTTTTAACTATAAAGTGACATTGAAGAACTTTTTTACCATTGATCCTCCAAGTTATGGGCTTGTTTTAAATAATTAGAAGAAACATCAGAGGAAACACACACAAGTTGTGAGATTGACAGTTTTCTTATTATTTGGCTCTGCCAAATAGGAACATTATAGGTTACTACAAAATGTGAAAGAAATGACAGAAATTTTAGCACAAAAAATGGAGAAGCTCTTAGAAAAATCATCTCTCATGGCTAAATAACTGGATTATCGTTATTTTCTTATTTTCACTGTGTGAGTCTTATACCAAGTCTTTAAGGGCCATTCATGTGAATGTGTGGGTACTGCCCTGAGCCTTGGCAAAACCTTTAATTTTGAACCTATTTCCTTCCTTTATAGTAACCATAGCTGAGTTCAACAGGCACTGACCTAGGAGCTGGCAAGTCTGAAAACCATTAGAGAAGGGATCTCAGTAAGTTTAGTTTTATTCTGAATGAGTGAAATTAATAGAGTCCATTGTCCATTTCTTAAGTTCCCCATAATTGAGAATAATTGTTACCTCTAGAAATTGTTGGGCTTGAATGGACAAAACGAATTCCTTAGGAGGAAGAGAGAGATGGGAAACAGAGACCAAGGCAAATTATTCCAAAATACAATAGCCAGAACTAAATGTAGGAAAGAATCTGGCATTTAGGAAATAAACTCTTGGTTTTCCAGGCTCTTTCAAACTTGCTTGTTGGTAAGTGGGATGTATCATCTTTGCAGAAATGTAGGATGATTCCTTCCCTGGGAACATCTTTTAAAAATAATTCTGCTTCTATTCATCTTTGGAATTCAAAGGAGATGAGTAACATTCCCGGTTAGACTGTTAGGCAATTAGTTGCTTTCAGTGAAAACCCAGGGGTCTTCTTTTCATGTCTGGCGCATATCACTTGACATCCAGCAGAAATAGCTCTTCTTTGAGAACATAGGCCACAGGCTGCTGGGCTGTCTGTGGTTGGTTAGTCTCAACAGAGTGACTCTAGAGCTCCACACTGTCAGCACCTGAGGGACCCTGAAGATTGCTGTGTCCCAACTCAGTGGGGACACTGTAAACTGTGTCCCCACTGTAAACTCAGTTTACAGTGTTAATAACATTTGAGACCAAGGACAGAAGATGTGAGGCAATTTCCCTTATATTACCTGGGAAACTTAATCACCATTTTTGATCAAAAACTAGATTTCATCCTTATATCATGTTTATCTTACATCTTTATTTAAGTGGTAATGATAAAGATTTTTGCATTTGACAACAAACTGGATGCTAATTAATTTTGCTAAAAATATAACTTTGAGTTTACATATAAAATTATTTGCCTTAAATTTATTATTAACAAAACTGGTTAATAAATGGTTAACCATTTATTCATATTCGAGTTTATACACAGTCTTTAGTTGAGGGCAAGATAGTATATATATATATATATATATATATATATATATATATATATATATGCAGCTGCATGTATATAGATGTATCTACATGTATATACATAGATATAATGGCATGTATATATAGAGATGTATCTGCATGTGTGTATATATATATATGTACATGATGGAGTTAATAATGATCATTTGAAAGATGAGGCAGAGTATAAATTAAAGAATTCCAAACTTTTATGTGTTTTAATGAAAGCACAATGATAGTGTTTGTAGTTTTTTATCAGGGCATTCCATTTGAAAAATTGATACAGGGATAGAGGCAACTGGACTGAATTAAATCATAAACAAGAATTTTCTTTTCAACAAATACCATTGATAATATTCCAGGGTAGGAGTTAGTATTTGTTAAAGCTCAAGAAGTCACCCGGCTGTGCAATTCAGGAAATGGAAGTATGATTGAGAATGGCGATGCTAATGATCAGTAGAAGAGTTAGGGGACCCAGAAGACAGCTCAATAGTTAAGGCACTTGGAAGACAGAGACAGAAGATCCCTGGTTAGCTTAAACTAGCCTATTCAGGGAGCTTTGGGTGAGGGGGAGTAGATCTTTAAGGGAGTGACTCTAGATAGGCTGACTAGATTCCAGTGGCTGAACTTGCTGGAGTTGATAGGACTTAATATATATGACAGAATCCCTGAAATCTGGGGGGAGGGGGGTTACGGGGGCAGGGAGAGATGAGGGAGTCTCAGTTTGATTAAGATGTTTTATAAGAAATGCACATAAATTCAACAAAATATCAACTAAAGAAGAAAAAAATAAAGATAAAAGAGGAACTGCTTCAATATTTAAGGTGAAGAGTGACACATATCAACTTATGGCCTTCACATGCACATGCACACTCCCACACATATGCAGGCACACATACATGCACCTCTCACCCCAGCCCCCCCCCCCCACACAAGCAAGGTAACGAGAGAGTCACACATGCTAACATTCTTGAAGCCTTTTCTACTTGCCAGGTTTTGTGTATCATTTATGTAATGTCTTACAATAATTCTAGGTCACAAGAAATTATAAATTACTACTATAAATGATAAGCAAGGAAAGTAAGACTTTGAAGATTAACTTGTCTAAGGACAATGGCCATCTGGTGATGGAGGTCAAATTCTACCCGAGGTCAACCAGTTGTGTAAACTTACCTTCTTCTCATGTATTTTAGAAAGGAATATGTATACTTTATATAATAGGAATACCAGTTTTGGTTTCAGTTACAACACATCGAGGTTGTTATGATATATGATGGGTTAGACTGAGAGAGGGACTCATCTTGACCTGATCCTATTATTTAATATTTCAATACACCAATCTCCATGTTTTACTGTGTAAACATGAGGAGAGTTGCAAATAACACTGCAGACAATGAATGCCTTGAATATACTGAGGGGTGGGAAATGCCTCCATCTCTATCACTGACTTCCTCTTTGTTCTGGCATCTTCTTGTCCATAATAATTTCCCTAGCAATACAAAAGTTCAAGACACTTTCAGTTCTCAATCTTCTTTCCTAATAGTACGTCTGCTAAATTATTCTGTCCTTTAAAATTTATTTAAACTTATTTTTTCATTATGTGACAAAAAACTTGAAAGTATACGTATTTGTGGAATATGATGAGATGTTTTGATGGTACACATTAAGTCAAAGTAAACATAACTAACACTTCAAGCATTTATCTTTTCTTTATGGCAAAAATATTCAAAATGATTTCTTCTAGCTTTGTACCGTACCAAACCTTTATTTTATTTTTTTTATGTTAAAATTTTAAATATTTATTTATGTGCAAGAGTGTTTTGACTGCATGTGTGTCAGTGTAGTGATACTGTGCATTACCCACAGACGACGTAAGAGGGCGCCAGATCCCCTGGAATTGGTATTATGGATGGTTATTAGCCATCCATGTGGTTGCTGAGAACCAAATGCAGGACCTTCACAAGAACAGCCAGTGTTCTTGATCGCAGTGCCATCTCTCTAGGGCCATGCCAAAGTTCCTTAATCACATCCAGTTCTAATGTAGGACTCACTGATCAACCTTTCTATATTCTCTCCCTCTCTCTCTCTCTCTCTCTCTCTCTCTCTCTCTCTCTCTCTCTCTCTTTCTCTCTCTCTCTCATCTTATTCACCCTGGCCATTGTAAACCACAATTCTATGGGGCACTTTCACTTTCTTTGGATGCATGCCTAGTTATGGGACTTCTGAATCAAATCGTCTTAATTTTAATTTGAGGGGGTGACTATAAAACACATCTTTCTCAATTAGGAAACACAGTGTCCTCTGTCCATCCACATCACCAGCACTCTTTGTCTTTTGGGTGCTAATCATTCCCACTGGAGTGAGGTGATACAGTTCTGTGGTCTGACTGGGTTTCTGCAAAGGTTAACAATGCTGGACACTTTTTTCATTTGCTTCTTTTATGCCTTCCTTTGTGGTTTATTTTATGAGTGTGTGTATATTTTGTGTAATCGTGGTGTGTGCATGGGGAGCATTGAGGCCTACATTGGGGATTTTCTTGATAGCTTGCCACATTATTTTTTCACACAATACACTATTTATTGTTCAGGCTAATTAGTCAAAGAGAACAAGCACTTAGGGGAATAAGCATAAATCATCTAACACTTTCCATCTCTTATATCGAAGAGAAAGCAGGTTGTAGCCTTTCCTGTTGGAAGCTGGGAATGGTAGCTATTATTAATTAAATTTAATGTCTTTTTTTTGCTTGGCTAATCATCATCATCATCATTATTATTATTATTATTATTGTTTAGAATTTGTTTTTAATTATGTGTATATGGGTGTGGTATGGTTGTATGTGTATGTGTCTGTGTGTTTGTGTGTGTGTGTGTGTGTGTGTGTGTGTGTGTATGTATGTGTGTGTATCGGTGTACGTGTGAGTGCAGGTGCCCACAGAGTCTAGAGAAGAACATTGGATCCTGGGAGCTGGAGTCAAAGGCAGTCATGAACTGCCCAGAATGAATGCCAGGAATCAGACTCAGGACCTCTGCCAGAGCATAACACATTCTTAACCGCCAAGCCATATCTCTAGCCCTTCACCTTCTATTCTGAGGCTAGAGAACTTTAGGGATCTGCCCATCTCTGCCGCTGCCATTCAGGGATTACAGACACACAGCAGAGCCCCCTCCCCAGCCTTATCGCTCACTTTTTGATCAGGTTATTAGGGTGTTTATGCTCTTTTTTTTTTTGAGTTCCTTGTGTGTTCTGGTTAGTAGCTCTTTGTAAAAATGATAGTTTGAAAAATTCCTCCCCTCCTGCAGGCTTCTGGTTCACACTGTTGACTGCTGCCTTAACTTGCAGAAGCTTGATAGTTTGATATAGTTTTGGTTTTGGTTTCTGGGCTTTGGGGGTCTTGTCCCAAGTGTTGCTTTATTATGCCAAAGCATTTACTCCTGTTTTCTTCTGTTTCTTGGTTTCCTTTTTTTCTTATACAGTGACTAGTAAAAGCTCTTATTTCAAATGGCAGAGTTGATGTTTGGTTTGTTTTACTTTTATTTTCGTGTCACAGTCCTTGTTTCAGAAGGATTATTCAGCATGCCCGGTTATGCTGTCTTACTGACTTGCCTCTCAGTACAGTGGATTTCTAAAAAAGGAGATTTCATTTTTCATGCCTGTCTATTTGTATATCTTTTATGCCTGGAAAATGTGGACTAGAATCTGTTCTCTCTGCTATTTGTTAAGCATAAAATATTTTTAAAGCTATTTCTACAGAGAAGAACTAAGTTTAAGAGAGTCATATTTCATCTTCACCATGAAATAAAGATTTCACACTAAAAGGGAAATGTTTCACTTTAAAAGCTTGAGAGAAATATCATACATTGAAAAACAAAAACAACAAAAGAATTTTCCTACTATTTCAATTCCATACAGGGAACCTCTGCATTTCCATGTTCCTTTGATTATGAATTTGATAAATTACTATTTGTTTTAATTTCTTGTTTCTAGTCTTTGGGACTTTATAGTTTTCTAGGATTAGCCTCTTGACCTTTTGACTTCAAATGTCTCTTTTTATTTGTGCTACATCAAGTCACTACAACATGTGTTTCAACACATTTTCAATAATCATTTATACAAGAAGCTATATAATAAGCACTGTAATCTCCTGGAGAGAATATGGCCCTTTCATAGAATTATAAATTCATTAAATAGAAGAACATGTGGTAATACACCTTGATTTCATACTTGGAAAGTAAGATACATGGATAGTGTGTTTTTTCCAGTCTTATTCAGACTTACATACTTCTCAGTTCTTCAACAAATAACTGTCGAGCTGCTATCATAGGCAAAGCACTTGATTTGATGTTATGAGGGACAAAGGATGTATGGGAAGGTTCTGTCCTTTGAGAACAATACAGTTTCCTAAGAGAGATCCGTGTGGGTAGACAGCTAGCCTATTCTTGTTACTGAATTGCCCCTTCTACGTTGACCTGCTTTTCCCCTTGAAATGAGCATTTCAGTTCCTGGGCCCGCTGTCACTCTTGGCTATCTGGGCAGCAGCTTGGATTGCTATGTCCCTCACCTGCCAGCGTCTGCCAGCCATCATCCTGCCTATTCCACTCAAACAGAGCCCAAGTTCTTTGCTTTGCTTTACCCTGACTGTCACTGGATTGTTTTCAACACTTGTCCTCCGTAGGGACCTGGCTGTGACCATCTCATTCTGATTCTGCCTGTGTTCTACTCTCCTCGAATCCACTGTGCAGACTTCAGCCCGTTTGATATAATGGCCTGACCGTATCACTCACTTGATTAAATTGTGACTCTCAGATGTCCGTATGGTATGACCAGTTTCATTTCTTAGTGTGGCAAAGGTCAACAGGTCAAATCCTTTCACACTTTTGATGCTCCTTTCAAATACTCCTTAAGATCCATATCTTTGTTCAGGTTATCCCCCCACCCTTTACCTGCCTGACTCCCACACATTTCTCAATACTCATTCATTATCTCCTCAGGGATCTTTCCTTCTCCTCATAATGCAAGTGCAACTCCCCTGAGTCTGCGTTGTACCCCTGGTGCTTTGATCAAATGCTGTGTCTGTGTCTATACCTTCTGTCAAGTCTAGTGTACTGTTTTCTCATCATGTGGTTCCTGTCATGTAGATTTATCTATTATACTGGATCGGTTTTTAAATCAAGGACTATGTAGGAAGTCCACAAGGTGCAAGAAAGTCATAATTACTTAAAAGTCATTACTTAAAATGTCATAATTGAGATGTAACTTAAAAGATACCAATAATAAGAAAAGTAGAAAGCAAAAAGGGAAAAAGATTTCTTTTAATATATTTTAGTGTATTTTTTGGATTTCATCCAGAGCATCTGAATCATGTCCCCTTTCCCATCTGCACCTCCATAGCCCACCCACAGGATTTCATGCATTCTGTCATATGTGTTAAGGTTTATCAAGTCAACTTTGTGTCCCCAGATGTCCCTCTGGGTGAGTTCATCCACTGGAGCCTGTTCAGCCTGACCAGCATCACTCCCTTAAGGATCAACTCTCCCTCAGCAGTGACTAAATGATAATAGTTCCTCACTGAAGTCATGGCCTCCTGGCCATTTCCTCAGCAATATGCTGGTTTTTACCTGAGTTTCCGTGGGTCTTGAGCATACTGTCACCATTGCTGTAAGTTCACATGAGCAGGGTCCCAGGAGCCTGTAAGACTCTGCTTTCTTATGGTCATGCACCTCTTCCCCAGTCTCTTAAGTGGAGGTCCTGAGTTGTGACTGCATTGCATCAAAAAAGACCCATTAAGATATCTCCTTAATAAGTTAAGTAAATCCAAGCATAGCTCCTGTGTGGCCTTAGACACCAAGACCACAAAGTTTGATCCTAACTTCAGTAACAATGGGGATCGAACAAAGGGTTATAAAGCAAAAGACTGATAAGTCAACCTCAGATTTCTCTATAAGGGCTCAGCACCTTAAGGGGTGAGGAGTTTTAGCTTAAGGCTCTCTAGTATATTCTCAGTTTGTGTTTGAACACAACAGTCTCCTGAGACATGGTTCTGACACAGAGCATATTCTATACCCTGATATGTAGTACAGTAGCTCTGACACAGAGCATGTTCTATACCCGTGATGTGTAGTGCGGTAGCAAACAGACATGGGTAGCTTTTGACTAGTTTAACTTGAGAAACTGAGAGGATCAAATTTTTAAATGTTATTTATTCCTAGTTTACATCTAAATTCCAAAGGCTACATGGATCAGTTTATATTACCTATTGAACAATGCAGTATTAGATTACTCTTCCTGGCAGGGTCCCTACAGGCCACAGCACTAGTCCGATTAGGGTAAGTCAGGGAAGATTCATTCATAAAGAGACTTGATTCCAAATATGTAGACAGCTCCAAGGGACCTATGAGCAAGTACAATGAAGTATAATTAGCTGTAATTAATTACATAGGAGCACTGCTGAGGCAGAAGTGGTAGAAAGGGTCATAGTCAAAACCATACAGGTGTAAGCTTGGATCTCACTGAAAAGTTTTCACAATGTGCAAAAATTAATTTTGATGAAATTCTTTTGGATGAAGCCATGCTCAAAACTGTTCTTTTCAACAAAGTCTTTCCTTTGAGGCAGTTTATTTACTGATAATAATGTGATTGCTTTTTTCACACGGTGCTGATTCATACCGTGATTTTTTTCAATTTATTTCTCCATGATATTTCCCCCAAATCATCTCTTTCCCAGTATCAGGGTTGTATTGACTTAAGGATGACTCCAGGGAAGGATTCTTTGAAGGTGCATCCTCTCTTCTGAGCACTTGGCTGATAGGCAGTTCTGACTGTTATCTGTGGTTGTGCTTAATATCCTGCCCCTTACATTCCTCGTATCAGAACAAGGAACTTCCCTTTAATCCTAGCTCTTTGCTTGATGATTTGTTAAGGCTTTGAAAACAGAAGGGATGAGGCGCTTTTAAACAGGACAGGACTATTTCTCCTTGCTTTATTTATTTTTATGCCATGCAAAGGTATAAAGAGGTATGAAATGGCTCAACTAAAGCCAAATAAATCTAGATAAATAGAGCGAGAACTCAAAGAGCTGGAGGTGAAAAAGAAGAAAGACGTCGAGGTTGGGGAGAAAAGTCGAAGGGAATTTAATAATTCCTATAATGTTAGGGCCTTTTTATTATTACCTAGGGAGCAAAGTGGCTTTGACCCCATGAAACATTTTAAACTAAGGTTAAGCTCTGCGTAGAAATTAGGAAATCATCTTTTAGTTCTTATTGAATCTCTTTCTGCTGTCATCTCCTGTCATCCTTTATTAAAAATTTGTATGCATCTGCTCGTAGGTCTAGGAAGGCAAACATCCTTTGGTTCTTCTGCTGGATCACAGCACAGAAGCAAGTGAGTTTTTACAGCCAACACAACAGGAGTCTCCAGTATTATTCCTGATACCAGGGCAAGGTCGAGAGGGTGTGGGGATCTTTGTCCCAGCACCTTACCCTTTTGGGTGATCTCTGCTTTCATGAAATGGAAAAAGATATAGCCAAGAGCTAATAATGCACAAAGCTGGGGAACAAAGGCTAAGCTCTTTAGGTAAAATTAAAAGCTGTCTCTAAGATCATTGTAGATCTGTGTGTGCCATTGCCTTATGCAGTTCCGTATGAATGCTTCACAGTTTTTGACTGATAATATACAGAATCCCTAGGAAGAGTTGTAAAAGTAGCTACGAGTGTTGTTTCAGAACTTGCCTGACATTGTTCTGGTATTCAGAACTTAACTATTATTTCCTCAGTGAAAGAAATGACCCAACACCAGTATCTCCTGCTGCGCTTCCCTTCTCTCCCCTATCCTTCTCTGTGCACGGTTTCCACATTGTGCATACTTTGAAAATAAATGATTTTTCCATGTATGTGTATTGGGAGAGGGGAGGGAGTTGTGGACATGTGTGTGATGAGACCCATGGATTTCAGATCTTGTTCTGCAGGCACTGTCTACATGCACGTTTTTATTTATTTATTTTTTTTGAGATAGGGTCTCTTACTGGACTTGAACTCACCGTACAGGCTAGGCTGAATGGTCAGTAATTCTAAGGGACCCACCTGTTTCCACTGCCACAGTGCTGGGATTACAAGACATGGCCATGTCTCACTTTTCACACGGGTATGGATATAAACCTCTTAGATTGGTGTACACACAAGACAAGCAGTTTACTAACTGGGCCATCTCTCTAACCCCTCTAAACTATTATCTTATAAAGACTTGTTTATCTTATAAAGAGTTGTTGACTCTGTCTCCTCATAGGTAAGAGACTGAAATGTGTAGGCCTATTTGTGGTTTCCATAGTATCTAAGGGTCAGTACTGGAATTTAGTAGAAATTAGTAGATATGAGTGCGTTGATCTAACTGTACAAAGTATAGTGCGCTCTCAAGCAGTGGCCATCTTTGCACTCTTTAACTATTACAACTCTGATGTGACAAAAGTCTACCTGAATTGAGGTTGAGTGGTTGACAGCTGCTTCAGCCTAATAGAGTAATCTTTCGTCATGCCTTGGGGATAAATGGTGAAGTTCTCCTAAGTTTTGGCTTGTTATAGACTCATAAGTAAACTACTTTGCACTTTTTCGTGAAGTTAATTTATATACTCAAATATGTAAAGTAACTCTTCTGTAAGTAATTATGAGAAATATAAAAATAATTAAGGTATAGTTGTCAATATCAAGATTCTGGCAGTGCCACAAAAGTGGTGAGAAGGCTCGGGTTAGGGTGAGTCTGTGAGGAAATGGCACCAGAACAAGGCCAGATGGGAGTTTGCTTTTGAGCTTGGAGGGATTACGTATGGAAAACAACAAGGGAGAGCAAAAATTCCAAGTATATCACATGTAAGAGCTGGGAGAAAGAGACAGAGGGATGTGGGGAGTCACAAGTGCAAAATGTAATGACCGGGGAGATGCAGGAGAGAAGCCAAGCAGATGGGACAGTGCTGTGTGGGGTAGTCTTGAATTTTTTGTTTTGTTTGCACTTTTCCATTTGCAGGTATGGAACTGTGTATGTGTGTGTGTGTGTGTGTGTCTGTGTGTTTAGTCTTGGGAGAGTGCTTGATACCCTTCCTAACCTGTGTGTGTGTGTCTGTGTGTCTGTGTGTCTGTGTGTCTGTGTGTCTGTGTGTTTAGTCTTGGGAGAGTGCTTGATACCCTTCCTAACCTGTGTGTGTGTGTGTGTGTGTGTGTGTGTGTGTGTGTGGTCTTGGGGGAGTGTTTGACACCCTTCCTAACTTGTGTGTGTGTGTGTGTGTTTAGTCTTGGGAGAGTGCTTGATACCCTTCCTAACCTGTGTGTGTGTGTGTGGTCTTGGGGGAGTGTTTGACACCCTTCCTAACCTGTGTGTGTGTGTGTGTGTGTGTGTGTGTGTGTGTGTGGTCTTGGTGGAGTGTCTGACACCCTTCCTAACTTGTGTGTGTGTGTGTGTGTGTGTGTGTGTGTGTGTGCGTGGTCTTGGTGGAGTGTCTGACACCCTTCCTAACCTGTCTTCGCATCACTGTGCCCTTTCATTGACTTCATGCTATAAACTCAGCTATCAGCTGCTTAAACTTTCCTTTCTGATTTTCAAGGTCTACCTTCCAGAGCCCTTTTCAGTTTATTAATTTAAAAGCAGCAGCAATTTTTCTAGAGGTGAATCCTATAATGATTTTTTCCAATCTCTTTTATATGAAGTATCACTGAAATAGTATGATTAGATTAAAAGCAGTTGTCTCCCCCAAAATAATAAGCAGAAAATACCAACCAAGGTGACTCCCCGGGTGCTGTGTAGCCTAGAGACTTAGGTTATGGGTCCAGCCTAGAGAGCTGCTTAAAGAATGAAAAGGTGTTGCACAAATCATCTTAAAATACCAAAACCAGCTTCCAGTTCTTACTTAAAACAATTTGTTCTTGGAATCCTGTCAGCTAAAACCGTGGTCAACTCTTGCAAATTGTATGAATTTGCACTGCATATTTTATTTAGTGTTTAGCAAAACTCCAATATGGCTCTGCATAACTTACACAATACACCAAGAAAATGACTTCAGAAACTCCCACAGAAGTTGACAAATTGGGCATCTAATGCTTTTAAGTTAATTGCATGCTTAGAGGTTAAAGAGTTGACTTGTTAAGAATGAATATCAGGGTTTCATGGAGACAGTGCACTGCCTACTGCCACACTGAATACAACCAAACCCTGTATCAGAAATATTACAGGCGCTTAAAGAAGAAAATAATGTGAGCTTTAATCTCCATTCTACTTAGTCTTCAGTGAAGTCTTATGAATCATATGCGGCATCATAGCGGATTTGAAAATTATTCTTGAATTTCCAAGCTGTTATTTTCAGGAAATTTAGAAAGCAAATTGCTAAGTGATAAAGAGTAATTTGGTACCGTTGCTTATGTCATGTTTTTTTTTTTCTGCTTTGCAGACTGGAAAAAAGGAGAGGAGCAACACCCTGAACACTGCTATTGACAACATGTGCAAGAAAACAAGAGACCTCCGTAGACAGGTGAGAATAGAAAAGGACACTGGGATAGAAGCCTGCGTGCAAAGAGAAGCTCTCATTCGGGGCTCGGATGTCTCCTTTTTGTTTCTGTTCTAGTAAAATCAACTTAGAACAGGAAGCCTGAAGAGCAGGCATAGACCCTGAACATGTGTGTGCCCCAACGTCCTGTGGAACTGCAATTGCATCTGAGCTCTTGCCTTATCAGTTTCGAGTTCTCAGCCCTAGATTTCATCTCAGAGCTTCTCTGCATCTGGCAAGTGCAATTCATGATTCAAAATAGGGCTTGCAGAGCTGGAGAGAAGGCTCAGCAGTTAAGAGCACTGGCTGCTCTTGTAGAGGACCTGGGTTCAATTCCCAGCACCCACATGGTGGCTAACAACTGTCTGTGACTCCAGTTCCAGGAGGATCTTCTGACCTCCACAGGCATTGCATGACACATGTATACTTACATGAATGTAGACAATACAATCATACACATAAAATATATATTAATAAGTAAAATATTTATAAAAACACAATAGGACTTGGATCAAATAAATGTATATTGCTGAGCTAAGTAGATGGCTCAGTTGGTAAAGTACTTGCCTTGTAAACAAGAGGGCTTGGGTTCTATCTCCATAATCCATTTGGAGAAAAGCTAGGCATGGGGGAGCAGTCTAGTGATCCCAGTGTTGGTAGATTCCTGGGGCTCTCTGACCAGTTAGCGTAGCCTACTTGGCATACTAGCTGGCCAGTGAAAGACCCTGTCAGAAAGGAAAGATAGATGGGACCTAAGGAACGACACTTGAAGATTTCCTCTGTCCTCAGATGCATGTGCAGCACACACATATACCAGTATGCATCTTAACATACACATACACATACACACACAAAATAAAATAAATGCCTATGATTGTCTGACACACTGTTAATTTTTAGAGAGTGTTGACAAGTTAAGTCCAAGACAGTAAAAACTGAATTTCTTATCCTAATACTTAGAGAAATCATTTGGTATTTCAGATTATAGTTCTTCCTCTTGATGAATTATGGGCACTTCAAAGATTAGCTTTTCTTTAAGATTACTTCTTTTATGTTGGGTAACTAGGCACAGAAGATTAGAAAGGATTTTACTAAACAGTTGAGAAGACCAGTGCTGAGCCACAAGTTAATTTTTCCTGTAGAACTATGTAGACTTAGCCAATTTCAAAGGACTCTCTTTTCTTCTCCTTTCCAGTGTTTAATAACCAAGCATTTTCTCATGGACAGCTATAACATGGTCAATGTTAACTCATAAAAATGGTGCAAAAAGCTTTTAACCAGAAGCCTTTAATGCAATAGATTATTGTAGTTTAATGGGAAGATTTTGTGAAATGACTGGGGTATATTTTAATTCCGAAGCAAATTTAGATATGGAATAAATAAGGATGTCCAGATAGTTAATGCTGACTGTGTAGCCGCATAATTTTAAATTCTGTGAGAATATTGGCTTCTCAACTTTATGGCCTTAATGTGAATTCTATTCTTGCTATAAGCACATAGAGTCAAGGAATGTAAGAGTCCAAGCAGCTTCATAGCACAGCCCATCTTAAAAGCAGATGTGAAAGCCAGAGAAAGTGGTGAGGGATCGGCCTAGCGGGGAAGAAGCACAGGGCCAGCACTTGTCCAGGATTCAGAAACAACAGCCCTCAGAACTTCCTACACTCTTCTTTGCAGTATTTAAAAAAGTGTATGATTCTTTATGATCTCTTTCTGTCTCGGTTCCTGTCCTTCCTTTCCTCTACACACCCACAGTCTCAGCCTCTAGCTTGTGATCTTCCTGCCTCTACTTCTCAAGTTGCTCAAGTGGCCAGATACACACTGTCATGCCCAGTTTTATGTGGAACTAGTTATGCACCCAAGGATTCTTGCATGGTAGGGGAGCGAGCTCCACCCGCTGAGCCGCAGCTCTAGCCCTCATTCAGGTCCCCCCACTCCACCACTTCTGGTCCTCCTAGCATTCAGAGGTGCTGTTTTTATGAATTATCAATGACATTATTTCTTATTCCTTTTGCTTCCATCCATATAGGAATCAAGAGCTCATCGACACTTGTACTACCAAACTTTCAGTGTTATTAATTTCCTCACAGTTTAAGAAAGAGCAATTTCTTACATGTTAAATTACAAAGATTTAACAAATAAAAGCACAATATGCCCAGTTAAATTTGAATTTTAGATTAACAACAAATATGTCTTAATATAATTATGTTCCAATGTGGGATGGGACATACTTATATTTTTTAGAAGTGTGCATATTTCAAATTCAAACATTACCAGGCATCCAGAATTTCATCTCAAAATTGTACCTGTACTGCCATCTTACCATCTTATAACACTAGAAATGACTAATCCATTCTCCGTAGTCATTTTCAGTTTGGAGAGAGAAGCTGGGTTTTCACGGTTCATCCCTGTGTTTAAGGGTTTTTTTTTAAAGAAATTTTTTATTAAATTCCTGTGAATTTTCTACAACATACTTTGATCATATTTAGACCCCTCCTTGATCAGCAGCCATCTTAGAGCCCGCCACATTGGGGCTTTTTACCCACTTCTGTGCTGACATGTTGTCTGGCTTGAGCTGCTGTGGGTCCCATGCATGCTGTTTCCCCTGCTGCAAGTTCACAGAAGTAAGTCCCCAGCTGTCTGGAAAACTCTTTTCTTTTGGTCTTCTATCACCTCTGGCGCTTACAATCTTCATGTTCCCGCTTCTGCAATGGTCCCTGAGCCTCAGGTGGCAGAGATTTGATATAGATGTCCTATTCAGGGACAGGTACTCTGCAGTCTCTTATTCTTTGCACTTTGGCCAGTTGTGGCTTTCTGTGTTAATCACCATCTTCTGCATGAGCATGCCTTGCTAGTGAGAGTGGAGAGATGCATTAATATTCTTTCCACTTCTGTTCTGCTATGTCCACTGAGGCTTAGGAGTAGAGGTTGTATTGTAGATGTGTCACTTAGGGTTGTGCACTTCACAGACACTTACTTACTTTATATGTTTGACCAGTTGTGGAACATTATAATAGTCTTCATATGTTGCAAAAAGAAACTTCTTTGATGAGTGATTAGAGGTACACTTGTCTATAGCTATAAGGATATGAATCTTGAATACAGTAATAAATTACATTGGTCTAGAGATATGACAAATTTGTTTTTTTTTCTGGTGTCTGTGACCTCTCCAGCCAATGAGTATTTGGCCATGTTTGTAGTACCACACAAATTCCCTCGAATTGAACCAGTCCTAAGTCCGATTAGACAGACGTTGATTATTCCTAAGATAAAAGTGACACTTCTGCCCTAGTAGAGATGATTTTCTGGTCTCTTCATCACTGGGGTTCATAGACTTACAGCTGGATGGGATCATTGATTGGTTTTCTCCCATGGCAGTTTGCATAGTGTCTTCTGATACTGTGGAAGCTAGTCTTCACATATGCAAATATAGTATGCATTTTTCTATAGACTTTTGAACTAATACATTTCCCCCTGTTTAAATTTTTCTTTCACAAACTATCACAAATAACTATTAACTTGAGCATGAGGATTTGCTGGGGGTCACCAGGGCTCTTTCCATGGTATTTTCTCTTGTGACCATGGCAGGTCATTAATGACCATGCTTGCACTGAGGTTGGACATCTAGGACATTAGTACTTCTTCCTATTCCTTTTCTCCCTCCTGCATCCATCCTTCTCAGTCACCTCAGTGTGTCTTTCTCCAGCCAAGTATCTTGGATTCACCTAGCACATGTTTCAAGGTGCTAAGGAAGGAGAGAGGGGAGACACCAGGTTTTCTTGATGCACGAGCTCCAGTGTCAGGGAGCCCTACACAGGACACACATGCTTCTTCTACTACTCTGCTTGTCTTTCAGGTTTTCTTTTGCAGAAGATGTTTTCCCTGCTGGTTTCTCTATTCTGTGCAGTAAACACAGTCACAAACCCCAGTGAGCCTACTGGAGCAAGTGGGAGCTCTTTCCTCTGTAGGGGAAGTAGCTTGTGGTGCACGAAGGCATGGGTTGAGATCAGTCTTTGGAGATCTTCAGTGCTAATCCACTTAACCCGCTATGATTAATTTTTATAATCTTCCCTCTATGCCCCACATGACTCCATTTTCCATCTGGAAATCTATCCTTTTGGTAGTGATAATATTTAGTTGAATTCTGGGCATGTAGCTCTGCTAGTACATGGCTTGGCTGGCATGCTTGAAGCCCTGGTTTTATTCCTAGCACCTCATTAACCGGGTGTGCTTGCAAACACCCATAATAACAGCAAGCACTCAGGAGGAAGGCAGGAGGACTGATGTATTTCCTTGCTATATAGGGAGTGTGAGGCCAGATTGGAATACATGAAACACTGTTTCAATAAAAAGTTGAAAGAGCAAAATGAGTTGTCTTTGTCTCTTTTTATTCTTTCAAATTTTAACATTTGGCTTTAAGCCACTGATAATGCTCTGTCTTACAAGAAGCAGAAGGCTCAACTCTTAAAATATTTGTCTTTGGCCAGGCTTAGTGGTACATACCCTTTTCACAACACTAGGGAGTCAGAGGCAGGCCAGTCCAAGCCGGGTCTCATCTACGTAGTGGGTTCCAGATCCAGTGGGGTGAAGGGAGATCCATGTCAGAAACATAACAAACAACAACAGCAACACAATACACACTTGTCTGAAATATTTAATGTCTCTGTCTCTATGTCTCTTTCTGTAGACAAGATCTCCCTGTAGCCCCAACTGGTCTAATACTCACTATGTAAACCAGCCTAGCCTAGATCTTACAGGGTTCTCCCTGCCTCTGCTTCCTGAGTGCTGGGATGGAAGGCATGAGCCACCACGCTGATTCCATCTTTCCTTTTTTTTAAGACAAATTTCATTTTAAATTATGTGCATGTGTATGTCTATGCACATGATATGAGTACAGATGTCCTCAGAGATCAGAGGCCTCAGATCTTCCAGAGCTGGAGTTACAGGTGGCTGTGTGTTGCCAGGTGTGGGTGCTGGGAAGTGAACCCAGTCTTTTGCAAGGGCAGTACGTGCTCTAACCTCTCAGCCATCTCTCTAGAACTAACGATCATCTCTTATACTAGTGCTGATTTTATTTTTAGTAAAAAGTAAAAGAAAATCCCAAGAACTTTTTTGCTCATCCCTCATCCATTTCACAGCTGAACTTTTCATCGCTAACAGACACATTTTAGCTTTGGTTCAGAAAATGATTGAGCCTTTAAGGAATGAGATCGATTTTATAGAAATGTCTAAAGAGAAGCAGCTATACATCTTGGAGCATAGAGATGGAATGTTCTAGCAGATGACACAGCATTTGCTTCTCCCTTCTAGGCCTGTAACTTCTTGCCCATTTTATTAGAGGACAGAGACGGAAATCTTGGCCTGGTGGTCTAAGTTCTCTGTGAGTTGGTTGCAACATTTAAAAATATTTTAAATTAATTATTTAATAGTCATACATGTGTATGATATATTCTAATAATCCAGCCCCCAAATTCCTTCTCCACTCTCCTTTGTCCTCCCCACCTTCATGTGTCCTCTACTTCTCTTGGCCTCTTTAATTTAATAGTTCACTGAGTCCACTTAGTGCTGCCTCTATGCACAAGGGTGTGCACCCATCTGCTGGAGAGTTGGTAGCTTCTCAGGGCCCACATCCCTGAAGCAAAGGGGCCCTTCTCCAGTAGTGACCAGTTGTCAATAGCTCCTCAGATAGGAATAGAACTTCATGAGATCCCATCCTGTCCATGCTGAGATTTGGGCTGTCTTGATCTTGTGCAAGTCTTGTCTATGCAGGCTCAGCTGCTGTGGGCTCTCAGTGTTCTTTTCAGTACCCCCAGTCCTACCTCAGAGAACAGCACAAACCCCTCCTCTGACAAAGGGCTATACTTTAACTCACCAAAATATCTATCACCTCCCTCCTTCCCAGTTCAAAACTTTGCATGTGAGTATGTAGAAAGAATGTTCATAACATGTTCTGCTTGGCTTCTTCTCCCTGCCTTTTCATTCTCCTTCTAATCTCAAAGTATTTAAGTTCAAGTTTAGTGTAAATGCTACTTTTTCTATCAAACTGTAGATGCTTTGCCACCTGGAATTAATCTCAGTCTCCCCCACCTCCTGGGAACACTTGAAACATGTAAACTTACTTTGTGGTAATCATCCCTACAAGGCTTGCATTTTTTTTTCCTTTTGTGAAAGATTTCTTCTGGTTGGATTGTAAACTCTTATCCTGGTAATTATGATAGGATCTCTCATTTATAAAACGCTTTCCAGAGCTCTCTAACAAGTGTACTCTTTGCATTGTTGATTTTTATCCTTGAAATAAGAAATATTGCTACAGTGTTATATCAGTTCTCAAATGAGACAGTTTGCTAAACCTCACTCAGTTGGAAAGGTCATGATTCTGTCCCAGTCACACCCAACCACAGTCCAAGTATGTAGTAACTGCACTAAAGGAAGGAGGAGATGGTGTTTTTATCTTCAGAATCTGCCAAACCAAACACACTGATTTTACCATCATTTATGTTTTTCTTTTTTATTGCTTGTTTTTGATTTCAAAATTTAACCTTGATGTATCTTTTAACCTCTTCCCCATCATTTGGTTGAGAACTATTTATCTATTAGAACACTCAATAAATGAGAAATATTTCAAGCATTGTTAGTGTTAAAAATTAGAACAACCAATAACAGGGCTCAGTAGTTAAGTGCACTGGCTGCTCTTGCAGAGGACCCAAGATGGGATCAGTTCCTGGCACCCAGCATGGTATCTAACAAACATCTGTATTGCCAGTTCCATGGGATTGATGTCCTTTTCTGGCCTCTGGGGGCATTGTATGACACATAGTACACTGACATACATGCTGGCAGAAGATTCTTATACATAAAATATCAAAATGAAAAAAAATATTAAAACAATCATCTTGATATGGTGGACATGCCTTTAATTCTAGTACTCTGGAAAACAGAAGCAGGCAAAATCCTTGCGTTTGAGGGCAGCCTGTTGTTCATGGCAAATTCCAAATTCTGAGCTAGTGAGAGGGCTTCTTAGTAAGACTCTGTCTCAAAAAAAATTTAAACAATGAAATATATGCCATTTCTATTGTGACAAAAGAAGCATATTTGATTTTACTAAAGGAAGGCTAGAATTCATATTTGATTATGTTAACAAGTAGCATCTTTCATAGATGCTAAAGTAAGGATGTGATATATCAATTAAAATAGAATTCTACTGAAAGTAAATGAAGGAACCAAACTATCACCTGATTGATGCTTTAATTGCTTTAATGGTCCTGTTGGCTCCACATTTTTTATCACATTGGCAGCACAAGTGCAACACTTAGAAAAAAAAGAAAAACCTTATAGGTTCATGGAGGTGGAGGACTTGGGTTTGATTCCCAGCACCTACAAGGCAGGTAACAACCATCAGTTAACTCCAGCTCTAGAAGATCCAATGCCCTCTTCTGACCTCCTTGGGCATTGTGGGACACGGGTGTACCTACCTACATGCAAGTAAAATACTCTTACACATAAATACATATGATAAAATATTAACAAATTCTCATAGATTCTTAGTCTCCTACTCATTATCATGTAACTTCACACAAGTACACATCCTACAAGCTTGGCACAGTGACTAGACACTGAAGTATCAGTTAATCTTGTGTTTACTGGTCACTTGAGCTTAGTGAATCAAATGTATCTCATTTCTTAAAACTAAAATGGCATTAATATACCCAAATGTAAGTTTTATTAGTCCTTTTAAAATGATGTTTTTGTTTGCTGTTTGTTTTTGAGACAGGATATCTATGTAGCCCTAGCCTGCCTGGAACTCACTATGTATACCAAGTCGGCCTTGATCTCTCAGGGATCCACCTGCCTCTGTTTCCCTAGAGCTGGGATTAAAGGTGTGAGCCACCACATCCAGTGATCATTCTTTTCTGGAACACTTCTCTGTTCGCCACATGTCTTCTCTCAACTCTTTTTTTTTTTTCTGTTCCCATTTTGATGACTGCAGTAGCACTTTTTTTATAGTTTTCATATGAGATTTTCACATTTGAGTTTCAATTGTAGAGAAAAGTTATTTTATTTGAGATCCCAAACCACTTATATCAGTGGGAAACAGAAAAATTGATGTCTCAAAACCTTTTATTAAACTGCAGTGAGAAAAAGATGGGGAGTCTCTCTGTTTGGATTTGTTCTGATATTGCTTACGACTGATCACAAGAATTTATTGAAAATTCATACTTGTAAGTCCTATTGGATTCCAACTAACTTCAGATTATGGCTCCAGTGTCTGTATCAGCATATTGGATTCTTCTTTGGACTCTTTTTTATGTCATTAGAGTAAAAGGAAAACAGTGTGGAAATACATGAACTGAGGGTTACTTAATAAGTGCATAGATGAGATGTAAGGAAAACGTCTCATAGGATATGTATGTACACATGAAAACAATGGTTTAGCAGAACATTCTAGGTTTTCTGTATCTTGTCCTATTGCCATGTCTAATATTATCCCATAACAGTGTCCTTTTTCATGATCTGCAGAATGTAGGCATGACAGAGTTCTGCCCATTGATGTGCAAAGGAGAAATGGCAGGCTATAATCACAATGATTAGTGTGAGAGATGTGGAGTCTGTCAGTTGGAAAAATGACAGAACATTACATCAGAGGAAGGTACTTGTTTCATACTGGATCTCCTACATGAGACCAGAGCCTGAGCTTTGGAGTTTATTTGGGAAGCCTTTCTAACACTCAAAGGTTTTCTAAAATTGGCTTTTTATCATTTTTATGCAATAGAATTTGATAGTATTTAGATCCCTTCCCCCATCCACACTCCCCCTTTCTACTCCCTGTCCGATTAAATGTACTTTATGTACATTAGGTTCTGTATACATGGACTGAGTATATAGACTCTATGTAAACACACCCACATATTCATATGGCCTGATTTGTGTCCCCAATGTCCTTCAGTGTGGGTCCATCCACTGGAGCCTGATTAACTTATTCAGAGTAACATTCTTAAAAGGACTGACATCCCTCCTTCCCCCTGCCCGCCCTGAGCAGCCATGTTTCTAGTACTTCCTTAGGGTGTGCGGGGATTTCTTACACACTTCCTCATGTCTATTCTGGGATTCTGTTTGTATTGAGCCACACAGGACTTGAACATGCTGTCACCATTGCTGTGAGTTCCTATAGTAACTGGCCAACTATCTGGAAAACTCTTTTTCTTTTTGGTCATCCACCACTCTGGCTCTTAGAACCTTCCAAACCTCTCTTCTGTAATGATCCCTGAGCCTTGGGAGGCAGAGCTTTGATACAGGTGTTCTATCAGGGATGAGCGCTCTGCATTCTCCTATTCTCTGCACCTTGGCCAGTTGTGGGTGCCTTATGTATCTGCTACATAAGGAAATTTCTCTGGTGAGAGTTTAGAGATGCATTAGTCTAACTCCATAAATGTCCTTAGGAGTCAGTTTAGTACTATAAGTATTTAGCAGAACACTGATGCTACTCTCTCCTCTTTGCCCTGTGTCCTGCCTGGCCTCAGGTTCCTAGACCTGATATCACTGTCAGTTATGAGCCCCATCCTATGAAGCAGACCTTAACTCCAATTAGAGAGTGATTGGTTACTCCCACAGTATTCAGGTCACCATTGCATCTATGAGCGTATCTATCCAGGCTAGTTGTTATAGTGCACAGGATTCACCCTTGGGTCAGGTTGATGATTATCTTTTCCTCCCAGTAGGATGCACAGTACCTTCCAGCACTATGAACGATATCCAGTAGAGATAAGGCTCAGAAATCAGCACCAGCTCAATTTTTCCTTATTTGTCCTATAGCTCATGTATGTAGTATCTTCAGCAATAGGGTGTTCATGTCAAGTTCTTGTGGGTAATCAAGAGAAGGGGCAATGTCCAGTATTATCTGAGGGTCTATGGGACCCTTGGGCAGTAGCTTCTTAAAAAGGAGTCCATTGCTGGGATTGTGGTTTACTTTGATAGGCCCTGTTAGAGGGGAACTCCTTTTACTCTCTTATAGTGTGTATGCATATACTTTAAGCTTCTATAGTGGTAAGTTACCATAGGCTTCTAAAGTGCTTTAGTGCTACTTAGCACTTCCTGCAGCCCCCCTGTGCCATGCCCTCCAGTCCCCACCCTTCCTATTCTAATGTTCCCCATTCCTCCTCCTGTCACTGCGTGCTAACACCCCTTCCATGAGGACACTCTCCTCCATGGCCATGTATTAGTTTCCCGACTTCTCTGAATTTTCAAATTGAAACACATATAAGATTTCAAAGCTAGCAGGCAGCTATGAGAGAGAATATGTGACTTTGTCCTTCTGCATCTGGGTTCCTTCACTCAGGATGATTGTTTACAGTTCCATCCATTTACCTGTGAATATCATAATTTGATTTTTCAAGAACTGAATAACATTCTATTGCCATTCATTATATATGTAATACATATTTATATCTATCTATCATTTATCTATCTATTATCTATCTATCTATCTATCTATCTATCTATCTATCTATCTGTCTATCTATCTACCACAACTTCATTATCCATTGATAGGTTGATAGACATCTAAGTTGTTTTCCACTTTCTGGTTCTTATGAAAAGGACAGTAATGAACATGGGTGAACAGGTATTTCTGGAGTAATATACAATCTTTGTTGTATGTGATTAAGAGTGGTATGACTGAATCATACAGTAGATCAATTTTGAGCTTTTTGAGGACTCTCCACACCAGTTTCCATAGTGATTGCACCAGTTTGCACTCCCACCAGCAGTGGTTAACTGTTCTACTTTCCCTACATCCTCACCAGAATTTATCATTGCATTTGACAAATGGGACCACATGAAACTCAAAAACTTCTGTATATCTAAGACACCATCATTTGCATGAAGAGAATAGCTACCGAGTGGGGACAAAAAGAAATCTTTAATAGTTATACATTCCATGAAGGATTAGTATGTAGAATATACCAAGAACTCATTGAACTAAACATCCCAAGACCCAATTAAAACTTGGGGCAGGGAGCTGAAAAGTGAATTTTCTAAAGACCAGATGCAAATGGCTGAGAAATACTTTTAAAATGTTCAACCTCTTTAACCATCAAGGAATTGCAGATGAAAACAGCTTTCATTTAATCCCATTCAGAATGGCTAAGATCCACAAAATGAAGGTTTAAAAAATATGAAAAGAGAAGCCTGGGAAGAGGATATGATAGAGTCTGCAGCTGGAGGAAGAAGCTTGAAGACTTCTGGGAATGTGTCTGATCAATCATGGCGCTCAGGGACTTTGTCCGTTACTCAAGGTTGCTCTGCGGGCTGTGGGCTCTCAGAGCTTTTAAGTTGCTATTGTGCTCAGGTTAAGAACCTCTGAGACACAGCACTGACCTGAGGTGGAATAGACAAGATGCCCTCAGTCCTGCAGCTGTGGCCCAGAGCAAGAGGTGAAATCAGACATGTTTTACAGCTTCGAGGACTCTGACATCACCCCAAATCCTGTTTATGACCATGAGTATAAGGGTCAGCCATCAGCAGGGTTCCAGAGAATTCAGAGACAACCTCAGGTTGGTTAATTATAATTTGGCATTTACATGGGTTAAGACGTTTCCTTTAGCTTAGCCTGGGAAAGCTTAGCCAGATGACTGTGTACCCACTCTTGAGGGTTTCACTCCACAAGCCCAGAGTTTCTGGGCTATTCCTTCTGTCATGAGAAGAAAAGAACACATGTTCTACAGTGCAAGGCAGGAGTCTCCATCTCTGGTATTTTGCTTTGAAGAAAAATTAGTCTGTACTATTTGAAAACCATAAGAAGCCAATGTGACTTCTTAGGTATGTGTGTAGATAAGTCCCATATTAGTCCGTTATGCAAAAAGCAGTGCATTTTATGATGGGTTTCAAGGCAGTTCACACCAAGTCCTGCTTCTTCATCTCAAAGTGCTAGAAACAGGAATTCACACTCCCCATCTCACCCTCTTGTCCTCCTTTCACCCCTGAAGTGATAATGGGGTGTGTCTCTCTCTACTTCCCCCCTGAGCTTGCTGCTGCCAAGTTCTGCAAACAAATCTCACTTTATATGTTAAACTCTTCTTAAACTTTCACTCTGAAACTTATTCTTTTATTAAAATACACACAAATGTGTGTGTGTGTGTGTGTGTGTGTTACATGTGTACCATATTTTCAGTCCCCTGGTTCTCCAGTCGATTACGAGGAGTTTTGCGTTTCTAGTTTTCCATTTTTCAGACCATGTACTCTTTGTCAAAGGTGAGGAAATGCCGTTCAGAAACAATGCATTTGAAGGAGTCAGGTATCCGGAAGAGAAGATTCTGCAAATCCACAATAGGTGATTATAATTGTGTGGACATACGTATTTTGAGAGTCATGGCATTGGGATCCATTTGCAACTTTGTCTTTTAGTTGTGATTGGTTCTCTGACTTTTAGCCCTATTCTTCTATTGCCCTGCCTTTCAGCAATGGTAGCCTTTCCTAAGACTACATCTTAAACATCTCCGCACTCTGTGTACCTCCATGGTTCCCATGTGCTGATGGTCACGGCTGATCTCTGGAACAGAGGTTTCCCTCACATCCCAGTTACACTGCAGAAAGGAATGGAGGGCTCATTGGTCCCTCTCAGTGATGCCAGTTACATTTCTTCTCTGCCTGGGAACTTTACATAGAATGTGCCTTCCAGCTGTGGTCCTAGCTTGTGACGGTACCTGACTTCCGTGAGTCATTGCTCATGAAGTGCAAACACATTGTTCATTCATTTAAGATCTTCGCCTTGCCTTGTGGCCTCTTACCCTCTACTGTGTCCTAATAAGTGCTCAGTAAATGTTAATCTGTTGCCATTAGTGATTTGCTTTACTGCATGGTAAGCACAATCTGTCCTTGAGGATCTTCCTGTAGAATTGTGATGTTATTGTAGCTGGAAAACTTTGTAACTCTTCTGAGCTGGCTCTAAGCTGAGGCATTTCCTGTCTTCTCCCTGCCCCCGCCCTACCAAGAAGCATATAAGCTTGTATATATCTATTATCCTATGATTATTATGGGAAAATGGTACTGTTTTTGTTATTTTTTTTATTGGAAGTGATGTGAATTTTACTCCTAACCTCATCCTTGTAAAGCAACTCATCCTTGTAAAGCAAGACCTCTTTAACTAAGCTATATTCCTTACTAGATGCCACTTTTAAACAATGATGTTGTGCCATTTGTGTCCCTGAAACTATATAGTAGCAAATCCATACTTTAAAACTAAGCTGTCTTGTATTAAAAAATATTCCAAAATATAATCTATACAGAAGAACAATTATAATTTCTTATCTGATTCTTCTTTCTTTTTATGTGTATAGAGGTTATTATACTAAGTGAACAGGTTAATCCAAACATTTGGGTTCACTCATAGCTAGTGATGTTGTCAATAAAATATTTCAGGATATTGTAATCCCTCAAAGCTCAGTGTCATATAAACACATTAAATTAATTTTCTAATGCTCTTTTTAATCTCAGAAAATACCTGCTGATTAAAGCAATTATCTGATTGTCAATTATAAGCTTACATGTAATTTAATTTAAAAGAACTAATTGTAGCAGAATGTTATGGTTGTTTAATAATTGAAGGTGTGAGGGGAAGAATAGTTAATGCAAATGGAGAAAATTGGACATCAAATTCAGTTCTTTCTTCTTGCTCTATTAATCCATTATATTCTGGCACAATTAGTGATCACACTTGGCTTAATTACCATGAGGTCTACAATTTAGCTCATCAAAATTTATAACCAGTTCTTCCAATAAGGTAGCAAATTTTTTATAATTTTTCAGTTATTAAAATATAAAACATGCATATTATTTGTACACACGCATGAACATTCTAATACAATTTATTTGAGGAAAAATACAATGAGTTATCATTTAATTTGACTTGTTGACTGAGTCACTATAAGAATATAAGAAAAAACAATATAAGAAAAACTAGTGGATTTGCAGAGCGAGGCATTTGCTCCTGCCTGGTATTTTATCGTTGGTATTTTGTTTTACTTGTAAAGGATGTTCATACACTGTGCCATGCACTGTAATTTTAGGAATTGCCTAAGAATTGTATCAAATGAATTTTGCAACCACTGAGATGATAAGATTAGAAAATGACATGAATTTTTATTGGAAATAAAATCCTGGATTTTTTTCTTCCTCGCAGCTCCGCAAGGCCATGATAGATCACGTGTCAGATTCTTTCTTGGACACAATGGTCCCACTTCTGATTCTCATTGAAGCAGCTAAGAATGGTCGAGAAAAGGAAATAAAAGAATATGCTGCAATATTTCATGAGCACACAGGCAGGCTTGTGGAGGTAAGTGTGCTGCGGCTAGAACTCCTTTAAATCCAGGAAAATGAAGCTCCATTCTCCTTTTACAGTTGAATTCTGCTCTTATAAAAACCATTCACTATGTATTACAGATATTACGGAGTGGGACTTAGGTAACATGTCAATAGGTATTAGCCACCCTCATCGGCTTGGAAGAGAAGCCATTTTTTTTATAAAGATCTATGAACCGTGCCTATTATTTTATTTTTAAATTTAAATTCTGTTTATTGAATCCTTGTGTATTTCGTACAGAACATCTCAATCAGTCTTAATCATCTTTACACTCCTTTCCCCGCTGGCACCCCTCACAGCCCCCCAACTGGAATCATATTTTTTTCATCTGTGTTAAGGTCTGTTGTGTCAAGTTAGTGTTCCCAAATGTTCCTCAGTGCAGGTTCATCCACTGCAGTCTAGTCAGCCTATCCACAGTCTCTTGCTTTAAGATTATATTGTTTTACTTTCCCTTTTTAAAATTGAATTTCTGTGAATTTTGAACAGTATGTTTTATTTTGTTTTGTTTGAGACAGGGTCTTCCTGTAGCCCCACTGGCCTGTGACTCACTAGGTAGACCAGGCTGGCCTTCATCTCACAGAGATCCACCTCCCTTTGCCTCCTGAGATCTGGGACTAAAGTGTACACCACCGTGACTGGCCTCTTATTTCATACAATATATTTTGGATATAATTAAATCCCTTCCTCTATCTTTACCTCCTCCTTCACAACCTACAGTTACCCCTGTGTGTGTGTGTGTGTGTGTTTGTGTGTGTGTGTATACTTACAGAGATTGGTTGTCCCAACAGACATCATTTGCCAATAGTTTCTCAGGTAGCCCTGCGGTTTCTTTCTCATTTCTCACACCTATCCTGGGACTTTGTCTGACTTGATCATACCTGTGATTTGTGCATGCTGTCACCTTTCTGTGAGTAATTGCCCAGCTGTGTGGAAAACTGTGTTTTATTTTTTAAAGATATATTTTATTTGGGCTACACAAAGGAACAAACTAAATACTTAGTTTTATCCTTATTTTTTCCTCCCATTTTAGTTTAAACATACCGAATATTTGATCACATGCATTTTATTGATTGAGTTTTGTCTTTACATGTGTATTTTCTTTCTTTTGCTTTTCAAAGCATAGTCATCTATGTAGGGCATTTGACAGGTTGAATGTTTTGTTAATAATAAGACAGTACGATATACAGGCTTAGAGAGATCCATGAGTAATTACTTAGGAATAGTGGACTGGCAAAGGGAGATAATAAAACGATAATTCCTTCTGCTTAGAAACCGGAGACATGGCAATGACCTCGTGATCTGGGGGAGGGTGCGGGCAGGATGAGGTTTTGCTAACAGATATGAACAATTGTGGATGAGTCTCAAGATGCAAAGAGTGGAAGCTATTGTGTGGAGGAGATCACTCACCAGATAGAGTGGAACAAAGAGCATGAACAGACACTTTTGGTATAAATTAAGATCCTCACAAGGCCGGGAACCAATGGCTTGCAGAGGACAGCTCCGTTTGTCAGGGCTGATTCGTAGCTGCCACTCATCAATGTTACTGTACCAGTCTTTTCTGACTGTCTATTCTGACTGTGTTCAGTCCACACTGGTGATTCAACAGCTAACTGCTGCCTCTTTGCTCACAGTCATGAACCCTGCAGTGAAGTGTGGTTTGCAGGTAAATGGCTTGTAAAACTTGTGAGTGAAAGACATCCACCACTCATATCATAATTGTAGCATCACAGAGGTCTTTCCATACCTTTAACATACATCTATCAGGAAGAAATTCCTATAACTGGCATTGTCGCTCTAGACTTTTTTAAATTCTAATTTTCGAAGCTAGAAAATGAAAAATAAATTGATGGATATATGAGTACTAATATCCTTTCAGCCCCAACCTGCCCTAACCTTAAATTTCCTTTGAATGCCTCAATAATTCTGTGTGATGAGGCAAGTGTTATTATTCCAACCAGTATTTTATAGAAGTCAGTGCTGAATTCAGTTCTATAATTTCTAATCAATAGATTCAGTAATTTGTTGTTTAGGAATGTGCTCATTCCTTAAATATTTATTAGTGATGCCTATAAGAAAATATGAACAGGTTGTACAAGGCACACAATTAGCATAGTCCCTGACACGTGTAAAACAGTTGTCTAAAAATGAGTTTCTAGGATGAAGTCACACCAAATTATGGGAAAAAATTCTTGTGAGATACTTTGAAAGTAAAATTTGTTTTCTGCTGCTAAAGTTATATTTTTATTCCAATTTCTCAGCTTTAGTCTTTCCATGAAAAATATGTGTCATAAAATGTTTACTGGAAAAAGACACTTTGGTTAAACTGTCAGTGGCAGTTGGTTGGGGCTAGAGAAACAGGTCCGTACTTGTAGCCTGAAGAGCCAAGATTCTAGAGCGTACCATAGAAAAGAATTTGAGGACAAGTCAGTATGAAGTGGACTTAGAGTTTTATTAGGAAGAAATCCTAATATAGATTGCATCATGGGGGTTAATAGAAAGAAAGGTGCTCAGGAAAAAGATGGGACTGGGTGTGGGCTGCTCAAAGGCAGCATCTCGCTTGATGTCTTCACAATAATTATGTGATCATGGTGGATTCTGAAGTTATAGCTCAAAAGTTTAGGAACTTAACTGAGATAATAGGATGTCTCCTGAGGGAGCGGACTACAACTAGAATGGCAGTACCTGGGTCATGAGGACTTGTACTCTGGAACTATCTTGAGTGCAAAAATGAAGTTTATAGTCTTGTTAATGAGAGCTGCAAAAATATCTCTGCATCTGGCAAAGTGTGGCCATAGTCAGAAGGCATGTAAGCTCAGAGTGTGGACATGGTTCACGGACAATTTCACATTCTTATTTGAAAATATCGCTATGTAAAGTGAACATTCTTTCTGTCAGAGTCCCCATAGCAAATGTTATTACACTGGAATTCTTGACTCAGCTGGGAAGAGACTTGTGCCACACTCCACAGTGAGAGGATCCTTTCCTTCCATGTCTCTTTAATTTCCCTTGTCTTTGCCCCAAACAACTTCTTACGACTTCTGTGGACAGCTTCTTTTGGAGAACTTGCATTTCTGAAACATTCTATAGTAAAATGATTTTTTTCAAATTACCTTAAGCTAGAGTTTCTTCAAATGAGTTTTCCCAAGGAACACTTTCTTTCATGACGTATTACTGAAGCACTTGCTGCCAGCACATTTTTAAAATTATTTTAATTTTTATTTTATGTATATGAGTGTATGCTTGCATGTGTGTAAGTGCACCTGTGTTGTGCAACACCCACAGAGGTCAGAAGAGGGAATCTGGTTACCCTGGAACTGGAGTTACAGATGGCTGTTAGCCACTATGTGGGTGCTGGGAACTGAACTCAGGTCCTCTGCAAGAGCAGCCAGCACTCTTCACTACTGAACCACCTCTCCAGCCCCTTCAAGCATGTTTTTGAATTCTACCTTAAATTTTCAACCAATTGATGCTTTAATATTATGTAGACAGAGTTCTAAAATTGTAAATGTTCAAGAATTTTGAGAGTTTCCTATTCCATGTAGACATTAAGGAGTAAAATCTTTTAGTGTTATGAGCTATCGGGGAGATGAAGAATGGGCTTTACTTAAATCTGAATATTCCCTTAGCATAACATAAAATGATTATGGAGATCTGCTGTGATATTTGGATTTACATCTTTTCTTGATATTATAGAGAGGTTCTGGTATGAGTTGCTTTCAGTTTCATTACGTTTTTGATATGCAGAGAAATTCCTAAACATAGTCATTTAAAGCAAGTATCTGTTGTCATCTCTCATCAATCTGTGGTTGACACAAAGCTGGCAATTATTGCTTGCGGTTTCTCGACAAAGAGTCATTCTCAGACGCTGGCTGGGATGGAGTCTACCAAAGATTTGCCACAGTTGAACATTCACAATAGTCCATTCCCATATTGTAGTTATCAAATGAGAGGGTTGCTGCTCTTGACTGGAGGTCAAACATAGCTTTTTCATGTGGCTTCAGCTTCTCAAAGAATAGGTCGCATTTCTAAAATAAGTCAGATTATCAGCAACAGGGTGCATGAAACTCAGTATCACCGTTTACTGGAAAAAGACACCTTGGTTAAGCTTTCAGCTGTAGTGAGGTGGGACTGGAGACACAGGTTCATACTTGTAGTGTAGTGAGGGGCCCAGATTCTAGATTGTACCATGTAAAATAATTTAGGACATATCACTACAAAGTAGGCTCTGAACTTATCACTGGGGGCACAAATTTAGGAGTGCTTTCCAGAGATTTCTAATTAAGGAATAAAGACCTTGACTTATATCACAGAAAAGAGATTCACAGTGAGTCAGTACCAAGTCAGTTTAGGTTTTGTGAAGGAAAGGACAGCAGAAAACATCTTCCCAAGAGGCAGATGCAGGCTTCTCAGGAGAGAATTGCCATAATTTGTCTTAGCAGCACCTATGTAGATGGTTTTGGTGGCTTTGGGAGTTACATTGTTGAACAGATAGAATCTATGTCTAAGTTTAAAAGAGTAGGTAAGCGTATTTTGAATACTTATTTTTATTCATTTATTCATGTGGGGTGGGTGCATGCGATGGGCCACATGTGGAAATCAGAGGGCAGCTTACTGGAGTGTGTTCTTCTCTTCCAACATTTGAGTCTGAGATTGAACTTCATGCCAGTCTTCACTTGCTGAGCCATCTCACTGGTTTAGGAATATGTATTTTTATCCAGACAGTGTTTCTTTAGTAAATGAGATTAGGTGGTATAAACCTAGTGGTAGAGCATTATACAGCTTTACATATAACCATATTGTTCTGATAAGTTGGTAAAAACATGTCATGAAAAGGCAAAGGAATTCTCACTATTCATAAGTCAGAAGAAAGTCAAGACATGTGCTTTATTTTCCTGATATATATTTATCTATGTGTGTGTGTGTGTGTGTGTGTGTGTGCACATGCACGCTTCTTGTGTATGTTTGTGTCTGTGAATGTGAGTCTACACATACTCTGGAGCACAAGGAAAGATCAGAGGACATACTCCAGGATTAGTCCTGGACTTCCACTGTGACATAGGGTCTCCTGTTTACTGCTTCATGCCTTAGTCTAGCTGGCCCATGACTTTTGGCCAATTACCTTATTTCTCTACCCCTGATCCCCCATCTTGCCACAGGAGTGCTCTTATTACAGACATTACAGACCTGGCTTTATGTGGGTTCTAGGCATCTGAACTCAGGTCCTTATGCTTGCATGGTGAGGGCTTTACCTACCAAGCCATCTCCACTAGCCAAGGTATGCTCCTTTATGTTGGTGGTGATTTTGTTTTGTTTTGTTTTTGGAGACAGGATCTTCCTGTAGCCCCAGCAGGCCTGAAGCTTGCTATGTAGACCAGGCTGTCCTTGATCTCACAAAAATCGTCCTGCCTCTGCCTCCCGAGACTGGGATTATATGCATGCACCACCATGCCTAGCTCTAAGACATCTTCTTATTGTAAAGAAAGCTTAAAGTTTTATTCATGAGCCTTTTCTCAGGAAAAAAATGAGTACAGAGCTTACAGAGCTTAAAGGTGTTTAGTCAGGTATGTTGAAATCCTTGACTTCCTGCTATTGAGAGACATCAACAGATTGGGGACATGGAGGCTCCTTTCCTTTCTCACGCCCCTGTCTTTCTATCACTCCTCATCAAGGGCGGGAGAAAAGGGAAATTAGAATCCGTCATTCTCTTAAGACTCAGGCCCAGGAATTGGCAGAAGGAACGTCCCCCATATTCTGATGGTCAAGGCAGTGACACAGTCTTCAGTACTAAGGAGGAAAGTGGGACCTCAAGCTCAGTGGGAGTGGCAAGCCTACATGGCCACCTTTACTCTGGGGCATATCTCTGGGGATTTCATCTGCTTTATCTTTGAGATGAAGTTCAGAGAAGAGAATGTCTGCAATCTCTCCCAAATTGTTTGTGTTGTCATTCAATTGAGGGTCTTGTGACTAAATGACAAAGGGTCTTTTAAAAACACAATTGCTTTACTCTTTGCTCTTTTTCTTCTTCTCAAGAAGAGTTTAGCATTTATCTCCCAGGAAAACCTTTCTGGAAGGTGGCTGTCTAATGATAGCAACAGAGAAAATCACCATTAATTTATCACAAGCATTGAGACAGCAGTGTCCGTGAGAGTCTTGGGAAAGAGCAGAGCTTAAATATATTGGTTTCAAAAGAGTGTAGACTTCCCTTCCATAGATTACTTGCTGAACCTCTCTTCTCTCCCTTGCAAACTGATAATCGTGTAGACCCATCTTCCTCACAAGCTGTGTAATTTGAGATAGAAGGGCAGGAAGCCTTAGATTCTAAATGACTTCAAGACAAAGCTATTTTAAACATATCTAGGCCTTGATACCTCAAATGTGTTTGTCAGAGAAATCTAAAATCAGTGAACTTGTTGAAATCAGCCTTAGCTGGCAGAAACAAGTCCATTTTTAAAGAATTCCTATCAGATCTTTGAAGAAAAACTTGGGTCTTGTTAGAGGAGCTCCTTACATAACAGTTAACATGTAACTATAACAAAAGGATAGTAAAGGGAGCTGATCAGAAATTCCATGGTAATAGAAACCCCAGGGAGTTTGGGGTGTTTGGATAAAGAAAAGGAAGCAACCAATACAGTAACTGAGAAATTGGGACTGACTGCACATGGCTAGACTTCGGAGTCATGTCTGAAATCTCCTACTGCATGACAGTTGGCTAGAATGTGATGAAAGGATGGTTAATAAAACTCAGATGGAGGCAGTAACCAGACAGTCCACATCTTTGTTGCTAATTGTGTCTTCTGCCAAACTGAACTCTATGCCAAATTTTTCCTCCTTGTAGAATCAGAGGTATTATTTTCTTTTGAAAGAATAATTTGAGCCCTGGCGGGAAGTGATAGAAAGAGGCTGTGGTCCCAGGGAGTCAGCAGGTAGCACTTGAAGTCAGCTTAATGCGAACGGTTAGCTGCTAATAACAAGTGTGCTCACTGATTTGTGACCCTAGTGCTCTGGTCCTACCCTGATGGCGGTGTGCAGCACTCCGTCTTCCATTAATAGTGTCCACTGGACTGGAGTGAAGAATGTGAATTTTATCCTAAAAATGTAATTATCCAGTTATTCTAGGCAGTGTGTGTGTGTGTGTGTGTGTGTGTGTGTGTGTGTGTGTGTTTTACCTTTGCCTCCTCACGTAGCGATGGCTCTGTAGTTAGTTCTCGGTCCCCATTGGAAGAGGAAAACATGGAAACACCAACCGAGTTTCCTTTCTTTCTTCAAAGTTCATTATGGGGAATCAATAATTGGAATCATGAATTCTTAGCCATTTATTAAGCCGAGTGCCTCATCACTCTGCTGTACTTGAGTAGTTAAAGCAGTTTATATATTTTTTTATTTTTAATTGTGTGTGTATCTTTGTGTACATGATTGCTGTCCTTGCAGAAGCGAGAAGAGGCCTCAGAAGTGGAGTACAGTTGGTTGGGAGCTGCCTAAACTGAGTGTTAGGAACTGAACTTGAGTCTTGTAGAAGAGTAACACGTACTCTTAAATGATGACCCATCTCTGCAGTCCCTCACATGAGCATTAAGGAAAGTTCACTGTGTTTTCTATCAGTAAGTGCCTTGGCCATTAATTACTAAGAGCAGACAGGACAACCTACTCAAGGCCTGCTTCAGGGATTGGTGAGAAGCAAAATCTTTAAACCTCTTAACAACCTCAGAAATTCATGCTTTTACATTCATTTCCTGACAACTAATGTTCAAAAGAGTGCCACTGCATTCAATAAATACATTATTATGACACCTGTTAGGTAATTAACTTATCCAAATTTAATAATTTTAAAATTTTCTCTTTTTTTCCCTCCCTTGGAGATAGAATATCACGACACTCCCCTGACTGGCCTAGAAAATGCTCTGTCAGCCATGCTTCAAAGATCCTTCTGCCTCTGCCTCCTCAGTGCTGAGACTGTAGCCTGCGCCACCACACCCAACCTAGTTTTTAAGCATGTTATAATTTATCCTGAGCAACTTAGTCCACGCAGACCCCTGCTGCTTGCTGCTAATTAAAAGAGTAAAGTCCTGGGCTTACCCTGTAGGTTTCACCATATTAATTACCATTAAATATGACAGTGTTAATGATCCAGGCCTGAGAATGTTCTATGGATTGGTGCATTTTCTCTCTCTCAAACAGTCTGCTTCCTCAGTGCTTTGACTTACTCATCAAAAATTCATCTATCTCGACGCACCCTATTTTAGTGTGTTTCATGGGAGCCTTTCATCAAAAAAGGAAAAAGTGGGTGGACATTTAATTATAATACTTCTCTACTACCTACAAAGCTGATTGTTCCCACTCATGAAAATGGCGAGCCAGATTTAGCAAAGCCACAGTGCCAAAAGAGGCTTTGGAGGGGGCTCCTGCTGTTTGCAAGAAGCTCTGATGGCTGTCAGCTCTGCTCCGGGCTTTGCTTTCTGACAGAATGCTGTTCAAGTTTCACACTTCACTTTAATTGATCATCTGTTATCAAATAAAGATATGTTAGCTTATAAATAAACACAGCTTTGAGAGGCCCATTTTATTCTCCCTTCTTCTCTCCCCTGTAAAGACCAAAATAAAAAGATGAAAAAATAAACCCATATTTGCGGTTGTACACAAACCAACAACTGTTCTCAGTGCGTGTCTTAGAAACTGTGCTCTGTTGATAGAGCAGGGGTTGTAGCTGAGTCAGAGACGCTTTGGGTAATGTGGAGCACAGCATGCAGGTGCCACTGCCGTTTCCGGGATTAAGAATTACTTATAATCTTAACTTTCTCATGGCTAAACATGGGGCTTAGAGTGCACAGAGCTCTTTTCCATGTTTAAAAGCTTTCTTTTTGTATTTTCCACTTTCTGTGTTTGGAGGACAGTGATTCTGCTATAGAAAACTCAAAGACTTTTCACAATAATGTTGAAATGGAATATTAGTGCTTCAGGATGCAAGGGAGAAAACTATGTGGGATAAGAAGAATTTAAGAATTCAACAAGACAAAAGCAACAGTTAACCTGAATCTAGAAAACTGGGAAAGAGTTTGCTCCGAGAAACCAGAACCCAATTAACAATAATAGCACACGTAAAGAAACGTTGCTCCTTCCTGTGTTAAAGGAACACAGTAGAACTGGAGCCTGGACAAGTATTTATGGGAGCACAGAATGGTAAGTACCGTTGATGAATAGCCTGGGACAGTTGGTTTCCAGGGTGACCTCACTTTAAAAACCTAGCTTGTTGAAAGAACTTGGAGAGTAACAGTAGCATCTCATCCAGAAAAATTCAAAAAGAAATTAAATTTTATTTGGATGTAGATTTTATTTTGCATCTGGAAATAAAATGTCTAATCCTCAATGATTGACTCTAATCTCACAAACATAGAAAGGCATTTCAAAAAACTGCATTGAAAATCTTACTTGCTATCATACCACACAGAGAATGAATGACACTTGTTTTAATAAGAAATTAAACAGAGAAGCAAATGTCCAGGACTTAATGGCTCTAGATGAGTTCTGGACAGCAGAAATAGAAAGCAATTATAGTTGAAAAGTTTTAGTGGCTACTCCAACTAAAAGAGAAATATAGAAACTGTTTAAACTAAATTTGATATATTTCCCTTAATGAAGTATGCCCCAAATATTATTTCAAACATTAATCACATAAAATTAAAATATAATTAATTAGATATTTTACCATTTTTATGCTAATACAGATCAGATGTGTATTTTATACTTACAGTCCATGTTAACTTAGAATAGTCATGTTTAAAGTGTTCAGTGGCTATATCATATACACTAAATAGTGTGTGTGTGTGTGTGTGTGTGTGTGTGTGTGTGTGGCATCTATGTGCCTGTTAGTGTGGATACATGCACATATCCACAGTGAGCAAGTATGTGGGTGCCCCAGTGTGTGGAGGTCAAAGTTTGTCTTTCTTACATCCCTCTTCACCTTTATATTTTGGGACAAGATGTCTCACTAAATCTGATGCTTATTGACTTGGTTGGGATGGCTAACCAACATCCGGTTGTCCTTATGAATCTAGTCTCCGCAGCCCCATGCAGCACTGGGATTACAGAACCTGTCACCCCCATTAGCATTTTATATGTACTCCAGGGATCAGGACTCAGGTTCTCACACTTCTGCAGTGGATATTCTCTGGGTGAGCATCTCCTCGGTGTTGGACTGTGCATTTCTAGATCAGTGGTCGAGGCGAAGGCAGGCACATCTTACTTGTTAATCCGTCTGTGTATTCATTCATACACTCTCGGGGCCCATTTTGTGCCACTCACTGTGCAGGACCCAAAAGATTCTATAAAAGCCTCGTTTTTCTTCCTTTCTCCCGGCATTACATAAAAACAGCATTCTGTGCAGGACCCAAAAGATTCTATAAAAGCCTCGTTTTTCTTCCTTTCTCCTGGCATTACATAAAAACAGCATTCAATGCACTTTGAAATTCATTAATAAACAAGTAAAACAGAATATTCAATATTCACACAGAAAAATCTTAAAAGATGGTAGACAGCATGTTAAATATGAAACAGAAAGTGACTGGGGTTTGAGTTCTGGCTAGATATCCTGTGGAAAGTGACTGAAAATCTTTCGTCTTGTAAAGGAGACATTCTACCCTAATGTGAAGCTATTGCTAGGCTCTAATCAGAGTCTAGTCTTAGTCTCCAGAGCTGTATCATGTGAATTAAATTTCCTTACCTTCTTCTGTTTAATTCTTCCCAAGAATCTTATCAGGATTGAGACAATCTACATTGACATCTAATACGCATTCCACTTCTAAGTACAGACAAAAGCAGAAAACATTATTAGGGACATGAACAACCAGAAGCTGGCATAGTAAACTCTGCTCAAATGAAGCATACCCAAGGTTCTGTCATACTAGTCCCTGGTATGTAAAGAATTTCTGAGCTGGACTCTTCCCGGCATTTCCCTCCGTGATGATATCTGGCCAGATGTTAACCAACAAACACACTGACATTCACTGATTGCTGGTGTAGAGATCATGTTTTAGTCAAACCCTTGATCATACTAGTTGGGTTTTGTGGATTCCTTTAAATCATCACACTATGCATTCAATTAGAAATTCCATCAGCAGCCCCCATCACGTCCTCTTTCAATGGGCTTCATCTGGATCAAGCTCCCCTGTTTAAAAACTGATTCAGTTTTTGGCTGTGGAGTTGAAAAGCAGGTGAGCATTGATCCTGCTTAAGCAATACAACCAAATTACTAAACATTTCTGGAATGCCATTTCTTTATGTGTAAATGGAAGATGAATAATTAAAATCATCTCAGTTCCTGGCATCTGGAGTTCCAGAAGCCTGAGACAGAGTGTTGTTTCGTTTGCTTTCTCAGGGGGTAAATCAGTGATAGACAGAAGAGGCGAGTTAACCAAAGATGATTGATTATTTTTCTACTCTTACAGGATGAAATCAATTTAAAAAGGGGCTTAGGGATGTACCTCAGTTGGTGGAGTATTTGCCTAACCTGCACAGATCTAGGGATTGGATCCCCAGAATCACATGAAATCGAATGTGATGGCCACTTGTATAATCCCAGCACTCAAGTGATGGGAACAGGACAAGAAGCTCCTTAGTTATATAGTAAAATTAATGCCAGTTTAACCACATGTAATCTTCTATAAAATGAAATAAAATCGTGGCTAGGGAGAAGACTAGGATGGAACAAGTGTGTGCCATGCAGGCCTGGGGAGAGTTTGGATCCCAGCACCTATGTAAAATCTGAAAGCCTGGGCAGAGTCGTTCCCACCCAGTTATAGCAGGATGCCTGAAGTTTGTGGGCCAACTGATCCACTGAGCTCACGAGCTCCTGGTTCAGTGAGAGACCTTAGCTCACAAACAAAATCAGAAAAGGTGGAAAGCGATTGAGGAAATAACCCAACATCTGCCTCTGGCCTCCATATGTATGCACACAAATATGAGTGTGCAGCTGCACAACACATGCACACAAATAAATAACAGTGAAAAATATAACTTAAGAGGCCTGCAGAGATGACTCAGTGGGTAAAGTGCTTACTGATGCTTATGAGGACCTGACTTCAGATCCCAAGCACCCATGTAAAACCTGAAGAGAATTCATGGGGGGACTTGGTGGTGGAGGGGGAGATGTTGTATACTGACTGAAGCAGGAGTTCCAGGTTCACAGAGAGACCTTATTTCAAAGAAGAAAGGAGAGGGATTGAAGAGACACTTAGGATCAACTTCTGACTTCCACATGCAAATGCATGAGCATGTACACCCCCACATACATGCACAATCACATTCATACATATCCCACACACAAAACAAATAAAAAATAGATAACATACATTGAATAAAAACAATAGAGCTAGTGTATGTCAGTGTCATGCAAAGCATAGCCCTCCCCTTCTATCCCCTCTCACAGTAATGGAGCTGAATACTATTATTTTGTAGATAAGGAAACATCATCTGAGAGACATTAAGGGACTTGCCTAAAGTCAAAAGCTAGTGACTATCAGCATAGGGATCAACTGAGTTCTGTCTGTGTTAGAGATAAAGAAGTGGAGGCACTCAATACATCTAGATGTAGAAAATAAGCCTATTTTCCCCTTCTGTTTAATTTTTCTAATTCAAAGCAGAGAGACTTTTCTGGGTGCTTTTGGACACTAGAGCTTCTATAACACACACCACGCTGCAGAAGTTCTAAAACTGATTACATTTTGTTTCTTATCCTACCTCACTTATCTAGAGAGACAAAAAGCTGGAGCATAAGCTCATGCCACCCAGCATGCAGCCAGCCATTATTTGTAGCCCTTAGTAACAGTTCAGCTACTGTTTAGGGATTAGCCCAGCATATCAGACCTAAGTGAAATCCGCTATCATTTTCTAATGAGAAAGTATCGCCAGTCCATTTGTAAGTGGATTGTTTGGAGATTTGGATGCATTTTGCCTTTTAATCAGTGCTATCTATGCTATTTAACTTCTTGTCTTGGTTTACAAAGGCCTATTGAGTTCCTAATAGAGGAGAAGAACTACAGCATAGTCTTCCTACCCTAAAATATACCCAGAGGTTCCCTGAAGCTTCCCACGGCAACCACCACTCCAGCATGCTGTGTGGTGCATTCCCAGGGTGAGAAGAGACAATTCTAAAGCTCACCGAGGAGTGTATGGAAGGGAAGAATGACTTTAGTAGGAGTGCTCTTAACTCTGTCCCAATGTTTGAATACAGTTCCCCATGCGACTTGAAACATAGATTTGTACTGTAAAATTTGAGGTACAGACACTCAAACCCATTTAAAACAAAATGAAAATAAAGAACATAATCCTATCTTCCATGATAATATGTCATTCTAAGATTGACTTTAAAAGTTGAGGTTCAGTCACATGGATTTTTGCCAGTGGTGTCGGTAGGACTGGGTGTCTTGGTGATAATCAAGTACTAGGGATGTGTGTTAAGATACAGGAGTGGAACTTGGCTTGGAGGGAAACAGGGCTCACTTTTAGGATTGTTAGTCTCATTCATAAAAGATTTTAAAAATGGAAAGTTTAAGACAATTTTATTAGAGTTTAAAAGAACTGAGTTGAAGATATTATAAGCATAGACCAAGGCAGCTGCTTGGAGAAGATCTCTGGAGAGCGGGAAAGAGCCATAAAGTCATGCATGTTTAGAGCCTGCATGTAGGTCTGACACTTTTCAGACTAGCATGGACGGAAGGGATCTTTAGAAAAGAAGGAAATGAAACAAAACTAAAAATCAAAGTGCAACAACAAAATTAAGGTGTTGGGGCAGCCGAGAGCATTAGGGGAAGAAAGCTCAACTAGAAAGAGGGGGAAGGACATAAGAAGAGCTCAAGCTGCTCTGAAGAAGTCAGATTCATGGAGAGCTATCACCTGTAGCCAGCTGCATAATCACTGCAGTAGTGGGCAGGGATTCCTAAGGCGAGTACTGTGATCAGGAGACGGACCCCACAAACCTGGAAAGTTAGGCTCCACCCAGACTAGCTTCTTAGCCTGTAATATTCTAGGGTTTGACTTTGAGTTGAAGATGTTCTACCAGAGCAGACACCAGTCTCCTTTGCCATTTCCCAGTCATGTTAAGAAGAGGTCAGGAGAGAAGAAGGAGGTAAAAGGATTCATTATACCCACCAGTCCTAGTTGAATCCATAGCTGAGTGTACACCACAGAATTATCTTTCATGAGACAACTAATTGGGCTGAGCATTTTCGGCAGGATGGAAGTGTTAGGTTTGGAGTTTTCTAAAGAATACTCTATTCTGCTTTCCTTTCTGATGATAGCACACTCTGACCCAACACAATTTGGGAAGGAAAGGATTTATTTTGCTTACACTTCTGGGCTATACTTTATCATTGGGGGAAGTCAGGGCAAGAGTCCAAGGCAGGAACTACAGAGGAACACTGCTTGCTGGTTCTCCCTCTGCCTCATTGTCAGCTAGATTTCTTTTTATTTTTAACTATTTTATTCTTTATTTTTATTGTATGTTTATGAGTGTGTTGCCTGCATATATGTAAATGTACCCATGTCATGCAATGTCCGTGGAGCTCAGAAGAGGGTGTTGGATCCCCTAGAACTTGAGTTACACATGGTTGTTAGCTGTCATGTTGGTGCTGGGAATCAAACCTGGGTCCTCTTCAAGAGCAACCAGTGCTCTTAACTGCTGAGCCATAGCGCAGGCCTCAGCTACATTTCTTAATCAGCTCAGGCTTACCAGTCTAGAAATGGTGACACCTGAGTGGGATAGTTCTTCAGACATCAACCGTCAGTCAAGACCATCTCCCACTGATGACCACTGATCAGGCCATTCTGGTCAAGGGATTCTTCAGCTGAGGTTCCCTTTCTCCAGATGACTCTAGGGTCTATCTAGTTGATGATAAAGACGAGCTAGGATAGGCCCTGTTGCTAAAATGCAAAGTTGAATTTTTGCTAGATCTCATTGCTCACTTTGCCAGAAGTCTAAATAGCATGAAAAGACTTAAGCTTTCTAAGTTTCTCTGAAATTTCTTCATGTTAAATTATGGACATCAAAAGATTAGGAAACTCCCTCAAATAATCTGGTTTTTCTACTTTGAACCACTCTAGTAAATGAGTATACTAAAAATTCTTTCCCTTTTTTCTGTCTCTGTATGTCTCCCTCTGTTTCACTACTGCTACTGATATCATTTAAATAGTATTCCATATGTATAAAAGACATATATGACTGCATTTCTCTTTTTTAGCAGGATGGTTTATAGTACATTATGTTTACTATCCATTCTTCAACTTTACTTTTCTCTATAACATAATCTGTACTAGTTTCATGAGACTTTATTCGAATCTAAGGAAATAGACACTACTCTTCTGGTCTTGCTGCTTAGGAGGAAATGAATTTAAATAAGTGAAAATTCTTATAACTGTGCTAAGTGATGTGTTGTGTGAACTACAGGTACTTTAGGAAAGCCAGTGGAGATTGAATTAGATTAGAGTGAAACCATTCCAATTTTGAGGAATTAGCTTTTTAAGCTATAAAGTGATGAAGTTTGGGGGCTGAAAGCTAAATTAAAATAAGGAATGTAAAAGAAGGAAATTTTAGGAAGAGATGAACTGACCTATTTAATACCCAGGAAATAGAAGATGGAAATATGATGTTTGCCAATAAATTGATCCATTGATAATACTTAGGGATAGATTTTCTGCGTTGTTTTACTTCACAAGAAAATATCAAGTTGTTTTAATTGTTTCCATGCCTGCTAGCAATGCTGGAGATTCTGGGAGCTACACACTTTGTGGGTACCTGGTTCTGTTAAAGTTTTGTTACTGCCATTCTACTGTATATGCTGTGCATTAACACATTTCTATGCTTTTAACTTGCCTTTGTCCAATAATATTATCTTTGTTTAGAAGTACATTGTTCTATAATTAGCATACCACAGAGTTCACCTATCAAAAGTGTACACTGCATTGATGTTTAACTTCATTAGTTGAGAGTGTATCTACCTTCACAATCTGATTTTCATAATCTGCATATTAGCTTACCATGAACCTATGGTTGGTCTCTAGAGATTTGCATATTCCAGACATTACTGGAAAGTGGAGCCATGTGGTGTTTTCAGGGTTTATCCATGTGTAGTATATGTCATCACAGCCTCCTGTGCTGTGAGCATGGGCTACAGACATCTGGGTGGTTGTTACTTTGAGCTATTTCCAGTGGTGACCGACTGGGTAGTTTTAAGTTGTCACTAGCAATGTTTCAGAGATTTCATTGTTTATTTCATTATTTTTTGTATTTCTTAAATGATATTTGTAAATTTAGAGAACAAGGCCATATTTGGTACTTGCCTTTCTAATTCCTTCAAAGTGTCTGTGACAATATAACTTAATTTTCATGATTTTAAATAGACTCAAATTCATTAATATTACTATGTATGAATTCTGCCTTTATATTTTATTATTTTACAATGAATTTTTTCCTGTGTTTTCTAGAAGTATCATAATTTTAGGCTTTACATATAGGTTTGCATTCCATTATTTTTAATTATTTTTTAATTGCATAAAGGAGGATTCCAGGTTCCTTTGTTTACAAACCATTGTTTCACTCTCATTTGTGGAAAGTATAATCATTTTTATTCCAGCAGGCATTGTTGACAAGCATCAATTAACCTGTATGTATAAGCATACTTCTTATCTGTTCAGTTTCATTTATCTATGTGTATATCCTTTCAATAATACTTTAAAATTAATATTTGATTTTTGGTTTTGGATTTTTTTAAGAACAGGTCTCCATGTAGCCTCAGCTAGTATGGAACTTGCTGTATAGACTAGGCTAGCCTCCATCTCACACAGATTCACCTTCCTCTGCTTCTGATTGCTGGGATTAAACATGTGAACCACTATGCCTGACCCACCTTTAAAATTAATCTCATAATAAGTAGTAAGATAAGGTTTTTCTAGTCCTCTAACTTTGTTCTTTAAAAGAACTTTTTGTCCACACTTCATTTATCTTCACATATACATTTTAGTATGAGTCTACCACTGGCTAGAAAACCCACTGTTAGGGGTATGATTAGAAGCATTGAAATCTGTAGCTCGGTTCACAAAGAATTGAGGTCTCCTTGGTATTACATCTCTAAAGCAAAGCACATATCTCTGTGAAGATTTAGGCTGACTCCTTTTGAAAATCCTATCAGTGTTTTATGGCATTACACATGAAAACATTTAGAATTATGAAATACACCAACTATTTCTGATACTAAATAAATTCATAGCTCACAATTCTACTTCTTGTATTAATTAGTGGATTTCTCTTGTTTGTCTCTTGTGCTTAAAATGACTCCCGAAAAATTGCCCACTAATTTAGCTGATCTGATTCATTGACTAGTTTTAGTAAGAAAATTAGTGATGCTTTTTGAAATTAAGTCTGTTCTTCGACAGATTGATATATGTCTATAATGTATTTTATTTATGCTTACTTTTTAGAATACCCCTCCCATCCTTGGTGAAACCTCCTCCTCCTTACAAATTCTGTTTCCATATTAATCTTTTTGTTTTGTTTTGGGACCCACTGACCTTGATCAAGACCATTATTTTGACTATGAGTTTAGAACTATTCATTGGAGCTAGGTGGGCTTGGCAACAGGTACATAACTAAAGAAAATAAGACCCCCTTCTCCCCAAATCTATCCTTAGCCAGTAGTTCAGTAGGGAAGTTTTTAATATAAAAACTTACAGTATGAAAACCTTTCCTATGAAACCTTAGAGGAAAGAATAGTCTATGCTGTGAGAAAGCACATGGAATTAATCAACCAAACATGGACTCCAGCTCCCTGGGAACCTGAGTGATTTACTTCACATCTATGCTTCCATTCTTCTATCAGAAAGATGGAGATACTATCTACAAATAGTATATATTTTTATGGCCCAGATGAGAATCCCGAAAGCTTGTAAAACCTTTATAAAAAGTCTTCCAATACACTAATATTGCAGTAAGTATAGCTCTAAAAATATCCCAGGTTGAGAAGAAATAAGTCTCTTCAGATAAAATAATTGTTTATATGAAAAATTTCAAGAGAATCAACCAAAACAAACCCTTCTCTTCCAACCAGTAATTACAGTAAAGTTGCAGAACAAGTATATAAAATCAGTATTTAAATGAATTAATAATTTATAGTTAATAATTAATATTAAAAATATGCACTAATTATTAGCAAGTAAAATTTAAAATTTAAACCATACTACTGTTTATGATAGTGCTCTAAAAAAGGAGGAACTTGGCTATACAGCTAAAAAATTTAAATTGTGTCTGAGGAAAGCTCTAAATCTCTGATGAAAGGCATAAAAAGAATTCGAAGTTGAAGTTGAGAGAAATTCCATATTTATAAAAGGAAAACTCAATATTGTCCAAATGTCAACCTCCAGGCTTGACACATACATTTGGTACAATCCTTATCAAAATCCCAGTAAACATTTTAGTGAAAATTGACAAAGTAATTTTAAAGTTTAATGGAGAGGCAAAACAGACAACTCAACATCAGAAGAGAAGATCACAGTTGGAGAACTGGCATTACTTGACTTTAAGACCTATGATCAGCGTCGGTGTGGTGTCGGTCAAAACACACACAAGTAGGTGAACAGATAGTTCAGGAATAGTGCCCCATGTACACAGCTGAGTGATGTTTGACAAAGAGACAAAAGCATCACACCAAGGCAGTGTTTTCAGGGAATGATGTGGAAGCTACTAGTCTTCCGAATGCAAAGTTTAACTCTAGACCTAGCTCTGAAACCCACACACAGATAAAGTCAAAGTGCTGTAGATCAAAATGTAAGTTGCAAAACTATAAAACACCTAGGAAATGACACCGTGTGTGTGTGTGGGGGGGGGGGGGTTGGACAAACTTAGCTGCAGAGACAATAACAGCAACGCCATGACCCCGGAAACTTCCTTAAGCTTAGAAATTCCTCTTCGAGGGCAAAGTCAAGGCTGAGAAAAAAGCCACAGACTAGGAGAACATGTTTTCAAAAGTCATGTCCAATAAACGACTGCCATCCAAAATATATAGACTATACATTAAGAAAATGATGAAATACCCCAAAGACAGCTAGAGGCATAGCCTCATGAACTTTCCTAGCACACAGAAAGCCCTGAATTCAGTCACCAGTGCTCTAAGAACAAACATACAAAAGAGGCAAAGGGATCCCCAACCCAGGAATATGTACAAATGTCACCCGAGCATAGGAACAGATGTTTATGAGTGAACTGCAAATTGTAACAACAGAGAGATACAACAACTACATACCCATTAATAATGGCCAAAATAAAGAAAAACACACTGGCGATAACAAATACTCATTGGGATATAGAACAGCAGCTGAACTCTCAATCAGTGAGAGCTGGGATTGGAAAACAGCACAAAGGCTTTTGAAGACAGCTTGAAAATTCCTTCCTCACAGCATAGGACCAGTATCACACCCTGTGATAGCTACAAAGGCAGTGGAAGATAGGTGTGCACTAAGACCTTATTTCAGTAGTGTGTGTGTGTGTGTGTGTGTGTGTGTGCACATGAGAGTATGGGCTTGTTTATATTTGTGTACATGTGTGCATGTGCATGTGTGTGGAAGCCAGAGATCAGCCTCGGGTTTTTCCTCAGGATCTGCTCACCTTAATTGTGAGACAGGGTCTCTCACTGAACCTGAGGCTCTGTGATGTTACTAGGCTAGACAGTGAGCTCAGGAACATTCCTATCACTATTTCTCCAGCACTGGATTACAGGTCTATGCTACCATGCCTCCCTTTTTACATGGTGCTGGGGATCAAACTCAGTTACTCATGTTTGTTCAACAAGCACTTTATCAACTGAACCATCCCTCTAGTCCCTCCTTCATATATTTTTCTATAAAGACTGTAGTCAGGTCCTCCAGGATATGAATTAGAAAGGGAACTATAGTACACATCTCATCAGCAACCTGTCACATATACTATACACCCAGGAACGCAACCACATTAGGACATTTACTCTCAAAATTTCACATTTATCTGACTCAAAAGTCTCAGCAAATATAGGAAGCATTATCAAGGACTAGAGTAGAAATATCAAAGTGGTACTACCGCTTTTTCAGAAGACATCATCTTGAAGCTAGTGAAGATGGATTTGCTTTATCTATTTAGAGACAAATGGATGTGGCAGTTCATTCTGAGAACGGCGGAGGCCCTTTTGATCTCTAGACTCTGCACTTTATGTCATCAAAAGTTTCCAGTTTCCAAAGCCCCTTTGCAGCTTGCTTTGCTTACTTGGGCTTGACAGGAGGTGGTGCTGCCGATACCTCTGAAGCCGTGGATTAACTGATGAGCTCAGTAAAAACTGACAGCAGGAAAGGGTTGGTGGCCTGAAGACATGTCCCGCCATGTCAGTTCTCCTGGTTAGAAGTCCAGACTGTTGTCATTGAGCATCCCATCTGACCTGGGAGTCCATGCCAGTAGGGAAATCTGCTCATCCATACCTAACTTGATTGTTCCTCTGGTTGTGGTAAGCTTATTCAAAAAGCAAGAGGAAGATAAATGAGGTGGAGCACCCAGCAAAGCCAAATTCCATTTATTTTTCTGTAATTGTTTCTTCCATGAGAATTGTAGCAGAACAAGTCATACCAGAATGGTTGCTCATAAAATATCCTGGAGTCTCCAGTTCTGGTCATCTGTTTGCTAAATGTCCCAGTGTATGAAAACCACATTTCCATCATAGATTTCTGGAATTTGGGGTCAGGCAGACATTTCGGCAAGGAGATAATAATACATGATTAGGCCTGAGTTATGACTAGCAGATGCCGTGATGGCATGTGCATCTAGTATTTGTGATTCATTTGTGTTCAGGACATTCTTGGCGGTCAAATTACTGTTGAATTGCAAAGACGGTTTAGAGATGTGGCAAGAGTTTATGTAACCTGCAAGTAGCTGGCTGCTTCGTTTGCTTCTTTCTGTTATCTTCTTCCTGGTGTTGCGGATCAACACAGAGCTTTGCACATGCTACGAAAGTGCTGTGTCACTGAAACAAGCTCTCACTCTCTTGCAAACAGTTTATAGAAACCAAAAGGTCTTCAGGGTTCTGTAGTGTGATCTCTATATACATAAAGATTTCACACATTTCCTACTCACAAATATGGTGGCTGCTAACCACTGAGTCCTGATGAATTCTAGCTCATTCATTATTCCTGGGATCAGGAAAGACTGCCTTGACCTGTTTAATTGACTGACACAACCCTTTAATCTCATGGATAGGAAAGCCCCAAGTTGTAAAAGGTCATCCAACATGGAATGTACTTTCTACACTTGTAAGCAATGTTGAGTGAAATAAAGCAAAATCATTGGAATGACATTCTGTGTATTGGTGCGTGATGCTATGGCAAGTATCATTTTAATTTTATCTTTAATTGCCATTATTTGATGTATTTTTAATTGAATTTTTGTGCATTTTATACAAAAAATCTTGATCATCTTTATACCCGCTCCCTCACCTGCACTCCTCTATACCTCTCCCTCCAGATTTCATGCATTCTGTTATATATGTTAAGGCCTATCGAATCAAGTTAGTGTATCCAGATGGCCCTCAGTGTGAGTTCAACTACTGGGGTCTAGTCAGTCTATCTAGAGTTTCTCCCTCAAAGAGGATCAACTCTCCCTCACCCAGTAGTGGTCAGATACCAACAGTTCTTTGGCTAAGGTTGGGGCCTGCTGTCCATTTCCCCAGTTCTGGACTGGGTTTTGTCAAATTGAGTTTTCATGAGTCTTGTGCATGCTGACACCATTGTTCTATGTTCATATGAACAAGGTCCCAGGAACCTGTAAGACTGCTTCCTAATGGTCATGCACCTCCTCCCTGGCTCCTACAATCTTTCCACACACTCCTCCACAGTGGTCCCTGAGCCCTGTGTGGGTGAAGTTTAATATTAGCAGTCCTGCCCAAAGACGCACACTCTGCAGACTCTTATTCTCTGCACTTTGGTCATTTGTGGCCTTTTGTGTTAATTGCTCTTTGTTGCTTTGCTGATAAGATTGAGAGGTGCATATGTGTTCTCTCTACCCTTTGCTCCTTTGTGTTCTGTGAGCCTTAGGTGTCAAGGTTCCATTGTAGATGTGTCACTTAGGGCTGGGCATCTCACAGACACTTATTCTCTGTGTGTGACAAGTTGTGGAACTCTGTAATCATCTCAGTCTGTTGCAAAAGAAGCTTCTCTCATGACATACTTGTCTATAAATACAAGGATCCATATTTAGCACATAGCAAGAAATTACATTTGTCTAGGGATGTGATGTACTTAGGCTTTTCTTTAAGATCTATGACCTCTCCAGGCATGTGTATTTGGTTCTATTTACAGCAGCACACACACGAGTGAGTTCCCTCTCATGGAGTGGGCTTTAGGTCTAATTAGGTAGCTGTTGATTACCTCCATGATAAAAGTGTCAGTACTGCCCCAAAGTAGTTGCTGTGCCTCTCCTTGTAGTGGCATTGGGCACTGTTTGGACTGGACCCTTTCTAAAATACTCATCTTTGTGTTGACTAATGATTTTGATCTTGAAATCATTTTTCCTAAAATCACGTAGTCATTGTCAGCATTTACTACAGACAATAAAACTGGTGTTATTACATTTGATTGAATAGGAGACAGAAAGATGGAAGGCCTTAAAAGACTTCTAGTTCAAGTGTGAACTCAAGAATGAACCATGGAGAAATGCTCATTACTGGCTTGCTCCCTTCTGTTTTCATCCTCACCTGACTCATACAGCCCAGGCCTGCCTGTCCAGGGGTGGCACCGCCCACAGTGGGCTGGGGCCTCCTACATCAATCAACAACTGATGCAGTGATTACTACCTGGTACCTATACACAGCAGCCAGTGCAATAAAACATATATAGCTGTTACTCTAGGACCTGATGTCACTGCTACACAGAAAAGAGGAAGTATTCCCCACATGGAGGCATGCAATGTGCATTCCTATGAACAGCGTTCATAATCAAGGGTCTTTTAATCACTGCATGCCACCCATCAGCACGTTCCTTTACATTCTAAGCTGATGGGTGGCATGCACTGGCTGCTGTGTATAGGTACCAGGTAGTAACCACTCCATCAACTAACCCAGGGATCCAGTATGTACAGAGACAGGAAACATTGTTCTAGATTAATTTTCTGTTGTGGTAAAACACTCTGACCAAAAGCAACTTGGGAAGGAAAGCTTATACTTCAAGGTTACAGTTCTTCACTGTGGGAAGTCAGCACAGGAACTCAAGAATGAACCATGGAGAAATGCTCATTTCTGGCTTGCTCCCTTCTGTGTTCATGGTTACCTAACTTTTATACAGCTCAGGCCCGCCTGTCCGGGGATGGCACCTGCCCACAGAGGGCTGGGGCCTCCCACATCAATCAACAATTAAGATAGCTCTTCAAACCTATGGCCACAATCCAATCAAATCTGGGAAATCTAATTGGGACTACCTGAGATGACTCTGGGCTGTATCACCTTGACAGCTGAAGCTAAGTAGGAAACATATCTTTTACAAGCATACTTGACTTAGAAGTGCTTTATTATTTATTCTTCCCTATTAATATTAAGTTGCCTATTTTGGGGGTTTTACCTCTCCATATATATTAACAGTTTGACAATTTCTATGGAAATATCTACCAGGATTTTGACTGGGATTGTATTGAATGTACAGTTACACTAAGAAGTCGACTTCTACACACTATTGAGATTTAAAGTACTTCTTCGTACTTTATAGAGCCTGTGCATCTTCATGTTTTTGGATTGTAGGATTAATGTTAACAAACAAATTGACTCTCTACTGTGGTCTTAACAGTTTATTGGTTGGCCTTAGGAAATTTCAGAATGCCTACATATGAGGATTTTTAATGCCAAATTTTAAATCATTTCTTATATGTGTAGATATTTCTGAATATACCACACTTGAAAAGGCATGGTCCTTGATGATACATAGTATGCTGCAGAATAAAGAGAGCCATAGGCCTTGTGACTGCTGACTAATCATGGAGAGTGAGAGTCATAGAGTCCTGAAAGCAGAGCCCACTGTGAGCAGTCCACTGAATCTGTGGACACAAAATAATGGATCTGGAATTTTAAATTGTGACTGTTGTCTTATAGAGTGTTTCTGTTTGTGTGGTTAAATGTTTTTAGTATATAGAATTGAAATAAGATATTCTCAAAGGCTAACAATCTCTTGGGGATTTGATTTTTGAAATATTTCATTGCAATTGATTTCTCAATATAAAGAAACCCTTAGAACTATGAAACACACAATGATTATACCTCAGATTTCTGAATAAACTCAAATAAGCAATTTAATTTATTGAAACCCAAAAGAGGCTTAATTACAGTCATTATTTTTCCTCCATGTCAGTTGCTAAAAATTTTGTTTTTTAGGCATGAGTTAGGTAATAATGTGTTTTATAAAATAATTTTTGAGAGTTTAAACTAACCAAATCAACCAATTATGTAATAGCACAATCCTGAAATAAAGCTAAGTATTTAAAACATAAACACAAGTAAAAGTGTTTCTTTGCTAATCTCTAAGTAGCCAGTGACCCTAAGATAAAATCTAGAAAGAAGGGAAACAGGACAGACAGTACGATGAGCAGGAGTAGCAAGTTACAGGGTCACTGTTGTCTTTGACCCAACTCTCTCTTCAGTTGAATGAGCCAGACAGGGTGTTCACTATTCTCTTAAAGATATAAGGATTGATTGACTTCTATTACTAAAAGCAAAAACAAACACCCCCCCTTAAAAAACCCACAAAGCAAACAAATAAAAAACCCTCAGTAAAATTCTATGATCTAAGGTCGAATGGCACATATAAGACATGATTCTGGGGCTGTGAGATGACTCAGTGGTTAAGAGTATTGGCTACTCTTGCAGAAGACCCAGGTTTGAATCTCAACACTCACATGGCAGTTAACAACCATCTGTAACTCCAGTTCCAGTAGATCTGTCCTCTGCAGTCACTGCAGACACAGATGCATTTATACACATGCAGGCATAACATTCATACACACAAAATAAAAATAAAGAAATAAAAATTCAAAGACATTATTCTATGTCCTTTGTGCAAACAGTTTTCTTGTGAGTACTGTTGGGTAATGAACTCAAAGCCTCACACATACTAGATAGGTAGTCACAGTCCCACTTATCTACCTTGCTAGCCAAAAAATTTACCTAATTTAAGAAATACTATTTTGACCAAGCCAAAGAAATTAGAATGTAATAAAAAGTTGAATAAGCAAATGAGCATTAATACATTTTCCACCTTGATTCTTGACCCATCTCGATTTTGAGTAAAACTGGCAGTTGTGAGGATGTTTCCTTTTCCAGAGTAGAGAAGGTTCAAGGCTTCAGAGAAGAAGCTTGTTTGTGACAGCAGTTACTGTGAGAGCAAGTAGAGTCCTTCACCTCAAATATTCTCTCTCCTGCATCTTCTCTCCTCCTTTCCCTCTTTCTCCTTTTTTTTTTTACTTTCAGAAATACCGCTCTCTTTTACATATAATTAGGTACATTGCAACCAAATGACTGGATAGTAATTACCCTAAGGCTAAGATATAGAAGTCTTATCTGTTGGGGAATATACTCTGGTATCTCTCCAAAATGCATTTAGTGTCCATTTTTTGTTAACCACAGCACATATCGTTTTGTTCAGAAGTTATCTGTAAAATGTTCCAATAGGGATTAATTTGCATATAAGCAAACTTTTGCATATAAATAAAAAAGTCTAATGACTTTATTAGTTTTATTCTTAGAGAGTGATTTTTATTAGACTATTATCTAATTTAGGACCCTTCCCTCTTTAGAGATTGTAAGTCTCTGTTTAAATATATACAATGAGACGTCACATTTTTCACATCTGCCTGTCACAATCTTATGATGTAGACTTATTTGTATAAAATATATATTTTATATAGCAAATATAACAAGCCCACAGGGAGGTGATCTGGGTTAGTCTGACCCTGTGTTGTTTCTCCAGTCATGTATGTAAATGCATTTTTAACTTCTGCACTGAATAGTCTTGAATCTGATTATTTTATACCTTTTCATCCTACATCCTTGGGAATGGGTTGGAGCTTTGGTTCATCAGGTTTTTATTCTATATTCATGAACATATGGCAGGAAATCTGAAGCAGGGCAGATTCAACAAAATACAAACTGATGAATGGAACAAAATAGAAAAACTACAAGCTTAACGTGTATTAAAAATACCATGCAGCAGAGAAGAAGTACGAATGATGATGAGCAAGTAAATGTCAAATAAATACGCAGAGCTAAGAGTGCAGAACAGGGGCCCTTCGTCCTGAGTCAGTGAATATTTGCATCGTACGCTGCGGTAGTTTAATGAACAGGTCTCAAAAGGATAGGAGACACAGAGGAAGCTTTAAGCAGAGGGTCTGTGACTCATGGTCTGCAGATGCAGATCTCTCTCAGTCCTGAGTTTTTATTCAGTACTAAAATAATGAATGAGTTGAGTTCATAGGAAATATTCTGCCAAGAACATGTAAGACATACAATAGCAAGTTACATAGAATAACAAGTTAAGGAATATAATATATAGATGTTATCAGACAAAGCAGCCCCTAAACTAAACTTATGTGTTAGAAATGTCTGTTTCTTGGGATAGCTTCAGCCCAACCAGAGTGTTTTCAGGAGCTTAAGAACATGTTTTGTCCCAGAGGTTTGCCTTCTGGGTGCACTGCTTGCAATGATCACATAGTTCTGCTGTTTTTTCCTTGAACATTAACTCTGGAAGTATGCCATAAGCCATCAAGTTTCAAGACATATTAACTCTTCATGAAGAGGCTTGCTACAGTACATAAGAGTCTGCTGGTCAGCATGTGATATGTTCCAACTGAGGCTGCACAAACACCCACACAATACAGAGGAAGAATGTGGATGCATGCTGTGTAAAATGAATGGTCCTCTATTACCCTGAAGGTCCCTTTTCATTTTTGAATAATCCCCAAGTTTTCAGGACTACTAGAAATGAGAGAATTAAATTACCTTTTCTGCCCTAACTCTCTATAAACTGCTTTGAGAAATCTCCCTTCTCTCTTCTCTGTGGAAGGCATTGCTCCCCAGGGCACTTACAAAGTACTTGCTAATGCACTCAGATTTTGCTCTTTGACGTTCTTGTCTTCGACCATGACAGACCTGTATGTTTTTGTTCTTAGAAATGTATGCATTTCCTTCTTCCTACATAGTCTTTTTTGATACCACCTTAAATATATCTCCCAGATCAGTGAGATGGTGACTGTTCAGAGGATAAAAGCACTTGCCGTGCAAGCCTGACAACGTGAGTTCTGTACCCAGAACCCACTGTGGAAGGAGAGAAATCACTCTTAAAAGTTGTGCACTAATCCTAGCATATGTGTCCTGACACATGTACATCAACAAATACATATATACACACAATAATCATCTTAATATTAATAGTAATAATATTAGTAAACCCTCCGTACTTTCTGTTTTCCCTCTTCAGAAAACTTTGTTTCTACATGCTAAATCTATGACATCTTTTTTTTAAATAAAACATTTTATGCATTGAGTGGTTGATTGATTGTTTGATGTGTATGCATGCATGTGTGCTATGTCCTGCATGTGGAGGTCAGAGGGCAACTTGTAGGAATTCTTATCACCTTCTACCATGTAAGTCCTGAGTTTTGGACTCAGGTCATCAGTCTTGACAGCCAGGCTGTTTACCTCCTGAGTTATCTTGCTAGTTCCTATGACACCTTTACAAATTTTAGATCATGATTTTCCTCATTTAATAGCAGTGGCCTTCAATTATAATATGAAAAATCATCACTTGAAGAGCTTTTGATCAGTTTCTTTGGAAGACTGGCTTAAAGGAAGATGTGCTTCTCCAGGCAGGGTTGCGTCATTGATAGTGCTTGTGATACTTTCAAACCGCATCTAAGTCGTCCAGTCTGGGTTGTAAGCTTCTCATAGATTGGTTTCTGTCTGCAGTTCCTTGTTCTAGGAAATGTTCAAAGCATACAAGTTCACACAAGGGCTAGAGTAATTTAATCATGCTTATCCTCTATCTCATGAAACCCCTGTAGTGATAATTTTACTGCAACAAAAAGGGGCAATTCAACTGCAAAGGGAGCTTCTGGTTGTGTTTATGGAACGACACATCTGAAAGCAAAATGCACTTTTCACACAGCGAAGAGCAAACTATAGAAAGCAAAAAGGAAATGAACAGATCCCTCTTTACACCATCAAAATCCTGATGCCACAGGCTAGAAGATCTGAATTTGTTAATTCCTAAGAAAGGAGGCTTCAAACAAAGAATAGAATTCAGTGTCAGAAAGAAAATTAATTGAACAAAATTAGACATGACATTATAAACAAAAAAGATAATCTGAAAAGTTCTCTTTGGGATTGAAATAGGCAGCTCTTAGCCTGGCAGAACTTTATCAGAATACCCTGCTGTGTATACAACCCTCCTCACACAGAAACCACCGTCACAGCAGGCTTGAGTGACTTATAAAGTACATAATAGTGTTATTGACTGAATTCTCATCGTGCCTAGTTGTTCTTATGGAAATAGAAATTTTTAAACATGGTTGAAACAATAGCACAATTTTCTCTTAAATATAGTCCCCCAATTCTTTTAAAATAACCCAACAGAGTAAATAAGAGACATGGTTCCTTCTTGCCTCTGCCATAGTCCCACAATTCTGTTCTTGAGATATGAACCTCCCAAAGATGTGTTTAGCTAAGAACAAACAATAGATCCCTCTGTTCAGTTCCCTTGTTATAGTTGTGTTCATTGTAATCTTGAAAGGCCTTGTTCATGTTTTTATTCATATAGCCAGAAATTAGAATTTATCCTTATGTTTTCTGAGACACCTTCATATTCTCTCTCTCTCTCATATACACACATGCACACATGAATATACATTACATCCCCAGGCTAAATATTTTCATATAAGACGTCTTATTTAGTTCCTGTTAAAACAAGTTTTGTGCAGATAATTGTAGCCCAGAAGTACATTTACAAATTAAGTAGTCAAAATAATGAAGTTTTGATGGTTCTGTTAGAGAATAAAATTGATTTTATTTCCACTAGTCTTCTTTATATCTGTAACTGCCCATATGATAATTAAAAAATAACTTTGAAGATGCAATTATTAAATAAAAACACAAATGTGCTTTGATTTAAGTATGCCAGGGGTTGTGGGTACTCTTCTCCCTTTTCCTTGCTTGTACATGGAATACTTGTGAAGATCTACATTGATGTAGTTTTCACAAGCCTTCTGAGTGATGGGTGTATACATTCAACTGTGAGAACTAAGGTGGTGTGCACTGAAGAGTTGCTGAATGGGGTAGAAGACGTCAGCCATTTACTCTCAATATGGGGCCTTTGATTAGAGATTTGCAATCTCGGTCCACACAAAGAACAGGCCGGTTCTTTGATAATGGTGGGTAAAAGTTTGAGTCCCCATATTCCTGAGTTCCCATATTCCTGAGTCACAGTATTTTCTGAATTCCATCTGAAGATTGCAACTTCTGTAATTCAATAAGTCAGAGGCTAAAAAGATTGTGGAAAATGGGACACATGACAAGTAAAAGTAGGTAGAACATGAAAATACCACAGTTTTTGTTATGGTGATGGTATGGGAAGGGCAGGTTCAGCTGTTTGACATTATCCAGATGATGTCACCTTGTTTTACTTTAGGGTTAGCAAAGCAAATGATACAGTCTCAGGCTGGATAACAGGGGCAGGATTGAAAAGGTATCTCTGACTGTACCCAAGTCAAGACATGAAAATTAAAAACATGTACACATTCATTTGCTTGAAGCAGCATGGCCCATTGCTCAAATAGATGAAAATCAAATGAAGGTTCACAGTTATTCCATAAGAAGAATGTGATACCTTACAATTTCAAATAAAAATAACAACTTTAGGAGCATTTTTCCTCTCTAGAAGATATCTCCTTTGCTTCCTCAGTCAAGAAACAGAAATCACAAATTCACTGAAGAGGAAAGGTGATATTAAATGTTCATTGGCAGAGGTAAAAATTGTGACCATGAAAAAAAAATTACGAATAAAGGCTGAATTAGGAAAAACTAAAGTGATCAGATATTTCATGGAGGAAATATATCTTGATATTGTTCTGGATTTTATTAATGAACAAAGTTAGCACCAAATTATAGACCTAGAGGTCATGCTTTGCAAGTAACTTATCTCCCATCCCTCACTGAAGGACAAGACTTTATTAGTGGAAGTTTTAAAATCTAGCAGTATATTCTAATCAGAGATTTATTTCATTAGCTTTACATGAAACATGCTCATCCCTTTAAACTTACAAAGTCAAAGCTTCATTAAGTCAGGTGGGAAAAGCACCTTTTATTAAGATTATGACATTGTCTTTGTTCAATTTGTTTTCCTTTGGTACCCAAGGGTTGCCACTATCCTTGGGTAATTGAGTAATTGTAGAAGATATGTCTTGTTATGGGTGATAAAATTAGTACAAAGGCAAAACTTTTAGGAAACTTTTGTCTAATCACATACAGAAAAATAACTTATTTTCCTAGTTTATAATAAATGATATAAGGGGTAGGAAGATAGCTCAGCGATTAAGATCTCTGACTACTCTTGCAGAGGACCTGGGTTCACATTCCAGCTCACAACCATCTGTAACTCTAATTCTAGGAGATATGATGCCCCTTTCTGATCTCTGTGGGCATTGCATGACACAGTTGTGCTTATATACACAATGACATAAGAAATACAGCATAATGAGCTGTATAAAAACTTTACCTCAGTATGGGGAGATGATTCAGCAATAATGATTGCTTACTGCTCTTACAGAGGATCCAGGTTCAATTCCCAGCACCCACACAGCAGCTAAGTATGGTCTATAACTTCACTGCCAGATCTCTGTGAGGATTGCATGCACACGATGCACTTACATACATTCATGAAAACATTCAAACACACAAACTTAAATAAGATATTTTAAAAATACTATCTTCCGATACAGACAGCTTGTTATAAATACAACTGAAATTCATTCGTATCTGGGAAATACTTGCTTTAACAGTGGTCAAATAAAAGTTCATATGTTTAATATGTTTAGTACCCTTAACCTTAACAATAAAATTTTAAGTTGAGGATGTAGTCTGGGGGAGAGCGCTTGCCTAGCATGTGTGAGGCTCTTGGTTCAATTCCAAGCATCACAAAAAATATTTTAAAATCCTTTATTTTTCAGTAGTTTGTATCATTCCCACTTTAAAAAGCTTCAAAGATAGACAAAAAGAATTTCTTAAAAAGCAATATGATCATACATTATGAATACAAAGAAGCTAATAGAAAGCACTAACTTTAGCTACAAGCTTAGGAAAATTTAAAGCATCATGAGTAATCATTTCCTATGTCTTTCCCATGTCATTAGAGAATTATACATACAATTGAGATGTTATAACACCTTTCTTTATAGATACATATATGTACACACACACACACACACATGCGCGCGCGAAGGTTATTGGGTATTCACCTATCTAGTTAGATGAAATGTAGTCTTTTTTTCACCCTTTGCAGAATGCATGTTGACATTGTGACTTAGCCAATTAAAACACAGACGTGTATATTTGTCCTTCGACTCAGTACTTTACATCCTAAGGACGGATTACTCACAAAGACTGCTATTTTCTTAATTGTAATCTCTAATGAGGAAGGCAACTGGAACACCTCAGAACAGTGTACGCTATGAAATATGCTGCTGTTAAATTTTCTAGAAGTTGGTGATAACTTTTAAAGAAGCGTAATTACAGCATTTCTAACTGCACACAGGAGAGACAGTGAAGAGGCAACCTCTGAGAGGAAGTAAAAATAGGTCTGTAAGTATTTGTTTTGGAGGAGAGAGTATTTACTCTTCTTCCAAGTTTGCTTTATAGAATGTGTCTTACTTTCTTATAATAAAAAAGAGTCTTTGAAAATCATTTTGTTCACAGTAGAAATAGATGGCTTTTCTTGAAGTATTCTCTGCAGTGATGAATTAGAAGGAAATTGTTCCTCCTGTTTCTTCAACATTTTATTGACCAAAGACTACAAGACAAAAGGAGCGAAGTCTAAGGAGAAAGGAGGCAAAGGACTCTGGGTGTTGTCCACCTGTAAGCTCACAGTGGGATGCTGTGTATCTAATATCTCTCTATATAGATCTCTCTATCTCTGTATCTATCAATCAATTTATTATTTGTTTGTGTGTGTGTGTGTGTGTGTGTGTGTGAGTGTGGTGTTTATGTGTGTGTGTGTATGTGTGTGTGTGTGTATATGTGTGTACATATGGAGACCCGAAGAGGACTTGGGTGTCCAACTCTATCGCTCTCCTTCCTCCCTTCAGACAGTGTCTCTCACAAAACCTGGAAGTAGGCTTGTAACTAAGAAGCCGCTGCCATTCTCCTGTCTCCACCCCTGCCTCTCACAGCATTTGGGGTATCAGCACATTCATGCAAACATGGCTGACTTTTTATGTAGGTGCTGGGATCTGACCTCAGGTTTTCACGCTTGCACACCCAGAGCTCTTACCCATTGAGCCATCCATCTCTGCAGCTCTGGCATTATTTGTTGAGTGAATAAGCAATGCAAAGCTAGCCAGCTCAGATCTGTGGGGTAATTTCTTTTGGCCCACTGCTGACAAAAAAAAAAAAAAGAAAGAGAATAGCCAGTTCCCCTGAAGTTAAATTCTGCCATGTGATAACACTTCTTATGAACATAATTTAAATTTAATTTTACAGCAGAATTTTGGTTGCTATTAATTTGGGCATAACAGCTAATTTTCTGGGCTTTAAAATTACTTCGACAAGACTATTGTTTACCTGAAAATGATTATAATTTAGTATCATGTGAATCCTTGCCAAATTTGCCAAAGCCTAGCCACATCTTAGCCAAATGTCCTCACTAAATTCCTTAAAGTATTGTTGGTAATGACATAGTGAACGTGTTCACTTTCCCACAGCATATGTGCAATACTCCAAGCTCAAGTCATTGCTTAAGTACTGTAGAAAATGAAAGTGCAACTTACTTTCTGTTCTTCTTTAGAGATCCAAGTAAAAATCCCTATTTTCATTTTTCACTTGAATTTCAAGTGTGGCAAGACAAAAATATTGCCTTAGATGATAACCTTGGCAGCAACTTACGTATAGAAATTGAGACATACAGGCCAAGGAACACGATGCTTATTCTTAAACTTGTGAAAATGGAGTCTCAGAAGATGGCTTAGTGAGTCCAAGGCTTGTTGTGCCAACATGAGGGCCCGAGTTCAGATCTCCACCACCGGAATTAAAAAACCAGGTTAAGTGGTATGTCGATTACCTGTACAACGAGAAGCAAACAAGAGATCCCAGAGCTCACTGGCTGGGGAGTGTAGGCTAAATGGTGAGCTCTGGGTTCACTGGGAGGTCCTGTCTCAAAAAATAAGGAGGAGAAGCAGTGTGCAAGACAGGGAACATGATGTCTGGTCCCGACGTGTGCCCTGCACGGGGAGGCAATGCACATACATGCACATACCCCTTCCCCCATCTCTGTCTCTCTCCTCTTTCTCCTGTCTCAGAAAGAGAGAAAGAGAGACAAAGACAGAGATAGAGAGAGACAGAGAGACAGAAGCAGACACAGAGATATTGAGAAAGAGAAACAGAAAAGAAACAAACTTGGTTTGAAAACGGCAGGAAGGAAGGAGGTCAGTGGGTGAGGGGAGAGGTAAGAAAGAAGAGGCAAAGGAAGGACAGAGAGGAAAAGTCAGTCAGTGGGAAACTCACCCCCATTTACTGGGGCTTGCTCTAATTGAACTAAGCCAAACTGTCTGTTCTCCCAATTCATTAGCAATATTGTAATTAAAAGAGCACCTTCAGTTCCAGAGGGTAATGACCTTTTTAATTGAACTTGGGAATTCTGATTGCTGCTGAATAGTAGTGAATTTAAATGCTGAATTCAAACACCAGATTTTCTTCTGGTAACGGTGTGATTAGGAATCAATGTGAATTGCCCTAGCAAATTTGCTCCTAATTTTAAGTATGGTCTTCCTTGGATTTCAGTAGAAAATGTATCTGTTGAAAATGTACTGTGGTGTGTTTGGCACTTGACTTAACACATGAGTCATGAACCTAAAACACATTTTCTTATATCTGTGAAAAGACAGAAGTTTCATAAAAATTCTCAAAAGAACTTTTGAGGCTGGAAGGATGACTCAGCAGTGAAGAACACTGGCTGCTTTTCCTGAGGACCCAGGTTCAGTTCCCAGCGCACACATGGTGCTTAACAGCTGTCTTTAATTCTAGCTCTAGGGGATCTGATTCCCTCTTCTAGGCTCAATGGTCATTGCATGCATGGGTACAGTTACACACGTTAAAATAAAAAGATAAATAAAAATCACCTTTTATATTTCCCTAGAGACCTGTCTTCTATGACATAATATAAATAAGCATTTTGGCATATTCTTTTAAATGTGTTCTTTGACAATTTTGCAACTACTATCCCCCCCCCCCCACCTCCCTTCCACTCCTGTCTACCCTGTCCCTACCTCCCCACAAATGCCCCCCCCCCACTTCATATCTATTACTTTTGTTTTGTGACTCAGGAGAGTAACCAGGAGCTTCTGGTGACCATATGTTTGGAGCTATTCGCTAGGGCCTGGTGGGGTCAGGTATTATTACAGAACCAAAGGCCAAGCTATTGAAGCAGACAAACAAAAAATATCCCAGGATCCTCTGGCTCAACATAGATAGGTAGACGGTGGCACACTGCTGGCGACTGGTGTCTGTGTTTCACACAGTAACTCAGTCTCAGTCTAATGGTGTCTCTGCCTTCTTCACAGTGTAGTATGTAGGTAACATTGGTTTTCATCCTTGTTACTCTTGAGTTGGAGTGGGGAATGTAAAAAGGCCAGCCTGGTTTTATGAATGCTGAGGTCTTATGTCTCTTCTGCTTACCCTCTGTTGCAACTAATTGTCCCAAGATCCTTCGGACTACAAGAGAGGCTAGGAAACGTGGTGCTTCTGGAGCCACTGGGAAGCTCTGCAGAGTGGAATTTATGGACAGCTAATAACTTTGTCACTATACTTGCAAAAGCCTGTCTTCCCTGTTTTCCTCCAGCCTTGGGTCATTGGCAATGAGCTTTTCCTTTAGTCATGAGTGTGGTCTAAGATACCAGTACCCTTTAATTTTTAAATGTTGTCACATAACCATGATGACATTGAAACTAAGAAGACCAAACCTAAATAAATGTGTAAACAATTCTTGCATTTTGTTTAAATTAAGAACTTTAGATTTATACACAAATCTTTAAACCATAGCTTACCTTTTAAGTTGTATAAACGTATCACTTCCCTATCACTTGGGATGTATTCGATCCTAGACTCCTGGGCTACTGACTGGAAAATTCTACTCCTATTTTTCCATAGAGCATATAATATACATCATCAATGAGTTTATTGCATTAATTAAAGCTATTGATGAATTTGATATTAATTGCACTCATTAATTTAGTAAAATCCCTTCCTGTTCTTAGCTGTGGATTATCTCTTAGGCTTAAGCAATTGCCATTTTAAGAAAGAATCACGTCTCAGAATATTTTTTATAGAAATATCAAGGATGAGACAATTGTGTTATTGCATTTTACTATTACTATTTTTATTTTATTTTTTTTTAATTTTATGTGTGTGGGTGTATTGTCTGTATGCATGTAAGTGCACCTGTGCAATGTAATGTCCATGGAAGTCAGAAGGGGGCATTGGATTCTTTGGAATGGGAGTTGCAGACAGTTGTCAGCCACCATCTGGGTACTGGAAACAAAGCTTAGGTCCTCTGCAAGAGCAGCTAATGCACTTAACCACTCAGCCATCTTTCCAGTTCCAAAGTAAAAGCTCTTGTGGAGTCCCCATTCCATGCGGAGCCTCATACTTTTGCTTTTATACATTCTCTCTTATTTAACTCTCATAGCAACTCACTTGGTAAGGTGATTTACAGTTTAGAGAAATAAGGTCAAAGAAATATCATACCCAGTGTCACAGAGCTATTTCACAGGATGTGAACTGTTCTCCTTTTTTTCAAGATTAATCTTTCCTGTTTATACACAATTAAAAAATCTGGGGCCAATGAGATGGATCAGTGGGTAAAGATACTTGCCAGCAAGTCTGAAGACCAGAGTTCAAGCCCTGAGAGACTCATGTGGTAGAAGGAGAGAACTGATCTGTAAGCTATCCTCTGGTCTCTACACACATTTGCATGCATACACACAACAGATAAATAAAGAAATAAGAAGTGAAATTTAGAAAATCTATTCACCTGGTAGATACTATTCTACCACGTAGTCTTTCTTTGGATAATTTTTTGAGATATTTGAGATTCCCATTCATACATTCGATGTCTTGCTGCTTCTCGAAGATAACATTTGACACCTCCCCCATCAATGAGCACTTTTAGCTATGTTAGTATCAGAATTCATATCTCTGAATGTTTTCTAATTTGTCTTTTGATAAAATTCCTCCAGTGATACTCAAACTGGAATGTAGTGTGTGACTGGCTGGTTGGGCCAATTACAGAATATAACATGAGGCTCTCACCTTGAGGGCAGAAGTATTTTGTTAATTTTGCTCACTTGAATTAACTTTTCAAAGCCATATTTTAATATTCATTTCTATCCAGCTTACATGGCATAAAATTTTTATGTATCAATACTTTGTTGAGATATAAAATTTCAATATTTAATTATATTATTTCTTATTTCCTATTTTATCCTGTGAAATCTTTTGACTATCCTGATTTTGAGTCTCCGAAATTTCCATATCATTGTAATAAAAAAGAATCTAAGTTTGTCTGTACCTAAAGGAGGGGGGGTTGTTCTTAAAATTATAAAACACTAAAGCATTTACAAGTGATATTTCTGTTACAGAAATCAGACAGTCGAGGGCAGAGCATTTACTGGAAGGGTTGGAAAACCGAGATTTATTCAGACTGGTGGTTCCAGAGGAGCGTAGAACTCTGAAGTTCCAGGCCCTTGAGCTGCATAGTTTTTATACATTTTTCCCATGTCATATCTTAATCGTATACCATGGGTAGGTTTAAAGTGTGACTGCAGAACTTCTAACATAGCTGTTTAAGTACACTGAGACCACTGAGGGGAAATTCCTTTTGCAGTCAAGCTTGTTTAAAGAAGCAAATACTACAGGTAGGGACATTTGTGATGACGGAAACTATTGCAGGCACCTAGCAACCAGGACAAGTACCAACAGGTTCTACCAGATAACTTGTGATCTTCTGTTCTCCTTTACAACTCCTAGGAAACATATACAGTGTAACTACTAGCAAAAATCTATTGTCAAAGTCTTACAAGATAACTAGTATGTCCTAAGGTATATGTTTATAAGACAATAATAATTTTATGTGGCATTACAACACTGATGTCATGATCACCTGAATGCATAGCCTAACACTCAAATTTAGTGTGTAAGAGTAGGTGAAAACTCAGAGGACACTTATTCCACTAGATATCTCTCAGAACTGTCTGTCTCCTGAAACTGTGCTCACTGAACTATCTTACTGGAATTTCTTCCCTGGAACTGTGTCTTGGATCCCAGCCCCACCAATAATTTCATTCAAAAGTGGGGAAGTACCAGCTTGGCTCCATCCTAATATTAATAGACCACATCTATTTTTATCACTAGTTCTAGAATATCTCATTGACCCAAGGTCACATGTCCCTACCAGTCTTCACTGAGTGCAGTGGAGATGGGTGTATTTGCTTTCAGTGCTGTGATATGCTAATTCTCAAGCATGCCTGCATTCATGGATTATCTTTTTGGGTGGAGTACCAAATTGAGGTTCCTAAGAAACAAGATCAGATGCCCAGATCCCAGAACACAAGACACAAGAGCACATGTATTTCCTGAGGTTAATTAAAAGTCCATTAGTCCAGATTATGTCCATTTATAGAAGTCATTCCCACAACATTAAATGCATGGCTGTCTTTGTCCTCTTCATTTTTCGTTCTTTTAAGTGCAGTACAATGTAGGTAGTAGTGTATATATTTTACTTACTGAAACTGAATAGAATGGACAAGCCCATTAAGAAAACTCAAGGACACAAATTCATCTATGTCTGCCTTTACTTATTTTTACACTTTAATAACGATATTAATAATTATATGTTGACTCAATATATGTCTAATACAAAATGAATTAGATAAAGCATGTGGTGATATTTCTAGTATTAGCTGAATTTTGAAAGGTCTTCTGTAAGAATATGATTGAAGTGAGAGAAGTAAGAACCATTGTGTTACAAACTCTCAAATAGGTACACTTCTCAGTGTTAAAGCAAATGAGCTTTTCCGCAAATCAGTGTTTCCATGCATGTAAAAAGTAAATAAATTAATATTACATTATCATTCACTTGATTCAGCTCAGTGATATTAGAGGCTTCTTACCTGCCAAAATGATTACCTATCTGGATTTGTCTGAAAAGGTGTCTGATGTGAAAAAATGGGCACTGTGATAATGCCAATGTTGAATTGCTAGTGGGTATTACTGTTGATCTATTTAAGCAAAGATGCCTGGATTTATTATGCTAATGGACTTCATTTCCCAGAAAATCAGACACTGTCTCAATTTCCTTGACCGTGTTCAATGATAAGCCCATAACTCTGGTCATCTGCACATCAGCAACACAAGTTGATGATTCCCAATGATATTCAGTAGACACAAGGCAAATACTGTGAACAATAGCTTGTGAGGACTAAATCTCTTTCTATCCCTTCAGATTGTGAGGGCTGTGTGTGTGTGTGTGTGTACATGTGTGTGTTTGTGTGTGTACATATCCAACATCAAGCATGTGCCACAGTATAGGGGTGGAAGTCAGAAGGCAATACTAGGTACTGATTCCAACTTTTCCCTTGTTTGAGGAAGAGTGTTGATTTTGGTTTTCTACTGCATATACCAGGCTAGCTGGCCCCGAGCTTTCCTGGACTCCTCTGTATCCACCTCTCATCTCTCTGCAACACTGCTAAGATTACAGATGCCAGCAGTAACTGAGTCCAATGTACTAGAACTCAGGGGAAGTGCTTTTGCCCACTGAGCTCTCTCCTCAGCCTAAGATTTTTGTTTTGTTTTAAGTCGTAAAATATCCTATATTTATTCAAATCTTTCACAACATTCCATACAGTTATTAGAACAGAGTAGGAATCTTCTGTATGCATTTGATTAATACTAAACTTTACAACTAATTTCAGGATTCATAGAAGTTATAGAGGATAAGATTACAGATATGAAAGACTCAATAAGTGACAGGCATTCTACATGTATTTTTAACCCTTATTTGTTGAATATGTTGAAGATTTTATGTACAATATCAGCATATATACATCTATCAGAGTATCTATAAATATATATATAAACTCATATATTCATATATAAGTCAGTATATATACATTTACAAATTCATTTTTATCCTCTCTTATTTTAAATCTATTCTGTTACATGTTTACTAGTCAAAAGAATAGGCCTTGGGGCTAGATTGCTCATCAGTTAAGAGCACACACCACTCTTATAGAGGACCTGAATTTGGTTCCTAACATCAATATTAGGTGTCTCACAACCACTCACAACTCCAGCTCCAGGATATCTGACACTGTCCTCTGGCCTCCATGGGCACCTGCACTCACATGCATATGCCCACACAGAGATACAAATAATTAATAATAAAATAAATTGGAAAAATAGAGTGGGTCCTTCAACTCCTTGGATAGTAAAATGTCCCTCAGGAGAGTCTTCTGTTCTAGGGACTTTGAGGAATAGTGTAACCCTGCTAAACACATCACTTGCCACAGTCATCTCTGGCTACTGTCCTCTCTTACCCTGTGGGTATGTTTTGTCCCACAGTGGCTACTTTGCACTTTTGCCCTTGACAGAGCTACACTTTACCTTCTAAGAAACTTCATATACCTTCTCTAAAAAGTCCATAACTGATCTGAATTCTTTCCTTTGAGATCATGAGGACATGGACCCTAGCGGGAGCCACAGGGAAATCCCAGCAACATTGTCACCTAGCACATTTTTGTTTTACTGTCAGTGGGTACGAGCTAAGGGATTGCAAATTAACTGTATTATTAATTTAAGGAAGACATAATTAGTAAGGTAAATCTTCTGCCAAATAGCACATAGCACATTCCAAAGCCAAATATAAATGAGCTATGATTAGCCCCATTGTTCCCCATTGTTAGAGCAGATGAACTGTGGGCTCCTTGTGGGTGTAAGATACACAGCCACAAGTGTTTTCTAGGAGTCTTAGAAGCATGTGTGGCTGCTGCAAAAGAAACTTCCCTTCTCACTCTCTTGTGACCATATCCCAGTGTTTAACCAGTATGAAAAATCAGGGTCAATGGGCTAAAAATCATGAGTAGGATTTGTAAGCAGAGAATCTAATGAGCTAAGAAGTAGATTTCTCTCTCACTTTACAGCAAAAACACTCTCTTTTCTTGCAAGATATTCAGCATGTGTTCTCTTCTCCTAGACCATTATCCAGATAGTATACAGCATGGTTGCCAAAAAGCACTTTCAGAAATGTTCTTGACTAGAGGAAACACATGGACTAGCAATACATTAATGAAGCAGATTCACATTGATTAATTACATTCTGCTGTTTCTGCCCAGGCTTCTAGTACAACTCCAGGAGGGGAAAAATGTATACTGCAAGGAGGAGAAAAGCTCTCAAATTGAATTTTCAAGCCTGATGTATGAAGTTGTTCCATCTGAAAATCTAGGTGTTTTTTTTTTTTCCTAATTTCAGTTATTTGTGTTTCTGTTTCCCTGATTCATTTTTTTTTATAACACAAGCTGGGCTTTGGGTTGGTGCCTGCTTCATTCCCTTCTTGGCTTGTTATCTCTGTAACATTTGGACCTCTTAGGAATAAAGACCTTTGTAAATGGGAATCCAGACTATATAGAGCAAAACCCATTGTTGGCTATGGGTAGTTAAGAGACAGCACAGGCTATTAACTTATGCTGTTGTTTTCTGGTAGCCATCTGAGGGTACTACATCCATTCCATTACTCATGATCAGGGTCACCACTGAAGGCCCTGCTGGGATTCATTTTTATCAGGAATGAGTGATCAAGTTAGTTGCAGACTGTCCTGTGCAGTGAACTGGTGTTTAAGATGATTTGGATGACCTTACTCCTTCCTAATCAAGCCTTTTCACTTTAAGGCAAAGTGTGAGGGACTTACACTGAGGATTACACAGGGGTATAATCTGGGATGTTAGCTATAATAGCTTTACTCTTTAGAACACTGTAAAATTTAGAAAGATGAGCCTTTAGAAGTTGGTAGGGTTGCATGCCAACTGTAAAAAGGGAATGTATAAGAGGAATGGAACAATGAAATATGAGTCAAAACTAGGACATATGGAATGTTTGCTTAACTGCAGAATACAATAAGCAAAAACATTTAAATGAGAAAATCCTAAGATAGCACACTGTCACTAAATCTTAGGGGACCCTTGAAAAATGTGGAATAAATTTTGTATTTGGGCCATAGGGGTAATTTTGAAGATTTTTTGAGGAAGATAAATAAGAAACTCAAGTATGTGTCGTAGGGAAATCAATTTGTATTAAGAAAAGGGGTAGGGTATGTGTTTGGGTAGTTTGTTCAGTCACCTGATTGAGAGTAATTACCGAGGGGAAACAGTTCACACCAGACACTTGTGAACAATAGTAACAAGATAACACAACCCGCCATTATTAGGGAAGGAAGAGTGGGGACTTTGAGAGGACTGTGGAGTTTCAAGTCTGGGTGAGGAAGAACATTACATAATGGCAACTTTATCTGAAGACACTGACAGCAACAAGGTTTTAAAATAGAATGAAGAAGATTATAGAGGAATATGGTATGGTAAGAAATGGTGCAAGATTTTAAAAAGATTTCATTGCTTTTCATTTGTGTGTGTGTGTGTGTGTGTGTGTATGTGTACATGTGTGCAGGCACCTGAAGAGGTCAGAAGAAGGCATCAGAGTCCCTGGGGCTGGAGTTACAGGCAGTTGTGAGCTGCCTGGTGTGAGTGCTGGGAACCAAACTTGGACCATCTGGAAGAGCAGCAATTGGCCTTAATTGCCGAGTCATCTTCCCAGCCCCTAGTCTAAGATTTTAACAGGATACATGTTAAACATGAAAGAGTAGGGGTTAAGCTAAAAACCTTTTTTTTTTTTTTTAGAGCTTATGGTTTCCTAAAGAAAACACAGTAAAAAGGAAGCATATCTGAGAAGAAAATAGCAAAGAACACGTGTTCTTAGTAAAATAACCAAAATAGGGAGTAGAAGGTACACTTAGAGACTGGAGAGCAAGCCCTTTAAACACTGATGGGAGTCAGTTCAGTATAGGAGGGGCTTACTATAACACATGTAGCTCAAAGGTTAAGGACTGGCATGGCCAGTTTAGCTTCTTAATAATTCTGAGATCAACAAAGTAGCATCACCAGCTTTAGTAGCTGGAGTAGCGTGTTTGACACAGGAAGAAATCCAATACCAAAGAAGGTACATTAGATGAATTCCATCCACTCATACAGTGAAGACCTACCTCTCTTCTTTATTATGTACAAGGCAGTGACAAAGGCCTGGGAAATCATAAGAGAACAAATCAGGTCCAGTCCCTTTCTTATGTGAATCATTGCCTAGAAGAAGAATTAAAAAATGGCTTTAAGAAGTTCAGGGAATAAAGCCCAACCCTTCATAATTCATAGGATTTAGGGTTTGTGCAGTGTATGTTCTAAGTATATCTTGGCTTCAATCCATGGTCAGGACACACAAAGTAGACATTCTGTCCAGGCCATCTTCCTTAAGAAATTCTCTGGCCCAACTTATCTGGAGATAGATTAAGAAGCCTCCTTTTCAGAAGTTTTGCCAACACCCATGAGCAAGGGACGCTAAAAAGGGTGCCCAGGAAGACTCTGAACAGGATTTCCCAAGATTCTGTATCTAGTCTGTTAGTTACAGAGGAGACCCTTTTGTCCAATCATTTCTGTGCTTGTTTTTCCCATTTTCATGCGTATACAAGCATATGCATGTTCTCGCATACATGTTTACCTGTGTGGGTACATGTATGTGGGTGCGTGTGCATCTGCGTGCATATGGAGGCCCAAGGTTGGTTTCAGGAATCCTTTTCCATCCCTCTTCTACTGTATTTGTTGAGGCAGAATATCTCAATCAGTCCCAGAGCTGTGGCTGATCTCACTGGCCTGCCTGGAATTCCGTCTCTGCCTTCCTAGGCTGGAATTTCAGGTGGGCTGTGATGCCCGTCCAGCATTTAAGTGGGTTTGGGGAACCAAAACTCTCATTCTCATGTTTGGGCAGCAAGTGCTTTAATCAATAAATTCTCTCTCCAGTCATAGTTCTCTGTATTTGCCCATGTCTCAGCCTTGCCAATACAGTGGAGTCTCTACGACAACTCAAATGGCAAGGCCTGGGGGGGTCTTATGAGCACCTGAAGGTATCTAAATGCTTACAGAAAGACATACAAGAACTCATGCATATGTCAAGAGGAGGGGTACCCTGACTCAACTGGAATAGACGTTCCTGAACTTGAGAAATGTAGAATTTACTCAGTGTATCTGTTCATCTGGTTATTAAAGTATTCTTTTCATAAGCTGTAAGGGTTCATAGTGTTTCCCTGCATTTCATGAGTAACTCTAGTGAATTAAGGGAGCCCAAACAAGAGGTTATGGAAACCCAAATTTATAGCTAGTCATCCAGAAGCTCTGTAGACCTGGACTTATGACTGCTGGCAAGGCCAGGGGGCTGCCTACTGGGACTGGGCCTTCAGCCTATGATGTCTAATGGCTTCTCCATGACATGAAGTGTGAGTAGGCAGAACTCAGAGGGTCTGTTCAGGCGAGGTTTTCATTCTGCACACAGGCACTGTGGATGCTCACTACTCTGACTTCCCCTCACTAAGAATGGCATAGACTACAGGGAAATGAAAACATGTAAGCTGTATTACAATTTAAAGACAGAGTGAAGGAAAAATGGAATCATGATGTACACACAAGAGGCTTTTAGAAGGCCTGCAAAAAGGGTTCCAATTTTAAATGCTTTTTTAGTGGATAAACTACTGAGAATATTACTACATGAAAGTCCAAGGTACCATGTGTTAGAAAATGGTAAAGTAATCCTTGGGTCTTTAAAATTTATCTGATTAATGGGTAATTTAACTTGTATATGTGGAATATGAACTCAATTGTTAAAGAAATATTCTGCCAGACAAGGTCAAGGATACAGCGAATCATCCCTGGACTAGAAGAGCAATATTATTATACTTGGTTATTATTAGTTTTGATATAAGAGTTACATGAGACTGATAGATAAGAATTTGTTGCTGATTCAGATACACAAAGAAACCTCTGTTTAGTAGAAAGAATAACATAAAGATTTTCTCTGAATGAAGGTCAGCTCAGTCTTACTGTGTATGGGAAGAAGGCTGTTGTCTAAAGATGATGAAACCTCACACAGCTATGGAACCTGACTGTCACAAGAAATATGGGGCACTATGCTTAAATGAAGAAATGAGTGTCTGTCCTATATATTACAGATTAGCCTATAGGACAACATACCTAAGCCGTATCTAGGGAAACAGACAAATCCCTTTAACAAGGCTTCCTTGCCAGAATAATGATGGACAGTATAGCAGCAGGCTCACTCACACTCAGGTTTCTGAGAGAGATCAAGGATGAGATAGCATATGAAAGCCAAGAGGGAGGGGCTGGGCCCTAGAGAGAAGCTGGGCTAAGGAGAATCAAATACAGGCGGTGTGTGGGGGGAGCAGGGGAGCAGAACAAATCAGCCAATGTAGTTTAAAACAAAGAACAACAGACACAGAGATCTGGCCTAGTGAAAATTAGAAGCTCTGAACTAGTCTCTGTTTTCTGGAAGTTCAAAAGTGATAGAAGCAATAAATAAATATATTATAACAAAGAATTTATTACATTGGCTAATACAATAGTGGCTGGATATTCAGCAGTGTCTGGCTGCTGGAGAAGCTTCAAATCCAGGAGCTAAAGCCAGGTGCCTCAATTGCCCAATCAGGTGCTAAGGGCCTAGAGAGATTTTGCCAAGTTATTCGTCTTCAGTCCCTGTTGGGAGACTGAGGAAGTTAGATTCTGATGTCAGGATGGCTTTAGTAACAAGAACCATTAATGGGATAGATGCACTCGTCAGCAAGAAGCAAAAGCAGGAGCTGGTGGTACGGTTCAGTGGTAAAGACACTTGCTGCAAAACCCAGATCCTGAGTTCATCCCCTAGTATCTATATTCCAAGTTCTGCTGAGACTTTAGCTACACCTTCCAAGATACTCACTGAACCACTGAGGATTTGCCAGGAGCCTGCAGGGGATGTGGAGTCTGCATAGAGCACACCAGTCAAGGCATCGAAGGTGATCTAGGGAAGAGACTGACTCAGGGGGAGAGAGATGTGATGGGACACGTGGGAGCTGAAAGGACAGCTAGGCAGAGAGGGAAAGTGGTAGAAATAAGGAGAGTGATTTTCGGAGCCCAGGCAACATTTTGTTGTTGGTTTAAATCTGCTCACCAAGGTCCTTTTCGTTTCCTTCACCTCTGAGGGAAAAAAATATCAGATGCTCCCACTAAAATGTTAACTTGACAAACCAGCTTGTCCACATGAAGTCTGTTTCTCATCTAATTTCTTTTCGTGTCATGGGAAAACTGATATTGCAAAGATAAATTGAAGTGTTCGCGTGGGGCTCAGAGATTTGTAGCTCTGAAGAGACACACACAAATATTCCATTTGAGTGTGGAAAGAGATACTAAGACTTTTCCCTGCGGATCTGAGTGGAAGAGCAACGCTGGAAACTCTCAAGGTGGTGAAGCCTCACACAGGAGACTTCTTTTGAGGACTTTTGTGCCTCTTTCTTGAATGATCATTTTCTGTGAGTCCAAAAGACAAAATCTCAGCATCTTTGGGTTGTGTGATACATTTTCTTTCTTTTTTTCCTCTCCCCTCCCCTCCCTTCACTTTTGTAGTACGAGAGACTGAATTTAGGACAAGCATTCAACTACCAAGCCAAATCCTCAGCCCTTCATGGTGCATTTGTTTATTTATTTATTCATTTAGTTTTGTTGTTTCTTGAATTTTTGTGATTTTCATAAAATATAATTTGATGGCATTTAGCTCACTTCCACTATCCACACCGCCCCTCATTGGCCCTGCCTGATTTAATGTACTTTCTCTCTCTCATATGTATGCATATGAGAAAGCATAATATAGAACATAATTTGTGTCCCCAAATGTCCTTTAGTGTGGGTCCATCCACTGGAGCCTGGTTAACCTACCAAGTCACATCCTTGAAAGAGACTGTTTCTGCCCCTCTGAGTGTCCATCTGTTGATACAATTTCTTTAAGTTGGGTTGGAGTTTCTTATTCACTTCGTCATGTCTTTGCTGTAATTTTGTCTGCTGTGAGCTTGCATGAGACTTGTGCACTCTGTCACCATTGCTGTGAGCTCATATGAGTAACTGAACCAGCTCTCTGGGAAACTGTTTCCTTGTGGCCATCCACCACCTATGGCTCTTAGAACCTTTATGCTCCCTATTCTTCAATGAAAACTGAGCCATGGGAGTCGTAAGTTTGACACAGGTGTCCTATTCAGGCATGAGCACTTTGCAGCCTCTTGTTCTCTGCACATTGGCCAGTTGTGGGTCTCTGTGTTAATCAACATTTGATGCATAAGGAAATTTCTCTGGTGAGAGTTGAGAATGTGTTAATCTATAGGTATGTCATTAGAAGTCAGTTTAATACTATAACTATTAAGTAGAAAAAGCATTAGATTCCCACCTGTGCCCTGCACCCTGTTTAGCCTCAGGTTCCTAAGTCTGAGTCAATGTGAGTTATGGACTCCACCCCACAATATGAACCTTAAAGTCAGTTAAAGAGTGGTTGCTTTCTCCCATGATATTTACGCCACTGTTGTGCTGGTGGAGATGTCTTGCCAGGCCAGTTGTTACTGTAGGTCATAGAATTCACAGCTGGGTGAGGTTGAAGATTATTTATTCCTTCCAGTAGAATGCTGAGTACCTTCCAGAACTGTGGATACTGTGCATTAGAGGTGAGAGTTTGAGTTAACACCAGCTTGATTTCCCATTTTAAAACAACAATAAAGAGCAAAAACTATAACATGCATATCTTCTACTCATAGAAATAGAAGTCAAGGATACTCTGAAAAGAATTTTGAAAATGAGAAAATCAGTATCATTAACAAGTGCCCCGAATATCACAAATCTACATAGGGAAAGAGTGATGTAACAAATTATTATTTTTTTATTTTATTATTTTATGAGAGGGTCTCATTTATTTCAGGCTGGCCTTGAAATGATTATATAGTTGAGGATGATCTTGAACTTGTGATCCTCTTGCCTCCATCTCCGAAGTACTGTGATTACAGGTATGTGCCACCATGCATGGCATATTCAGTGTTGGGAGTCAAACCCAGGGTGTCATACATGTCAGACAAGCACTCTTTCAACCGAGCGACTCCTAGCAGCTAATATTCTTTCCCAATAGGTTTAGGCATACCATGTTTGACTGGTTTCTTTTCTTCCTTCATCTTTCTTTTTCTTGATAGACAGGAGCAAGTCAACTAGGAAATCCATAAAAACCAAAGGGAAGAATCTAGTATGTGAGAACAAAAAGATCTCAGAAGTCATGCTATGGAATATATTTACACCATTGACATTGCTGAGGTTCTCTGGGTCTTAAACTTGAACTTGGTCCAGGCCAAGTGTGTCTATTGACCAGCTACACTTTCCCCTTAGAATAGATTTGAATTTTATTACACTGCTGATGTTTCAAAGTCCTTTTTAAGTCCCTTCAAGTTTAGTAAATTATAAAGCTAGAGAGAGTCCTAGAGAAATACCCTAAGGAGCACCTGCTGGTATCAGAGTCCTTAGAGCCACAGGATGGATTCTCGTAGTGGTTAACACATTCTCTTAACTTGGGTGTCCCTTGTAGCTGAGGGAAATCTACCTGCCCTTCTATGGTAGGAAGCCAGCATAAACTCCTTATGTACAAAGACATTAACTGGAGTATAGAACAAATAACTGGTGAACATTCTGTGGTACTATGATAACGTGTCTGGTCTCAGTGTTTCCTAATGCTACACACCCAGATTCTTTTCTTTTCTTTCCTTTTATTTCTCCTTTATTAGCAATTTTTCTAACAAATGTTAGTTACTTGTTTTGAATGCTCTTTTTCTGACTGCTTCTTGAGTTAGTGTGCCATTGTTTCATATGGAGCATGCTGATCTGCTCCGTGTCCTTCCAAGTAGTGTATGAGCCGGCATATAGTCAACCTATATTTTCAAGAGCGAAGGCTTTGGGTTAAACTACTTCATTTGTGTCAATTACTGCTGTAAAGATTTCTGTGTTCTTTGTCTGTAAATTGGGTACCTCATCATAAACATCACTGGAAATATTTAAAAAGTACCTAGCATGGAGTTCAACATAACTGGGGCTTCAGTAAGTCAGTGGTTATTACATCAGGTCTGCTGTTGTTACTCTTGTTAACCCTATTGAAGTTGAGAGCTTCATTAACTGTCCATCAAATCAGCCTTCCTTTCCCTAGTGTGGATTTTCATTTTCTAAGCATTCCAGAATAGTCATTATTCTTATAAGAAACCTGGGTTCAGTAAGCCCCTAATTCCTCTCTGGCTGATTGGTCATTTTCCCCAGCAAAGCTGTCTGTGAGTAATCTTTATCCTTCTCCCAGAAAAGTAGTTTCCAAAATTTAAAAATCATTCATGATTATCAAGAAAATTTTTTTCAAATATATACCTACGTGTTTTCTATCAATCATATATACATATTACTATACTAATAATCCATTTATATTTTAAAAGAAATACAGAAGAAAGTATTTTTGAGAACGTGACAGTCATAAATACATTTAATTGTTTTCTCTCATATCTTGTGGGTCATCTTGTATTCCCACTGCATGCACTTTGACCATATTTGCTCTAGAAGTTTGGCATGTTTTTGTAAATTAGACCATCTCTATTTTCATTTAGAAGCCACCATCCCATAAGTGCATTTCACACATTGAGATTCCCTTCTGTGCTGAATGTTCATTGTCTGACTCTATCTGCCGATTGGAAATCTCTAGCTATCTGGCTGGTCCTCTAGCCCCATGGTTCCTTAGTTTTTATGTATGTCTAACTCATCTAGAAAACTTTTGAAAACTTTCCCAGGATCCACTTCCCATTATGCTGGTTAAAATGTTTGTGGGTCTGGCCTAGGCAGAGAAGACGTTCCTCACCTCTTTAGTTAGTCATACTAGGTCTTGGGCTGCAGCAGGGAACTTTTTATCCCAGATCTCAGACTATACCTGGATATTGGGAAGGTGGAGGTTGAGAACCTCCCAAGGTCTTGGTTTTCCCTTCACTCTGTCATCGTCAGGTACTCTGGGAGAGGAGGGCCACTTCCCAGCCTCCCTTTGCCTAGGCAGCTCTGCCTGCAAGAGCAGTACTGTCATCAGCAGATGAAAGGATGACTCTCCCCTGTTCTTCTAAAGATGAAGGTTTTCATTGTTCTCCAACTGTTAATAAAGTAGGTGTGGGAGCCATCACAGTATAGCAGATGATTGGCAGGAGGAAGGGCAGGGAGGAGGAGGAGGCATAGAGGCTCTTGCCTTTAGCATCCCACTTTTTGAGTAGTTCCTTATTTTCATCATATATTCAAAATCCCAATGGTAAAAAGCTCTTTGCTTCTTTTTTTTTTTTTTTAATTGGGGCATTGGGTAAGACATACACTTACAGATCCAATAATTTCACAGGTCTGTCAGTACGCCTGGCAATTTCTACACAGACAGATACTCAACGAGTATGTGCATTATCCCCAAAGGCCATAGAATCAGATGCAGAGGTGAGCCTACAAGGAAATAGTGAATGCAATATAACAGATATTAAAACTGGAGGAAATTCATTGAAGGTACAGGGCACATCAAAGACTAAAGTAAGAGAGAAGAGTATATATGTGTACAAAGTGAGTGGTTTGTTCCCTAAGCATTAAGTACAAGACTGAGACTTTCAGTGTGGACTTAAGAGACTGTGCAGTGCATAGAAATATTTACTGATAAGCACAGTAAAGAGGCACCATTCATGCATAAGTGGAACAGAGAGCAGAAAAATATTAAATAGTGTTATCTAAGATGTTTCTCCCAGCCAGGTGTTGGTGGTATACACCTATAATATCAGCACTCAAGATGGTCAGACTGGGAACCAACAAGTTCAAGGCCAGGCTGGGGTCTATAGAAAGAATGTGACTTAAACAAACAAACAACAAATAAACAAGCCCAAAGGAATGGACAGAATTTCCCCCCTTCAGTTTACAAATACTTGTTAACTATTTGCTATGAGAAAACACTATTTGGGGTTCATTAGAGCTGTGGTTTTAACTGAAATGTGTCCTGGGTATATGTGTTAAAAGCTTGGGTCCATTGCAGTAGTGGCGTTTTTATCTTGGGGGCAATCAACAGCTGCCTAATTTGCATAAAAGTCCACTCAATGGGAAGAAACTCATGTGTGGTACTGTGAACATAATCAAATGCCTATGGCTGGAGAGGTCACAGATAATAGAGAAAACCCCAAGACATTCACATCCCTAGACTAATATAATTTCTTACTATGTCCAATATGTGTATCCTTATGTTTACAGACAAATATCCCAGTTACCATTCATCAAAGAAGTTTCTTTAGCACCAGAAAGAGAATATTACAGAGTTCCACAACTAGTCACACTCATTGTCTGTGGATTGCCTAAGCCTAAGTGGCACATCTACAGTGCACTTTCTATACCTCAGACCCACTGAATATTGAATAAGTGATAAATGAATCTCTCAGTTCTCATCACTGAAGCTCCCTCATGCAATAGAGGGCCAGGAACACAAAAGGTCAAAAATGGCCAAAGCATGGAGATTAAGAATCTGCAGAGTGCTGGTTTTTGAACAGGACTCATATTAAACTTCTCCCACCCAGGGCTCAGGGACCATTCTAGATTGTAAGAGCCAGGGAGGAGGTGCATGACCCTATGGAAATAGAGTCCTACCAGCTCCCGGATAGACAAAGTAATATTGGCAACTGATTACTGTGGATGAGGAAGAACCAAGCTTCATAAAGTGAGGGACTTTAGATAGGCTGACTTGACCTCAGTGGATAAACTTAAACTGAAGAACGTCTTGGGATACTAACTTGGCACAGATGACGTTATGTATGGATTCTAGCTGAGGGACTATGGGCAGGTGCCAGTGGGACAGGGGGTGTACAGATGATTAAGATTAATTGAGATGTTCTGTATGAAATACACAAATATTCAAGTAAAAATTAGTAAAAATTAAAATAAAGAAAAGCTTGGGTCCTGAAAAAATGAGATGACTCAGCAGGTTAAGGTCCTTGCTACCAAGCGCGATGACCTGAGTTCAATTCCCAGGATCTACCTGGTGGGAGGAGAGAATCAGTTCCTAAAAGTCTTCTGACCTCCACATGTGAACAGCACTACACAAGCATAACCAACCACCCTAATAAATAATTTAAAAATATGATAAGACATTTAAAAGTACCATGGTCCCCTGAGTGGCCTGTTGGGAAGTGTCATGGAGTATGTGTTCCTGAATGGGTCTGTGTGGACTGAGTCACCTTCTCTCCTTCCTGCCTCAGGAGATGGGAAGATTTGCTCCATCATGTCCCCAGCCAGCCAGGGTAAGTCCTTCTCACTGGGGACATCACAGAAACGAGGCCTCTAAATCTTTAGGAGAAGTGGGTAGGATGGGTAGTTGTTGTTTATGTCTCCCCAGAGTAGGATTTCTCATAATACTTCCATTGTGTGAAAAGAAAATAAAACAGGACAAAAAGGTGAATGCACTATTTAGGGCTTATTATTTTTTATTTTTATTTTGTATGTATAGGTATTTTCCTGCATGTGTCTAAGTGCATCATGTGTGTACATTACATACAGAATCTAGAAGAGGTTGTTGGATCCCGTGGAACTGGAGTTGCTGATAGTTGTTAGCCACAGTGTGGGTGCTGGTAAATCGAACCCGGGTCTTCTGAACAGCAAGTGTTCTTAACTGCCGAGTCATCTCTCCAGTCCCCATAGGGATTCTTGATGTGGGGAAATTCTACCTTAGATAATGGGGTGACAGAGGTAGAAATCCAAAACAGTTAATAAAGGTAAAAGTCCTTCTATGTTCTCTGTTTAGCAGACATCTGGCTTTTTGCTTGTCCTTGTAACTTCTCCTCTTAATATATGATCATGACTAAAGCTGGTTACAAGGACCATACATTGACTACCTTTTCATTCATTACTTGTAAGCACCGACTGGGTTCAGAAGGGCAGGGGTGGAAGCCACGGCTGAGTAACTGGAGAATCTAGAGCTGTGTCAGCAAATTGGTATGTCAGCATTCTGTTAAGGAAATCACCTGCTGGCTTATTAAAGTTAATTGCTTGCAGGTACCAAGTTCCTTAGCCAGAGCTATCAACCTCTCTGTGAGAGTGGTGATTAAGATTGCTTGGGGAAGCTGGATGAGTCCCATCTCATGGAGTGCCTTAGCTTTGGGGAGACTGCTCCCTACCGCCTCATTGTTTTCCTCTCTTTTCTTGCCCTGTGTCTTTCTCCTGTCTGATCCTGCATGCCAGCCTTCCTAGGTAATGTCAGCTTTGCCCCTCTTACATTCGGCAGGTATTTATTCATCATTTATTAAGTGATTGGCAAGTCCTAGCCTTAGGAAATAGAATAATGAGCAGCACAGGTCTGCCTGGAAAGAACTCTCAGTCTAGACTTTTATACCCATTATTATACTTTGCTCCAGATTCTAGAAACAGTAATTTGTATAGTACACTTTAGATAAATGAAGAAGATATGTTATATAGATATGTTATCATTTTCTTCGAAATGACTTAACTTTGAGAACTGGGATAAAATGATGAAAATATCTGTATGAGTCAGAGTCCTCCCAGAGGAATTGGCTTATGTTACTGTGGGGCCTGCCAAGCCTAAAATCTGTAAGGTAAATTGGACAGGAATTTTAGGCAAGAGTTGACATTATAGGGTCGAGTTGGAAATTTTTAGGGAAGGCTGGAAACTCAAGCAGGGTTTCTGTATTAGTTCTGAGGCAGGATTCTTTCTTCTCAGAGAAACTCAGGTTTTGTTCTAAATGTCCAGGACTTACTGGGAAATACCCACCCACACTTCCAAAGGTGGCACGTTTTATTAAAGTCAGTGGATGCTTTGTTGATATTAAGACAGGATCTTAAAAATTGCTGGCATTAAATGTCATATACAACCCTGAAGTTGTATATGAACTCTTGATCCTTCTGCCACTATGTCGAAAGTGCTAGGATTATAGAAGCACATCACTATGCTAAGCTAGTCACTAGACTGATCTCATTTACAACATTCTCTCATCGTCATATCCTCAAAGTGTTATTAAATCACTGAGTTCCAAGGACTAGGCAAGCTCATACATGAGACTAATCATCACACTGCCTGTCCAGAGAAGCTTTCCTCTCCAACTTTCTCTTTTCCTTTTAGTAATGTATCCCTGCGCTGGAGAGCTTTAGTTGTCAACCTGACACACCTGGGTTGAGGGAGCATCAGCTGAGGAATTACCTCCATTAGACCATCCTGTGACCATGTGTGCTGGGTATTTTCTTGATTGTTGAGTGATGTGGGAGAGTCCAGCCCACTGTGGATGGTGCCACCCCTGGGCAGGTGGTTTTGTATTTATGAGAAAGCAGGCTGAGCACGGGCAGGGGAGCAAGTCAGTGAGCAGCGTTCCTCCGTGGCCTGTGCTTCAGCTCCTGCCTCCAGGTTCCTGCCCTGCGTTCCTACCTCAGGCTCCCCAATGAACTCCCCAAGACAGTAAACAACGTTCCTCAGTGGCCTGTGCTTCAACTCCTGCCTCCAGGTTCCTGCCCTGAGTTCCTACTTTGGCCTCCCTCAGTGATGAACTGTGCCCTGGGAGATGTAAGGTAAATAAAATTAATACTTTCCTCCCCAAGTTGGTATTGGTCAGAATGTTTTGTCACCGTGATTGAAAAGTAACAAAGATAGGCCCCATCAGATCTATGACCACAAAGACACCAAGGTTTACAATGAAGGCCTTCTGTGGGAATGCTTTGAATGGGTTATAATGAATTAGGTGATAACTGAACCAAGAATTTCATTCAGAAAAAGCATGATGTTTTAAAATTTATTTTTATTTTTAATTATGTGTGTATAGGTAAATTAACATGTGTGCATATGTGTGTGTGTTATGTGCACATGTGTGCAGGTGCCCACAGAGGCCGTAGGCATCGGAACCCCAGGAGCTGCAATTACAGGCAGTGGTGAGACATCTGATAAAGTTCTTGGGAATTAAACCTAAGTCTTCTGGAAGAGCAACAGATATTCTGAGCCACTGGGCCATTTCTCTTGCCCAAAAGTATTGTATTTCCTTATTAAACATGTTTTAGACACATTAAAACATCAGACCTTAAGTATAAGTCTCTGGGAGTGTTGCTAGGTCTTTCTGGTCCCCCATCCGTCTCTCTCAAAAGTGGACTTCTTTAGATAGAACAGACTTGGAATAGCACTGGGGTGAGAGAAGGAAGGGTAGTCTGTGAGTAGTGGAAAGAAAACTCTGTGTTCTTGTGGACCAAATTAGATGAGACCTTTCAAAGTTACAACTGATAAACACATTTGGGTTATCCCAGGAAAGCACCTTAAAACTGAACTCTGCTTCCTGGTTCTGGTCAGAATGAGGATGCCAAACTCTGAATATAACCCATACTGAAACCCAAGGGACAGGGCTCCCTGTCCTGAGTCAGTGTCCCCATGTGTCATAAACACATCATGATGACTACCACATCCACTAGGTCGCAAAAGTGGCTCAGTGCAGTATGTAGTGTCTGTTCTGAGGCTCCAGGAAAACACTTCATTTCTTTTCCTATGTATACGAAGTAAAAGGCAACAGGAATTAAGCGCCGCAGAAGCATGCAGCTTTGCTCGTGAACTTTGTGTGGGGTAGGCTGGGACACGAGGAGGTGAAGTCACTTGTGGATTTTGTGGCCCTGAGTGTGGGGCAGGCTGGAACATAAGGAGGTGAAGATGGTGAGATAATAAACCCTTTTCAAATTCATCCTCTTGGGACTGGTGCCAGGAGAGCCATCGCACAGGGATTGTTTACCCAAGTGTTTGAGCACTTTTCTCGCCTCTGTTTGTGTTGTATTGATGAATCTGAATGTCTACATGGATTTGGCACAGTATTTGGTCCGAGCAAGTTAGACATATTTTAAATTACTAACCAGAGGCTATTGCTCCTGTGTGTGTATGTGTAGTTCTACAGAAATAGAGATAATATGTGAGAAATATCTTAATAATCCTTTATACTGGTAAACAAAGGGCTACTCAGTGTTTTATTCATTTATATTTTGAGCTGCCTCGGAGCCTTATATATGATAGATATGGTATCACTAAACTAGATCCCTAAACCTGGTAACCAATATTCAATGAAATGAAACTAAATGAGAAAATATAAGGTTTAATGATATATTTTTAGATTGAAATTTGACATTCATTATATGTGTATATATGATTTATATATATATATATATATATACATACATACCAGGTGATATTGATTACTTAAGAAAAAAACTTTGATTTTAATGATGTAAGTTTTTCCATTTTATTATTTGAATAGATTACATTCAACTTTAAATTCCTTGGATTACCACTGTGAAAAAATAAACGAAAAAATTTTGCTTATAGCAATAATTTAATAAATAAAGGAAAGAAATATAAATTGTATGGTAAACATATATAAATCTTATGAATTACTTCTTATTTCATTATTCATGAAATATTGATGACCCAAAACAAAATGTATAGATATGATTTTTGTTTCTAAATATCACTACTTTAGCACATTTTAAATTTGTCATTAAGAAATTGGTTTAAATTTATTTTTGTTTTTTATCTTTTTACAGTTATTATTTTTTAATAGAACACTTGCAAATTTCATATAATATCATTTTGATTGTATTTAGATGTCTTCCCTATCCACACACCCTTGCTACCCCACACCCAATTTTATATCTATCTATCTATCTATCTATCTATCTATCTATCTATCTATCTATCTATATAAAGATGGAGTTTCTTTCCTAATTCCTCATGTCCATGGTGGAATTTTTTCTGGTTTGAGCTTCTGTGGAACATGTACATCTTGTCAACATTGCTATGAGTTCACATGAATAATTGCCACACATTCTGGAATGTTATCCACCATCTGTCTTTCTTACAGTCTTTCCCCCCTTTCTCTCACACTAGTTCTGGAGCCTAAGGGGTTAGAAGTTTCATATAGGTGTCCTATTCAAGGGTAAGTGCTTTGTAGTCTCTCACCCTTAGCCACATGATCACCTCATTAGATATGGAAAATACCTTTGACAAAATGAAACACATAATGAGTCAATAAAAATATATTTAAAAATCCAACATCCAACATTCATAATAAAAGTCATGGAGAATATAGGGAGATAGGGGACACATTTCAACATAATGAAGGCAATATTCAACAAGCCTACAACCAATATCTTGTTAAATAGAGGAAAAGCCAAAGCATTCTCATTAAAACCAGAAATAGGACAAAGATGTCTACTCTCTCACTATTCTTGTTAAATACAGTACTTGAAATCTTAGCTACAGCAATAAGACAGATGAAGGATATAAAGGAGATAGAAATTGGAAAGGAAGAGGTCAAAATATACTTATTTGGACATGATTCAATTCTATACATAAAAGATCATAAGACTCCACCACAAAACTCCTAGTAGCATTATATAAAATTAACACCCCCAAATCAGGACCCACCCTCTATACAAACAACCAATGGCAATAAAGTATCCATAGAAAGAATTTCATTCCCAGTAGCCTCAAAATCTGTAACATGAATAAATTGAATAAATCTAATCAACAAAGTGAAGGACTTGTATAATAAAAATGTCAAGAAAGAAATTGAAGAAGATACCAGAAGATGGAAGGACCTCCCTTGATTACAGATCAATAGGATTCGTACTGTGGAAATGGCCATCCTACCAGGAGGAATCTACAAATTCAGTGCAATATCTATTAAAGTTCCAATGCAATTCCTTGTAGAAAATGAAAAATCTCAAATTTCATATGGAAATCCCCCAAATCCCGGTTAGTCAAAATAGTCCCGAACAATAAAAATACTGCTGGAGGCACTACCAGTCCTGATCTTAAATTATACTACAGAGTTATAGTAATAAAAACAGCATGGTACTAGAAAAATACAGACACATTGATCAGTGGAATAGAACTGAGGACCCAGATTTAAATTCACACATTGAAAGCCACCTTATTTTTAGTAAGGTGCCAAAAATACACACTGGAGAAACAGCAGCATATTAAAAAAAATGGTGCTGCTTAAAGTGGATAGTCTCATGTAGAAGAAATAAACTAGATCCCTATGTCTTTTCATGCACAAAACCCACTTCCAAATGAATCAAGGATCTTAACATAAGACCCAGTACCTTGAATCAGAGAGAGGAGAAGGTAGGGAATACACTGGAACTTTTAGACACAGGAAAGGATTTTCTGAAAAGGACTCCTATACTGAAGTTATTAAGTCCAACAATTGAAAAATGGAACCTCATGAAATTTAAATAGCTTCTGTATAGCAAAAGACAACGTCATTGCAATGTGGATACAACCTACAGAATGGGGAAAAATCTTTACCAGCCACAACTCTGACAGGGGGTCAGTACCTAGAATATACAAAGAACTAAATATCTAATCATCGAATAAACAACCCAGTTAAAAATTGTGATAAGAGTTTGCGGCAGGAACCTGGAGGCAGGAGCTGAAGCACAGGCTATATAAGAGTAGTACTTACTGGCTTGTTCCTCTGGCCAATGTTCAACCCAGTTTCTTGTACAATACAGGACCACTTACCTAGGGGTAGCACCACCCACAATGGGCTGGGCTCTCCCATATCACTCAACAATTTAGACAATGCCTCACAGACATGCCCACAGGGCATGTTCAATGAAGGCAGTTCTCCAACTGAGACCCCTCTCTACCCAAGTGTGTCATGTTGACAACTAAAGCTATCCAGCACAGCTTCCTTCATTTAAATTCAGAATGAATTGCTGAGGAACAGTAGTTCTAAAGGGAAAACAGGCTGTCCTCACCAGCTTGGAAGAGGTGAACGTTTTTTAACAAGGATGTAACAATGTACACAGGGGAAAGATTGGTAAGACATGTATTCTACTGCTCAGAAGAAATGAACCCTTTCCTTCCCAAGTATCAAAATAAATTATTTTAACATATGGCAAAAATCTTGCAATGAGGAGCCGAACAGGGAGTTGTCTAAAGACAAAGCACGAATGGCTGTGGAAGGCTTCAGAAAACATGCAACATCTTTGGTCCTCAGGGAAATGCAGATTTAACCCACTTTGAAATTTTAACTTACACAATTCAGAATGGCTGAGAACTGGAAACAACTTAGATGTCCATCAATTGATGACTAGGTAGTGAAGGTGGGACTCTTATTTTTATTTTTAATTAATTGTAGTTGTGGGTTTATATCTGATCTTGTGTATGTGAGCACAGGGACCCACAGAGGTCAGAAGTGAGCATTGCATCTCCTTGGAACTGGCATTAAAGGTGGCTGTAAGTTGCCCAGTGTGGGTGCTGGGAGCCAGTCAGGTCCTCTGAAGGAGCAATATGCATACTCATAATTACTGAACCATCTCTTCAGGACCAAGAAACGATACACTGAAGGGAACACAGGATTGAGCATATTTTATTGAAACTCTTTTAGTTTTATTTATCATGTTTAAATATTTAGACATGTGATATGTGGGCCTCTGTTTGCGCTTTGCTGTGGGCCTTGAAGTTTAGGCATAGGCACTGCTAAGCAACTGAGCCAACTTCGGGGAGGAAGCATTGATGTCCCCAAGGTGCCACAGCTATTCCAAGAGACACCTGATACTCCTTCACTCTTGGACTAGTGGTAGGTGGATGGGAGGCGGCATAACTGCCATTTCTGTCTTTTCCTTCACCTCCTTGCACCCATAACAGAAGTCATGTCCTTTTAAATACACGGAAATGTAAATTCAGGGAAATTATGTAGGTGGACCTGGAAGACTAGGGATAAGGTAAAAGTAAATAATTGAAATTAGCCCTCGGAAATCATTCTGGGAGAAGCGGACATTTGAGTTGGAGCTGGGTAGAGAAATAGACTCCTCCAGGTGGATGAATTGTGTGTGGGAGGAGGTGCACTAGGAAAAGACACAAAGGCATGAAAAGCAGGTTGCACTCGCCATGTTTCAGAACCTACTTATGACTAGAGCCCTGGGTGGGAGGGAGGAAGTGGAAAGAAGGGATGAACATCAGAATAGAATGGACGTGGCTTGTCTTCCTGCTAGACTGGGCTCTGTCCTTGACCCGAAAAGATGCCCACAAAGAAAACACCATGAAAAAGAAAAGTTAAAGCAGGTAAGTGAATGCGAATTTTTTTCCTTTAAAAGTGTGATTCTATAACTTTGACTTTCAAATTTTAGCATGCATCGTAGCCACTTGGAAGGCTTGATGAAGCACAGATGGCTGGATCCCTCCTCCAGATTCTGATTCAGGAGTTTCAGGGTAGAACCCAAAAATCTTTGTTTCTAACAATCCCCAAGTGATTGGGAATGCTCTGAGAAATGTGTTCTAAGAACCACCACCCAATAGGTAGACTGGAGAGTGTTTGTGCAGGAAGGCGATATGGGAGCTGTATCCTGAGAACAATCAATCACCTAATGGGAGCAGGAAGGTGGTGTGGAAACCACACACCAAGGCAGTGCGGTGGAAGGGAGTTGATATGATGACCATAACCTAAGAACCACCATGTTACAGGGGAAGATAGTGGATAGTGGGTCAGATAGACCAGACAGAGGATTCCTCCACTGGAGCAGGTGTGATCATGAGAGTATTCCAGAAACAGTGGTAAAGAGTGTGTCTTGAAAATTTAAAGAAATATACTCAATTTGGAAAGTCTGGACGAGAAGGAAGTGTTGATGATGACTGTCTGGTTTGCCTTTGGATGCGTGAAAGATCCCTGGAGATAGTGAGAGTGAGAGTGAGACAGACAGAGAGAGGGAGAGAGAGACAGAGAAAGCAAGACAGAGAGAATTCTATTTTTATTATAGTCACCAATGTAAAGTTGATATTCAACTGAATATCACCTTGTGTGTGCTGAAAGAGGAAAAGTTAGTCATCTACAAAATATAATTAGTTCCATTAGAATACATGCACTCTATCAGAAAAGGTTTGAGGTAAATATTAGTGTTACTGTGATACTAGTTTGTTACAATGAGTACACCTTCACAATTATATCACTTTGGGTGTAGATTAAGGACTCAGCTAGTTTTTGGAGCATCTCAAATCTGCAACTTAAATCTCGTCTTTATGCTAAAACTTTCCAAATTAATATTTTTCTTTCTTTGTTCTATTGTGATTTTTTTCTAGTGTGTGTCATTATATGTACACTTATTGTATAGCTATGTATTTATTTGTGTGTGTGTGTTTGTATTTGTAGGTTAGAGGAGAGTGTGGAAGTCTCTCCTATTATGTGTGTGTAACCTATCTGACTCAGCTAGTCAGAGTTGGTGATAAGTGCCTTTACTCCCTGAGTCATCTGGCTGGCCCGTGTCTTTATATTTTTAATGTTATTTTAGGTTTATTAAAATGAATGCTATTATCTCTCACAAGGAAAGTGAAACACTCAACACTTTAATGAGTCACAGTAAATATGGAAACGTGTGCGTGTATTTGTGAATAGGATGCTCTTTTCAATTGTGAAGAATATAGGTAAATTTCTAAACCAGGCGAATGAATCCCTAAATCAAGTGTTTTCTATTTATCAATCTTCACGACTAGATCCTCATACCACAAAACTTATATACGTGTAGTGATACTTCCAACTTGTTAGTATATCAAAGTTGGCTGGAACCATGTGTTACTGCTTCTCTGGGGTGGGTTGATGGGTCCAGGCAGGTTGTATGCTGCATGCAGGCATGGTTCACACATGCTATGAATTAATTCTATAACATGTCTGAGGTCATTTTAGTAGTTACCAAACAGACCATTGCAGAATTTTTTACATAGTTTGCATTTTATTGGCATAGTGGTTTAAAAGATTAGGATATATGGAGCTAGAGAGATGGCTCAATTGTTAAAAGCACTGGCTACTCTCACAGAGGACCTGGGTTTGATTCCCAGCATCCACATGGCAGCTAACACATGTCTGTAACCCCAGAGGAGTGTGACACCTTCTGACTCCTCAAGCATTGCACAACATGGGTGCACATGCAGACAATACACTCATACACATAAAATAATAAAAAATAAAAAGATTGGGATATAAAAAGTGATCATACTCAAATATTCAAAAATTAAACATGATATTAAGCAGTTACTCAAAAAAGTGTAGAATTAGAAGCATTTCCCATTTGTTTTCTAGAGATTTTTAATTTTAAATTCAAAATAATAGTATAAAATATCTGATTAAATTCAAAATTAAAATTGCCTAAGTAAAACTAAAGTGTAAAATTCTAAATCATTTGATACAGTCCATTATCATTTAATTGTTTGCATAAAGATTTTATATCACACTTCATAAATGTTTAGACCTGTATGTATACATATTTGAGAGCGATGCCAGGTTTTTAATATTGAGAAAGCATCCCTCAGTCACTGTGACAGCTATAGGTATCTCTCAAACAAATGATTAGAATAAGAAAGGAAATGGATACTCTATACACCCAGGACATAATGCGGAGTACAAGACAATATTCCTTTGTGTAGGAGAGAGATTTGGCAAGTTCATTAATTTGTCTTTCCTTCTCTCTAAGCATTTTCATTGCCTGCATCTGGGAAGCGGTGTCCTTTTCAGTCCAGACAACGAGAATACAGCAAACCTTCATGGCATGCTTTTTTGAACATGCTTATTCTTTTCCTTTCTTTTTCTTATTTTAATTCTTTATTGGGACTTAAAAAAATGAGAAGCAAATTTTGAAAAACACTTCTCCAGGACCCAAATGTCAGTACCTAGGACAGCAGATCTTGAAATACACAGGAAATCTATTGCACATAGCAGGGGAGGGTGGAAGAGAGGAGTTTTAGGTGTCAAATACTAATAGTAGTACTCTAAGTAGCTTAAAAGAGAAAAAATACTAAGTCATAACATTTTTCTTCTTAAAATCCTTCATGTGATTCTTTTCCCATTTCACAATGTTTTTAATCTGTTATTTGGTGGGACAGGTGTTCTCAGGAGCTATTCATATTAGAAAAATTAGGTGACTTATATAATTAAAGTATAGAAATGCCCTACAAAGATGAGAATTAAAGTCTGTATAGGAGTGTAGAGACATTTGACAGAAAGAAGGGAGAGTGGAAGGAGGTTTTAGTGGGTAACTAGGGAGATTGTGAAGGACAGAAGATATTTCAATCCATTTGGTTTGCTTTAACAAAGTGTCATAGATTATACGACTAATGAAACATAGAGGTTTAATCCCCACGTTCTAGAGACTCAAAATTCAAGTCTGAGTCACCAGAAGATGGAATGTCTGATGCCAGATGACATCCTTATTGATAGACTTCACTATAAGCTGATATGCTTGCAGGTCAGGAGAACTGTTCCCAGAGCCTCTCCCAGCACTCTTCCTTTTTAAGGGCTCTCCTCACTCTTAGGGGAAGGCTTTCAATCAATGAATTTTGGGGGGTGCAAACATTCAGACTATGATAGAGAGCAGGGGAAAGGGCAGTGGAGATGAATGGCGTTTGGTGTAGAAACGGGAAGACGTGAGTATGGGAAACATGACTGTAGAGCTTGGGAAGAATGGCGATCAAGAATTTGCGATGGACATTTGACATATAAAGAAGTCTGTTGTCTCAGGAAACAAGTAAATAGAAAGAGTCATAGCATTTGATGGCAAAGTGATATAGGGCGGAAGGGGCGGGGCTCACAAGGTAAGAGGCAGGGTGATGTATGGAGTGTTTGATTCAGGAGTGACTGGGGATTAAAGGATGATTAGCCAGTTTAGAAAGCAAAGCATGGTGGGCGAGTGTGGCATTAGGAAGATTCTGCATTACTTTGACTTGTATTGTAGTGAGGGTGGAGGAGATCTCCTCTGTGGAGGAGCTGGGAGATCCTAGCTCAGTCCGTGACAGCAAGAGATGACTGTGTTGCCAAGATATCCATCAGCAGAGGACCAACAGCTTAATGCTGTGAGGCTTAAGCCTCCAACCCAGGGTGACATTTTCATTAATTTCTTTAATTAAGGTCTTTATTGCTCACAGTGAGGACAAAAGCCGAACAACAGCAAGCCCTGCCAGGAGCCATGCTTGGAAACACTTAAAGCACTCATTTACTTAGTGTTGCCAAATACATGGCATTCTTTGATTTGAAGACTTCTGCAACCAAAATCAAAGAGGAAAGAAGCTACTAATGATTAAACCGAGAGATGGAAAGTAAAGTAATTGTAGGAACCCAGGTGAGGTCCCTGCTGCTGGGTATTGATGGAGACAAAACTAATTCTTAAAAGACTAAAATGCTGTGGTTTGACAGAGAAAGGAAACCAAGATTCCAGCAGGCACAAGGCATTAAAGAGACCCTGTCACAGCAGCTGGGGGACGTGTACACTGCTAACATTTCTTGGCAGGGGCTAGGGACAAGTAAACAACATCTGTCTACTTCCTCCTCCCTCAGTCCCAATGAAGAACAGAGGTAGGATTCCACCAAAATATACTCTGGAATCCAATGAATTTATTGGGCTTACTTACACAGCAATGAGTGAGGGTTTACTTAAAGGAGTGTGGGTGCTTCCCACCTAAATCCTCCCTCAAGCCTGGATATGGCTTTCTATAGCCATGTAGAACAGTGAGAGACCCTCCTTTAGTTTGCCCATGCCTGTATACTGTAGTCCTTCCCCTGGGAAATCAGCTGTGATGATCTTAGCCAAGTGGTCTCTGGTTGAGCTCAGGAAGATGGTGTTTGTCTGTAGGAAGACAGACCTCCACACTGATGAGTTTTCCAGGGTGTTCTACTTTGTTTTCACTTGCTGTGACAAAACACCCTGATCAATGCCAATGTGGACAGGAAAGGGTTTATTTGCCTTACATCTCCCTGGAGACAGTTTATTACTGAAGGAACTCGAGGTAGGAACTCAGGGAAGGAACCTGAAGGCAGGAGCTGAAGCATAGGCCTTGGAGGAACGCTGCTCACTGGCTTGCTCCATTGGTCCATGATTAGCCTGGCTTCCTATTCAATAGATGGGGGGCACTGCCCACAGTGGGCTGGGCCCTCCCACATCACTCAACAATCTAGAATACACCTCATAGACTCAGACAAAGGCCAGTCCAATGGAGGAAATTCCCCAACTGAAGCTCCCTCAACCCAGGTGTATCAAGTTGAGAAATAAAGTTATCCAACACACGGGGCCTATAGTACAGAGCTAAAACTGCTATCATGAGGGGTCCTGAAGGAAGCTTCAGAAACTACTGGCCTAGGCAGAACCTTAGTCACACTGTTAATATGCCCATAAAAGTTTACATAGAGTTATCACAATCACCCAACTTTTCCCAGCACTCCTAGGGAGATCACCCAGAGAGTATCTCCCAAATGTTAAAAGAAAGTAATGAAATCAGAATGAAGAATATGGATAACTCTATTTTCTCTATGGTTGTTATTACCATGTAGACACATTCTCAAGATGTATGCTGGTTTGTGGTGCATTGTAGCATACGGAACTGCATGGGAGATGAGTTTTCTGTTTGTGTCGGAATAAATGTAAAATAAAGTCATTCAGCATGAAAAGATATGGCTCACTTTTAAGTGAAGTTTGCGAAGGGTTACTATAGCACTCTAAAGGAAGGAAGAAAAAGGCTCATTCTGGTCTAACATAGCATCATTAGGCCCAGGAGAGCTGACCATATATTCGGATATTTCTAGCCCTAGATTCTGAGAGAAGAAAGTGAGGAAGGGGAAGGATGAAAAGCGGAGGGAGAGGGAAAGATAGAGAAATATTTTGATGAGTGAACTTGTCATTTATTAAATAAGTTCTCTACGTTTTGATATTTTGAGAAAAATTGCTGGTACGTTAGACATTCCACAAACTAAGACTAACTGCCTTCTGGAAGAATCCTGAAATAGCAGAGCCAAATTCAGCTCTTTGGGACAACAAAGTCCTACTCAACTCGTGGGTCACATATTTGGCTGTCATTTAATTCTTTCCCTCTTTTGAGTTAAGAATTAGACAACCTCATGTCGTAAATAACCCCAGGGAGGTCATGGGTGCAGTCACCGCACACCATGTTTTGACCTCTCACACTCATCTTGGATCTGTTTGTTCCACACCGTCACTGTTTAGTCTGAGCACTGATAGAGCACTCACCACCATCTTTCTCTTTCTAAACTTTTTAAAAGTATATATTAGTGTCTCTTGGTTAGTACTAACTGTTACCTTGACACCACCTGCAGTCACCTGAGAAGGTATCCTCAGTTGGAAAATTGTTGGGCTATTTTGGCACTTGGGCATTTCTGTGGGGGATTTTTTTGATGGATAATGGAGGTAGGCCCAGCCCATCCTGGGTGGCACCATGACCTAGACAAGGGGTCCTTAACTCTGTAGGACAGGAGAGAGTTAGCTGAGAGAACGCAAGCAGGGCTGCATTTATTCCTTCTCTGCTTTTGTCTGTGGATGATGTGACTTGAGTGCTTCACTTTGAAATAATATAACTTGAAATTATCAGGCAAATAAATCCTTCCTGCTCTATGTCACTTGTCAGGATATTTTATTACAACAATAGAAATGAAATTAGAACACTGACAAATAAATATAAAAGTGAATGATATAAACAATGATACTATTTTTATTTCATTCATACCAGACCAGACCTTGCTAACGGTCTGAATATTAAATATGCCTCACAGGCTCATGTGCTGGGCGCTTGCTTGCCAGTTGAAAGGCTTTTAGAGAAGTTATGAAATCCTGAAGATTCTGATCTAATTTATCAATGGTTTGACCTCTTTTTATTTATTTATTTTTGAGATAGGGTCTCCCTGTAGCCCCAAATGGCCTGGAACTCACTATGTAGTCGAGGCTGGTCTGGATCTCACAAAGATCACCTCTGTCTACCTCACCGCTGCTGAGATTTAAAGATGTGTGCCACCAAACCAGGCTTCATTTAATCTCTTGATGGATTCATAATATTGTGACATTTTGCAGAGGTGGTGAAAAGGTGGAATGTAGAGCCCAATTGAAGGAATTAGGCCTGGGGTGTGTGTTCAGATGTTATATAAAGCCCCAGCCTCTTCCTGTGTTCTGTGTTCTTTGTGTCTGTTTCCTATATACCATGTAGTGAGTAGCCTCTGCCATATGCTCCTGCCACCTTGATACTCTGCCTGAGCATAGTCCAGAACTAACAGAGACAAGCAGTGACACCTACAGAACGCTGAGCTAGCATAAATCCTTCTCTTGAGATTTATGTTCTCATGTGTTTTGTTTTGGTACAATAACACTAACATAGAACTCAAGAAGAGGGCATTGGGGAACTTAGTTATTTATATGCGGGAGAATGTAGCCTGACAAAACGAGGAAAGTTAGAAAAGATTGGTGGGGATAGATTTGGGGGAAAATCATCAGAGACCTAGCTCAGTCCAAAGAGGGAAAACAACCCAGGAGCACGGCACCATAAAGGCAGACTGATGGCAGATCGCAGTGGGGGACACTTAGGAGGGCAGATTGGAACCAAATGCATATATTTCTTGAACTCTTGACTCAAAGCTGGTTTATTTATGCTGCCTCCGTTCTTTCTGAAGTTGCTAAGGCTAAAGGTTGGGGTGCATTTGTGTTCTTTATCTTGCTAAATTTTCTTCAAGAGACAAGTTGTGTATTCAAGGTCCCATATTGCTTGACTGTAGAGAGAATATATAGTTATAGCAAAGAAATCATTTGGAGGGCTGTGTCATCTGGGAAAAAACATTGCTATTTTCACCCAGGATATATGTCTGTAAGAGTCGGTTTCTACAGCCTATCTGTAAGACCTTTTGTTTTGAAACTAGAAAAAAAATAGCATCTTAACTCAAACTGCTAATATTTATTTTTAAAGGTCTATAACAGCATCATAAAGCTAGTGGCATATTTTAAATTTCTTTTTGTTGTTTCAGTTTCATATATGTACATTATGAATTTTAGTCATTTAGGTGTGTGTTTTTATGGGTATATGTATAGGTTTGTGATGTGTGTGTTTCTGTGTGTTTGTGTGTTTAGGTGTGTGTGTATATGGGCTTGTGTGTATGTTTGTGTGTGTTGTATGTGTATGTGTGTGTGTACTGCTCCATTTAACTACAGTTGCTTGCATGCATGAACTTGGTTTGGAGGTTATGTACTACAGCATGGGTAACTTACTAGTGGTTACAGTGAAATTAGTGATACACCTAAAATATAACCTATAGGAAAGAACTATTAACATATAAAATATTAGGATTCACAGCATAAACAGATGTGATTAGAGTTCCCAAAGTCTAACTATAGCAAATTTTAACAATTTTAATATTTTTAACTTTGAATTATAAACCACTTGAATGATTATTTTGTTATTGCCTCAAACTGCATTTAATTATAATGTGACATATATTATAAGATGCATTTTAGATATGTGCTTAGAATATATGTTAAATTATCACATAAAAACTTAAGGAGAACTGTTTATTAAAGCGTTTTGCATTTCATTATGTATGCTTTAGGAGTTACATGTATTTTCTAAACTCGTTTCATCCCACTGAATGTTTCCTCATGGGATAGTTTATTACACCCTCAGCGATCTGGGCTATTTTATCATTCTGTCAACAGAGCGTACCAGTAGTGATGAGTCAGAGGAAGAAACGGAACCTTTCAGCAGGTTAAAAAACATTTTCTCAATAGGAGAAAAAGTCTGATTTTTGTGGTAAACCAATCTCTTGACCCAGTTTTTTTTTAATTTACAGTTGTATGTAGATTGAAGGACTGTGAGAGATAATTCTTTAATTGCCCTTATACAAGAGTAAAACTCAGAGAACTGATTCTTAGCTGACCTTGAGGAGGCCAAAGTGGAATGAGAAGCAGTGTCTCACAGATTGTGTGTGCTAGGGACGACAACTGCCCTGAAAAAATCCTTCCATGTTTGTAGATCTCTGTTCGCACATGTGTTAAGAAGGTTGTCTCAGAATTCTTCCAATTCCAGCATTCTATGCTGCCACAGTTGGCCTTCACCTCAGAGGATGGGCACTTGACACGCAGGCCTGATGCTCATAGTTATTCTTTTGAGGAAGGGAGGAGCATATCTGTTATTAACACCTATCTTAATATCTAATAGGCTGGCATTTCAAATACCACTGGAAGGGTGACATTTTAGATTAGGTAGAGCTCTGAAATGCTTAGTAAAGGAACTTTGGTGAGTTTTTAATCAGTGATGGTTGCTGGTTCATATTTAAATACTTTACATGTAAGAAGCCATATTCTTTAAACCCAAGGTGTCTTAAGAAGTCACCATCAAAAGTCCTATTTGTAGAAACATATATACAGATATGATTCCAATTCTTGTTTCTGGGTAATAATCACAAACAACTTTGGTGTAGTCCACACATTCTAAGCAGTTTAAACTAGTACAGAGGGAATAAGAAAATGTTTTCTTTAAATAAAGTTAATTGTAAACTCAGGTATTTGGAAATATTATTTGTGAATCAGCAGGATGGCTCAGGAGGTAAAGACACTTTCCACCAAATCTAACTACCTGACTTAGAGCTCTGAAACTCATATATGAAGGAAAAAGGCAGTTGTCTTGCAAATTGCCCTCTGACCTCCACATAGCATTGTAGTATGTTTGGCCATGTACACAAACACAGTAAATAACTGTAAAATAAATAACTGAAAATATGACTCCCTTTTTAGTTTTGGTTCTTTAATTTATGAAGCTTTCAGGTTGCCAAGAGATTGGCTCACTCGTCTTCCATTTCATCTAAAAGTTGCTGAGACACACGCTCCTTTTTAGTCCTTAGCTACATGTGGAAACAGACACTGTTCCTGTCTGGAGACCTTGCTCTAAAATGAGGCAGTTCTCCTGTAGTAGAAGGGAGTCTGCTCTATGCCATTCCACCACATGGAACCAATGCACTCTTGTAGGAACGGTAGATGAGAGAGAAGCCCTCAAATTTAAATTTGCTATTTTATTACTATTTTCTAGGTATATAAAGTCTTTACTACTATTAATTTGGACTGAAACCAGTTAGAGTTTATGAGATTCTGTACCAATCACAGGGCCCAATATTTCTGACACTTACAGGTGTCTATCTACTGCATGTCCCTTTTATGAGTTGGCAAGTATAGACTTGAGGATAACAGTAGCTGAAAGGACAAAAGAAAAGGAAATCCGAGGCTCAGGGCTGATATCTCGTAAGCATTACCTCTTACACAAGGAGCTTTGCTCTAAGTGAAATCTGTTTCTGTGGAAGTCATGAATTCCTGATTAAGTAAACAGGGTCTGATGCTCCTCAGGGAACCCTTAACAAGAATTCCACATTGCCTGTGTTATCACACATAAGATTTCTCATCTCTACTCTCTTGAAATGCCCCAACTCTCAATTAGAAATTTTATTTTTAATATCTTTACTTTTCCTAGACTTTCCCAATAGCTGTCTGGCCTCGTGTATTTCCCATGCCTCCTAAATTTATATACAGAATCCCTAATCCCTAAGTGGGAGTACCCCAGAATGTGACTGCATCTAGAGAAAAGACTTTTAATCAGTTGAATAAGGAAAGATGAGGCTGTGAGAGTAGACCTTCACATGACCAGAATCCTATCAGAGAAGGAATTCAGGTACATACAGACGCCAGAGTCTTGTGGAAACTCTTAGAAGAAAGCTTCCTGGAGACACAGTGGGCATGTGGCCACTGCAGGCCAGGGGGGCAGCCTCATAACGAACAATAGTGCTGGCATCTTGACATTGGACTTTTAACCTCTTAGGGGATTTAAAATAAACACAGTCCATGGCATGTAGCAGCTCTGTCCACCTGCGATGTCTCTGTATAAGGGCCACATTGCAGTAATTCTTAGTTTTAGGCCTTGTAAACATACCTCACTCTACTGAGTCTTGCCAAAGAGCATGGCCAGTATTATCGTCAAGTATTTTTGGAGTTAGAGACAACAGTGACTTCTTATGTAGTCTTGTGATTTTACTAGTCTATAACATTTATTCTACCTTTTATAGTTTTTCAGAAAACAGAAAAATGCAAAGATCAGTGTCTTGTTAACTTTGACATTGTAATATAAAATAACTAACAGATTGATATTCACACTGTTTAAGGCATTACACCAAAAACTTTTTCCTAAGGAAAAAAGTGATGACACTTTGAAAAGATTAACTACATTTCAAAATTGCTTGATATAGGGTTTTTTCTTGAGGGAGTGTAATGTGAACACGTATGAAGTATTATGTGCAATGATGTTTTACATCTATAGTACATGTCTAGTTAGTTATTTTGAATTGACACATAGAATGAAAATTTGTATTGTCTCGCTCTTATAACATTTATCGCTTTTTCATCCATTTACATTTTTATTTCTAGAGATTGGCTTTGTGAGCCCACCCCACCCTGATTTTTTATTAAAGAGCTTGTTTCTAGTAAAATCTCTAATCTGGGACTGCTTATCTAAGGGCATTTAGCACTTCTAATGGATAGATTGGAATTAATGAGAAAAAATGCTGCATTGTTACAATAAAGATTAGTAAACAGGTGATAACTTAACAAAGTTTGAAATCTATCATGCACCATACAATGAATGATGCACAGAGCATAAATTCTAACCTCAAAGAACAAAGATATAATTGGACAGATAAAATTCAAAAACAGTTAAATGTAATTACATAGACTTTAAAGGGCTGGATGGTTGGTTCAGTGGTTAAAAGTGTTTTCTGCTCTTGCAGGGGACCCAGATTTCATTCCCAGCACCCACATCAAGTGGCAATAATTAACCGTTGCTATCTGATACCCTCTGGCCTTTGGGAGCACCTGCACACACAAAGGTACACATAAAGTCACACAGGCACATATAGATATAGATATAGATATAGATATAGATATACATATACATATACATATATTTTTAAAAAAACTTTAAAAGTAGGGCCTGTAGTGTAATAATCCTTATTTAGATATTAATTTTGCAAACTGCTCTCCCTCCACACATTGTGTGTGGAGATATAGACTATGTCACGATGACTGCGACCTTTGTGGCTTTTATATCAAATTATGAACTGAAGCACCTTTGAATGATATGAAAAAGTTCCCCTTCTGTTCTTCTCTTGGAGCTGTAAAACAACGAAAAGATTTTTAAAGAGTAGCTTCTTCCTTATTTAAACAAACCCCACTGAACACAGAAGCATCTGTTCTCATTTATTTAAACACTGCCCTCTGTCTTTTTAAAACTGATATTTCCTTTATCATGTTCCTCTGTATGTCTTGAATTCTTCACTAACTTAGTCCACTCTGTTAACAGCAACCCTTTGCCACCTCCCCTTCCTGAATGTTTGTGCTTTCTACTCTCAGTTCAACTCCTGTGAATTTTACTCTTGAGTCTCCTGAAACATTCTCATTGCTGTGGTTCAAATGTTTTCTATTTCTCTGTATGTAGACATCTGTAGACAATCTGAGTTTTCTTTTCTATTTGTGCTTTTGTGAGTCATTTAATCTCTTTCTTACAAACTCTACATGATGAGAGAACTACTTTTGTGTCGCTTTCTCATCATCTGTTATTTATTTCCAGTTGAAAAGCTTATCTTTCTACTAATGCATTAGGAAGACAGTGTCACTAGCAAGCAAGCTGAGTGTTGCCTTTTTCCTCATCCATTACTTTAAGAGTTAGATAATATTTACCATCATTACATATACTGACAGGGCAACAATGAACTCTGTGGTTTTATCGCACCTAAGTGTATTTAAACACAGACAATGTGCTAACAAAAGAGAGATATTTGTCTTTAAAGACAGAAAAATCTTCATCTGGGGGCTGAGCTGAAAATGGGCTTTTATCTTCTTAGACCTTGGCCCTGTCTTGCTTAGGTCACCTCGAGAACACCTGAATAGCCCGAGTGAGTTACCCAAATCGTGCCGTGCCCATCTCCTTACTTTGGGGACCAACTCTAGTCTCTTTCACTGTTTTAGGAACAGGTCTTTCCTACTGGCTAGTAGAGTTCAGCTCATTCTACTACAATCTCTTCTCCTTGAATCTTGGCCTCTTCTCACTGAGGCTGCCAAAGAGCATCTGACTAGCTGTAGCTCCTTTGCCTGTTTGGAGAGCTCTTGCTTAACCTCACTATTCCTATAGAGTTATTCAGTGTGAACTATTTAGAGGAACCCAAAAACATAGAAAGTAAAAGAGCGATTGTAAACATGATCCAAGAATCCAATAAATGAAAAGATACTAATTGTAAAAGAAGAAGTCAGAATATCCTTATTTGCAGATGACATGATGTGCGTAAGAGACCCCCAAAATTCCACCAGGAAATTACTTTTAGAAATGATCAACATTTTCAGCCAAGTGGCAGATTACAAAAAATCAATCTACAAGAGTCAGTAGCCTTTCTACTTACAGATAACAACTCATCAGAGAAAGAGTTCAGAGAAACACTTCCGTTTGGAATATATCCATGAAAAAATATTCATGGATAAACCTAATCAGGTTTATTAAACAGCTATTCAATGAGAACTTTAAATCTTTGAAGAAAGAGATGGAAGGACCTCCCTTACTTACAGATTGGTAACATGAATATAGTGAAAATGATCATCCTACCAAAAGCAATTTGCAGATTCAATGAAATCTCAAATCATATGCTGTGCTAGATGAAGTAACAGACTCAGAAAAAAGGACCTATATTCTCTTATTTGTGGATCTTAACTCCAAATCCCTAAATGTAAATCTACATCTTTATGTAACTGCAGGAGCCAGGAAACTGGAACAGAACCTTGGGGCTAAAAGGGACGAATGATCTTGAAAGGGAGGGTTAGTAAGATACAGGTGTTATTAAGGGGCGAATGAAAAAAGCGGGGCTACTTGGACTTGGGAGGGAGTCAGGAAGCCTGTAGAGCAGAATTAAAGGAAGAGGGAATGGTTACATGGTACAAAAAACCAGAGGGAAATGTATTAGTTCAAAATCATACTGAAAATGCATATATAACAAATATGCTAATACATGTGTATAGCTGAAGGCTATATGACAAAAAACCACAGTACCAGGCAGGAGAAACTGCCCTTCAAATTGTTGGTCCTCGGTTCAAGAGACTCCCAAAATAACACAGGCTATTATTGTAGCCCTTGATTGCCACCCAGAAATTGAAGGTAACTATGTATTGCTACAGTCAGGCCATACTTCGAACATAGGACTCGGACCAGTTGAGCTGGAACTGAACTGTGAAGAAGGCTCCTCCTTGAGAACTAGTTATCATGGTATCAGAGAATACTGTACGAGCTGCCAAGGGAGAAAACCAATCAATGGTCATACCCAGCTGTGAAGCCTAGTAAACAGCAATGGCTGGCCCAGCAAATGATCCCCATTAGTGTAGTAAGTAGTGGCAGTTTTATCTTAGGCATAATCAACAGCAGCTGTCAAACTGGAATTAGGGACTGCTCGATGTGGGTGAACTCATATGTGGTACTTTAAACATAACCAAATACACATGGCTGGAGAGGTCATAGATCCTAGAGATAAACCTATTTTTGTCACCTCCCTAGAACAACATTTCTTACTTTATTTTAAAAATACATCCTCATATTTACAGACAAGTGTACGTTTCATGCCTCATCAAAGAAGCATCTTTGGCAACAGATGGAAACTATTAGAGAATTCCCAAACTGATAAAACTCAGAAAATAAGTGTCTGTGAGATTCCTAACCCAAAGTGACACATCTTCATTGCAGCCTCTACACTTAGGATGTGTGTATCTCTCAACTGTCACCAGAGAAGCTTCCTTATGCAGCAGATGGTGATTAACATAGAGACCCACAATGAGCCAATGTGCAACAAGAGGCTGAAGGGTTATTATCACTGAAAGGGACACATATTTCAACTCTCTGCCTCCTAAAGCTCAGAGATCATTGTGGAAGAGGGTGCAGAAAGATTGTAAGAGCCAGAGGATCCGGTGACCTTGAGGAAATGGTATTCCAGACAGCTGGTCAATTACTTGATATGAGCTCACAGCAATGGTGAAAACATGTACAGTCCTATGCAAGTTCAAACCAGACAAAATCCCAGCATAGACATAGGGAAGGGAGTAAGAAAACCTAGCCTCACCTAAGACACCCTGGGAAACTGATGTCTGCTGGGACAGGGAAAGAGTGTCTTAAAGAAATGGTACTCTTGGTTGACCTAGCGGATAGACCCATGCTGAAGGGCATTTGGGGACACCAACCAGAGTTCTTTGTCTGGGCGGTGGGTGGTGGGGAGACACACAGAGTGGAGTGATCTAAATAGCATCAGTTTTCATATTGTATGAAAATCAGAAAAATTCAATAAAAATGAGCTTTTATAGAGGACTTCCTAAGAAGAGAGGTGAGACCCTACGGCCCAAATAAAAATAAGAAAACATATGAAGAAAGGTACTGTGAGCTATGCCTATGATCCTCATCCTCTAGAGACGGAAGCAGGAGAATCCTGAATTCCAGGTCAGTCTGGACTAGTAGGAGACTGTCTCAACAAAGAAACAAAAGAAGAAAGCATCAGTAAACAAGCTTGTCATCCTGTGGGTTCTGTCATATACCTGTAACTCCAAGTAGTTTTTAGGTTCAAACAGGGGGAACTGGAGTTGGAGATCTATCTGGGGTACATGAGGGGACACTGTCTTTAAAATGTCATTAATAGAAAACATAGAGTGACCTATCTTTTGAGGATAACAAATAGGTCAGTTCCACATAAGCAGAGAGTTTGAACAGAGAGTATGAAAATCTGCTGAATGGAAAGAAATCAGATAAAATAGCAAAAGAAGTGGAAGAATGGAAGAGTTGAAGGTAAGGAGGTAAGAAGGACAGCTTTTTCAGGTGATTGTGTAGGCAGCAGGAAACCTGGGGTTCCTGGATTTTTTTTAATTTGAGGCACTGATAATGTACAGCATGCTCTAGGAGCTGGTTGACCACACTTTTAGATGTCATGACATGAACTAGGATCTAGTACTGATCACTTAACAGAGCACAACATAATAACTACATAAAAGTTTGGCTGTGAATGATGTAATTCCCTGAAAGGAAAGCCAAAGATGCCTTTGTGGATTGTAGGTACTTATATCCTGGTGAATTATATTGCTAGTCAGTAAAAGAAAGACACCTTTTGTAGACTGAGATGAATGGTTTCACTTAAAATACCTGGTAGTTGTAATTAAGCTAGACATAAAGGGATGATGGTTAGGACAAAAATTAATATAACCATGAGAGATATTTAATACAATATTCTTAATAGAATAAATATTATGAAAAGTGAAATTACAAATGCAGTAAGGAAAAATGTCTAAAATGAAGAAAAAAGTATGATTCTAAATGCAGTCGAATGATAAGAACATCCATGATTATGTTCACAAGATTTAGCACCTCAATCTCAGTAATTAGATCTTGTGGGTCAGAAAGTGAAGGGTCATGTAGATGACTTGAAGGACATTATTGTCCATTGCAATCCCTTCACATAATGGAAATTCTGGACCCAGGTGGCTTCCCTGGTGAATTCTGCTAAACATTAAAGTAAAAAATAGAACCAGATCTATACAAAGTCTTCTCACAATTTAATGCAATGTCAGTACTTCCTAACATGCTCTGAGGAAAGCATTATGTTTTTTTAAAAAACCCACAGGCATCACAAAATGTAATGGATAGGTATCATGAATATACATGTAAGCTTTTCCTTTTCAAATGGGCACAAACTCAACAGTAGCTAAAAAGATTAATATGTCATGGTTAATTGATATTTGTCCCAAGAATAGGTGACTATTCTAAAATTAATCTAAAAATAATTAACAAAAGATCATCATATTAAAAATTGTCAACAAAAAGAACAGAGTGGATTTAAACTCTATCTGTGATGAAAACATTCAGTAAAGTAGGAACAAAAACTTAAACTGAGAAACCTATAGCACATACTTTTAAGGCTGAGAATCTGAATTCTGTATGTTTCCCCTTCAGTACCAAGAATAGGGCAGGAATGTCCACTTTTATTGGTAAAGATGTGTTTTAATTCCAAACATGATGTGTATTCCTGTGTCTATCTGCACACAAGTGCAGGTTCCTACAGAGGCCAGAAGAGGGCATCAGATTCCTTGGAACTACTGTTACAGGCAGCTGTCTGCCACCATACCTGGATGTTAGGAACTTAACTCATGTCCTCTACAAGAGCAACAATGTTAGCTGCTGAACCATCTCTTCTACCCCAAATGTGTCCACCTTGATCACGTATTTTTAACACTGTATAAAGTGGTCTAGCCAATGCAATTAAGAAATATAAAACATTCAGATTGAAAAGGTAGAAGGAAAACATTGCTTAACATGATTAATTCTGAATAAAATATGAAATGACAGTATACTAATAATGCATACTAGAATTGAATTCTTACAGTTTCAGCACATAATACAACTGTACAAAAATCAGTACAATTTACATATTCTATTAAGAATAATGAGAAATAAACTAAAGTAGCCCAGTTATAATAAAATGAAAGTATGATATGTAAATCTACAAAAAATGAGTAAGACATGGAAATCTATAAAACATTGCCAGAATAATGAAAAGATTTAATAGTTGTGAGCATTTCTCTGAAGACTTAATACTGTTAACATATCTGTTATTTCTAATAGATCTACATATTTGATGTAATTCCAAGCAAATACCAGTTGTTATTTTTGTCAAAAAGGAAAATCTTTCTAAAATTCATGGGGAATGGTATAGGGCCAAGACTAATCAAAACAAAATTAAGAAACTTAAAAACATCGGATTTCAAGACTTACTATAAAATCACAGCAATCAAGACAGTGCAATGCCAAAGGGAATTTAGGAAAATAGAACAATACAGTAGAGGAGAGAGTACACTCTTGACGTGCATTGCACAGCTGATTTAAACTAAGACTCAGACGTAGTTCAGTGCACGAAAAACACACATCTTTACAAACAGTACTGAAGAAAAGTGTTATTCATGGGCCCAGAATGCATTTAAATCCACACCCCCACCACAACCATATCAAAATATACACTCAGCTTAAATAGTGGCAGTTGCAAAACTGCTAGCTTTGCTCTGGTAAGGCTGTTCAAACATTTGGAAAATATAATAAAGATGCAGGGAAAGAAGCATGACGAAATTTAGGATAGTGTTAGTTATCTCCTCCGTATTCTATATGAGGGCAATCTCTTCCAGACGTGGACTCTGTGCAGTCCTGCTCTGAACACAGTGGAGTGTTCTTCATTACAAAGACATAAGTAGGTAAATCCTGTTTCCACTTCTAATGCTTACTTTTCAGAGTGAAATGTGCAATGTGCAATTTCAAAATAAACAATAGGGACTGGGTCATAGCCATTTACTGTTTCAGTTAGTATAGTATTAAGTACTGAAAATAAATATCATTATTCATAGAATTGAAAGCATTTAAAATTCCCACAGAGACACAACTGACCTTGAATGACTAAAACAACTTACAACAAAAGAAAGTTGTAGGTTCTCTTATTTCAACATATTACAGTGTGCTGGCAATCATCCAGCACATTAACAGCATAAAACTAGACCCAGAGACTGAGGGAAAAGAACAGAAAGCTCCCCAATAAACCCAAGCTCCAGAACCAGTAAGAAACTCATAAACCAACAGCACTAAGCCAAGTAGTCTGATGGAAGCAATTGGGAAACTTCTGAGTGGACCTCTTTCCAGAGGAGCCTTGAAAATAGTCAACAGGGAAATGTAACCAACAGCAGCACAGGAGACCACCTTACCCATGTCAGGACAGTTACTACCAAACATCAAAGGAAAGGGCCAGCTAGGGTGTTGTGTGAGGAAACCATTCCACTATTCTATTAGTGGGAATGGAAAATAACATGATATTTCCACAAAAGTTTAATATTAAACCACTATATGGCCCAGAAGTCTTCCTTGTATATATTCAGGGTAAATAAAAATCAATACCTTGAAGACATCTACATTCCCGTTTTCCTTTAGCCAGATATGAGCCAACATGGGGTCTGTCAATGGGTGATAAAAATTTGTCTCTGTCTCTCTCTTTCTCTCTTTCATGTGTATATGTCAAGCTTTGTCTCCCATGCCTGCTATCTGTTTGTCTGTTTCTGTCTCTCTGTGTTTCTCTCACTCTCTGTCACTCTCTCTGTCCCCCCCTTCTCTCTCAGTATGCCTTTCTTGCTTGTTCATGTTATTCAGCCTTAGGAGCGATTCTTCCACTTGTGACAACATAGAAGACAATATGACAAACGAAATATGTCAAGCACAGAAAGGACAAATATGGCATATGATATCTTTTATATGTGGATAGCTCACCAAAAAATGTAATATATATTACAAAGAAAGTAAAAAGGTTGTTACTCAGAGCACAGAAGAAGAGAGAATACCATAATGAACTGAAAGTTGCAGTTTTATAAGATGAACAATTCCAGAGATCAGAGCTCTAGCACAAGGATTGATAATACTGTAGTATTTGGTGGGAGTTTTCCAAGAGATTAAATTTTAGATGTTCTTATTCCTCATTACAACATACACAAGGCTAATTATGTGAAATGGTGGATATGCTAATTTAGTTGACTACAATAGTCATTTCACTATGAGTATTACCATTTCATTTCCAACTGGATTTGGTTGCACATGCCCTTAAGTCTGTTGCTTAGGAGGCCTAAGGATCATGAGTTCTCTGTCAACCTAGGAACATGAGAACTTTTCTCAAACAAAAACTATTATATTGTATATCTTAACTACATGCAATAAATTAATTTTTTGTATAGAGGAGGAAGCTCTATAAATCAGCACCTGAAGTTCTTATCTGTTGAATAAAGGAAATAGCCATCTATCAAAAGTGTATCACCTCTTATGTGTTCTATGTATAGCTCTGGCTTCACAACATATTGGCCATTAATTAAAAAAAAACCTTTCTTTGATTTTATAAGCTTGAGATGAAGATTTAGAATAAGTACATTTTTGTCAGCCTTCAAATCCTTTCAGCCTTGATAAACTTCTCATTTTTTTTTGTTTCTTGAATCTTCCAATCTCATTAAAAGGAAATTCAATGAACTAGGAATGGCTTATTGGTTAAGAGCACTGGTTGCTTTTGCAGAGGACCTGAATTTGGTTCCTAGCACCCACATTGGCAGCTCACCACCACTTGTAACTCCATCTCCAGAGGGTCTGAAATTTCTGGGATCCAAGGACATATGAATTCATGTACACATACATATAATTAAAAGTATAAATGTTTTTACAAAGAGGTTATGCAGTATGATTTGGAGGATGGAGGCCCCAGGATCAGAATGAGGGTGGGGTTTATGCAGTTGCTTTCGGAGCTACAAACTGCATGGTTTTCTCCATGTTACTGAACACCTCTGGCTTCTGTTCTCTGTAAAAAGATCCTACTTTGACTACTTTTGAAAGGTTTAAACACATATACAGTAGGTCCTTTGCTTGGTCCTGGTTCGTAGTAAATATGAAGTACAAATTTCAATTTTATTTATTAAAAGATCATCTAAAATGTTAACTAAAGTATAGATATGTCAAAAAATTATGTTATTGATTTGTGTGTAAATACATATATCTGAAATCTGACATATGCAGTGTTGCCATGGTATGTAGGCCTTGTCCAGTTAATATTTTACTTCAAAACAAATGGAATTATTAAAAATACTCAATAGAATAATACTTTTCTTAGTGACATTATTAATGCTGGGTACTCTCAAATATCAGTACACTGCTTGAAGCATAAATATTGCTTGGATGTGTTTATTGTGCACACTTTCAGTTTTAGCTAATGTAACCATGAATTTAGTTGCAGTAGCCCTATCTCTAAGTTTCCTTTTATCTCTCAGTAATAGAGGCTCTGGGACATGATATCAGTGCACATCTATTTATTAGCTCTGGATTTCATTTTGTCATAAGATTTTGTGTCTGAAGAGAATTTTTTTTTCTATTTCTGGACAATCTTTTCTGAAGCTTCCATAAAATAGTATCATCTGAGTGTGATACCCATGTGACACCAAAAAAATAACAAAAGGTTAATCTTAAGTGGGAGTCTGCCACTCCAGCCCCTCAGAGAGAACCGTGATGCACATTTATTTCTATCCTATAATTGTTACCACAAGGAGTTCAGATCTCAATCTGGATATCACCTCTAAGTAGTTTAGGTAGTCAGTAGATTGAACAGAGACGAATAAACACACGTGTGTTAGGATGAATGAAATGCCTGGCTAAAACTCTTTACTAATCTTCCTGGTAGTGGGTGGTTAGGAAGCAGGAATAGGGGACCACTTCTCAACGAGACCTCTGCTGCACACTTTGGCTCACCAGAGAGAGAGAGAGAGAAAACAAAGTATTTGCAAAGTCCTTTTTATTTTTCTGTGGAACTTATGTCTGGAAGATTGTACATTGAAAACCTAACTGACTCTATTTAAGGGAATATCTACATAAAGCAAATTCTAGTTCTTATTCATTAAGACATCACTCTGGGGCCACTGAAATGGTAAAGGTGTCTGCAACATAATCCTGACCAGCTCAGTTCGATTCCCAGAAACCACATGGTAGACAGAGTGTTGTTCCAATAAAAACTGTCTTCTGATCTCCACGCATTACCCTAGGCATGACTGCGTGCGCGTGCACGTGCGCGCACATACACACACACACACACGCACACACACGCACACACACACACACGCACACACATGCACACACACGCACAGACGCACATACACAGGCGCACATACACAGGCGCACAGACACATCCCTAAGTAAGTTTAAAAGACAGTTCTGGCCTGAATTAAAGAGGTGATATTTTCATTTTTTGTCTATCTCTGAAAGAAGCTACTAATGTTTGAGTTTTCAAATGCAGATAGTACATTTCCTTGGAATTGAGATAAAAATTAGTCACTTAAATATTTTGCTATATTTCAAAAGAAAAAAGGGTTCACAGAGGGCAGAATAGCGGTTTCTCCTAATGACATGAGCAATCTGGCAGTGAGGTGTGATGTGTTAGTGAGGTTTGCACAGGATGACTCAACTGTTGCTGACAGTGTTTATTCACAAATTTCTGAAAGCAGTGGCCTTGGGACATCATTTCCTGTCCTGGGAATGCAGCTTATGAAACACACAATTATTCAATAAAAAACTGCTTCAAATAAATAAAAAGAAAAGTATAATATGTGCATTCATGTACAGCCCATATTACTTCATAGTAAATGACTACCTTACTGGATTCAAAATTAAATGTTTCGATTTATAAGCATATTGATATTCATAGATGATTCATCAGGAATTTTCAATTGAATTTTAGTGATTTTCATACATTATTGTTTGATGGTAGTTAGATTGCCTCCTCTCTGGGCACCTCCAGACTGCCCCAACTCAAATAAATCTCAACACAACTTAGGCACTTTGAGTCATTGTTGTCTGCTAAAAGAGGAAAGACAATGTCTCACAGTGAATGGACCCACACTGAAGGCCGTTTGGGAACACAAATCAATCTCTGTGGGTCATATTATATATACTACAGAATGCATTGTGAATCTCTTTTTTTCTTAATTTTTATTGACCTTTTGCACATTTCATACAATAGTTCTTAGTCATTTATATCCTCTTCCCACTGCCCCCATAATCCAGGTCTCATGCATTCCACGACACACGTTAAATACTATCTAGTCAAGCATTTATACCCAGATGTCCTTCAATGAAAATTCATCCACTAGGGTCTAGTCAGCCTATCAAGTGATTGTAAGTAAGATCTACTCTACCTCACCCAATAGTAATTCATCCCCAACTGTTCCCAGATTAGGGCCAGGGGCCACCTGCTCATTTCCCTTGGCTAACTCTGGACCCTTGTCTGATTAAGTTGGCATGGGTCTTGTACTCAAAGCCACCATTGCCACAAATTCACGTGAGCAAGCTTCCAGTGGCCTGTTCATGCAACAAGTCTGCCTCTTAAGATCTTTCCTCCCCTTCTTCCACAGTGATCCCAGAGCCCTGGGTAGGTGAGGTTTGATATAGGAGTCCTAACCTGGGACACACACTCTGCAGTTCCTTTTCTCTAAAACTTTTCCAGTTGCAGTCTTCTGTGTGTATCACACTCTTGTATAAGAAGCTTCGCTGGTGAGAGTTGAGGGGCGTGCTAGGATCCCTCCACTGCTGTCCCTCTGTGTGCCATGAGCCTTAGATGTTAGAGCTTCAGCTGTAGAGGTGTTGTGCATTTTTAAAGCTTGTGACCATCTTATGTATTGTAAATTTCAGCCATCAGTCATAAGATTGTACTTTCTAATCTTTGTCTTGAAGCTACTCCTTGAAAGAACTATTCTAGTGTTGAGTCAACAACCCTGTATTCCACGCATATATGTACATACTGAGCATGTTTGATACAATGATGCTTATGTGTTTAAATATTTAATTTTACTTATAAATTTTTATCTTTTTATGTGCATGAGTGTATTGCCTGTATGTATGTATGTACACCTGGGTTGCACAGTGCCTGCAGAGGTCAGAAGAGGGTTTGGACCCCCTGAAACTGGGGTTATGGATGGTTTTTAGTTGTGATATGAGTGTGGGGAACCAAATTCAAATTCAGGTCCTCTCAAGAGGATTTAGTGATCTTAATCATTGAGCCATTTGTCTAGCCCCATACATATGTAACTTATGATGAATTGGGAGACATGACTATAGATTTTCCTAGCATTGAGCTTTCTACACCTTATGTGACTGATGAAGGCTAGTTGTGTTCTTTCTTGCTCTCTGTCATTGGATTTTTAAGACCAGGATTTTATTACATAGCCCAATGTAAGCTCAAAATGAAAATACTCTTTCCTTAATCTTCCTAAAGCTGTGATTATAGGCATGACCTTCTAATATCAACAGTTTCTGCTGCCTAAAGTAATCCCAGCACTAGGGAAGAGGAGTCAAACAGATGCCCATTAGAGGCCAGCCTGGTCTACAGAGTGAGCTTCAGGCCACCTGGGAGACTCTGTCTCAACAAAACATGACCTCTCCCCACAAAAACCTGCAAAGAAATTCTGTAGTTGGGCATGTGACTGAGTGGTAGAGTATTTGCCTCACTTGTATAAAGATCTAGGTTTAAGCTCAACATCATTCCAAGCAAGCAAGCAAGCAAGCAAGCAAGCAAGCAAGCAAGCAAGAACGAAAGAAAGAAAGAAAGAAAGAAAGAAAGAAAGAAAGAAAAGAGAGAGAGAGAGAAAGAACGAAAGAGAGAGAGAGAAAGAAAGAGAGAGAGAAAGAGAGAGAGAGAAAGAGAGAGAGAAAGAGAGAGAGAAAGAAAGAAAAAGAAAGAAAGAAAAAGAAAGAAAGAAAGAAAGAAAAGAGAGAGAGAAAGAAAGAAAAGGAAAAGAAAAAGAAAAAAAGAAACAATGACAGAAACAAAGAAAGGGAGAGAATCCCATCCAGGCTTAGTCGAGTAACTTTAACCCCACCACCTCAGATACTGAGGCAGAGAGTTGTTGAGTTTAAGTTCTGGCCACACTAAAATGCCAAAGCCTTCTTCAAAAATAAAGCATGTGTATGTGTGTGTGTGTGTGTGTGTGTGTGTGTGTGTGTGTGTGTGTGTGTGTGTGTGTATGTATGTATGTATGTATGGTAAAAGAAATTTCTTCTGAGAAGACTTTAAGACTTTTTCCTTTTCAAACTGTGGTGAATATAATTTCAGTTCAGGCAGCCATCCATAGAGGTGGGAACTTTTATCCTAATAGTCTATGAAGACATCTTGTAGGTAAACTGACCTGGGAAGGGAGAGGTCTGACTCACTGAGCTAGACCTTTTATGATTAAGCCATTTTCTCATTCCAACGTTGGTTCCCTCACTGCATTCTGTTTTTTTGCTCAGAGAACTGTGCCTAAGATGTGACTCAGTTATGGGATCATAGCAGGGAACAGTCTAAAAACTGAGAAAGTGAATTATCCGTGGAAGAGCTCTCGCATTTATTATAATATTATGTCCAGTGGCTTCTATGACATTTTATTTAAATACGTATTGTCAGCCTGAAGGTTTGAAGAGTGGATGGTCTATACTGAGATATTAGGTCTCCAGTTTTGTGTCTCCGTGTGAGTATATGCCAATCAGAAAGTAAGTGATGTAGTGAAAACACTTCTTCAATGTAAAAATGAGGAAAAAACAGTTCTTTAACTATTGATAACACTGAAAAAAGGCAGAAAGCCCACAAATCCTTACTGTTTCCCCTTAGAAGTTGAGATAAGCTCCATGTAACCATTGGTACTTTGGCTAAAACTGTGGTTTCTATTTTGATTAAAAAAAATAGTTTGCCGTGTTCTTGACATTTCAAACCTATTAAGAACCTATTAATTATCTTTAAGTAACAATTCAGACCTGGTTATCGTTTTTGTAACTAAGGACACCTATCAAGTTCGTAGGGACCTGAAGTTCTGGTGAAGAAGATATTGTATTTCAGAAAATGAAGATGGTTTCTTAACCCCCTCCTTCTCTCAGACTGTTTTTGGTCAAATTTTTCTCTCATACATTTTGAGCCTCACAGGACACTGCAGGGTTCGAATCTCCTAACAATTGGAAACTTTATTTTCCCTAAATTAGTTCTCAATTCTTAAGCTGTAGTTTCTTTCTTTCTTCTTTATTTGGACAGGGTCTCTCATAGCTCCAGCCAGCCTGGAAGTCACTATGTGGATCAGGCTGGCCTTGACCTCACAGAGATCCATAGATGTTGATGGTGATGCATCATTAATTTATGGATGGGACAATTTATGGCATCTGGGACACAATTAATCAGTTTTTAATATGCCCTACACCATAAGAATGGTGTAGTGGAAAAAGTTAAAATGTGTGATGTAAAAATTAAGTGAATTTGAATTAATGGATATCATTAATAAAATTTTATTGGAATTCAGCCTGCACACGTCTCTCCCATGATCTCTATCAAATCACTCATTTAACATCTGCCCTTATATACACATGCATACAGACCCACACATAGTCATACCTTGTTTCTTTTATTTTGGAGAATGATTTATAGTCTTTTAAGGTTCCTTTGCATACTGTTCCTAAAGTGCATCAGATTTGTCCTTTAAGCCCCCTTATCTTCAGAACTATCCTATTTGCCTTATTTATCTTTATTTATTTTTGTGATGCTGTGTACTGACTCAAGGAACTCTAGGGACTCAAGAGTACCAGACAAGCCATCTAGTACTAAGCTCACTCCCCATCTCAGTTGTATTTTTTCCTCAATATATTTTTTTAAAGTTGTATTTTTATTAATATTTAATTATATGTGTGTGTGTGTGTGTGTGTGTGTGTGTGTGTGTGTGTGTGCTGGCTAGTTTTTGTCCATGTGACACAAAGACATACTTGGGAACAGGGATGCTCAACTGAGAATTTCCTCCATCAGAGCAGCCTGTGGATATGTCTCTATGGCATTTTCTTGATTGCTAGTTGGTGTAGGAAGGCCCAGCCCAGTCAGTATCTGGCAGGAGGACCTGGGCTTTATGTGAAAGGTGTGTGGGCAAGCAACAAGGGAAAACAGGCCAGTAAGGAGCATTCCTGCATGGTCTGTACTCCAGCCCCTACCTCGGGGGTCCTGCCTTGAGTTCCTGTGTTGGCTCCCCTCAGAAATAATCACATTCCTCTCCAAGTTGGTTTCAGTCAGTGCTTTATCACAGCAGTAAAAAGCAAACTAAGATGGGTTTGTGCACATACAAGTGCAGGTGCCTGCAGAGGCCAGAGATGGCATTCTCCCTGGAGCTGGAATTACACTCACTTTTAAGTTGCCTAAACTTGACATTGGGGACTGAACTTGAGTCTTGTGCTAGAGCAGTATGTGCTCTTAACCAGGAACCATCTCTCCAGCCCGATTTCTCAACGTCTTAAAGCAGTAGGCAATAAATGCTGGTTTGTCGGACTTTGTGTTCCCTGTGTCTTTGAGTTTTGTTTGCGAGGCTGCATCAGAGTTTCAGAAATCCTGCGCAGCCCTAGCTGCCTTGGGGTGCTTCTGACTTTGTTTTCTTCTGTCCTGTATAATCATTTGTTATGTATTTTCATTGCCCTTCAATCGCAACAGCCATTGTCTCATCGAGAGGAGTCTGCTTGCTGTTTATAATTTAGAAAGTTATTGGTTTTCTCCCAAAAGATTAAGAAGACATTCAATATTGATTATCATTTTCAAGAGTTTTGAGATGTTGAAATTATCAATATAATTAACCTACTCCAAGGACACTTGGACCACTGCAAATGGACCAAAAAATTTTAATAAAGTTGAAATAATGTCATATCTTTACATTTTATTTATATTAATGTCAACAGACTTTAACATATAATCAAAGGCATTATTCTAAAAATCCATTGAAATCTTATTCATGTAGACACAATTATGACATGATAAGAAACAGAGTCATCAGGATGATATAGTTATATGAATTTATTTTCTTTGAAATCACAATTTTAGGGAGAACTTTATGTGACCATTATCAATACTAACAAAATATTTAAAGGAAGCAGACCCTTATTTTGTAACATCCTGATACATAGATCTAATTCAATTTTGTATGTACTTTTAAATATTTTATCTATTTTAATGTATATGTGCTAGTGTATTGTCTACATGTATATAAGAGCACCTGTATCGTGCAATGCTCACAGAGGTCAGAAGAGGGCATCAGATTCCCCTGGAACTGGAGTTAGCTATCATGTGCGTGCTGGGAATAAAACCTGGTCCTCTAGAAGAACAGCCAGTGCTCTTAACCCTTGAACCATCTCTCCAGCCCCTCTGTTTGTCTTAGAACATCTTCTGTACCCTCTCTCATTTCCCTTGCCTTGAGTTCTGATCTGTAATCTAAGCTTTGCTGATTTAAAAAAAAATTCTTTCCAATTATGTGCGCGCGTGTGTGCGCGCGCGCTCACACGTGCGCGCGTGCATCCATATGCCTGAGTATGTGTTCCGTGAAGTCTGAGGCTTCATATTCATATGGGCTGGAGTCATAGGCTGTTGTGAGCTATCCAACATGGCTGCTAGGAGCAACAGTACATGTAAAAACCCTGGAGAGGAGAACATCCTTGACTTGGGTTAGAACATCAGCATGACTGAAATATATGGAGAATGAATGTTTAGTGATTGAAGAAATAGATGAAACACTTGGATTATATTCCAGTCTCTATGCAAAGCTCCTGAGGCCATATGATCAGAGAGGCAGCAGGCCATCATTCTCCCAGGACTGGTCTCCTAGGTTTTTTGTTTGTTAATTTGTTTTTTTATGCACGTATTTGAGAGCCTCATTGTAAGCTTCTTAGAAACCATTTATAGAAAATGTCTTTTCGATCTCATATACTTTCACTTTGATTCATTCACTGATTTTTCTTATTCCTGTATCTTCCTTCCCAATAACATCTCACTTCTTGCTTGACAACATTTCTCTTTCTTTCTCCAATTCAAAAAATCTGAAGCCCCTCAAAGTTTATCATCTTTGTCTCAGGTAAATTTCTTCTAACATCCACTAAATTATGAAATATGTTAAATCTCCATAAAGGAAAACACAGCCTGCCACTTTCTGTAGAATATAGTTCCTAAAGATAATCACTGTCATCCTTATCTTTCAGACCTCCGAGTCTGCTGTATATGTAATCCATCTAGGCAGGCTGGGTAAGAGTTAGATATGAGAGTGAGGAAGAGGAAAGAAAAGCAAGAGCTAGCAATTCCCGTTCCTCATGGACTTCTCACTTTATTATTTGGTTACAAATTCATGCAGGAACTATTTTCTTTTGATCTTTTTTTTTTTCAGTTCCAGAAAGTATTGTAGTAAGTATGAGGCTATATGTAAAATATATATAGTATGTAAAATACCTACTAGTCAGCAAAACAAAGATGTCTGAAGTCATGAGTTTATATCCTATAGCAACAGAGAGCAGAGGTGACTGAAAAGTACTTCTCAAGACAATACTGTCATGTTCAAATGGGTATGTATCCCCTGGGGTTGTAGAGGAGACGAGTAACAGCCTGGAGAACATAAAGAGTGGCAAAAAGTCTGTAATTATCTTGGTGAAGGATGGAAGACTCCAAGATTTCATCTGTGAAATGTTATCATTTCTCTTACAGCTTTTTTGTCCCCTTTAAGTCCATTAGTGCCTTCTGTTTGCATTATTGTATAGACAATAACAGGCCCTTCGTACTCTCTTCTTACTTATAGGACTTCACATAAATAAATTTCTTTTAATTCTAATTTCATTTCATTGCATGAAATAATGCAGATTCTTTGGGAACATATTGAATATTAGATTTGTCCTAGATCTCAAAGATACTATTATCTGGGTTTTTAAGGTAATTTTCTTCATGGAAGGGAATACTGGAACTACTTAGTACTGTATGGTTTTGTTTACAAAGATTTATATTGGCACTGAACTATGATGGTAGAAAACTCAACTCAGACCAGCTTATTCAGATAAATGGACCTTGCTGTTCTCTTCTAGGTGAACCCCAGGGCGCATTAAGGTATTTTCTGGGTGATGCAGTGACACCCTCCTTATTCATTTCCATCTCTCAGTTCTGCTTTGGCTTTACTGGTTTAATTCTCAAAGACACAGCAGAATTTCTTGCTGTTCTGAGAGCACTTAGTTACATCATGTATAAGAAATGACATGCCAATCACACCATTGTGTTTTCTGAGTACAGTCGTAAGTTTATTAAAGAGCTAACTTGAGAACTTTAGGACTCTTTGTAGGGGAAGGCAGAGTCTGATCTTGTAGGACAGGCTGGCCCATCACTTGCTTATATTGGAGAACTTCCTGTGCACCTGTCCTGGGATAATTGTGGTGTGATACCATGCCCTCAGGGCAAAGAATGTTCTTAGATTGAATAAAGTGCTGTCTGTTCTTTGGGCATTAAAACATAAAGCAGAGCCAAACCAAATACCGCAGATACCTAGGCTGTGGTTTGAGTTACTGTAGCAGTAACTGCGTGGCAGCTGAGACTTCAGGACAAGCCAATAAGCCTTCTTAAACCAGCAAAATTGAATCTGGATTTTCTAGCTAGTTTGAGTTGAATTTCCATAACATAAAAGTTAGTCCTTACTGAAATACAGTTATGAAAATTATATAGTGCTATATACTAGCAGATCAAAAGATCTTAAACTCAAAGACTTTCAGAATCATAAAATTTCAGAACCACAAGGTTTTTGTGCATTTCCATTTAATCCCCACTATTTTTAGTTAAGCAAATGAATCAATGAGATTGAATAACCCATTCAACATCTCTTGGAACCTGCCAGTGAGAAGATGAAACCATGTGTCATGGAAGAATACACTTCAACTTTGGTGGTGAGAAATGTGTGGGTATAAAAGTTGTTCTTGGCCCATTTTTCAGTCTCGTTTACAATGGCAAACATGAACAGAAAAACTACCACCATAAGGCTTGTGAGAATATATTACAGTGCTCTCTAATTTTATCTAAATACCCATTTAAACATTTCATTCCATTTTTAGCATCTTTCCATTTTTATGTGTAGTAAACAAAATAAGTGAAACCAATAGTTTGTAAAACATGACCTATTAGCCATGATGGAAAATCTATCAATTATATCTGGCTTATTGCTTTCCCACTTATTTTTATAAAGATATCTAATAATGATTGCACAAACTACAGCTGTCACACACATTTTCTTATAGGCAATCATCAATACATGACACTTATTTTTCTGTTAGTTCTATATAGCAAAACAGGTAACCTTTCATTACAAGGCAGTACTTTGTTATGTTGCACTTCAATTCTGACTGACTTGCATACATTCATTAGAAATTTTAGGAGCAATTGATCAGTCATGTGGAATACTTTGTGCTTATGATATACTGAAATCAGTTTGACAACTGGGCATGAGGAGACCTGAGATTTAGTTCTGGTACATTGCATGGTGTTGGCTCTTAGTTGTTTACCTCACAGTAATCAACAAACATCATTAAGACTTCTGATATCTCCACTCTATGACTATACTTTTGACGCTCTGCATCAGAAGTGTATGTAGCCTCCAGAATTGTACTTGTGTATTTTGAATTTATTCCAGACTTTCTAGAAAAGTTTATATAAATAATATCCCTTGGAGGAAAGAAAATCCTTCTGAATATATGCCCTATGCAGTTCTTTTCAGGGTTTTTTTTGGTTTTTTTGTTATCATTGAGTTTTGTAGATTCTAGGAAATTTAGGGAGATAGTCATTAGTGAACTGCTGTTTATTATGAGAATGCAGCTAAATTTTAATTAATTGGAAACAATAGCTGCTGAAAAACAATCCACTAAGCCTATTACAGAATTATTTTCTGCCAAGTGCTTATAATTAAAAGAAAACTTGGGTGGTAAAGAAGTTAAGAAATAACAAAAATACTAATAAAATATCGACTTTTTGACATTGCTTTAAAACTGAGAGTGACCAGGCTCCTACTTAGCCAGTGCCGTACTTACAGGACAAACTGTTTGGAGCCTGGTTTCTCAACCTGGGTTCTACTGACTCTGAGATCAGGTAATTCTTCTTCTTGTTTGTATAGGGGGTGAATCTTGTATGGGAAGTTTATCAATATCTTTGCTTCCCATCCTCCAGATGATAATCAAACAACTTCTCCTTTTGTGAAAAGTCAAGTACCCCCAACTATTGCTGACAAAATTGTCCCATCCTGCAAATGAGAATTGCACGTTTTGAAATATAATAAAATCTTGTTTATGTCACCTGATTGTAGGTCAGGTGACTGACCATTGTTACAGTATTGACATTCAGAAGAGGGTTGTGGTCAGACCTCCAGACCCCACATCACCTTTATCATTGAGACCATTTCATGCTTTGTGTAGGCATTTAGTTAGAGTGGGCATTTATTCAGGGCACGTTTCCTACCTACCGTCTGCCAAGCAAGGGTATTGAGGTTATCCTAAAACCTCATTCCTCTTCTACACATCAAATCCTCCTTCAAACCAACCCCAAACATAAAATGACTGCTTTTTTCACATCTAACTTGTCACTCAAGATGCTGCCAAGTGTGACAATTTTAACAGGCCCCTCAAACTTGAATGACTTATACTTGAAAGAGAAAGTATGTTCTCATAGTGTGATGCTTACTGAGCACTACCAAAATTTCTATTGGGCATTCCCATGGTGAGGACTTCCATAGAGCAGCACTGCATTAATGCAAGTGCTTTTGCCTGTCAAACATTAAATACAAAAAAGAACTGCAATGTCGTTTGGTTTATGTTGGTTCCCCTGGAGCATTGCTTCTGTGCAATGCCTGCCTGCCTACTGTCCCCAGGCCAATTTAAGCTGTAAGTAATGACAGGATATTTCTACTTCTTTTGGGAAAGTCCAACAAAGTTTAATTTACTGTTTCCTAACCACTTGTAATAGTATTCAGTAGTTAATGTTCTAGAATTTCAAAAGTGGCAATTTCTGCTAATTTACATTTATCCCTTAGAGATGAAAAATTTAATATTAGCAGGTTTTTCATACATACCAAATTTATTTCCTGACTATAGCACGAGTCTAAAGTTGTTATTTCCTTTAACTATACTATTTTCCTTCTTGTTGCTTGTAGTGTTGAAAGTTGAATGCTTTATAGAAGCTTGTACTATAAGGCATCTGGCTGGTACAAATTTACTTGGGTTTTATAAGATTGCATTTCTAGGCAAGGAGGCCAGTATCAGAGCTTATGGAGTTAAATAATATCCCTAAATCACAAATATTCCTGTAGCTCTTTAGAAATGGATAATAATGAGCCCATACTTGTAATCTCTTTTGCATGTATTTTTAATTTATTCATTGAAGATTTCCTACAGGTCTGCAATGTATTTTTATCATACACACTCCCCTGTTCCTCCCCTTCAACTTTCTTGGATTCCCAACTTCATGTCCCTTTTATGTTTTTCAAAATAACCCAACGAATCTAGTTAGAGCTATTACTACTTGTATGGGTGTGGGGTCATGCTTATACATGGGCAACCTATCAGTGGTCACGCCCCCAGAGAAACTTGAGTCTCACTCCTTGTAATGCACGTTAGATTGATAAACAGTCATGCGTTATTTGTGCTCACTGAGAAGCTGGTGCTGGTTGCACCCCTCATTTCAGGCTTAAACATATTTGTTTTGAAGTGTACTCCATCCACTTGGGAATGGGCTGCCTTCCTTGTTCAGTAACAGACCAGGAAGAGACTAGCAAAAGAGAAGTGTCTCAAAGTCAAAACACCATGTCCTTAAGAAAAGCTAAACAGTAGATGGTTTCTAACAGAGGTTACTCTTGTTTATGGCATTGATAAAAGGTACCTTCAGTAGAAAAGAGAATCTGGAAGCTCATCCTCTGAGAGAAAGCACAGTGGGGTTGAGGTTCCAGCTGACTGCTTCAGCTTCCCTGGTGGGTTTCTACTGGATATTGTAAGCATTTGACTTGGTGATGTTACTTCTATCTGTTGCTATTGGTTCTTTAACTTGGAAGTCTCACACGAGGGGAATCTCTGTTCTACTCAGGATTCTGTCAGGAACTCTACTTGACTGCTTCTCACCCCAGCTTCTCCATCTTATCTCTAGTGGATGTTGTGAGCAACCAATTTGATGATGCTTTGCCATCTATCTATCTATCCATCCATCTATCTAATCCATCTTCAATCTATATTCTATCATCTATCTAATCTATCAAACATTTGTCTACCACCTAACATCTGTTTACTACTTATCATCTATCTATTATCTATCATCTATCATCTATTGAATCTAGTCTGCTGTCCATCTCTATCTACCGGTTAGCTATCTACCTATCCTCCATCCTTATATCATTTATCTAATTATCTATTTTCTATTATCTAGCTAGCTATCATCTATTGATCATGTATGTATCTACCTATCATCTATCACATATCTATCTATGTAGTCTAATCTATCATCAATCTGTCAATCTGTACACTATCTATCATCTATCTAATCTATCAATCATTTGTCTACCACCTATCTATCATCCATCTGATTACTACTTATCTATCATCTGTCTATTATCCATCATCTATCACCTTTCTACTTATTGAATCTATCTTCTGTCCACCTTTGCCTGTCTACCAGCTAGTTCTCTACCTATTCTCCATCCCTCTATCATTTATCTAATCATCTATTATCTATCTATCTATCTATCTATCTATCTATCTATCTATCATCTATCTATCTATGCATTTATCCATGTACCTATAAGCTAACTATCATTTATCTGTCTCTTATCTGTTTATCAATCATCTCTCTATCTGTCAATCTTCTACCACTTATTTATTCTTTTGCTTGGGCTTGCTAGGTACTTCATATGCTCACTCATTCAAACCTACAAGTATGGATACCATAAATTATTGTCATACAAAACATTTCCCCAGAAGCTATCACCTACCAATAGCTCCTCATTGAGAGGTGGGGCCTCTGGCATCTGTATCATCCTCTTCTTTGTTCTACAGCCTGATGAAGCAAGGAGTTCATGTACAATCATAACTACCAATTCAGAAGAGGAAAAAGAAACACAGAAAGTAACAGAATAAAGGAATGTTCACCTTGACTTAGGTCCTGTGACTCAATATTTCACGTTGGTCTCCATGTTGATTTACTCTTTATTGCTTATATAATTGTTTTCCACATTTATCACTGCAAATACTTTGCCCCATAGATACCAAAAGTGAACATTTTACTGGTATTCATAGTAACTCTCAATGAGTTAGTGAAAGAATGATCTAAGACAGGCTTGATTTGTTGCTTGTTTATCAAGCAAGCCCTGTGAGAGTCTTTCTTTCACTTTGCTTCTCTTATCTGTTCCCACCTGTCTTCCAGACCTTTTATGCTATGCCATCCAGAGACTCATTTTGGAGTAAACTCCAGATAGATTTGCTGGTTCCACTGAGTCATAAACAGTAACATTTCTTTGACTGTGATGCTTATTTCTTGTACATATATGTTATATAACCCTCACATAAGGACTACTTGCTTAGGAATAATTCAAGAAATAGTAGTCTTACTGAACACTGGGTGCATTCCATGGGTGCTTGTACACAGAAAATGAGGCAGGATCTGTCAGATTTTACATACAGTTCTTGAGTTTTCCTCCCACAACAAGCAAACGGAACATGCAGTGGTATTTTCTAAGAGCTAACACAATAGATATATTCTTTGAAACTTAATAGAAACAAACTCAGATCAGTGAGAAATTGGGTGCACGCAAGGGGAGGTGGCACACGCAGCTTTGGAGGGCCGAGGACCTGTGCTGGATCCTGGGTGCTTGCCCTTGTATGGCTGTGCTGCTATGCCGTTGTGGAGAAAATTGCCATTTTCCCTGTGATCAAAACATACTCCTTTTGGCTATAAAATGCCCAACAATAAATTCCATTAAAATCTAAGAGCTCTGAAAAGCCTTTTTCAGGAGGAATCAAAACAAACCAGAAAAGGACCTTGTATACAAGAAAAGAAAAAAATCAATTTTAGGTTAAAAATCAGTCTGAGAGGAAATCTTTTAAGAAAACCTCGGGGTTCCTTCTCTCACTGTTGGCAAAGACTTGGTGTTATTTAGAATGTCAGGATTCTTGGCAAAGTGGAAGGTATGGTACGTTGCATCCTTATTAAGCCTTTTAGCTGCTGAAAATGCTAAAATTACCTTGTGCTACAGGAGCCCGAGGTGATGAGGGAGGACTGAAGAAATCAACCACTTTATTTAAGCCAAGGCACCAATGTAATTTGTTTTGTTTTATTCTTGTTAGTTTTCTTCCCCCCTTTGAGTATGATTTGCTGGATAAATTCATTTTCAGACCAACCATTCTTTAATCTTCTTTAGTAAAAGTCATCCAGGGAATGTTAGAGTTTGTTTCTAAACTACATACTCCTATTTGGACTGCCATAATTAGCTTCGAGTTTGGATCCCCAGGCATATTCTGTGACGTTTTTGGAATTCAGAGTCAACAAACTTAGATCCACATGAGTTGAGACAGTTAACAAATGCTGGCTTAAGCAAACTGGTAGCAGAACAAGTCATGGTAACAGGAACTGTTCCCAGAAGCATCATTTCAGAGAACCAACAATATATTTTTTTCTGCTATATAATGGACAATAAACATTTTGTCTTTTCAAAAATTGTTTAAAATTTAAAAATATTGTTTTTATGCGTATGAATGTATTGTCTACATGTGTGTAAGTGCACCCATGTCATGCAATGACCGTGGGGGTCAGAAGAGGGTGTTGAATCCCCTGTAACTTGAGTTATGGACAGTTGTCAGCCACCACGTGGGTGCTATGAATCAAACCTGGGTCCCCTGCGGGAGCAGCCAGGGTTCTTAACTGCTGAGTCATCTCTCCAGCCCCATGAGTAATTTTTCTAGAAAATACTCTTATGACATCAGGCAGATATGAGATTTGACACATCCATCCATAAGTTTGTATCCAAATGGTCTTCTCTAGCAGTGTGCAAACTAAATCCATAAAGATATTAGAGAGCTACAGGTTATCCTCATCCTCAGGAGAACCATTTGTAAAGATTAGGGAACCAGAATACACTCTGTCCTGCCTACATCTTTAGCTTCCTCTTTCATCAAACTCTGCCTTTTCACTTGCGTGGTTGCTATTGTCCCCCAAGTTCTCATCTTGTTTCAGCCCACGTGTTCATTTCTCTAGAAACATCCATGTTCCACCCCATCTGGTCAGGGATAGATAATTCCTGCATATCCTTAAGACTCAGATTTTTGCTGCAGCTTTCTGCTCATGCAATTCATTATACAGGTGTGTTACAATCCTTACACATACAACCAGGACAGTAACTCAAAGCTTTCCAAAATCTTCACACATTATCCAGAGGAAAATATGGAGTCCTTACACTGGCCTGAAAGTCTGTCATTCCCCACTTCCCTCTACTGTCTTTCTTCATCTAGAATCACGTCCTTTTGTTATCTTGAGAATTCTGCAGTCAGTCTTCTTCTCATCTAAGCCAGTCTTTCCCCAAATATCTGCCCGCTTTATCCCTTGTTTCACATTGCTTTTCCCAAATGAAATCTTCTTAGTGGTGTCTATCTTTCTTGAGCTTCTTGCTTAATATTGTACTTCTAACTACCTGAAATACTAGAATAGGGCTTAGAATTATCGAATCAATCGTACACCTATATGTATAGAGACTTTTTATGTGTTCACTGTGAAATATAATCTCCATAAGTACATTTAAAAATTTCCCTTCCCCTGTTTTTGCACAGGCACACAACCAATACTTACTGAAAGAATCATTAACTGTTGTGTCTAGTTGTTAGGTGCCTGGAGTGCAGAAACGGTATCTTGTTTATATTATTAACCTTCATCATATCCAATTAGTGTATTCAATCCTGTGTGTTATTTACTCAAATTATTTGGAAAACCATCTGCTGGATTTAGAGGAGTTATCAAATAATTGGCTTTTAATTTTAGTTCAGAAAGCCATTGAATACTGAAGGGATAAACAATTGTATCTTGAGGAAATCATGAGCATCAAACAGAGAGAATCTGCAGGAGGACGCCAGTCTAGTTTGGAGGATAAACTGTGTTAAAGATACAGGCAATGACTGCTTCCAACTTCTGTCTCCAGCCCAGACCCTTTTCCTAGCTACAGACAGCTATTTCTAACGTTTTATGGACATCTCTATTCCGAGGCTCTGGAGACACCATGAGTTTGAGATGTTCAAGTTAAACTCCTCTCTCCTTCCCATCATCGGCGTGTGCTTACCTTTTTCTTTTCTAGGGAGTCAAATCACTGACATCCACATTTCCCAGGGAAGCAACCTGCAAAGCACCCCTGACGTGTTCTGTTCTTTAACCCCCTACAGTCAGTGGTTAGAAAGGCTGTCTTCTTGATGCCTTACATATTTTCCCCAGTCTTTTCATTCCTGATGACTCATGATTTGGTCTAGGGTTTCTTGAATTTTTACCTGAATTACTAAATGAAGTCTATGGGACTATCAACTCTATCATGTTGACTTCTTAGTTTCCTTCATAAACCTTCCAGAACAATCTCTGAAATGTAAAATGCTGAGCCTGTTTATCACTTTCTACATATCTTCTAATGAGTGTGTATTGGGGAAAATGCAGCCAGATCCCTAGGAAGGCATACCAGAAGCTGTGCGACCTAGTCATGATATCCTCTTAGCTCCCCTCCCGCCACTTCTGCCATTTGACAAAGTCATATTTTTACTATACTTCCCACGTTACTTTTCTGTTGCTGTGATAAAATACCATGACCAAGTCAACTTACAGAAGAGTTCATTTGGACTTAACATTTTCAGAGGGATAAGCATCCTTCATGGCAGGAGGAAACTAGTACAGAAAGCTGAATGCACACCTTTTCAAACATATTGCAGAAGCAGAGGGGGGGGGCAAGGCTATGAACTCTCAAAGCCCACCAAGGGGATGTGTTTCCTTGAGCAAGACCACACTTCCTAAAGATTCCACTCCTAGCAGCACCACCAGTTGACGAAGTGTTCACATTCTCCAGCCTATGGGAGATATTGCTGATTCAAACCTCTACAGCCTCTTCTTGGCATCCTCCTTACACCCACTGTATTTCATGAGTCTGTTTCACAAGATGAACACCTATGTGCTTTCGTTTCTCTTTGCCTGAACAACCAGAACACTTTAATAAAAGACAGAGCTACTCTTTGTAAATAACACTTTTTAAATTAAGCACATCGGGGTATTAGAGGTAGACAACCAGACATGATGAGAGTCTGTTGAGCTGTGTCAATCTCTGTAGCATCTTAGTAGCTCTACCAACAAAACACAGCTCCCAGAGACCACTGAGAAGACTTGTATGACCAGACAGCTGCTGTTAATACCCTGTTTCACTGTTCCCTCTGCAGATACCCAGCTGTGATTTTTCACCTAATACATGATAGATTCATTAGTATTAATTTGCTGTAAACAACTCAAGGGTAGGGGCCATATGCATATTTTCCATTTACACCTTTCTGCCAGCAAGTGCTGAATAGCTGGGCTTTGGGGGCCTAGCAGATGAAGTGAGGCATCTTGAAAAGGAATCCTTGGGGAACCAGGAAGAGCAGCTTTGAGTATGAACAATGAGGTGAGCAGAGAGTACAGATGAGAGAACTGGGATGTAGCAGATAGCCTGCATTCCTGCTTTAATCCACCTACAAATTTCCCCATGCTCTCCTTCTTGTCCAGGAACATAAATGGAAAATATGGGCAACCATTCTGACCTGCCTTTACCAGTAATACTGGCCATCTTCTGTTGCCTTCTAAGTAGACAGACCCTTGAGCTTCTATTCATCATTCTGAGTATGATCTTGAGTTGGACTGCAGGGTTTGGGCAGGATAAGAATAAGACTTAGGGAAATCTGTATTTCTCACACACATTTTGGGAACATGGGGTTGAATGCAGGGCCTCGGAGGTCGCTAAGTATATGCTTTCTCTCTGAGATGCACTCTTACCCTTTCACATCGGTCAAATTGTTTCATAATTGTAAATAACTTAGTCTAGAATATCATGTGTTCTCTAAATCGGCAGATACATGGAAACCCTGTCTCAAAAACAAAACCAAATTAAAACAAGATTAGGGTTAGAAGGAACCTTACAGAAGCTTCTTCCCAATGTCTTATCTGTGAATAAGTGCTGGGCAGTCCACATGATACCCAAGCTGATAAGACATCAAGTGATCAACCCACAACCCACAGCAAGCTGGAATCTAACACTTATTTTTCATTTCAATGCACAATTAATTTCTTCTTCTTGCTTGCAACTCCTCCATTTATGGCAATCTTCCCTATCAGAGATAGGATAATGTTTCTTCTTCTAGATTTGTGATATAATGTACTATGTCATAACACACTACAGAAAACCTACCTCATGATCCCCTTGCATCAGAGATTACATGCAGTACATCTGGGGCATAGTATTAAAATTACAATGTGGGCCAACTTGTGATTCCAGTGAGACTATTAATTGTGGACTTGAATCACAATGCTTGATGAAGCTTACTTTAACCTTTGCAGAATAAGTCTAGACTAATACCTTTATTAATGACAATTATCTTTAATTTTGAAAAGATCCCAGGGCTGAGATATGGTAAAAAGATGAACACATGTAAGAAATATATTTTTATATATTTTATTTAATTTTTATCTGTCTGATACCTGTGGTCATAGTTTGTTTCACAGAAGAAAGGAAAGAAGGAAATAGAAGGAGTGAAGGAGAGCGAGAGCGAGTGAGGAGGGGGGTTGGAGGATAGGAGAGAGAATATGTGAGAAATGATGTCTCCAAAGTTTAAAGTCTGATGAGAAAGAGAAAAGAGTCTGCAGCATCACAAGGAGAGCATCCAAGGCAGGAAGTCTACCTTTGGCTTCCCTGTCATGAGTGATTGATGCTTTCCCCTTATCACCCCAGCTCATGTGTCCTAGTAATATTTTCTGTCTTCCCTACTGCCACAATTATAATTAATGATTAAGGTACAGCAGCTAGAATAACACCTGGCTATTAATTTCAAGAGGTAGCTTGGGGTGTACAACATCTGACCTCACAGATACCCAGGAGGAGGTTGTGGAACGTACCTCAGTGCACATACTTGGATTCCCTTCTTTCCCTCGTTGGTCTATATGGCCTACACCAGAATAAAACTGGCTACTCCAACCACCCTCTGTCACTATGTTTTTCTAGTCTATTTCCCAGGCTGAAAGAAATAAGATAAATTAAGTTGTAGGGGTGTGTGTGTGTGTGTGTGTGTGCGCGTGTCTGTGTGAAAACAGCTAAATCCAGTGTGTGTAATTTGCAGAAAATAAATACCCTTTGGCAATGATCCATGCATGGCGGGACACCTTGAACCTGCTGTTGGTTCCTGTGATTGATAGATATATTAGTATAACCTTCATGTTTCTAGATTTGAATTGTTGGCTGATTTAACTTTTCTTCATATATATATATATATATATGCATATGTATATATGTATATACATATAGAAATATATATGACATAGTATATATAATATTTATAATATTTATATTATATTATATTTATTATATTATATGGTATCCAGGAACTTGCATAAAGAATTCAGATTTTTTTGTCATGATAACTTGAAGACAATGTGATTATTATGGGTTGAGGGAAAGTAGATCTTTATGGGAGAGACTCTAGATGGGCTGACTAAACTTCAGTGGATGAACTTGCACCAAGGGACATCTTGACAGGATGGGACTTAACATAGATGGCGGAATACCTGAAATCTTCAGTCTTCTACTCTGCATTGCCATCACGCTCCACAGCTTCAGGGTTGTGGGAGATGGTTACTGTCCCAGGATCACAGGAGGGGATCAGAGCCCCAGGCTCTCTAGAGAGTACAAGCGTTCTGGGCTCATGGGAGACAACCACAGTTCCATGTTCAAGGGATGAGGCCACAGATCCAGGTTCAGGGAAGTCGATCACAGCTCCAGACTCAAGGGAGGGGTCACAGTTTCATTGACATGGGTTTCTACATGGAGAGTGGTACAGAAACAGACCTTTTTCCTTACTCCACTGCTCTGTTCTGTCCACACGATTATACTTGTGTTTAAGATGGAGACTTTGACTTCCTCTGTGCAGCAAATGGAGTCAATGTTTACCTGCTGACCGAAATTTCTTGCTAGAGGGACATCAGTGTCAGAGAAAAATCACCTTTTGCTTTGGCTAAAGGAGACAATTGAATTGTGGGGTGTGTGTGTGTGTGTGTGTGTGTGTGTCTGTCTGTCTGTCTGTCTGTCTGTGTGTCTGTGTGTCTGTTTCATAGTGAAGGTTCAAGTTGGCATTTTTTGGTGTCTGCGGCCTTCATAGCTTTCTCCCCAGTGTCAGTGGTGAGACATACTCTTACTGGAATCCTGTTAGGAGAGCAGCCACCACCATGATCTTTCTTACTTATGAAGTATTTTCTCCCCTGTGCCCAGCCATTAGCTCTTGGTTTACTTGGGGTTTGTCACTTGGGCTATGATGGCTAGCCTGCGTGAGTGTCAGGCCCTTCAGTGGGCCCAGCCCCTGGAAGGGAAGCCTGGAGTGAGCTGGGGTGGGTGCTCTTAATCGCATTGACAGCCAGTTCTCTCAGCACTGTACCTAAATAAATAACTTAAGTGTATATTCTGTTCCATAGCTAACTTACTTTCAGAAAAAAAATGAATAAATATCTGCATTTTTTCAAGAGCCACAACAGTACTTCCAGTTTTAAGAATGGAAATGTCCCAACCTGTTGTCTTCTTTCCCCTCACACCTGACCTCATGGAGATGACAGAAGGGTTAGACTATGAGCAAAATACTTCTGTAGCAAAACTAGAAAACAGGGAAAAGTAGTGTCCATGTCACACACTCGTGGAAATCTATTCCTTGAAAATGGAGAAGCAGACAGATGTGTTTTCCCCAAGGAGCTCACAGGGAGAGATGCTATGCATAATCAAAAAGCAAAGAGGGATAACAGCACGTGAACACCCCTGAGGGAACCCTACGGCTGGAAACCACAGCCTTAACCCTCACTGGTGAGTGGTAATGTCAGAGAAAATCACATAAGGACATTCTAAAAGTTCTCAGAATTCCACAAAAGTGGGGGCTGGGCGACATATTTGTCTTAGTGCTTCCTGCAAGGGAGGTTAGCCACACCCTATGTGCAGTTGGGGTTTTCCTGCACATTTCTCTTCATCTCTTTGAAGCAAATATGTCCAGTTCATTCTTGGAATCAATATGTTCTTGAAAGATAGCAGCTCTTGTATTCCTCTATAAGCCCTGAACACTACAATCATACAAATGTTTCTAAATCAAGATGTTCATTCCAGCTACTATGTTAGTGATCTAAGTTAGAATGAATGTAAACCAAGAGAGGATTAAATGTCACCCATCAGTGGGGACAGTTAGAGGAAAGCCAGGAATAAGAGAAAATGTTCTGAGGGAAACACACTTAGTCAGCCAAGTAAATGATAATTATTTAAAATCCTTATCAGTGTCCTCATTGTTATTCCTAAGTCAAGTCTTTTGCCTTGTTATATAGCCCACTGCTGTGTGAGGAGCAATAGGATAATTCTGCTGAACTTTTACTATATGTCACCACTGTTATCTGATCTTTCTGAATACTGCCTCATTCAGTCTTTGCAACAACTTTACAAGAGCTATGTTATTATTATATCTCTGAGATTAGAAAAACAAAGCATATTAACATGCTTTACCTGTATTTGAACAGCTGGTAAGTTGCTGGGCCAAGATTCCAGAAAGACCAACACCTAGAATCTAAGCCATTTTTAAGGAGTAGTTATGTGGCCCAGGACTGGGAAGGAGGGTGGCCACTGTTCTGAAGGAAAAGTAAAATGAAAACAACAATAAAAATACCACAGGAAAAAAGTGTAATAAAAGCTGAAGCACACTCAAAGAAATACTTGATTCCTTGGTTTTAAGAAGAGGTTCTGAACCAATATTAGACACATAACGCAGTGTATGAACTATCTTAGACTAAAGTCAAATGACGCAGGGAAAGGTGTTCATGGATGGGGGCTCCCCAAGATGAATGCTTGAAGCTCTAGATGGAGCTCAAGTTAACCAACAGCTAAGTTTCCAATAATGAAAGAATATTCATACCTATGACTGTGATGGTTCTAAACTTCAGTAAAAATGGAAGATCTAAATATTTCCTCATAGAATGCAGAAAAGTATATAAAGGCAAGAATCAGACTGGCATTAAACTTCTAATCTGACAATGAAAAATCCAGAGGAAGTGGTAGGAATATGCTTGAAAGAAATAGAAATTTCCTTGTTTATTTATTATGTCTTTTGATGTTAAATTTGAAATGATGAAGATCATCAAATATCAGTATGAACTGTTAGGTCTCTGACAATATAACAATGTTTGGTATATCTAGTTGTAAATGTTTAATTGAGGTATATAAACCCACCAGTTCCACCCATCAAGTCATTCTTCAAAAAGCCATATCTACTATGTTTGTATCTTAACCTAAAAAAGAAAATTTCATATCAAGGCAAGCCTGGATTATGAAGGCATTGCCAAGTTTTAATTTGTGGTTACTTGTTTATAAGATATTATATGTTTTTTTCTGCTTTCTTCTGAAACTGCAGATCCACTTACAATAAACCAACAATTAATGCATCTTTAATTCTCTTTTCAATGTTTTTCTAACTACATCAGCCCAAAAGTCACAATTATAATTGTCCTAATGGTATATAGTTTGTCTATATGAATGATTCAGTAAATGGAAATCTTTAACGAAAGAGATATGCATGATGGGGTCTATCAACAAAGGTGATGATGAAATCTGATTAAAGTGGCACTAAATTATGATAAATTTAGTTTGAAAATGTTGTCCGTGATATTTGTTTTCATCTGTGGACACTGAATGCCTCATTAGCTGTGGATTAAGTAACTAGCTGAGATTCTATCTTTTGCAGCAATAAATGACCATTACATGCAATTGGAATGCATTCTAATGTGGAAAGAGGTTGAAATAATAGTAGAATTTGGGTTTCAGTTTCAGCTTTACAGCTGACTGTTCATATGGCCTAAAGAACATTATTTATCCACAAAAGGAGAATAAATGTAAGATTTTTCACCAATCCTGAATTTCTATACTGCTAAGAACACAGGATACATAAGAAAAAGCTGATCAGTCCTCAGAGTTTTGGGGTCTAAACCAGTACTCTTTAAATATTATTTTTGTGGGGTATATGTGTGTGTGTATATATATATATATATATATATATATATGCACCAAATCCTTATATGTGAGTATATATCCTGATGTAACTGCAGGAACCAGGAAAATGGAAAGGAACCAGGGAGGAGAAGGGAGAGGAGGAACCCGAGGGAGAAGAATAGTAGGAGACAGGTGTTACTAAGGGAGAAATAGACAAAGGGGGCATTTAATTAGTGCGGGTTATAAAAGGAACTATGGGGATAAAGGGAAAGAAGGAGCTCAAGAGAGGTGGGGCCCTAGGAGACTGGTATTATCAAGGGAGAAATGGAGACAGTGAGGAAGGCATGGAGAAAAGTTTAAACAGGGAGGGAGGAAGGGAGGGAGGATGAGAGAGAGATAGAGAGCAATGAAATAATGCTGAACTATTGTAAAACACCAGAGGGAATCATATTAGTCTAACAACTGAATGACAAATTCCACAGACAAGATCTCTACATAAGCCCGTGTGCTTAGCTGAAGGCTACACAACAAGAAACAGTGCCAGAGAAACCTTCCTCTGAGTCATTGGCCAGGATGGTCCAAGAGACTCTCAAAATTACACAGGCTATTGCCACAGCCCTTGATTGCCTCCTGGAACTTGAATGTGAGGATCTGTTGCTGTAAATAGAACCAGATTTGGAGCAATGGAGCTGGAACTGACCTGAAAGCCACCTTCCCTGAAGGCTAGCTCTCATAGCTCTGAAGAGCACTATGTAAGCAGCCAAGGGAGAAAATCAATCGATGGCCCAACACCAGCTTCATGACCAAATAACCACATCAGTGACCAGCACAGCGTATGACACTGGTGCAGTCGTGGCACTTCTACCTTGGGGGAGATCACCAGCTATCTAATTTGTTTTAAAGTCTAAAAAAATGGGAGGAAACTCATGTGGTACTGTAATCATGGCCAAATATCCATAACTGAAGAGGTCATAGATCTTAGAGAAATCCCTTAGGCTGTCACATCCCTAGGCTAATGTAACATCTTACTAAGTACAAAATATGCATCCTTATATTTACAGTCAAGTATCCCAGTCACCTCTCATCAAAGAATCTTCTTTTGCAGTAGGTGGGGACTACTAAAGTGTATCACAGCTTGTCACACACAAATATTGTCTGAACTGCTCATGCCTAAGCAGCATATCTGCAAAGCTCTACACCCGAGGCTCAATGGAACATAGGACAAGGGATAAAGAGGACACTAATGAATCCCTCAACTCATTAATGAAGCTCTCTCATGCAACAGAGGGCCAGGAACACAAGAGGTCACAAATGGCCAAAGAATGGAGATTAGGAGTCTGCAGAGTGTTGGTCCTGGACAGGGCTCCTATACTAGCTTTTACTCATCCAGGGCTCAGGAATCATTGGAGAAGAGAGGGTGGGAAAATTGTGAGATCTAGTGAGGAGGTGTGTGACCATATGGAAACAGAATCCTACAAGCTCTTGGTTCTCTGCTCTCATGAACCTATAACAGTGGTGTCCAGATGCTCAAGACCCATGTAAACTCAAGCAGACAAAAACCCAGCAGGGAACTGGGGAAATATGCGGTAGACCCCAATATTTGCTGAAGAAATATTGGCAGCTCATTACTATTGGGTGAGAATGAGCTAATCCTAAAGTGAGGGACTCTAAGTAGCCTGACTAGACCTCAGTAGATGAACCTTCACTGAGGAACATTTGGAAACACTAACTTGACACATGGACCTTAACCCAGATGGAAGAATGTATGGGTTCCAGTTGAGGGGCTGTGGGCAGGTGCCAGTGGGGAAGGGGTCTAAAGATGATTAAGATTGATTGTCATGTTCTATATGAAATACATAACAATTAAAAAAAATTTAAAATGTCAAGCCCTAATTAAAATCTCTAAAATGTTAAAAAGGTATAATTCTTATATGTATGAGTGTATTGTCTTCATGTATGTAAATGCACCAGTGTCTGTGCAGTGTCCTTGATGATCAGAAGAGGGCGTCGAATTCCCTGGAACTGGAATTATGAATGGTTGTTAGTCACCATGTGCATGCGCAGATTCCTACACAGGTTCTCTGCAAGAGGAGCCAGTGCTCTTAAATGCTAAGTCATCTCTCAAGCCCAGTGTGTTTATATTTTTGTGTGCATGTGTACTGCAAGTTTATAGACTGGGTGTCTTCCTCAATTGCTTTTTCATCTCTTTAGAGACATTGTCCCAACTGGACCCAGAGCTCCACCAGTCTGTCTAGACTGGCTGGCTAGTGAGTCCCCGAGTCCTCCTGACTTCACAAGACTGTCTGGGTTTTTAAGTAGGTGCTTGGGATCTAACTGTGGTCCTCATGCTTACCCAGCAAGTACGTTCCCAATAGAGTCATGTCCGATTTCCTTTTTAAAGTAAATTTTGATATTTTGAGGCGTTTTTCTGAGTCAATATGCATGTGTTTGCAGACATGTAGTATGATAAACAATGGAGAATCCATGTCTGTAAAAGTCTAAACACAATTATGTTCTCTTTCATTAATAGCCACATTCCTCACAGTTCCTGAAGACACCTTGTCTTTTCTCCGTGGTTTCATTCTGAATGTTCCCATCTTAATAAAAATTGGAGTAAAATTAAGAAGAAATTTGGAAAATTATGATACTTATCACAAAATCTTTGATTTCTCACCTTCCACAGTTCATAATGTAATTTTCAACATTTCCCCATTATTTTTATCTTTTAGCTTTCCTGATAAGTTCAAAATGAGACAAAAGTGAGGACAGGTGTGCCATTTGTTAAGACTGATCTTCTGGGTCAGGATGAGGATACAATGTACATAATGTCTTTCCATAAGCCCAGCTGGCTGTTTCAAGTAGAGAACTGGTTGCTGGAATCTCTTCATCCTTTTCTTCTGACTCTAGGCCAGTTCTACTGAGGTCAACAGTATTCTCTTTCATGTTTAGAAGCCTATGTACTTGAACATTGCTGGTCTTTGTTGACAAAGTCTAAGTAATAATCTTGAACATCATTTTAAGGATAATCCCTTGAATCAGAGGTAGGTAGAACACTTCTATAGTTCTAGCACTTAGGAAACAGAGGCAGGAAGAGTTCAGAGTCATCATGGCTACATAGCCAGCACAGTAATTTCAGGGCTAGCCTTAGCTATATAAGACCCTGACTAAGAAATTGGGAGAAGAAAGGAGAGAAGGATGAGGAAGATATAGATGAGAAAGAGACACAGAGTATGAGGAAGGGGAGACATGGTGAGGAAGAAGAGGAGATGAAGGAATAACAGGAAGAAGAGAAGGAGGGGGGGAAGGAGGAGGAGGGGGAGGAGGAGGAGGAGGAAGAAGAGAAGAGGGAGGAGGAGGATCGGGGGAGGAGGAGGTAGAGGCAGAATAGAAACAAAAGAAGTGGAGTCACCAACATTTCCTGAGTTGATTCTCTGGGACTAAGTGCCCAGCACTTCAACAATTGCATGCCTCCTTGATTACTTTCTTATTTTAACCTCACAGCTCTCCAGGTAGAATGCATGTTCTTATAGTGCCCATTGTACAGATGGACACACACATGGTGAGCTGTCATTAGCCTTAGGCCATTCATGAAGTTAGTGACAGAACAAGATTGAAATTGCAGTAGAATGACTTCAGAATCCTTTGTTCTCAGTCACTTCTACTTATGGGCAGAACAGACTCAAGTATGTGAAGCCCAGTGCTGGGATCCTCTCTGTGGAGTCAGTGACAGGGCTCTCTCTTCACACTTGTGACACATGACTAGAGTTCAACAAGAAAAAGTTAGAGAAAGAATACTAAGCTACTTTAAACATTGATCATACTTTTTTTTTCCTTTCAAAGGTGCCTTGATCCTTAAGTCTATGAATTCATGGCAAGAATTTGGAATGTTAGAGTAATTTTCTTTTTATTTAACTTAGTATCTTTAGTATTTAAAAAAATGATTTTCTCTTTCTTATATACTAGTAGTTTTAAAATTAAGTTGCCTGATATACTCCAATTCAAATATTAGTGAAATGTTTTCAATAAATGACTTTAAGTAATTGTCTGATTTATATGAAGCAATCATACATTTTGATCACACTCTGTATTTTAAACATAATATTACAATTCATGTTTTTATGTTTCTGATACAGTTAATTCCTAGAAGAATTATACTTGAACTAATATTTCTTTAGTAAATACTTAGAATAATTGAATTTACAATCTAGTACTTAACTTACTCTGATAATTGCTCCTTTGGAAAAAGATATCTCTAATTACAATCAAAGAAGATCTTCTCTCGTGCAAATAGCTTCCTCCAAGAAATACATGTATCTGTTTAAACATGTAAACCACCACAAATAAAAGCTTTCTTAGCTAAAATTCCTAAAAAAAGATTGATCAGTGATTATGAAGTTACCCACCCAGGAAGTCAAATGATGATAGAGAATATTTCATTTGGAGAAAATTTAAAAGCTTTTTCAGATTGTAAAAGTACAAAAAAAGATACTTGTTCCTAATTGTCCATTTACTGAATGAACAAGGAACCAAATGGTGGTTACCTGTATATGAGCTTGTTATTTAAGAATGGGATGTTTGGCTAGGCACGGTGGCACATACCTTTAATCTAGGCACTAGAGAGGCAGAGGCAGGCAGGTCTTTGTAAGTTCAAGGCCAGCTTGGTATTATGGTCTACATAATGAGTTCCAGGCCAGCTGGGGCTACAGATGTTTGGCGGGTACTTCTAGACAACTATCTCTTTAGGTAACAACCATTGTCTGTTATTCCTGCTTTGCGACATACCCTGTGCTAGGCAGAGTTCAGAAGCTGTCTTCTCAAGATTTCTGTTCTTGCTTAAAATCATGTACTATCAAATTGCTTTGAAAGAAATTTCCCCCAGAAGTGTAAATCAGTCTTCATTGTATTGAAAAGATCAATTTTATCACATGAGCCTTTAAAAAAAATCAGAGAGGAGCATTGAGGAGCATGGAAGAGATGAGGCAGTGAGGGGATCAGACAGAACCTGAGAGGGAGAAAAGCCATTAGCTGCTGCTGCATTTGAAGATGAGGAAGGGATTCTGGAGTCAGGGAATGGTAGCCGTGGAAACCTAAGTGAGAAGGACTGCTGGCTGGTAGCCCTGTGGACAAGGGATTGCAGTCCCAGCAATCCCTATAGTTCTGTGTAATTGAACTCAGACAACAGCCCTGTGGATTCTCCCCACACACCTCTAAATAGACAGCTTTACATGACTTAGGTTTTTATACCTAAAACAATGGAATCATCTGACCTCACCCAAAGTGCAAAATGGTGAAAAGATGAGATAATGAAGCCGTATTGTTTCAGGTGCTAAACCTTTGACAGTGTGTTATGACATCCATAGCAGAAACTCTAAAAATGGTGGGCATATAAGTCTCAGCCAGGGATTTGAGTAATTCCCAGAACCTATTAAAAGTAAAGGCTTAAAAAGTATATGTTTAAGTCAGAAGAGGGTTATATCAGTTTTCTGTTGCTATAAAAAAGTATCTTGGAAAAAATCCCCATAAAAGAGGAAAGATTTGAATTGTCATATGTTTTCTGAAGTTCAGTGTGTGGTTGGATGGCTCCTTTGCTGGGCCAATGTAGAGTATTGTGACAGTGGAAGTATGTTACTCAGGAAACTCCTCACCTCCTGTTGGGCAGGAATTAGAGAGGAGGGGAGGGAGGGAGAAACAGAGGGAAGAGAGAGAGAGAGAGAGAGAGGGGAGAGATTGAGATGGAGATCTTCAAGGGCACACTGCCAGTGTCCTGATGATCTGTTGACCTCCTGCAGTTTCTGCCATCTCCCAACACTCCATTCAGGAAATGCAACAGCGGAGTAATTAATGCGTAGGGTCGAACCCACATGATGAAGTCAGCTCTGAGCACCACTATACAGAAGTTCAAGTCTTCAACACATATTCCTTTGTGGCATATTCCACATCCAAAATATAACATGTCATGTATTCAGATATTTCTTTTGGCTGTCGTGTTTCAGTACTGGACAGGCCTTATTTTTCCAGGTATCAGAATTTAGTTGTGATCTCATTTCCTTCCTCCTCTCATTCCATACCTGCTCTTACTATCTTGTTGATAACATTTATGAAGCTTAGCATACTTGGTGGGGTGTACAGATGGCTCAGGGTTTGCTGGCTGCTCTTCTAGAGGATCTAGGGTTGGTTTGCAGCATGCACATCAGGCAGCTAACAGCCAGCTGTATCTTCAGTTCCCGGGGAGGAGATATGATGCCCTCTTCTGGTCTCTAGGATACTTTGTGGTACACATGCAGACATCTACATACACTCATGAACACACACATACACATAAAATAAAAGAATGAAATACATCTTTAGGAAACTTAGCATGCTGTACCTCCAATAAATCCTCTTTGACCCTGTCCCACACTAACTTAAAGGTTAATCCTTTCTTTGCCTCTTTAATTGCTTCTATCAAGGCTGTAGAGGTGCATGCTGGATGGGATGGCTATTTACAGAGCTCACTGTGGAAGGCATTGACTTCTTTGCTCCACTTATCCTGCTGAAAACAGCTACCAGAAGAAAGGGGTTCTGGGTAAACACAGGAGCTAAATTAAGGATAGAAACCTTAGATTACTTTTGTTTCATTTTTTTACTTTAGATTTCTTTAAGCACCATGCATTACTACAAATGACTGATCATAATATTTTATTATGACATATTTTAGATACACCATATCTTTGAGAAGATGTACAAACACCCATGTTGACACCAAGCATCTTTAAAAATTATATAGAAATAATTGAAAATCATCATATGTGGTGGCACATGCCTTTAATCCCAGCACTCAGGAGGCATAGGCAGGCAGAGCTCTGAGAGAGCATGGCCAGCCTGGTCTATGTAGTCGGTTCCAGGCCATTTGGGGCAACTGGGAGACCTGGTCTCCAAAACAAATGCAAAATAAAAAATTAAAAAGCTCTATTTATGTCCCCTCTTTCAGATTATTTAATATACCCATCAAATAATTTAATTGCATTATAGAATCTGTATAACTGCATGGTTGGAGAGATGGCTCAGTGGTGAAGAGTAATGGCTCCTCTTGAGGGGACCCAGGTTCAGTTCCCAGCACCCACATGGCAACTAACAACCATCTGTAGCTCAAGTTCCAGGGGATCTGATGCCCTCTTCTGGCCTCTGCAAGCATTACATGATATGGGTGCACTTCTATTCATGCAGGCAATACACTCATATACATAAAATTTTAAAAAATTTAAAAAGAAAAAACTGTATAATTAAACATATGCCTTCATAATAAAGGGATATACAATGTATGAAAATGTTCCACCATCAAACAATTTATATCATCTCATAAGTCAGTTTTCATCCAATCAGTGTGTATTAAATGTATTCGAAATATCTAATGTGAGAACCTTGTGCACAGAGCTATATGGTAATTTAAATAAATTTATAAATAAATATATATATTTAATTTTAGTTTAAAAAATGACTTAGATCAGATCTTTATGTATCTGTAAATGACTTGTTTGAGAAAAAGGAACAATTCTGCCATTTAAATATATTTTGTAGTTCTATTTTTTGCATAATTTCTGTGATCATTATATAGTGAACAGTATGTTATGTTGAACCAAAGGCTTGGTTTCAATTTTGGTTCTGCTCTTGGAGAATGGCATCATTTATTCAAGACTTGCCTGTATAGTGAAGAAAAATAGGAATTGTAGCACCTATTTCAGAATTGTGTGTGAACTGAGATAGTGATATATGTTTGACACATATTAGATATCATATAAGCCTTGGGCTATTTATGCATCAGACAGTATATGAAGAAATGTACTATATTTTTATAAAAATTGGAAGAAAGCCAGAAGAACCTATCATGATAAGCAAGTCTGTTTTTCTAAATTATTTATTTTTAATATTTAATTTATTTTTAAATTTAAGAGTCTGATGTTTGCCTGCATGTATGTAAATGCACCTGTACATGCAGTGCCCACAGGGGAGTTCAGAATAAGACACTGGATGCCCTGGAACTGGTGTTAGAACCACTGAGACCTGCCATATGGGTGCTGGAAACTAAATTTTTCTCTGGAATAACAGCGAGTAATAACCAAGTTATCCATCTCTCTAGCCCCAAGTAATTATTCTTACTGATGTTTATCTGTGTGTATGTTCCTGTGCATGTGGGTGCCCACAGAAGCCAGAAGAGGGCATCAGACTTCCTGGAGTTGGAGATGCAGAAAGTTGTGAGCTGTGGGTGCTAAAACCTGAACTCTAGGACTCTGCATAGCAACAAGTGCTTTTCACCATGGTGCTGTCTCTCCAGGACATTATGCCTGTTTTTGAATGATTTCACCTGTGACAGTGTAAGGTGTTCTTCCCATCATCTTGCAATTCTAGTATTTGCAGTTATATTTCTCTTTCATAGTTTATATAGTTCCCTTTTCCATTATCTGTCCTTAATTTTCCTTTTAATGAAGAGTCTTTTTCAGTGTCAATTTGGTAAATCAGTAGTTTTAAGGAAGTTCTTGTTATATTTTTTTCACCTGTAAAATAATCTAAGAACTTGTTCTTAAGTGTGACCTCATGATTTATGATCTCCTTGTCAGTTTATTTTGATAGTGAGTGGATATCAAACAATTTTATTAATTGATCCAGCAATATAATGCTCTTATGTGTAGCCTTTGCAGGCTACTATCCTGGGCTTGTCCAAAGGGTATCTATATATAAGTCCTTTTAGAAGGTTAAGATATATATCCATGAAAACACATATCGAGAGACCCATGAATGTGACTGATTGTTACAGTTTAGGATGAAATAAAATCCTGCAACATATATGCTGCACTGGACAAAAACAGATTGCCAGATTGCTAACGAGAGAACTGTTAAATATAGAAGAAATGGAGATTTTACTCAGAGTGATCCAGCACCTTGTCATTAAGGAAAAGCAAATGAACAACTCTGGCTTCTCTTTCTTTTAGGATTATGACTGATCCAGGGTACCTGGATTTCTGCGAGACTTTAGACAAAATTGCAAGCTACAGATTGTGTGCAGGGGAATGTGTTGTGAGTCTCTTCAATGACAGAATGAGTTATTATTCACTGGAGCACAGTGATTAATACTTTAGCTCAACACGGTGACGCTGTGTACAAGACAATATTCTCTGCTCTGTAATCTTCAGAGTTGTTTCTGAAAATTCCTGGCATGAGCAATCTCGATAATAAGAGAAAATATTTGCAAATTTTCATAACTTCAAAGAATAATTAATATTTTACATTTCAAAATATCTGGATAGGCAAGAATAGACAAAACATAACACAGACAGTTTTATCAGGAATAAATTAAAATGTGTTCTTGTAGTGATAAAATGAAATGACTTTTATGAAAACCTTAGCATTCTTTGAAAATCAAAGCCAACAAACCAACCACCCTAGAAACTGCAAGCCACCGGAAATACCTTTCACTTAGTTCAAATGGCAGCTTCTCAAGGGTTTTGTTGGTCTATAACTTCATTATAAATTAACTGTGTAGTACTGTCACTAAAATACCTAATAAGCCTGTGTGCTTTGGGATGCATTGGTGTTTCTCAGTCATTTTTCAATCTGCATTGCATTAAAGGGTCTTGAAAAACTCCCTCTCTACACAGTTCCACAATGAAAATTTAATGCCACAGGTATTTGTTAAATCTACAGTATATCTGGTAATATTTTATGTATGGCTGTGTTTTAAGAAAAGAGCAAGACTTTACTCTCTTAAACTAATATACACCCACTTGGGTTTAATCTCACTGAAAATTCATGGGCTTAATTATGGAGAATATTCCAGAATGAGGGAAGGAATATTCTGCTTTTCTTAGCAGTGCTTAAAGTAATGTTTTCAGTTCTGAATGTCACAGAAAACACATTTCAAACTTGGATGGTATTCAGGGGAGAGCAAGCAGGACAGCATGACATGAAAACATTTTGAAACTCTTTAATTATTATTTTTATTTTATGTTTATGAGTTTATTGCCTGCATGTAGGTAGGTGCATCCTACCTACACATGCAGTGCCTGTGGAGGTCAGAAGAGGGCATCAGATCCTCTGGAACCAAAGTTAGGATGGTTGTTAGCTGCTGTGTGGATGCTGGGATTTGAACCAGGTCCTCTGCAAGAGCAGCCAGTGCTCTTAAGCACTGAATTATTTCTCCAACCTGATAGAAAGAATTTTTAAAGGCAGGGAATGGTAATCCAGGTAAAAAAAATCCTTATACTGACCATCAAATACATGAAAGATTATTATATAAGAAAAGGGATTTTGACATTTGTCATATGCTTAAGGAAAATATATTTTAGCTAATTGTAAATTATTTAGTTCAAAGTATCTGAAAATAAAAATGATTGCTTCATTAGAAATAGTTTTCTTTGCTACTTAATGTACTATGTTTTTGATCCTGTGGCAGGGAACATGACAGCAGAGACTGAAACCTGAATGGTCATGATGATGTTAGCACCCCTAGCATTCCTGAAACTTTGGGAGAGCTGTGTAAAGTCAAGGGTTTTATTTATGTTTAGACAACTTGGCACTGATATAAACTTCTGGCATGGGTAAGATGGCTAATGTTAGACATCTAGATAACTGTGTGTCAGCACAAAATGGCAGACACAGACGCATGATGTTCAGGAACCCCAGAAGTGAACAGTGATATAATATGTTATATAATCAGTTTGGGGAGGAAGACCTCTCTGTGTGATTTCCTATTAAAATTGTCTTGGCCCACTGCTCAGCAACCCACGTTCTCTCACCTGCAGAAAATAAAGTTGCTTTATTGTCAAGTGGCTCTATTAATCTTCTTTAATCTACTGGCTCCTCACAGCCTTACAGCCTCTGTTCCTGGCCTACTAACTCATCTGCTACACCCAATAGCAGGACAGATTTCAAGACTGTCCTTGTTAGTTTCAGCTGTCTACTTGATGCAGCTTTGCATCTTCTGAGGGAGTCTCACTTAGACTGACCTATGGCCATGTCTTGAAAAGAATGTCTTGACTGTGTGGGATTAATGTGGGAGAGCCCAACCCACTGTGAGTGGTGGCATAGCTAGGCAGCTGGTCCTGAGCTGTGTAAGAAATCTAGATAGGAAGCTGAGAACCAGCCCCTCATGATTCCTCCTCCAGGGTCCTGACTTGAGTTCCTGCCCTGGCTTTCTTGATGATCAATTATGACCCAAAAGTGAAGCCACATGACCTCTTTCCTCCCTAAGTTGGTTTTGGTTAGTGTTTTATCATAGAAGCAGAAGGGCAATTAGAACAGAAATTGGTCCCAGAGAAAGTAGACTTAGCCATGTTCATTGTGGGGTGTGGGGGGTGGGCTTTGGAAGTGTTTGAACTTTGTGCTAGATTAAAACATTGATTGCTTAGAGCATAATGGGTTGTGTTGTGGGAACCTAAAGATAAGAAGGTTCAGAGAAATGTATACAATAGGGCCTGATCTGTGGAGTTTCAGAAGACTGTGCCATAGTAACAGGGAAGAAACAAAGACAGAGATTTTGAGTGACACCATCCTGTAAATGTTCAGTGTGGCTTGGGAATTAGACCTCACAGATCTGTTCTTTCTTAACTGCTCTGTCTAAATTTCTGTCTGGACCCCAATTGTCACAAACATCTGGGAGCCTATTTCCTAACTTAGTTATATCTGTTCTTTTCTAGTTCAGGAAACAATCAGATGCAATAAGTTATGAGAAGAGGACGTTGCTCCTTTTGACCAGCTTTATCCAGATCAGCCAGAGTATTTATAAGTCATGAACTGGCTGACTTGGCCCTTAAATGTGTGACAAAAACATCTGTTAGAAAATGCAATCTCATTGAATAGTTTAGGGTGTAGAAGAGAGAAAGACCAAAGAGCTGTATTATGATTAAAAAGTAGTAAATTTGTATAAAGGTACTGCTGACCAGGAGTCCCTGCAACTGCCTCTCCCTTAGAGTAGAGCATTGTTCATAATTGTAGGACATCAGACTGTTTTGACAAAGGTGCTGTTACTGGCCTGAGATGTCATTAAAATTGGTGAATCAAGGAAGTTAGACTGTTTATTAGCATTTTCAAACTCATGATTGGTCATAGAGTCTCCGGTATTTCCTTGGCTGACATCTAAGTCTCTGTACAATGTATGCGAATATACATATAATAGGTATAATGTATGTGTGAAAGATATAAAAAACAAGGCTGGGTTTGAGTTATGTGGCTTTTGCAATTGTGGGAATTGTTGAAGTTGCAACCTATATAGAGTTTATGTGTAAAAAATACCAAAATGGGAATTGTGTTTACTTTTTGTTATTATGAGTGTAAACATAATTTCCTTATAATCGGTTTCATGTTGTGCAGTGTCTGAGGACAGAGAGTGCTTACATGGACCATAAGGACTGAGCTATAACATCATACTTATTCCCCATGAACCATTTCTATACTCAGCTTAGTATATTTATTTCTCATTTATTTCCTGTGAACTTTGGTTTCCTTCATGAGCTGAAATGTCAGGATAGTTAAGTACAGTACGATAGGGAAGATTGGACAAGTTGGCAGGACACAGTGATGCAAAAGAGAGAGATTTTTTGGCTGCATGACCTGTGATGTTGCTTAACCTCTGACATCAGGTTCTGTTTCTCATATGCCAGAGTGAAAACACTGACCCAATCAATAGTTTCAGTATAATTCTTCTTCATCTTTTTGGGAGGTTAGAACACCAGCACAGTCCTTAAAGAAAAAAAAAACTCTTAGAGAGATGGCTCAGCAGTTAAGAACACTGGCTGTTCTTGCAGAAGATTCACGTTCAAATCCAGCATCCATATGACAGCTAACAACCACCTGTAAGTTTATAACTCCAGTTCTGGGGAATGCAATGCCCTTTTCTATCCTCCACAAGCACTGCATGACACAAGTGCATTTACACACATGCAGGCGCAACATACATATACATATAATAAATACATAAATAAAAAAAGACTTGAACTCAAATTATAAGAGTCCTTGAATCTCAACAGTATCTTTTTGTTTAGTTTTTTAGTCTGAGTGACTCATGTATAATATAGTTAGACTAGAGTAGCAAATGCTATAATATTGTTATAAGGAAAACTTTAATCAGCAATTTCAAAGAGCCCTGTAAAGGGCTATTCAAAGAAGCACTTGCAGAAGGGACTGTGTAAGATATGTTTCATGGAACTGCTGTTCCTGGCAATAGCTGCATCTGTACTGATGAAATGGCTTTGCCCCCTACCAAGACAGTGGGAGAAGCAGACACCCGCAGATTAGCTTTCTCAGTGAGGAGTCATGTTCCAGACGTCAGGCCTGTTGTAGTCATGGCACCAAAGATGACCAGCCAACATTTCTGGTTTCCCAAAGGGCCCAGCAAAGCTCAGCACTACCAGCCTCACTGCAACCCACTCACAGGTGGATTGGGGACCTATATCCTTTCCTGTCTGTACAGTGGTGGGGTGACTATCCATTAATGTGTTCCAAAGTTTAGACCCCTAAAATTATTACTTTTCTGGTTATTAAATGTAGGGTCTTCAAGCTCTTTCTCAGTTTTTGTGGCTTGGTCAGTGCCATAAAGCTGATTGACACTCAATAAAAAACTATTTGAGATTTGACAGGCCAAGGGTATCAGGGGATTTTCATTCTATTATTCAGTGTCAATCCCATAAATATTCATAGAAAAGTGTCTAGGGGAGATTAAACTTCTGATAAGTATTCAATAGGACAGAGAATAAAAATTAACCTTTTGTGTGAAAGATTAACCTTTTATATATGATAAAAATTTAATATACAATATAAAATTAGTACTGAAGACATTTACATTTGGCAAAAGAGGAATAGGCTGAATTTGTATCTTGGAATTACTATATGGGTTCTAATTTTACATTAAAGAGAACAAAAGGTTCAACAGCAAAGATTGTTACTACTTAAGTTGACACAGAAGACATGATATATAAGAAATAAGAGTATTTGTCCAACCAGAAAAAGATTCTTTAGTGTCTAATAGTAATTTTTAAAAAGAAAGCTACAATTGTATGATATAGTCTTAATTTCATGTATAATTCTATAAGTACTATAGATTTTGGGGTTCTAGAAGACACATTTATTTATTTTTCTCTATTTAGGCATTAAGTAATTCTAAGACACCAAAATCAGCATACAGGATTATACTCTGTTTTGATAGTTTTGTCTATATTTGGTCCCTTTTTCCAGCATTAGGAGTGGTAAACGATGGATGAAAACATTCATCTCAGAAGGTATTTTCCTTTAAAGAGAGCAAAAAAGACAAATTCGATGATTTAAAAAGGTTTAATTTATTTGTAATTTAACATACACTGGTGACAGTTAAAACATATTTTTTATTGGAATTCTCACTGCTAAGGAAATTTGTGTGTATGAATGTGTGTGTGTGTGTGTGTGTGTGTGTGTGTGTGTGTATGTGTGTGTTTAAAGAAAGGAGAGAGCCATGAACATAACATATATGAAACAGAGTTGGAAGGTGCTTTGTTAATTGGAGGGAACTGTAAGTTCTGACAAGTGGAAGGGGATCCTCTGGTTTGAAAGCTGATGGATACAGTGTAGGAGAGGAGGGCCTAGGTCATTATGAGGACATTATCACTCCCAAAGAAAGGGAACTCTTTAGAGGGTTTTAGGCTGAGAAGTGACATCATCTTGCCTTTTAAAAGAAACGTTCTTGCTACTGTGTCAAGGACAGATTCTAATACAGTCAGTACAGAAGCCTGGTAACCTGGCAGGAGACTACTGAAATGCTTGAGGGGAGAGAGACAGGAATGATAACAAGATTTTCTTATTGATCTAACGTGGTGAGAGAAAGAGTAAGAGAGAGGAGAGAGAGAGGAGAGCGACAAGGAGGAGACTGACGCAACTCGGAGGACAACAAAATGACACAGCCATTTTTGAGGCATGGGAAGTTGTGAAAATGAACATTACTGGGCTTCATAAACAGTTTTCACTTGACTATGCTTGAGGTATCTATTCAAATGGAAATACCAAATGAGAATCTGGATGTATATTTAGAGTTGATGGGGAAAGGTCGTCAATAAAGAAGAAGCTAAAACGTTTGTGAAATTCTGTAGGGAATGTGTGTTAACAGAAGGTGAAAGTGCTCTGAAGATTAAGACTTGGAATGTTCCGTGATTTAGAAGCTTAAACTGACAAAGGAGACTGGAGCAGCTGATTAAATAGGAGGAACAAACAAGAAAATATGGTGTCTGCAAGCCATGTTAGAAAAATGCTTCAAGGAGAAAGAGGTGATTGACTATGTCAAAGGCTGTTGATACATGGGTTTTCTGGGTTGAATTATACCTCCGTTCTTCACAAAAGGTCCTAGCACCAAGTATCTTAGAATGCGGATTATATTGAAATAGGCTAGTTGCAGATTTTATCAGTTAAGTGGAAATCAGGTGGGTCACTACTCAAAGCTGATAGGCATCCTTTTGGATAATCAGGTGACAGCAGAGACACAGCCAGAATATGATACATTCTGTGAGGAAGGCAATGCCTGAAATTCTGTACCTCAAGAGAAAGAATGCTAGCTAAGTCATGTTGAGGTGCTAAGATCTCTCCCTTTAGTGTTCTTAGCATCGCTGGAATCATTTCTGCTTTTAGCAAACTCTCAGTGATTCTACATTAACTCTTTTGGTTATAAACTTGCATCAATACCCTGGTAGTAAAAATGTATCCCTCAGGCCTGGTCAGCAATGTGTATGTGTTTTCTTTTTTATTTGGGGTACATTTATCAAAACTTGCAGACAATAGGATATCCCTTATCCATATAGAATTACTTCTGTCTTACGAAATTACTTTTAATTGGTTATTAATACTTTAAGAAGATAAAAAAAAAACCAGATTCTTAAATTTGTGGAATTGAAAATAACATGACCTAATAAAACTGATCCAATTGTTGAATATCAGAAATACTACATATATGTGTATACTTAGACTGAGTCAGTTGATTCATACATGATTATTCAGTCATGACCCTATATGAGGCACCCTGCTAAACATTTAACAAATTCTAGCAAAAACATTCTAGGAACAATTGAACTTTTTCAGTACATAGAAGTTTTACCAGATCATAGAAGGGTGAATAAAAGATACAAAAATCTTGATCCAGAGAAAGAAGCTTGGATTTTTTTCTCATCTATCTATCTATCTATCTATCTATCTATCTATCTATCTATCTATCTATCTATCTATTATTGTGTGTGTATGTGTGTGGATGAGGATGCATGTGGAGGTCAAAGTATAACTTGCAGGAGATAGTTTTACCCTTCTACCATAAAGGCCCAGGGATTGAACTTAGGTGGTTGGTTGGCAAGTAAGTGTACTGGTTGAGCCATCTTATTGGTCCCTAACTTGGATTTTCAGAGAAATAAAGTAATTAAATGAGGGTACTGGACTGTGATAAATAATTTGGAGAAAGAAAAAGAACAGGATGGAATTAGACATCAGCATTAAATATATAGGTTCAGGAGATGATTAAGAACTTGAGGGGTTGAAAGAAATTATGTCTACTGTGATTTGAGGACATCATACCCAGGTAGGAAGGAACCATAAAAATACCATGGGGGGAATTTTGCCTTGTGTATGGAGGAAGTGCTCAGGGTTCTTGATAGAGGAAACAAAGGAGAGTTCAGAGAATCACTGGGACAACTGATGAGCGGATAACATTTGGGGCTTTGTAGGTCATTGTTTAGACTTTAATTACTGCTCTGTATGAAAGATGATGCAGGGTTTTATTTACATGGATTTAGAGTAGGCTTCTAGGACACAGGCAGTTTCAGGAGAAGACAACATCAAAGGTGCTGCAACAAGCCAGTAAGAGAGTCGTTATTTCAGATCAGAGCTCGAAGAGTGAGAAGGAAAAGTAATCGCGTGCTAGATGCATTTTGAAGCACAGGTGTCAGGTGTTTGGACTGCACACAGAAATTTGAGTGTCATATTTAAGTTGTTGTTTATAGGCTGGAGCAATGGCTCAGCAACTTAAAGTACTGGCTATTCTTCCAGGACTTGGGTTCTGTTCCCAATCCTCACATGGTGGCTAACAACCATCTCTAACTCTGGTTAGAGAGTATTTGGACAGCTTTTCCTGTCTTTGTTGGCATTGCATGCATGTGGTTCACTTACATATATGCAGACAAACCACTTATACACATAAAATAAATTAATTAATAAAACATAAAAGATAAAATTATTGTTTATGATTAATAATTGACTGAAAGATGAGGGATAGTTTGAATCAAAGAACTTTGTCTTTGGCAGCATTTCAATATTAAGTTGGAGAGAGCATTCACTTTCTATCACCATCCTAAAATACATGAGTTAATTGGCTTATACCATAAAAGGGTTTATTTTGGCTTCTATTTTAGGGGTCTAGTGTGTGATTGATTGACCTCATTGTTTCAGGCTTGTGTTGAAGAAACATATCTTGACAGAAATGTATGATGAAACAAAACCATTCCCTCATCAGCCAGGAACCAGAATATGAGGATATGTAGAGATATGAAATCCTCTTTGATGGAGGTTAGTAAGTTTTTGTTACTGTGATGAAATTCCATCACTGAAAGCCACTGACAGAAGATTGAAGAGGTTATTTTGGCTTCTGGTTCCAAAGCAGAATCTGGAATTGTGGGAAAGATATGACCAGAGGAACAGGAGCAGGAATCTAGCTTATCACATTTGATCAACTCTCATGAAGAAGAGAGGGAGGGCCGGCCCAAGGGGGATGCAAGGTCTCTGCCAAGAGGGGATGAGAGGCCCAGAGTCAGAACACAGACACCAGGAGCTGGGTGGAAACATGCGTTTATTCAAGGAAGTGCAAAGGATTTTATGGGTTCAGTTAGCCAGTCACCCTGTGGGGTGGTTCCCAACTGTGGCCACTAGTGTTCCGTCTCTTAGGCAGAACATCCAGGTACGGGGTAGAAACTGGTATCACGCCTGGCCAGAGTGGAACACCACCTCCACAGAAGCCATTCTCTTATTCCTTATGGCAGGTGTCCTGGCTAAGGCCCATCCTGAATTATGCCATACAGGGAGGGAAGGAAGGAGGGAAGGGAGAGAGGGAGCAGAGAGAGAGAAAGAGAGAGAGAGAGAGAGAGAGAGAGAGAGAGAGAGAGAGAGAGAGAGAGAGACTCTCTCCCAAAGCTCACCCAGTACTGGACTTCCTCTAGCAAGGCTGTACCTTCTAAATGTTAGATAAACTCCTCAAACAGAACCACCCACAGGGACTTGTGGATGTTACTCATTCAGTTCACCGTAGAGGTAGAGGCACAGCCATAATGATCTTTGTATTTCCCACAAGGCTTCTTTCTTAAAGATTTTAGCACACCTTAACATCACCACCTCTGGAATCAAACTCCTCACATAAAAGCCACTAGGAGACATTCAATATCCAAACCATACTATAAGATTCAGAGTAAGCCAGAAAAGTCACAAAATAGATTTTAAGCCCATAGCTAGATGCTACCTGCATTTTACTATTAATTTGGTGACAATAATTTTATTATTGTGCATATTTCCTTTCAAAACCCCAATGCATTTCTATATAAAAAACAATTTGCATTTAATATATGCAAAGGACTTAACATTACTCAAAATAAAGGTGACAATATTGCCAATTAGAACCAAAAGTATGGCAAGAAGGAGAAAAGAAATGGATATATATTTAGTCTTGTTGGTGGGTGGTTTTATTTTGATTCATTTTTGAAACACAGTCTTGCTGTAACCAGATACCTGTAAAAAGAAATTTATAGAAGGAAAGGTTTATTTTGGCCCCCTTGGTTTGAGGCCATAATCTGGCATGGTGAGAACGGTATGGTGACTGGGGCCAGCTGTGTCTGTGATGGCTGGAGCCTGCTGCTCGCATCTCAGAGGCTCAGAAAGAACGGTGTGGTTTTCTTCTTTTCCCTCCTTTTTATTTCATCCAAGAGCCCCACACAGGGTGTGGTGCAATGTGAATTTAGGGCAGGTCTTCTCTCAATCCTGTTTAGAAATGTCCTCATAGACGCACCTAACAGTGAGCCACACTGCAGTATCTTCATGGTTTTTTGAGTTAATCGTCACAAGCCTAACCTTTGCCTACCTGGCGTCACTATTAAACTGTGCATTTCACCTTTGTCTTCTGGAACCTTAAGAGGGGAGAGTTCACTGTGTGCATTTCGATGGGCATTCTGATCTTCTTTGGTCCCACCAGAATGTCCTGGTAAGCTCTGTTTAAAGCCTTCCAGGGCTGTTGAATCTAGCAGCTCCAAGCCCTTCTCTTTATGCCCTATAAACCAATTCCAAAGTCATAAGCACCTCACAGTCAGGTAGTCCTAGCCACAAGCCCATTTGTGATACATGTGGTTTTGTAGTAGTTAATTTTCTCACTGTTGTGAGAAAATATCCAACAAGAAGAGAATTAAAGAGGAAAAGCTTATCTTGCCTCACACGTTGGGTGTCACTGTTTTTTGTGGCATGGGGACATGACTGCCAGAACACCTCCTGTCTGGGCTTTTAGGAAGTTGTCCACATCTTTGTGGATCAGAAGCAGAGATGGGAGAATGCTAGTTTTCGGTTTCTTTTCTCATTTTCATTCAAAGACCTAAGCCAATGGGATGTTCACATCCGTGTTCAGGGAGACTCTAAAAACCTCAGTTAATCCTATCTGGTATTGCTCTCACATTTATTCCTGAAGTTGGGCCTGACTATTGCCCTGGACCTTTATTAATCCAATCAAGTATACAGTGATGATTAGCTGTCACAATCATTTAATTTCTATGCCTTGTATTTTCATTTTTCAAAGGACCCAAGGCCAACATAGTTTGATTTATCAAGCATATACGGTTTTTCAGTAAGAGATAAACCTTCAGTTTTATCTGATACTTACTATGGCTATGCATCTCATTATCTGTGCATACTATCTTAACTCTAATGAAGATAAAATTATGCTTGAACTATTGCATGAGCAGCATTGAAAAGTATAATAAAACCTGCAGTAACTTTTATAGAAGAAGCAAATTCTTCAAGTGGCTATTGCATATATCATACTTAATAAAAGCCAAAGTTATAAAACTAGATTATGGTTCACATCATAAAAATGACCTGTGTGAACTCCTAATTTAGATTAATTTTATATGCATTTTATATTCTACCAGCAGAACCCTTTTGTAACAAACCACCTATGTCTGATACAGCAAACTGGTCACGATTTTTTTTTTTTTTTGGATTAGCTTAGTCTAATAACCTTGCCTTGCTAGCCCACCTCTGAAAACTGAAACTGTATTACTTGTCTAAGTGCATATGTACTTCCCAGCTAATTTTGCATTTCAGACCAGAGGTTTGTGGTTATCCCAGCTGGCTAATAGATCACAGGACTGCCCATTAGAAGATCATCAAACAATGTTGGGATGATCCAAAAGACGAATCATGCTGTGAATTTAAGGTATATCAATGGAAACTGAAAGAAAAAATGTCCCTTTCTATACACCCAGTTATCACTCAACATTTATTCAGGTGTGTGTTGGTAACTTTTTTTATTCCTCTGGAAAATTTCTGAAAAATAAACCAACTTAAGGGGGAAGGATTTAGCTTGGATCATGGTTTGAGGAGGTGTATTCAACACAGCAGGGAGGGAGTGATGGGACATGTGTGAGGTATCTACAACCAGGAAGCTGAAAAGGATTAATTCTGAATTTTACTTTGTAGCCTTCTTTTTCTCTTTTTAATTAGTCCAAGATCTCAGCCCATGGGATATTGCCACGATAGTTAGCCTGGGTGATTCCTCAGTTGATGCTCCCTGAGAACACCCTTCCAAAAATTCCAAGAGGTATGTAACCTATATGATTCCAATTCCAGTCAAGTTGAAAATGAAAAATATCATCACCCCTTGTTAACTTGACACAGGAGCATATTACCTTAAATCATAACCCTCTGCCCTTGACTTCTAGTGGCTGTCTCATCATGCAAAATGCATTTATTACAACTTAATATCTTCACTGTTTCAACACCATTCAGAAGTCCCATATGAACTCTTTGGAATCTCAAACTGAAACATGACTATCTAATATTTCAAATTCAGTACTGGACTATGACAGAATATGCAACATTTGTTTTTCTAGGTCTCGGTTACCTCACTCAGGATGATTGTTTCCAGTTCCATCCACTTATCTAAGAAGTTAATAATTTTGATTTTGTTGAGAGTTGAATAATATTTCATTGTGTATATTATCACACTTTCATTATCCATTCCTCAGGGGATGGGCATGAGGTTGATTCTGATTTCTGGATGTTATGAAAAGGCAACAATGAACATGGATGAACAGTTCTTTCTATAGCAAATATTGAGACTTTGGGGTATTTGCCCAAGAGTAGCATGGCTGGGTCGTATGGTCGATCAAGTTTGAGCATTTGAAAGGAAATCTGCACACTGATTTCCATAATGGCTGCACCGGTTCCTACCCCCACAGTGGATAAGAGCCCCTTTCTCCACACCCACACCCGCTTCTGTCCTGATTTGCTTTTTGGATCTTAGCAATTCTGAATGTGGTAAAATGAAATCTCAAAGTGGTTTTAATCTGTATTTCCCTGATGGCTAAAATACTGAACATTTTTAAAGTGTTTCCCAGTCATTTGCATTTCATCTTTAGAGAACTCTGTTCAGCACCTTGCCCCACTTTTTAATTCATTGTTTGCTTTTTGGATGATTAGTTTTTTGAGTTCTTTGTATATTCAAAATACTAACCCTATTTCAGAGGTATAACTAATAAAGAATTGTTTTCCATTCCATAGTTTGTCTCTGTGGTATAGAAAGGCTTTTAGTTTCATGTGGTCCCATGTTGGACTTAATGACTGTACTATACAGCCCTGCTCAGAAAGTCCTTTCCTTTGCCTATAGATTCCAATGGAACCTGAATCTAGACAGGTCACAGGACAGAGGGAGTGCCTAATAGTAGTGTTCTAACTAGTTACCATATTAAACTGACTCCTAATGACTTATGTTATATCCCATAGATTAATGCATCTCTCAACTCTCACTAGAGAAGTTTCCTTATGTAGTAGATGATGAGTAATACAAAGCCCACAGCTGGCCAGTGTGCAGAGAACAAGAAGCTGCAGAGTGCTCATCCCTGAAAAGGACTTCAGTATCAAACTTCTGCCCCACAAGTCTCAGGGATTGTTGTGAAAGATGGGTGGAAAGACTGTAAAAGCCAGAGGTTGTGGATAACCACAAGGAAACAGAGTTTTCCAGAGAGCTGGAACTTACAGCAATGTTAACAGCATGCACACAAGAATCATGTAAGCTCAAGACAGACAAAATTCCGGCGTGTAAGTGGGAACTGAGTGAGAAACCCCAACCTAAGCTGAGGAAGTGCTGGCAACTGATGACTCCCGGGAGAGGGAGAGCTGGTGTCAGTAGACAGATTATATGGGCTTGATCAGCCTTACCCTATACAGAGTATGTGAACTCAGGTGGAGTGGGGCGCTGTGAGGGAAGTGGAAGGGGGGGGTCTAAATATGATGAAAATATATAAAATTTGCAAAACTTCAATTAAAGATGTTAAAAAAGATTAAAAGTGAAAGATACAAATTAATTCGTATGGGAATTAATATGGGAAAGTAAGCAAGGACAAAACTGTTTCCACTACCTCTGCTGCCCCCCCAAATTGTGGAGCTTCTGCTTTCAGTAAATCTGACATTCATATCAAAGCCAAAATTGGCAAATATAACATAGCACAGGCATCTCTTGGCATTAGAACCAGGCAGAGGCTGTTGCCCCCTCTACAGGAAGCTCCCTCATGATATTCTCTAAAGGGAGAGAGAAAAGAACATCTTACTAATGCTAGCACTGTCCCAGAGCTTCTGTACTCCACTTAGGAAAAAAATGCATAAAAAATGTCTTGATGAAGGTCTTTATATAAACATAAAAGAGATTGAAGAAATGTTGGGAAATTTTAATTATCTTTTAAATGCATCAAAAAGGATAATTTTTGTAGGAAACCATTTCAAAATTGTCAACAGACTATTTCCTTGCTCTTGGGAGGTGTTCAATTGTAAGATCAAAGGGTTTTCCTTTCTCTTTTTCTCTCTCCTTTCACATCTGAATTATTAGAGCCCTTTAAGCAACTGAAAGCAGGGTCCGGCAGTCCTGGCACAGCATTATTTCTTATCTGTTACGTCCAAATATCATTGTAACACTGACCCAAATGCTTTATGTGTCTGCCAACATTCTTACTCTGAGGGGAAAACGAAAACATGAAAGTTTACCGTGGGTTAATAAATACACAGAAGAAACTGACTTTTAGGGTCAGAACGGTGTTTGAGCTGCGTCACTGCTAATCTGCTTTCTCTATACTTTGGTCTCAACTACAACCCCCCAAACCCTTCCCTCCCCATGCTTCATCACAAAACCACCTGTATTTCTCATGGTTGCAAAAATCATTATTTTCTTATAAAATTGTCCTCCTTATAACTTCTGTCTTTTAGTTTTGGTTCTGATCCCTCAAGTTATATAATATTAATTCTAACTCCTCCATATGGTATTTAAGTACTGAAGTAACACTTGGAAGAATGTGCTCAGAAGCAGGACTGTTTTACCATATACTAGTTCTACTGTTCATTTATTAAGAAATGTCCATGCTGTTCTCCAAAATGTCTGTGTGAACCTAAATTGGAACCAGGAGCAGGTGTGAGATATTCTTTATCCATATCCTTGCCAATACATTTATTTCATCTTTTTGATAGTAACCATTCTAACTCTTATTAAGTGGTTTCTTGATGTGGTCTTGATTTGATATACATTTGTGTCATGATTAATGTGATACTAAACAATTTTCATATACCATTCATCATTCATATATATGTTTTATTTACATAAAGTCTCTTTAAGTCCCTTGCCCATTTAAAAAACTAGTCGTTTTTCTTATTATATGTGTATGAGTGTTTGCCTGTTTGTATGTATGTGTCCCACATGCATGCAAGGCCCATAGAAGCCAGAAGAGGGCATTGGATCCCATGGAATTAGAGTTTACACACAACCGGTTATGGAGCACCTTCAATGGTGCTGACAACCAAATAAGCAATCTTAACTGCTAAGCCATCTTTCAGTCACAAAGATTTCTTTATTTTTATTTTATACATATGAATATTTGCCTGCAGGTCTGTATGTGCCCCACATAAACGCTCTGTGTGCATGGAGGCCAGAGAGGTTCTCAAGGTCCCTTGGAGTTGGGCTTATAGGTAGTGTGAGCCACAGGACATGGGAACTAGGAACCATACTTGGTCTTCTTCAGGAGCAGTTGGTACCCTTAAGCACAGGGCCATCTTTCTGGCCCCCATTCATCCATTAATGCTTTATAGCTTTCAGGGTATAGTTGCCTTCTTTGTAAGGCTTATTCACAGATATTTGATTATTTTAATAACTTATTGTAGATTGGATAATTTCCGTGATCATCTTTGGATCATGTGTTGCTAATATATAAAAATGCTACTGGCTTTGAGTGTGGGTTTATTTTCCACAGCTTAGCTGAATGTATTTATTACTTTTAGCAGGTGTTTTTTTGGTGAAGCCTTCAGACATTTTCTATGTGAAAGGTCAGATAATGTGCAAACAGTGACAGTTTAACTTCTTCCTTTCCAATTTGGATTCTTTTTATTCCTTTTCCCTGCTGGATTGCTGTAACTAGAAATTTTACTCCTGTGTTGGACAGGGATAGAAATGATAGGACATGGCATCCTTGTTTGATTTCATTGGGTAGATTTATTGTCACCCATATATAGACTCCTTATATTGATGCACATTTCTTTTGTACTTTGTCTAGGTTTTAATCATGAAAAAAATGCTCAATTTTGGTGATTTCTCTTTGTTCACTTTGTGAGATTATCACATATTTTACCAACTGTTCTATTAATATGTTATCATATTTATTGTATATGTTGAAATATTCTTTATGCCTTTGTATAAATCGCACTGCACCATGGTGAATTGTCGTTCATTTGCACTCTAGAATTCAGTTTGCATGCATTTTATTGAAGGATTTTTATAGCTTTATTCATCTGGCCTGTAATTTTCACTTTTTGGAATGGCCATCTGTGGCGTGATACTCAGTTAATGCTGACTTTGTCAAATAAATTCAGAGTATTCCCTCTCACAGTTTTGGGAAACTTTTGTAAGGAGTTTGCATTAGTTTTTTAAATGGTTGCTGCAATCTGAATCATTGAGTCCTGCCCTTTACTTTGATCAGAGGCCTTCTGTTACTGATTTAATGTCTGTATAGCTTTGTTCCTATTTTCTGTTTTTTTCATCATTGAGTCTTAGATTGTGTTGATTTTGGAATTTACCCATTTCTAGATAATCCAGTTCATTATTCTATAGTCATTCATAGTAGTCTGATTTAATCTTTGGTAATTCTTTCACACCAGTTACAATCTATCCTCTTTCATTTATTATTTGATTTAAATACTTTAAAATTTCAGTTGTTTTGTTTATTGGGAATTTCATGCATGGGTGTTGTATTTGCATTATTTCCACCTTTTGGAGTCTTCTTCCAGCTCCCTTATGACCTCCACTCTCTCTCAGTGCATTTCCTCTTCTTTGCTTATTATCGGTATATATAAATACATGTATAAATATACATATATAATGCACTGAGCCCATTTGGTGGTGCTCCTGTGTACCTGTGTTTAGGGTTGCCCATTTGAATTCTTTCTCTTAATCCAGGTAAAGATTTGTTAAAATTTTTATTTTAATCATATAATCTGATAACAATCATGATTATTATCGTTACTATTTTCAATGGATTACTTGAATACAAGGTCTTTCTGTGTAGCTCAAGTTGACACTGAACTTACGGAAATTCTTCTCTCTCAGCAGCTGGAGGGCCAGGATGACGAATATGAGCCATCAACCCAATGATGTTGATCTTTTCTATTATTTTCTTATTCTCTATTTCATTTATTTCTCCTCTGATTTTCACTACTCCTTCCTTTTGCTAGGTTTAGTGTTTAATTTATTCCTGTTTTACAATTTCCTCGAGGAAAACATTAAGTTATTTAATTTAGAATATTACTGCTTTCTATTATGGGTATTTATTGCTATAAACTTTCCTTACAACTGCTTTTGCTGCAGCCAATAAGATTAGCATATTTTGTGTCTGCATTTATGTGCCTTAACATACTTTTCGTTCCCCTTTTAGTTTGTTAATTAGCACTTTTTTTTCTGCTTGTTTGAGTGCATGCTGCCTGATTTCTATGCTTTGGTGAATTTTTGGAAATTTCTTTGCTATTGACATGTCTTCTTGATGGAGTATGTAGTTTCTAGCCTAGTATTCTCTTGTTGGTGTTCTGCTTGGATGCTATTCCTCTCTAAATGACAGGAATTCCTATTGGACAGGATAACCTTGTGCTGAGATCAACGAATGAAAGAACTTGCCCCTTGGTGTACAGAGCTCAGTCTAGAACTTGGAATCAGGGGAAGAGCTATTGATTTGGTTCCTGATTCTGAATCTGTATGTCTAGAGCATGTATCGACAGGAGCTAGGCTGAAGCCATTGTGTAAGGGGCTGACCTACAAGTAAAGTGGGCATCGAAGAGAAAGGCTGGCATTGACCTTCCTCTGGACCCACAAGTGGATGATATTTCTCTCCGTCTGCACTGTCAGTAGAGGATGACATGGAGGAGGTAAAACTCTCCCATGATCCCTAAGATGGCTCATTGTTTGTCCTTCTCTATTGCTGCCCAGACCTTCTCATTTGACTTCTTTAAGTCTGTAGGTATTGATCAAGTTCTTGGGAGGCTTATGCCTGGATCCTTGAGATAAGTTTAGAGATTTAATCAAAGAAGACTAGACTGGTTCTTTAGGTCCTGAAGTCTGGGACTACTGGGGTTCACCCAGTTCTAGGACTGAGGTCAAGGTTGTTAATATCAGCCTGGCAGTGGGATGTGCCCAGAGGCTGTCCCCCAGGAAGACAGGAGCCTGGTGCTGTGGGATCTGCCTGGCACCAGCTTGGGTCTGAAGTCTCAGTTTGAGAGTACTCGAGTGGAACCTAGGGGCAGCGACTTTTACTGAGCCAGACCCTGTGTTGTGGTCCAAGATACAGGCTAACACATTCCTCTTCTCCTCAAAGAGAGCGCTGCTTCTCTTCGTGCTGTGGTCTTTGGAGTTAGAGGAGGGCGACATAGGCTGTGTAAAATCTTTCCAGTGTGTCATTTCCTGCTCCTTCTCCACCCACAGGTGTTGAAATTTCTCATCTGAACTGTGTCAGTTGTCATGCCCAGGGAGCTGATAAAACTGACATGGGAGCGAGTTCTAGAACACCATCATCTGACACATTTATGGGTCTTTTCTAACTCTTAGTTTATTGCTGTTAAGGCTGTTGCAACATCTGTAGCCTTTCTTCTCGTATTCCTTCCTTAATCATTCTTTTCTCTGGCAGCCCTTTGCTGTCCAGGCTCTAGAAAGCTTTTCACTGACTCCCCAAGACTGTTTCAGTAAATTAAGGATCACTTGCCTCACATCACTAACTGGCTCTCATACATTCATTTATTTAAAGATACTGGTTGGGTTGGAATTCACAGAGCTATCTTCAATCAGTTCCTTTCATGTGCTGATATGTGAGTTGTGACGTTCTGAGTAGGTGTGAAACTAATATTAATTATTCATTCTTGATCTTTGTTTAATTTCCTGACAAACTCTCATTCACCATAGCAGATCTGAATGGTTTCTTGCAGTGATTTTCTTGCTGTCCTTTTAAAAGGCACCAGTCACTGTTGGAAACTCAGAGGCTTCTATCCTGAACCAACTGAACCAGAATCCATGGGGTATGGGCGCAGGCTGAAAACTTTTGTAAAAGTTATGGTGACTGTAATGACAATCCAGAGTTTAAACCTACTAGTTTTGAATTGTTAGACCCCTTGAAGATTTATAACCAGGGGTTCATGGAGATGAAAGCACAGAGACGAAGGGGGCATGGAAGAATCAATCGCAGGTAAGCTTCTTTCCACCTTTGTAGTGTTAGCAACACCAAATTTTTATAGGATGATTGCATCTTTAGAAATGGTGGGTGGCGGTACAATTTAGCTTTCCAAATCCTAGGCAGTTTATCTGTTGGCCTTTTCTCTGTGCTCGTTAACATTTTACCATGGAGTTTTGAAACTTAAAAAAAAAAGTTTTTAATTAATTCTTGGAGAGTTTCATACAATGTCTTTTGATCGTATTTCCCCTCTCCCAACTCCTCCCAGATCCATTCACTGCCCACCCACCCAGTTTCTTTGGTTTCACACCCAGACTCCAATTTATGTTTTCCAAATACACTTTATTTTAAATTGAATTTCTGAGAATTTCATAGAATATATTTTGATCATATTTAGATGCTCTCCTCTATCTTCACCCCTCTGTCCCCCCGACAATGAATCCCACAAATGGTGACAGCATGCACAGAACCCATGTAACTCAAGCCAGACACCATCCTAGCATCAAGCAGGGAAGTGGTTAAGAGCTCCAGTCCTACTGAGGAACCAAATACTCTTGAAAATCGTGCCATCCCTGAGAAGTGCCACACTCATAGAAAATGGACTTTTCCTCTCCCAGCAATTACCAAATGTGTATATTGTTAATATAAAATAATTATAAAAGTACTTTATATAACTCACTGTATTTCAAGTAGTCTTCAAAATTATTCTAATGTTAACTACATGTTAACAGCTTCATAGTCTCTTTTCCCCAGTTACAATATTTAATAAATCCTACCAGTCTGTCTTCAAAGAACAGTAAACAATTACTTGTTGGTATTTACTTCCTATATTTTTTGTTTGTTGCGTAGGCTTCTCCTCTGGACTATGAAATATTTAAGAGCAAAAAGTAAATGATAGATGTTTAGGAACTGTTCTTTGACTGACTGTTTAGGCAAACAGTTGGTAGGTACTTTAACTCTCCTGGCTTATGGTATGTGAACATCCATATTTACCTTGGTTTCAAGCATCTGTTGATTCTCTTACCAAGCATGAACTGATTGAGTCTGGAGTATTAAATACTCTACTCAGGAAGTGTCCCCTGTATATGGACTCTAAGGTTTTCATCCAAAGTTTGTCTGTTTTCATGAGGTTCAGCCATTTCTGTTCTCATTTTTCCTTATTTATATTTTATTATCATTATTGAGAGATTTCAAGTCCCATCTGTTCTAGGGTTTGAGAACAGGGAATGATATTTAACCTTTCTCTGAACTTTTGGGAGTCTGCTATGGCTATTTGTCTATGAAAATCTCTGAAGTTAAGAAGGTAATTTTGTTCAGAATTTCCATTGCTTCCACCATAAATTATCTTTGATTATTTAGCTTGGACCAGACAAAAACTTTTCTTGTGACTGTTTTGCATCTGAAGGAGACTCAACCATTATGCTACATGTTAGTGGGAATTCCATTATTCTTAGCCTTGTGCTGACTTAGTTCTAACTGCATAGTCTCTGTGAGGAGAATCATGTTGGTCTTTATTCTGGCATAGGTGGTCAGAGGATACTCTAAAGAGACACCTGCTTTTCATTAATCCCTTTCCTTTAAAAATCAATGGCTTTAGCAGGCTAAGAAACAGATATGTATTTCCATATAGTCAGGGTGCTTTTTACAAACTCCTATTCCTCCCTTCCTGGCCTCAAACCAGGACAACAGTAAAAAATTCAAATTTTCTTTGATGGGTGGTGACTGGGATACTTGACAATAAAAGGATACATATTTTACATTAAAAACCAAATTTTCTATTATTGTCATTGAATAACTGGCTTTTACAAAATCCATCATCATCATAAAGTCCTAAAGAAGGCACAGAGTATATGAACCAACAAAATAAAGGCAATATACAAGAAGCCAACAGCGATCATCATGCAAAATGGAGGAAAACTTGAACCATCACATTTTTGGTTTTTTAATTCTGGATTGCAGTATACACATACATATGTATATATATGCATACACATCCACATATATGGTTTAAAATTTTGAATTATATTTATTTATGCATTTATTTGGGAGAGTGAATAGGTGGGTGGAGGTCAGAGGACAACCTGTGGGAGTGTCCTCTGTCCTTCCACTTTGTTAAGCCCAAGGATCCAACCGAGGTTCCCAGGCATGGCCTCAGGCACCTTCACCAGACGAACCATTTGATGGACCCAAATATGGTTTAAATATTCTGTTTTTTCAATTCAACTTTCATTCCAAAGTAGTTAGTATTCTTTTATTTTCATATTATCTATTTTTGATTTGCTGTATGCTAAATACTAGAACATTTTTGTTCCCTTTTCCAGTTTCAACTTACAGTATGCAAACAGAGATACAGATTTAATGCACTTTCTTCAAAATCCTAGCAAGTTTTAGTAAACATTAATGTACTAACTCTAAAACAGAAAAGAGGATACTAACATAAGCTTGATCGCTGTCAGGATGTTACTGTGTGGCTCCAATAGAAGAGACTGAGGAGGAGTTTGCTGAGGAACAGTAGGAAGTCAGACAACCAAACAGAGCATCTGGAAGTCGTACCCAAAATCTGTCCAAATAACTTATGATGTGTTTATCACAGCAGTGTGAGTGTGTGTGCATTGCTACGTGCAAGTCTGTTTGTGCATTCGGGTGTGTGCATTTAGGAGTGTGTGTGTGGTGTGTGGTGGCATATGTGTAGAGGTGAAAAGACACCCCTAGGTGGTGTCCGTCCTTGCCTTCCAGCATGTTTGAAGCAGTCTTCTTGTTTTGACCCTTTGTCTGCCAGGCTAGCTGGGCTTCTCAGGATTCCCGTTGCACTGTAGGAGCACTAGAATAGAAATGCCTCTCCAAAAGTGTTTGGCTTTTCTGTGGACTGAGGGAATTTGAACCCAGGTCCTCATATTTGCATGGCAAGTGCTTTTACTCACTGAGTCATCTCCCAACTGATTTTTAAAGCAAAATATTTTAGTTTTATTTTAGGTGTATGAGTGTATTGTCTGCATATATGTAAGGACAGGAGAGGGTGTTGTATGCTCTAGAACTGGAGTTATAGACAGTCCTTAGCTCTGTTGGTGCTGGGATTCAAATCCCGGTCTTCTGCCAGAGGAGTCAGTACCCTTAACAGCTGAGCCATCTCTCCAGCCCCCTTATTTATTTATTCATTTATTTTTTTCCATCTGATTTTTGACAACAGCTGAAAACTAATCAGTGGAGGAAGGAAAGATTGTTTTAACAGTATGTATTTTCATTGAATTTTTGTGCATTTCATATGCTGCCTCTCAACCAGATTAGGCCTCCTCCCCTATCACTTCCACCACATTGCATGCATTCTAGAGCAGTTTGGTATCTCTAAACAGAAGGGAACATAGAACTAAGTCCCACAACACATGCAAAAATCATTTCAAGATGCACCACTTTTAAAATATAAAATTATACTTAAAATAGGAAAAATGTCTCTGGAATCTAGAGCTAGTTCTCATGTTCTTAGACTTGAAACAACAATCATGAAGACTATTGAAAAAAATAGGTAAATTTGATTTCATCAAAATTAGAAATATTTACCTAGAATTATTTACTGGGTGGAAATATTTTCATTCTGGTATATGCATAACATGAACCATCACTTTGGCTATGAAAAAAGGTAAAGTAAAATGGATACAACCCATTGGATGAGTTTCCAGGAATTACGTTGTATACACACCAAATTCCAAGTGGTTACACATTATGTGATTCTGATTTTATGACATTTTCAAATAATAAATTGGAGAAATGTAGATGAAAACTGTGGTTTTGTGGTGAGGAGAGGCTGTGGGAGGGGACGAGGAAGAAGGGGTTAAATGTTCAGGTTTGGGAACTGCTTGGTATCTTTACTGTGACGGAGAGTACACAAGCTTACATAACTGACAAAATTATCTGGAGCTGAACATGCACCCCCTCACACCCACAGCCACACACAAAAGAATGTAAGTAAAACTGCAGAAATCTGAATAAAACTGGCAGATTATTACTGGGCTCAATATCTTGGTAATTTTGAGTTCATAAAAATCTTATTCTAGAGGAATAGTGGCCAAAGTAAACTGGAGATGTCTTTTTTTAAAATTTTATAATTGCATGTGAATCTTCAATTATTTCAATCAATAATTCATTTAAAATTTATCTCAGATGATTGTACAGTATTATAATCTCTAAACACATTACGATTTTGGCATTTTCTTTTTGTGGAGCAGTCATCTACTTTACTGAGAATGTTATATATCTGGTACCTTTTAAATTGCATAAAATTTATCTGAAAGTATCAGAGTTTAGAAGTAAAATACTAATTGAAAGAAGACAAACTAGGAATGACTAATGAATAAAGAGCAGAAGTGATTAGATAGGTATCAGGCTATAAATAAATAGGAGTTAAGGATAAGGATAAGAAGTTAAGGAATGGGTATTTATGTGACCATCATCCTCCTTGTCTCAAGTTAGGCCTTCAGTTGCTCAGAGAACAGTTTCCACCTTCATATCCAAGAATACATACTGTACTCAGATCAACATAGGGTTAAGGAAATCAACATCTTCTACTTGAAAAGTTAGTTTGACACTAAAATAAGACTTACACTTACTGTTTATAGATTTATATTGCACAATATATAATTTATTTTTTAAGATATATAAAATATTTATATTATAAAATATGTGAATGTAGGATTAAGTTACTGAAATTTGGGGATAATTTTTTTATTCTCTACTTCCAGAGTGGAACATTTCCAGTTTTCTCTCTTGAAACCTTTCTTTTTCTTCCTCCTGATCTCTAATTTTTCTCCACCATCTACCTTTCCATATCTGTGTATCTAGATTATTTCTTTCATTTATTTTTCTTCTGTATACTATTTGCCTGTTTATCATTACAGGCTTCTTTTTTACATGGAACTTAACTTACATGACTTGAAAAAAAATGTATTTTTGAAGCCCGTTCTTATGCACACTTAACATATACCAATTAAAAAAATAAGATTGAAAGACCAATGATTCCACAGTAATTAGTAGAATGAATGTGGTATTTTCAGATTGTAAAGTAGTGCCTTCAACAACTAAAATATTTGCTTTTCATGTCAAAGAAGAAATAATATAAGCGAATAGTTTCAGAAATAATGAACTAAGCATGTAATGGCATGATGCAAAGTTTCTTTCTCTTACTTTGTAATTTAAGCTCAGAAGAGTTTATGGTTAAATGTGGGCTTTCAAAGAATTTCAGCACTGTTTATGGTATGTACTTTTGAAAATGGCAGGCTTTTAAATTTATCATCCTGTTTGGAAATGTTTCTAGTCAAGAGACTGTTTGAGGTCAGGTGAACATGCAGGGCTTGTATTACAGGTATATACACCAAATATCAGTGGTAGGTTAAGTGCGTGCTAGAAAATTGAAAAGTGGAGATACAACACTGCCAAGCATCTTGGCAGCAATTCAGAACCCGCAGCCTTCTGCACTCCTGCTGGAAGGGGTAAGCCATTTTCCACCTGCCTTGCCTGTTTCTGTGAATAGATTTCCTAGATGCTTAAATGACCTCCTTACATTTTCTGGGTGGAGGGAATGTAAATTTGATTTTAGGTGGTGTGTGTGTGTGTGTGTGTGTGTGTGTGTGTGTGTGTGTTAAAAATTGTCAGAATTTTGTTACTGATTTTTCAAAGGGAATGAAAGTTTCAGTTATTTATAATCTCTGTTGTAATTTAAATTACACATGGGAAGTTTTGAATAGATGAATCTGACTCAAAGAATAACAACAGCCAGCAAATTCCTTGACTGCTGTTGTATTTCATCTGCATGTCATGATGCTGGAAAGGAGTGTGAGTGGCCCTCTGCTCAAGGATCTCACTTCCCAAAGTCTTTTTCCACAGAGGGAAGGACAATGGGCACAAGGATGTTTTAGTGTCTCACGCTATAATTCATACTTTTAAAGTTTTTGTTGTGATTCAAAAATATTCTTACAATTTCCCTTTCTTTATCAAGTTCCTATTGTGAACTAAGAGGTTAGGGAATATATGGTGTACATTTAGAAATTTGCCATTGCTTCTTTGAGATGGTGTCTCCCTGTAGCCCCAGCTGGAGTGGAACTTGCTAACTATGTAGTATAAGTATAAATCTCACAGAGATCTACCTGCCTTTGCCCCCGCCCCAGTGCTATGGTTAAGGGTGTATGCCACCATGCCCAGCTTTCAACCAAAGATCAATATTTCCAACTGTTTTCATATTATTAAATACATTTAGAACTGTAGGACCAATAATCAATTTTGTGGTGAGATTAGTCTTCGCCTCTGCTACCTGATAAACTAAACTAACCCTATTATTTCTGTTAATTTTGTAATAAAAAATTAGATAATTAATAGTAAGTACATTTAAAACAAATCTTTAAACTATTGTTGTTTTCATATTAAAAGTATTTTTAAGACTAAATGTCTAAAATGGATGTTTCTGTTGCCTAACAATGTCCGGCAAATCATTTAAGAATCTACTTTATGTCAATTATGACGGCTTGCACAAGACCCATGAAACTCAAACAACATTCCTAACACCAACCTGACTCAACAGACCTTGGCATATGACAGGGCACATGCAATCCCATGTGGGGGAGATTTTAAGGGGTGCAGATGGAGACAGGTTATAAAAATGATTAACATGGTTTATATGAAATGAAAATTCAATAGGATATACATTAACCACTCTTCAGTTGAGGGACATTTAGGTTGTTTCCATTTCTTAGCTAGTGTGACAAGAGCAACAACAAACATGGCTGTGCAAGTGTCTCTACAGTAGGATGTAGTAAATGCCTTGGTAAATGTCAAGGAGTGGTATAAGTGGATCATATGGTAGATTCATTTTTAGTGTTTTGAGGGTTTTCCACACTGCTTGCCATAGTGGTTGGACAAGTTTGCAGTCCCACCAGCAGTGAGTGAGCGTTCCCATTTCTCCACATCCTCTCCAGCATTTGGTGTCTTTCATTCTCTTAATCTTAGCCAGTGAGACTGGGGTAAATTGGAATCTTAAAGTGGTTTTTAATCTGCTTTTCTCTGATTGCTAAGTATGTGGGGCTGGCCAAGTTTTAAAGAATAAGAGATTGTATATTATGTGTCCCTGGAGGACTTCTATATGAAACCTCACTCACCCATGGCTCAGGGACCATTGAGGAAGAGGAGGCATAAGATTGTGAGAGCCAGGGATGGTTCATGAACACAGCGAAGCAGAGGCTTTCAGGTCCCTAGAAGCTTGCACATGGGAACTTGTGGCAATGGTGGCAGTGAGTACAGACCCATACCATACAAGGGTCCAGAGTGGAGGGAGAGTGATTGGTGGCATCTGGCCCTGGATTGAGAACTGTTGGAGACTGATTACTGCGGGAGAGGGAGAGTATGTCTTACATACAATCTCTAGAAGGCCTGACAAAAGTCCAGTGGATGAATTTGTACTAAAGCACATCCAGGCACAAATGCTTGACTGGATAGGACTTCTTAACATATATGGCAGAATTCATGAGGTCTGGTTGGGGGTTGGGGGGGCATGGATGAGGAAGGGGTCTGTATTTCATTAAAGATGGTTGTATGAAATATATAAAAACTCAATAAAATTGAAATTTATCTATTTATATACATAAATTAAAAAAGAAAAGCAATCTCACAAGAAAAACATACCTAGTTTTCCTAAACAACACCTGCTAATGTTTCTGTAAATTGGGGACACTTATTAACACTTACCTAGAGCCAAGAGGAGGAATACATCTATATCATGTATATATATATATATATATATATATATTGATATATTGATATAGCTATGTCCTACTCCCTTTAGAAAGTGTAAGACTTATTTATTTAAGAGATTATGTACAACAAAATATATATTAGTGTGGACATTTTTAGAAAAAAATATGTTAGGCCCAAAAGCTATACCTAACAAAATACCTGTGAACTATGCCACAATAAGCAAATTCCTTTTCTATGAAGAAGTTTCAGAGAATTAGTGTCTTTGGCAACCATGTGGTAGGCTTGTGTGATGATAAGTTTTAATTGTCAAGTTGACACAGTCTAGAATCGCCAAGGAAATGGAGTCTCATGGTAGCCTGTTGCCTACCTATGAAGGGTTTTCCTGCTTGGGTCAATTGAGCTGAGGAAGTTCAGCCTGAGTAGAGGCAGCACCATTTCATGGTCTGGGTTCTGGACTGAAGGAAGAGCAGAGCATGTGCGGAGCACAGACAGACGTGCACTGTGTCACTGCCCTCTGCTTCCTGACTCTGGAAACAACAGGACCAGGTTCTGCAAGTTCCTGTTGTGCCTTGTGGCAATGGTGGTCTTCCCCACATGATGGCCTCAATGGAATCCAAAATTGTGAGCTAACATAAACCCCTTTTCTTTGAGTTGCTTCTGATAGGGTGTTCTCTTATAGCAGTGGGAATGAAACTGAGACACTATGTGTTTAGTGACAGGATTTAAATATTTGAATTTGATATGGAAATCAACATTTCTCCACATTCTTAGATCATTCTTCAAGGAAATTATTTCTATGATTATCATTTTCCTCTCTAAGGACAGATCAGAAGTTAGCTCTTACACATTTTCATTTCTTTGTTATAAATTAGCACTTCATTACACACCTGCACATATTTCTAGGTAGAGTGATTATCATTTCATTAGGGAATTGCTTTCAGCTGTAAGAAACAATTGATTATTACAAGTCCCACATATTAGATAGTTGAGGATTGATAATTGCTGGGATACCTTCATTTAGCCGGTGGTGTTTCCTAGCATCCAGCATCCTTTCGGATCCTTGGTATGTCAGGTATTATCTTTGTGGTTTTACAGAAACACCTATAACGCCGTGTTATGCTAACATGCTGCCTGCCTCCAGTGGAAGATCAAAATGAAAAAAGCCACAGAAGCATATTCTGATGAATTTTGGCAATTGGTAGAGAGGAAAAATTATTTCCCTTCAGTTATTATTTGATGTTTGACTGTAGACAAGTCTAGGAATGACAAAGAAGAATCAGATATTTTGTTTTCTAGGTGTTGAGGTTCTCTGAAGTTGTGTCCCTGAGAACGAGGCTGTGATGTAGATGATTGCATGCAGAACGTTGACAGGGAAGTGACACAGAGGCGGAAATATTGCTGCAAGTTTAAGGACAGTCTGGTCTATCTAGTGAGTTCCAGGTCAGTCAGGACTATATGGGGAGACCCTGTCTTCAAAGATAACAACAACAACAACAAAACAACAGCAATGTAACAATAATAATAATTTGTCACAAATTAAGTCAAAGTGGGCTGGATCTCTGTATCACTAAGGTTGCCATAAATTGATGAAGTTCCCTGGGAAGGGTCATTACATGGAAGTATATATTCTGATAGCTAAGATTAGGTTCTCAGTGAGGTAGGAAGCCATGAGTGGTTTATTACAGACATCTCCAGCATCTGGGAAATAGGCATCTTCATTTTGAAGAGAAGAACTGCCCTGAGCCCTGCAATATTAACCATATTGTTAAAAGAAAAAACACAAAGAATTTTTTGTGGCATGAAATGTGTCAACTTGATGCTTTTTCTATATAACTGTTTTCAAAATATTTTACTTCACAAGCATTTCCTTTTGAGTTTTATGATTATTGGATACTGAAAGTAGTGCATGCGTGAGAGAGTGTGTGTGCACGTGCGTGTGTGTGTGTGTGTGTGCGCGCGCAGAGTCCTTCCACAGTGTAGTAGCAATTGTACCAAAGGGGTAAGGTTTCCAGTCAGTCAGGAATTTTCCATGCTGGTAGTGATGGTAATGACAGATCAAGTGGGGGAAGACCTACACTCAAATACAATAAGTACTTGTTTGAAAATGCTCTTGTGGGTGTTGGAAATGTGGTTCGGTTGGCACAGTGCTTGTCTATCATGAATGACACCTGGAGTGCAGTCCCTAACACTGCATAAATTAGGTGTGCTGGCACATACCTGTGATCCCAGAATGTGGGAGGGGAAGCAGTAGGATCAAAAGTTTAAGGTCATCCTCTTGCTATGTTGTGAGTTCAAGGACAGTCTGTGCTACATGAGACCTGGCCTCAAAGACAGAAACAAAATAAAATGAGAAAAGAAAAAAAAAATGCTCCTGTGTAACACAGTGCCGTGTTCAATGAATATTCTTGATAAAAATTGAAAGTATTATTTAAAATGATATGTATGAAGTAACAGAACTGTGAACTTACTAAGGTCATCTTTGCTTTTACATGCGTGTTCATTTAACTATAAGCTGACACAAAGAATGAGTCCTCTTTACAGGTGGTAATTTTTTTTGCATTTTAAACTGATATTTTGGGATTTTCACACAACATAATTGGATGACATTCAGATCTGTGCCCCTCTTCCCCACCCCGATATTTTTAAGTGAATTATAAACTTCCAAAGTTGAGTTGTGAATATAATGACTTGTAAATAGATAATTCAAACTTTATTTTTCCTAGGAAATTTGAGAATGGAGAGTTGTAAGATTTTAATTTATAAGAGGTAAAATAGTTTAAAGTATGTAATTTTTCCACTAATGGAGTGTGTCTTATGAAGCTTATTTCCACGCCTTAGCGGGCAGGGTCTGGCCAATCTGTCAGAATAAAACAGAAACTGGTCTTCCATTTAGAGAGATTAATTTATTTAAGTCGACTCACAAAGTTACTGTTCCAGCATACGGCCCGCGGCAACCTACGGCTCAGTGCCACTGGTCGTGCGCGGCTCCTGTCCTGTTTCTAGCCTAAATTCCATTTCCGCTTACACCGTTTTTAGGACTGCAGGGGACCTGGAATGCTGCTGTCTGAGTCCTGGTCCTCTGTGGGCCTGGGGCCATGGCACTCTTCTCCTATGTGACTTTGGGTATTCTTGGCCTGCTTTAGTGCCCCTCACCAAGACCAGCTGCCATGCTTTTTCTCCTCTGTCTCCCTGCCTTCCTGCCCACTTATTGGTCAGACTTGCCGCTGAATGAACCGATAGTAAAAATTGAGGGAGAAATATATATCTACTATACAGAGTGTATTTGAGGGGGTGAATTTAGGCTGAAAATTAAACCTTAAGAATTAGTCATCTTCATGAAGGACGTTCTAAGTAAAATAAAATAAAATAAAATAAAATCTAATGCAATAGTAGAGAGACACCCTTCAGGCTCTGAACCTCCTGAAAAAGATAGTTATTGATGCAAGAATACAAATTTTGAAATAATAAAATTATTTATTTTCAAAGATATCTCTTTTTTTTTTTTTTGAGGCAGGGTCTCTCTTGTAGACCCAACTAACCCAGAACTCAATAAATAGACCAGGCTGAACTTGATAGCACAGAGATCTGCTTGCCTTTGTCTCCCAAGTGCTGGAGTTAAAAGTGTACTCTATACCAGGCTAAAAATTATCTTAAACACTCTGTGTAACATAATATTTAGCTGCATAACCAGTTATAATTAATTACTATTTCTGTGCTTTAAATAATCTAACACAACATTTGAGACTTGGCCCTCAGGATATCACGACTCCCCAAACAGTGATTTCTAGTACATAAATTACATTATCACAAAATAGTCTAACATTCAGTTTACTACATATAGTAAACTGATAGTAGCCACTGGCTCACTGGTGGTATTAACAAAACAATTAGAAGGGAATTATTCAGCAACACACTGTGCAGACAAATATGATTTCTGTGAACTACCGAAGAGAAGAATCCACATTGTTTATATATTTCACATGCTGTATTAGTTATTTTTCTGTTGCTGTGATGAAACACCATGATGAAGACAACTTACAGAAGGAGGAGTTTAATTACTTACAGTTAGAGAGGGTTAAGAATCCATGGTGGATGGAGATGACAGGAGGCAGAAAATTGAGTGCTCACATCTTCAGCAGGCCCAGGAAACAGAGAAGGCAAATGGGACACCAGCAAGGCTGTGTGTATATATATATATATATATATATATATATATATATATATATATATATATATATATATATTTTCAAGGCTGAAAGCCCTCCCCCAGTCTCCTGCTGCTTCTAGCCTGGCCACACCTCCAAAAGGTTCCACAAGCCTCCCCCAAAACAGTACCAGCCAATGCAACAGCCACAGCCCATGGGGGACACTTAACGCAGAAATTGATAAAAATCTCAGTGGTAGTACATAGAGTTTCTAGACATGGCCAGCCAGGATTAGGAGAATATGTTCTGTGGAGACTGCAGAGTCCAGTTAAAGAAGACAGGGATGGGGGCTTCTCACTGAAGATGACTCCGTGTTTGAGAGCATTGCTGCTCTTGCAGAGGAGCTGGCTTCAGTTCCCAGCACTCGCATGATGGCTAACGACCCTTGGTAACTTGAATTCCAGGGCATCTGACACTTGGTTCTGACCTCCTTGGGCATTGCACGTTGCAGGTGCACTTACATGCATACAGGCAATACACTTGTATATATAATATAAAAATAATAAAGAAGTTTTTAAGAAGCAGAGGGAAGATGATGGACTTTACATTGAGAAGGGAGGATGTTGAAGAGTGCAGGGTCTGGCATCAGCACACTTGTGAAAAAAGACAAAGCAAAATATTTTAAAGTCCAGGCCCAGAGGAGGGGGATATATCCATTGGAAATTAGTAGTAGAATATTCTGGGAGAGAGATCCAGAGTCCCACTTGAGTGTAGCTAGTGACCTGCAGAGATGAGTAAAGAGCACAGTCAGAAGCAGATCATTTGCAGGAAGATATTTAGTTCTTAGTTCCATGCATTATAAAGACAGGTATTTTGATAAGCTAAGAGCCCCTGTTGAAGAAGCCTAGTACAGAACAGCATTTCTTAGACATAAGCTTTTTCTTGGAAATGTGAGAAGCTGCACAGCTGACAGTCTTTACCTGTTCCCAAGTGGTTGAGCTGATAATGAACAAGAGGGGTCCAGTGGGTTATGCTCCAGGGAGGAAAGGAAATATCATGCTCCAGACAAGCAGCATCATGAGCCTTCAAATAGCACATCCATGGCTGCCCATTAGCACTAATTAACCAACAGGAGAAATAGACACAAGGTGTGATGAGTTTGATTTCCAATGTTTGTAGCCAAGGAAGGAGCAGCCCACAGTACCCAGAAGCCGAGGCCGAGGCAGCACTTTAACCACAGCAGTGATAAGAATGTACTAGATTTGCTTTGGTATTCCTGGTTCTGGCCACTGAACATCCAGGACACGTTGTACTCTCTTTCTTCCCCAGGGGGCAGTACTCATTAAGATTACCACTTCATAGGCAAGGAAGCCCAGTTTCTGCCCTCTGCAGCCAGAAAAGGAAACAATCTGTCCCTTGGCTTTTGGAACAGAACAGTACACCAACCAAGCCAGAACACGGCGGGATTTCTTTCTTCAGAGGCCGAGCTGACATGTTTGAAAAACTCCAAGTGTACCTCCAGCAAGCCAGCTTCCTGAAATAGGGTTAAGAACTGGACCAGGTGAGGCAGAATGCTCTCCAACTCCTGCGGCTCTCACTGAAGGCTTCGAAGCCAAGCTGAGGAGACTCCAGCCCTGCCTCCCACAGCCTTTGGAGCCCTGTGGCTCCCTCTCACATGGACCTCCCTCCATGCAGGCAGCACAGTTTCTCAAATTTTGATTCAAACTTCATGTTACTGAAAATCATAACATCTAAAAATTTATAAAATATTGTGAAGATAGAAAAGGAATAACAAAATTTAAATCTCAGCTTTAGGGAAAATTTATTTGAATTTCAGTACTTATAAATTAGAATAATTTATCCCAACATTTTCCATTTATTTTATCATGAATACTCTGATACTTGTATTTACTGAAAATTCACTGTTTCCTATTAATCTATTTTTGCAGAGTAGTCTCAATAGTGTAGTAAAATGCCACTCATTGGATGTATAGAAACCGTCTTTCTACGATTTAAACCATTCAACTAAAATGTTTAAAAGCTTGGTTGACTTATTCTCCTACCTTGAAGCCTACGCACTTAGATGATTATACTTATTTAATATCATGTTTTATAAAACCATTCAAATTTTACCTTATAAATATTGCCAATTATTTTGGATACTTATTTCTAAAGCTTCCATTTGAAACCTGGAAACTGCTACTTTTCCACACAGAAACCTGGAAACTGCTACTTTTCCACACATCTCTTACTCATTGAATGCCTAAGTCTCCCTTCTTGCTTTGTTTTGGTTTTTGTTGAGATAGGGTCACACTCTGTAGCCCAGGCTGACCTCAAATTTGTGGCAATGTTCATACATCCCCCTCATGAATTCTAGATTTATTGACATGAGCCGCCATACCTGACCTCCCTTTCTAAGGTTTGATTTAATGAAGAATATTTGTGGATTTTGTCCTTGTTTTTGAGGTTAGGCCTCTGCCAACATGTCAGATGGAAATACTTGAAGAGGACACAGCTGAAAGTTTGGCTTAGTGGCATACACATATAATCTCAGAAATCAGGAAGCTAAGACAGGAAGAGCTTGGGCTCTACAGTGAGATCATGTCTCAGAAAAGCAAGACAAATAAATGAATACATAAGTAAAAGGTGAAAAATATTTGCTTTTGGTGTTGCCTTAAATTTATCAGTTCAAAGTAAGTTTTAAGAGAATCCATTGCTTGCAAACTCGTAGCCAATGAAAGAGGCCTAAGGTGGCCTATTTCTTCTTAACCGTGTGCAAAATGCATATTAGTTTGCTCTGGCTATGGGAGGTTAATAAAATTAGGCTTCTCATTCCTTCTTTTCACTCCATTCTAGAGCTATTGGGAGTCATGGGAACAACAAAAACACTACCAAGACTACATGGCAAATTCTTTATCACACAGCTAATGTCAGTGACAGCTCACAGTATGGACCCAACACTACCATGTGCTGTCAAGACACCAGGGTTCATTAGAATTAAACCTTGAATGACTGTCAGAGTTAAAGGGGCAATGTCTTTTTATCCTATATCATAGACATGTCTCACTTGTTTGTTTGTGTGTGTGTGTGTGTGTGTAGTGAAAACACTTGAATCTTAAACAGGAAAAGTAGTTGCGTTAGGCGGGGGTTCTGTATAAGCAAATAATGATATCAAAACAACAGGGTTACTGATAAGAAATGATATAATAAATTAATTCAAACCAAGATTAGTATTATCATTTAAGAATATACCCACTGAAATATTAAATAGTAGAAGTCATTAAAATATATATCCATTAAAGAGTTTAAAGAAAGAAATGAGAGAACATTTAGTAACTTGCGGGTACTGGATTGCCAGTTAGTTGAAGCTGAGTCCTATCCAGCATCTCTGAAGTCCACATAGATGAGTTCTCAGAGGAAGTGGGCACATGTGACTCTTACATTTCATCTCCTTGAATTTTGTAATACAGGAGTAGGTCAGAGGTGCCTGGATCAGTCTTTTTCCTCCAGTTGAATGGAGTGTTTAATGTGAGGTCCTTTCTTCTAGTTTATGAGATCATTTGAATTTTTCTTTCAAAGAGGACTACAACTATCTCTGAATTTTAGTAATTAAATTTAAAATTCCTGTTTTTCTAAGCAAATTAATACTTAAAATCTTTTATGTTGTTATTGTAAAAAAATAATTAATTTTATCTCAGAGTTTTGAAATTTGACCTTAAAAATGTTGTGCTTTCTTTAAGTTTTATTTTTTTAATCTTTCTAGAGCATATTTTAATCTTAAGACTATTTTTCATCCATTTTAATTTTGGAACAATATTTACCATACAAAGCCATTTTTAATCCAAAACTACTTAAAAAAAATTCCTTTGCCAAAAATGTATCTCAGACCTATAAATGTTTACTTTTCATTGTCTTTACCTTGATTGCTGTTTTTAAAAAATAAAATTTAGGAAACATTTAATATGATAATTTTAAATGAGAATTTAGGAGGCTATACCTAAAACATAGAAAACATGAAAATGCTATCTTAAATATCCAGCAGTAATAAATACAGGTAAAATATATTACAAATCTGTTTTTTTTTAATTAAACTGTTAAAGATTTAAGTAATTATAAAAGGACATTTTGAATTCATTTTTGTTAAAAAGCATCCACTTCTCATTAGAGTCTGAAGAAACTAAGCGTGGCCCCTCAGATGATCACATTCCTTGCACTGCCCCACACCAGAGGTGTAGGTGGGTTATTGAGAAAAGAAGGGTGTGGTGAAGGGAAATGAGGGAGGACTTGAGAGTGAAAAGAATCAAAGTTCATTATAGGAAATTATCGAAGAATTAACAAATTAGTATATGAAAAAGGTCACGTTGGGACAGTCAGATTTCCATTGATAATTGGCCTTAATTTTCTTTTCTTTTAAGTAAGGGTAAATGAATGTCTGGTTCTTCTATTTGAATTATCATCTGTATTTGTGAATCATCATTTTGAATAGAACAACAGATGAGGCAATTAACACCATTTTCTACTTAGTAGCATTCTTTCTATCTAATTGATACCTATCCATGTTTTCTGGAATCCTATATCCTGTGACTGTGGAACTCAGGCTTTGTGTGCTGTGGGTAAATTAAATCTTCTTGATTGTTATTAAAGGCTCACATACACATGTAGAAAAAACTTAAAAAAAATTTTCACCAGAAGACAAAAAGAATAGCATTTTCAAACTAAAAGTCCATTTTATATTTTCTGATTCTAAATAATGATTAATTCAGACATGTTGAAAAGTTAAGAGTTTGGAGTTTGAAAAAGATGTGAAATTCTTTTCACTTTCCCCCTCAGAGATAACCACACTGGTGTTGGTGAGGCTTGTCTGAGGTAGCACCACACAAATATATAAACTGATTGTATTTTTCAAAAACGGAATTCTTACTTTTTTGTTTTTCTTAAAATTTGTGTTTTCAAGTCAAGTATATAGAGCTATTTCATTAATGGCTATTTTTTAAAAATAAATTAGAAGATAGAATTCACTGTTAGTAAGGTTAAAGTATACACAAATTTCAGCCAATATAGAAATGCATCTCTTCAGAGAAATACTTTATGCCTTTTTCTTTCCTATCTAGATCACTTATAGTTGATATTTATTCTAAGTTGAATTATTCATTTCAGTGTAGAAATTGTTTTATTTAAATATAACCACAGTTATATATATATATATATATATATTCATTCTGTAGCTTTCTATTTTAAAATATATGCAACTCAAGCATGGTGACATGTGCCTTTAATGCCAACACTTGGCAGGGTAAATCAAGAGGATCATGAGCACAAGGGCAGTCTAGACTACTAGCCAGCCTGTGCTATATAGAAAGACTTGATAAAAGAAAAAAAAGAAAAATTATAGTCAATGCTATTATTTAATGGTTGCTATGAGTTCTGGTGTTCTTTGGAGCATCAGGGTGAAATTACCAGCAATAATGGATTATGTATCTCAAAGTAGAAGGGAGGGATTTTGATAGATTCATCATAAAGAAACTGTAAATGTTTAAGGAAGTGAATTGGCTAAGTACCAGTAATTGATCACTCCCCAGTATAAATCTGAGCCAACGTATCCCACAGAAGCTAATACATATATATATAAATAGACAAATAGAATATTAAAACTTGACTTAGAATTATCTAGTTTGTTTTTACAGCAGCAGAAAATTTTATTGCATTTTTGCAGAACATTTATTACTCATTGACAAATATTTCCATTCCTGTTGACTTTGACCGAGTTTCCCCAGAGCCATGCACTTTCCTTCTGGGCTAGCATTTCTGAAGGGCAGAGTACCTATGCCATGTTGTCACAGTCCTGTGGGTTCTGAATTTCCCAGGTGAGCTCAGGTTCCTGATGGAAAGTTGCCCCTTTGATTCCCACTTCTCCCCTCCCCCCTGGCCCTTGTGGAACTTCTGGACATTTAAAATATTGCTGATTTGACAAGAAAAATACATCATTCTGTTCTTCCACCTGCTGTTTTGATAAAAAGATTCAACATTCTTACAATATGCCCCTTGGTGATTTTATTTCATGCGTGAAGTATTTATGTAGGTATTTTTATCTATTTTTGATGTTCTCTTTTCCCTATTGATATGTTGAACCAATTTATACATAGGGATAATTTTTGGAACACAAAGAATGTGTCTGCTCTGTACTTCACTGCATCAGTTTTAAATGCTATGGAATTTGAAAGATCCGTGTTTTCACTGAGCCTTTTACATGCACTGCACTTCTTTATGTGAAGTAGGTTGCCAGTTGAGCCGTTACCAGTATTCTGAAACATTGTTCTGAAACAGCTACTACGTTTCTGCAGCTGAGCTGCTGGCATGTGTCCCTGTCCTATTCTCTGCTAATCTTCTTTGCTACACTTTCTTCTTTTATTTTTATTATTATTTTAGTTTTTGGCCTTTTTGAGACAGGTTCTCTCTGTAGCTCCAGCTGGCCTAGAACTTGCTATGGTAGGCCAGGATGGCTTTGAGCTCAAGCTCACAAAGGTCCCATTTTCCTATTCGATTACAGATGTGTATTAAAATTGACCTAAGAAATATAGATTGGCTGGTTTAATAAATGAACTTAGCATAATTTGGCATTTTACTTTATGCTAATGAACCTCCCCATTCAGGAATTTGGCGCCCCCTTCAGTCCTTGTTTTCCATAATTACGTTAAATTCAAAACATACAAAACACACATAACTATGATTTTTCAATTCCTTGAAAAGTATGTATTGCATTACATTTACATTTTTATAATATATTACTTCTGATTGTAGGTGATGGCGAGACAGGAAAAGATCTCTTGCTCGTGCTCTATTCCTTTGAGTATGAGATGTTTCTTAAAATTTGGTAGTGAGAGCATTCTTTCAGAGAATCTTATACATTTCAGGGAGATCGTTGTACTCCTCAGAAATAAAATTCATTATTTCATCTTTCTTTACCATATCTGTTGTCATAATTTATTTTAGGCTCATTTAATTTGATTACAACATCATCTAAGGAATGGAGAGATTGCTCGGGGGTTAAGAACACTTGTTCTTTCAGGGGACCCGGGTCCAATTCCAAGCACCCATGTGGTGACTAGTAACCTTCTGTGTCTTCAATTCCAGGGGACTGCATTCAAGTGCTGTACTTACATACAAGCAGGCAAAATACTCATACACATAAAATAAAAATAATAAATAAAATATTTTAAAGCATCATTTGAAATACTAGTTATCTTCAGAAATAGTAAAAACAGTTATTGCAATGTTGACAATGTTGTTTTTTTCAAACTTGGAGCAATATGCATTTTTGACCACTGAGCCATTTCTCCAACCCACCCAATGTTGACATTTTCAGTATTGGTAGGTGAGTGTGTGTGTGTGTGTGTGTGTGTGTGTGTACTTGCTTTAGACTGGATTTTCCTAAATAGCATACTGTACCGTGCTCTGACTTGAACTCAGAATTTTTCAACTTCTTTTTCCCAAGGGCTGGGATTCTTGGAGTATGCAAACTTGTTTGACTTGATCTTGACTTTTGAGCATAAAATTTTCTGTAAATTTCTGGCATTTCCCCCATTTTAAGTTAATAGTAAATTCAACTATTCATTGTTGTTCAGTTTTTATAGTTTTAGTAAGCGTAACTCTTGATAAATGCTTCTCCAAAACATGTTGAAATCTAGTAAAATTGCATTGTTTAATTTCCTAATCATGCAATAAATTGCATTGTCTTGCTCAATTTCATAATTAGGTTCAATTGTCTAACAGTTTACTCATAAATCTATGTTTAAATAAATAGGAAAATTGTCTGATAACTGTGTTCCCCTGTTTAATTCTGTTATCAGTTATATTTGAAAGAAAACACAGTGGTTGAAATGGAAGGGGACCTAGACATTAATTAACCCATTCCTCATCTTGTAGATTAGATAACCAAAGACAGAAGGCAGGAATATTAGAAAATTGTTGTATTAGCACAAAAATATACAAAATATAAGTAACAATAAAATGAAAAAAAAAAACACCAGAATGTAAGTAGTAAAAAAAAAAAGTTCAATTAGCAGATTGTGTGATTTAAGATTCACACAGTTTGGCAGGCAACTTTCAAAGGAAAGTTGAATAAAATGAGAAGTTGCTTGGCAGTCATTTACCTCTATAAGGAGCCTTATGGTCCGTCTCCATGGCAGTCCCTCCCCTCTGACTTCCTACTGTACTTTGAGGCTATAGTTACAGAGACTGAACCTTTCTTACATCCCCTCAAGTAGATTGTGCTTCTTAAGATTCATCTCTGGGGTTGGCAAGATTCCTCAGGGGGTAAAGGCACCTGATACAAGCCTAAGGCATGAGCTCAATACCATGAACCCACATAGAAAAAGGAATTGACTGTCTTTTCAAGCCGTCTTCTGACCTCTGCATATATGTGTAAACATATGCATGTCCCCCCAAGGCATGAACAAGTAAATAGTAATAAAAAAGATTTAAGTTCTGCTCTTCTTTATGTTTTTATTTCCCAGCCCACTTAATAGCAATGTAGTCAATATTTGTTTCTTGGTAAAATTATTTCCTGAACCTTGCTAATTACCTTTATAGCAAAATTCAATTGATTAAATGTTGTAAAGAACTCATAATCTGTGGTCAATTTATCATTACTGGAGTCATCCGTTCAGCAGTGTTCCACCAGGAGAATTAAAGGGCTGACTGTTTACCTAGAAGTTCACTGATGATTACAAGGGGGGATAACCAATCCCCTTGTGCAATTCTCAGGCTTAGTCTTAAGCCCCTGGATGGGATTTCTTAGCAGCAAAGCATGCATTGCATTCTAAAAGAACTTTAAAGCTCCGGAGTTTGTTGAGTTACTTTACCTCTTTCATCTGCCACACTCTCCAGCATTTGGCAGTCAGATTGGGCCATTTGAAGGTTATTTTACCTGATTAAAACTAAACAAATTCAGAGCTAAATTGGGAGCTATTCATTAGTTCTTAATTTTACATTATAAGTGAAAGTAAACCTCAACAGAAACCACTCCACAAGTCTTGCTGAATATGGTAGGCAATACAGAAAAGTGGGATACTGTTCTTTGAATTCCAGAGTCTAAGCACTTGTGGAATTAAAAGGCATTGTTTTTCTTCCTTTCTCTCTTGTCCTTAATTTCCGGTGTGGTCTCTATACTCTAAGCCTCAATTTTCTTTCCCTCTTCAACTCATCTTCATCTGAGAAAACAACAGCTATAGATGGCCTCATGAATCTATTTATGTGAGCATTATTTAGATCTGAAGAACTATTCAGTGCTTGAATCCAAATATCATGTTGTAGGCAGTGAGGGGCAAATGATGACTAAGCCTGAGAGATATCCTGTTGTCTTAGAAAGCAAAGGAAATTTAGTCATCAAACAAACACACCCAGTGAATATACCCTTACCAACTTGGAATCATGCTCCAAACTTAGTCCTGAGTTAGGTAGGAGGAGACCTCAGGTGTGAGGTGGTATAAAATACCCGTAAAATCTTTCTAAGAAGTTCCTTTTTAGCAGAGGCCTGAAGGGCAGCAGATTAGGTGACATGAGGTTCAGACTCAGGAGGAAGCAGGGACCACAGACTGCAGAGAACAGCGTGCCCAGATGCACGGCTGCAGAAGGGAGCACTGACACCTGAAAGTAGGCCTTGCTGGCCAGAGCATGAAGGAGCTAGGCATGATGAATATTGGTTTTGACTACACAGAACTTTATAGGAAAGTAGGTATAAGGAGATATGGTATAGGGGAGGAGAATGATGGCAGGAAAGGAAACGTATTTAAATAATGCCTGCAGTACGAGATTTATATATATATATATATATATATATATATATATATATATATATAATTGTGATTGTATACAAATGTGTAATAAGTAATATTATATATATGAGCAATGAAGCATAGTTCTTAGTAAAGTATCTAAAACTGGAGAACAAAAAAGTTGTGAAAGACTGAGTATTTAGCATGGTAAAGAGAGAATGAAAATTGGATGATTAAAGAAATGATTAAGAGATGAAATCAGAAGACATGAGTAGTTGTAGAAATGGAAGAGTAAATATTGTCTAGGTGTCTGGTTGCTGTCTGCTCTGAGTTGCCATTTTTCTGGGGCTACCTATGTTCCCCACCTCTGCACATGCAACGTGGGCATGTCTGTCATTTCAGTGAAATACTCTAACAAGCATGGCTTCTGTGTGGTTGAATCAATGGGTACTTTTAAGTGCTCATTAATTTATCTCTAAGCACCTGACATTTGATATCATTTCTGTGCAACCCTCTCTTTGTATGACATTCATGATATCACAGTTCTGTGAGTAATCTAGTCTATATCTAGTGCCTTAGAAAAAGAACTGCAGACTTATTTTCTTCTATCTGTTTAATAAACATTGGTATCTTAGATATTCTTCTAAGAATGTCTGTATGTACTTAATTCATCAGTGATGAAATAGTGACTTCCTACCTATCAACTTTGCAGTAGATCCCTCTGAACTATACACCTCTGTAGTTGTTGTGTCTATTTATATAACACAATCTGTCTACTCAAACTTTAGTCCAAGCCTTACTAGCCCCCACATCTAAATATCTATTTTTCTTATTCTTAGTGATATGACCTCTGAATTTGTAATTTTGATACTTTCTAAGAGGCAGTGGCAACTTTTTTTCTTTCTTCATGTCTCTTTTTAAACTTCTGTGAAACTTTATTCTTTCTAAAATGAGAAGGAAGTGCCAATCTATCTCCTGACTTCAAGGATTGCTGTGTTCATTTGTGATTTTTATGCATGTGTTAAATATTGTTAATCCCAGAGAGCATACCCAATTTGGCTGGCTTCATCTTTAAGCAATTATACTTAATAATCCAAAGAATCATTAATTGATATGTTCTGTATGAAATATACAATGATTCAAGTAAAAATTATGAAAAAATAATGCAAAGACTGTGTGTACTCAGGTATTCTTCCTCCAGAATCTGAAGCAATGTAACTTCCCTTTGGTATTCACATTGTGAATAATCAGGATGTTTTTTAATGGAGGGTGAGTGGAAGACAGACGCAACATCCAATGACTAAGTTAAGTTGCAATCCTAAAACTAAAGAATAGAATTCATTAAATGTTTGGGTTTGAGACAGGAAAAATGATTATACATATGGTGAGTCAAATCTAGATGAATAGGTAAGTTGTTGTTTTTCTATATGAGCTAACTAAACTATTTTGATGTAAAACTGGAAAAAAATATTTTTCTTTACCCATGACCAACTCACCATTTGATAGGTACCAAAGTGAGGTCAGAAAGTATGATACTGTAGGTGTGGACAGTAGAGGTATAGATTCTTGCTATGGGTGTCTGAGAAGAGGCTGTGAGACAGATATTTGATGCAGGTCTTGAAGTACAGACATGATTTTGAAACAGCATATGCATAATAGCTTTTAAACAAAGTGAGCAGATTGCAAAAACATAAACTGAAAGCTCTTATGTACTCAGTGTAAAACGGTCTGGTGAATATTGTAGGGTCAAATTCACATATGCAAGGTAAAACATACATGAGCACATTTATATTTAGGTGCAGAAATGGATACAGATGTTTCTTTTGATTTGTATCTGTGGCCAGGGCTGGAAGTCATCCAAGACGTGAGTTAGAAACTTTGTTACAAGATATCATCCCTAGAAATGGTGATGGTTCTGCATTGCCATCCTTGATATTAATGAAAATGGCTCTTTGAAATTAGCACACTGTGGGAGCAATCGTTTTCTGGGCCAGAACTGAAGAAAATCAGAGCTTTTTGGTTTTGTAGAAGATCAGAAAGTGATTTTGACTTACTTGAGTAGGAAAACAGGAAACTTAATTGGATGACACAGATGGTACACATAAGTGAAGTAAAAAATGACTGGTTTAGATTGGTAAGGAATCAGAATTACTCCAGTAAGAAGTGATGAATTTGCTCAGTCTGGGACCAAAGAATGGTGAGGAGACTGTGTTGACAGACACTGCAAGACAGCACCATTGAGCTAGAGGGTGAGCAGTTCTCCCTGTTTGTCTGGAATGCTGTCACCACTAGGAGGCATGGACTCTGAATGGATGGCTGGAAATTTCTTTACACTGAGTTTCTTGTCTCTTGGAAATTCTGATGTTTTCACTTTTTTTTTCTATTGTACTATTATAGACTTTCACCCCATTACACTTATCTTCAGGAACAAATATCTATCTAAACAAACAGAAATCAACAAGGCCCGGTGCCTATAAATTTGTGTATAGTGTTGTCACTGGTGTGTGAACACCACATCCCTCATTCCTCTCAGATGTACCTCAAGACGCCTTATCAGAAAGGAACTAGACTTTTTAATAGCTATATGCTGGTGATTCTATCTCATCTTTCCCTTATCACACAAGTTGAGAATTATTCATACGGTTTTTCTATGTGTCCAACTTTACATTATTAAATATATTTGACATTCTGGATTCTGTGACCATCATGGGAAAGTTGTTGATAGAAGATTATATCGCTTTATAAGAAAGCATTTTATAACTTTGTAATTTTGGATTTTCCTGCCCTGGGAATACACTGGCCTGCTAAGCTCTAAATTCTGTCCCAGAAATGTTTACAGAGGAGTTGAATGACCATCTGCTGTAGAAGAAAATGCATGGGAATGAAACAGTGACCTTTCTCCCCCACTGACAGCTAGGATCTTTGGTGATGTGGTATGATAATTATCTGTGAGAATTACATATAAGCAATGGACATGCAACAATGAAACTCCTACAAAGCATCAAATTGGACCTCATGTTTTTGAAAAATAATACTACAGGAAAATACCTCAGCATGGATTTCCCAGTAACAGGCTGATAAGCAGCTGTCCAAGCTGTGCCCCATGCCTAACTGTGCTTCCCTTTCTGGTGCTTAGGAGTACTGAGAGAATGACCTGAAGGAACCTTCAGATGAAACTGGTACCTGAGTGTTAAATTGTGGCCTGCTCTGGGCATTCAGAATCTGCCATTTTAGAACAAGTTGATGATGAACTACTGAATTAACCTCTAGAAGAACAGATTTATTTAAGAGTTGCTGAGGACATTTCTAATTTCCAAAAATATGTTTAATAGCTATCCTTATTCCTTAACACTAATGAGTCACTCTTTGAGGACTACTATCTTCCTGATCTTGATGCAGAGTAAGGAGCAGTACCAATCCACAGGCAGATTTCTATAGGGCCACATTCGGCAGCGTGGAACTTCTCATGCTAGACTTAGAGAGTTAAGGATACCATGTTCATTTCCAAGTGATAGAGCAGAACCAACATTCAGTTAATAGAAGGCAGGCTGGGAATATGCCAGTTGGTTCACAGAATTTGTGCCAAGAACTAGGATGATTAGAATAAATATCAACAGGGTTGTTTGAGTCAGGAATTGATTGGTCAGGCTTTGATGTCAACAATGATGTGTTCTTATAGGTCAAATGGCATGGTAACGTGAAGCAATGTTAAAGGGCTCCACATGTGCATATCTCAGACATCAGAGATTATTAAGAAATAGAGAGGCTGGCCAGGCATGTTGGTGCATGCCTTTAATCCCAGCACTCAGGAGGCAAAGGCAGGTGGATCTCTGAGTTCAAGTCCATGTAGTGAGTTCCAGGACAACTGCAGCTATAGGAAAACCCTGTCTCAGAAGGTTGAAAAGAGAAAGGAAAGAAGGAAGGAAGGAAGGAAGGAAAGAAGGAAGGAGGGAAGGAAGGAAGGAAGGAAGGAAGGAAGGAAATAGAGAGGCTGTAGAGAGGTGGTAAAAGGCCCCTCTTGGTAACATGGCACCATGTCCCTGCATGAAGATACTTTTAGAATGCAATACTCGAAATGATTTTAATGATATGTAGGAACATTTTGCCTTAAGCTTTTCTTTTTAATGAATATGAAAACTTACCTATTATCTTTCATCCTATTAATTTAGGACAATGTAGATTTTGCTTTTCTTACACTTGGCAAAGGACACAGATAGCACAGTACCCATACAAAGTCCACTCCATCATTTCAGTGTAGAAATTTATGCCAGTTAAGAACATACATGCACACACCTGGTTCAAAGTCTAAAACTTGAAGTCCAAGTATGCTAGGCTGGGTCTCCCTGTTTAATCTCCCTCTCTGTACATTAGATGATTATAGAGGATTAGAGATCACAAGCAATGATTGAAGTCAACTAACCAATGGCTGTGTTGACTGAGGTGTGACATTTCCTTCCTTTCGTCTTGCTTCAGTGAGTTCTTCTGCCTTGATGTAGGTTTATATTACATTCTACATCTCCACTGAGTTCCATCTAAGCTCTCTGTGTTTGTTCTTTTTATGCAGTTCTTGGATTAGACCTTTTGTTAAATTTCTTTAAGCACCTAATGCTTAGTTCTATAAATCTGCCAAGGAAGTAAAGACTTTTTATTTCACCAAGTAGCTGAAAGACTCATTTAGTCCTCATAGCACCTCAGTTAGTTAAGTACTATCACATGTATTTTACAGGGAAGAAAACAGGCTTAGGGAAGGTAGCCACACTGAGCTGTTCTGAAGCTTACTAATTGGGAGGATCAGATTGGAACCTGGATTCTTTTCTTCAGAATCTCTATACGCTAGTCTTCCTTAGTAGACAGAAATTTTCTGTGTTGACTAGTTATATGACTAAGATTTTCTCAGATTTTTCAAATGTCAAAGTTAGATACCCATGGATGTCACATGTCAAGATATCTCAGACTGTTTTCACAAGATATTTTATTTTCATGCTGTTTTCTTTTACAATCAGGGAGTTATGTTCACACTGTATTCAGGAATATACTTTATTTCCTGAACAGCCACATAGAACTTAGGATAATTATTGTTAGAAAAATGTTGGTTTTCTTTCACACATTATGACCTTGGAAAATATGAGTCATTCAAAATGAAAATGTACAAAATATTTTATTTATTCCACTTAATTTTCCTGCTTTGTTGTAGAATACTATTAAATAAATTCACCCTTCTTTTTAGAAAATCAAGCCAAAACTTAAAGGATCTTAAAATACTACTTGATAACATAGAAAGTTGAGTTGACATAGAACAATTCTGTTAATATTATGCATGTATTTATATATGTAAGAAATGAAAAATGAAGATATGTGTGTCCTTGTGATTACTAAGATAATAAAATTAATCTCAATTGCATCATGTGTTCATTGATAATCTTGTAACAATCTCTCTACTGATATAAACACCATGTGTTCTGCAGGTTCTCCTTGTTATAGAGCCATTTAATTGGCTTGTATAATGGTTAACATATGGAAAAGCAAATGTCCATACAAGAATATATAATTTTTAAAGGGAAAAGGGAAGGTAATATTTTTTAGAAAGCATGAGAGGTGGCTAGGAATGTGGCCCAGTGGCAGTGCATTGCCTAATAATCACAAGACTCTGAATGTGGTCCCTAGCATTAGAAGGAAATAGAAAGAGAATGCCCACATAGGATCAATTTCTGTAAGCTGAAGATCCAGATTAACCTCATCTGATTAGAATATTCAGCCAGCATTATTTATTTTTAGCCATAAACAGTGATCAGATTTGCAGATAAGGAAATCTCTACAAATGTATTACAAAAGCATATGGTCTGTTTTGACGTAATTAGTCTGTTAAGCCTCAAATCAGTGGATGAGGTTTGGGAGATGGGGTGGGGATAAAAAAACTGTTGCCCCTTTCCAATAATTCACAAATGTGCAAATTATGTGTCAGATATGAAAGTTGAGGCATTGTGACCTTCAAGCGAACAAAATACCTTTTCAAGTAAGCCATTTCCATGTACATTAATAAACGGAACAATGCCCTTCAAGAGCTAAATAATGTAAACCTCTTATTTTGTCACATGGAAATGGAAATTGAGAGTACTTTCACTATTGACGTATTTAAAATAATGCCTGAAAAAGAAATAACATATAAATCCATTGAAATCATTTTGTTGCTCTAAAATAGTAATCCAAATACATTTGTTATTCTTTTGTGATTCATGCAACCTATATGTGATTCCATTGAAAGTGAATTTGTTTTAGATTCAGGGAGTAAAATCTCCAGTATGTTAAAGTATATAATAACTAAATAACAACTGGCCAAATCAGAAAAATGTTGTTTGTAAAAATGTTCTGTTACAGTAATAAAGACAATGAAATATTTTTTTAGATGAGGAAGAAAAACCCCAAAACTGTGGGCCAGTGAGATGGCTTAGAGAGTAAAGACACCCCTACCCAAGCCGGATAGCCTGAGTTTGACACCTGGAATCCACAGAGTTGAGGGAGTGACCAACTAGAAGTTGCCCTTTGACCTGTGTATGTGCCATGGAGCGTTCTCTCACTCTGTCTCTCACATACAAACACATACACACACACATACACACACAAACAACATAAATAAATAAATTTTAAAAAAGCATTTTTTGACACCAACCCATGTTATACTAGCAAGAAAAATGTTGTATAAAATGGGGTTCCAAGAAAGGAAAAACAACTTTCTCAAGTCTATTTCTTGAGCTAACAAATTTGTAAATATTGGGCTTAGGTAATGGACATTATGATAATTATTTAAAAGAACACCCATTTCAGTGGGAAAGTGTATAAAAGCAGTAGTATAAAATAAATTTGGGTGTCAAACTGGCTGCCACAACATCAGATAGTGCTCACTAAATTGCAGTAGAAAAATCAAGATCAGGAAATAATATTTAATTATCTTGTATTTGTTCAGCTTGGAATCCCAGCATATTTGATGTTGAATAAAACATGAATGAGATACAGCTATGCTTAATGCAACTTAAGTGTGCATAATAGACCTATGGGAAATAATAAACCAATTACAAACTTAAAATAAACCACAATCAAAGGAGATTCCAAGAACCTATTAGCATTCGATCCATAGATAAACTTTTTTCCCAGTCTCCTAAGAGCTGCTTATTATGGGTTATATATTGATACCAAGAGAGTATGTGAGGCTTACTGATTCATTCTCCAGAATCTTTTCTCTTTATACAATTCTGTGAGGCCTATTTTCATTATTTATTATAATAGGTTGTCTGAACGAATTCATTAAATAGGTATCAGTGACATTTATAAAAATTTCCAATGAAAGGGAACGTACTCTTCCTTGTCCAGGATTGCAAATATTTCTTTATTTCCTTGGTTATAGGAACTAATTTCCATTGTTTGGAATTGTACTTCAGGTGGCAAACCTTGCATGTTCCATGTCTGCAAATGAAGATGGAATTAAAATCGTCAGAATTGCAGCTAGTCACCTGGAAACCCTGTGTCCACAGGTAGGATTACGAGGTTATTGCCTCTCTTGGGTGAAATTACGTCTATTCTTCATAATGTCACAATCGTTTAGATATGAAAAATACTGGTTTTAAACACGAATGAGTGAGTGTTTCTCAGGTCATGGTTTGTCATTAACCAAGCAGCTATTCCTGCAGTTCTCTGAGATAGTTCTGTGGGGTTTAATATGAGTCTGAGTCAGACGTCTTCCAGTAGTCTGAAAATGTTTAAGAACCAATGGAAATGGGCTCAGTGAATCCCAATAATTAGCATTAATTCTTGACTCATTTTGCTATATTCCTTTCAGTGCTGCTGAGGGAATGAGGTTAAGGGGCTTATTTTGTGAGACCTACCTTTAAAGAAATATAATTCAGTGTAGATCATGAATTCTAGAACATATAACATGAAAGTATCTTATTTAATTTAGGGCTTTTACTTATAGACTAGCAAATTTGGTGCTAGAGAAATTAAGTAATGTATAGGTGCTAATTATAAGCCAATAGCTCTTTTATGAATAAAATAGACACAGACAAAAGCTTTAGTAGAAACCTCTGTGCAAGATTTTACTACTTGAAACTGTGAACTCTGCTTCTTCTGAGAAGGGTTATGCTTTAAAATGTGAGTAGAGTTGAGAGCTGGCACATCCCTGTGATCCCAACACTTCCGTGGCCTAGAACCAGAATTTTGAGACCACTAGGTCTGGGCTCTGTAGAGCAAGACTCTTATCTTATCCAACCCAAACCAAACCAACTTGTCATCTGAAGTACATTTAAAAGACATATTTTCTAAGTAGTCAGAAATATTTTTCTTTGAGCAATTCAGGAGTTTATTAGCATCTGATAAGCAACATATTTTAGGAAATTAGTTTTAGATAACTAGTTCCCTTGAACTCATGAAGCAGAATAACAATAGGGTAGTATTAAGTACTAGCTACAGCTGTCTTAGGAAATTCAGAGAAGGATATGCATACATACTTCCTGAAAAGATCACAAATAGTATAAGGATAATGTGCTAAATTTTTGATTTGCCTTACTGACAAATTTCTAAGATATCTGAGAGAATTCTAAGATATTCTAACATAGTGAAGATACCCACTTCTTTGGATTTAATGTTAATTAACAGATAACTAGCAGGACAGCCAGTAACAGCAGTCTTCTGTAACATGGATAATCATTCTTCTGAGAGCTCATAGGGAACAATATATAGCCCTGAGATTTCTAAAGTAGTTGAACCCATTGAGCAACGTTGCATCAGTAGCCTCTGAATGTTCTCATCTCTCCACACTAGGCTGATACTTGAAGCTGTTATGTGTTGAAGTCTGTTCTCAGTGCACAGACTATTAAATATCTTACTGAATTTAATTGACAATTACCCAATTTATAGGCAGAATGTTGTTTTCCTCACAGGACGAATATTTGGCTTTCTGATTCCGTAATTTGTATATATTCTTTGTTGATTTTATTAAGAGAGAAAGGGGCTTTTAAATTACTATTCTTTGATAATATGAATACAATGTATTTATATAATTTCTATCCCCCCTAAAATCCTCTCTAAATCCCTTTGGACTTTCACTGCATTCTGCTCCCAACTTTATTATTTCTTTTTCCTCCTCCTCCTCACCCTCCTCCCTCTTCCTCCTCTTCCTTGTCCTCTCCCTCAACTCCCCTCCTTCCCTCCCTCCTCCCTCTGCCCCTCCCTCCCTTTTTCCTTCTCCTCCTTCTCTTCCTCCTCCTCCTCCCCCTCCTCCTCCTCCTTCCCTTCCTCCTTCACCTCATCCTCCTCCCCCTCATTCTTTCTGCCCTCCTCCACCACCATAGATAAGTGAAAACATATAGTGTTTGCTATTTTGGGTCTGACTGAAATCACTTAACATGACAATCTCTACTTGCATCCAGTTTATGCAAATGACATATTTTCTTTATGTGTAAAATCATTGCCATTTTTCACTTTTTGTTCTTTCATATAATTTTCAAGAACAACTCATAAGTGTTGTAAACCCATGCTAGAATTTTCAAGTGAAATGCCAAAGTGTTTGGGTTTTAGATTAGTTTAGAGATTAATTAAGTTAATGAATCTTTCTTTCAACCAAGTTGCTACATATATTCCCACAAGCACATTGTATGTGTTTCATAGCTTTCTCTCCATTTGTATTATTTCCTAAAAAAATCATAGTTAAAAAATATATGTTAATAAATATATTTTAAAATGCTGTTGACTTTCTAAATTTATCTTCATATCAAACATTTGCCTAAAGATATACTTCTATATCTTAGTTTTCCTGTGGCTTTGCCATTTGATGCATAGAAGGTACCTAAGTCACAACAGAGGCAAGATGGGGCTCTCGTACCTAAAAGCCTTCTTCATCAAAGTTCCTTCATTGTTCCCAGGATTGGTTGATACAACAGCCACTGTTTGCTACAGTGAAAAACTTGTATGCTGGTAGGGAGGGGGAGTTGTTCTGTTCTTTATTTCTGTGAATATTCATTGAAAAATGGCTATGTGACAAGCTCTGTTTATGTATCTGGAGAAACGGTGCAATTCCATAATTTTTGTAACAGGCCAAAATGCAATATCTGTTGGGTGTTCAAAAAATAATTATCCAGCATGTAAATGGATGATAGGTTTCTAAAACTGCAGACCACCCCATGTTCACAGAGGATAGGAAAGCTTTCGCTAAAAGATTTGTGATATTTTTTCTTAATGTCATGTATCGTTTTTTCTTGACACAATAAAAAGACAGTTATTAGTTCAGGTTACAACTGATTACTGTAGATATGTTAATGCAGTGCTTAACATAAATACACATATTTGTGTGTATGTGTGTGCATCTGCATGCTCATCAAGCTGAGTCATGGGCTGTTTTCTCTTTACTTCATCCATTTCATTGTTCTGCTCATAATTTGTATAAAATATTGTTTTTAGATGGGATCTCACTGTGTAACCCTGATAGAACTGGAACCTGCTAAGTAGAGCCATCTGGCCTTAAAACTGCAGTAATTCTCCTGCATCTTCTTAATGAGTGCTGGGATTACAGACATGTAGCACCATCCCCAATCAAGATTATTTTATCTTAAAACTTTTAATTAAAAAGTAATAGGACAAAGGAAATATACTAACTGACAAAATCTATCCCCCCAAATCTTTACATTGAAGACTACAAATCAAAATTATCTATGAGACATAATAGACATAAATATTAAGCCAGAGGTACTAGGTACTGTAAACTGAATTGAAAATAGATGTAACGGAGTAGACATAAATTAAGAAAAAAAATGTGACTCTCCAGAATGCTCAGAGGTGTTAGTTGATAGATGTTTGCTATAGCTGTCAGAGAAAATAGTATGATTTAACATGTTTTCATCAAAGAATGTGTTCAAAAATGATCCTCAAGCTTCTCTGCATTTAACACTGATTTTTAAAGCTGGATATTTTAGATGATGTTTATACTGTACATTCTGGAATTAGGAATTACTATGCCTGAATTGTGGCCCAATTATGTGTGCGTGTGTGTGTGTGCATGTGCATGTATGTTTGCAGTTTGTCAACGCCTGTTGGATTGTATAAAGCACATGCCTTCTGGAACTAGCACAACTCCCAGCAATAAATGTGTACATATTTATGGGTACAAATATATAAGTAACATTTTTAAGCAACAACTTTTGTAATGACCAGATCATACCTGCCCTAAAATTTGTAGTCATAGAATTAAAAGTTATTTAAAGAAGTTGGTCATCTTACCTGAAGATAGTTGTCTTCACTCATTTTAGGTGTCTGTGTTGACTTGGGAGTGGGGTAAATCCAAGTCGGGGGAAGCTGACACCAGGCCATTTGTTGATCTGATTGAATTCACCTCAGGTTCAGTCCATCGAATCATTCAGGTTCCCACTGTGCTAAAAGGACTACCACTGAAATACTTTGCGCAGGTTCAGATGGTGTGTTTCATGGATGGCCGTGGGCAGTGTGTTTGGCAGACAGTGTCTTAAAATGTGTCATGACTTTTGAAACCATGTTATATGAAAATCACATAAAAACAACAGAAATTTTTTAGCCACAAAAACATATGATTTAGAGGAAGATGATCACTGTCATCAAACTGTTAAATAGCTCTGAAGCAAAAGACTGGTTCTGACAGGCCCTAAGGGGCACAGCTGCCACCTATAAACAGAATCTGGAAGGAGACAAAGAACAACTCTGTGTAGAGACAAGATTAGCACTTGGCTGTCCTGACTGAGGTTGAACTTGCAATGAGAAGTTTGGTACTTCTCAATGTCACAGGCATTGACTGATGTGGATGATGACTATATGTGATGATGCAGAAAAGCATAAGCCTAGATGCCTTGGAGAGCCCACACATGTAATCTAATGAATCTAATCTTTGTGCAAAGGAGAAATGTGATCTGGGTGATGAATGTTGAGGTTCTATAGTGACTGGAACAGTTGTACTCCACCCCGTGGAAGGGTAGAACTATCTACAGACTCCAGTCCTTATTGCATTTTAAACAACTGACTTAGAAGTGTACTTATTAAAGTCAACATTCTGAATTGCATAGAGCACAAGACACACAGATATGGATTTCAATCTGCTAGAATATGCCCATCACTTAGACTAGTGTTTAAAAGTTGGAATTGAATAATGATAAATATGAAGCTGGACTATAAGTAAACCCTATTGCAGGAATGGACAAGAAAATCATTGCTTATTGAAAGGCCCAATGCATCAGGGGTTGAAAAAGACATTTATTAACTAGTTAAATGAATTCTAAACACAAGTGCATGAGAAAGTATTTTCATGTGCCCTGGTACAATTAGGTAAGATCACAAAGTAGAATTTATTTACCATTTTAATTCTGAATGTGAGTACTATTTGTTTATTAGTCATCAATGTGTTTTATCTGTGGAGAAGATCGAACATAATAGTCTTTTATATTTTTTATTTCAGTATCAGCAAAAGAAGAGTTTCCAATTCTATATAAGTTCTTCTTCTCTTCTGTCTTCTGCCCTTACTTTTATAAAAGTATATATAAGATTAAAAGTTCAGAAAATTTAAGGTCTCAATTTAGACCTCTTGACTCTATAATAGATGATAATATGATGATGACTCTACAATAGATATAATAGATTAGATGGAATATTTTATAACATTAAAATCATTGGTGCTTAACTTGTGGAATGAAGGAAAATTACATATATTCGGTCCTGGGTTGTCTATGTATAGAGTGCCATTCTGTGATGTGGTCCTGTAGTTTGATGGTAGACAGAAAAAGAGTGAGTGGTTTCCAGACATAACAACTATCACCTTATAACTGGATTGTTTGAATAACAGCCAAATAGACTGTAGCTAACCAGTGACACTCAGGAGAGAATTTTCATTTTGGAGATGTAGTGGTATAACTTCTAGATGATCTTAAATGTCTTTTTTCAGTGAATGAGATTCCTTAAGACTCATGATAGAAACCTAGACTGCTTTCCCTTATGGTGAATGTACTCACTCAGGCAGGTGCCCGTATGTGCTTAAATATTCCAAATTAAATCAAGTTTTGTAATCTTTGTCTAACTTTAACCAATCTCTAGTACAGCTTCTCTCTTTTCACTTTCATCCTTCTTTTTTCCATTTTTTTAAGCTGAAAATCTCATTCATGAACAAGATGTGCTTTGGTCAAGTCCATCCCTGTCACCTCTCACCACCACTATTCCCTCCCAAATTCCCATGCTATCTCTTGTTTTAACACAAGAAGTGCTGCCAACATGGTGTCCAATGATGTCGTAGCCCAGTGGCTTGGGAAGGGTCCTCACACCCTGAGAGTGGTGTGCGCATGGGAGACAATGGAATCACAAGTCACTTTTCCATTAGTGTAAAACATTCCAAAAGGTCTCTATACTGCATCTGGAGAGCAGGGAAGAAGACTGCCTCATGCACAGAATCCTGTAGAGGATAATAAGGAGAAAGGAGGGTGTGCACTGAAGTTCACGTGTATTCATGTTTAAACATGAGCATATAGGAGGAGGAATTTTTATTCAAATGATATATCTGAAGAAAGTTGCCAGAGGCCTAGTATGTGACTTTAGAAGATTGTATTCATCTATTTATTTATTTATTTTCTGTTTATTTACCTATTTATTTATTTGTGTGTGCACATGTGCAGAAATCAGAGGATGACTTTTGAGTGTGTACTCCCTCCTTCCACCCCGTGGGTGGCCGGGATCAATCTCAAGTCATCAGGTAGTGTAGTAAATATCCTTTCTTGCTGTGACATCTCACTGATCTCATTGGTCCTCAAGGCATGTATATTGAATGAATCAGTACATTTTAATGATCTGTTTTGTCATTGCTGTTGTTTTAGGTGGGTGTGGGAGGTGAGTCGTAAAATGTGCAAATTCTTCTTCGTTCTCTGGGAATTATAAAAGTTCTAATAGGATGCTTTGCCTGATGACATGCCTGTCCCGACTAGAGACTGGCATTATCTACCCCGAGTGAACAGGACTATGTTGTTGCAACAAGCACTGATTCTCACAAGGTTATAATGTGTGACTTCACTGAACACATGCTTCAAGAAGGACATTGGGCAGATTACATGAAACAAGTCCTGTGTTTTTTTTTTTAGGTGTGTGATCGAAAGTTTTCATGTCTGTGAGTTGAAAGCAGCCAGCAGTTTTCTAAGTATTGTGTTTTGGGTGGAGGAGAAAGTTATGTTTTCATTCATTCTTCGTAGATGATGATGGAGGTTTTGCCTGTAGCTAAACAAGATCTGGTTCAGATAATCAAGGTGAAGTGCCTTTATTCACCAAGCATCCCAGGCAATCATGGGAACTTTACTATTATGTCTGGGTTATTTTCTCTTCAGAGAATGAAAAAGAATATTGTAAGAGTATCCTATAATAAGGGTAAAAAGAGATAAATATTTCCAAAATGCTATTCATAGTTAAGTAATTGTTCACTAGCTATAGACTGGAACTTTGAAATCTAGACTGGTTCTTTCACATATGTGATGCAAATATGAGAATGTTTGCTTCCTGTCTGGAAAAACTGTCAGTGTCTCTACAGTACCATTCACATCCTCTTCTAGCCACATAGACAACTACTTCCTTCTGGCTCTGAGAACACTCTTGTCAATAAATATACATCATACTTCTTCTGGTGACATCCATAAACCTAGGATGAGCCAGGGTCAGGGAGCAGAGGTAGATACTAGAGCAGTTCTGAGAAGTAAGTTTCTTAAGGTGTGAGTTCAAGAACAAGGAAAATCTAGAATGTATGTCCTAGAAGAATAAATAGAAATCATGGCCAGAAAAATTCAAGTGAGGGAAAATTTGATGGTGACTTAAAAAGAAAAATCTTCATATCAAAGCAATAATTTTAGAGTTAGACACAAATTAGAGACTACACCCTTTTTATTTTATAATTTTTTTGTTCAATAGCAATGTTTAGTTAGTTTTAAAGAGCAAAGGTTTATTTCATTCATAGTCAAGAGTTCAAGATCAGGAAGGCCCTATTGATTTGGCCTTGGTGAGGGCAGCTGTGAATAGAGGGTGATCATGGCTGGGGGGAGTACTCACATTTCAGCCATGAGTACAGAAAAGACAGGAAGAGTCCCACAGTCCCAGTCACAGACACCTCTGACAACAGAAAGCACACTCTTTATACCCTGCATCTTGCAGATCTACAGCACCTCCCCATACAACAATCCTTGAAAACAAGCCTTTTAGCACATAGTCTTTGTTGGATTCTAAACAAAACTATAGCAAATTCCCATGAACATTTTTCCATCCCAGGAGGTCTGCTTCTTGAACAACAACTATGAAAATGCCTTATGAGATTTGTCTTGTTCTGTAGGCACCCTGGGTGACCCTCAACTATCCCACGGGCGTTTTCCATAGGTAACACCATTCTGTGTTCGCATATTAATGCTTTGACTTGAGCTTGTGTTTCCTGAGCCACCTGTCATGTCTTCCTTTTTGTGGGATTAGTGAACCTGGCATGAGTGAATTCAGAGATGGAAAGAAAGACTTTGTGCAACTACTAAGAGTATAGTTTGTTACTAAGATGCTGACATTGACACATTTGCCATCATGGACAATATTTTGCCATGTAGAAAAATAAAGAGCTCTTTGTACATGAAGAGGTTAATAGGAACAGAAAGTATCCTAAGTTCATGGTTGTGTTCCAGAGAAAATGTCACTAGATTTAAAGAGTGTTTTGGGTAGAGGGATTCAGGGCTGTAGGGGGTGTTCTCACAGAAAACTGACATTTTCCATAGGTCTTAAAGGATAAATAAGAGTTTGGCATTTGGGAAAATTTAAAAGAGCACTCTAGGAAGAGAAGATAGAGAATTTATAACATAAATTGAAAGAAAAAAAAGAAAAGTGTGAGTAATTGAATCTGCCTAAGCCACATTATCCTTTGACTCATGAGCTTTTGACATTAGGTATAACAATGATTTCGTTGTGTGAAATGGTCACAGTGGTGTGTGTGTGTGTGTGTGTGTGTGTGTGTGTGTGTGTGTGTGATGTACGGGAGAAATTTTACATGTGCCGTAACACATGTGTGGAAGTCAGAGGGTAACTTAAATGGTATTAATTTTCTCCTTCCACGATGGGTGGAAAACCCAATTTAATTCAGGTTTTCAGGTTTGTGTGGTAAGGGATTTTACACACTGAACCACCTTACTGGTCCCTAGCCCAGTATTTGTAATAAGCAAAAATTCCTCCATAAATTTCTAAGTATCCCTAGGAGAGCAAAATTGTGTAACTTGAGAACCAACAATGAGGACACAGAAGAAAAGGTCAGTTAGGACCCTTAGTGACAAGTGAAGCTTCAGTTTAGTGTATTTATTCCAATCTCTATGAATTTTAATGACATCTGTGCAGCTGTGCATTCTGAGCATTAATGTGGAAACTGTGTGTCAACACAATAGGAAAAGGAGAGTCTGATAGCTCTTACTAACTGTTGTGTGCTCCAAACTGGATCTGGATTAGGTCTGCAAGAATAAAATTTTATAATGCAGAGAAACTCCAAATATACTAAAAATTGATCAAAGTTAAATAAATTTAAATGATGGTGAATCTGCATGTGAAATCGGATCAATTTGATATTTTTAACTTTAACACCTGGGAAGATAATGGTCCTATTATTAAAACTGAAAGTGAAATGATGGAGTCACCATAGAACAAAACAGTGTAAACACTAACACACACACACACACACACACACACACACACACACACACACACACACTGGTACTGGATCACATAGACTGACATTCTGAAAAATAATACTGTAGGAATTTCAGATGGCACAGCTAGACAAGGTTGCCACTCACAGGTGCCAATCGGAGCCATAAAGGTGGGCTTAGATTGCTAAAGGAGAAAAATAAGATAAAAAGAATAAAGCATAACCACAAGACACCTCAAGAGACAAGAGGAGAGAAGAGGAGGCATCTCAGGCAGAGCTTTAGGCAAAGAAAACCAAGTCAGGAGGGACTGTTGGAAGCCTGGCACAGGTGAACAACTTCAGCACCAAGGCCAGCAACCCCAGCAACCCCTTCCTTGGAGAGAAGTCAGCAATGATTCTAACAAGAGAAGTGGCTCTTGTAAAAGGAGAGGATATAGGTCAGAACTGCAACTCCATTCCTGAAATTGAAGTTAAAAAAAAAAAAGTAGCAAAGGGAAATGCTGAGTGACTAATTCACAGGTAACTATAGATTCCTCCGTACCAATGATTTCTAGAGGTTGTTTCATCACTGCATTTATTTCTAGATCAATAAAGCACATCATTAATTTTAGAACAACTCTATCTGTGCTTCTAAAAGAAATTTTTGATTCAGTGAACCCTGACTCATGGAACTAAGAAATAACATAAAATAGTCCGGCTTATTCTAAGTAAATATGGCATCCTGTACTGTACTATGCGAAGTTTACACAATTTTCAAAATAACTTTATGACTTGAGATTTTCCTATGTAAGCAGGAAGGCAATGTTAGTGTTCATATCCTGAAACAGAAGTCTGTTAGTACCATGATATTTAACCAAATGCAGGTGCCGAAGGCTGTTGCTTCCAGAAGCTTTGTCGTGAGCATTAACGTGACAATCTTTGTGACCTCATGTTCTCAGTGCTTTTATATCTGTCATGATAATTTTGCTGACCTGGAGATCTTATGCAGTTTCAAACAGTTGTCTATTCTTTTCCTTGTGGTGTGACAAACATGGAGAATTATGGCCTCTCATTTTAAGCATTGTAACTGACAGTGTCAGTGACCCCTGAATCCCAAATGAAATTCAGAATGTTGTCTATGTCCTCATTAAGAGGTGGTTTTTCCAACTCCATGTCACACTGTACCAAAAGATCAGGACTAATCGTGACCCCTGGACTCTTGAAATGGTTGAGACAAAACCCTGGGAAAATCAGTTTTAAAACAATAATGACACAGAGCTAAGAATAAAGGTGTTGGATGTGATGAAACACATTGTAATCCATGACACAGGAAGCTGAGGCAAGAAGATCATAAATTCAAAGCTACCCCCAGCTACACGGTAGCACTCTGTCTCAGAAAAAACAGCGATGAAAAAGTTAAAGACATTTTTGAATATAAGTCAATCCTTGTTGTTGCTTTATTCTGCAATTGTAGCTTGTTATGAGGCATTCATTGTAGGTGGTTTTCTATGAAATAAAATGTTGGATGACCAGACAATCAGAGACACCTCAGGCAGGTGATTCATTATCACATAGGCCCAGTATAGAAGGCAGTGTGTGGGGTCAGAGCAAGGACAGAGAAACAAAACTGCCTGGGGGCGTGGAGGCTGTGTGACCTTGATTCCATAGAAAGGATAGGACGCTTCTAGGGAAATGAAAGAGTGGCAAAATCTTGTTTCACTGAAGTAACAAGAGGACATTGCTTGTTTTAATCTTTAAAAAGAAGGATTAGCCTCCGTTTTAACCTATTCTTTTAGAAATAGCACTGTGTATACACCACAGTAAAATTCCCTTCTATGAATGGGTAAAAAATGGGTTAAATAGTTCAAATACACTTTTAAAATATTTTATTTTTTATTATTATTTTACATGTATGTGTGTATTGCCTGCATGGATGTAAGTGTACCCATGTTGTGCAATGCCTGTGGAGGTCAGAAGAGAGCATCAGATATCCTGTAACTGGTGCTACAGACAATTGTTAGCTGCCATGTGGGTGCTGTGAACCAAACCCAGGTGCTCTACAGCAGCAACCTGCATTTTTTACCTCTGAGCCATCTCCAGACTCAAGTTCCAGTATGCTTTTCCTTTCATCTTGCTGTATGAAAGCTGCGTTAAAGCCTGAAATCTCCTTCAGAATGTACATTGAGTAACTTCTGATTATACCTCTACCTTCCATCTAAGGAGGACAAAATGTCATCCCTTGTGCATCTCAGATAAGGCGAGTTAGCATATTTATTACTTACAGCAGTCTTCTTACATCTAAATTGATTGGACTAATTTAATGTATAAAGAAGTTTGAAACTGTTAGGTCACACGAGGTCAAGGAATAAACAAATAAATACATACTTTAGCATTTAAGAACTAACTTCATGATTTTAGAATTAATCACTCAGTTTTATTTAATTTATCTGATTGTAAACATAAAAGGGTATAAAAAACATAGCCTAAGATTCTTTCATTTTGACATTGAGTACATGTGGTTTTGGGCTTGTTATTTCAGAATTTCTGGCCTTGGCCCCTTGCAAAGATGACAAAAGTATTTGAAGTCTGTGTGTCATGGTTTTATTACCACAAGTCTTGTAAGTTTTTTAAACTGTCATGCTTAGTAAGACTTGATCTTGGAGAGGTTGTGTTGTCTTCTATAACTGGGTCAAAAGTTAGATCTTAACTCCTGTCTTCTGAAACAATTCCCCTGTTTATGTAGCAGGAACTCCCTGAGACAAAATTTGGTAGATTTATATGCTAATTATGAGATTTGTGTACAATGTTTTCTGAGAGGGATAGGTATCAGAGAATTTTGATTAAAAATTAAAAGCATTTAAGGGCATTAGCTGAGCACAAAAGAGTGAATTTCAAGATAATAGAGCAATGTTTGACCCCTTTGACTTCGAACACTATGATACTAGAAAGAACAATTTAATTAAATTTAAGAGGGTGGATTATTCGTGTTTGGTCTATTTTTCTTAAAAATAATCTTTGTATAAAACCCCCTTAAATGGAATCCACTGAATTATACTTTCTACAGTAGTGTTTCACTGTGAATAGGATCTCACTTTACTTTATATTTCAGGCTGCCCTCAAATTCTGAATTCTCTAGTGTGTACCTCCCAAATGTTACAATGATAGGCACCTCATACAAGTTGCCAAAAATTTATTACCTTGAAACAAAACATACTCTTTTGAATACTGTCTCTTTTTAATTAATAAATTATTTTAAACAATGCATTTTTCTTATTATAGAGGAAAAATTGTGTTTCATCTCAATAGCTATGTTATTTTAGTAGTGTGTTAAATTTCCATCTTCTCTTTAATTTTCTTTTGTGAATAATTTCTGTATCGCTCATGACTTTAAACCATTTCACACTTTTTTTTCTAACATGACAAGTTATTAAATACCAATGAATAATTGAATGTGAAGTAAGTAATTTCCAAAGCATTTAGCTTCTTTTATAAGTAGCATAGAGCCTCAGAGGGATTATGCTTTCTTTCACGCACACAGGGGCACTGTTGATTATTTTTCTGGACTTATACTGAAGATTTTTAAATCATGTTGATGAAAGATGCAGGTTGGAAAAGTTACTTTAATATAAACTGAGTGCATCTCTGGAGTGCATGGACACACTGGGAAACTCACGCTTTAAGATCTTCAAATTGATTTTCTAGATCTATTTTCTAGAAAAAGAAAAAAAGAAAGAAGAAAGACAGGCAGGTAGGAAGGGTGGGCAGGAAGGAAGGAAGGGAGGAGAAAGGGAGGAAGAAAGAAAGAAAGAGGGAGGGAGAGAGCGAGAGAGGGAGGGAAGAGGGAGAGAGGGAGGGAGAGAAAGAACAAACCTGTAGCCAGTTTCCAAGGCTCTTTTATAAGGGGAATACTGGTTGCCATTGAGCTTCCTTTTTATTCCATGTTCAGCAACTCCAGTCCACTTCAAATACTACTCTACTTTCCAAAGAGTATTGTTTAATAGAAAGAGATATTCAATAGGTTAAAAAAGTCATATTAAAGGTAGATCCCCTACCAATCTGAGAGAAGGGCTTGGGATAGGAATGCTGACTGTAAATTGAGGCACACTAAAGGAAAAATGAAAGACATCTAAGAATATCACAGCTCATCAGTATAAAACAGATTATTAGCATTCCATGAAGAATTCTTGATTGCATTCTTATGTAAATCCTTACATATGTCCATTACCTGGGAGGAAAGTACTCATTAGCCAAGCTTTTCTGGTAAACTATAAAGATATGTCAGCCATCTTTCTATGGAAGCCTGCTCCTCAGTACAATGCCAGCTGCCAACAAACCATAATCTGACTTGAGTGTCTGCCAGATGTTTCCTATAAATCATGAGATTAGAAGACAAATAATGAAAGCCATTCTTAACAAAAGCATAGTGAGATCAATCTTTGCTGTCGTTTCTACCCTATCTTAAAATAGGGATTTCATTACCAATAATTACTAGAAACACTTGAGGGAGGTATTTATCCTTCCAGTCATTCCACAAATATTTAGAGACTAGCTACATTTTCGACCCTTTCCTAGACACTGAACATTCCTAGGCACTGAACATATATCACTAAACATGTATGTAATTATAAGCTTGCATCCTGAGCATAATTAGTAATAAATATGGGAGCAAATAATTTTAAGATGCTCTCTTGATTGTATTATTACATGTAAAAAGCTTCAGATATTTAATAGACACAACTTGATGAGTTTGGAGGTATGTTTATAGCATGAAAACATGGCCTCCATCAAGAGAATTGATGTATTTATTACCCCCACCAAATTGTCCTGTACCTCCATGATATGGTGGTGATGATGATGATGACAGTGATATTCATGATCTGTCAAGAACATATAGCATATGAGCTAACTTATTAAGTTTCGAGTTAATTATTAGGATTGCATAATTTCAACATTGTTCCCTAGAAAGTGCCTGGCAATAATGATCCTTTTCTGCTTGTTTGAGTTTAACAATTTAAGATTATACCTAGAACCATCTGAGAGTGTTTTTCCCACTGTGTCTTTTTCGTGTCACTTTGTGTCTGCCAGGTTCACCATGCTGCTTCAGATGGCAGGGTTCATTTAATTTTACAAGACTGAATCTGTGACTACATTAATATAGAGTTTATTTACATGTTTATGGGTATTATGTTGTTTCTGTATTGCAGATATAGTAACTCAATTATGAACATGAGATCTCATTTAGATTCTGATTTCCTTTCAATAAGTGTCCAGAAAGGCCAATTCTGGGTCACATGCTAATCCTTTTTTAACTTTTTGGGCCATCATCACTCAGATTCTTTTCCTTAATGGTTGCCTCATTTGTCATAGGAACCATACTGTGGGACGACCCATGCAAGGTTATATATATATATATATATGTTCAGTGTTAATGGGTGGAATAATCCATATGTGTTTGTTAAGGATATCCAGCCTAGGATATTCCTCAGTTTTACTTTGACATTGATTATCCGTGTACGATCTACTCACTGGAAAATGTGGCATTTATGCCCCTCACTGTCACTCTATTGATAGTCCTCCCTTCATATCTGCTAATATAAGTTTTTGTTATATTTAGATAGTCCTATATTGGGTGTATACATACTCAAAACTGTTGTTTGCTGTTGAAAATTGGTACCTATTTCATTTAGAGCCCTTCTTTGTCTCTTTTAAAAGTGTAGAGTTAAATTTGATTTTGTGTGTTGTTAGTAATTCTTTAAACTTAACAATCTCTCATATATCGCATTGAATACCTTTTGTCATTTCCTTGTTCTCTCTTCTCTTGTGTCCTTGGTTTCTTACGGCAGCATAGTGTTGAATATTCTTTTGCTTTAATTTTTCTTAATCCAGTTACTTTATGTCTGTCTATTAGGAGAATTTAATCCATTTACATTTAAAATCATTATTGACACGTAAGGACATACTATTGGTATTTAACTAACTCTTTTCAGAATGTCTACTCCCTCCCTCCCTCCCCTTCTCAGTGGACTCTCTTTATATTTAGATGATTTTATATAGCGGTATGTTTTTATTTTCTCCTTTTCTTTTATTTATCTACCACAGGTTTTATTCTTTGTGTTTTCATGAGCTACACAAAATGGCTTCTAGTTATAACAGTGTGTTTTTAAGTTTAGAACAACTTAATTGTATTTAAATAGGAAACCTCTACAGTTTGGGTTTTATTTGTCTGCTCATGCTACTATTAACATCACAGTTTCCATCTTCTCACATAACATACTGCTTAATGTTGTTGAACCTGTAGTTAATAATGCTTTTTATATTTTAATTTTACTCATTTAAAGTGACTTGTAAATCACATTACATATTTGAACATTCTGGAATTTGATTTCATGATTCCTAGTGATCTTCACATCTTTCTCCATTTTCAGGTTGGCTTTTACCTACCTCTTATTTCAACTTAGAGAACTGCTGTAACATTTTTTTTGCATATTTTTATTGCTTTTTAAATTTTAAAATGTATATCTCCTACCCTCGTCACACCTCTGCCCCACTGCCCCTCACAGAATCCTCCAGACAGCTGGTCATTTTACTCGTTGGAACTCACAGAAACAGTGACAGCATGTACAATTCCTGGAAGACTTGTCTCTCATTTCTAAAGGAGGACTTTGACTGGCAAAGTAGCTTGATTGTCAAATTTTTATTGTTCCCCATTTCAGCACTTTGAGTAAAATATCCTACTTTCTTCTAGCTTGTAAAATTTTTCCGGACAAAACTACTTTTGTCTTACTGGGGTTACTTTGTGTGTGAGGAGCTGTTTTTCTCTTGCTGCATGCAGAATCCTCTGTCCTTGAGTTTTGACAGTGCGTCATGCTTAAAACTTGTGTACATCCAGTCTGAATTTCCTTGGGAATAACGAACCTGGATGTCCATTTCCATCTCAAGTTTGGGAAGTTTTCTGTCACTTTTAATGCATTTTCTCAGTCTTCCTTTTTCTTGCCCGTGTCATATGTTCCCAATGTACTGCTGGTTTGTATGATGACGCCCATATGTTAGAGATATGTCCTTTATATTTTCTATAGGTCAATAATTTTAAATACCTATATTTTTACCCATCAATTCTTCACCTTGCAATTTTCTGTTGCATTTATTTTCATTTCTCTCACTGTATTCTTTTTTCCAGAATTTCTCACATTGCTTTACCATTTTTTTAAAAAAAAACTTGGAAAGTTTTTGCTTTGCTTTGTGATATAATATCTCATCTAGATGTCTAGGCTCTCATAAAAATCGTGTTGGCAGTATTTAGATGATAAAATTGGTATTCCTGGGGGAGTTTGGGGTCTGGGACATCCTATTCCACCATCGTGATGTCATCACTCAAACAGAGTATTTTGGGTTAATACTAAATAGCATTTATGCAGCTTTGGTATGTGAGAGGAATTTATACAAGAACTCATCATGTGCAATAGACTTGTGTGGAAGAGGCTAGGATTTGTACCTTGTTAAGAAGAAACCATTCACTATTTCTTAAATTCTTATCCTTTCTGTCTTTTACCTTTCTTAATTACATGGTCCTGAAAATTCTCCTTGACTTTGTTTTTCTCTTGATCCTCTGTGGCTAAAGAAGCCAGGAAACCTGTCTTTGACCTAGTATCACCATAAATGTGACAACCTGGATCTCTGTTACTTTTGATTTTCATGACTGTCCTTTCTGGCTTCCTTCCTAGCCCATTTGCCATGTGTGCAGTCGCTTGCACTCCCTCTCCTTTCCTCCCACACTAGACATGAGATCATCCAATACTTTCTCAGCCTCCACTGTGTGCTCATAACCCAGCAGCAATGACCAGGGCTTCCATACCTCTCACTAACATAGATATGGCCCTTCACCTTCTGAAGTTAGCAGCTCTGTTTGTCAGTGCCTCTGCTTCAGCGATTTCCACAACACTGTAGGGGACTTACCTACTTTTATTGAATTCCATTTCTGCTGACACTCCTTAAACATGCTACTGATCTTATCATTTCCAATCAATGATGTGGTTTAACATTTTATATATTTGACAAGAAAGGTCTCCGGTAAATATATATATATATATATATATATATATATATATATATATATTTATGGAAATATATATGTGTATATATACTTATGGAAATATATATGTGTATATATATTTATGGAAATATATATGTGCACCTATATTTATGGAAATATATGTGTATAGATATTTATGGAAATATATGTGTATATATATTTATGGAAATATATGTGTATATATATATTTATGGAAATATATATGTGTATATATATAGTGTATATATATATTTATGGAAATATATATGTGTATATATATTTATGGAAATATATATGTGTGTATATATTTATGGAAATATATATGTGTATATATATTTATGGAAATATATATGTGTATATATATGGAAAAACTAAATTTGAATGGTTCTACAATAAAAAATTGAACAAGTTAACAGAAACAATTTTAGCATAAAAATAAATTTTATCCTGAGTATTATTCTTTACTTAATTTTTGTCAGAAAAGCTAACATTTATTGAATATACATTATTTCTTAAGCATAGTAGTAAATATTTATAATATCTTATTTGTAAAGTTCCACAGGAATGATATAAGAATTTGTCATTATAAGGATAAACATTTATAATATCTTATTTGTAAAGTTCCACAGGAACTTTGTGAGAATTTATCGTTATAAGGATCCATTGAAAACCCAATACTGTGACTAGGTTTGTGATCAGCATAAATCTATGAAGAGCGGATGTTGATGTTGTATATGGCTGAGTCACAAGTCATCATATCTTGCCAAGGTGGAAGAATGAGTCAGAAAACAAGGAACACTTAACAGCAATAACTATAAAGTTTATGTTCTAACTAAATGAATCTGTAATATCTATGACTTAAGATTTTCTTGACTGTAGTTCATGAGAAAGATGACTTAAAATTCCCCAAAGTGAACTGATTGGAAGAGTAAGTTAAAAGTGAACAAAGCCCACATATTCCTACAAGTATAGCATCCAGATAAAGGAAGGTAAATTACTTATATATTCTCATCAACCAATTCTTATTCAAAATAGTGTATTCCTTCTGATTATTATATTTATGTGGGATTTGAAAAAATACAGAATGTAAAATGATGACAACCAAGACGAACTATTTATCACAGTTAACAGAATAAGGGAGAATTCTGTGAGGGAAAATCATTGCTCTATTGAATTTCTTCCACATTGGAAAAAAAACTAGAAGAATTGAAAGCTATAGATGAACAAATACTCAGAACGAAAGGTAGATATCAGATCAATATCAAGAGTAGCTCAACAATGGAGTGTATTGCTAGGAAAGACCATGTTGCACAATGTGTAGTGGTATTCCTGTAGTCCCAGTACTCAGGAGCAGAGCTAGGAATATTACCATAAGTTAGAGGATACACTGGCCTACCAGGCAAATTTCAGGCTAGTCTGTGCTATAGAGAAAGAGACCACCTCAAAATAAATAATTAAATAAATAATAGATAAAGTATCATCTCTGACCTACCACAGCACTTTCTGTCTTCAGGGATTTGAGGATGTTACTCTCATTCTAACTCAGGTTACCCTTAGCTCTAAAGGTCTTCTTTCCCCTCCAATATGTAGGTACCCCTATAGATCATGTTCAATAACAAAAGTTCTTAATTGCTCTGCATTCCATGTGCATTGACAGTATTTGTCAACACCACCCCTCCCAATGACGTCCTCAAGGGGGGAAATGTTTTCCATACCATACTGTTCTGAACCCAGAGCTGGAGAGTTCAATAAATACTTATCGATTGACCAGTATTTTTCCAACCTTCGGTGTCTAATTTCTTTCACAAGGGACAGGAACAACTGTCAGCAAAATAGGATAGAAGTGTTTGTCTTCCTTAATAAAGGGAGAGAAGAAAATAATTCTTATTTAAAATCACTCCTACTAGTTTAACTGTGTTAAGCAGAACTTGGCAGGGAGAACTAAGCCCAGCGGTTCTGGATTCCCAAAACAACTTGAATGCTTCAGATATATTCCAAATGCTATTTCTTTTTATTTATTTATTTTTAATTGAATGTTTGTGTTTTTCATACAGAACATCTCAATCAATCTTAATCACTTTTATACCCACTTCCTCATTGGCACCCTCCCACAGCCTCTGCCTCCAAATGTAAACACTCTGTCATTTGTGTTAAGACCTAATTGACCTTTTGTGTTCCTGCCCCTTTGTTTCATGAGGGAGCTTCATTCATGAGCATTGAAAGTTACATTAGTGTCCTCTTTACACTTGTTCTATGTTGCTGAGCCTTAGGTATAGACATTGCATTGTAGATGTGCCTCTTAGGCTTGGACAATTCACAGACAATGTCTGTGTGGATTCCTTCTGGCACTCTGTAGTGGTCTCTGTCTGCTGCAAAAGAAGCTTCTTTGATGAGTTGAGGCTGGGATACTTGATGTCTCGTGGAGGTCAGATTCAGGCACTCTCAGACAGTCTGGAAATGTCTGGACCCCTGGTAGAGGGCTGCGGAGTCTCCAAATGCTGCTCCTTTTACATGTATATATAAATAAGCCATTTTCTTCATTCTCCATTAATCAAGTATATCATAAACAAATGGTATATATTTCATGGTATTTATGATTATAATTCATTAATATTATTTTTAGCCAAAGTAAACATAGTAGACTATAAGCAATTTTAGCATTATCCCCCACACTATGAATCTGTTAAAACAGATGCTGAAGCAAATTTAATGAATTTTGGGGGTTTCACTAAATCAAAAATAAGCTGATTTCTAGCTCATTTTTTCAGTTCCTGAACATTATAATAGGGTGTGTGTGTCTGTCATGTTTCTTTAGGTTTCTGAACTAATGCATGTCCACTTGGTTTATCATACTGCCTAACCATGATTTACCTCTTTCTCTCTCTCCCTATAGAACCTCCCTACTCACTCCCTATTAAAGTACCCCCCAATTTCGCCTGATAACACTTGTCCCCTACTATCCCCCTCTCAAGCTTCTTCCGCTTGACCCCCACGGTTCCTTTCCATCTGCCTGGCCCCTGTACTTCGGATATATACTCACATCAAGGAATTTGGAGAAAGAATCCACACACTGGAGAGAACGGGCATCAGTTGTTGTTCAGGGTCTGGGTCATCACACTGTAGTTTCCATCCATTTACCTGCAAATTTCATGAGTTTGTTTTCTTTTAGGCTGAGTAGAGCTCCATTGTGTAAGTGTTCCCTGTCTTTAAGAATCATTTGTTAGTTGGGCATTTGGGTTGTTTCTGTTTCCTATCTCTCATGAAAAGAGCAGCAACAAGTATGGCTAAGTGAGTATCACTACAGTGGACGTTGAGTCCTTTTAAATACCAAGGGGTGATATTGCTGGATCACATGGTAGATATATTTGTTGTCTTTTAGTTCTCCACACTGATTTCTACCCTGGTTGGACCTTTTTGCAATCCCACTAGTGAAGAATGAGTGTCCTCTTTCTCTACATCCTTGCCAACATATGGTGTCCTTTTTTTTTTTTCTCTTGATCTTAGTGATTCTGAGTGGGGTAAGATGAAATACTCAAACAGTTTTAATTTGGGGTTTCCTAATTATTAAGAATGTTAAACCCTTTTTAAGATACTTCTTAGCCAATTTCATTTCTAGCTTTGAGAACTCTCTATTTGGATCTGTAACCCATTTTTTTTAGTTAGTCATTTGTTTTCTTGATTCTTTGCTTTTTAAGTTCTTTGTATATTTTGATAGTAGTCCACTGTCAGATGCATAGCTAGGGAAGGATTCCTGTTCACTTGATTAGTTGTTTCCTGTGCTGTGCAGGGGATTATTAATTTATTGAAGTTCCATTTGTCAATTGCTGACTTTAATTCCTGAGTGACTGACTGATGTCTTGTTTAAAAAGTTTTTTCTGATACATATATATTATAAGATACTACCTATTTATTCTGATAGTCTCAACTTTTCAAGTTTCATGTTGAGGAATTCGATCCATTTAGAGTTAATTTTTGTGCAGGATAATAGATGTGGGTCTAATTTAATTCTTTTTTAAAATGTATTTTATTTAACATTATTTTATGTGTATGAATATATTGCCTGTATGTGTTTAAGGACACTTGTGCATGCAGTGCCCACACAGGTCAGAAGAAGGCATCAGATCCCCTGGAACTGGAGTTACAGATGCTTGTTAGCTACCATGTGGGTGCTGGGAGTCAAACCCAGGTTCTATGCAAGAGCAGTCCATGCTCTTAACCTCTGAGTCATCTCTCCAACCCCTAATTTAATTCTTATAGCATGAACATCCAGTTTTTACAGCATTATTTGTTGAAGATGCTCTCTCCTCTAGTATGTCTTTTTGGCAACTTTGTCAAACATCAAGTGGGGAAATTGTGTGAACTAGTGTTTGAGTCTTCTGTTTTGCTTCATTGATCTACATGTCTGCTTTTGTGAGAGAACCATGCTAGGTTTATGACTGTATCTCTGTAATACAGTTTGAAATCTAGTGTTATAATCCCTCCTCCATTGCTATTTTCCTCAGGATTGCTTTGCCCATCCAGGGTCTCTTGTTGTTCCATAAACATTTTAGAATGCTTTCTCTGCGGAAAATGTCATGGGGTCTTTTGTTGGGATTACGTTGACTCTGTAACTTATTTTTGTTAGGATTCTCATTGTCACAATATTAGTTCTACCAGCATATGAGCATGGAAGCTTGTCCATTTCCTTGTGTTTTCCTCAATCCCCCTCTTTAAAGGTTTAAAGTTTCATTTTAAAGTTCCTTAATAACTTTGGTTAGATTTATTCAGAGATTGGTATTGAGGCTATTGTGAATGGTAGTGTTTTAATCATCTCTTTCTCTGACTGCTATTAGTATATAGAAAAAGAAATGATTTTTGCAAACTTATTTAGGTCTTGCCACTTTTTTTGAAGTATTGATCATTTCCAGAGGTTTTGTGGAGGAACTTTTGGAATCTAGTGTATAATTTCCCATCATCGGCAGGTGCAATTTGACATCTTTTCCAGTAAACACCCCTTTGATTTCCTTCCCTTTTGTTGCTCTAGCTAGAATTTCAGGCACTATATTGAAAAGGAGTGGGTATAGTAGACAGCCTTGTTCATTCATGATTTTAAAGGGAATTATTTGAGGTTTCTCAAATGTTGGCTGTGGGTTTGTCTTTACACAGCCTTAATTTTTGTTGAGGTAGGTTCCTTCCAGTCCAAATCCCCCTGGAGTTTTATCATGAATGCATGTTGGATTTTGTCAAAAGACATTTTGTGTTTACTGAGATAACATGTTATTTTTGTCTTTAAGTTCTTTAGTGTGACTTATTACGTTTATTGACTGATATATATATTGAAGCATCTCTGCATCTTTGGAATAAAGCTGACTCCATCATGGTGGATGATCTTTTTGATATGTGTCTGTATGCAGTTTGCCAGTATTTTGTTGACAATGTTTACATCTATTTTCATTAGGGATGTGAACATGTAGATTTACTTTCTGTGGGTCTTTATCCAGTTTGGGTATTATAGTAATACTGGATTCACTACAGGAGTTTGAGAGTTTTGTCTGCTGTGAATCAATCTGGAATGGAGCTTTTTTGTCAAGAGGATTTGTATTTCTCTTTCAGTCTCCTTATTTAAGTTGTTGATCTCATTCTGGTTTAACTTTGGTGGATTTCATTGAGTCTAGAAATTCATCTCTTTCTTTGGATCTTATAATTTAATAGGCTACATGTTTTTAAAGTATCCCCTTATAATGTTCAGAAATTCATTGGGCATCTGTTAAAATGTTCCTCTCCTTGTATCTGATTTTTTGATCTAAATTTTCCCTTTCTTTATTTTGATTAGCTGGGATAAGTATGTGTCTATCTTGTTTATCATTCAAAGGACCAACTCTTAGATCTGTTGATTTTTTGTATTGTTTCCTTTGTTTGTATTTATTGACTTCTGCTCTGAGTTTTAGTATTTCATTTTGTCTGTTGGATTTGGTTTTGGTTTGTTCTTATTTTTTCCAGATTCTTGAGTTGTATTATTGTCATTTATCTGAGCTGTTTCTGGTTTTGTATTGTAGGCACTTAGGGTTATAAAATTCTCTCTTAGGGCTGTTTTAATGTTTCCCAAAAATTTTTTGTGTTTTCGTTTTCTTTTAGTTCCAGCAATATTTTTATTTTATTCATAATTTATCTTTCATCATTTAGGAGTATTTTGTTTAATTTTCATGAGTTCATGTAATTACTAGAGCTTCTTTTGCTGTTGATTTTAACCCTTATTGCATTGAGTTTAAGTAAAATATATGGAATTATTTCAAAATTTTTGTGTTGCTGTGTCTGGTCTATTTTAGAAGAAAACTTTCATGGGATGATGACTAGAATGTATATTTTGGGTGGAATATTCTGTAACTATCTGTTACATTATATGATATCATTTGATTCAGATGTGTCTCTCTTTATTCTTTATCCAATTGACCTGTCTGTTGGAGAGAGTGGGTTATGAGTGTCCCTTACTTTACAGAGTTTTGGTTAATTTTTGTCTTAAACCCCTGGAGTACTGTTTTTATGAAATTGGGTGCACTATAATTGGTGCATATTATGTTCATTATTATGTTCTGTTGGCCAATTGTTCACTTGACCATAATGTAGTGGCCTTCTTTATCACGTCTGATTAGTCTATCAGATGCTAGAATAGCAATGCCTGCTCATTTCTTAGTTCCATTTGTTGGAATATTGCTTTTCCATCCTTTCACACTATGGTGGTGCCTATTCTTAGAAGTAAGGAGAGTTTCTTGTAGACAATAAAAAGATAGATTTAGTTCCTTAATCCATTCAACTAGCCTTTGTGTTTTGGTTGTGGGAACTTTGGCCATTGATATTTTAAGTTGTTATTAGAAACTGTGTATTGGTTGCTGTCATATATTATTTTCTGTTGGTCTTCAATTAGTCCCATTTTATGTTTCTGCAAGGACAAATTCATTGGTTTATTTCTGTAGCAGCTTTGGTATGGTTATTCCTTTCTTCCATCCTTTGTATTGATTTGAGTATTCTCTGTAGGGCTGGTTTGGTGGACATGAATTCTTTCAGTCTATTTATATTGTGTAAAGGTTTTATTTCTCCTTCAATGATGGTAGATAGCTTGGCTGGGTAAAGTAGTCTTGGTTGGCATCTATGATGATTTAGAACTTGGAATACATTCATCCAATATCTTCTGGTCTTTAGTATTGTAAAAGTTAGTTGTTATTCTAATGAGTTTTCTTTTCTATGTCACTCTAATGAGTTTTCCTTTCTCTGTCACTTGTTTTTTTTCCTCTTGCAGCTCTATGGTCTGTGAATTTAGATTTTTTTTTTTTTTAATTATGATTCGTGATGGTGAATTTCTTTTCTGGTCCTGTCTGTTTGGTGTTCTGTGTCTGCCTGGTGTCTATCTGTATAAACATGTCTTTCCTTAAATTAGGGAAGTTTTCCTCTATAGTCCTAATGAAGATCTAGTCAGCGACATTGACCTAAGATTATTCCTCCTTGATGCCTATAATTTGTAGCTTTGGTTTCCCATCGTGTCCCACAGCCCCTGCATACTCAGTTCCTCTGTTTTTAAGGGTTTTTCATATTCTTTGCCGGAGCAGTCCAAATATCCATCTTTTTCTTCAGGTTTTGATATTCTGCTTTCCATTTGATTCATTCTGTTGGTGAGACTCCCTATTGTGAGCTCAAATTGCCTTTTAGAATTATATCTTTATTTCAGTATAAATTTTTTCAATATTTCTATGTCTTTCATGACTTCATGTTTCAAATCCTGAATTGTCTTTTTCATCTCATTCAGTTGTGTATTTGGATTTGCTTGGGCTACAATCAGGAATTTAATCTCACACTGAATTATCCAAATTACTTGTTTGTGTGTTCATTGAAATACTTGAATTCTTTGGTCAAGTTTCTGATTGCTCTTTTATGTTTTGTATCCTGGGGTTCCTCCAGGTGATTCTCACTGTAGAAAACTTCTATAGGACTGGTAGGGTTTGGTGAGAGCATATTACTTTGGCTTTTTGTTTCATTTGGACTTTGTGTTGTGACCTGGACAGATGGATTTCTATGGTTTGTTTTGTGTCTGATATGAAATTCTAGCCTGCCTTGTTAGTTGCAGTTTGAATATACGTTTATTGTTGTTGTAGTTGTTGGAACTTGGTTGCTTTCTGATCAGGTATAAGTAGTTAGTTGATCTATCCTTCAGGTTCTCACTTTTCTTTCTTTCTTTTTTTTTTTCTTTTTTATGAATGGGCTACTCCTCTGTGCACGGAGGTGAGAAATCACAGCTAGCAGCTAGGTCTCAGGAATGTTGGAGATCATGGTGATGTGAACTTGTCTGTGCTGAGTCCAGGCTCACTCCCGAGTGCTCCAACAACACATCCCAGACCTCGTCCCAGAGGTAGAAGATTGTGATGGACACAGAGGGTACCGTGACTAGCTTAGCAGGATGTTCTCAAACCCAGCAGCATCAGGTCTCGGCCTAGTTCCAAAGTGGGGGAAGTTCATGACAGGTTGGGTGCATTCTGAATAGCTCCTTAGGGGAATGGGCCCAGGCTAATTCTTGAAACTAGAAACAAAGTAATTACTTCTTTTTTCTGACTGACCCCAGACAAGAGTCTCCTAACCTATTTTAGACCTTCCCCACTGACAAGGAGTCAAGGACACTACACAGAAAACCAGCTGGAATGTTTTACAAGAAAAGAGAAAATGTCAGTACACACAAATGTGACCGATTGTCTCCTCTATTAATTCCATGTCCTTCTTTATTTTCTTGGGAGCTGCTGAAGACACACTAACAATTCCCTTATTACACCTGGGTGGATACTGTCACAGAGTGCATTGATACAACTTCATTAGATAGCTTGGATCCTCTCTCCTGTTTGTACTCCTCTTCCTCCTCTTTTTTGTCTCATTGAGCATATAATACCCAAGGACACTTATTTGGACCTCTTACAATCCAAAAAGAAGCAACTTCAGGACAAATTAAACTTAGAGAGCACAGTAAAATTGGAGGGAAGACAAATACCACATATTCTAAATGAGATTGTTGAGATAAGTTGCCACATGAAAATATGAATGAAGTTTTTATTCTCCAGTAACATGACTTAATAAACTGGTGCAGTTGAATCGTTCTGCTATTTGAAATAAACACTTTTTACCTGACGTCACAAGCACAGTCTTTTTCATCTCAAATGCTCCTCCTGCCTCCTTAAGACTAGGCATATATTTTACACATTTTTTCCTTATTCCCTTTTGGAAGTCCAACCCCAACCGCTTTATGTCTTTGACTAGTCACAGTTCTATGTCCTTAATATTTGATGCTAATAACTTGCTGTTGTTTCCTCTCTATCCAAATATATTGGTACATTTTTACAAGTCTGTGGTTTAGAATTAGTAATGTAGTGATAGGGTGATTAATTAAATGAAATAACCAGTAAATTCTTTAAAAATAAAAGTCTTATAAGTCCCTACCTTGATAATGTAGGGGAGTCATGATAAAATGCAGGTATTTCAAGAATTGCATTAATCCAGGTATAGTGATGAATGCGTAAAATCCCACTCTGCACATTGAAGCAGGAGGACTATGAATTCAAGACTAGCTTGGGCTTCATAGGCAGACCTATCTTTAAATATACTGGACTGGGGAGATGACTAAGAGGTTAAAGTGCTTGGCCCACAAGTTTGATAACTGCCCTGTGGATCCCCAGAATCCACAGAATATTCTCATTAATACAGCAGCCTGCCTATAATTCCAGCTTTTGAAGACGGAGACAAGGATCTCCAGATCAAACATGTATACCCACACAAATGTGAGCATACACATACACACATACACACACATATATACACACACACACACACACACACCACATACATACATATGAAAATGAGAATAAAACAAAATCTTAGGAGAAATAATCAAATCTTTATAACTATTTGGCTTAAAAGAAGAATGTGTCTTGCTTTATTCATTCTTTCATGTATCAAACCCTATCCGAACTCTCTTGTATAAGGATGATATCACAAAGTCAAGCTCTTTGCCCTCAAGAAGTGTATGGCTTTTTACAAAAGGCCAAAATAAATTGCTGTATAATATGCTATAAGAACTATTACAGAAAGAAGAGAAGCAAAGCCTGGCCTGCTTGAGAAACCGGGTAGGCCTCTCAGAGTTTAGCAGATTATTAGCTTCATATACACAAAGAACACATCCTTTTCAATTTTATATTAATTTTGTTAGATTTCTTTACATGGTTGTCTACAATGACTATTGAATGAAAAAATGAAACCTAACAGAAAAAAATTACCTATTGAAATTACTGATTTTCAGATGCTAAGAAAGAAATTCACAAAAAAGCCATCATTTTAGGAATAGCTCTCCTTTATTTTAATATCCCTAATGTTTAGATCTGAATAAATTTTAAGGCCCATTAATGCTTACTGAATTAGTACTGTCAGAAATTATCATGTAATTCTTATAATCCAGGCTTTGTAGTTTAGAAATGGACATGATTTATCAAAATGCATTCATGGGAAGATGGAACATAAAGACTTTCTTCTGTTAATCTTAACATGTGCTGCTACACATCCTGAAGACTGTGTATAAGTCAAACTGACAAAATTTGAAAAGTTAGAGAAAACAGATCAGACTGGCTGAGGACTTAGGGACATAATGATGAGATCCCTAGGTTTTCTTGCATCTTACATATCCAATACTGAGAACCAAAGATGACAGCATCCCAGAGATAACAGAGATCAGAGACTCAAAGACATACATTCCAGTAACTTTGTCCTCAATTAGAAATTAGGGATATTTCCCATTGCTAAAATTTATCTGAGGGTCAGAGAGATGGTTCCATAGCTTTAAGCATTCATGTGCAAGCCTAGCAACTTGAGTTCAATCCCCAGAACCCATGGTAGAAAGAGAGAGACCCACTCTAGAAAGGTGTCTTCTATTTTCAATATGCATCTGCATGCCTTACCTCACCCCCACCAAGTCAACTGACACAACACTCTCTCCCACACAATAATAATAATAATAATAAAAATAAAAGGTTAGTTGTAGTAATTTAGAAAAGTACAATTAATAGCTAACCATTATAAATAAATAATTTTCTTGAATACTACATGGCTGACCTGCTTAAAAATTGAAGGAAGAGAGTATTAAAATAGAAAGGATTTTTCTACATCTGCTGATATCCATCTTGCTGAACTTTTTGTGGATTCCAGGTGGGTAAAAATGAATAGACAATTCAAGGATATAAGACAAAAGAAAAATTTCTCACATTTGGTTTTCATGTGACTGTTTTGTTGAACTCCCACAATCCTTTGCACAGCACTTTGTGTGAAGGGCTTAGAATATTTCCTGTAATCCTGGAGTGTCTCAGCTATTAATTTCAAAAAAGAAAATGCTGTCTTTTTTCTCATTAATGGTAGAAGACTGATGTTTCACTTGAAGCTATGGGCTGTGAGCATCCCTAGTCTTCAATCACATCATTTAGATGGCATTGGAATTGTGTTTTTGGCATTTGCTTATTTAAAAATAATGCACATCATCAGAAGTTTTTACTGTGCTTGCATTTTTAGTTGATCTACACTGCTAGACCAAAGACTGAGAAACAATCACTGAGAACATCAGTGGATTCTCCAAGTTTTGAGATAAATGTATCTCATTTTGAACTAAGAGGTTTATATTTCATGTGCCCCTGAGTCATAGAAAATGCTTCTGTCGTTTCTGTTCCAAAAGAAGACAAGCCATTTGCCCTAGATACCATAATCCTGATGCACTACCTCAGAATAGAGTGTTAGCCTGGTACATGGCTGTTTGTCTCGAGAGTCCCATCCTTCTGTTTGTCCTTTGAGGAAACACATGGGAAACTGTGCAATCCATACTCCAAACAACTGATAACCAGATGGCAAGTTAGCCTCAAAGTGGTGCAAATATTGTCTGTTTGCAATACTGATGTTTGCACGCGCGTGTCTGGTGGGTGACAGGGCAGGAAGGACTGTAGAGAGACTGCCCTTCTCCCGGGTCCCATGGAGCCAGGACAGAGAGCTTTCTTCAAGTCCCATTCTGTACTCTCTATGCAAAGAATAATGGATTCTTTTAAATATAAACCTATATTGAGGGTTTCTTTTTCAGTATTTTTAAGATGCAATGTGGAGCTGTGGGAGAAGGCAGAGGGCAGAGGGGAAATGATGCCAATATAGCATTCATAAATTCTCAAGAAAACAAAAATATATAAAATTAAATACTTGAAAAACTCAAAATCTCTTACAGTTGTTTTAGGTTTTCTCTGAGACCTAGGTCTCAGTAATTATGGGAAGGTATGCTGAACCCAAGGAACTAAGCCTTCTCAGTAGAGTAGCATAAAATAGATCCATCTCAGGTTAGATTGCTTTTATATAATCTCTTCCATCTGTGTCCCTGTGATGTGTACCTCCATTTGGAAAAGCAAGTGATTGCACTCACTCTTACTGCCTGTGGGGTGTGTAGAAAGGCAAGGAAGGGGCGTGACTCAGAGGCTGATCATCACTTCTCCATCTTCATTTTCTGTTACAGCACCACCCTCAAAAAGAAAGGAATGTTTTCTGACTCCTACCTCCATTATTTTATTAGTAATGCCTCTGCCTCCATCAACTCCTTAAATCCTGCTTTATTACTGGGATGACTTTTACACCACCCACATCTGATATAGATCATAATATCTTACTGAGGTACTTTGGATATCACCTCAGGCAAAGGTGATTTGTAGCCTAAACAATTGTCAGTATAGATAATAGCTGACGCACAAGGCTGATCTATTTGAGTCCTTGAAGCAATCATGTGTAACATCCTGAAGTTCATTCTCTTTAACCCAGCAGGATACTAACACTACTATCAAAGTTCACATTCTGAGCATGATAATGTCTTATTATAATTTTAGAATAAATATGTCCTGCTTATTAATCAAAACTGTTCTGTGAACAAAACATATTATCACTGTTTTCTTCTAACTAATGAGTCACAGGACTGAGATGATTACCTTTGAGATTAATTAAATATTGTAAAGTATATTTCCTGCATATTATGTTCCATCTACAAAATTCTATTACATGCAAGTAAATTTTTAGTAAAGGTTCAACAAAACAGTCAGATGCTCTTTATACAGGGACTATCGTCTCTCATTAACAACCTTGTGAATTTTTGTCCTGAAGAAAGTAGAAAGTAATAACAAAGACAAAATTGATAAGCTGAAACCTGGTCCAACTAAGAAACAAACATCCTTCTGGTTATTTTCCAATTCCCACTCCACATTCTCTCTCTCTGTTTCTCTCTCTATATATATGTCTCTCTGTCTCTCTCTCTCTTTCTGTCTCTCTGTCTCTCACCCTTTCTGTCTCTCTCTCTCTCTCTCTCTCTCTCTCTCCCTGATATGAGGACAGAATTAGTGGGGCACCTCTACGTTTGGGCTTCTGGTTGGACATGGCGAGTGAGAGGTCCCTGCAGGAGCCCGGAGGACAAGAGGCACATGAGGTGTGGGGATCACTGGTTAGGTTTCGCTCCAAAGAGACACAGTAAACCAGAAGGCTGTATCCTTTTCTGAGGCCACAGTTCCTGAAGGATCTTTGCAGCAGGGACAGTTCTGTCTTGCCTTCTGTGTCCACACTGCATTCCTTCAGGATTTGGAGATAAGGCTTCTTGCAGAGCTGGTCCTGTGGTCCCTGTTGCTTTCCTTCCTGCCTGCCATGTATTTAAATTCTCATACCCTTAGGTTCTGGTCTTTCTTCTGATGTGGCATCAGTCCCCATTATCTTGCAATTTGATGCAGGGGGGAGAATGTGAAAAAAGAGACCAGAGCTGCCCTGGCTACTTTCCATCTCTGACCTCAGACCGTGCTATCTTCACACGTGCAAATACAAGGCAGTTCAACCTGACTCAGAGCTCTAAACATTCTGTACAGTACTCAGGGTATAGAAATGGCCAATCCCTCATGTGTTACTAGCAAATTCCTTAGTGATGTATAGGGGTACTGGGATCAGAAATTAATCACTCACATGGAATTGATGTCAAAACTTAGATCGTATCATCCATAAACTTAGGGGACAGGGTTTAGATCTTAAGATTGCCTTCTCCAGATATTTCTCCACTGGTTACCTTTTGCATTTTGGATATGAATATTATCAAGACAGATACCTATTCTGTTGCTTGTCATTTTTATTGAAATGATTCTATCTATAATTAAGTGGTCTCTAAATGCTTGTCTGTTTGTTTGTTTTGAGACAGGGTCTCCCTATAGCCCCAACTGTCCTGGAACTCCCTACGTAAACTGGGTTGGCCTCAGTGTCACAGAGATCCACCTGCCCCTGTCTCCAGAATGCTGAGTTCAGAGGTGTGTGCCACTATTCCTGGTTTCTAGTGGAATTTAAACGAAGGACACCCATATAGCAATTTGAATATAAAAGGTGATACTTTTAGTTTTTTATTCTATTTCTGTTTAAAAAGTGTTTTTAAATCTATTTCTTCATATATTATGTGTATGAATGTTTTATCTCCATGTGTATAGGTAAACCATTTGAATGCAATGCTCACAGAAGCCAGAAGAGGACATTAGATTTCCTAGAACTGGAGCTAGGGAAGGTTGTTCGTTACCATGTGGGTTTGGGAAACTGAACCCAGGTCCTTTGCAAGTGCAGTCAGTGATCCTAAGTGCAGAGCCCCTGGACCTTAATTTCAATGCCTGTTACTCAAAACTGTCCTCAGGCCCACCAAAAGTTCTGAAGCGTCAATTTCTAGGCAGATAATTGTTGGCTCTTTTCTTGAAATGCATGTACAACTTGTGTTACTGAACTGCCTAGGCACAAGATGAGATAAAACTCAGAAGAGGCGAACAGCAGAGGCTGAGGGACTGCTGGAGGAGAAGCATGGATGTTGAGCGGATGTCTGTGTTAATAGATTGTGCAGCAACTCTGTCGGATACAGGTTTGGGATTTGCTTAGTCAGCAGGGGAAATACCAATTTTTATTTTGTAAGCAGATAAATGACTGTCTTGTTAGTGCCTTAAGTGTCTCAGCTGTATAACTGCCTGCAATCAACAGATGAGTCAATCCAACTCAGAGATGAGAAAGGTAAAACAGCAGGAGGCAGTGGAAATGAGGTAAAGCAAGCAATTAGGAAGACCACATCTCAGGAGAGTAGGCTGGTCAATGGGCATATAGTTGCTTTGAGGGGAAGGATGTCTCTGTTTCTGGATAATGTACCACACAGCTTCTTCATCTGACGTTGTGTCCTCACATTGCAGCTTTGTCTTCCTTGTTGTTTTAACTGTCTATTTCCATCTAGGGCCATTTGTCTGAGTCTTTGTGATGGTTGCTGTTGACTATCATTTTGACATGATATTAACTCACCTGAGAGATGGGCTTCCAGGCATGCCAGTGGTCTGTTGCCTTCACTGTGTTAATTGAGGAGGAAAGACCTGTCCACTGGGCCTGGCACCATTCCCTGACTGGGTCTGGTCTGTGTCAGTGAAGAAAGGGATCTCACAGCAGCATGTGCTCATGACTCTCTGCCCCTGCTGGGTGCGATCTAACCAGGTCTTTCAAGCTTCTGCAGCTGTGAGCTCCGTGCTATGATGGACCATCCTGGAACCCTGAATTAAAATAAACCCTTTCTCCCTTAGGCTGATTTTATAAGGGTGTTTTGTCACAGTAGCAGGAAAAGAAAGCGCAAGAGCCCCACCCTCACAGGAGGTCCTTTGTATAGTGTTTGATATTGAAAAATTAGCCGTAGGCTTTGTCACCTGGACACTCTTCCTTCCATCCATCCCAGCAGTCCCTTCTCCCCTTCCATTTTCTCTGTCAGATTTAAAGCATGGGTAGAGCAGGAATCTCTGACACATTTGTAATTTAAACCTACCCATATTCAGTGACCTCTAGATTAGTAAGGGTTTGCCTGGGTGTCTGTTTTGATCCATGTTGAATGATTACCAGTATTTCCAGGACAATGATAATGGGGGCTGCTGTTCTATAAAGCATCCAAAGAACTAGGTCACAGGGACAGGGTAAAGATGCTCACTGTACTGTGCCTACTTGTTTATGTTGTTCTTTCCTGATTGGGTATAATTTTACATGCAGCACTTTAAAGCAACTAAAATATCACTGCCTCCACCACCTCCCTCCCAACCTGGAGAAACACACCCTCTCAATTGGTGAAAATTAGTTTTGAATTGTTTGAATTCTTAAAGTGTGACAGTTTCAATTAGGGAATCGAAGCTGTGTTTGAATCAGGATGTATGTATATCATCAGAATATTCTACTGAAAAGAATACATTTCTCTGCTTTAAATTCCTGGGAGCTTTGTATTCACTGAAAAATCTGAGATCAGAGGGGAAGTAATCATTGACTATAACCATTGCTACTTTCTGTCAGTTACCAAATTCTGAAGATTTTAATGCATGCCATTTATAATAATGTTGGTCTTCTACTTTATTTATACTATCCTCTATTACATTATTATTATTGTTATTATTATTATTATTACTATTATTATTATTAGAGACAGAATTTCACCTTTGGTTCAAGATTCCTTGGAGCACCAAAACCTCCTGACAAAGGTCTCTGAGTATTGAAAGCTCATCCGTGCAGCACCAGGTTCATCTGCATTCTTTCATTTGTGTGCTATCATGGTGTGTCTCGGGACTTTATTATCTCTTCATATTAACTGAAAAAATTGTTTAACTGACCTCTTGGCAGCAAACTATGAGTTCTTCATCCCATAGTCAATCATATTCTCCTGTGTTGAAACTGAATCAATAAAATTCAGTGTTCCCTGAAGAATACTTACTAATTCCCCAGACTTTTTGGCTCTAATCGGCTGATTTCTTATTCTGGATGTCTTTCAACTTTTATTTATTTGATTCTTTTTCTTTCGAGAGCCTGCTAAAAGGTGAGGCCTGGGTCTCCTTTCCTCATGATGTTTTCTGCCCATTTGGGAGAAATAGCGAAGACCGAGCTTATGCATTTGTTTTTTCGCAATCAGAGATCTATGACTTGGTTGTAAGGTGCTCACTGCTAGGAAAGTATGTGTGTGAGGGATCTGAGTTTGACTTAGGCCTCATAAAAACCTGATATTGCTCCAGCAGAGATATAGAGTGAATTCCTGTGACTTGAGGCAAAACCGCCAGTTAGTCTGTATGGGAGACTTGCCGTGCCTCCATCTGCTGCTGTAGTTTCCCTGGGATTTTGCCCTCGGTTTTACCTACTTCATGAAGTGTTTGGTAAAGCTCTGTTTAATTATCTTTCCCTATCTTTTGTTTTATGGGATATTCATTGTATGAGATCCAGCTCAAAAATTATTTCTAGATATAACTTCTCCTGACAAGGCTGATGGCCTTCTCATGAACCCCATTTTCTAGAAGAATGAATCTTCTTTTTTTCTCTGTTACCAAGTCATCTCAAATGAATTAGTTATTACTTGGCATCTGTGCCATCACTGTACACATATTTGATTTATCTCTCTGTCTTTATTGTGTCCTTTGTCTTCCCAGAACTTAAAACAGTGCTCAGAACTGTAAGGATTCAGTTGCCTTTGGATCAAATAATATCTAACATAAAACTGATATCAGGCAATTGTTCTAAGGATGGTGTCAGTTTAATTGACTTTGGATTGTAAATATTTCTGAACTCTTTATTTTTTTTCTAAGTCATTTAGACATCAAGTTCCCATTATAAGGAAGTAAAATTTTTCATTTTTTGAGGAAGATGCAGATATTACTCCATTTTACCAAATACAGGATTTTAATTCTACAGTCATCAGAAAATCAGTTACTAAAATGGAAACCTAGCCATGCGTTCAACTTTTAAAAACCAATTTAATAATTTATTTTGTGTCAATTTGTAATTGAGTATCTTAGCCATCTCCGTAACCTATCTCCATAGGCACCTCCCACAACTCCCCTCCACCCCCACTGGATTTCTTGCATTCTGTCGTTTGTTTTAAGACCTATCAATCCAAATTAGTGTCCTGATATGTCCCTCAGTGCAAGCACATCCACTGGGCTGTAGTCAGTCTATCTAGGGTCCCTCCTTTTATGAAGATCAACTGTTCGTCACCCAGCAGTAATCAGCTGCCGGTGGTTCTTTGGCTTAGACTGGGGTCTGCTGCCCCTGACTAACTAGGGGTTTTGCCTCAAGTCATGGTTCTTTGGCTTAGACTGGGCCCTGCTGCCCATTCCCACACTTCTATGCCGCGCTGTCTTCTTGAGTCTGTATTTACAGCAGTGGTGTCATCCTGAAGATGGCTCATTCAGTTATTTTTTAATGTTTCTGTAGTTTGAAATTTGGAATATATTTCCCCAAAGAGGACGAAGATGGAAGGTATTTGATTCTGGGAAATAATGTAAAAAGCAGAACTGCTCCCTGTAAATAGGTGTAGGAACATGAGCCTTATAGTTTGAGAAAGTATTTTCACTTGGGAACATTCCATATCTCTTACCTGAAAAAGTAACATGTTCTCTCATGATAAATTATGCTCCTCAAACTCTGCCGTCCCATTATTGTACATTCTTGTTCTCTTCTCTCTCCACTGTCTTCCTGTGTCCTTCACAGCAGAGGCAGGTTTAGCAACGTCATCCTAATAGGAGTTCATAGGTAAGGTACTAAGAATGGCAGGTCCTAATTTTACAAGGCCCCGTGAGATCAGCAAAAGGCCTTAATATTCCTCTGTGACATTCACTCACACACTCAGTGACCCTCTTAATAAATGCTGATTCTGCACTCCCGGCATACGAGCTAGTTTTACAATGAAACAGTCCAATCTCAAGAATTATCATTTTTCACCTCTGGGAAATGCCATGGGGAAGAAATTTCGATTTAAATGGTCCATAGATTCATGTAGGAAGAGCAGACACGGAGGCTGTAGCCCTCCTCACTCTTGGATGATGCTCAAGTCCTTTCTTGTACTGTGCACCTGGTGATTATGAGCCCTGACTGGGGCCTTGCCTGAGGAATGTCACAGACACAGCGGTAAGTACCTTGCTCGCCACTTAACTCAGAGCCAGGAAATGCATTGTAGCTCTAAAAGCTTGAAGGTAGCAGACAACATTTGGCAAAGTCTCTCTCTCATTATATGTGTGGGTAAAACTGTGTCAATTCTTCCTGTAAAGGAGGGTTTGAAACAACTAGCAAAGTGATTATGTAATTAGATCTTTACAAGTTCATTCTTTCTGAGAACAACCTTTTTTTTTTCTTTCTTCATCTTTTTAAATAAATTGATCCACAACAGCACATTTTCAGCAGAGAGAAGCAGGGCACGATTTGGAATGCCTGTATTCATTGTGAAAAATAAATCCTCAGCAGAAGAAAATGATTGCTTTTAATTCTGCTATAATTTTGCAAAATAAAAGAGATGTGGTTATTTAATTTGATTTGTTCTCTCTGTTTGTGAAACTGTGCTATAGTCTGAATCAGTTGTGGGGCCTAATGTATTTGTTAATGTAGAGGACTGGGATGTTAATTAATGAATGAAATTTAGAAAAACAGAGCATAGATACTCTATACATGTTCTTTAATATGATTATGGATGTTGCAATTAGAAAGAGCCTGCAATCTTCTCAATACAAAGGAAGAATGAATCCTGTTACCCTCTGGGCTCTTCTGGGATGAAAGTTCTGCACTTTCTCACACAAAAGCAGCAGCGAATGATATGTCCACACAGCCATCCTCCCTTACAATGTGCATATGATAGCAAATGATAGCATGTCCACACAGCCATCTTCCTCCATAATTTGTGTATGAGTTGTGCTCATATCACATATTTTCAAGAAAAATTAATTTTGTGAAATGTAATATAAATGCTCATTAATAAGAGCTATGAGAGACTGGAACATAATTGAGTATAAAAGATGGTTTATTGAAGCATAGAACAAATATGTGTCCAATGAAAAGTTTGAACTTCTTAGAAGAACAAAATATTTATAAAGTACATATATGTTTTAAATTTTGATTGATTTATTGTTATTTTATGTATATGAATGTTTTACCTGTATATATGTAAGTGTCCCTTTGGGTCCAATGCCCATGGAGGTCAGAAGAGGGCATTTAATTCCCTGGAACTGGAGTTATGGATGGTTGTTAGCTGCCATATGGGTACTGGAAACCAAATCTGGGTCCTATGCAAAATCAGCCAATTCCCTTAATCACTGAACTATCTCTCCAGGCCTCCCGGTAACATGAAATCAAGTCTAATGAAGATGGGTAGAAAAGAGAAAATAAGATGAAACCTTGATTGTATATTTTTAAAAAAATCACAGCTAAATATATCGAGAATATAAAGTCATAAAACCTGTTTATTTACTAGTTATTTTTATTTTATATCTGAGTGTATTCCCTGCATGTATGTAAGTGTATCCTTGCTGTTCAATGCCCACAGAGGCCAGAAGAGGATAATAAATCCCATAGAACAGGAGTTACAACTAGACTGTTGTTAGCTGCCATGTAGGTGCTGGGAATCAAACCTGGGTCCTCTGTAAGAGCAGCCAGTGTTAAATCAAGGAGCCATATCTCCAGTTCCCACTTTAAATATATTCTTGATAATTAAGTATAGTTATTAGATATTTTATAATCATTAATCTAAAAACAACACTAACATGATATCCATTCAGTATGTGTTAATACAATCTAATGATGGGAACACAGATAATTTTGTGTCTTCTCTCAGCAAGGAGGATGGACTTTATGCCTGCTTATTTAATGTAGTCTTAAGTTATTCAGCATTTAACAGTAGAAAAATTTGACATGCTTTTGATAGATAGCCTTCAAAATTTTATTCGAATGACTATAGACTTTCAGACTGAGAAGGGATAAGACGGAATTTAGAGTCTACTCAAGTAGAACAAACATGTGGCCCTGAAAAACAGCACTGGATTTGAACTTAGCAAAACACAGCAGAGCCATGTACTTACCTGTTTGAACCTCACTATCACTTACCATATTTGAACTCGGAGTTCTGTCTTCGAATTAAGAAGGTCTGCTTTTATTTGATTATAATAAGGATCAAACACAAAGTATATAAGGGAATCTGGGAATTTGCTCAGCAAGCACTCTACCACTGAGCTATGTCTCTAGCCCCTATGTATTTTATGATTTTTCAATGTTTAATTTTTAATGATATCCCTATGGTTTATACATGAAGTCAAAACTGAAATTTCAGCTGAAGTTCTTAAAAAAAAATGTTTAGAGCAATTGTCTTCAGTTTTCTTTCCAACATTATCATTCTGTGAAGTGTGCAGGCCCTGGGTTCTCAGTAATAAGCAATTGTGTCAATGTATGAAATTTTTTTATCAAATTCCAGTCTTTGTGGTTCCATGGTGTGTTCTGATTCCAAGTTCTGGTCTTGAACTCTTAGTGTTTTCTTCTCACCTCTGTGTTCCCCGTGTCCTGAGAAAACCTGCATATGGTTCTCAATTCCCATCCTGCCTGTCTCCTTCCCTGACCATCCTCACAAGGCATATACCCAGAATGCCTACTGGTTTGGGCAGAATAAATCAAGACAATATAGAATACAGGATAGAGAAACTACTTAAAAGTTGGATAAGAAAAAATTCTTATTTTCATAAATCCTACAGCCACCCTGACACTGCAATCGCTCACAAAGTTCTCTGAGAGGTAAACTTTCCCTGCAGGCCTTTGGTCTGTTTATCCAGGTCCTTGGTCTCCTTGCTTTGTGTTTTGAGAGTTTCCTCTTCTGGAGTCCTTCTTTAATCTCTTTCCCTAATATTCAGAGTAGCATCCAACTCTGATCTTTTCTGCAAAACTCTGATTCTGCCTTTTCCTAATGTTTACGTGTCCTATTTCAGACACACATAAAAGTGCCTTAAAGTTTTTAGATATTATTCTCAATCTGTAGTTAAATTTTTAAAAATCCTTCCTTTTCCCCACTTTCATAGAAGGAAACTTTTCAACATTTTGTCATCATTTCCACATATCTCCCATGCCTCTCTCAAGAGCGACTACAGACTTTGGTGCTGTCTCTTTCTATAAGACATGTTGTGAAAACGTCTATGTTAGAAAGACATCTCTCATCTTTATTGTGAGTTATATTACATTGGTGTTGTTGTATAAAAACCGATTATAGGTTGGTATTTGATTTAAAAAGTCTGTGTTGAAACCTGTCTCTATCATGTGCTAGCCATTCAATGTTAGGAAAGGTTTCTTATATATATATATATATATATATATATATATATATATCGGTGATTTAAATGTGAAAATTCAGAATGTTACAGGTATATAGTCATGTCCGTTACTGTCGTATCTCACCACTCGGGGCTAGCCCTAGGGGTTGGGGGTGAGTAGACGCAGAATCAAGCCACAGACTCCGGGAGTTGGATGGGAAGCAGGCCAAGTGCGTGACACTGCAAACTCATTTACTGAATAGGTGCACAAGCTCTTATAGCTCTGGATAGCCAATGACCTTATGGGGTGGGGTCCCAAATACAGCCAATACTAAGTTTGTCCCCAAGTAGGCAGGTACTTTCCAGATGCTGGTCTCAGAGCAGAACACCACACCCACAGAAGCCATTCCTCTATTTCTCCTAGCAGGTGGCCTGGCTAGGCCCACCTTGCATTATGCCCAACACAGGTTAAAGATGAATTTAAATATTAAGTGTAGTGACTACACTTGGTAAGCAGCGATAAATAGATGTTAGCACAACAGATATCTACCAGGAAGTTTTCTTAATATATGTGGACCACAAACTTGTCCCTTAGTCTATTTACTCATTGTTTGTTAAAGGCATAAAACAGAACCAAAAACTGGACAAGCATGTTCTTAGGTGATGATTACATTGCTGCAGAGTATGGCCTCATTCTCTCAGACAATTGCCCAGAGGAGGGGTTTGTGCTGTAAGGCTTTGCTATTCCTGAAATCCAAAGTGACCACAGGTTATGAACGAGGGCTAGGAAACTTTAAGGCACTTTTACATGTGTCTGAAATAAGACACTTAAAAATTGGCAATAAAGTTCTAGTTATTTTGTGTCTCCTGATTTGAAGGAGAATGATACAGGTCAAATATGATTGAAGTTTAGATGGACAATCCTTTAGGGACTAACATACTCTGCAGAGTTAAGCAGGTGACCCAAAGTAAAAGCAGCAGATAGAAAGGAAAGGCAGAAATTTCCAATTTTAGTTCCCTTGTGAGCCCATGGGAGGAGTCAGTACTTTTGAGCAAAGGCAGTTTCAAAGTGCCTGCTATAATACCATATCCCCGTATAGGTCACAGCAGAGAATAGGCTAGTCTTCTGGCAATAATGAATTTAGAAATGATAAAGGTTTGACTTCACAAATAGCCCAGGAGACACCTAGAAAATGAAAGTACAGCTTCCAGAATTAGAAAAGTATTCAATATTATGATAACACCATAACAGTGGTTCAGCAGTTACTATAACGGTTCTCCAAAGATAAATATTGCAAAGATATTGACAATGTTCTTCTCTCTTCAAATTTTGGTGATAACATAATATGTATTACTCACATGTTTATAATCCCATAATTCTGAGGGCTGAACATCCATTATATTATATGTCAAGCACTTTGTAGGTAATAAACTATGGCAAAAGAGCTAAGAAATAGGTTCTAGTTTCATAAGAAAGACTGAGGCTCAAAAGTCATGAAATTTGCTTGTTTTATGATAGAAAATTCTAACAGGCTGACTTCACAGCCATAATCCAACTATGAAATGATTTGATGAAACCCATTATTTTGTGTAATAATTATATGCTAATTTTAAACAGCTAGAATCATCCCACCATCCTTTGCTTAGAAGCTGGGTTACAAGAAGTTTTTGTTTTGGCTGTCTAATAAAAATGTGAAGTTTATACTGTGAAGTTGGAAAGACAGTTTGTAGCTTTCCCTCCAACTGACTTCTTTCTAAGACTTCTTGAACCAGGAAATCCTACTTGGTTTCTTTTCTTTTCTCAAGTCTTCATTTGTTACTAGCCCTGGCAGCTGTAAAAGCCTTGATCATGCAGCAGGTTGCAGTAGGGTGATGAGGAGAACATGATAGTGTTGAGTTGGAAAGTCACATTGACCGAGTATCATCTCAGTGGAAGCAAAACTGCATAATGGAAGCTTAGAGAATGAGGAGCACTGTGAGGCTATAAAAGGTTATGGGAACTGGCATATTAAAGGGAAGAATGATATCAATGGAAGGTAGAAAAGGGCCCCTAAGGAGCTGTTCAAAATGTGCTCTAACGGACCAATTCAGGTTAATTAGGTGTATTTGTTAGTTTTCTGTTGCTGTGCTTAAGCACTATGACTATGGGTTTGGAGAAATGACTCAGTATTTAAGAGCACTGACTGCTCTTGCAGAAGACCAGATTTTGATTCCCAGCAACCACATGGCAGCTAACAACCATCGATAACTCTAGTTCTGGTTAATCTGATGCTTTCTTCTGACCCTGGAGGGCATTGCATGACACAGGTGCACTTATTCACGTACAGGAAATGTACTCGTATACATAAAAAATAAAAGCAAAATAACAAGAAACAAAAAAATCACTGTCACCAAGAGAATTTATAAAAAGAAGGGCTCATTTGAGTTTACAGTTCAGGGAATTAGAGCCTGACATGGTGGCAGGAGTGACCAGAGCAGGCGCAGAAATCAGAGGCTCACATCTTCAAGCACAGGGAGTAGAGTGACTGGAAATCCAGCAAGGCTTAAGAACTCTCAAAGCCTGCTCCTGCCCCTAGCGACTGACTTCCTTCTGCAAGGCCGTGCCTCCTAAGACCTCCCAAAACAGAGTCACCAACTGGGGACAAATTGTCCAAATTCATGGAGCTTGTGGAGGACATTTTCTTTCAAACAACCATATCAGGGCAGTAGGGAAGATGAATTTCAAACAGAGATCTGAGGAAGCTAAGGTCTGTCTCCCAACCTGAGACAGGGTACTTCATGGTGAATGATGCTGAGAGAAACTCTACACTGCAGGCTGAGTTATCCAGAAAGCATCATCTGAGTTGCTACTTAGGGGGCAGGGTATATTGAAGGTGCTTTTTGGATTCACACTTGGACAAGGAGATGACAAAGAAGCAGAAACAGGGTGCAGGAGATGCTAGGCTTAAATGGTCTGACAGAAGATATGCCAGGTAAAGATGGCCCAGTCGTTATCCCCTTCTTCCTCTTTAGTCACTGCTTACAGGCTGTTCTGGGAGGAGTACCACCTTGTGTGAGGCACAGCAATTCAGGGGAGACTGCAAGTCTCAGTAAGGACTGGTAGGTGAATATTTGACCATTTCAACTGAGGAACATTTCTGAGTTGACACTGCAATGGCTGTCAAGGATGTTGTGGCTGAGGAAGTCTACAGGGTCACAAATCTCAGTGCTTTGGACCTTTGGACCTACTGTTTATCTGAGCGACTAGTAGTTCTCAGGCATGTATAATGTTTGATAGCACCCCTGTGCTGGATGGCTTCAGTTGAAGAATTGCTTCCATTAGATTTACGTGACCATGTCTGTGGGGCATGTTCTTGATTGATGGGTGATGTGGGTGTGCACAGCTCACTCTAACTGGTGTCAGCCCTGGCCAGGTGGTCTTATGTTCTATAAGAAAGCAAGCTGAGTATGGGCCAGGGGAGCAAGCCAGGAAACAGCATTCCTCCAGGGTCTCTGTTCCAGGTTCCTGTTCTGAGTTCCTGCCTTGTCTTCCCTTGATGACGAACTGTGAGCTGTAAAACAAATAAACCCTTTCCTCCCCAAGATGATTTTGGTCAGTGCTTTTAATTACATCATTCTAAGGTAACTAGGACAAGCCTTAACTTCTGTTTACTAACTGCCAGTAAATCACCTCGTCCCCTGCCACATGCACAAGTTATCACAATGACAAATATCTGTAAACACTGTAGAATCTTTGGAGTAGACAAAATCGTTCCTGTTGAGATGCATCTGTAAGGAAATAATATAGAATGGGATGAGAGGTCTCTGTGACGACTAGACCCTGCATAACTCAGTGAATGATTTTTGACCATCCTAAGAACCAGAGAAAATCAAGGAGGGTTTTTCAGGAAATGGGGCAATGAGACAGAATTTGGAACGAAGATATGGATGTCACCATAGAGCGTGAACAGGCTGAAGAGCCAGAGTGGAAGTATGAACAACTGGACAGAGGTGGTTTCAATAAGTAAAGACGGTCATGGGGAGACTATTAAAAGTGCAAAACTGAAAATGATTGGATGAACATTTAGGATGAAATATTAGAATCTAAGTGAAGAAAGAAAAAAAACTGGTCTTTCTTTGCTAGATGAATAGATGATGCTATCTTCAGATGTGTGGAGCACAAGAGGAAAAGCAGATGTGGAACGTGCAGATCAGGCTGAATTCAGTGGCTTCTAAAATGTATGTTACAATATCAATATGACATTTGGTTAAGGATCTACAGCTCAGAGGAGAGATTGAAATAAGATTGAGTGATATTGAGTAGGCATTAATGAAAACTTTACACATGAAATTCATTATTTTCTTTATCTTCAAAGAGATTTCAGTCACAACTAGTAACTTTCCTACTCAATGTTGAATTTGTTTCCAGTCTCCTGATCTCCATTTTGTCATAAACATTGATGAACTCTGACAGGTCTTTTCAGTGTTTGTCTATATTCTATCAACATATATTTTCACATGTATCTTTAATCTAGGAACATGCATTATAAATGTGAAAATAAGGTAAAACTATTAACAGTCATACATTTAGGCCTTTTGATTTCCATATTTGTACTTATTCAATAGCTTACATTAAATTACTGGCACACAGAAGAAGTACTAGTTAAATTTTCACACAGAATTCTGTAGGCCACTAGTGAGTCTTGGAAAAATAATCAAAGAGTCCCCAAACCCAGCATACCTCTGTCAGCAATAATATTTCTTCCCTTTCCCTCAAATAAAGTTATAATACGAAAAAATATTCAGGCAAGCCCAGGACAGAAAGATAGTTAAATTAAAACCATTGTTCATATAGTAAAGTAGCAGAGCTCGACTTTTTGTAAAGCTCTGTGTTTGGTATCCAGGGAGACGCTGTTCCTAGGCCCCACTGAAAACACATATCTGACAGCAGGAGCTGGGGGGAAAGTCCAGAAACTCTGTGCTCTGCCCAAATGTACTTCAAGGCTTATCCACGTGATGGCATCTGCTTAACCATATCTGAGGGGTTCCTTGTGATCACATTTTTCATTTTATTTCTTCTGTTCTCAGCTTTTCTGAAGTCCTAAGTTATTTGACAATGTCTTTCTCAAGCTCAACAAGCTCAAAGACTACAACTAGTCATAAAGATTGTAGTGCATTTATTTTACTACACACACATACATACCTATACACATATACCAAATATATATATACATATACATACACACATATACACATACATGCATACATATACATATATACACACACATATACAACTAGCCATAAAGGTTGTAGTGCTTTTATTTTACTATATACATACATACACACATAGCACACATATATACATACATATACATACACACATAGATATCCATACACACATATAAAATTAACCATAAAGTTCTTAGTACTTTTTTTACTACTCACATACATACATGCATACACACAGACACATACATATACATCGACATATACATCGACATAGACACATTCATACATACATACACATACACACACATACACATACATACAAGCACAAAACCCAAATATTAGTCACTTGATGTAGGTAATAGCTATTTTTATAGGAGTTTATTTACTTTAAATAAGTCATATTAAAACTCACTCAAAATTAGTAACAGGAAATAAAAAACATACATAAGATAGGTTAGAGAGATGGCCGTTGGTAAAGGCTTGCCATGCAAACATGAGTTGAGTACCTGAGTTCGGATCTCTAGACCCACATAAAATTTTAGGTCAGCTTCACATGTTTGTCTTCCCAGCACTGGGGAAGCAGAGACATGAAGATCCCTAGAGTTCACTGTTAAACCAGCTTAGCAGGACCAATAAATTCCAGGTTCTGTGTCAGAATCAGTCTCAAAGACCAACTAGGTGTTAGACCCATGTGGAGGGAGTAAACTCACACCAGGTGGGCGTTAGACCCCCATGGAGGGAGTGTAGTCCTCACATGGGAGTAATCAGAGACCCCCAAAGCCATGATCTTTGATGGTCAGAGAATGACATGCTCTATGCCAATAATCTTAATCATGCCATGTGTGTTAATTACTTTTCTGTTGGTATGATAAAGCACAATGAATGACAAAGGCAACAGAAGCAAGAGTTTATTGGGCTTATGGTTCCAGAAGGCTGAGAGTCCATCATGGTGGGGAGGAGGCGTGGTGGTAGATGCAACCAGTGCAGAAACCTGAGTGCTCATATCCTAAAACACATGATGGATGCAGAGAGAGTGAAACTGGAAATGTGACAAGGGGAGGGACTCTCAAAGCCACCCCCACCGTCATGGTTCCTCCAGTGAGGCCACTCCCTGAATGTTCCAAGATTTTCCCCAAATGATGACACCAACTGACACCGACTGACAATGCGTTCAGATACTTGGACCCTATGGAGACAATTCAAATGATCTACTCATCACCCACTCTTTTGAGACCTGTGTATGGTGCTTTTGTGTTTTCAAGGATGAACCTGTTAGAAAAAAAACGTGAGACAATAGTAATACTTTCCTTTTTAAAGATTTTATTTTAGTTTAATTGTGCACATGTGAGTGTGTACCATATGTGGTCAGATGCCTGTGGAAGCCAGAGGAAAGCAATGAATCCCATGAAACTGGAGTTACAAGTGGTTACGATCCTTCTGACATAGTGCTGGAAAAATGAATTGCAGTCTTCTGCTACAAGAGCCATCTCTTGAGACCCAGTGCTAATGATTTCTACTGTTTGTAATGCAAGCATCCTTTGCACAGCATTCATAGTAATGACATTGTTCAGTACAACGAAGAACAGAGAATGTTTGTCCTTTTAAACAATTAGTTCTAAGCGTTTGTCAGAGAAATACTTGGCAAGTCCTTAGTAGGCATCAAAGATGTGATTTATATAAACAGAAAAATAATTGCAGAATTTATGTTCAGTGTTTAAATGTGAAATCTTCTTTGAAAAATGCAATTATTGATATTTAGGGTATCCAGGATGATGTTTTGATGCACACACACATAATAATGTTATCTCCACAATCAAGCAAATTAAATAGCGATCCCTTTAGTTACTTAGTTACATCTTTTGTTTTGAGAACACTTGAACACTCTATTAGCAGATCTCCTGTATGCGCAGGTATTGATCATAGCCCTGCATGGCGGCTCATGTCTGCATCCTGTGCTCCTACAACTTCCCACACCTGGTGCCAATGCCTTTCAAGTTCCTCAGCATAGTTGTTCCTGTCCCTGTCCTGTTAGATTGGGGCAGGGCTTATCCAGGCCACACTGGCCTGTAGCAGCCTATCTTTTTCTCTCTGTAAAAGAAATAGCAGGCTCCCGACTGTGACTCTGTAATTGTCACTTCCCCAGGGGGTGGTTACCAAACATTCTAAGCTATCAGAGACCAGAGACCAAGGTGGCACATCCTTGTGATGACCACACATTAGCTAAAAGACTCAGCTGTCCCCTCCTCTGAGATCTGGGAATCAGAGACAACCTGACTGTTAGCTCCTAATGTGAGCTGCTCATCAACTATATGGCTTGACACCTCCCCCATTCTGAAACCAATGAAGGGACCCCCATTGGCTTCCAGGGCTTCAGCCTTCCACAGAGCTCCTGCTTGCTGCTGTCCACCTATGGCAGTTATAATTCTTTTATACAGCTTTTACTCAAAAGAGACAGTCTGCCTCGGTGCCCTTCTTGATCCCCAGATATGAGACCTCACAATAACTGCTTTCTACCATTCTATGTGTTCGTCTGTTTGTGTTATACTTGTGAGCTGATGAAGCACTTTTCTTTGGTTTCTCCACGCTGATGCAAATAGCAGTGTCTTCTCCTTAAGAATGAATGATATTCTTCTTCTAGTGTATTTAGTATGTATCTTTTATTCATTCCTCTTTCAACACATACATAGATTGTTTCTAAACAATTGTAAATTCGTGTTTCAGTAAGCATACAGGTGCAGGCAGCTCTTTAAGGACCTGTCTTCAGTTCCTTTGCATATGTCCAAAAGTCCAGAAATAAGACAAGAGAAATGGGCAGCAGACCCCACCCTAGCTGAGGAACTACTGGCAAATTATTACTACTGAGTGAGGAACAGGTGAGAGACTCTAAATAGACTGACTAGACTCTAGCAAATGAACTTGCACTGAGGGACATCTGGGTACAAATGCACAAAATGCACAAAAGTTCCTATGAAATGCACAAAAGTTCCATAAAATATATATTGGACAAAAGAGTCCTTCTGGCTCACACGAACTGGAGCCTCAAGGCAGGTCTTCCTGTCCTTAGAACTGAGAAAATTCTTCAATTCTTTAGTGTTCTGTCTCTTCCCATTCTCCAAATCTGACAGAAACTACTTCTAATGATCAATCTTACCCTGCCAGACAGATAGAATTTTCAACTTAGAGAAAAGTCAAAGTGAGAGATTACCAAGGAAGGAGTATCGTTCCTTTTGGGACAAGATCTTAACAAACTGTGTTTAAGAATAAGAAATAAGGGAAATCAAAACACATTACAGAATCTGTCACATCTCGTGAATGACTGTATTAATTCTCCATCATTATTTCAAATATTCAAGAGAAAAAAAGATTGGGAAGTTTCATTTTGGCTGATAATTTCAGAGGTTTCATCCCCAAACCGACTGGATCCACTATTTTTGTAACAAGGCAGAGAAAATTGTGGAATGTGAAATTCACCCCATGGTATCTGAGAGAGGGAGAGAGAGAACAGGAAGGGGGGGGAAGAGAGAGAGAGAGAGAGAGAATCAATCCCTCCGAGGCAAGTCATTTCAGGACCTGCTTGCTCCAACTGGACCCCTTTTCCTAACGTTCTACCACCTATGCATAATATAATCCATTATGAAATGATCGATAGATTATTCCACTGATAAAGTTTAGGCATTCATGATCAAATCACCTCATCACCTCCCCAAAGCCCTCACCCCTCCACCTCTGAACAGTGCTATACTAAGAGCCAAGCTTATAAAACAGCCTTATATGGAAACAATCATACCCAAGCATAACAGTAATAAACAAACCCAAACAAACAAAGTCTCTGAAATTGAAATAAGAAAACGTGTATTAATAATTCATGGAATACCATGGAATCCTTCAAGTGGAATCATTATTCCAGGTGTCATCTTATTTCAAAAATACTGTTTAGTTCTGGAGAGATGGCTCAGCATTTAAGAGCAGTGTCTGATCTCGCAGAGGACCTCAGTTCAGTTCCCAATATTCACATGGTAGATCCCAACCTTCTGTAACTCCAGTTCTAGATCTGACTTCCTCTTTTGGCCTCTACAGGCACCGGCCACAAATTCGGTATATATACATGTACATACATACATGCAGGTAAAAATGGAATTGATTAATTGAAATTTGTTCTTTAAATAGTGAGTAACATACGATCATAGAAACAAGAATGCCATGAAAATAAAATGCTCTGTGATGAAAAAGAAGGGACAAGCATACCGAAGAGGGGGCAAAAATACAAGATATTAAAAACTTTAAGGCAAAGACTGAAATACGAGAGTGAAGAACAAAATGAAGTTAACATGGAGTGTGGGGGGAAGACAGGACAGGGTTAAAACATATCTGAAAGTTCTTTCCCTTTGAAGTGCAGAATAAAATGAAGATATATAAAATAACACTTGGAAATTGTTCTGAGGTTCTAACTCGGAATGAAAGATAAAGGGAGAATGTTGTAGGAATGGAAAAGAACTATATACAAAGACATATATAATACAGACATGAGTTATGTTAGTTTCTGTATACAATGTCAGTACTAAAATAAAGGGAATTCTGTGCTAGAAAAAAAGCTCTAGATAGGATTTATTTGAGGCAGTCTCATTATGTAGAACAGGCTGCCCTTCTGCCCTTAAAATCATTATCTTCTTGCCTCAACTGGCACACGTAGATAGAGATGGAATTACATGAACTATACATACGGCATTCTATGTTCTTTGGTCCAAAGAAATAATAATGCTAAAATGTTTGCAAAACATAAACAGATATCTAGCATTAATGTTTTTGATCATATCTGTACTCAAAATTCTTAACAAAGATCATGCAAACCTTTTATGCAGAAAACAAGAAAATATAGTTAAATAGAAATATATGAAGACTCTAATCTTTATGCTCACATCCCTAGATCTCTATACATTATGTTTTTGGACTGTAAAATTAAATATTCTAAACCTGGAAAATATTATAGGATAAAACTATACATTTAATGAAATACCAGTAGAAATCTTAAGGTTATTTTATGAACTTCACATAAGTTCATGGGAAATAGAAGCTTTAGAAACATGTCACTTATTTTTAAGAAAAGAAGATATTGAAGATCAGTACTGTCTGCCTAATATTCCTTCCTTTGCTTGAGGCCCTGCGAGTTCATGTGACACATTTTTTCAATGAAATGTTAAAGTTTACCGTGTTTCTTCATGGTTGTATATTTAAAAATAAGTGAGCGAGTAATAATTCTCATTCTGTACATGTACCCTGAACTATCTATAAATTCAAGAGACTGGTATTCAAGTTGCCAGGGCAATAAAATTCAAAGAGATCAAGCAAATTATCCATACAACCCAAGGGGACCTTTAGAGAGAAAAAAAATTATAAGACAAAATATATTAAAACATCATTATTATCAAATGCAATTTAAGGTTGTTGTTATAATAAGAATGATTAAGTCTTGATAAAGCATAAAATGGAAGAAGTTAGTTTATGGGACTTATAAAGAATTATTATAAAATTACTCTTGTCATAAAAGTTGCAGAAAAATGCAGAAATAATAAAACTTTATTATGATGACTGACAGCACAAATCTGGGAAAACATGATTTCTGTAAATGGAATGGTGACACTTATATGCATATGAAAGAAAAATGAAATTTGAGGCCTACCTGATGCCCTCAACCAAATCTAGTTCCATATAAATTAGTAAATTAAATGTGAAAGATCAGACATAAGCTTTCAGAAGATAATGTTAAAGAATGTCTTTATGAGCTTCCAATATGAAGCAAATTTAATAGGAATCAAAAAGCTCTCAGCATGAAGATAAATAGTAAATTACACAATATTAAGTATTCTGTTTGTCAAGATACATCTGTAAAGGAGTGAAGGTTTGAGAAAATATATTTACAAAATTGGTAAGATACAATAGACTCATATCCAGGAGATAGGTAATAGCTCATCTATATGTCTGTATAATTATTAGATACTATACTTATCTAGACACAAATTATAATGTATATATATGTAGAGGTAAGTGTAACAAGACCCTTACCTATCAACTTAAACATCTGAATGTATGAGCCATACATTTCTTCCTTCAAAATTAACTACACTGTTTGTTTTGTCACAATCACAGTTAGTGGACAAGCAGAAGGCTTTCCAGCTATGCCCTTGTTATTCTTCTCAACCAAACTGTTGGCTGTGAAGTGTTTTAAGCTTTTACATTTATAGTCAGTTTTAATCAATTGCATAAAGGATTAAAGCATGAAATTGAAAATTCTTGTTTATTTTTAATATTTTCCTGCATATGTGAGGTTCATATCTACATGTATTTGTTAAATCACTATGAGAGAATTCTGCACAATGGTGTGATTAATCACAGGCTGTACCCTTTATCATTTATTCTTTCTAACCAGATAGATAATGGTTGTTATATAAATCTTTTTCCAAACTAGTAAGAACTTAGAATAGTTTTCATTTGGTCTGGAGAAATTGAATACAATGAAACTCACATAATATATAATGCCTTTATGGTTGAAGTTCAAGAAAGATGTGTTATTTAATAACATAGTTGATGATATTTTCTACAGCTTTCCTCTAAACACTTTGAATTTAAAAGGCTAAGGACTTAAAAGTAAAACATAAAACAACTAAACAAACAATTTCTGCCAAACGCCATTAATTATCTTGTTCACATAAAGTGAGCACTGACTTCATTTTTCCTGAGGGAGAATGCCATTCACTCACAAACTGGGATCCCATTAGTTAAATTAATGGAATATTAAAAAGTTACTTAACTTGAATCCACAATGCTTTACTAAAAATAAGACAGAGATTTCTTGTATTTTCTATACAAGCAATAGCACTTGATGGTTATTTGGTTTGGTTGGGGAAGGAGAGACTCAGTAAATTATAGAAACTAAAAATTGAAGAAAAGGTATTCTTGAGTCTCAGCAACTTAAAATTTGCTTGTAATGGCTAGTTTGATATCATGTCTTCCTGGCCAAGGATCTTTCCAAGATTTAGGATAAGCACTGTGAAACCTCTAGTTATGATCTGAATAGATCCAGAGAAGAGATTTGTATCAGTGAACAAATAAACCCCATTGCATAGTACATTTACTGGATGATTGGCCGTTCTGTATCTGTTACAGCTATCACATTAATAGTTAATGCCATAGAGTGCATTTGTAGTTAGTGAAATTAGGGTTTCTTTTCTGTGTGGAATCTTAAAAAAAAGTCATGAAATCCATCTTCATTAATCTGTTTGGAAGCTAAAGCTGTAAATAAAACTATTGAAGGCGGCGGGAAACAAAGGCTGCCCATTCAACTCAGAAACAGAAATGACAGGAGCGGTATCAGCTGCTACATGGTCATAAGCTGCACTTGCAGAGAACCCAGGTTTGGTTCCTAGTGCCTACATGTCAGCTAACATCTGTAACTCCAGTTCCAGGTGTACTTGCCCTCTTCTGTCTTCTGCAGGGATTGCACATTGCAGGTGCATTTACATATATATAGACAAAACACTCATCAACATAAATTAACAACATTTTAAAAGTAGAAAGAATAGGAAAAAGTATTGTTAGACCCCACTCTCAGCCCGGGGACTCGAACCCCTGTGGGCCGCCTGGGTGACTAACGTCGGGGAGCCTCAAGCCCACTGACCTCCCTCAGCCCAGGGGACTCGAACCCCTGTAGGCTGCCTGAGAGTCAGTCCCAAGAATCCAGACCGTCAGATGCAAAATGCAAGAAGTAGGTTTATTTCACTTGCGCAAGTGGGAGACTCAGTCTCGTTCATGAGACTCAGCCCACCTGACTCCTGCCAGGCCAGGTTTTTATAGTAAGGTTTCACAGGATGATTATGCATTGACTCAACAAACAGTTTACATACAAGATATTTGCTTACAGATCAGGGTTACAGAAGGGTCAACGTCTCCATACATTACTTTGCAGTTCACAGGAGGTAAACTTTTCCACAATTTATGAATGGGATAATGGAGAAACCTTCCCACAATTTATGGATGAGATAATGGAGAAACCTTCCCATAATTTATGGATGGGATAATGGAGACTCCTCCTGTGGAATGTTAAGCCCACAGGCTTTATCTTGCATACCAAGGGATGTTTACATAACTCTTGAATTCCCTGGGTCTCTTCCTCCTGGTTTTATAGTTTCTTAGTTGTTTTTCTAATTAAGGGGGAGGGGGGCGAGCTCCTCTCACCGAGTGCCTCATAAAACAAAATGTCTCACAGTATCATATCTGGATGTATGTAATTATATATATATATATATATATATATATATATATATATATATATATATATATATATGTGTGTGTGTGTGTGTGTGTGTGTGTGTGTGTGTGTGTGTGTACATCTCAAGGATTATCTAAATAATTTAGTATCAGAAAATTCAACATTTTTAGTAGGTTAACATATTTTATCATAATCAAGAAGTGAAGTTAACTTAAAATTCCACCATAACTGTCAACTAAATGTGGTTAAATGCTGCTCACAGCTTCCTTTGTAACTGATAGGAACTTGAGCGAGGAACAGAAATTCCTTTTTTTTAAGTTTAAGAAAATTGTATTGATTCAAGAATTTCATGCAGTGAATTTTGTTTATATTCAGACCTCCCCACCCCATCTCCATCCTCGCTCTACCTCTCGATCCCCCTCTACCCCTGAGTTTGTGTCTTCTATTTTCAAATGAAAATCAATCCCACCTACCTTGCATAACTCCCCTGATCTGGTGCTGGAGACATCAGACCTGGTTGGGGTGTCAGTGATCTACGATTCTTACTCCCAGCTGTGCCGTGTAAGGAGCCACTCCCTTTCCTTTCTACATGGTTTTGGGTCAGAATACTCCAGCTTTCTTGGGGTGGGATTTTCACGCTTGATTTGTTTCTCTTTCATCATGCTTAGGAATGCCATGTAAGGATTTCTCTTTTTCTCAGTGATCAGAAACTTTTCGGTTTCTTCATCAAAGTCAATTGTCTTTGCATGCAGCCCTTGCATGCAGGTTACATTGTGGCTGTTTCCTGTCCTCACTTTGCACACAATGACCATACTATGGAACAAGGCATTTTCTAGCATGGCGATTTCCCTCAGGGCTTTATCATAGGTTAAAAAAAGCAGCCAGGTCCTCACAGCAGGCAGCAGATAGCTCAGCTCACAGGCCTCCAAGATTCTCTGAGTGGAGGTTGGGAGGTCTCACAGCTTCACAGGATAGCTTTGCACCAGTGTCCTCTAGATTATTTTCTAACATCTACAGCCTTCTCAGATTCCAGACATAATTGAAGACAGCAGCCAGGTCTTGATGAACAACAGTCACTGGGTGATGATTATGGATAGCCAACCATGGGTGACACCAGGGTGCCAGGGCAGGTAGTTGGACTTGCCTCCAGCCTGTGTGGGCAGCCAAGCCAGTTCAGCCCAGCCAGAGTGCACAGCTTTGCATCTTGACTTCCCAAGCATTATCCCTCTTTCGTGTCAAGTTCTGAGTTCAGGATTTTGAGATCAACATAGAAGCATCAAGACTCTTAAGAATGTAAAGAGACCTGGAACCATGTTTCTAGGTTGTTGTGCCAGGAGTCAGGTCTCCATTGCGCACTACCATTTTGTCTCTCCAGTGATTTTCTTTGTTACTTGCCATGTCCTGGGTTCAGAATTTGGTGATCAATATAGATGTGCCTATTGTCAGACAGATATTCATCTTGTGTGGTAAAATTCCTCTCATGGTCCATCTGACAGATTCAGTCTCTGGGGACTGGATGGGTCCTGGGCTGGAGGCTGGCTGCTAGGGGTTCATCCCATTACACCCCTGTCTGTCTCACTTCCTAATAAAAGAAATGTTTATGGAGAAGAGTTTAGGTCAGCTCAGAGATTTATCTTTATGTGTTACTGGAAATTTTTGTTACTTTTGAAACAATAATATAGCAAAATAGAAGTTTCTTATAATTCCTTTATTGAGTTTCTTCCAAATATGTAGACATCTCTGTATATAAAATAAGTGTATCAGAAAAATTTAGATGGATTTTTTCGTTTTAAAAAGCCAAGTTCTTTTATTGTCTTCCTATATATTGTTCTGCAATATGATTCTGCATGTTTGAACAATATTTTATTTAAGACATTTATTATTTATTATTTAACACTTCTACATTTAATGTTTACAATATGGTTCTTCTTTATTAAAAATCATTACCATTCCATTAATTTAAATACAAATGTATTTTTTTCATTTAAAAGTAGAATTTGATTTTAAAGGACCTGTACATTAAAAAATATTTGATTTATTATTTTTATTTTATGTATATGAATGCAATGCCTGTTTATGAGTAGGGACACCTGTGGCCTGTGGTGCCTGCAGAGGTCAGAAGAGGGCATCGGATCCTCTAGAACTGGAGTTATAGATGGTTACCAGCCACCATGTGGGTGCTGTGAATCAAACCAGGGTCCTCCTTCATGCCACCTGGAGAGCTCACATATCCAGATTTGCATCTCCTTCCCCAAAGGCTCAGTGATCACTGAGGAAAATGGGTTGGAATTTTGTAAAAGCAAGAGGTAGTAGAGATATCAGAAGTAAGATATCATTTTCTAGATGCGACAAGGTCATTGTACACATGAACTCTCAGTGCTGTGACTGCGTGTGTAAGATCCACACAATGTGAAGCCACCCAGAATCCCAGCAAGGATAAGCCGGGAGGTCATGAATTTCCACTGCTAGTTCAGAAGCTCTTGGGAACTGAATGTTACTGAGGGAAGGAGAGTAAGTTTTCATCAGTCATGTGGCCCTGAGAGGTTACTCCCCTCCAGCAGCTGGTCCTAAACCACTGCGCTTACAGGGAGCACTAGTGTACTAGGTGGATCTAAAATAAAGAAAAAAAAATAACAGAAAGAGCACAAGAAGTTGGAAAAGTGAGAGAGAGATGGGGAGGATTTGAGGATGGAGTGAATTTGATCAAAATACTTTACATGCATGTATGAACTTAAGAAAAGCAAAACTAGAAAATAAAACCCACTACCACTAAGTCAAATACCTCCACCCCAATTCTTTCAACATAGGCCAGGGAGATGGCTCAGTGGGTGAAATGCCCTTGCTGCTTAAGTCACCATGATGTGAGTTCCATACTCAGAGCCCACATGGTGGAAAGGGAGAACTTACTATGCACACATGCACACACACACACCCCCCACAAACACACAAAAACACCACACATACACACACACACACGCACACATAACACACACACCACCCATGCACACGCACACACACACACCACACACATACACACACACCACACACACACGCACACACACATACACACACGCACACACACACACACACACACCCCGCATACCACACACACACCACACACACATGCACACATACCACACACACACATGCCACACATGCACACACACCACACACACACACCACACACACACACACCACATACACACACACCACACACACACACACACACACGCTATTGCCATTTTTAGAAGTACATGGTTTTGTGTTGGGCTGCATTCTTAGCTGTCCGGGGCCTCATGTGACCTACAAGTCATGGGTTATATACATGCCTGTCACAGCTCTGGGAGGGTGAGCAGAAATGAAATAAATCAGATTCCTTTGGTATAAACACAGACCAGTTGGATTCCGTTGGTATAAATGCAGATTAATCAGATTCCTTTGGTATAAATACTGTCTCAATTCCTTTCATTTAAATGCAGTCAGTCCACAGTAGTTCCTCCCTCTTAGTCTTTGGGAAATTTGTTCTAAGACCCTCAGGGGGTGCCTGAAGCTGTGAGCGGTATTGAAGCTTGTGTAGACCTCGTTGTTTTCTGAAATATGCATACACATGGTGAAGTTTCATTTGTAAATCAAGCATAATGAGAGATGAGAACAATAAATGATGTCCAACTAGAACAGTTGTAAGTTATAGCGAGCTGTAGTGAACTCGCCAGTACTACCGCTATTCCACCTTCCGGCCACTAAATAGAATATGGGTTACTTGGAAATTCATACAGTGATAGTGTGAAAGGATGAGGGTCAACCTGAGACCAGTGTGCCAAGGATGCAGTGGACAAAGTGATGAGTCATGCCCTGGGTGGATGTGAGTGACATCACGCTGCTCAGCAAGGAAAAATGTACTCATTCTTTATTTGTAGAATTTTCCATTCATATTTTCAGGTTATAGTTTAACATAAGTAATTGAAGGATTAAAACAAAATCATAGGGAAAGGTTCACATACTAGGCTTAATGGCATTTCATCACAGTGTTTTTTAAATCTCCCTTAGATCTATGATATTACTTATCTGTCTCATTTATTTGCACATTAGATCTAGCTTACCGAGACTATGGAATTTTTGTTCAAGTGTGGTGTTATATGTTAAGCATTTTTTCTATTATTATTATGATAATGACTTTTACAATACATACATATTTTGTACAGATGACTGTTACCTAAACTTGCAAACAAAAGGTGTACCTTCCATTAATGTGTTTATAATATAGTCAAACTCACTGAAACCTGTGTTCCTCTTCTGAGCTGGGAATATGGCCTTAAATCTTCATGACCCTTTCTTGCCCTACTCCCCAATAACATATGAATGCATATGTATATGCTGACATATGAAAGCTCTGAAAAGTGTGTAACTGATTGAAACCAGTAAGAGAAATGGATAACAACTGGTGTTAGGATCCACTAATGACAGAGAACATACATCGTTTGATTTTCCGAGTCTGTGTTACGTCACTTAGAATAAGAGTTTCTAGTTCCATCCATTTACGTGCAGATTTCATCTTTCTTTCTCTCTGAGTAAAACTCCATTGTGTCAAAGTACCACATTTTCATTATCCACTCATCTTACCCTAGTCATCCTGGCTAAAATCAGGAGAATAAATGATACCAAAAGCTGTAGAAGATGTAGCGAAAAAGAATGCTCATTCACTGCTGATGGATCATAAACTCTTGGAACCCCTATGGAATGCAGTGTGGAGAACTCTAGAAAAACTAAAACTGAATCTAACATTTGACCCTGTGATGCCAGTCCTTGATACACCCAAAGGACTCATCATATCACAGAGATACTTGTGCATCCATGTCTGCTGCCGCTCTTTTCACATTAGCTGAGAAACAGAGGCTACCTAAGTGTCCCTCAAATGATGAGTGGATAATGAAAATGTGGTACTTTGACACAATGGAGTTTTACTCAGAGAGAAAGAAAGATGAAATCTGCACGTAAATGGATGGAACTAGAAACTCTTATTCTAAGTGACGTAACACAGACTCGGAAAATCAAACGATGTATGTTCTCTGTCATTAGTGGATCCTAACACCAGTTGTTATCCATTTCTCTTACTGGTTTCAATCAGTTACACACTTTTCAGAGCTTTCATATGTCAGCATATACATATGCATTCATATGTTATTGGGGAGTAGGGCAAGAAAGGGTCATGAAGATTTAAGGCCATATTCCCAGCTCAGAAGAGGAACACAGGTTTCAGTGAGTTTGACTATATTATAAACACATTAATGGAAGGTACACCTTTTGTTTGCAAGTTTAGGTAACAGTCATCTGTACAAAATATGTATGTATTGTAAAAGTCATTATCATAATAATAATAGAAAAAATGCTTAACATATAACACCACACTTGAACAAAAATTCCATAGTCTCGGTAAGCTAGATCTAATGTGCAAATAAATGAGACAGATAAGTAATATCATAGATCTAAGGGAGATTTAAAAAACACTGTGATGAAATGCCATTAAGCCTAGTATGTGAACCATTTTAAAATACTCCTATTCTTCTGAGCAAGACTCAACGCACGGTGGAATTTGCTGATAGGCAGACAGTGTCATGACAGAAGACATTGATCTTAAATACACAGCAGCTCCCAACAGCAGAGCAAAGCCAGCGTTTTCCCTCACGCTTCCAGTGCTGGGTCTATCCATCACCATATGCAAGTGACCTTTTCATAATTCTTTAAGTGGCATGCCAGTGAAGTCTCAGGTGTCTGCCCTCAGACTGAATTCTCAGAACAGCAAGTTCTGTTGGTTATTTGGATTGCAATAGAGCTCTGTCTTAAAAAATAAGCCATTTGAAGGGCTACTCAAGTTAAGAGCCCACAAGTCCAAAGTCACTAAAGATACAAGCACTGAATGCTGTAGGTTCATAAACACTCACCTCTGAAAGCATCCACAGAATAGCAAAGTCTGAATCATGCACAGTTCAGTGAAGCCGATTACTCTTATGACTCTAGGTCCAGAATCCAAGAGTGCTGAAACAGAGGATTCTGCTAGTGCTTGAGAAAAAGATGTTTACTGATTGTAAGCTGAGTAATCATTTTGTTTGAGTTTTATGTGGGTAAAAATATGACGAAAAAAAAGAAAGAAAAGGGACAATTCCAAGTTGTGTCCCTAAAAAGTAATCACTGAGAAGCTGGATGTTTGGAGGCAATGGGCCTTTGAGTGGGTTACTGTCCTATGGCTACTCTGTGATTACAGTACACTGTATGTGCATGGCCATGGTAGTTAGCAAACACCATGGTAGTTAGTCTTCCACAATTAAATTCTCCAGGTCTGAGAGAGGGAAATAAAGATTCAGAACCTGTATCGTCTGTTTTGATCAAGAAGCTTTACATTCTACTAGAGTATTAAATTTTATGTGTATGAAGTGTTAAGTTTGCATGTGTATAAATGTACCCATGTCATGAAGTGACCCCAGAAGACATAAGAAAGTGTTGATTCCCTGAAACTGGGGTTACGGATGGTTGTTAGCCACCATGTGAGTGCTGGGATTTGGATCAGGTTCTTCAGCAAGAGCAGCCAGTGCTCTTAACCTCTGAGCCATTTCTCCAGCCCCAATACAGAGTATTTAAATTTTAAATGATTACAGTTGTAATGGTTGACTGGGGAAATATATAATTTTTCATTTATTACCAAAATGAAAGACAAATTATCCTCAAAGTGTAACTCTTCTTGTGTGTGTGTGTGCTTGCCTGCATGTGTGTGTCTGTGCATGGTGGTGTGTTTGCACTTGTGTGAACTTGTTTGTGCAGGCAGGAGTCAAACTTAGAGGTCATTCCTTAGGTGGGTCCACCTGTGTTTTGAGACAAAGTCTCTCACTAACCTTGGTATTTAGGCTAGATGGCTGGTCAGGGAGTGTTGGAGATGCACTGTGCACTCCCCACCCAGCAGGTACAACAAGCATATGCTGCTGAGCCCAGTGATTTATATGGATGTTTGACCTGGAACTCAGATCCTTGTGCATGAACTACAAGCACTGTACTTGCTGAGCCATCTCCCCAACCCCTCCAGCTCTTAACACCTTAAACAATGAGGAATTTACTTCTGATTTAATACCTTAATATTATATAGTTTATGCTGAAAACTGTTGCCCCTGTACTTTACTATTTAGTAAGTAATTTTATTTTCTATATTAATATCAATTAATATAAAATATAAATACTAAAATGTATACAAATTTTATATAATACATATTGTTTATATTCCCGATAGATTATTATGGAAAAAAACTTGAAAATATAGAATTGTCTGAACTATCAAAGTATCTAATTTAAATTGACAGTACTGTTCCATTTGGGAGAATATTCTGCTTATGTATCATTTCTATATGCAATTTCTATGAAATAACAGCTACAACAATTTCAGTGATTGTGCCTGTTATAAGGAACATCTGACAATTTTTTGTTTATTTAATATTTTTCTTCCATCAATGGCTTTGCCTCTTGAGGGCTATTTACATAGATTAGAAAGCTCTTTGACCCTAACTATGTGGCCAAATCTTGACTGTGTTTCTGAATGGGAATTCCAATGTAGAGTCTCTCTTATTTTCTTGTTTTGATCTCTAACACACACACACACACACACACACACACACACACACACACACACACACCACAAAAGCAAACACTTGAAGACCTAGCTAAACGATTAGATTCTGAGCAGGGCAGTCCCATGATGGAAATGGCATGTTATGATGACCTTTCTCTAACTCCACACTTACGGGGACTTGAGTGCAGATTATATCAATGGGGAAAGCCTCATGACCAGCTTCACTGGGAGAAGTTCCTGAGCTTGGGATAATTACTGGGATAGTTAAATGTGAAGATTTGATGAACATGTTCCCTGTTGCATATGAACTTTAGAACTGACCCTGTTTCCTTGTGTTTCCGGTGTTCAGTTATAAATAAAATTACATGGTCGAATTTTCATCTACTAAAATACTAGTGGAAGACTTCCCTGCAAGGGTGAACTTCATCACTTGGGAAAGGCTTTAATACATTTGATACATTTGCTGCAGGCCTGCCGAATAGACAGAACCTTAGGCTGCAGCCTTGGCTATGTGTGTGAAGGCTTCTGCCTGGCCCAGTGGGTCCACATGCCTTGAAGAAATAATAGTGGGACTTGAATACCCCTCTGTTTTAGTAAACAGTAGTAGGCGCAGATCATGCATGAAGCAGATGACTGCTTTAATGAAGAGTGAGACACAAAGCTAAGTAGACAACGTTTACTTAAAGGAGAAGCTGGCCTAAATCTGATGAAGCTGCCCTCAGAAGATGATGCTCAAGGGGAAGAAACAGAAGAAATCAATGCCCATTCAAAAGAAATAGGGGCAGGGGGACAGGATGAGCAGGGTCATCTATGACAAGAACAGCTATTCTGAGATCTTTCTTTGCATAGTGTGGCTTGAAGCGATAGAAGCGTCTTTATTTGTCCCAGCGAGAAGTAACAGGGGTTAAATACTGGTGGGTAATACAAATTGAGGCAAATATCAGATCAAGGACAATGAACACTTTCTTCCCCTATGAAGAAAAGGAAGTAAAAGAGAAGAGGAGGAAAGAGATGGAGGGGGGGGGCAAGACTAATGAAACAGAGCAAGTACAAAGAGAGCGGCTGTCCTACTCCAAACCCATATGGACTTTATATCTATATATTTCTTAGCATGCTGTATAAGTTTTTGGATATTGCAATAAAATACTCTGACCAAGGCAACTTAGAGAAGGAAGAGTGTACTTTGGTTTATGGTTCCAGAGTGAGAAGATCTGTACTATCAGAGCAGGCATGGCAGGAGGTGGCTAGAGCAGAAAGCTCAAAGCTCATGTTTTCCAGCATATGCAGGAAGCAGAGAGGGAACAGGAACTGAACAGTGGCAGTGAACATGCAGAGCCCACCCACAGTGACATACTTCCTCCAGGGGGTCACACCTCCTGAAGAATCCAAGAGCTTCTCCAACTAGCACAACTCCAAATAGACAAGTGTGTAAATGTTTGAGACATTTCTCCTTCAAATCCCTTGAACCAAATGATTTGGAAGACAGCAAAAAATTCTTCCATTTCAAATTCTCCACTTAAATAATTCAGTGAGTGGCTTAAATAGTGGATTAAAAGAAGCCCATTGCTTATGTGTTTTCCAGTGTTGAAAATTGCCATTTTGCATTTTAAGCTGTAATGTGAATTATTAATAAAATAATAATAATAATTATTATTATTGTCTTTTGAGATAGGGCCTTCCTGTAGCCACAGCTGGCCCAGAACTTCCTATGTAGGCTGACTTTTATCTCAGACAGATCCACCTGCCTCTGCTTCTAGGTGCTGGGATTAAAGGTATGCACCACCATGCCCAGCTAGATTCTGTCTTTTCATAAGCACTTTTTCTCTTGTTTTAGCTTTACTTTAGATCAATTTCCCTTAAACTTAAATGTATTTAACCAGAGAACAGTTTGCTAATTATAATGTCAAAATGATTGCTAAACATAAAGAAACTATGGATTCTCTTAATATTTGAGTAAATAGTATCCTTATAAAGTCAGAAAACTTTCTTGCACTTTTTTCACAAGCTATAGCCATAGATATTCCTGAAGTGATTGGATTACTGGTAGCTAATCTCATTTAATCCTGGCCACAAACTATATATTTTATGTGTAGTATGTTTGTCTACATGTATGTAAGTATACCGTATGTCTTTGGAGCACTCAGAGGCCAGAAGAGGACATCCAATCCCCTTGGACTGTTGCCATGAGGGTGCTGAGAATTGAACTCAGATCCTCAAGAAGAGCAGTGCTCTTAACCACTGAGCCATCTCTTCAGTCCCATATATAGCAAATAGGTTAATGGTTCTTAGGGGTTAGAGCATTAAGGCACAGAGACTAATCAAAACAAAAAAAAAATGAAGCCACAGGGAGCTGATGAGATGAAAAGGAATTAATATGTGAAATCTGAATAAAAATTCCATTTTAATTCACTCATCCATAATTTACATGCTAACAGTTTTCTTTTATTATGCCAAATATAGCTTATTTCATTTTATTTTCATCTTTTACTTCCTTCCTTGATTTGATAGTCAAAATTTCAAATTCTACAGTTGGTAGGAAAATAATTTGATTTTCATGTGTGAAATGACACCTTTTACCTATTTTGGGGGACGTTGTTTTTCCTATCCTTCGCTCTGACTGCATTGATTATGAAATATAGATAGATGATAGATAGATAGCATTTTCAAGGGAAACCCATGTTTTCCCAGAAATAATCTTAGGCATTTGACTTAAAAATAATTTAACCCCTGGAGTATTGTATTTAGTTTCTTATATGTACTCAAAAGCAAGTTAATCCCTGTGAGACATTTTAGTGTGCAGAACTCTATAAGCAAGACTACCTGCTCATGGAGAAAGGAGTTTACAAAGTTGCAAGGCCAAAGTGGGAAGTTCTGGCTTTAATTGTCTGTAGAGCAGAGTCTGAGGTGGGTTAGTTCTCTGCACACCATCTTTTCCTCTGCCTCTGAAAAGTTTTCTACCACTTGCCATAAAGCTGTGATGCGAGAGGCCCAGAGTGAGACATATTGCATGCCTTAATTCAAAGGGTAAGTGTGCATTCTGAAGGGGGCAAAGGGTTGTCTTATCTCTCCCTCCATCTTAGGCCTTAAGTTTCTATTTCCCCATATCCAAGTTTCGAGTTACTAAGAACCAGATGATTCCCTACCTGACCAAATTCTGGAAACCCCCCAGGACAAGCAAACCAGGATCCAGTGGCTGGCAAGATCAGAATCATCATATAGAAACAGCCCCCCATAGAATAAGCAAGCTCTGGACCAATCAATCTAAAGGCCAGACCCTTTGTGGTTTCTCCCTTTAAAAGCTAGTTGAATTCTTTTCCTAGTGTGGCAGTTTCCCAGTTGGCCTAGGGGACTGCAGCCCGGATAGCCGCTTAATTATTTGCTTTGTAGGCCAAATTATTCAGTAAATTCTTTTTGTTTTTACAACTTTTTATTGTCATGGGATTTGTTCCTGAGTCTCCGACCCTAACACATTCCATAAATGAAGTATGATTGAAAGAAGACTGAATAGACGTCTTATCAGAAGTGAAAACTGTGGGGAAAGAACAGCACATGGAGTGAGAAACATTTGCAGAAGAAAACCGTTTGAGCAACCAGGAAAAGAAGGCAGAGCTAGAACCCTGAGTTGATGTGCGTACTGCACTTACCTGAGTCCCAGAACTGGGAATGCAGGACCAAGCAGAAGACAAATGAAGTCAGCTGATGTACAAGCTGAGATGCCTGTGAGGTGCCATCTATCTAGTTATTTGAATTTACATTCAGTGACGCTGCAGCAATCAGACCTCTGCACTGCACACAACTCATCTTTTTAATTCACAAAGTGCTTTTGTTAAATTAACCAAAAATTTAAGACTATTTGCACCAATGCCAGTATTGAACTGTCTCTGGGAAAAATTAAATTACATTGATTTATTTTAACTTTTTAGGTACTTGTATTTTTAGATATGTTTCAAGAGACATATATGGCAGATGACAGTATTAAATGTATTAAGATCAGAAAGAACCTTAGAAAGATCTGCTAATTCAAAAACTCTGCTCTTTTCCAACCCATCTCTTCTATACACCTGCCCTCTATGAAAACAAAACTTGAAAGAGATATCATGGCTGTTTTATGCATAAAATCAGCCTGAGGCAAAATAAAACTCCCCTGGAAACCCCTTCAGGTGAAGCAAATCCCTTCATGTATCCACATGGCATTGTCTTATCTATTGGCCTGTGGTATTAATAATGACCATCTTCATTAGATGAAGCATGTTCATGTGACTGGGAACTCAGGAAACATCTCTGGCTCAGGGAAGGTCTTTCATATGCTTTTCTTATGAGCACTCCACTTGTCTTCCATTTGCAACTCTATTCTTTATTAGTTATATATTTACTTATTTATGCATTCTGCATGTTGTATGTGAGTGCACCTGTGTGTGTGTGTGTGTGTGTGTGTGTGTGTGAGTGTGTGTGTGTGTGTGTGTCTCAGAGAGACAATTTGAGGAGCTGGTTCTCTCCGTCCCCCATGTAGGTTCAGGGGATTGAACTCAGGTCTTCATTCTTGTTAGGAAAAACCTTTGTACAATGAGTCATCTCTTGACCCATTTGCAGTCTTTTTCTTCTCTGCCAAGAATTAAGTATTTTAGAATATTAAGTAAATGATCTTAGGCAGTTCTTTTCAAGGAAGCAAAGCTACCACCTTGTTATCGAGGCAGTTTATAAAATTCAGCCTTGGAATCTGAACATTTTTATCATTTTGGGAGATGGCAAGCTTTTTATGAAAAGTACAGAGGTGTGGTGACCAGACTGTGTGGAACCTGGATCTGGGAGCGTTTTTCAAGGCCTTTGTAAAGAAAAAAATTGCTTATTTCAAATATGAAAATAAATAACTTGTTACTAATTTGAAAATGGTGACAGAGTCAAAGAAGAGACATGACACTTACAGAAACTGCATGTTGAAGATCCCACAGGACTTTTAAATCTTTCTCCTGCTTCTGTCTTTTCCTCTCCTTCCATTTCTTTTCTTCCCTCCCTCCCTTCCTGCCTCCCTCCTTCTCTCTCTTCCTCCCTCCCTCCCTCCCTCCCTCCCTCCCTCCCTCCCTCCCTCTCTCCCTCCCTCCCTCCCTCCCTCCCTCCCTCCCTCCCTCCCTCCTTCTGTTTCTCCTTTTCTTCCCTTCCTTCCTTTATGCTGTGTTTAACTTCTCACTATTGAAATCATCTAACACAACAAAATGTATGCAGTGATATTAATTTCCTCAGAAAATCTCAGAAAGTAATTTGGTTTCCATAACTAGGAGAGAGGCAGCTTCCATAATACGTGAGCATCCCAAATTTAGTGAAAGGAAGACACACAATCACAGGAAAGTGACTCTGATCCAGCCCAATGTGCCCAGGAACTTCAAGCCAAGCCAAGTGCATTCTTAACTCTAATCCCTCCTCCTTTGCTGAGGTTCAAAAACCAAGGAACTCAATCGGGGGCTGCGTCCGGAGTCTCAGAAGGGGTTTAAACAATGGAGTGGATCTTGACTACAAGTTTCTGATGCCGGCAGGGAAACAAAGTAAACTGTGAAACAGTTCGAAAATCCTAAATGTTCAAAACTTTAGATGTTTGAAAGTTCTCCAAGGCAAATAAGAGCTAAGACAAATGATTTATTTGCTGCAACATTCAAATAGCAAGTGTTGGTTCGGATATGAAAATACACAAACACTTGGACATCCCATAGGGGCTAGAAAATGGTGCAGCTACAATGGAAATCAATATGGCATTTCCAAATAAAACTATTTAAAAATCAGCATATAGTATAGCAATTCTAGTTCTCCATATATGCCCCATGTCTGTGAAAACTTAGATATGAATATAAAGCTTGTTATAATGGCATTATCCAATGCTTATATGGTTAAATTTTCATTTTGCAAAGTAGCGAAAAGATGAAATTTCCATTGGCAGAGAGTGTGGTGTACATATGTTGTGGAATATTACTTGGCTTTAAAAACAATACAGTTTTCATGCATGTTAGAACATGAGAGAAGCCTGAAAACATTATGAAAGGTGAAACAAGCCAGTCACCAAGGGTAATTGTTACAGAGCTCCACATGTATGAAGATGCTAGAGTAATCAAAGCCACAGAGGAATGGAATGTGATTGACAGTTCTAGGTGCCTGGGGAAGGAAGAAATAGAAATTACTGCTTAATGGGTCTAGGGTCCCAGACAGAGATGATGAACCCTGGAGATGAATTTGATAAAATTTGCAAAAAGATATGTTTACTTAATGTTGGGAATTTTATTATTACAGATGATTAAAATACTGAATTTTATACTGTTTTTATTATACATATACACATACCAATTTTTCCTCAAACTTGTATTGGAGGTTTCCTTCATCAAGGTCATTTCATTCTAAGGATCAGAGCCTAATTGGTGGTGTGATCCATTATTTTAACATTACTTTGCCATGCAGTACGAGACACCAGTTAGGAGCATGAACTCCCAGTAGGGCAGAAGATAACTTTTCCCTAATAGCTAGCAGTGCCATGTGGAGGTGCTGCTGAATACACATCTCAGGCTGTGCTTTAAAAATCATGTCAATTTATACGCAGGGCTTGGAGCAATGTTTGACACAAATATGGACTTTAAGTGTTAACATTTGTTACCATGGTTATTATCATTATCTCCGTGAACTTTTATCCCCATTGAATGCCCTCAAAAGCAGGCACTCCCAGTTTCTTCTTGTTCTCTGAGGTGGTTCCCTCTCTCGGCATCTTGTGTGTGTTCGCTCCGTCTTTCTCCTGCTGACAGGGTTTCTTTATTCTGGTCTCTTGTCTCTCCCATCTTCTCATGTTTTTCTTCTGTACGCCTGACCAGCAGTAATCCCTTGCTAGCGTTAACTCTATCAGCCCGTTCTAGTTCAGATTTTAGTGGGGAACCTCTTTGTGAATATATTTTCAGCTCCTTATGGAAGCTCTGGGCAGAGACCTCTGAACATGATATAATCAGGCAACTGCTCTGCGCTTTTATGGAAAGGGTGATTTTGAAGCACGGGAGACCACAGTTTGCTTGGTGGGCCGGAGGGATGTGAAAGACTCGTGATCTTCTGTAATAGTTGCTTGTTACTAGAACTCACTTCATAGGTGGACTGGAGGAAGGGAAGGAATGGATAAGAATCACTGAGGCCGATAACGAAGTCAGAGCTACCAAATGCATCTTACTTTCAGAGACAGAGAGCTAGAGAATGTGGCGGGATGAGACAGCCGCCTTTGAAAACATCGGTGAAGATCAGCCTGTGGAAGTCTGCAGTGAAAGGGAGTTTGGATTGTGCCTTTAGCTGGCTGAGAGACTACCAAAAGTTACTGGCAAGAGGAAAGGCATGATTCTCTCTGCATTAAAAAAGAAATATGTTTGTAGTAAAAAGTGGCTTGAAGGAAAGCAACAGGATGCATAGAACCGTTTATCAGGACATTAAAGAGTCCAGCAAAAACATATTAGGAGCCTACATGTTAGGCTAACTGATGGGAGCTGTCAGAGTCCAGAGTGAGTCAGAAATCAGGAGAATTCTAAAATCCATCTGTATGTGAAGAAGATTTAAGAATGGTCATTTTTTTTATCCATTATGTTTTGCTAAAATCTCAACAGTGGGACCCTGGGAGAAATATTTTGTTCTGCCTTCAAGAGGGTGCATCCTTCAGATTATGTCTGCTTTTAGATTTAAGCTAAGTATCATAATAGAGCTTCCTCACAGAGTGCAGTGTTGAATCAGATAAATTAGATCAGCATCTGGATTGGAAATGTCCCCACAAAATATTACCTGTCAGATATTCATGACTCCATATCCACACTGGGGCCTCCATACCAGTGCTTTACAGGCATGCGTCACTGGGAAGGCGTAATTTCAGCACAGCCACATGTGCACAGAGTTGTCCAATAGCAGGAATAATGAAACACTGGAGGCCAGAGATTTTGCAATGTACACAAAGGTACATTGCAAGTTAATAGGTTAATAAAACTCTAAAACTGAACCGAAGGGGTATTATGCTAGAGTTATTTCCAAAGTTAGAGTGTGTTTCCTTAAAATTTAATGTGTTCCTCTTTTATAAGTAAAGAAATAAAAGAAAAGAGTATCAACATATTATGTTTAAGTGACTAAATCCGGCCTTCTCCCTACAGTCATCAGTAGAAAAGGATAGCCATTTCCGTGAGGTACCAAGGTGGGCCATTTTCTGAGTCCAGATATCCAACATCCTTTAATTTTGAGACAGACTTGCCTGCAACTCATTAGGAAGCAGTGCTGGGAATTGAAGCAAAGTTTTTATGCCTGTTAGTGGTTCTATGTGGGTGAGACTTCCATCTCCAGCATGGATATTGTGCTCCAGCCATCCTGGAGAATGGAGGACAATCGAATAGGTCCTTAGGTGGCCCAGAGTGTGGAGCGGGCAGGGAGAATTCCCAGGAGACTGCATCAGTGGGCAGTTAGTTTATTGAAACCAAGGCAGGGATTTATTTAGGGAGGCCTTTCTGGCTGTTACAGAAGGCGGGAAAGTTATTGGTGAAGTCTTTAGGTAAAGGCAGGAAGGTTGTAGGGCTGATGTAGAAATCCATCAGTTCTGGTCTGGGGTGATCTTTGTCGGGGGAAAAGATCAAGCAACTGCTGAGGATGTTGTATCTGCAGTGGCTTCCTGGGACCTAGGTTATAGCTTTAGGCAGAGCAGGCCAGGACTTCCTACTCAATACTTTTACAAAATAGGGCCAGGTCCCACAGTTCTAGATTAATTTCTCTTGCTGTGGTAAAATACCCTTACTAAAAGAAGTTTAGGTCAGAGAGGAGTTTATTCTGAGTATAATTCCAGATTAGAGTCTATCATAGCAAATAAGTTAGTGACAAGAGCTTGAAGCAGCTGGTCACACCATAGATATCCAGACTCAAGAGCAGGGTGGAACAAATTCCTACAGGCCTCCTTCATGCTCAACCCAGTTTCTTCACTCTAATAGTCCAACACCCCCTGCCTAGGGTATGGTGTTCCCAGTGCTGTCAGGGCCTTCCCACATTATTACCTTATTTAAGACAGTCCCCCACAGAAACATTCAAAGGCCAACCCATTTCAAGAATACTTCATTGAGACGCTCTTCCCAGGTAATTTTTCACTGTGCCAAATTGACAGCTGAAAACTAATCATCACACTAGGCAAGTGCTCTACCTGTGAAGGTATACACGCAAACTTCCTGTTAGTCCTGCTATTTGCATCTCCTTTATTACTGACCTTTAGAGACCTCTCTATCATGTGCTTCTTTGTTTACAAGCTCTTGAACTCAGATGTCTTCTGCCAGCTTCAACAATTAGCTTGACCTTTTCCTCTTAAGGGTCTGTTCTAGCCTTCTTCTTTGATCTTCCTTCCAACTCTCTTCTTGTGTCCTCTCTGCAGAGAATTACCAGGAACTGGGGTAGCTCTCTTTTGATGATAGTTCTTTGCTTTGATAATTTTTTTTGTTTAAAAGATTTTATTTATTATGGGGATTGGAGAGATAGCTCTTCAGTTAAGAGCACTGGTTGCTCTTGCAGAGCACCTGGGTTCAATTTTCAGCACCCAAATGGCTGCTAACAACTGTCTGTAACTCCAGTTCCAGGGGATCTGAAGCCCTTCTCTGACCTCTGAGGACATTGCACAACATGGGTACAACTACCTATGTGCAGGCAATACACTCATACTTGTACAAAAATAATAAATATTTTTGATAAAAGATTTCATTTACTTTCATGAGTGTTTGCCCACATGTATGCAAAATACATCATGTGTGTGCAATGCCTGTGGAGGCCAGAAGAGGGTGTTGGATCCCTAGAAACTAGAGTTACAAATAATTGTCAGCCGCCACCTGAGAGCTGGGAACTGCACCAAGGTCTTCTGCAAGAGTAGCCAGAACTTTTAGCTGCTGAGCCATCTCTCTGGTCCCAGAGTGTTACTTTTTTCAAAAGAGAAAATTAGGAGCTGGAGAGCTGATTCGGTAGCTAAGAAGGTTTGCTGCTCTTGCAGAGAGCTCAGGGTTGATTCCCGCATCCATGTTGTGAAACTCTCCTCTGTCTGTAACTCTAACTCCAGGGGATCTGACACCCTCTTCTGGCCTCTATGGGCACCTGGACACATGTGGAATACACACACACACACACACACACACACACACACACAGACATTATTAAAAATAAATATGTTTTAAAAAGCAAAGAAAATCATCACTTCCTACTGATAGCTACTTACCTTTCATGTGTTGGTTTCCCGGGACACCTTTCCTCAAGGAACACAGTTCCCTTCTCATGCTTAGACACCTTTGGGATAATTCATACTTCATCAGGCTTATCAGTGAACTTGGCAGGGATTTTTTTAAATGAGATATACTTATCTAAAATATCTTATAATCACTACAGGCCAGCACTGCGGGCCAGTTTCAGACAGACAATTGTCATAGCAAGCTCCAGGAGTCAGCAATAATGGAGAGCGAGTGGGCTTAATGTCTCCCCCTCCAGCTGCCCTATGGGGAAGATGCTAAGGTCCGGTATGCAAAAGGAGCATCCAAGTAATAGAACCATAGCCCAGACTTTGATGAATTTTTAAGCACTGATATTTGAGGTAAAGCGATATGTAATGCCAGCATTGTTTTAAGGAAAAAGAAAGAATGTGACTTTTATTTTCAAAATTGAAATGAAAATCTGTGTTGTGGCTTCGAGGTTGCTTTCAGTAGAAACAAGAAAATGACACGAGGGTGTGCTGGAGCGGGGATTTGGTTGCCTGACGGGTTGCTGGGAGAGATTTCAATCTGGACAGGCTCTGTCTTTGGAATGTGGGGTTTGCATCCTGACTCCTCCTCAGCTGAGTAACTGGGTAAGGACTTTCCTTCCCCCAGTCTCCATCTCTGTGAAATGTGATGATAAAATGCCAGTCTCAAAGCCATGTAGAGTGTTTAATAGTGCCTGAGAACTAAATATGCTGTCTGTTGGAAGGAGAGATTGTCCTATGTTCTAAGTACAGCAGATGAAAACGATGGTAGTCATTTCATTAGAAGGAGGCGATGGGTACACATCACAAGAGGCAGATTGTCCTGTTCAGCAAGCCTGAGGGTGAGGCTTTGCAGAAATAGGGAGACAGACATTCTCAAATTGTTTCTGGTGGGAAACATACATGCAATCAATCCTGTTCCCATGTTGCCTCAGAACCGAGATACACGAGGCCAGAGGAAAGGATGAAGTCCTTGTCTCATGAGTTTGTACTGTGGGCAGTGATTCTGAGAATGGGCCCCAGATGAGTGAGCAGCCTGCTCCCTGGAAGCTTCTTATGCCAGATCCTCTGGGTCAGAAACATCAGGGCCCTCGCTTAGGAATTTGCTGGTTCTGAAACAGGCTGAAGTCAGAAACTGGACTGATTGTAGTGGCCTGGCGTTGAGCTCATTTCCCAGTGTGATTATGGGCTCTTTTAGGATAGAAATGGGCATGGCGCTTCTCCCATTGTGATGCATTAGTGTCTGAAAGGGAATCTGATAGGTTATTGCTACATAGCAACACTGTGCTTCAATTATGAATGAATGCATGGAAGATGAATATTTTAAGAAAGCAGATGTGGACCACATGTCTTTGATTCCACATTTTGTATTTTCTGTGAAATCAGAGTGTCTTCAAAGTTGACCTTTGTGATAGAATTGCTGACACCTATATGTTTTATCAATTTGCCTCTATAACGCTATCTGGATGGTTAGCACTCTAACACGCCTTATTTCCATGATCATTCTCTCTGATGTTCATGGAAAGACTATACTAATCATCTTTCTTTGAAGAAAAAGCTCACTCTGACTATGTAAACAAGGTATATTTGAAGCAAAGAAGCTGAAAAGATGTACCACAAAACAAAGAAAGAATAAAGCACTTCAAATTCCAGAACCCAGAGAAGACCATCAATTTGCCTCGTATATTCATTTAACTTTTATTTCTGGCATTTTCCACTGGATTTTATACGTAGAAATATCACCCCAGGAAGCACCATGTTTCATAATCTATAGCTACTGCACTATTGTGGATATATAGCCACGTCTTTGTGTATTGTTTTCCACAATTTATTAGCAGCTACTTGGTATTTCTGGTAGTAATCTTTGACCTATCCCCATCCTTCTTGAATGAGTAGAAAGGCCTGTGAAATCCTTTTCATTACCTCCCCATCACAGTGCCAGGTCTTTTTTACTCCTAATAACCTCCTAAATTTGTTGTGAACTTCAGATATCTAAAGCATAGTTCTGAACACATTGTTCAAAAGTCAGAAAGCCTTTCCAATTCCATCTACCTAAGGCCCTGTCCTGAACAGTGCAGTCAGTATTTCTGTGTTTCCTTTGACCATTCTGGGCCATGGTGAGATGGTTTACTGTACTCACAGAAACTTCCATTTTCTCCTTTCTTGAATCTTCTGCATTCTCAGTTCCTCAGACCATACCTACTAATGATCTCATGCACATCTCTGACACAGTACAGGCTCTTCCTAGAGTAGTTCACATCCCCATGTTCTCACAGTTCTGTTCCTTAACCTTCATTTCCTCAGCTTTCAGAACTGGCTCACAAGTCATACATTTTGCCTATTGGACTTGCTGAGGTCTGCTTTCTCTGAATAGAATATTAACTCCACAGGAGCTATACCTGTTGCTTCTCTCTTCTTCATTGACATAGTCCTAAAAGCTAGAATGGTACTTGATGCATAACGATATGTATTTAAAATGGAATGAATATAGAAATGAATATATTAGAGATGTCTTTGATCTCAAATGAGCCAAAACTCTTATTTAGTAATTTGCATGCCGGTGGGGTTCATTACTCCTGTGTGAATTAAATGCTGCACTATGGGATTGAAGCAATTGTTCAGAGATTAAGAGATCTAGGGAACAAGGTCAGGGCTCACCATCCAGGGATAGAGGCTCATAACCACCTGGAATTCCAGCTCCAGGGATCTGGTGCCCTCTTCTGGCTTCTGTGGGCACAAATACACACATACAAATAAAAATGAATAAATATGAAACAGATGGAGATCTCCAAAAATCCTTTTATGAAGCCAGCATCACTCTAATATCCAAACCAGGAAAAGATACAACAAAAAAGAAATCTGTAGACTCATATCCTTAATGAACATAGATGCAAAAATTCTCAGCAAAATCCTGGCAAAACACATACAGACACACATCAAAAAGATCATTCACTGTGATCATGTAGACTTTATTCCATGGATGCAGAGATCATTCAATATATGAAAGTAAATAAATAAAAGCGCATAAATTGTCTTAAAGACAAAAACCACATGGTCCTCTTAAGAGATATAGAAAAGACCTTTGACAAAATCCAACACGTATTCATGTTAAAATCATAGGGGGAATTGATCTGGAAGGAACATACCTCAACACAAATAATACTATATTAAAAAAATCCATGGCCAACATAATCCTAAATAGAGAAAAAAATTGGAAGTATATACATTAAAATCAAGAACCAGACAAGGCTGTCCACTATGATCACTCCTTTTCAATATAGTGCTTGAAACTCTTGCAAGAGCACTATGACAAAAGAAGAAAATCAAAGGAGTAGTAATTAGAAAGAATAGGTCAAGATATCTCCATTTGTAGATGATATGATATTATATCTAAGAGAAGCCAGATATTCTAGTAGAAAACTGTGAGAAATCATTAACACATTTAGTAAAGTGGCAGGCTACACCACATTCTTCACAGAACTAAAAAGATCCATCCTAAAATTCCTATGATATCACAAAAGATCCCAAATAGTCAAAGCAATTTTGGGCAAAAAGAATAATGATGAGGGGATCACTGTACCAGATTCAGATTATATTATAGCACTACATTCATAAAAACAGCATGGTACTGGCTCAAAAATAGACATGTAGATCAATGGAACATAGTGGAAGATGGAAACATGAGTGTGTGCAATTTCAGCTACCAGATATTTGACAAAGATTCCAAGAGCCCACAATGGAGAAAGGCTAGTGCCTTCAACAAATGGTGCTGGCAAAAATGGACCTCTACTTGAAGAATGAAAGTGGAAGCTTATCTTTCACCCTGCACAAAAGTCAACTGTAATGAGTCAAAGACCTCAGTATAAAACCTGACACTGCTAGTACATAAGCAGTACTCTTCAAGACAGAGGTGTATGAAAGTTCTTTCTAAATTGGGCATCAGTTACTCAGGCATTATGGTCAACAATCAATAAGTGGCAACTTATTGAGCTACAAAACCTCTCTGTACAGCAAAAGAAACAACCAAGGAAGAGAAGAAGAACCCCACTGAGTAGGAGAAAATCTTTATGAGCTACACATCTGACAAAGGATTAGTATCTAGAATATACAAAGAACTCAAAAAAAATCAAAGAAATAAGAAAATAAATGGCCCAATGAAAAGATGGGCTATAGACTTGAACAGAGAGGTCTCAAACAAAGAAATAAAAACGGCTAAGAAACACCTTAAAGTGTGCTCAACATTTTTAGCAATTAGAAAAATGGAGATAAAAACCACCATAAGATTCCATTTCATGCCAGTCAAGACCAAGAGAAAAGAAAGACACAAAATGCTGGAGAGGATGTGGAGATAAAGGAACACTCATTCACTGTTGTTGGGATTATACACTTGTACATCTACTATGGAAAGCATGTGAAGAAGTCTCAAAAAACTAAAAATTAATTTACCATATGATCCAGTTATATGATTCTTTGACATATATCCAAAGGAGTCATCCTAATGTAGCAATACCTGTGTGTATTGCTTCTGTCTGCACAATAGCTAAGAAATGGAAACAACCTGATTGTTCCTCCGCTGACTAATGAATAATGAAAATGTGGTACGTTGACACAGTAGAGTTCTACACAGCAGTATGAAAAGATGAAACAATGAAATTTGCAGGTAAATGGATAGAACTAGGGAGTGTTATATGGAATGAAGTAACACAAACACAGAAAAGCAAATGATGCATGTTCACCCTCATTTGTGGATTGTAACAATCCCTTTTATGGGAGTATATATCCTGATGTAACACCAGGAGCCAGGAAAAGAGAAAGGAAGGGTGCAAGGAAATAAAGAAAAAGGAAGAACCCAAAAAAGGGATAGTAGGACACAGATGTATCCTGGGGGAGGTGAGGAATGTGGGAGCTTTCTGCAGGGAGGAGAGGAGGGAGGGATGTGCAGGGGTCAAGGTGTGGAGGTGTGGTGGGGTGGGAAGTCAGGGGAGAGGGGTTGAGGGAGAGAGGTGTGGAGGGAGGGAAGGGATAATGCAGGTGCTGGGACTGGAAAAGGAGGAGGTTGATCAGATGGGAGGAGAAAGATCAGAGATGAACGAATCTCGGAGGGCTAGGGGACCCAGGGGGAAATGTGATGTCACCGAAACCCACCGAGAAATGCACAGTGTGTAAACATTAGTACATCTGTATACCTGGGGGCTGTTTGGCAAGGAACACAGTGCCAGATAGAGGTGCCTCCCTTTGTGTGGTTGTTGAGAGTGGTCCAAGAGACTCCCAAAAGAATACAGACTATTGCCAAAGTTCTCAGTTATGTCCCAGAACTAGAAGATAATATCTTCTGCTGAAGACAGGACATGCTTCAGTTACAGGACTTGGAGCAATGGAGCAGGAACTGACTTGGAAGACCTACCTGAAGTTCAGTTCCCATAATGCCAGATGATAACATGCAAACTGCTAAGGGGGAAAATCGATCAATGGTCCAAACCAACCCTAAATTCCAATAACCGTGACAAGCAGCACAGCACACCATCTCTATTGGTGCAGTAGTAGCCCACTCATTTGGGGGATAATCAATAGCTCTCTAATTGAACTTAAAACACTCTCAGTGGGCATGAACTTAAGGATGGCACTGTAAACTCAGCCATATATACTAGGGTGGAGGGGCAGAGAGCCTAGAGAGAACCCTATGTTATCTCTAGAGAAATGAAATTTCTCACCATATGCTAAATTATATTTACAGACAAGTATAGAGTACACCACCCTTTTTGCAACTGATGGAGGCTGCTGCAGAATTCCACAACTGGCCAGACACAGAATGTGTGACTGAGAGATGCCAAGTCCTAAGTACCATATCTACAGCTGAACCACTACACCCTGCGCTCAGCTCATAGAACACAGTGGAATGAGGAACAGAGAGAGAGAGAACTAAAGCATCACTCTACTCTCACCAGGGAAGCTTCCTTAAATAGTGCCAGGCACACAGGAGGCCACAATTGGCAAGAAGGCCACAGCCTGCCAAGTTTCATAAAATAAGAGACAGCAGAGTGTGTATCCCAGGGTAGTACTCCTGTATTGGACCTCACCCACCTATGGCTCAGGGGTCACTGAGGAAGAGGAGGAAGGAAGATTGCAAGAGCCAGGGCTGTTTCATGAACTTAAGGAAGCAATGTCTTTCAGGCTACTGGAATCTTGCACATGTGAAGTTGTGGCAATCACGGTATTGAGCACAGGATTCACACCAACTCAAATTAGAAAAGGGCCCAGAGTGGAGTGATAGAATTTAGTGGTAAGCCAGACCTAGACTGAGAACTATTGAAGACTGATTACTACTGGGAGAGGGAGAGTTAGCATATGCCTTACTTGTGATCTCTAGCTAGCCTGAGCAGACTCTGGTAGATGAATTTGCACTAAAGGACGTCTGGGTGCTAATGCTTGACTGGATAGGACTTAACATGTACGGTGGAATTCATGACGTCCGGAGGGATGGATGGAAAAGGAGGTCTACCTTTGATTAAGAACTGCTGTATGAAATGTATAAATCTCAATAAAAAATTCAAATATCAAATCCAGAGAAAAAAAATATAACAGTTTAGTAGAAAATTAATATTAGACTCTCCCCTGTGTGCGGTATTTTGGGTGGAAGAGGGCAATAAGGGGAGGTGTGGCTGCGGGAGATCATCTAAATATCATCAAACTTTATTTTGTGAAAATCACAAAATTTCAATATAGAAGCATAAAACAAAACAAATAAATAAATGATGTCATGCTTCCTAAAAACTTTTCCTAGGCCATTGTTTTGAAGGCGATCTCTCCTCTATTTGGATTGTTCTGCCCACTATTTGTTCTGTTGGCAATAACTGTACTAAACTGTTATTGTGATAAGTGGTCTTTCACATTGAATGCAGACATCTTTTTATTTGTACATCCTGCAATCCTTTGACAACGACATGCAATCAATAATTTTAATTAATTAAATTACTACCAAACTGATGTTAAAATATTGTCAAAAACAAAGAACAAATGGCACACAAGTATTTACCATTTACCTGGCTGCAAAGGATGAATGATTAAGATGTTAAAAACGAAAAGAATGTCTGCTCTCTGTGCAGTGATTGGTGTTTCCAAAAGCAAGTGACTGTATGAACATTCTTCCTCTTGGCAGATTATTAATGCTGCACTTGCTTTGGCTTCAAGACCCAAGAGTCAAGTGGTCAAAAACACCATGGACTTGTATAAGCGCACATGGGAGCATTACATACACGTTCTCACGGAAGCTGTGGATGACATCACAAGCATTGATGACTTCCTTGCTGTATCTGGTAAGTTTGTTATTTGATTCATACATATTCTTTATTTTATATTTCTCACTTATTTATGTGTGTGTGTGTGTGTGTGTGTGTATGTATGTATGCTCATGCATATGCCATAGCACATGGGTAGAGGTTAGAGAACAACCTGCAGGAGTCCCTCCTCTCCTTACACCCTGTGTGTTCAGGGGATTGAACTCAGGTCTTCATGTTTGGTGGGAAGTGCTTTACATACTGAGCCATCTCCTTGATGACTTTTTAAATAGATAAGTAGGTTAGTACTCAGCACAGTTAATCTGTGCAATATAAAGGGAGTTCCCCCCACCCCAGAGTTTTCTGAAAATGGAGTGTGGGACATAGGAGCTGGAAGTCTTGGTCTTTTCCTGCCTTTGATAAATCAACACATTCTTCAACATGCTTAAAGCACTTGGTTTTCTGAAACTTGTTTTCCAACCAAACTTTACTCAAGAATGATATATGTATACATATACACATAAACATACATACACAGATACATACTGAAACTGCTACATGGCAATTCAGCTCCCAATATGAATATTTGATAGTGCTAATCTAAGGAATGAGAGAAACAGTTCTCACATCTGACTGAAGCCATCCATAGTCAAAGGGCTTTCCCTTCCTAGTGAAGCCAGGTGATGCTGATGCAGGTCAGAATGGGGAGCCAGAAGGATGCTAACACTCATACAAAGCCGGCCCTCAGAGGCAGAGCTCAGGTCTCGACTATTGTACTATTACAGCAAATAGCTACATATTTTGTCATTTTTACTATCTTGAAAAGTAAAAAGTAATCTTAAATACATTCCTACACATTCTTCTGTTTTCTTCTTCTTATTTTACAAAAGAAGAACATTCTTAGATTATGTTGACATTGCTTTGAAAATAAAACACATGTGCTCACAGGTCTCTCATGGCAATATATTTAAGTTTTCTGGTGGATTTCAACCCAGTCTGTTGAATTTGTAACTTTCGTTTGTGCCTACTGTGTCATCCTGAGCTGAAACATGTATTTTAATGTAGCATTGATATTCTAATTATTTTCAAAATATTTCTTATTGAGTTCAAAACATTAAAATATAGAAAATGATTTGGAAAAAAGTTTACTAGCCCCTGATCTGACTCCTGAGAATGAATCACTGACAGCTTACTTTCTCCATTCAGAATTTTTATCAACCTAATTGTATTTTCAAATGTTTGTGGCACATCATAAATATAAATACACACACATGACACATAAGTTATCTGCTTTTTCATTCATATTTGGCTACATAAGTTACATTGTATAGAATTCTCAAAAACCCCTTCCTTATGTTTTTCTTGTTAGGGTTTAGGTAAGTCACATTTTACTTCTTTTTTAATTTTATTACTGTGGGAGTTTATTAGTGTGTTCAGATGTATAACTTTATAGTCTTCTGTAGTGATAGAATGAAATATTTATTCTCATTAAATAATTTGCATTGATCTCATCTGTTCTAGCACTTATCTTCATGGGCACTCCCTTACCCTGCAATTAAGCCTGTTACTATTGGCTTGTATTAAATCTAAGCAGTTCTAGACACTCTGATTCTAACTTTTCTCTCTTATGAATCATATTTCCATGGTGATGAAATTGAAACATTTTACTTATTATGAAAATTTCCAACTTTAGTGCTTAGATAAGTTACAATTTTACTTGTATAGTAAATAAGCATATTTCTGAATATTTGCTTTCCCAGGAAAGACTTTGTAGTGTAGATTAAATCAATGCCTTATATTAAGGAAGTCTCTCATAATTTAATTGTTAAGTGCTAAGTTCATTATGTAGTTGATGGTTTTGGATCTACTATGCAACAGTAGCATAGTAATATTGACAACATTCATGAGAATTCCATGAGCAGACATGAAAGAGATCACTAATTGGCCAGGCCTTGCTAGTTAGTATGTCCCTGGCATGTCTGAAATTCAGGCAGCTCGTGGTCATCAAGGTATGAGCTCATGGTTTCTTCTGGAGTACTGGTTCCTTTGGACCCAGCAGCCTCAGGGTCTCTTCATTTGGGTGGGCTGTTTTTGTAATTCAGAATGTTGGTCTGCATGGACCAAAGATTGTTTCTTTGTGGAGATAGGGCCTCACAGTACAGCCTGAGCTGCTGTCAAACTCATGATCCCTTTGCTTCAGACTCATAGTGCTTAGGTTCCAGGTGTGTCACCATGCTGTCATGACTGTTGCTTTGCATCTGCTGTGGTGCTGACCCCTGTCATTCTTTCACTCTCAGCGGGTAAAGTCTGAGGCAGGATGCTATAAAAATTTGAGGCCAGCCTGGGGTACATCAAAACACTCTAAAATACAAAAAAAGAAGAAAAACAATAAAAGTTGCTTAAATGGCAAATAGTTATCTATTTAATGTAATTAGTTGTTTGACAAGTGGTTTTTAAAATGCTCTATTTTAATATTTTTGCCTTATTTATATTTTATGTGTATGTGTGTATTATTGTGCTTGCATGGTAGTGCACCCGTGTCATTAAATGCTCTCAGACAACTGAAGAAGGTGTTGGAACCTCTGGAACTGGAGTTATAGATGGTTGTTAGCCGACATGTGGGTGCTGAGATTTGAACCTGGGTCTTCTGTAAGAACAGCCAATGCTCTTAACCCATGAGTCATCTCTTCATCTCCAGACATAAGTGGTTTAATGTATAGTAACTCTAGTAGTCCAGCCTTGTAAAGAGAGGGATGAATGCCATCACTAACATTTAGAATTGCCAGGATAGACCGTGTTACATCTAATGTATTCCAAGATGCTCCGTGTCCAGGATGAATTGCTCCCACGATGTTGCAGTTGGATGCTCTGTTTGGTAGTAGTTCAGGGTTATAAAGGGTATGTACAGGCAACCTTGGATTCTTTTGCCTTTTCCTCATAGTGGCATTTTAGAACATGCATGCTCAAAACATTACACAATTTGACCTTAACCAGAAAGAGAGGATGTCATACAGATTTTACTTATGAAGGAGAAAATCTTTCCCATGTGCCTTCCATTAGTTTCTCTGACTCACCATGGGTCAGAATTTGGTCTCTTTCTCTCTCCTAGACAAATCAGTGGAAAAAGGATGAGACTAGAGTGTTAATATAATTAATAAATAATTGACTTGGGGCCAGCAGATGCAGTCACCCCAACAAGTAGAATTGGTTGATTTCGGTAGCTGAAATACTTGCACCTGGACAGGTTTTGAGGTACCCTGTGCTGTCACTAAGCTTTGAGTTGTTAAGAAATGCATGGGAGGCACTCTCTTGAGTAAAACAGATTCTGCCAAGTCCCTGGGCTTAGACCACCTCATACTAGACCTTTAGCCTAGTCTCTAATATAAAATTAAAATGAGCATTTTATTTGAAAATAAAAGATAGAATAGGGGGGAGAACATGGAGGAGAGGGAAAAGGAGGAGTGGGAGGAAGATGAAGAGGAAGAGGAGGAGAAAGAGGAAGAGGAGGGGGAAGAGGAAGAGGGGGAAGAAGAGGAGGAGGAGGAGGAGGAAGAAGAAGAGGAAGATGAAGAGGAGGAGGAAGAGGGGGAAGAGGAAAAGGAGGAGGAAGAAAAGGAAGAGAAGGAAGGAGAAATAAGAGGAAGGAGAAAGGATCACTTGTTGCACAGATGACCAAACAAGTTTGCCCTCAACGCTGCCCCTGGCTTGGGCTTCTTGGATTTGTATTATGTTGTTTTAGCCTGAACTTCAGTGATTCCTTTGTAGCATTAAACTTTATTTTAATATCTGTTTACACAGATAATGACATCTTGTCTGAGTATTCCCAAATAGTGAGAATCTGGCATTCTCATCATTTTAGCACCAAGTTAGGAGTCAAAGGTGGAAAACACTAGGCTAAGCAATAGATGCATCTGTTTTCAGATGGTCAAGGGTAGTCCATGAAGTTATGATGTGAGTGGTCACTCTCTGACAGGGTTTGTTTCAGGAAGATTTCTTTGACGTTGCCAGTGTGTGCAAACATGAAGGTTTTTCCTAGTGTTTTAAGATGGTCCTTTAAAGTAATATGTGTTTTCATTCAGAATAATTAATCTGTTTATTAAGCAGAGCAACTGACAAAGTAGTTCTTAAAGGTGTGAATTACCTAGTGAAAATTATGAATTATGAATTTTTGTAAACATTGGATGCTTTTCTTGAACTTTTAAAATTTCTGTAGCTGGGGCTAAAGAGATGACTCAGTGGTTATGAGTTATCTTGAAACCCCAGACTGCTCTTCTAGTGGACACAAGTTGAGTTCTAAGCACCCACATGGGGCCTAACAGCCATCTTTTACTCTAGTTCCAGGGGGTCCAATGTCCTCTCTGGCCTCCTTAAGTTGTGCGTATTGTACACTTGTGGTTCATTTAAATGCATGCAGGCAAAACATTCATACACATAAAATAAAGTTAATACATTTAAATAATATTTTCTATATGCAATACTACTGTTTGATTCTTTTTTGAGACCCTGTTATGTCTTGTGTAGTCTTGATGGTCTTGAGCTCTCCATGTAGCTGAGAATGATACCGAATTTCTGATCCTCCAGCCCTTATCTTCTGCGTGTTGAGACTGCAGGAGAACATCTACGTGCCCACCTGGTAATGGGGTTCTCACTCAGGGCAAGCAGTCTACCAGATGAATGTCATCCTGGGCTCTCTTTTCATTTTTATTAGAATAAAGAGAAGTAGTAACTCTCAAACAGCAAGACAAAAATAACTCCAATACACCATCAGAATGTACCAACAGCAGCCTTCTGTTTATAGACATGATCTTTGACTTCTACAATGTTGTAATCTAAGTCATCTGACAAAGGAAAAGTAAAATAATAGATTTTCATTCTTTCTTCATAAATTAATGCCAAATAAACACATTATGTTAGCAAAATCAAAAGGTTAAATTAGCTGCATATAAAACACTAATAAATCTTAATGTGACATTTGCAGCATAGGTATTATGAGAGAAGATAATATCTAAATAAACATGAATCACAGTTATAGCAATTACATTACCATATACTTCACATTAGTTTTCAGTGTATACCAGTAAAACTTTTATTGATTTGAGGCATCATATGCTTCATTACAGATCCATTCTTTTAAATACGGAAATTTTGAAAAATGAGACAGGTTCTCCCTGTAGCCTCAACTGCCCTAGAACTCACTATGTAGACTAATTCTCATAGAGATCCACCGTATCTGCCTCCTAAATGCTGGAATTAGAGGCCTGACTAAACATGAACATTTTAATCCTAACCTGTAAAAATGAATATGGATCAAAGGGGATTGTCAATGGAATAGAGAAGGCAAAAACAAAATAATTTCAGGAAATCCACATATTTTGTACCAATAATATTGTGATACTCATAGAATAAAACCTATACATACAATTAGTGATTCTACACTGTCAAGCTTTTGAGGTGAGGAGATTGTTTAATAGAAACCTGTTTGACTGAATTTTCAAACTGAACATTGAAGAAACTGGTTAAACAGTCCCAGTAAACAAAATGGTGAAAGTGACCATTTGGCTTGAGAGACATGAGTCAGTCAGATTAACAGACTTATGGGGACCATCTGGATATACAGAACTCCAAACTTTTGTAAGAAAAACATGCAACTAAAAGATGTAAATGACAGCATCAAAGGCTCTATCTGATTTGAGATCACTAAGTCCAGACAAGGACATGATGTAGTGATGGATGTCTTCTTAGAAGTAGTGAAGTGAAAATCCATCATAACATGCGATATTAAATGTCTGTTGTACAGTCAGTGTTCACTTGTATTTTTCTACTATTGTGTACAAAGAATTAGTGCACATGCTTGGTACAGTGATACAGTAACTGAAAGGAGGGGACCACTTTACTGAAAGGATCCTAGCTTGGCTGAATAACCTGGTCTAAATCTGCCTAGTATAGATGTTCTTGTTTGTCGGACTCATCCAGAGATGATGCACATTGAGGATCTTTATGCATTGGCTAAATTCAAAAGACAGTTTTGTCATGGTTATGTTCCCCTGCACCAGCCTTTGTGCTCATATTTGTGTATAATCATATATCTCTCAGTGATCCTTGTGAGGACTGCTCAGAAACTTCATGTAAAATTTACATAAGTCATGGTACAAGACAGGAAAGAAAGCGTGTGTTCAAAAATGATTGAAAAGGCTCCTCGAAAGTAATCCATTATTCTTCTATTGGTAATTACGTTGTGAATTACTGCTTGTACTTACATGACTGGAAAGAAGTTGGGGCATGTGAACTGGAATTTATCACACATAATTCCATGCACTAACAGGCAAGATCACTCAAAATGCTCCCACTGGCATGAGCCGTAGGGATTCTGTAAGACTGTGGTTAGGATGTTACAGGTACAATCTATAGACAGTCTTATTTAGAAGTCCTTTTGTGTCTTTGTCCAAATTAATCAATGAACCTTTTCCCTGACACCAAGTTTGAGCCAGAGCAATCTCAACAGTCTTAAGTAGCATTAAGCGTAACAACATGAGGCATATTTCCTAAATTCTTTAGATGTGCCAACTTTGTCCTTAACAAAATCTCTGGATGACAAACTATAGGTTTTGTAAAACATTTCCTTACAGGTGTGCCACTGAAGACACACACATTATGATCAGTTAAATGATGTTCAATAGCCAGATCAATGAGCAGAGAGTTCCGCCAGACATAATCAGATGAAGTCTTAGCATTCCGTTTGTATTGAGATTTTACTGAGTGCGGCAACTTTAAGGACGTATTTTAATCTCAAAATGCATATAATTTAATTAATATAATTTGCGTGATAAAAATCTTCATAAAGTCAGCCCTGTAAGAAATTTTGTAGATTAGATGAGGGATTAGAAGGAAAGTTTCTCATGGTCATTCAGTATTTTTCTACCCGCTTGGGTATAGCACATGGCTCTGAGCACTGAGAGTGACTGTGAACTTCAGTTAGAAATACAGGTGGGAATGATCAGGGCAGTTACAGCTACCTGCTTTAATAGTTCTCCTGGAACCCAGAAAGTTGCATGCCTTTCATTCATCATTGGAGTGCAAATCCAAGATCTTCAAAACACAAAATCACATAACTGAGCTTGCAAGACGATTTTGATGTATATTAAGGTCTTTGACAGATTCCTTGGGAATTTTAATCAGTAAAAAACCCTCTGATTGCAGAGATTGCAGAGGATGTGCTATGGAAGCTCTATATGCATTTTCATCATAGAGATCTTTTATATTTTTGTTTATGTATAATCATAAATATTTTTTGAGATTATGATTTGGAGGTTTTCTTTGAGCACTTTTTCTGATTGCTTGTTATTGGTACATAGGAAAGCTGATGTTTTTTTCAAGTTGATTTTGTAAACTGCCACTTTACTGAAAGTATTAATCATTTCTGGTAGTTTTCTGGTAGAACTTTGGGGATCTCATATTTGTAATATCATATTATCTGATATACTGCTTCTGGAAATGAAATTTTTATACTCTTTAAGATAAACCAAACTTCCAGTATCTGATATGTAGGTTATTTTGCCACTGCTCACTCTCTATTGGTGTGTAGGGAAAAAATTGCACATGCCTTCAGTAAAACTTGGATATGTGTGATCATTGCAGATTTGGTCCCATGTAAGTGAATAAGAAGTAGAAAACGTTTTGCTGAGAGAAATGAACTGGTTTAGATAGTGAAGGGACAGATACCAAAAGCATATTGAAAGCACAAGTAATCAGAGTGGTGTAGACGACATGGTGCTGTCAGCGCTGAGTCGGTCACACCAGCACAGAACTGTCACTCTGTCCCATGGAAAAGCAGTTGGGTAGGACTGAGGAAGAGTACATACGCATTGTTAATTTTTAAATATTTTTAGTTAGTATTTGAAAATTTCATGTGTGTGTACAATGTATTTCTTTCTCACCCAACCCACCCCACTTCCTAACTGTCCCCAGGACCAGCCAACTCACTCTCCTCAGCTCATGTCTTCTTTTTATTTAATACTAACATCCTCCTGAGTCTGATTAAAACTCGTGTCTTCCATGCTAAGACACAGTATTCTTTATCTGAGTGTAAAGCTGGATCTTGGTGTGGCTTTGCTGCAACTACCTTTATTTTTATTATTACTGTTTATGTGTGAGTGCTTTGCCTGCATGTATGACCCTCAAAGGCCAAAAAAAGGGCATTGAATCACCTAGAACTAGTTGTTAACTACCTTGTGGGTACCAGGAACTGAACCTGAGTTCATTGCAAGACTAACCAGTGCTTTTAACTGTTGAGCCATCTCTCCATCCCTTGAAATACCTTTTGCTATTGGTATTCAGTTTGAGTTAGGTAGAGAGAGTTCTATTTGAGTTCTCCAGAGGAACAGAACCAATAGAATGAATGTGCATTAAAAGGTAATTATTAGACTGGATTGGGAAATTTGATTTGGATATTCTAGGATTGGCTGACTCACACTGGAGAGGTCAAGAATCTGGAAGTTGCTCTGTTTATATGATTGGATAGCTCAGTCATCTCTGTCTGGTCCTGAAGGCCTGGAGGGTTCCTGAAGAGCTCCTGGTCTTCTGTGTGTTCTGAAAACCAGAAGAAGCTAGTTCTGATATCAGGGAAGGAATGTCTCAGCAGATGAGTAGGTGAACTTGCCAGCAGAGTAGAGACAACGAGGCAACAAGCAAAGTTCCTGCCTCGGGTTCTTTTTTTCTGAGTTGCCACTGGAAGGTACCCACTCACATTTAGGGTGGGTTCAGGGCTTCAAATGATCTGATCAAGAAAACCCCTCACCAGAATGCATAAAAAGCTTACTTTTTAGTTGTTTCTAGATTCAGTCAAGTTGAGAAGCAAGATTAACCATCATAAGTACCCAATGAGGGAGCTGGAGAGATGGCTTAGTGCTTAAGAGCTCTGGCTGCTATTCTACAAGACTCAGTTCAGGTCACAGTACCCACAGAGTGCCTATCTACCATCTTTGCCTCCAGTTCTATGGATTATGACACCCTCTTATGGTTCTTGGTATTTCATGCCCTTGATGTGCTTACATGCAAGAAAAATACACATAAAAATTATATAAAAGAACTCAGAGTAGCTTTCTATAAAAGAAATAATTTAAGTTACATTTAAATTGTACCTGAGCAAGAGTCTGGAATGATGGCTCAGGGGTTATGAATGTATATGGCTCTCTCCGAGGACATGAGTTCTACTGATTCTCACCACCCATTCCAGGCAACTAACAACAACCTGTAACTACAGCTCTGAGGGTATCAAACTCTTCTGGCCTCCAAGGGCACCTGTATTCATGTGCAGATACCCGCACACAGACAGACACATGGAGACATAATTAAACATAAATCTCAAAATAAATTATATCTGAACCAAACGTTGTGGAAAAATAGCAATCCTGACCATTGAGACTGATGGATTATTTTCTATGCTATTTTATGACTATGACTTTATCTGTTCTTAAACTTGAATAGTAGCAGAGCTGAAGTGAACAGATAGTAAGTATAGCAATGTAAAGGAGATGGCCTAGATGATTGTGAGCGAAGGGGCAGAAAGATCCAGCCTGGCCTACCAAATAGTACCTGGAATCACTAAATTGTGCTTATCCAAGATTCTCAAACTTTACATTGAATATTACCAATAAAATTGAAAATACATTTTGTGCCAAGCGTGATGACTAGTACCCAGGAAGCAAAGGCAAGAGGATCAGGGGTTCAAGGTCATCCTTGGCTATATCCTGATTTGACAGTCATCTTGGGCTCCATGAGACCCTGTCTTTAAAAAATGAATAATTAATGAACAATAAGATAAGTAAACAGAAGGAAAGAAATTTTAAAAAAGTGAAATGCTCTGTAAAGGCAAGCCAATTTTATAGTTTTATTAATAAGGTCATTTACACATGCACATTACACATTACATTTACACATTTACATAGTGTAGTAAACTGTACAATCTTATTATGAAGCTTCATTGAATCTTTCCCTTACCTCTTGTGCTTTGTACAGTGAGTGTTCCCTGTGTAACCATTCCAAGGATTTGTATAGCACCTTTTGGATTTTGGTGAAAGTTCTTGTTCCTCATAAGGAAATCTGTAAGACATCTCCTTGTTTTGGAATAGGAGAGACAGAGCATCAAATTAATCAGAATCACCCACTGGTGCTAGAATATCCTCACTTTGGGCATATGAAATCCCAAAGCTAAAGCTGAAAATGTTCTCAAAGGAGCAGGACAGGGTGTAAATGATATGCATGACAACTGTGTTCAGAGAGCTCTTGATACTTCCTGATGTGGCACCAAATGTCCTTGAAGCACATGTCTAATTAACACTTTAGAACTGATAAGCTAATTATTTATTATGTCAATAAACAAATACATTTTCTCTAGAGATGCAATGGTAAATGAGGACAAGGGAACTTCTTCATACAGGATGTTGAAACAAGCCCTCACAAGGCCATTAAAGTGCAGTAAGTTACAGTAAGTTCAAAAGACACTGAGGTATCTACCTGCAATGCACTTGTGATGACCAGTCTTTGAAAATGGCCTGTTAAAATGATTTACTTGAATTTGTGACTACCCTTTCATATTTGGCATTTAGTAGCTCATTATAAGAAATTACATAACACCTTAAAGATACAAAATACAATCCATGCCAACCATAATACTCTTTCCTGTCACCTCTGCAATAATTAGAAATATATACTAATAATCAGTTTCAGTCTGATTCTCAAGAATAGTTTCTAAAATGTGTAATTAGAAAGAATTTGCAAGTAAGTAGCACTTCCTTATCAGTTATGCATAATTTTTCATTTTTTTTGTAGGGAATCATTTGCTTTGAGAAGTCAGGCTTTCCAAATGCAAACATGACCTACTATGTGATGATAGATAAGACTAAGAAAATCTAAATCTAAAAGATCAATATACTTGATTTCTTCAGAAGTCCAGTAATTAATTTTAAGATATGATTTTGAAATATTCAATGACCTCTAGATCAACTGGCACAGAGCCTCCATCTTGCTTTAAGCCATTTTGCCAACTTCAGGGACTTTTAGTTATAAATACAATTTAGTTTAGGGGATAGAGTTCCAATAATGTATGTGTGAAAAAACCTGCTTTTCAAGTATCATAGTGATTGAAATCACACAATAATAATGTAAAATTTCTGTTATCATTTAATGTCTGCTTCAAATTTGCATTATTGCCATGAAGGCGGTACTCTGTTTTACTTTGTGTAACAAATTGCATACAAATACTTTTCACATGGCAAGTTTTATGAAATAAAAATATACTTCTGACTTGACACTTCTTTTTAAGTTTTATTTTATGTGTATGAGTGTATTTCCTGAATGTATCTAAGTGCACATGTGTTATGTAATGCCCACAGAGGTCAGAAGAGGACAACAGTTGCCTTGGAACTGGAATTAAGGATGGTTATTAGCCACCATGTAGGTGTTGAGAATTGAACCTGCGTCCCCTACAAGAAAAACCAGTGCTCTTAACTGCTGAGTCACCCTGACTTGACACTTCTCAATCCCTGTCATATAATCTAGTTATTTCATATCCTAGAAGAAGTATTTTTTGACTAAACATTATACTTTTTAATATCATAGATTTTAGTCTAACATACTTAAATTTCAAAAAAATACTACTATGGAAAAATAAAAATTCACCTAAAATACTAAGTCTACAATTTTACAGTTTTAACAAGAATATGTGTGATGACAATTTAAAATATATATTAAAGCATGATACACAGCTATGCTGTCATTAAACAAATTTCTTATTTTTCTGTGCCAATATTTTCATGGTACTAATAGCTCTTCCTTAAAACCTATGCACGTGTGAATGTGTATTTTGCTTTTATTATTTTTTCTACATTTTAAAATTTCTGTTTTTCTTGAGAAATAACATCTAATTTGTGTTGAGACATTTATTCCAAGACATCTAATATGCCTACAGATACTTCCTCATTTAATGCTCCTCTTGGAATGAATGGGTCCTGTATAATTATACTTCATGTATCTGGACACTGAGAATTCATCAGCTGATAAAGGCATACAAGAAAAATAAAAATATTACTAGTTTAAGATGTATTATAGTCTTGCCTCTTTTTCCCTATTACAACTGATTTTTCAGCTAATATCTGTTGTTTCTACTTCATTTTCTAATTTCAAAACAGAGAGGTCATGCTTACTCTATGATCCTGAACTTTTCCATTTACATCCTTCATATATATATATGTCTTTAACTCTTAAGCTCAGTGTTTAGTTTGTTACTCATTCAGTTGTGTAATCAAATAGACAAAATTTCAAGTCATTTCCTCCATAAATCTCCGATTTTTCACACACATATACCTGGATAACTTAATATGATGAGGATAAAGTAAAATAAAGATATTTCTGAGCTACTTTGAATAGACTTGGGTGGTAAAATGAGACTCTTTCCTTTCCCAGTAGAAATTAGAAAGATTGTTGAAGAACATTTAAATGACAAGGTTGGGACAGGCCTGGCTCAACACCAGATCCAGGAAGAATAATGTTAAAGAAAGAAAAATCACTGACCCCATCCTGGTCTCATTTGGGCCATCAGACTCTACTGCTCTGGATATTTTACATGAGTTTTGGTTATGCAGATGGTTAGCAAACCTTTGCTTAATTGAATCTGTTTTATTAAAATAAACTCATTTCTATGGGAGTGACTTCCAATAGTGTACTGGGGCAGAATTTACTGATTGCATTTCAGAGCCACCCCATGCAGACTTACTGCAAATCCAGGAAATATACTGAATGTGAGTATTCTAGACAGACTGCAAAAATTAAGTTCAGCTATGCAAAGTAATTTTCTTGTTGGTATAGCTTTGCTTCCAAATCAAGGTTTCCTCAAGCTCTGTAATTGTGCAGAATAATCACTCTTCACTTTCACCACTGAAAAAGATGAAACTCATTTTCCACGATGCTAAAGGTTTGCCTGCCGAAATACTTACTTCCTAATGTAAAATCTGATGTGTTTTAAATTTGATTTTGTAATTCACTGAACTTAATTTTTATGCTTAATTAGGCACTAACAAGTAATGCAAAATATGGGATTTATAGATCTTTCAAACATTATATGGCAGGAACCTAAATGATTACCATGACAGTAGAGGAGGAGACACAATCTTTAAAAAAAAGCTACTTATTATTTTTGTGTGTATGAATGTATGCCTGCATTATTTTATTTTTTATGCCTGCATGTGTGTAAGTATCCATATCCTGAAAATGCCTGTGGAGGACAGAAGAGGACACAGTCCCCTGGAACTAGAGTTACAGATGGTTGTTAGTTGCCAGGCGTGTGCTGGGAACCAAACTTGGGTCCTCTGCAAGAACAGTCAGTGCTCTTAACCCCTGAGTCAATTCTCAAGTCTGCTTTTGCTGTATTCTTAATGTCCTCTGCCTGAGCATTCTTTATCTGTCATAAGTTTCAAGCAGTAAGTAAAAAGTCAGTTCAGTTCTTCTTCCAGACACATGCATATAAGAACTCATTAGAAAGCTCATGTTTGTTTGTTGTAGATTCGTGATGGCTCTATGTTTTTCCATAGCCATAAATCAAGTATTTCAGTGTATTTTGTGTTGTTCTCATGTGTTTCTTAAAAACAGCCAAATTTTTTCTTTTATTATCAAAAATGTTATTTATTTGTCAAATAGTTAATAGGTATATATTTGGCAGCTATGGTAGGCTGCATTCACTATTAATAAAGTACCCACATTTCTACTTTTTTAAAAAACCTCAAGTGTGATCACTTATTATAGGAAAGTATTTAAAATACTTTTTTTAACATTAAATTTGGAAGATAACCCTCAGAGCGCAGAGCCGTGTGTCCTTAGACATATAGTTCTGCACAGATACTTCAATTGTTGTTAATCTTTTATTATCTACGTCTGTCTCTGGTTTATGATTGGTATATGATTCTATTACCTTTGAAATATGTCACAAGTGCAAATTGTGTTGGAAGATGGGGAAGCATTATTCAATTTGCCTTGTTTGGGGCCTGTGATATATGACATGTAGAAGGTCTCTATTGCTTTATTCTCAGTGAGAACATAGTCTTTTTCATCTTCAGAACCTAATATATATCAATCAGAGTATGATTTGTTTATAATTAAAAGAAAGTAATGCCCTAAACAGTGCTTCCTTTAATACTTTTACCCAATTTTCATTTTCTTCACAGTCATTATAATCAGATACAGCATTTTCAAACTTTATTAGAACATTTTGCTTTATTTTGAAGCCTATATAGTTAGATATTTTCCTAATGGCATCACCTAGACCATCAGATTATTCTGTGGAAAGTTTGAAAAATCAAGGCTCATTTTTTGATATTGCCATGATTTTTAGTGTAGACATGGTAATACTACAAAGTGTTTCTGTAAGTCTTCTGTGAGCAGTTTCCATTATGCAGTCTATGGTATACATTATTTAGCTAAATGTCTAACTGAAGGAACATGTGAAAATTACACAAGAAATAATGTAAGATCAGATGATCTTTCTATGCACTTCTCTAGGCTGTAAAGTTGTTAGGAAATTGGCTTAGATTGCTGTCATTACCAACTGATTGGAAACAGTTTCCAAAAATGAGCTAAGTTTCTATAAGATAAACTCCAGTAGTTTTCCTTGTCTCTGTAGTGAAGCTTAGATGGAATTCCCAGTTATGTGGATACTCTGGTAATATTTAGTGGAGATGTAACTAGTCAGAGTGAGGCCATGGATTAATATGCTGATCTTCATACACTAAATACTAGTGAAATATATATGGCATAGATTGTTTCCCTTTGGCCATAGTCCCTTGAAATTACTGCACTTTTGATCATACCAACTTAGTGCCTTCAATAGAACTATGTCTATATTTGACTATTTGAAATCTATGTGAACATTAGGTTTGTTCATATTCATCAATAAATAAAATTGCATTTCTTGGCAACCCTCAAAGAAATTGATACTAGAATACAGCTTCTCAATTTATGAGACAGAGTCAGATCTTTGAGAGCTAGTGATATCTCCACAGAATTATTTTATCCTTCTAAGTCATAGAGATTTATAGCTAAGGCATGTTATTGTAGTCGAATTTTACTCTAGTTAACGTGCGAACACAATAATATCTAAAAAATCTAATCACGTGGAAGCTGATGTGGATAGGATTTGAAATTTTATCTATATGGGGGTTTCTCATGGAGCAGAGTGTAGGCATCATTCGTACTTTCTCCCTGCTTTTGCGCTAATAGAGACAGCTATAACTCCTTACCCTGCAGAGGAAGTACTACGTACCCTGTGTTGCCTTTACTTATCAATCTTGAGAAAATAACTTTACATACTTGGATTACTTATTATACAAAATGGGAGTAATAATTTCTTACTGACAAGATACTTATTTTTTTAACTTTTTTTTTTTTTTTTTGAGATAGAGTCTTGCTATCTGACCCAGACTGACTTTGACCTGGTGATCATCCTGTCTAGGCCTCCTGAGTACTATAATTATAGACATGTGCTACCATGCCAGGTTTAGAATAATTTCTAAAACGTAATATAGAATAATTGTGGAAGTATATAGCACAGCTAATGTGTGTGGAGTCTCTCAATCATATTGGTTGACTCTAAATCAATGTTACTTGAACATGGATGTCTTCAACTTTCTTCCCTTCTATGCAAAGACTCATTGGTATGTATTTCTTTCTTCCATAAACTTTCCAATCTCTCAGTGATTTCTGTTCATTAGTCTCCTGCCACTTTGCTAGTACCAGTGTGATGAAAGAAATGGGTCAAGTGTTATTCTAAGTAGCCTGTTACCTAGTATCCCAACTTATTTGTCAGAATGAATTTAAACTTTTGACATAATCTTTTCAATAGTTGTAGAAGAAATAGGATTATGAACTTTAATTTCTGTAGGGAGATACGTGACATTGGAAATGTCACTTTGCTTTCTACAGTCTCTGGAAGACTAAACTGTCTTATATCCTGTAGTACCCCCAGCAGTTTCTGCTTATGTTCCTTGTTTGGCTTGTTAATTGTAAACAGTTTGGGATCACTTTTAAAATACTGAATTTTTAATATTGACTAATAGTATTCATCAAAAGGGTGTAGCTTCATTTTTCAATGGATGGACTTATGGAATTGATCTTAGTAGAGTGCTTGTAGGTATCTTCTCACCAAATTTGAATGTCTCTGGTGGATTTGAAAGTTCAAAAACAGACTTCCAAAGAAGGTAAATGGAAAGAGGGACATAAACAATTGCATCCTAACCTTTGGAGTATATTCTTTAGGGAGAGCAGATGGATGTAAGTTCAGGAGGGCTTTTATAGCCCTGTGGATTTAGAAAGCTATTACATGCTTTGTCATTGCCTTGTGTTTGTAGCAAACCATCCATCTCTTCGGTCTGTCTTTTCCTGTGGTTTAGCAAAAGGAATGGAAGTTACATTACGAAGCTCTTTTATATAGTACAACACCCTGAACTACTATTAATTTGCTACAGCACCTTGAATGACTAGCAATTGGAAGAGAGAACGTGCTTTGGCTAGAACACTCATTTCCCATTTTATAACTGTGTCACCATTGATCTTCTAATTGTCCTACGAGTTCCTTCTCACCACCTTTTTGCCCCTTTATTCATTGTCAGTCTGATCTAGCAATTAGTGATATTTTTGCCACTTTTCCCATTTCCCTAGATAGAATCTGTGCATTTCGGTTTAGTTTTCTCTGTTCACAGTGGTTTTCAATTCCTTTTTTCAATACAAGCCGTGCAAGCCTCTTTTTCTGTCAACGAATAAAGGAAGGGATGAATCCAACTGCTTAGGCCAGATGGTGAGAAATCAGACGACAGAGGAAAGAATCACAGAACTGTTCAACTCTTATTTTGCTTCTGTCTTTTCTATCAAGAAGACTGATCCTTAAATTAGATGGGATAAAACCAGCCATGGTTGCAGGGATGGAAGCCCAATTGGTGGTATAGTGAAAGTACCTGGCTGTTCTAAATTGCTTCAAGCCTCTGGGCCTGACAAATCACGTCCCTGGATTCTGAGAGAGCTGGCACATGTTGATGGAGAACGACTTTCAGTCATTTTGTAGAACCACAGGGAATAGCAACAGTGCTTGAAAACTGTAGAGAAAATTCTCTTCCAGTTTTCAAAAACAAAAGAAAAATGGGGACTAAGTAAGTGGTTGCTATGACTGATTGTTTAACTTCATCAGATCTCTAGAATCCAAGCTAAAAGAATGTGTGACCACAGAAAACAGAGAGGGAAGAGTTCCAGGATTCAACCTTCCAACTTGAAATTCCTTTCTTGTCTACCAGATTAAGAGGTGGAGATTATTGTGCAGAAGGGCAGTGCATAGAGAAGGATACAGTATTCCAGGCTGTCCTGATTTCCTTGTGGGAGTATGAGAAAGGTAGAAAACTCACCAGTGCTGAAAAATAAAAATCTATTTCTATTTTGGGAAAAGAGTTGTAGTGATAGCGCTGTGGATGGAAAGATAACACACACTCTCTGGTGGACCAGTCAAGGGAGATCTAAAGATTGAAATGGAAAGAATTGATGGAAGGAAGTCACTCTAACCCTAAAACAGCACCTGCCAGGGTGGTGCACTCCAGGAGTATCAACACTCAAGACAGGCAAGATGAGATCTGTGAGCTTGAGGTCATTCTAGGCTACATAGTGTGCACCAGGTCACCCAGAATACATAGCAAGACCCTTCCCAAGACCAAAAGAAAAAAGACTAAAATAGAAAAGAGAATGTTTACAACAGAAAGAAAAGACTGTCTTCATACTTTTTTCTGTGCCTTATTACAAATTTTCTTATTTCCAGCTGATTAATTAAAAATTAAATGGCTATTATGCTCTATTCAGTGTGCTCCTTTAAGTAGAAACAAATGTGTTGATTGAAATTTTTTCATGTTTATCCCAACAAATCTGGAGAGAATTTCAAATAAATTTTATGAGTGATTACAACTGATCTATAATGAGTTAGAGGACAGGGGGTATAAAATTCTTGTATCTGTCACGAGACCTTATAACCTGTCCTTGCATACTTTTTCTCAATCACATGAAGAAAAAACAAAACGTAAATTTACTGTAGTGTTCAATACAGTTTTCTGCAGGGACATGGCATGAAAGCTATTGCGTGGTGTGTGTGTGTGTGTGTGTGTGTGTGTGTGTGTGTGTGTGTGGTGTATATGCACGTGTGTATGTTCATGCCAGCTATATTTAAATCTCTAAGATTCTAATGTCCACCTATATGTTTAATTCTGTCTCTTTTCTGGTTCCATAACTGTCTGCTTGAATATTGGCAACATAGAACTTGGGAGAATTTATGACGCACAATGAACTAGTGGGTGGATTGAGAACAATCAATAATCATGTCAGCATCTTAAAACAAACAACAGAGTTCTGTTTCATTCCACTTTATGTTCATCATTCATGCTGAATCAACAAAGGGTGTGGACAGGGGAACATAGGGCAGTAGCTTAGAGATCTAAGCAGAGGCTCCATCCAGACATGTCTTCATACAAAGACTGAGAGAAGAGAACATAGAAACCACACATCTGCTTCCGTTATAAGATGTGATTTTGCTTTTGCTTAATTTAGTGTGGAAAATTTCTGCCTGAATTCACATGGGCACAGAACTGTAATCAAGAGAATTGGCACTGAGGACTTCCCTAATCATGCTACAGATAGTTTAACTATATAAATTTCATTGGGTGGTAGTAACGAGTACAAATAGGGAGATCTAAATGTGATCAAAATATATTATTTCATAAAAATTAAATTTAAAAGGATAAAAATTCTTATCTTCTTTGTAGTAAACCTTTTATAGTTCCTTAATTTACATAAATTCTTACTTAAGATCATAGCAAATTAAACTTTTATATTGATTACAACATGTTGACATAATCTTCCTTTTATGTGTTGGAAATCTATTTTCTTTAGTCCAAAGAATTTAAGCCTTCCAAGTTAAATGAACAAGTTCTTATTTTGTTTTTACATTATGAAACTGGCATAATTTTTATAAGTTACATATATATTTAAGAACTTCTCTCCGAAGTGTACAAGCATCCTTTCCTAAGAACTCGAATGGAGATATGAGCAGAAAATGATGTTGGAAAATAGAGCTCCCCATGTCCAGAAAATATTGTAGGTATTCATGAATATGGCCCTTTTGTCCATGTATGAAAAACTTTGGTTGAGATTGAACTAATAGATGACAGTTGCCTATATTTGACTTTTAGAAGCTCTTCCTCCAGGATCTTGTAAATGTTATCATTAAATACAAATCCCATGAGACTAGAGGCACTTACTCTTCTCTAAATAGGTACTCATGCATTATGAGTACTGCACAACAAAGTTCTCCATCAATGTGCATAAAATATCAGAAAAGATATCCAAATGAGGAGACTTTGTGTGGGACACGTCATTTTAGCTCAGTGTGTATCTGAGTGTGTGCACGTGTATGTGTACATACATTAATAATTTTGGAGTGTTACAAAGAGAAATGGCACGAGATGTTCTTTTCACTGTTTATACTTTCATTTTTTCCTCCCTTCATAGTTTCTTCCTCTATTACGTCAGATTTTCATTGGTCAGATTGGTTCCATCAGTTCATCTGAGGATGATCATGTATGCTCCTTCTATACGCTGATTCTTATAAATAATACTGTCATGGACTTGAAGTGCAGGTATCTTTGTGGCTATTTATTTAAATGCCTATAGTTATAATAATCAGAAATGGGATTACAGGACCCTATGGAAATTTTTTTTTCAGTTTTAGGAGAGATTTAATACTCCACCCCAATAGCTGTGCCCACTTACACTCTCACACACTAGGTCATGCCGTGCCCCTAATAACTATACCAACTACAGCTCTCACCTAGTGCACAAGGGTTCCATCATCTGGCCCCTTTGACAATGCTCCTTAACTTTCCTCTTTCTGATAGTAGCTGTCTTAACAGCTGTGAGGTGACATCTCATACTGGTTTTGATTTCCATTTCTGTGATTAGTGTTGAATGTTTTTTTCTGCTAATGATTGGCTATGTTTATGACTTTTGTTTTGAAATGTCTATTTATGTATTTTGCCCTTGCTAATTATACCATTTTTAATTATATCAATAATTATACCATATGCTATCAATTATTTAAATATTGTAGAATTTATTTACAAGGCCATCAGAAATTAGAATTTGAGGTTCTTTATTTTTATTGGGAAAGTTTTTCATTATTGGATTCAAGGAAATTGAAATTTTTAATGCTATGGTCACCAGAACTCAGGTACTACCTGTTCATATATAGTTGGTTTGGGTACTAAGAGAGACTTTCCTTATTTTGAATTTTCTGACTTCTCACTGTTCTTTAATTCATACTATTATGTGACCTATTAGATATTGGAATGACACTGTATGCTGAATGGTACAGATATCATATCTCTAATTTTGGAAGTGCATAATTCTTCCTCCCAAACTTGTGTTTTCACGTATCCTCTTAGCTGTTTTCACCTTCTTTTGACTTTAACTTGAAATTACTTGCCTGAAGAAAAAAGCAAGAAATTTCGATTTTGGGAATATTTTGAAGCCATGAAGTTTACCTTTAAAAGAAAATAAATGAAGAAGCCTTTCCTTTGCAATAATAAAAACCACAAACTTTTGAAATAAAAAAAAATAAGTTACATGATATTAAGTTCCAATTGTAATTTGAAAAGAATGATCTCAGAATTGAAAATGCAAGGGATTCAAACAGGTAACTGTAATGTCACAGGACACCAGCTCTTCATCAATTTGAGGGATCTTTCTCATTTTTCTCCCTTTTACATCACTTAATTGAGGTACAGAATTGGTGTTGTATTATCCTGTGGCGTAATTTCAAATAGTGTATCTTGTTGTATTCAGTTTTTAAATTAAATCATATGTTGTGAGTTCATTCAAGTTGTTTTAATACTTGAAGATGAAAACCAATGTTCCTTTGTCTCCATTTGAGTCTCTTTTAAAGAACGAATGGGGTTTTATGGAGCATGGGAGTGGTCATTGGTGTTAAGGTAATTTTAGGGGAAAATTAATCCATCCCTGATCTAAAATAGTAGATCAGGAAATGTGCAACAATGCCACAAGAGACCTGGATGAGGGTTCTGTGTGAATCCAAGCGTTTCTCTGGGATAAAGATTTCTCTCTCTGTTATCTTGGAAGATACATCATTATTTACTTGTCAGTGTCAAACAAAAGTGTGCACAATATGGAGAGCAATAAAATGTGTGGTTTTTGTGGTTTCTGTTCTTAGATCATATGAAACCTAACCACATGGGGACTCTTCCTCTGAGCATGAAATGCACAATGCAGGACTGAGATGTGTCTAAAATCATGACTTACCTGTCACAAAGATGAGTGCACAATGCAGGACTGAGAGGTGTCTAAAATCATGACTTACCTGTCACAAAGATGAGTGCACAATGCAGGACTGAGAGGTGTCTAAAATCATGACTTACCTGTCACAAAGATGAAAGCGATAACCAGGTCTTCTCGGTGCTTCGTTTTTGTTGGATCATGTGCTTCTTTACGTCAGACACTCTATTTCATTCCACCAGAAATTCAAAGAAAATTCGCCTTTTCCACAATCTTGAAGTGAGGCACATCTAGTCTGGAAAGTAGAGATGAGACTTTCAAGTCTTCCTCAGATTCCTATCAGTCTTAGTCACAGCACAGTGGGGTTTGCTCGGATAAAGGTCTGCATTTTGTTCCATGGTAGACTTGTTCCTCACTGCACCTGGGACCACCCTGACCCCGACTGTGACTTCACTGGGCTCCACCCAGGTCAAGGTTGAAATAACCCTTTTTCTTGTTTTTTCCTTTGTCCCAGCGTTTGCTTTTTTTTCCTTTGTCCCAGCGGACCATGCCCTCCTTATTTTCACATGGAATGGAAGGGAATGAGGAGAATGATTTATTTTCATTATTTTATTTTACATTATTTATATTATTATATACAACATACAATTGTATGCATATAACCTTCACGAATTGAATAGAATTGTTTATACCTTTTCCTCTAATTTTTATGCTCTATTCAGTGTGCATGATCTGGGAGTAAGAGTGATTGAAACCCATTAATTTGTGACATGTTAGTTTTTATTCACAAATTAGTTTCAGATTAAAGACTTGTGACATGTGGGGGCTGGAGAATTGGCTCAGTGGTTAATAGCTCTGTCTACTCTTCCAGAGAACCTGGGTTTGGTGCCCATCACCCGCATAGTAGTTGACAACTCGCTGTAACCCCAGTTCCAGAGGACTCAAACCCCTCTTCTGACCTCTGTGGACATTGCATGACACGGGCACTTACATACATGCAAGCAGTACACATATTAAATAAAAATAATAAATAAAACATTGTGGCTTGTTGCTGAAATACTATTTAAATATACTTGGAAAATATTCAAATAGTTTTCCTGACATGAGATTTACATATGTTGAAGTAACTGTTGGCCTCTGAACAGAGGCTGCTCCTATGTGGTATTGATTTTTTCCATCCTGTCCATTTGTTTAAAGAGTACATGAGGCTTCAGATACATGAATGAAAGATTGAGGGAACAAGGGAAAACTACTGGAAGAAATCCAACCAGGAAGAGGTGCAGGATATGTTAGAGGAGCTAGAAACGTCAAATTGGCAAAGAAATAGTTTAGTTTAACAATGCACTACAAAAGAGAAACTGTACATTTATAAGAACACATCATACTTAGAAGCCACTGCTTTATCTTACCACGCCCAGGACAGAACTATGGAATATACACACTGATGATTTATTAAAATTCAGTCTTTCAAATTTATTCAGTTAAACAAGGGATAAATAGCTTTGCAGCTTAAAGCTGTCTCTTAACAGAGGCCTAGTTCCATGTGGAATTGTTTTAAAAATCAGCTCAGGTTTTGCTCTATCATTTCCCGAATACTCATTTTCGATTCATTCGCTTTAATTTTCATAATTTGCTGTAAATTTGTGAGTGCAGGTGTGCATGCTTCAGAGCTCTAAAATTTCTTACCCGGTGCGAGAATCTATCTTTTGATGATCACTTGATTGGAATGAGCAAAATGGACCCTATATTGACACCAGTGTTTCCTAACCCACGTTAAATGCAAGTGGGATTACAAAAACAGCTAAGAGAGTTTAAAAATAACAGCATGAAAGTTTGGGTGTGGTGGAATATATCTATAATCCAAGCACTTGTAAGGTGGGGCATGAAGATCAAGAGTTCAAGGCCAGCAAGTCTGAGGAGAGCTTGGGCTGCATAAAACCCTGCATTAAAAAACAAACAAAGAAAAAGAAAACAAATTAATTCAGAATTAAGGCACATTAAAACAACAGCCTTGGGGCTAGAGAGATGGCTTAGTGGTTAAAAGCATTGGGTGCTCTCATAGAGGACCCAGGTTTGGTTTCCAACACCCACATGGCAACTCACAACCATTTGGAGCTCCAGTTCCAGAGGATCTGATTACCTCTTCTGACCTCTGCAGACGCTTCATGACAGGTGTGCACTTACATGCATGCAGGCAAAACACCTATCTACATAAAATAAAAGTAATAAACATTTAAAAACAGCACCCTTATGGTAAAGAGTTCCTTCCTTCATAGCAGGCAGGCAGATTGTTTATACAAACTTAAAATATGCTATAGACATAGCATAGTTATTAAATCCTGTTTAATTTCAGAGACTTTATTGTATGTCCCTAAGAGAAGAAAAAAAGTGGCAGAGTGGACACACTTTCCAAAAGTAGTTCTCAAGGGGCTGACAGATGGCTCAGTAGTTAAGAGCACTGGCTGCTCTTTCAGAGAGCCCAGGTTCCATTCCCAGCACCCACATGGCAGCTAATTACAGTCTGTAACTCCAGTTCAAAGACCTTTTTGATCTCTCCAGGCATTTTAGGTGATGGGTGCACCTACATACATGTGAGCAATACACTTTTACACATGAAATAAAAATAATAAAAAATATCAAAAAAATCTAACAGGGAATTCTATAAAGTATTGGGACACATAAAGTACAAGATAACACAAATCAAACTCATGAGCCTCCTTCCTTATCCTCTGGAGTGGAAGGATTACATGTATGTATTACCATGTCCAGATAATTGAGTTTTCAATAGTTCAACAAGGAAAATGCCTCAAATGTCTATTAATACAGTGTTTTATAAATTCTAGTGCATTCAAGTCATGAAGTCTAAGTAGTAATGAAAAAACCAGAACAGTGGGCACAGAGAGACAGAGTGACAGACATGAGGGTCATGAAGATATGATGGAAAAGCAATGAATACTACAAAGCTGATGTCTGTGAGCTTGAGGCCTGGACTTCATAGCAAGTCCCTAGACTCTTAAGGACTTCAGGGAGACCGAAGCTAAAAAAAAAAAAAAAATCAAGTGTCAAGCAAAACTGGATGCTGTTATTAATTAAAAAGTATTCATGAATAATTGTTAAAAATTAATGATGAAAGGAAAATAGGCTAGTACTTATCACAAACGGCAACATAGTACTGAACCTTGGAGGCAAAGGGACATGTGATTGGAAAACCCTCTAAAGTACCTTGGACTCATTGTAGTAATATTTTACCAACTTGGGTGATGATTATTTTAGAGTTTAATAAAGGTTTATCACATGCTCTTCTGTACTTATGGATCATATATTTATGATAAATATTTTAAAATCTTATAGTTCATCTTATAGAAGCACAATATTTCATTTTTTACTCTTAAATTTCAAATAAAGTAAGAAGTATATTATACTACTTTCTCAAAAACTGGGTCAGTAAATATTTATTTTCTGAGTTCAGACTATAAACAAAATTGGAAATCATACTGAAGCTTTAACTTAAATTTAAGCAACTGTAAGTTTCAAAGACTTGCAATTCCTTTCTTGGATGAAATAGATTTAATAGATGGTAAAATTGAAGATCTTCATTGTTTAACAATGATTTGTAGCTTTTACCCATCAATAACTTTCAATTGTTTCGAATTTTTCTTGTAAGATATAGTTAATGATAGTGATGATCTAAAAAGTTTAAGTTTATATAACAAACTAATAATTTAAAAGCTAATGATCAATGATTTTAGAGTTCTGAATTTTGATTTTGAGCTTCTCTATTTTGTTTGAAAGAGTAAACCCTATTTGTACTCAACAGTTTGAGGACCAAGAAAACAAACCATCGACTGATGTGTATGTAATGAGAGTCTGAACAAACACCCAGTTAGAATTATTGCTGTATTTCCTCCATAAAGTTCAAGCTGGACTTCAACATGGAACCCACTGGATAAAGGATTATAAACTCTTATAATACATCAAAAACATCAGGGTTGCCAAATCAAGGGAGGGGCAAAGTTTTCAATTCCCCCAGTCCCAGGGCCTACCCCAGCAGCTTTGATTCATTATTTGGGCTGGACTGAGAGTCGAAATCCTCCAAAGGTGCAATTGCACCTCCACATGGTGCTGATCTTTTATGTTAGGCATCATACTTTGAGAAGTACTTAGCGCATTTGGTGTAATATAGTTTGGAGGAGATTGTTCAGAGCCTGAGATCTCAGCTCAAGGTGTAAAGAGTCCTCCTGACCTTTGCAAGCAACTTGAAGAACTGCTTTTTTTCTTCCTGATATTCTGTAACTTTTGTATTCTAGAATAAGTGTAGCTCCAAAATAAAGTTTCAGTAGAAGCAACAAGCAAATCATCTGACAAATGTGAAAGTCCTAGTGTTTCCATATTTCTTTGATAGTCTTAAGAATTCCATTTATCCTAAAATATATAGCAATAAATATCCAGTTATATGACAACCTACTGAAAGTTCATGTATTCCAAAGGTTATATTTTTAAGTATTTTACTGATTTTTTTGCATTACATATAAAACATCTTAATCATCTTTTTATTCCCCTCCCTCAGCCAGATACCCCATAGCCCACCCCACTGGATTTCTTGCATTCTGTTATATATAATAAAGCATATTGAGTCAAGTAAGTGTACCCAGACTTCCCTTAGTGCAAATTCATCCACTGGGGTCTAGTCAACCTCTTTAAGGTCTCTCAATTCTTTCTCACCCAGCAGTAATCAGCTGCCAATAGTTTTTTGACTCCAATTGGAGACTGCTATCATTTCCCCAGTATTATGAGTGTGCATGGGTCTTGGGCATGCTGAATCCATTTCTGTAAGTTCGTGTGCACAATAACCAAGGAGCCTATGGACTCTGTTTCCATATGGTCATGCCCCTCCATCCCTTGCTCTTACAGTCTTTCCTATCCCGCTTCCTCTGTGGTCCCTGATCTCTGGGTGGGTGAAATTTAATATAGGAGTCCTGTCCAGAGACCCAAGCTCTGAAGAAGTTTATTCACTATGCTTTGACCATTTGTGTTCATTGTTCTCTGTTCCATGTGGGAGCTTCACTGATGAGAGTTGAGAGATGCATTAGTATTCTTTCTACCCCATGTTCCACTATGTTCCATGACCCTTAGGTAGAGAGGTTGTATTGCAGATATGTCACTTAGGGTTGGACATCTTATAGACACTTATTCTCTGTGTGTGACTAGATGTGGGAGTCTGTAATAGTCTTTGTCAGTTGCAAATGAAGCTTCTTTAGTGGTGACTAGCATACTTATCTGTAAATATAAGATCCATATTTAATGTATAGTAAGAGATTACATTTGTCTAGGAATGTGGCAACCTTAGGGTTATATCTAAGATCTGTGTATATATATATATTTATATTTACGGTACTACACATGAGTTTCTTCTCATTGAGTAGGTTTTAAGTACAATTAGGTAACTTCTGATTACTACCAAGATAAAATGTTCCACTAATGTCCCAATATAGTTTGCTCTGCCTGTCATTGTTGCAGTTATAAGCCTTAAAGTTGGGTTTTGACCAGCTATTGATGTTCTCTCTTAGCAGCTTGCATAGTATCCTCCAAAACTATGAGAGCTAGACTTCAGGGAAGTAGTTTCCTGGTCAGTTTCAGCTTGAGTGCTCCAAGTCCTTTGAAGTATGTCTTGCCTTCAGCAGTAGGGTCTTATCGTCAAGTTCTGGGAGGCAATCAAGGACGGTGGCAATAGCTTGTGTGTTTTGTCTTTTGGACTACCCTGGTCAACAACACAAAGGGACGTTTCTCTTGTCTGGCACTGCTATAAATATATACACATTAATATATACATATATTAATGTAGAAATGCTGTATGTGTAATTTTTCATTTTTAGAATTTTATTGAGTTTTGTGCATGTCATATAATATATCTTAATCATATTCAGAGCACCCCTCCCCATCCTGACTCCCATTCCTCCTCCAATAGATTTCACATATTCAGTCATATATGTTAAGTCCTATCCAGTCAAGTATTTATATCTAGCAGTCCCTCAGTGCAATTTCATTCATTGGAGTCTATATGTGTAATTTTTCAGGAGGCTTTTGATCTAATACATTTGTTTTTGACAAAAGCCTAGTAAGAGTTAATTTTTGTAAAATAAAAACTTAATTCCATGACTTAAAAATAAGTAAAAGATTATTACATTTGCTGCTAACTATACACCAATGTTCAATATCCTTTCAGCCAGAGAAATGCAATTTTGGCCAAGCACAGGCTGGTTCAGATATTTCACATCTATTAGTCCTGTTTCAGTTCAGACAGGGCTCTCCTTGTGTATTTATAAGGTGTATGTTCTGCTTACTATCCCGAGTCTTTTAAAATCAGAGGGGCACTTATACCTTAATCACTTTTTTTTTCTTTCACACTGACTGAAATACAACACAAGAATATAGTACTGTACAGGGGTTAGAGAACAAAGGTATTGGAGATCATACCATCAATGCTTGTATCCCCAGGCATATTGTGCTATGTGGACGCAGAGGAGCCCAGGAACAATCATTTGCTTTTGTGCAAGGTTTTTTTTTTTTTTTTTTTTTTTTTGCCATAGGAATCCAAAGGAAGGACAATTAGAAGGCAGCTTCTCAACTCCTAATTCTTAAATGCAATACAGTGTTAGCATGCTCACAGCCAATCAGTGCCAGTTTTGTCTTTGTCATCATTGTCATTAAACTAGATAACTGAAATTGTAAATATATACATATTACCCTAAGATACAGTAACATTATTCAACAATAAATGATACCCATATGATTAATTGGCTTGCCACCAAAATCGACGTATTGAAGTCCTGATTCTCAGCATGACTATATTTTGAGATTGAACATTTAGCAAGTTAATTAAGGTCCAGTAAAATCTTGGGAATAGGGCCCACATCAAACTTTTTTGGTATGCTTGTAGGAGAGGATGAAATATTGGGATGGCTTACCCACAGAAGAAAAGCCAGGTGAGGATGCTGCTAGAAGCAAGATGTGCAAGTCACAGAGAGAGGCCTTAGGAAACTAGAACTTGCCAACATCTGGATGTTAAATGTTCACCTTCCAGTTTTTGATAAAGTAAATTCTGGCTCCTTAAACCTGAGGTAGGCCATTGTAGCAGTCTGTGCTATCAGAATAGCACAGCATAGGCACATGAAAAGTATCTGTAGACAAATTGATGATGTCATTTATTATCTATGGGGCTGCATAACTGTGGTGACTTTACTGAGCTATGTATGTTCCAGATGTAGTGTACATATGGCTAGTGTGCATTTTCATGTTCTGCAAACCTTCAATTTTCCTGAAAGTAATGATAGCTATTTTAAGTGTGTCAAAAGTATGTGACAATAATTTTTAAACAATAATACACGATGAAAATATTTGTTGATTTTTTTTAAAAAAATTGCGCTTTTTCACACTTCATAGAACTGTTCTTAATGAAATTTAGAAACTTCCCATGTATTCTGCCATGCACGTTAAGTCCTGTTTAACTGCAAGAAGGACATCTTCACAGGTTTTGGTTTCTATAATAATAAAATAGACTAATGTGTGAGTAATCATTTGACCCATGAATGTCACAGGTCTGTCACAAATGCTGTTGTGACAGTAACAGATTTGTCTGTGTGCAGAATTTCACATCTTCTATATTATTTTACGTATTTTAGAAATGGTACCATTTTGTGTTCTTTTTGAGACCTCTAGCGCCAACTGGCCTGGAAATTTCTATGCAGACCAGGCTGGCCTTGATCTCACAGAGATCAACCTCTGCCCTGCTCCCGAGTGCTTAAAGATGTGATCTGCCATGCCCAGGTTAAAAAAATGGTACATTTGATAACAATGAAAAGAGGTTAGAGACTATTAAAAAATTATCAGAATGAAGCTAGTTTAGATATAAAACCTCTGGCTCTACCAGTGATTTCATTCTCTGACCCCTACATGGTATATCATTTGTGATATTATTCTCTACCCTAACAATAAGATCTTGTATCATAACATGAATATTGATAAATATTCCTACATAGATTAACTCTATGCCCTTCCTATTCAAAGTGACTCTCAAGTTTTTGTTAACTGATAAGTCTTCATTTCTAGTAAGGGACCCAATATTTTCTATTCGTTTTTCTTTGAATGTTTGACAATATCTTTCCATTTTAATGGGAGTCACAGCTTCGTAAGACCTCTCACATTAAACCATTGATTCTTTATTCTCATCAGAAAGTTTGAAAAAAATTCTTAGAGATATGTGAAGTTTTGCTCAAATAAAGTACCAAATATTATAAGTTGAATATTTATGGAAACTATAAAACTTTTCTCTGTTAATTAATTTGGAAAATAAAAAGAAGTACAATACCTTTGGCTTACGGAAATTTTCTGGAATTTTTGTTGTTGTTCTGAATGGATGGATTTAGCATAGAAATCAATATTTGTAATAATGTTTTATTATTTCCAGAATTCCATACAGTATATTTCGATCATATTCAGACTCCGCTCCTCCTTGTCTAGACTCTCCCAGCTGTCTCCTCCAGATTTTGCACCCTCCATTATTACCTATTTTATTTATTATTTATTTAATTTGTTGTCTTTTTAAAGGTTTATCATTTCCGACCATTGCCCCCATGTGCTCCTGAGTGTGAGTCCACGCCCATGCCCTGGGTCAGAATATCACATATCACACCAGTAAGATAAATCGACTCCCTCTCTCCTAGTATCCATCAGTTTCCAGTGTACTCCCAGCTAGGACTGGGTTCCTGCCACACTAAATGAGATAGCATATACATATAAACACACTCACAGATTCTCTCTCGTCAGTAAATGCTAGCTTTCATGATATGGGGGGGGTGACTCTGGAGACAGGAGAGCTAGAATGTGGTGACACAGATGGGGATGGGTTTAATGAGGTGGACAGTGGGAGGATAGGATAATCAATATTTTGATTGATAAAAACATCTACAGATTTTCTTTGTTTAATATTCTTATTGAATCAATGTGTATTTCATATAGAACATCACAATCAATTTTAATCATCTTTATATCCCCATCCCCACTGGCGCCCCACAGTGCCTCACCCAACTGGAATCCATACATTCTTTCACCTGTGTTATGGTCTATTGTGTTAATTTAGTGTCCCCAAAGGCTCACACAATATAGAACAAGGGGTAAGAATGTCACTAATGTATCTCTCAATGCTCATTAATGAAGCACTCTCATACAGCAAAGGGCTAGTAACACAAAAGGTTACATGGAGATTAGGAGTCTGCAGAGTGTGGGTCCCTAGACAGGTCTTCTATATTAAGTTTCACTCACCAGGGCTCAGGGACCATTGTGGAAGAGGGGATAGAAAGATTGTAAGATCCAGTGAGGAAGAGTGTGACCATATGGAAATAGATTTTCATAAAGTAACTATCCCTAAACTTGCTTATTTCAAAGATACCCTTATCTTACTAAGTGGTACCTAACTCTTTTTTAATTTTTTAATGTATTAAGAGTAGAACTAACTTTAATTCTCCTCTGTTTCATCTCCATACCCAGTTCATCAATAAGAGATAACCACACAACTTTAAATATACCTAATATACGTGGAATCCTCCCAGTCTTCACAATGATCATTTCCATAGTGATTTTTGTTATTGCATTATCTTACAATCACCATAAAATACCAGAAAACAATCCTTTGATGCCCGAACTTAAGAGGCAGAGACAAGTAGATCTCTCTGAGATTGAGGCCAGCCTGATGTACATGGTGAGTTCCAGGCCTGATAGGGCTACAGGGACACCATGTCTCAAAAGACCCCAAAATAAATAAATTAAAAATTATTTCCTTAGTGCCTAAAATTATGCATGATAAAAAATCAATGTATCATTGGTATACAATGATCTAGCACTCTGCTTGGGATAGTAACATATTTTTGTGGAGATAGCTCTGTAATATAGATTGAGATCTGGTATGTGGCCCTCCTAGCATTGCTGTTTGTGCTCAAGATTGCTTTGGCTAGCTGGAGTCTGTTTTATTTCCATATGAATTTTAGGGTGATCTTTTCTATTTTTGTGGAGAATGACACAGGAATTTTGATTGGGATTGAATCGAATCTGTAGTGCTATAGGTAGGATGGTCATTTTCACTACATTGAATCTATTAATCCATGAGTATAGGAGGTCTTTACAAGTCTTTCTGTTGTTTTAATCTCTTTCCTCAAAAATGACTTTGATATCTTTGGTTAGGTTTATCCCTAAAATGTTTTGAGGCTATTGCGATTGGAAGTGTTATCCTGAACTTTTTCTCTGATTCTTTGCTATTTGTATTTAGAAAGGCCATTGATTTTTATAGATTGATTTTATAACCTACCAATTTGTTGAAAGTGTCAATCATTTCTACAAGTGTTTGGATGGTAATTTTGGGTTTTTCTACATGTAATATATCATCTGCGAATACAAATAACTTGACCTCTTCTAATCAGTTTCATTTTAATTTCATTTTCTTATCCTATTACTTTAGCTAGAGATTCAAAAACTGTATTGAAGAGGAGTAGGGATAGTGGACACTCTTGTCTTGTTCCTCATTTTTGAGAGAAATGCTTCTAGTTTTTCTCCACCTAGAATGATTTTGGCTGTGGTTTGTTTTATATAACCTTAATTATGTCTCTGTATGTTCTGTCCAGTCATGGGAATTTTATCATGAATGCATGTTGGATTTCCTCAAGGGCTTTTTCTACGTCTATTAGGATGATTATGTGATTTTTGTCTTTTTACATAATTTGTTACAGTTACTGACTTAGGTATATTGAAACATCCCTGCATCTCTGGGATAAAGGCTATTTGATCATGGTGGGTAATCATTTTGATATTTCTCTATATGTGATTTGTATTTTGTTGAGAAATTTTGCATCTATATTCATTAAGGATATGTGCCTATGATTTTTGTTTTCGGTTGTTTCTTTGCCTTGTTTGGGTGTTAGAGTAATACTTCAGAAAAATGGAACAAAACAGAAAATCCAAACATAAGCACATGAAATTAAAGCCACTTGATATTTGACAAAGGTGCCAAGAACAGACACTGAATGAAAGACAGCATCAACAAATGGTGCTGGCAAAATTGTATTTCCATGTGTAGAAGAATGAAATTAGACCTATACCTATAACCCTATAAAAATGTAAACCCAAGTAGATCAAAGGTCTCAATCTGAAACACTGAAATTGATAGAAGACTACATAGACAGTACTCTACAGCATATAGACACAGGAAGGCACTTCTGATTGGACATCAATTGATAAGGAATGAAGGTTAACAACTGACAAATGGGACGTCATTAAACTCAAAGGCTCTTCTGTACATTAGTGGACGCAATCAATCCAGTAAAGAGGAAGCCAACAGAGTGAGACAAACTTCCCCAGGTATATATCTGACAAAGAATTAATATCCAGAATATACAAAGAACTCAAAAAATCAGAAGAAAACAATGACCCAATTAAAAAGGGGTTATGGCTCTGAACAGAAAACTCTCAAAAGAAGAAATAACAATTGTTAATAAACAGTTAAAAAGTGTTCAACATTGTTAGTAATTAGGAACATGCAAATAGATAAATTTTAGCTGAAAATAAATATGTGGTCATATAAAATTATTGGCATTAGTTTTGTAGGTCTGGTAACAAAGCCAGTAGTGTATAGATCATTGGAGGCATCAATTATAATAATTCTGTTCAATAAAAATTAAAAGAAATTCAAAATTTTCCACATAGCGAGAGAATTATATATATATATATATATATGTGTGTGTGTGTGTGTGTGTGTGTGTGTGTGTGTGTGTGTGTGTGTAGTACTTGAGATATATACACAAAGGACTTCTATCTACATTACATGAAAATCCTTTCAAAGTAAACTTTTAAAAAAGACAGCTAATTCATTACTGTAAATATGCAAAAGACAGGAACAGGTTCTTATAAAATAGCTAAATTACTCTAAAGTGCTCATCATTTGTTACCAGTGCAGTTTTCTAACACATGTATATTAAATTAAAAAAAATAATGCCTAGCGTGGTGACGCAGTCCTTTAATCCCAGCCCTCCACAGGCAGAGGCAGGCAGATTTCTGTGAGTTCAATGCCAGCCTGAACTACATAATGAGTTTCAGGCCAACTGAGGCTACAGGGGGACCTTCTCTCAAAAAGACCAAAAAGAAAAATTGAATCATCTGAGATCTCTGAGTCTCTGAGGTGAGTGTCAATCACTGGAAGTCTTTATCCAGGCTGGTTAGATTGTATATTGTGACAAACTATTGAAAATACTTTTTAGATATTTGATTGAATTTTTGTCAATTTCATATAATATATTTTGGTCAAATTTAGATACCTTTCCCCAACTGAAATCCCATTACCCTCTGCCCAGTTCCATGCACTCTATTTCACACACACACACACACACACAAATACGTATATATACACATGCTGTAGTTTAGAATACTTTAATAGGTACTCTAATAGGCATTCATACTTAGCGGGTGTGTTCATGTACTATTTGTTTATATTAATAGATAAATTAAGGCCTATAGATTTAAATTTGTGTCCTCAAGTGCCTTTGGTGTGGGCCTGCCCATTGGAGTCTGTTCAACCTACCAAGTGACTCACATTTAAATGACACCGACTCTTCCCCTTCCCAGCCACCATCTCCTGCCAATAGGTCTACATGTTGAGTTGGTGTTTCTTAACCACCTCCCCAAGTCCACATTGGGATGTGGTCTTCTTGAGTTTATGCTCATTAGAATATTGTTGATGGCATTTCTCAAGTCACACATATCATTACATAGCGAATCACAACTTCCCAAATAGATAAATGCTATCATTACACAGATACATGACCTTCCCTGGTCCCACAACAGTCATTTTTTTCTAGATTTCATAATTGATAATAACACACTTCCACACACACACATATGCAAACAGATATATAGACACACAGACACACCAAGATAATATAAAATGTTTTATTACGTAGTATGGAAGACATGTAATTATTCAAGTTGTAAAATATGTTGAGAATATAGGAAGATGTGAGGAGCCTGTGGACTCAGTTGTTGGTAGGACTTCCTTTGAATGCTTGCACTGTTTGAATATATCACCAACTCCAAATGAGGGAACCCTTGACCTTTCCCATCAGTTGCCAAGCTATGAGAAAATCAAACATAAAGCCTGGAGAAAGAATCTGTCTTCCAGTATATCTCTCTCCTACATACATCATGTGTAAATGTGCCTGTAAGATGCCTACAGGAAGGTCAATTATAACCATATTTGTTAGTGCTAAATAATTGAAGTTCAAGTATCTATTAGCATTGATAAGTTGGCCATGATATATTAATACCATGGAGGGCCATCAAAGGAACAGAAATGAATGAATCTCTGTGCTATGGAGTAAACCTACACTACTGTGTGAAAAAAGTCTTTCATAGAGAAGGACTTAGATTACTTTCATATGATGTTAAATGCTGTAGAAAGTAGTGCAGACTCCTGGTACGTTAGTGCTTATGTTCTAGGACATAGGACATTAACTAAGGGAGCCAATAGCTCAGAGTTATGATAATATAATATTTATTGATCCTCTCAGTGGTTAAACAGATGTAATCACACTGGAAAAAATGAATGAAATCATCATTTGTGATTGGTTCACTTCTGTAACTGACTTTTAGTAAAATGTTCACATTTGAAATGAACTGATTGATACACTTGTATATTCTGCCTATTTCCCTTTATATCTATCATTTATCTGTCTATCCATAATCTATCATCTATCTGTCTATCTATCTATGATCTATCATCTATCTAGCTATCATCTACATGTCTGTCTATCATCTGTCTATCTATCTATTACCTGTTTATCATCTACCAATGAGTCACATATCTATCTATCTATCTATCTATCTATCTATCTATCTATTTTCTATGTATCTATGTATCTATCAATCATCTCTCCATGATCTATCATTTAACTATCATCTACATGTTTTTTTATCATCTATCTATCATCTATCAATCTATCTATCTATCAATCTATCTATCATCTATCTATCATTTATCTATCTTCTATCTGTCTATCACCTATCTATCATCTGTCATCTATTTCATCAGTGGCAGCATCACCCTTTATCCTCTCTGGGAACATATAAAGTATCATACATGTAGGAAAGAGAGAAAATTTATGAGGTCTTTTTGTAAAGGCTTGTATAAAAGAGCATGTAGCTGGGGGTGTAACTCAGTGGTAGATTATTTTCCTGGCATTGGATTTGACCCATAGCAGTGCAAAAAAACCCACCATTTTATGACATAAAATGCTCTAAAGACAATATGTGGTCAAACCAAGTACATCAAATATATCAACTGACAAATATTTATCATTTTCAAATTTAAACTACGAAAATTAATTTTAACAATAACTTATTGGAACTGGAAGATGATAAAAATCACATAGTTAAGAACTCTGCATGCTTCACTGAAGAGTAGGTGAGTACAATGCACTATGTTCTGTATGCCTGTTATGATGTATGTCCGTTTCTGTCAGAAAAAAATGAAGAAAAGTGGGTAGAAAGTGTCTGATCTTCGTTCTGTCCTCTCATGTTTATGTTTGATGCCAGACGAATAAGTGACTGTACTACATCTTAAAAGAGACATAGATAAAGTTGGCTTGACTGTAAGCAGCTGAGATAAAATTAAGTAGTTGCCACATTGTATTTTTGTTTTGAAAGAATTAGTACAAATTTCAAAAATAACTTACCACCATTTTCCAGGCAGAAGTTTACATACTGGGAGAATTAAACTCCTTAATTCAAGAAGTTCCAATAATTTTTAATGTCTCTGAGAAACAAGAGTGTTTGAACATATCTGAATTACAACAGACTCTGGCTATATTTCAGTTGTACTATTGGGGAAGGGGAGTCTAAATTTTCTATAAGAAAAAAAAATCTGTATGTAAATATCAGTTCACTTCAGAAAGTGCTATTCAGAAATCCCACAAAGTCAAAATTCAATATTAAGGACTCTGTAAGCTGATTTTAACTTTTGGCTTCTCGTTCCCACATCTACTGTGGTGGTGGACGCCAGCCCCTCCCCCAACTTTCTGTCCCGTCACCATATGGCTCGTCATCTGTTGTATGATAATACAGACTGTTCCAGAGGCTACAACAGGCACCCCTGTTGTGGGATTCAGTGTCCAAATCTGAATAAACCTGAACTCAGTGACTCTTCCTGTGTAATCCACACTCAGTCACTTAAAAATGGAAGTTGTTTCATTCAGTTGTTAACTAGAATAAAACTACATTTCCTGCTGCCAAAAGGATTTGGCCAAATTGGAGATACCATGGTGTGTATATAGATGGCTTCTTACTCTTCATCTAGGTCCTGTGACTGACTGATTAGTGCAAAAGCACACAGGGGATGCTTTCAAAATACCAAACAATCTGTTCTTTCACACATAATGCACTAAATACCCAATGCTTATTATACTTTAACATATGTCATTGTGAAATTCAGAAAGAGGAGAAGTCCAATCTGTGCAAGATTTGGAATATATTGAGCATGAATGTATGGACATATACAATGGGTGTTGTGTGTGTGTGTGTGTGTGTATGTCTGTGTGTGTGTCTCTCTGTGTTATTTATGTCAAATAACGGATATTAGTAAATCATGAAAAGACATTTAGCTTATCTTCCAAAATTCACTGTATATTCAAACAAAGGCAAGTATTTGAATTTCCTCCTAATCATGTTTTTGAATTGGTGCATTCTCAAAAAATACATATAGTGGGAGACACACACATGCTGTTGCCACACAGACGTATATCATTAATTTAAATGTGCATAATGTTGTATTCTTCCTGATCGGTTAAAAAAGACAGCTGAAAGTATTTGGCCATGAATCCTACCCTGTGCTGGACTTGACCTGGAAATATCTGATGTAAAACCCAATCAAAGAAGCCTCCTATTCACATAGAAGATCAACACAAAATCAGCCTAGGAAAGAAGGTGCCAATATTTTCACTTTGTAAAAAGAGGCCTGCAATCTTAGTGTGCTGTAGAATATTTAAATCTAAGCATCAGAGAAGAATAATAGCTGTCATGAGATATTGAAATAAGGCCTCACCAGCTATAGTCTTGTTTACTTTTAACATTTATTATTTTTATATGTATGAGAGTTATGCCTGCTCGTCTGTATGTGCACCCTTGTCATCCAGTACCCAACTGTAGAAGCCAGAACAGGGAACAGATCTCCTGGAACTGGAGTTATGGACAGTTGTTAGCTGTCATGTGTCATGGAATTGAACCCAGGTCCTCTGCAAGCACAGCCAGTGCTCTTAACTGCTGAGCCATCTCTCCTGTCCCATTAGCTTATTCTTTAACTCTTTCTAAACATTGAACACAGAGTTTTGGTAATAGAAAAATAAACCACCCAAATATTAGAAAGACCTAGAAATTTTATTTACTTTTTTAAATACAAAGGGCTCTATTTTCAGTGATAATTTTCAAGGAATAGGGAACCATGGACATTAAATAAAAGGTTACTTTAGGCATAAGCCACCTCTCTGCATTCATTTATATAATGTGTTCTCAGGACAATACAAGGATACAAGGATACTTATAATACAAGGATACTTATAATAGGGAGAAACACGTTATGTTAAAATGTGCTCCATGTAAGATTCCGTTGGGTAAATGCTCTGTGACTACTGTGGTCTTATTTATCTGCTATCTTAAGACACATATGAAATGGTCATGATGGTGCACACATCATCCTAGCACTTGGGAGGTAGAGGCAGGGGGATCAGGAGTTCAAGGTCATCTTTGACTGAAAGTGAGTTTCAGGTCACTTTGGGCTACCTGAGACCTCATCTCACCTGTCCCTTTAAAAGAAGGATTGATCTGGCATAGTCTAGCACGTGCACAGCATTCAGTCTTCATCAGATCTCTTTCAAAATTGTTCTCCAGATACCTGGGAAAAAGCACATGTGCCCAAAGCATGATTGTCCTGTGGGTGTGTCATCATCATGGCCTGTAGTCAGACTCCAGCCACCTCTGGTGACAGATTTCATGAGCTGGGAACTGTTTTCCGTGTAACTCCCTCTCCGTGTCCCGCAGCCCACACCAAGATCCATGTGGACACGTGTTTCTTTCTTGAATGAGGAGGAACAACTTAAGAAATTCAAAATCCACAGTGAAGAATGTTTTCAAGAAACAACCAGGCATAGAAACTTTAAGAATGAGAAAGCTGTTAACATTGTAACAGAGTAGGGAAAATGCAAAATTTGATTTCACCAGAGTTTTCCCACCACTCTGGAAGAAAATTAATTTAAACTATTAGGTGAAAAATTAATATAGCAGAGCTGTTTAAGCTGGGGCTGTATTCTGCCTGATCTGGGGACAAAGTCCTGGCTTCCAGGGTCTCCATGGACTTCAACTTGGAAGAATGAGAAAGTAAACAGAAACGCTTCCGCAGATAGACAAGAATCATAGGAAAGCAGATAATTAAAAAGGAAAAAATGAAAAAACAAACCCTGCACAGCCTTTAGCTTCATCATTGTGACCTGGCTTACATGACCAGTGGCCAAGAAGTCTGAATAAATGTTAATCAGTGGTGCCACCTGTCAGTCAGTGATATGATTTGTTTTGTTGCTGTTGTCAGCGATTGTGGTGTGTTAGAAAATAAATCAAAATACTAGTTTGCCTGCGATAAAGAGTTTTCTATCATGTAAACAGCAAGCTAAGTGAAATACTAATTTTCATTTTCTTTCCAACTTATTTCTCTTTGGACTAATCCTCTGGAAAACATTTATCTCAGTGAGTGGTGCTGAGGACAGAATAAAACTGTTGAAGCAAAACTGACAAAAGTTTGGGACTTAAGGCTTTTCACACAAAATACTGAGCTAATAATAAAGCCATAATTATTAAAACAGCATATTATTTATATATAAATATAAAATATACCTCTAGGTGAAACAATAAAGAAACCATAACTAGATATATGTGGAAATGGATTTAAGCAGTATTTTGGAAAAAATAAAATACATTTTGTTTGTGTTAGCAAATAATTGTCCATCATTCATAAAACTATTAACTCTATTATTTATCTCATGACAAAAAGTGAGTTTCATATTAAAGAAACAAAATCTTGTTTCATTGAAAATGAAAGGATTTAAAAAATGGCAATGTTTTTTAAAGCACAGAAAATTAGGATGTGGAGAAATTTGGACATTATGTGTTTCTGGCAGTAAAGTAAAATAGGAAAGGCACTGGGAAAAGATAAACAGATCATTATACAGTCTACAAATTCCACTCTCAACACACATGCACGCATACATACACATACACACACAACAAAGTAGGAACTCAAATAGACATTTAAATATAATCACTATATTTCTTCTTTTTGAAAGCATTTATTTTTCATTTTGTGTGCATTTTGCCTGCATGCATGTTTATGCAGCACATGCATGTAAGTGCCCATAGATGCCAGGAAAGGGCATAGGATGCTCTGGAACTTGAGTTACAGGCAAGTGTGAGTCACCATGCGGGTGCTGCAAGCCAAACCCGGGTCCCCTGAAAGAGTAGCCAGAGCTTTTGAATGCTGAACCATTTCTCCATCTCTGAGCAACATTACTTCTAAATTCCAAGGAAATTCAAGTGTATTGGGTAAGCAAAATGTGATGCATATTTGTCACATAGATACCTGAGTTACTGTTCAGCCTTTAAACAGGAGTGGAATCCTGAAGTACCATGAACGAATGGTGAAAATGTTAAGTGAAATAAGCCAGACAGAAAGTGATAAACACCGTCTGATTAAATTGATGGATGATACTAGAATTGTTAGTGTGATTGAAAGTCACATAGAAATAAACAGTTTGGTTCATTCCTGCCATGTTGGACTTACAGATCAACTGAAAATGTCCAGATTTCAGGAAGCTTTGATGAAGAACTCACCAGAGATTTATAAATAAGGATATTTGTGGGATATGAAAAATGCTCATTGGATGGAAATATACAACCTTAAATTTCTCAGTATTGTAGGTGTTTTAAATAAAAATAGGAAAAATACATACAAATGAAAACACAGGATACTGCTTTTAAATTATCTGCCAGAAATTATGTACATTTATATTCAACATAGAATAAAAGATATCTACTGTCGACTTCCAGTTTTAGGAATATTTTATTAAATATTTTCTCATATGCACATGAGGATGGATGATAATCACAATGTCTTTGATACAAAAAGGAGTAGAAATGTTTCAATCACTTATGATTCAGTGACATTATGAGCTCTAATAGTCATTAAAAACGTAAAACACAAAACTATCGGTGCTGACATAAAATTAACTTTCTTATATAATTGGCAATTAAAAACAACCCTTGACATAGAAGAGAATATGAAATGTCTACTTTTTGGAAAGATGTTTTATTTTTAAGAGAACATTTCAGAAAATAAAACCGTGAAAGGGGTAAGCTGCAAGTGCATCTTTGTATAAGATGGAATGGACTGGTTGAGATGCAACAGTCATCTAGATGGTAGGTACAGAGGGTCGGTGAAGGCACAGGCGTGTGGGGTCAGAGCTCAACCTCAGACATCATTCTGGAATGGTCTTCCACCTTGAATTTTGAGACAGAGTCTGTATCTGAGACATGGGAATCCCTTAACACACTAGACTGGCTTCTAGTGAACTTCAGGGCCCCTCCCTCTCTACCTTCCCAGCACTGGATCAGTGAACATGTCATGTGCCTGGTATTCTGCTATTCAAACTTGAAAGTAGAAAAAATGGATTCCTCTGAGGAGCATGTTTGTGGATTATATTTTTAAACATAAAGGGTTGGGTTAGAATACTTAAAAATCAGCTGGAGCTAGCTAGCATTGGCTGTATGTTGTGATAAAGGGACTGATGCCTTTCAATTAGCTGATAGCCAAATATTCATATTTTAATTTTTATGTAGATTTTTGCAATGCAAAAACATAAGAAGTATTTTCTTAAAACCTCGAGACTATTTTCAACTGCAATACTTCCCTTAATTAGGTTTTTATAATTTCTTTAAAGATGTATTCATTTTTACGTTATGTGTATGAGTTTCATCTGTATGCATGTCTGTGCATCATATGTGTGCAATGCCCAGGGGCCAAAAGAAGTCATTGAATCCCATAGAATTGGAACTGTGGACTGGTTGTGTGGGTGTTGGGACTCAAGCCCAGGGCTATTAACCATTGCCCCTTTATTACATATTTATGTCTAACATTTGATAGAAGTGTGCAATATACAAGGCAATCTACCAAGTATATTTGGGTGTGTGTACTAGTGATATAATTTAGTCTGTGTGGTATTGCTACTGTTAACTTCCACTTATAGTACAGAAACTGCGACACAGGAAGTGTCCAAACTGCATTCTTATCGTCTGTGTTGTATGACTTCTGCTGGGGAGCTAGGAACAAACACATCCATTCACCCCAGGACACTGACAACAGACCAAAGGACCAATTTCAACCAAGTCTTGCTTAGTGAAATTAGTGGTGTTCATTGGTGTTAATTTTAAGTGTGTGGGTCATTCACTCTGGGCTTCATCCCTGAAAATTCTACCCCAGTGTGAGTGATGACTCACAAAACATGTGAGCGTCAAGCTCCCTGCCCAATTTTCTGTCAGCTCCATTGAAGAGTCCACTCTTTCAAGCCATTATTTATTGCTTTAGTGACCTTAGAGGCTCTGTGAATCATGTAAGTTTTCTGAGCTTCCGGAGCCTACTTTTGTAGTTTATATTGTAGAGCCTTATAAATGTCCTGACAGGAGCTAATTTTATTTTATTTTATTTTATTTTATTGTGTGTGTGTGTGTGTGTGTGTGTGTGTGTGTGTGTGTGTGTGTGAGGGCTTGGGGAGAAGGGTTAGATATGTTTGAACTAGACAGGCCGTTGTGAGCAGTCCGATGTGGGTGCAGAGAAACAAACTCAGGATTTCGGGAAGAGCAGGAAGCTCTTTAGCCACTGCACCGTTTGTCTAGTCCCAAAGATGGATTATTTTAATTTTTGAGGAAATATTATAAAATAATTGGTTAATACAAAATGTGGAAACTGTTTCTGATTTTTTTTCACTTTGTTTCAACGAGCTAGAGAGGAGGAGAGTTATAGCTGAATTAACTGCATTTATAAGACATTTTGTGAATATGTTTCAGAAACATTTACTTACAAAGAAGGAATGAGTGATTTTCTACAAAGTGATTGATTTGGTCAGATAGGAATCGAGCATTTTAAATATTATTGCGATGGGATCTCATGCCTGCTATATTTTTTCAGTGCTATTTCTTCCCCTTGATAGCACAACAGGATTCTTGAACCTGTATATATTCTAAAGAATGTTTTCTTACTGTTGTAAAATGAAATTGCTGTCTCCCTTCTGTGATGTTGCCTGATATTATCCTTATCTTCGCATTCTCTGTGAAATGAATACCTACCACTTTATTTCTGAAAAGCTAAAATGGAAAACTTGTTTGTTTTGTTATATAGCAGTCTGGGAATATTAACAAAACACAAGGAAGTACAAAACCCTTACTATTAAAATGATACAGCACAAGCTATTGTAAAGATTGTATTTACTTCCAACTTATAGGTTGTTTTTCCACCTATATTTGTGTCAGCACTCCAAACATGTTCCTATTTCATTGGAAAAAAATACTAGCAACCTTCTAGTGTATGCATTAAGTGTAATTCTAAAATATAAGAAATAAAGGAAAGTTAAAGTTCACGAGTCTCTAAAATCAGCATTTCTTTTAGGATATCTGACATATATACAATTACTTGGACTAAGTGGGCAGTGAACGACATTCTTTATTCGCTGCAGCACAGATCTTGTGAGTCATTAGAGGTTTTCACATTTTGATGATCAGCACATTTCGATGGCTCTTAAAAAGTGCTTTATTGCAGCAATTTTTATTTTAAAAAGAGCGTGAACTTAGACCTACAATGGTGACTGTGGTCATTTCATTCTTCAGCAAGAAATCTTGTTGCACAGTCAGTTCTATTTCTCTTCTTAAATGAAACTATGAAGTTAGAAGTTTTCTACTCAGAGATGTCCATTCTCATGGAGATGGCTACCAGAAGGATGCATGGGCCTCAGAGACAGCAGGTTGAGGCTCTCTGGTATGTGTTATTTTGTAAAGATGGATTTGTGCCCAGGTATGGTGCTGCACATCTTTAATCTCAGCACTCAGGAGGCAAAGGCAGGTGGATCTCTCTGAGACTGAGACCAGCCTGCTCCAACTAGTGAGTTCTAGGCCCGCTGAACAACAGGGAGACCCGCTCATCTAAAAGAACATGGATTTCTGGACTTAGAGTCATTAAATGAATGTCCTGGGAGGGTAGTGTGTGTGTGGTGTTGTCTGGAATCCAGATATTTTGGATGAATGACCTCTGGTAAATGCAATATTTACTGCTTTTTGGTGAAGGTTATCATTTATATGAGCCAAAACCTTTATAGCATTTCCTGGAATTGAAAAAGCTTTCCAAATCCATTCTTTTAAAATCTTTTACTTAACATTATTTATGAAGCTAAAGGTATAACTCTAAAAAATCACTTTTAATTTCAGTTGTTGAAATGTCAAATATGAAACAATTGAGAAACATAATGCCAATTTGTATTGAAGAATTCCCTCCATGCAGGACTCTACAGTTAGAGACCTGGAACGCTCTGTGGTTTTCAGTGTCTGGGTTGCCTCACACCTCATTTCCAGCTGCTTTATTGATCAGTGCTCGAATGCCCGGCAGTGTTCCTTCTAGCTCTGTGAAGTGAGCATACATGGCATTAGCTGCTTTCTTGAAGCATGCAACCCACTCCATACTTCTAAGCTTTTCCGATTTATTTCTCCCATCTCTCATTTCATAACATATTTCTAGACAGGCATTTCATGGATTTTAAATTAATGTTACTGTTCTTTGTGTGTGTGTGGCATGTATGTGTATGCAGTGTTTAGGCACATTGTGTGGCCTTGTGTGTCCACATATGGAGGGCAAAGACAGAAATCTGTAGTCCTGTCTTGTCACTCCCCACCTTATTCCTTTGAGACAGGGTCTCTCCTTGGTCTTCCAGGTAGTCATGTAGCCAGGCCCAGCTGCCCTGTGTCTATGCTGCCATTGCACTTAGTTTATCAGCCATGATTAATAAAAGATCTCCAGGAATGGGCACATAGGTCACTGAGCACTTACCGAGCACGTGCAAGACCCCGGGTTTGAACTATACCACTAAAGAAGCGAAAGTAACCACAACCATCTCAAAATGTGATCTCCAGTTACCAAAGTCTTGACTTATAACTTGGCAAATACACGACCATAATTCTGCATTTTTATAGTTACAGTTCCTTCCACCTGAAGATCATTCATTCCTAGCTCCATGTGTATTGAAACTGAATGAAATGTTTTGTTTTCCGGAAAAATAATCAGAAAATTTAACAAAGTGTACAGTGGGTCTCTCTGGACCAGAGTACACAGAAGAGTCAAAATCAGGATCACAGTTCCAAAGAGCAAATTGCCTCCATGTGTGCTTCCAGTATGTGATTCATGCAAATGTCTGGAGTTGGAGGGATTTCTTAAGGCAGAATTTGGAATTCTTCTTTTAAAATAGTATTTATTCATACGGCTATTTTAAAGGGAACTGGCAGTATGACTTAATTAATTTCACCATGCTTATTTGAATGAATGGCTTTCTTTCTCCTTTCTTAAACAGTTGCCATGTATCCTTTCCAGTTTTCCCTGAGCCTGTTTAGCTTGGTGATTTTCAATTACAGCTGAACAGCTCACCTGTCTTAGTATTTACATCTCTTTTCAGTGGCCACAGTGCAGGCTTACACTTCCTGCTTAGAGAGTAAGTTCTCCAAGAAGAGGCTCCATTGATGCTTCTTACCTGTTGTGTTTCTGGTGCCTGGCTTAGTGCTAGGGAAATTCATACTAGTAGTTGAATTTGAAGATTTTAATGAATAGCTACACTGGGCTGGTGTGGTTCTCATAATCCCAGCATTTATATGACTGATAATGGAAAACAGTGAATTTCAGTTTGGTCTGGGTAATATATACCTCTCCAGGCCTTGGCTATATAAGTAACACTCTATCAACAATGAACAAATCTTACTATAAAATTGCAGTTTTGCAATTTGTAAAGGTGACTCTAATAGTAACAAGCATGTTTGGTATGAATGATTATTAACATATATTTATGTAGCACCTTCTAAGTATCAGGCCTTCAAAAATCCCTTTATATGTAATTGTTTATTGAAATCCTTCACATATACAAATTGTAGTTGAGAAAAATACAGAGGAAAGTTGAGTGATTCACTTGTTGTCAAGGTGCTAGTTAGAGGACAGCAGCCCAGGATTTGATTCTTGATACTCTGGGTCCAGGTAAATACTGATAATCACGGCACTTTCTTTCAACATCTGAGATGAGTACTGTACAATCAGAAGGCTGCCTGGGCTTAGAAAGAATTAGATAAGAGCCAGAAGCCCCAGGGGAAGAAAAACTAAAACTTGACAGACATTTTCCAGCGTTTCAAACTTGATACAAATAAAATTAAGGTGAACATAGGTAAGACATTATAGATATTAAGTGTTACAGATCAATACATACAATCACTAGAAAAATAATCTGATTGGAATAGAGAGCTAATAGATTTAAAATTGCAATACATATAAATAAATGTCGATACTACACTTTATTAGTAATTAGAGAAAATGCATTATATTACAAGAGTTATTTTTCAGCACATTGGCCTGATCCCAAGTAGAACTCATTAATTCCACCTTCAGATATGTAAGTAGAGGTATTACTTTAAAAAGCATATGGTCAGTGCTATAATAGTATTGTGTTAATAGCCCAAACAGACAATGGTTGTAATACTGTCATTCGAGAAACTGGTAACAAGGCATAATTCTAAGACTAAAAGGTTTTGGATAGTTAATTACATTTTCATTTTATTTTATATGCATGATATAATGAAGCTTTCTCATTTAAGGAAAAAGATATTAATTCTTTTTGAATTCTAATACATATTTTCTATGAGTTATTGATCAGTCTACATTTCTATAACAGGTTTCTATAACAGTCTATATTGCTGTAGCATTATATAACCTATTAATACTTTACAAACAAACATATGTTTTAATAACTGTGTAGCACAATGTAGTAAACTGACTTGATGAATTCCTTTAGTGTTAAGATAAAAGCTAATCTTCCATTAGGGCATGGTTATGATATTCTCCAGTGATACTATGGGTATCTCAGTGTATTACTCATGTAATCTGTGGTAAAGAATTGTTTTATATCTAATGTTTAGCAGACATGCTGAAAAAATATTGCATTATCATTTCAGTTTTCTTCAGGTTAATTTATGTGTTCAAAATCCATGAAATTTTAAGTCATAGAATCTGAAAGTATGAATTCTTCAAATTTGGATATCTGATGCCATACTAAGTAAGTGGATAAGACCTCTTGCTATGAAGGCAAGAGGACCTAAGTTCAAATCCCCAGCACCCGCATACAAGTTCAGCCTGATCATAAATCCCTGTAACCCCAATGTTATGGGGAGAAGACATCCAGACTCTGGGTGCTGTTGGCTAGCGAGACTTAATGAAAAGACTAGCTTAGCAGAGTTCAGTGATTTGTCATCTTTCTCCGTCCTCCGCATGCATGTGCACAGGTATACATCCCCACACGTCTTCCCCGTTCCACCCCACATAATGTGATTAACACTGAAGTTTTTTAAAAGTATTTTTCATTTTAGTTTTTGTTTGTTGTTTTTAAAAAGTATTGATTTTTGTGCATTTCATACAGTGTATTTTGAATACATTTTGACCCCCACCCTTGTCTACACCCCCTTGTATCCTGACCCTGCCAGGTTCCAGGCTCTCCATCATATATATTAAGTTCCATTGAGTAAAATTTCTGTCCCCAGATGTCCTGTAGTGTGGGTCCATCAACTGGAGTCTGGTTAACATTTCCAGCATCACACCCTTAATGACACCTGACTCTCCCTTTCCAACAGGTGTCAGTCTCCGCCATTTCCTCCTCGCCCTCTCCCCACTTCTCTGCTGGTATTCTGTCTGGCTTGTGTTTCAGTGGGTCTTGCTCATGTTGTCACCATTGCCCTGGGTTCATATGAGCAACTTTTCAGCTTTCTGGAGAACTCTGTTTTCTTGTAATTTTCCACCAGTAATGCCTCTTATAAATCTTCCTGCTCCCTCTTCCATGATGAGACTTTGGTGGCAGAATTTTGATATAGGTGTCCTATTCAGGGATGAGCACTCTGCAGGCTCTTATGTTCTGTCTTTTAGCCAGTTGTGAATTTCTGAGTTAATCACCATCTGGACATGTTATAGACACTTATTCTATACATTTGACAAGTTGAAGAACTTTGTAATAGTCTCCAACTTTGAAAAATAAACTTCTTTTGAGAATGGTGAGAGGTACACTTATCTGTAAATATAATGATATGTATTTAGAATACAGTAAAAGTTTATGTTGGTCTAGGGTTGTAACAAATATAGTTTATTCACTCGGATCTGTGACCACTCCAGCCATATGCATTTGGCTATGTTTGCTGTATTGTGCAATAGTTCTCTCCCGTTGACAGCTGTTGCGTTAACCCAGAGATACAAGTGCCACTACTGCACAGTAGAGATTATTTGCTGAGCAGTCATTGTTGTGGTTCTTGGACTTTACAGCTTGATGGAATCACTGATTGATTTTCTTCCTTGGCAGTGTGCATAGTATGATACTGTGAGTGCTAGTCTTGAGGGAGGAGTCACTTCCATTGCCATTGCCCCAAGTCCTGGGTCCAAAACATGTCATCTCTCCAGCAACAGATTCTGTGAGACAACTGAGGGACATAGGAATAGCTTGTGATATTTTGGGAGTCTCTTGGACTACACTGACCATCAGTGTGAAGGAAGGTCTCCCTACTCTGGTACTGTGTGTTTTTTGGTATAGCCTTCAGCTGCCCTTCTCTGACATCTGCATGCATGCACACAGCTGCATGTATCCCCAACCCACACACACACACACACACACACACACACACACACACACACCATCCATAAAATAATTAAAAATTTTTAAAAAGTATAGGAATTAAAAAAACAGTGTCTTTCCATTTCAGTTTTTGTTTTGTTTCTGAGACAGCATCATTCTCTAGCCCCAGCTGGCCTGGAATTCACTATGTAGACAAGCTGGCTTGGATCTCACAGAGATTTGCCTGCGTCTGCCTCCTTAGCGTTAAAGATTTGCCACCATGCTCAGTATTCCATTTTAGTTTTTAATTACATTAAGTCTTTCTTTGAAGGTCTTACTGTTTTATGTAGGCTGGCCTCCCATGTTGGTGTCTCTGCATGTATGTGCCACTGTGCCCACCTTCTATTTATATTTCATTGCAAACTTGTCTAAAACTATTTTTAACTTGCTGATTAGTTATATATTCTTTATGATTATCAAAGTATTTGTGTAAAAATTTATTTACCAAGGTAAGTATTAACTTGTCCTATAATTATTTGGCATAGTGAGCTGGAGAGATGGCTCAGTGGTTAAAAGCATTGGCTCCTTTTGCAGAAGATCTAGGTTTGATCCCCTGCACTCACATGGCACCTAACCACCGTCCATAACTCCAGTTCCAGGGTAATTTCATGCCCTCTTCTGGCCTCTGTGGGCATTGCAGACAATACACTCACATACACAAAATAAAAATAATGAATAAAATAAAAAAAAATATTTGGAATAGCAAATAATTCTGAAAATAAATTCCCTCAGCCCTCCAAAGGATAGATCTTGATATCTACCTTTCCTTAAAATCATCAGAAATTCTGTTGCTCCAGTTAAGGGAGTAGATACTGTAACATGATAGTGGTGATGGGAATGAGTGAGCATCTAGACCCAGGTCTGCTGTCAGCTGCTGAGTTAGCAAGCCCTGTTGAATTCAGCCCATCTACCTGAGGATAGGAGTCAATTTTATTGTTTCTTTTATTAAGTTTGGTTCAAAGGAAAGAAGTTAAAAGGTACATGAAGAGTAAGACACAGTAATTCCACAGGGATGTTTTATAGTAGATGTTTATCCCTGAATTTAAGTTCTCTATTAAGTCCTTTAATACAATGTACTTAATATTTTCAGGTGCAATGTTAGGAAGAATCATTACTATATGAGTCATCTTTATTAGCCAGTAATGTATAATTTAGTAATTTAAAAATATTCTTCTCATATATTTTCAAAACAGTAAGTCCCAGGAAAACCATCATTCCTGAGTTTCTCATGGGGAAGTTGAGACTTGCATGAGGTTCAGGGTTTCTAGTCTACCAAGGAGTGATAGAATTTTGACTAATTCTAACTTCTTCGTTGATTCTATTATGTAAGAATTTGCTGTCCATATGCAATTTGATCATTCATATCTTCATATAGGCTTAGATGTATGTGTCTAACTTTCTGAGTTCCTGAAAACTTGAACTTCTGTGTCACAGTCTGTCCTAGCTAGTCACTTTCAGTGGGTCCTACTGGAATTAGTCTTAGTGATACAAAGGTTAAAGACTTTCAGTGGTGTAGAAAGTACTAGCTTGGGGCCACCATGGAGGAAATCAATCCCAACTTCACTATTGATTACCTGTGTCACCTCTCTTTCTTCAGTTTCTTCATTTACAAAATGGGCAAAAAAGAGTGCTTATCCAGTAGGGACCTTAATAGAGCTGAGCGAAAAATTAATACTTAAGTTTCTGGCATCTAGTAATTTTTCCATAAACACAAAGTATTAATAGTCATTATAGTCCCTAGATCTCCTTCTCAATCATTTATTTATCAAATTATATTATCATCATGGTAGACAATATGTACTTTTCTTTATGAAGATGCCAAAGAGTTACCAAGCAAAATGTAATATTTGGCAAGAAATTTCTGGAAAACACATGTCTGCGGTTCAAAGAATTCAAGTCTGAATGTGGCACAGTACTTAGATTAAAGCAGAACATGACAATTTTAGTGCTATCTGTAATGACTTCTTTTTAAATAGACACTATCCTTCTAATGGACTGATATGAAAATTACATTGACTACTGTGCTTTTGAAAGTGATATACCCAAGAATTTTTGGAAATACCAAGAGGAAAATACATAGATGAGGTTGATTTTTGCAAAATTTTGAAATTAGTCTCACATAATTTTCTAAATCCTAAGATGTGATCTTAGGGATAATGGAATTTTTATCTCAAGGGGAGAAAAGTCCTCTTTTAAAAGTAACAATTTACATTTAAATAAAATTCAATTATTCATGTCATTCACTATTTACCAAAGAACAGAGTAAAAGAGAATTTCAATCAGCCAAAGAGGATTTTGAGGATTTTCTTCAGTGAGACTTCTTTGAAAATCTTAAAAGATCTCTTTCTTATCCAACATCACTATAGATTAATTTATGTTAAAATGTATACCACTAGGATTTACTTGGCTAGAATTCTTTAAAGCTAATCTTTAATCAACGTATATTTCTAGTCATTAAATTCTAGTGTGTGGCCAGACATGCCTTAGTCAAAATAACTTAGATAATAAGAGAAAAAAAAAATTACTGAAAACACATTATAACAGTGAAAATATCATGGCATTTGTTGAAACTGTTTTTTGTTACTGTACTTGCGTTTGCACTAATAAAAATATAGTAGCTCCCTTCAAACTTCCAAATCATTAAAATAAAAGTGGTTACACTTCTCCACATTATACGAGCACATTATACATATTGTTAAAATTTCTTTGTCCAATTAATAATTGTGGAGTGCTTGCTGCATCAGAGCATGTTACTAAGACACTGGTAATATGAGGATAGATAAGTCACTCCCAATGCTAAGGAAGCTCAAGGCAATTTTTACTAAAACGAAGTGTAAATAAAGAAATAAAAGCCAAACGGCACTGTAAGTTAATACCAAAGACACGGCAATAAAGATTTAACGAAAATGACAGAAAACAAGGATGGAAGTCAAGGTGGATCTTTGCGCGTCTGAAACGAGACAGAAGCAGAAAGCAGTGACGTGGAACGAGAGAACCCGCTGGGCCTCAGGTTGATGTTCTGCTGTTTATTCTTACCCATAATTCAAGATTTTCCCAAATGTGTACAGAAGTTGGGTGAAAACTTCTGAATACAACCGAGACTCCAATAGCTATGGAATAAACACCACCCTGAGTAGAAAATCAAACAACAAAAATGAGGTTGACGAGGGCTCCTCTGAGAGAGTAATCTTCAAAAGGGTAGAATTCAAAGAATAATCGGAGGGACATGTGTGCAGATGTTATCCCATTGTATGCACGGATGAAATTCTCAAGAATGGAAACAACTAGCAGCACTGATTGTCAGTGCTATTTGTAACTTAGAGGTCCAGATTGAACATAAGATATCTAGCAAATGGACTGACTTTGTCCATTTTTTCTAAAAACAAGAATTCTTTGAATATTTTAATTTAAATTTTGGCTCAAGTTCTCATTGTGTAGCTGGCCTGTAACTTGCGGTGTGAACCTATCTGGCCTTGAACTCACAGAAAGTCACCTGCCTTTATCTCTCTAGTGTTGGAATCAAAGGCATGTGATATATTTTTATTTTTATTTCATTATCTCTGTCATTTTATGTATACTAATATGTTGAAATTAAAATACCAACATGAAATTGTCTAATATGTACCATTATTGAATAAAATAGCTGAACACAAATAATAAGTGGAAAAAAATTAAATGAGAAAACAACACAAAGTATTAGTGATTTCAATCACAGCAGTTAGGAATTCATGAAGAAACTGCAGCTCAAATAGATGAATCAGGTGCAGAGTACACAGATAAGAAGGCAGGAAAATGTGAATGCCTGTCTCATGGGAATCCAAGGAGAAAAAAATAAATAAAGGCAGGCAGACAATACACGGCCAAATATGCTGTAAAATTCCAATGGGGTGGTTCTTCATGTTGAAAGCTCAAACCACAGGCCAAGCAGGGTACAAAAATATCATCTTTACCCCATCCTATCATAGATAATTATTATAGCAAATGAGGAGACACTTCTGAAGCCATTGGAAAGGAAAAAAGATTGCTTGTGTTCAGTAAAATAAATGCCTGGCACTCGCTGTCTCAACAATGAAGCTCAAAAGACTCACAGAATAAGAGTTTTAGGGGAACTGAGCAGTGAGGGTGTTACAGGGAGATAAATTACCTCTCCAGAGTGAGGACAAAATAGAAACCGCTTCCTGTATTCAGAATCTGAGTGATTTTCTACCCACTGATACATAGTATTATACTTCTCAACAGCAGAATGAATGGAGGGAAAACTTTTAGAATCAATGTGCCTGTTGCTTTTTAATTCTATTACAAGTGTGTGGGTTTCTTTTACACTGGCGTGTCATGGAATTTGCTAGAACTCTACCCACTTTTTCACTCTCTTGTCCGTCCCATAAACATCTTTAAAGAAATATTTCATTGACTTGAGAATTCATATGATGGATTTTGGTCCTGCTCAGACACCCTCCTCATCCCCACCTCCACGTGACTGTTCCCCATGACTGCATGTACACTATTATTATTTGGCCTTTTCTTAAGGCCTGTTGAGTCTGATCTGTGTTTCCAAATGCTCCTGGGAGAGGTCTATCCCTTTGAGTTTGGTCGACCTTCCAGGATTCACATCAGTAAGGAAAACTGACTCTCCTTCTCCCAGTATCTATCAATTGCCAGTTTTAGATAGTTGCCAGGGGCTTCCTGCTCACCTCTCCCTTCTGTGTGGGGTTTTGTCTGGGTCAAGTTTTCACAGGTCTTATGCATGCTGTCAAAACTGCACAATGTCCATATCTTCAACTCTCCTGTGGTGTCCAGACATTAGTTTCTTTTATTCAGCTACTTTCTCTGACTTTTACAATCTTTCCTTCTCATTTTCTGTTAAGAGCCCTGTGGCTTAGGTGGAAAGGCTGTGATATGTGTCCTCTTTTTGATCATGCACTCTGAAGTCTCTAGTTCTCTGCACATTGAACAGTTGTGACAGTCCCTGTTAATTGTCATCTACTGCGAAAACCTCTGTTGAGAAATGAGAGATGAACTAATCTATAGGAATAGCAGTAAGTCATAAAGAGTCAGTTTAATACTATGTCTGTTTATCAGAATAATAGTAGAAGTCTTTCTTCTGTCCTGTGACCTGCTTAGCAACAGGTTTTGGGGCCTGACAACAGTATCAGGCACAGACTTCACCTTGTAAAGTGGGCCTTAAGTCCAACAGAAGGTGGTGGTTAACTCAAATAACAACTGTGCCTCTATTGTACCAGTGGGCATATTTTGCCAAGCCAGTTTTTACTGTAGTTTGTAGGGTTCACAACAGTGCATGGTTGATATTTACCTTTCTTTCTCTTCCAGTAAAATGCATGGCACCCTTCTAGTACTTTGAAACCTAGCCAAGCAGTAGAAACTGCATTTCAAGATCATGAATAGCTTTAATTCTTTTTTTTTTTTCCTGAGACAGATGCATTATGTCTTCAGGAATATTGGCTTACTGTCAATAGCCAGTATTGTTAGAGGGTCTATGGGAACTCCATGTTCAACAACCCCCAAAGAAAGACATTCTTGGCATTGGGCTTTTCATTTCCTGGTCTATGGTATCTGTTAGGGCCTGTGAGCTCCTGTTTTATAGTAGCAACATTTAAACTCTTTTTGCATTGTCTTTGTATACTACTGAGAGCAGTTTTTAAGGTGAGTTTCCATATAACATTTTCAGAAGGTCTTCAGTGTAATTTACCCCTTCTAACTCTGTCCTCTGTCCTGCTCACCCATTCCCCATCCTGTGAAACCTGTCCTATCCATGATTCCGCTTTTCCATTTATATTACTGCTTTATATGTCCCCTCTCATGAACCACCTTCCCCTTGCAAAAGATAGAAACCCTGTGCACTCAGCAAATTCTTTAGTGGTTTGGAAATATATTCATCGAATTAAATAATATAAGCCCTTTTAAAACATAAAGTGGAAAATATTTTAGTAATATGACTATAACTGATTGTAATATTACCTTGTGACCCAGAGATAGCAATTCTACTCCAAGGTCCAATTGAAATGTGTGTGTGTGTTTCCAAAATACATATTTTTTTCATTTTGGAAATGTATATGTTTATTGATTTTTTTTGTATTTCATACAAAATGTCTTAATCATCTTTATAAACTCCCCATCCACATCCCCCAACAGATTTTATGCATTCTGTCATCTGTGTTAAGGCCTATTGAGTTATATCTGTGTACCCAGACATCTCTCATTGCAAATTCATCCTCTGGAGTCTAGGCAGCCTATCTAGAGTCTCCCTTTAAACAAGATCTACTCTGCCTCACTCAGCAGTCATCAGTTGACAATGGTTCTTCAGCCAAGGTTGGCTGCTTATTGCCTATTTTGCCAATTCTGTTCTTGATTTATTTTCTGACTGAGTTTGCATGGGTATTTACATGTTGAAACCATTGTTGCAAGATCATACGAGCCTGGAAGACTCTGCTTTCTTATGATCTTGCACCAACCCTGGCTCTTGCATTCTCTCTGCCCCCTCTTCCACAATGGTCCCCGAGCCATGGGTGGGGTTTAATATAGGAGTCCTATTCAAGGACACATTCTCTACAGTCTCTTATTCTATATACTTTGGCCAGTTGTAGCCTTCTGTGAGCATAGTACTCTGTTGCAGGAGGAAGCTTTGCTCATGAGAGCTGAAAAATGCATTAATATTCTTTCTACCTCCTGATCAGCTATGGTCTGTGAGCCTTAGGTGTAGAGGTTCCACTGTACATGTGTCACTTCGTGCTGTGATACTTACTCTCAGACACCTATTCTATGTGTATGACCAGTTGTGGAATTCTGTCATAGTCTCTCTCTCTTACAAAAAGAAGCTCCTTTGATCAGTGGAGAATGGTATACTTGTCTATAAATATAAGTCTCTGTATTTAGCATAGAGTAAGAAATTATATCTGTCTAGGGTTATGACAGAAGTAGGATTTCTCTAGGACCTATGGTGAAGTAACACAGACTCAGAAAAATAAGCATCACATATTCTCTCTTCTTTGTGGATTTTAGCACTAATGCATTCTATGTGAGTATATGCCATGATGTAACTAACTGCAAGAGCCAGGAAAACAGAGAGGAAACATGAGGGAATGTGCAGGAAAGAGCCTGAGAGAGGAGTGCAATGGGAAGCAGATGTTACTGAAAGGGAAATGGGGAACACTGGACTATTCAGCTGGTAAGAGAGGAGGGAAGGATGTACAAGCAGCCAGGGGCATTAAGGGGAAATGGAGCTCAAGAGAGAGGACAATATGAGGCAACTATTATCAAAAGAAATATAACCCACAGCCAGACGGAGTGTAAGAAATTTGGAAATGCTGGTGATAATTTACGTCGTCAACAGCTGAGTTCCCAATGGATGAAAGGAAATTTTGAAATCTACATTTATAGTGTTTGAAAATAAAGTGCTTTGGAAATTGTTAATTTTAGGGGTCTCTCTCTTTCTCTCTCTGTCTCTCTCTCTCTCTCTATATATATATATACATATATATATATATATATAAATCTGCCTATATATTATATATCTACTTACCCATTTAATTGATACAGAGTAGTACCTACAGTTCAGAATTTTTAAGGTATAATGCAAGGAAACTATAAATTAATCCCCTGATAGAAGAAGATGGTATGTACAACTCTTATGTGTCTAAGGTATTATCTACAGTTTCACACTGCTCTTTTAACAGGTCTCCACAACCCAATCTGTAGGTCTAGAAGTCTATCTCAGTATTGTGAAGATGCTGTTGGCCTGGCTCTGTTAAGATCAGGGAACTCTGAAGTCTGTGCTCAGAGTTTAATCAAGTAGAAGTCTGGAAACAGGGAAGGCAGGAGAGGGAGGCTGTGCTGTTATCAGTCCACACCCTAAGTCAGGTGATCTGTCTATCTCCTTTAGCTACAAGAATAAATTAGTGTCTCATTCCCAGACAGGGCATTTGTTATGAATTTCCTTTGGGGTTGGCTTATGGGGAGTAAAAGAACAGTATGGCAGTTTTGGGGAGAGCTTAGCATCATCCCCTTGAGTTTGAACGGCACATGTAGATCCAGATATTGTCTCCTACTTTCCAACTAGAAATGTCTGAGGATACTTGGTTGGTTAGGAGAGTTGAAGGACACAGGGAGAACTGTATTATAGTGTTCTTGGTAAGACCAGAAGAATGCTCAGGTGAAATACATCCCAGTACTCTATAGAATTAGAGTATGCATAAAATAACCTTCACCCTGGGGTCCCACAGGAAGGCATAACTGGTTCAGGAGAAACAGATGAAGTGGGTCCACAAGTAGCTCAAAAGTGAAGAACCTTTCACTGGGGGAGAGATTACATTGCTGACTACTCACAAGGACCTTCATAACTGTGGTTTCCAACAAACCTTGTAAGGTAAAAAAGAGGTGAGATTAAGCTGCAGACTACCCCTAAGAAAATCAATATAGTAAACATCACCATCATTCATTGATCTGTATGTCACTTCTACTTCTGGACATTTTGATCAATTGTCCTTTGAAGATACATGATATAGATTTATGATATGTTTTAAATGGAGCTCTAAAATATAGGTCAAAAGTAGCATGTGCCATTTCTATGTTACAATGTGTAACTGACAGTTCTTAGCACTCTAGTGCACTCTCTTTCTCTCACTGCTAGGGGAGTAGGAATGCCTATAGATGGAGATCCTGTACCACTGAACCCTCTGAACCCTCTGAATTGTTGAGCCTGTACATGGAGACATATGGATTTGAGATAACATGTAGACCTACAGCACTCTGTAAAATCAACAAATACTTTCTCCCTGTGTTTCATGCTGGGAGAGCTCGGAAAACCTGCTGAATTAAAAAGTAAACTGCCATATATGTGTGTAATAGACCACTGCAAAAGGAATATGAACCAAATAGAATTTATAAAACATAACTTCTTCTCACAAGCTTAGTGTGAAATAAAGAGGATATAAATACATTGCAGATGATCTACTGATATAGCATACAAAAAGTTAAAAAGTTCTATGCTTCTAGAAGTCAGAGCTGGAGATGGTACAGTGAGTCTACACAGGACATGAGGATATCCGGAAGGCTGGTGATGCTGTGAGCTCTTAATATGGCTTCTGATTTCAGGGTGCTTTGTTTATGAGAGAGCTGTACAACTATGAAATATAGACTTTGATTGCATACAGTATATTTTTTATGCACACACAGAGGTAAACTGAAATTTTTGATGTGGGAGCCTAGAAAAGGGGGGAGGTTCCATGAATACCCTTGATATGCTGAGCTCCAAGTCTTACTGTCTTACTTTTGTAGGCAGAAGGGGGTTACCAAGCCTTACTCTCAGGAATAAATTATTATTTATGTGTTTTTGTATGAATTCAGTTTAGTCTAGACACTAAAAAAGTGGGGCTAGGAATTAGAGAGACAGCTCAGCTGTTAACAGAGTGCAGTTCTTCTGAAGAAGACCTTAAGTAGTGTTCCTAGAACCCATCTCAGGGATCTCACAACCTCCTGTAACTCTAGCTCCAGGGGTTGTGCAACCATCTTCTAGCCTATGTAAACACTGCACTCCTATGCACATATACCCACACAGAGGCACGCACACACACACACACACACACACACACACACAGCTAAATTAAATTTATTTAATAACATAGGAGAAGGCATAGAGATGTCATTAAGTATGCAGAATGCTTGCCTAGCATGGACAAAGTCCAGAGTGAAATCCATAACACCACATAAACCAGGTGTGGTGATTGTCCCCTTAACTATAGCCCTCAGCTGGTGGAGGCAGAAGTGTTAGCAGTACACTGGGAGTCTGAGGGTAGATTAGGACACATGAAACACTGTCCCCCCCAAAATAATAAAAACATAAAAATTTGTGTAAACGCTGAAAGACTACAACTATATTTGGTGGATAGAGAAATAATAGAAAGAAGAAAAGAAAGTGAATGTAGGAAAATCATTTTCAAAATCAGGAAATGAGGCAAAGAAAATAAAACGTTCACTGAACAAAATAACCCAAACAATAAATAAACAAATTCAAATAGTTTCTATAAGAATCAGAATTGTAAATTGATGATTTAAATTTCCCCCCCAAAACCCAAAATGCTTATATTTAATAAAAATCTAAAGGTTAAAACTATAAGAAACATAACTAAAGACAGAAAATGTGTGTATATGTAATAAGCAAATGCTAAAGCTTGTGTAAAATATTAATGTCAAATGATTTAAGGGAGGAATGGAGAGAGATGCTAGCTAACAACTTTCAGATCCACCTTTGTGGGGCTCTGACACAGGCTCTGCCCATACTGGTGTACTTACATACATCCAGGCAAAACACATCCATAAATATAAAAACAAAAGTTTTAAAAATGGAAAATAACTATAGCAATGTTTGTTAATAAAGCAATACAGGGTCAGCATGATGGCTCAGTGGGTAAAAGGGCTTGCTGAACAAGCCTGAGGACATGAGTTTGCTACCTAGAACCCACATGGAGGTGAATGGAGAGAAATAACTTTACAGAGTTGTCCTATTACTTCCACATATGTGCCATCACAGAATTCCACAATCACACATCATATCCACATGTAAATAATGGTAATAATAATAATAATAATAATAATAATAAATGTTAAAAGCACAATACTTTGTACTAAAGCAACCATTAACAGGCATAAACCATGAAGACAGTTCTCACAAGGATAAAGCAAAACAAAGTAAAACAGAGAGAAAAACATATCAATTCAAATTGATGATGTGGATGAGATATTTTAATACCAGTTATCAGATACTGAAATTCAAACAGATAAACATTTTAAGAGGGACTCAAAATGTTTCAGTGGGTCATTTCCAATAACCAATTCTCATCCCTGTGGCAAACAATGTATATTCTATTCAAGCACATATAGTCTGTCACGAAAAATGTGTCATGTAGTCTCAAAGAATCCGTGTGCTCTGTGCTGCATTATCTCAAGACAATATGAAAATATACATGAGTGATAGAAATGAAGGAAATATTTGAAAACTGCTTCTTTGCAAACATCTGACAGATTAATTAGGGGCTGGACAAGAACTGTGCAAACTTAAGAGTCATGTGAACTGAAAATCAGTCTGTAATAACCGTGAAAGGGTTATTATTAGATATATTTATTTAAAAGTATGAAAAAAGGAAAATCTTGTTAAAACATTTATTTGAAAACTGGGAACTTAAAAGATATACTATAGGAACATGTCAAAAGCTTTATATCTATTTGAGAATTTTAATGAAATGAATGATTTTTGTTGTCATTGTTTGTTTAACAGGGCCTCCTTAGTCACAGCCCACTTGGAAGTTACAGTGTGAACCAGGTTGGCCTCAGTCTCACAGAGATCCGTCTGTCTCTGTCTCCTGAGGCAACGTTGAGATTAAAGGTGTGCCTGAAATGCCCAGCATAAAATGAATAATTTTTTTATGAAATAAAATGCCATTCTTAAAAGAGAGTCAAGTAAAACATAAAACTTGAGTAGTTGGCAAGTGTTCAAGAAATTGAATTGACAGTGAATCATTAGATCTTTGATGTTGGCCTCAGAAACAGCAGACCTGCGTTTTTCCAATATAAATCTACCTAATGTTCAATATTATTGCTATTGTTTTACGTATTATTTGAAGTCTAAATACAGATGTAAAACTGTGTGACTAAATACAGTAGTGTAAGTTTTGAATCCACAGCATTAGGAAGAAAGAAAAGAATCCATGGGCCAACTTCACATATCAATATACATGGTAATTTAAGGTCTAAAGAATTAAGTGGCAGCTTATGTGAGAGATTTTTTAGACTCTTTCCTATCTATTGTGTGTAAATGGGATTATTATTCTTCACATGCTTCCATTCACTGTACCTGGGAACCACCATACTTCTCTAGTCCACCAGGACACGGTGGAGAGTCTGCACAGGATTATGAAGCCCCCTGTAAGTAGAGTGTTAGGTTATTGAAGTATAAATTAATAATTGTGGGCTGGAGAGATGGATAAGCAGTTAAGGAACTCTTGATGCTTTTGCAGAGGACATGGGTTCAATCCCCAGCACCCACCTGGCAGCTAATAACTGTCTTTAACTCAATTTCCAGGAGATCAAACAACCTCATCTGACCTCTGCAGGCACCGCATGACACAGGTGCATTTACACACATGCAGGGAAGTTCACCATTGTGTATGCAACTGAAAACAATGAATGCTATTCTGTAACATAAAGCAAAAATAATGAATAGTAAATAGATAAATAAAACCCAAAAAGCAAGCAAACAGCAACAAAACTCTCACATTTCTGATAATGTAAGGGCAGTTCTGTGAGTGGATCAAGTGACTTGAAAAGAAAACAACCAATCAACAAACAAAGAGCAATGGTAAGCAGTAACTACAGTATCTTTGGAGCAATATCCATCGTCCTGATGCAGATCAGAAAGAGCAAGCAGACCCTTTGCTTTAGGAGAGCCTCTTGGTATAACACAACTTCTTGATTAGGAGAAAGGAGGAGAACACTAAGACTAAAAATATATCTGAAGGAGGTGTATGCCGCATGAAAGCACTAATGTTCAACTATTGTGTTAGAAACAGACCAGGGTTTGGAGATCATTACTGCTATGAAAGCAGAAAAATTAAAGTTTTAGGAAAAACAATTAAATGATATAAAATCAATTTGACAGTGCACTCCTAATAAATGGCCTATTTTATTTTTAAAAAATTAGTAAGAGGAATATTAGTGATTATTCTTAAGTATTTTTGTTTTGTTTAGCTTTTAGATTTTTGTTTTGTTTATTTTTTGGACCTTTATTTCTGTAGGTCATGCTGTCTTGAACTCAAGATCCTTCTATATCAGCTTCTTAAGGGCTGAAATGACATGCTTTGACCAAAATCATATTGAACAATTTGTGACTGATGATAAACATGGTGATGGGAAGTAATAATGTGCCATATATATATATATATATATATATAATGGATATTTATTTTGGAGTTATAAGTACTTAATAGATCTTTGCTATTCCAGAAGACTTAAGCACCAACTCCTAACTACCTGTAACTCCAGCTCTAGGGGATCCAACACCCCGTTCTGATCTCTGCAGCAACCTGAAGCCACAAGTAGAAGCTCGCATTACACACACACATACACACACACACACACGTAGACACATGCATGCATTAATATATATATATATATTACACACATTAATATATATTTTTTTATACATTCTAATTCAAATTGGAGCTCACAAGTCTGTCAAGAAAATGAGATTTTCTTTTTTGGTCTGTTCTTATAGATGAGAAGGATTAGTGAGAGGAATTCCCTGATTGAAAATTATCTGTTCATCCCAGTGTTTGAGTTACATCTTTATATTCATAAGGTTACTATACAATGGTCTTTAAAAATATTTAATGAACTCATTAGATAGCTGAACAATAGACATTGACAATTTAGATTGATTTTCCTTAATGGAAAGGCTGAATTGGCATGGATATTTTTACTGAAATGTAAACGTATTATTGAAGTAATAATGAATGAGAGGTGGACAGATGTTGGTGTATCACGAAGACCTCTGCAGCAGATCCAGGTAGGTGGATAACTTAATTGCATCTGAAATTTTGAGTACTGAAAAATTCACATTAGAGTGTGAGATCAAGAAAGAAAGATCTAAGATGCATAGGATCTCCTAGGCCTTCTACAGCTGACTCTCAATGCCATTGAAAAACATCTGAATTCTTCTCTATCATGGGGTTGAGCTTTTTATTTTGCGACTAAAATATGGCACATATTCGATGAAGATACATAAAAAGTTGAGCAAACATTAATTTTATGTTTTAAAGGTAAAAGCTATCTATTGGAAAATCAAAGAGTGTGTGAAAATGAAGATTGTCAAAGTACTTTGAAAATCTCTGAATGAGTGACTGTGAGGCTAAGGAATGAAAACACTTAAATATGTGAAAGTTGTTATGAGATTTCTTTTAGTTTCAAGTAAATGTAGGCCAGTATCAAAGCCACAGAAAACTAAAGAGCCAAAAGAAAAAAGGGAATATTAGATATTTAGTGTAATCTACAAAGTAGCAGTATTCAAAGTCTTTCTTTGATTATCATTGTCAGCAGTGTAGCATATAATGCTATATAACATCTGCATATCCACTTGATATCTGCAAAGACTTTTGTAAAGTGGAGTGGAGAGGTTGCAGAAAATGCCACTGTAATATGAGCTTTAAATGTGTCTGGGGTAAAGAATAGATAATAAAAATGATGAATCACTGGAATCTCACACTCCTGTTTTCTTTCTTCTAAGTTAAATTTCATATCCTTATCATTAGTATGCATGCTCTTAAAAGAAAGCTTTCTGGGAAAGTCATGTGGCTGACAGTTACTACTATCATAAGGGCCTTCTGAAGAGAAAATTCACAGTTATTTAACAAAACAAAGCCAATTTAATGCACGCTGGACATGGAACACTCTTGGGAGGAAAATTTTGCTCAAAATAATTTTTAAATTTAATAAAACAAGACATATTAAAGCAATCTACTTTGATTATTTATCTGTATAGTTTTGGAAAATGCATCTGTATTGTATTTCATAATAGTAAAACTATATTAATCTAAGCAGCAAAAAGAGGTTTAGAACAACTTCCTTCTAGGAATCCTGGGTTCAGTACTAGTTATACTAACTAATACCAGTGTGGACTTGGAGCAGCCTTCTCCATTACTGTTCACCTCCGTTTCTTCGATCAGCAATAAGATAGTTTTAATAAACATTCCGTTGTATTCTCTGGAAGATTAAAAGCTATTGTAATATGGTAACAATGATTGTGAATATAAATTATCATCTTAGGCCTACATCTATACGGGTCTTTCCCCATGCAGTTTCAGGTTTAAATCTCAAAAAATTGAAAATAAAAAACATCATATAAATTTTGAAAAATTTCCCAGAACATTGAAAACCCAGAAGGCAGAAAATCTTCCGAAATGAATGTATTATGTAAAAGTGGACATGAAAAATTGTCTCAGCATACATAAAACCCCATGGCTTCTTTTATTCCACTCTCATTCTTTGAGGCGATGAATAAGAATTCTTCAAAAAAATAGCAGGAGGTTAACCAACCTCCGTAATTGTGCCATCGTGAAACGGGTTATGACTCTTGCCTATTCTAAATGCTGAGCCTCTAAAGCAGAAATGGTCTTCCTTGGGAGCGAGGAGGGTACATGTAATTAGACTGCCTTCCTCACATGTGCACTCCATTTTATTTTTTTTCTTGAGCTAAAATGATCTGCCATTAAGTGATATCCTTTTCTTGTTCTTCATGGAAAGATGGTGTTACTGGTGGCTCTTTCTGAGAAAACTGTTTCTGCTGCCTTACGCTATACAGTGTTTATGTCTCCCTCCAGTGTATGATAGAACCCAAAGGATTCAAATGTGCATTAAGTAACACAAAGCAGTCTGAAAATTGCTACTTTCAGCATATGAGGACACAGGCTGATAGTCAGTGCAGGTGCAGAGAAAAGAAGTGGGAAATGAAATCACTGACAATGTGAGCAGTGTGGAAGAAGAAAGCCTTCACAAACAAAGAGGCTATTAGATTGATGGCCAGGGTGCTGAATCGACGGAAGTCTGATCAGCAGAAAAGGTGGTGAAAAGAATTAGAAGGAAAATTAGGGATTCACATATAAATTTGCTTAGTGCCGATTGGTACCATTTTATTATTATTGTTCATGGAACATTATTTGGTAAAACTGAAAAAAATACTAAATTGTTTATAAAATACTTTGATTAAATGAATTAGGATGCATCATATATCTAGGATGGGATGGCTTTTGTTAATATGATTATTTTTCTTGGTTGATTTGGTTTAGACTTTGCCTCCTAGTGGTTGAACTGAGGACTTCAGAACCGCTTGGCATTGCTGAAATGTAGCAATTCTCCTTTAACTTAGTAATTACTTATCCTAATGGACTTTCAGTCCAGGTGGCCAGAACTTTTAAATATATTCTTAGTAGATACCATGAAAATCATCAAAATGCTTAGCACATGACAGAAACCCAATAAATCTGTTCTAAGTGTAAAACAAGCATTATGCAGCTCTCAGTTATTTGTATTGCAAATATTTCAGGTATGTGTTAGCTGTTGATATGTTAACTGAATATGTATAAGTAAACTGAATATGATTTATAAAATAATTAATGCAGACAACGTGAAAGGAAAATGCCAGTATACTGGGATGTTGATCCCCTGTAGTGTTTGTGTATGGGACACTGACCTTGGTACTGACTGTTCAATACCCGAAGGCAATGTTTTCTTCCCAAGTACAGTCTAGCAAGGGCATGCGCAGTTACGTTTGAGCAGCTGGAATATTGATAGATCTATACTGCAAAACCACAGACTTTAAAAATATATTTTATCGATTATTTGGGGGCGGTGGAGAGATGGCTCAGCAGTTAAGAGCACTGACTTCTCTTGCAGAAGATCTGAATTCGATTCCCAGCACCCTCATGGTGGCTAGCAATCATTTGTAACTTCAGTTCTAGGGAGTCTGACACTCTCTTTTGGCCTCCGTGGACACAACATAGGTGTACTTATGTACATGCAGACCTAACACTCATATCCGTAAATAGTTTATTATTTTCTGTTTTGTATCTCTGAGTGTATTGCGTGCATGTGTGTAACTGCTCCAGTGGTGTCGTGCGATGCCCTTACAGGAACTTAGGTCCCCTAAGAATTGGAGTTATGGATAGTTGTTAGCAACCATGTGGGTGTTGGCAACTGATTCTGGGTTCTCTTCAAGAGCAGACAGTTCTTTTAACAGCTGAGCCATCTCCCCAGCTCCCAAACTACAATTTTTATAATATAACATTCAAACAATTAAGTTATCCTCTCTTTATTATTTTATATATCTATTGGCCTTGTTTTCTTAATGTCCTTGAATGATCAGTAACAATGTATTACATTAAATCATAACAACAGTTATAGTCATTAAATAACTTTTATAAAGTACTTTATATTCACGTGGAACAAAAAGAGTTACTATTTAGTTTATTAGTATTTTAATTTTCTTTGTAAATTTAACCGAAATAAGTAAACCTTATAATGTGACCATTTAGTAACATTTTGCTCTCACTACTGGGATTAAGAACTGAATGGATAATGCATGTATTGATATCTTCTGCTTACTCCTACAAAAGAATTAATTTAATAATGAGACCAGTTTGTACACAGAAATGAAAATAATATACACTGTCTGCATGTGTACTACAGACTAGTTGTATTTTGTGAATATTTACATTTAATCCTTATATCAATCTCAAAGGATAAACCTTTTGTGAAGCCAACTTATTAATGAGGACACTAGGGCTTGAGCCAATTCCTTTATTCAGGCTTGCAGAAATGGGTGGCTAGAATGCCAAACCAGAACCCAAAACCTTGACAGTACAATGACACAGTGTAGTTGAGCTCGGAGGCTTCACCACCCCAGCTCTTGTCTACATTCTGACAAAACTCATGGTACCTTCTGAATGATGGGAGTCCAGTAGGTGTGATTCGGAATACTGCAAGCACTTCTCTGGGGCCGTTGGCAGGTGTGTCAATATCTGGCTCTCCAGTCGCTATGTCAGTCTTATTTTCTCCTGTGAGAAATGCTATCTAAGGAAGCCAGGGTCTTGGTTTCCATGGCTATCTGAGCAGAAAGGAGCAACAGGAGCTGATAAGTCAGTGGTAGCATTTACACAGAAGGGTCTGGAAAAATGAATAAAATCAACAACAAAAAGTAAGACTTTTCTGAGAGGAACGGATATAATAATGTGGGAGACTTTGTGTCCAGACTATCTTCTAGTCAGTGGCATGAGGGGATAGAAAGAGGTGGAAGTAGAGCACACTCCCTTCCCATTGACATGGACACATGCACATACACACATGCCCACACATACACATGCACATGCCCACACATGCACATGCACACACAAACATGCACATGCACACACATACATACACATGCACATGCACACACAGATCTCATACATGATGGTACTGATTGTGCTGAGGATTATTGATGTCACCTACAGTTAGGCCCCTTGGCCAGTTACACTTATGTAACATAGAACATTCAAAACCAATCATTGAGGCGACAGTATTTATAAGCAGAGTATAAGGCCTCACAGAGACCAGATGCTAAACATTTCAAATGATCTCATGATCTAACAGATTGTATTTCTCTTTTCCTTTTGCTGGAGGATAGCATAATGACTAATTAATTGGAAGTTAACTATGGTTCTAGGAACCTTATTATTAACTGATTTTTATTTTCCTTTCTGTTTTTCAAGTTGTTTTTAAGCTTGCTGTTGTTCTTAAATTTTTAAAAATTTATTTTGAATTTCATGTGCATGTTTTGCATGTTTGTGTGCAATGCCCCCAGAGAACAGAAGAGGGTAGCAGGTCCCCTGGATCTGGATTTATGGGTAGTGGTTAGCCACCATGTGGGTGTTGGGAACAGAACCCAGGTCCTCTGCAGGAGCAGCCAGTGTTTTTAACCACTGAGCCACATCTTCAGCCCCTACACATATTATTATTGATATAAACATTGAGTCTAATATGCTGTAAAAAAACATATATTTTTGTCTATAAATGCTTACCATCTTTCCCACACATTTATTAATGCATCTCATTTAATCTGCATTGCATTTCACTACGCAGTACTATGAAGTGCAATTATCTCCAAGGTATTCAAAGAAACAGATATTAAAAATAATAAATAATTTATCCAAGGTCACAGATTTAGTTCTGAGGTCACATTGCTCGTATAGCATTAGAATGAGGGAGAGAAGGAAGAATAATCATGTGTTAAGTTACTTAAGCTTGAGAAGAGCATTTTATAGACAAGTTGAGCCAGAGCTCTTGATCTCATGTTACACTCTGAACTGTCCAAGCAGTCCTCCAGGCTAATTCCACAAGTGTAAGTAGCCACTCATGTGTAGAAGGCTCTGGGAATTTAGCCATCAGTGCAGTGAGATGGGATGTGACTGCCGGTGAGAAGGGAAGACATCCTTAGCTGGTGTTCATAGAACTGTGGGAAACAGTAAAAGGCGACAGACTCAGTGTGCTTTGTGAGGTCCCTGTTATAGGCGTGATGTTTTAAGGGGCATGAGAAGACTTTCAAATGAGTTTGTGGTGGTTTGAATAAGAAATGATCTCCATAGGCTCCGGTCTTTGACCACTTGGTCTCTAGTTGATGGTACTGTTTGGGAGATCATGAGATCTTTAGGAAGTGTAGCTTGTTGGAGGAAGTGTGCTGCTGGGGCAGGCTTTGAGTTTTTACAGCCTTGGCCCACTTCCAATTGGCTCTTTGTGCTGTGTGTTTGTGACTGAAGATGGGTGCCCGCATCTTCCTGCTCCTGCCTCCATCCCTCTGACTTGGTACCTGTGTACATCTCTATATGTGTTTTTGACTTCAATTGTTTAAAAGCTTTTATAAATTATTTTTTATGTGTAGTTCTAGGGTGTCAAACTATGGCACCATGCCTGTAAATCTAGTAGTCTACCAACTGAGCTGTTAGCTTTGATTTTCATTACCAGTCTATGTTCAAAATTTGATATTTTAACAAATAGTTTAAATGTAATTAATTTATAAATGAATAGTGTCCTTTTAAAATTACTAAAAAAGAGAAATAACATTAGTAATATTAGAAGAAACATTGTTGGTACCTAGGAACAAATTATAATAATAAAATTTAACCATGGAGTGGCTGAAAATATAAATGGTGTAAGTTTTATACTTATAAGTAGCACCATCAATAAGTATGATTAATTTTCATTATATCTGACTCTATTCCAGTTAACGTGTGTTGGCTGACATTACGGATCATGCCTCACTTTTCTTTAGCTAACAGCCTAGGTCTGTGATGCAGCTAGATTAGCAGACAATAGAGGATTGCCACAGTTCACGTTGATAGGCACTGATGAGAAACGACACTTTGATATGTCAAGTCAAAGGTTTGGTTTGAATAGTTTCATATCTTTTTATATTACACAGCACTCTCCGCTTTCACATATGCATTATATTATCCTTAAAATGAGTTTGTAATGTAGTGTCATAAGTTTGAATTTACTTATTTTGACCACCAAAGTCAAGCATTGTGCTGATCACTTAATACCATTTCCCATCTCCTATTAAAATGCTATTCTTATTGCTGTTTCTTTCTAACCATGATGGTAACTAACTTTGATAGAAGAAAAGAGGCAGCCAGATAGAGGAAAAACAAATCAAAGCCCAAGAACCCATAGCACAGTGAGAATAGTCAGAGCCAGTTTTAACTGGAGTTTGATTAGTGTGGCTAATACCAAAAGGAAAAAAAAATGCTTTTTGCTAACATTCACAAATTGCATGTAGAAAGCCAGGGAGATTATAGTCCTATAAATTGCTATTTAATGGCTAACCTCAAGCAGCAGGGCAGACCACTAACCCTAAATATAGACAATGAAATAAAGACTGGATAACCCAGTGAAAATTACTATTTGCAATTCAACAAACATGATTGGAAAAGGCAACAAAATGAAAATTAAAGGAAAACAAAATCAGACCAGATGTTGTGAATCTGTTTTTCATGCAGAGATGCTTAAATGCAAGGAATGGCCTTCCAGGCAAGGTGGCTGAGATAATAACACTGAATTTGTTCAAGTTGCCTTGATTAGAAAGTCTGACAATGGAGCTTGGGAATACAAGGAGAATAAACCGTGGAGGTTAAGTGTGCTCATCGGAATTTTGAAAGGAATTTTATATCTTGATTCAAGATCTTGAATAAAAGTAATTTCTCGACACTTTCTTTACTCTTAATATGGACAAACACATCATGTTTTTGTTTCACATTTTTTCAATATTTTAATAGCTTGCTTTTCAGAAGTGTCAACAGTTTATCTTTTAAGTATGTTTATGCATATTTGTCTGTATGTAGATATGTACACATGGGTGACCTTGCTCTTGAAGAACAGAAGAGAGAGCAAGATCCACTGGAGCTGAGTTAGAGACAATTGAGAGCTATCTGACTTGGTTCCTGGGACAAACCTTGCAACCTCTGCAAAAACAGCTTATGCTCTTAATCCCTGAGTCATTTCTGAGGCCCCTGTCTGCAGTTTTTGATCTCATGCAATCTTTCTTCCTGATGTTACTGAAGTGGCTTCATTAGAGTTCTCCACTAAACTCCAGGAGTGTCCTAGGGAATTCACAGGATGAGCTACTGTCATGTTCGTTGTGCCTTGGCCAACGTTGCTGTCACAGACTGCTTGTCCCAGTCCCTTGCTGCATTCACTACAATTATGGTCAATATGACTAACATTCTACAACTGCCACTTTAGAAGTTTCTGTCTGAGATAAAACATGTGTTCTTCAGCACAGAATTAGGAAATAGATAATCAAATTGCCTTTCTCCTCCTAAAATGAAATGTTTATATTATTTATGTTGTTCTTTATCCATCTAAATTGAACTCAGATGTTTATATAAAATCCAAGAATTGTATTTTGTGAGGTGTAAACAAAATATTTAAAACTAATTAAAATTACCAAAGACAGAAATGAAACACAATCCATAAATAATATAGCTACAAAGCAACCTTTATTAATTTATATTGAACCAGAAAAAGTTCTGGCAGTGATAAAGCTTTATCCCAGGACCTTGGCCATGCTAGGCAAGTGCTTTATCACAGAGCTACATCCCAAGGTCCAACCAGATACACTGTCTAAGAAAGGCTTTGGTTTGCATATGCATATCACTAACAATCTTTACCTCTGTGACCTATTCCTTGTCTCTAAACTCTCAATAGTTGGACATTTTACTGAAATTGCATCTAATTATGCTGATAGTAAATGCACATAGACGCTATGGGGTCTATGTCTGTATTCTCAGTACTCAGGAGATAGAGCTAGAATGATTGCAAATTTGAGGCCAGCCTGGGATACATAGTAAGAGTCTGTTTCAAAAATATTGACAGCAGGGCTTGAGAGACAGATGTTAACACTGGCTAATCTTTCATAGGACAAAGATTTAGTACCCAGCACCCACATGGAAGCAAATAACTGTCTGTAATTCCAGTTCCAGGAGATCTGACACCCTCTTCTGGCCTGCATGTGCATTGCACACATGTAGCACACTTACATACACGCAGGCAAAAATAGTCATTTACATAAACATCAAAGCAACAATAGCAGCAATAAGCATTTCAATAGTGTTTAAACAAAGGCCTTATTTCATAAATATAAATAACAAACATACATATAAATTTAATATGTAGCTTTTAAATGAACTTTATACACAGTATGTTTTTAAGTTGCTTGTACCATTCTACTGAGTGAAAAATATTACTTATGCTTGCCTAGGATTGTTTTGAAGGCTAATTTTGACTCTCAGCTCGATTGTACTGAGAAGCAGAGGTGACTAGTGCAGCACGTCTGTGTTTGAGAGTGCATTTCCAGAGAAGACAAAGCAAGAAATTGCTCTTCTCGGAATGTGGGTAGCACTATGCCATAGGTTGTGGATACTGAGAGGTTCGTAGGGAGAAAGGAAAGGGACTAGAGAACTGCTCAGTGGTTAAAAGCACAGCCTGCTTTTACAGAAGACCAACACATACATGGTGGCTAACAACTGTCCTAAACTCTATTTCCAGCGGATATAATGATCTTCTGATCTCTCTGGGCATAGCATGGCATGGGTTCACTTAAACATGCAAGCAACACACTCATACCCAGAAATAAAAGTAGTAAATATAGAAAATTAAAAAAAAAAGATAAAGTCCTTTGTGGTTGTTGTACTTGCATTGTAGAAGCTATGATAAATCACCTTGCTCAAAAGCCACTTTGGGAAGTCAGACAGAAACTCAAGCAGGCCTGCTTGCTGCTCCACAAAGCATCACTGCAAACTACGCAACTCACTCACAGACAAGAAAGTCCAGGAGAAACCATGGAGGACTACTGTTTGCTGGCTCATGCAGACACATGCTTATTCAGCAGGGAAAACTTTTCCAGGGATGGCACCTACCTCAGTGGGCTGGGTCTCCCAACATCAGTTAATAATTAACACAAACCATTATAGAGGAACCTGATCCTCCTGGGAATGCCTCAGTTGAGGCTGTTACTTAGATGATTCCAGTCTTTGCCAAGCTGAAGGTGAGAGCTAATCAGTAGAGTACTATAATATCTCTCTCTCTCTCTCTCTCTCTCTCTCTCTCTCTCTCCCTCCCTCCCTCTCTCTCATCGCCCTACCATTTTGGGACATGGTATGAGTCTCTGCTATGCCCTGCCTTTTATATCACAAGAAATGGGAACCTCTGAAATAGGGAGTGTATCTAAGTGAGCCATGCTTTAAGTTATTTCTGCCAGACACTTGGTCACAGAACAAAAATTCTAACACAGTTACTACTGCACAGCAAAAATGAAATCCATTATGTTCTTCCAATCAGAAGCTGTGCTTTAATCTTTTATCATGTGATTCTAGGGGTATCATGTCCTTATTTTATTAGGACATGGATCTATAAGCCTGTGTCTGAGGAGGAAGGCATTTTGTTACTTGAAAGGGAATTTATTTGAGAGTGATAATTGAAACCATTTCCTCACTTTATCCTAACTTTTATCCATTGTATAAATTGGGTCATGAACTCATTTCTCTAAAATTCTCAATAGCTTCTGCAAGGATTTGTTGAGAAGTCATAGCTGACAAACATTGTTGTACCTGACACAGAAAAAAAATGACGTTTTATTTTTAATTAGATAGCTTTTTGACAACATTTCTATAAAGAAGAAAGTCATCAACTTACGAAGTCATCAACTTACATGGCATCAGCTTTAGATGTCACCACCACAGGTTTGCTCCCTGATAATTGAGGGTGATCCTCCTGGAATCATTCTCCTTAATGCCCACATTTGCATACATCAGTGCAAAAACTGGTACCCAGGTCACAATAGGAGTACTGATGTCCCATGGATAACTCAAGCGGTATTGTTTCCTGAATCATGAGGAAAGATCAACTCTCAAATGAATATAGTTCTTTTAAGGGTATCTGATATCCCGGGCTTTTAGCATTCTTACCCCGCATGCAAGAGCTGAATGGTTTTATTGCATAGTATGCCGGGAGAGCTAAGAACTGCTGGTTGCTGTCTCTTCCCATTGACTGTCCTGATGTTCAGTCTGGCAAAATCCTCAAAGTTATTGTTTGTTTATTTGCTGTCTTGTCTTGTTTTCCCTTCTGTGTTGTGTTATTAGATTTTAATAGGTTCCTGGTCTATGGGAGAGGAGGCAGTGAGATAATTAACATTAAATCAATATGGCCTAGGAAAGCCCCAGTTTGGTTTGACTGTTTCTCCCTGTTTATGGTGTCAAAATAAGAATATAACAAAATTCAATAAATGTTGTTTTTTATTTTCATCAGAGTTGCTCAGTACCTGAAAATTTAAGCTTTGTTATTTTTCTCTTCTACAACTATTTCCTGATCTAGGTGACATTTCTAGAATGAAAACTTTAGCTTGTCTCCAGCTTTGATGACTCCATATAGAACCAGAATATTAACATTAGTGCTAACCATGTGAAATTTGTAAAATTTCCTTTAAAAATATAAATGATGTATTATACCCAATTCATTTTGATGCATTGTAATGTTATAACTAAACATTTGCACAATTTATATGGAAGCTAAAAAGCATTAGAAACCCACAATTTCCTTTTTGTATCACATATTTTAAATAGCAGAATACTGTAATCATAGAACGACCAAATTGCAAAGTCCCATGAAAGTTTAGCATTTATGGTATGTTGCAGTTGACAAACACTGATCAGGGCTAAACTTTGTAAAGTTTGTGAATATTATAAATTGTTCATAACCTCAAGTATTTAACCTTAAAATTAAAACATAACAGACTCATTCCTCAAAATTATTATACGAATTAAAGAAGGATGTTTTGATACTTCTATAATCTCAGTACTCAGAGGACTGTGACAGGAAAATCCTAGGTTTAAGATCAGCCACCGCTAGACAAAAAAGTGAATATGTAAAAGAAATGATGTCCATTTTATCCACTAGAACTGGAAAAGAATAGGTAATCAAAAATCAATAAGTATAAAGTAATTAATAGCACTCCAGTTGAAGGAATAGAGATATGTGTGGAAGCCAGAAGAGTTGTGCATAGAATGGACCCAAGTATGTTATTACAATGCTGGCAAAGTTGAAAATGTTGAAATTTCTGCATTGTTAATTGTATGTATTTGGAGGTATGTGTATTGTTGAATGTCAGGGTATAAATCATGTTACTCTGTCATATTATGATTATATCTGAATAAAGAAATAGCCTGACTCTTAACATTAGTTTTAATTCCAAGAATGGACCTGAAATACCAAGCATCCATCTCTTCAAAGATGAAATTCTGCTTCTGACTCAGGCTTCTCTCATTCTTTTATTGAAATAGTATCTCTAGCATGAATTAATTAGGGGAACTAGAAACTAAACACTAGGGTCACATTTATCTTGTCAGAGAACCTTGCCCGTTGACCCCTAGGCCTAAAATGAATCTCTTGCTCTCTCTCTCTCTCTCTCTCTGTCTCTCTCTGTGTGTGTATTTGAGAGAAGGAGAGAGAGAGAGAGAGAGAGAGAGAGAGAGCGAGAGGCACACACATAATTATAGACAGACTTCTCAATTCTCATTGTTTTCATTCAGAAGACCTGCTGCTTTCAGTGCTTTGATATGCTAGTCAAGCAAACCCACGTTCATTCACTATCTTGGGTGGAGGACAAAGTGATGTCCCGGGATTCAGTTCAGTGCCCAGGTAACAGGAGGAGTACCTGGCTCAGGGTTTACATTATGACAGTAACTTTTTGGTTGCAAGTCATTATAATCCAGATTATGTCAAATCATAAAAATCATTCCTCCAGTAAGTATCACTGATTTTCTTACAGTCCTAAAATTTAACATGGTGCTTATTACAAGTATAAAGTGCACATGGTACTGAAAATATAATGAACAGTCTCCCTAAGAATTTTGTTGACTATTATAGAGTTTTGTGTATGATTGAGGGTGGGACATGTGTGCACTGTGGATCACATGTGCAGATCAGAGGACACTCAAGTCTAATCTCTCCTTCCACCTTTATGTGAGTTCCAGGAATTGAACCACCAGGTCTCAAGGCTTGTGTGGCAAGTGCTTCAGCTGCTGAGCCATCTTGCCAGGCCCTTCTTCATAAGGAAATAATATTGGTGCAATCTATTTTGTCACACTCTGAAATTATACAGTTTCCATGAGGGCTTACTTTATGTTTTACATTCTGTGGATTTTGACAAGTACATGTTCACCAGCATGGTATCATACAGAGAGTTCTGCAACCTGGAAACTCTGGACTTGTCTACCTAGTTACCCCACTCATTGACCCTATCAGCTCCTGGTTCTGTTATTGTATATGTCCCTTTCTTGCTGGACTAGCATTTATTTGGGATCAACTTTTCCAGGTGAGCTTTGTGCATTTACTTTCTCTTCTCCTATGACTTTTCTTGGTTGGATAATCCATTCATTTTTATCACCTTTATACTCTCCCATTGTCTGAATGTACCTCAGTTCAGCCATTCACTGAAATACATATTCATGGCTTCCACCTCATGGAAATGATAAATAAAACTTCATTGGATTCCTGTGTGGGTAGAGATTTTAGTTTTAAGCTTACCAGAAGCATGACAGTTAGGCTGCACTAGAAGCATATGCTTAGTTCACAAGGAACAAAGTGTCTTTAAAGTGGCCACCCAGTGGCCTTCCAAGAGTGATAGAAACTTTCCATCATCCCATGTCCTCTCCAGCATTTGGGTTTCTTGGTTTTTGAGATTTAGCCACTGTATGTGGCTCTGCCTGGAGTTGCTTGATATGCAACACTGAGAATCTCTTCATGTTTAATTGTTGCATTTCATGGTTTTCGAGATGCCTGCTTAGATCTTTCTCTTATTAATTGACTGGTTTGTTTAATCATTAAGTTTTAAGAATGATTTTTATACCTTGGATGCTAATGTTTTCATCATATATGAGCCTTGGAAATGACTTTCATACTTTGGTTTGTCTTTTTTAAAAAAAAAAATTCCTTAAGAGTATCATTAGCAGTGTGAAAGTTTTTTAATTCTTATTTGTATGAAGCCGAACTTATATTTTCTTTCATTGATTAAGTTGTTGTATTTAAAATTTACTTACCAATCAAAAGATCGCACAGGTTTCCTCTTGCCTGGCTCTATAGAAGAATTATCGGGTCATGGTTTTTACTTTAGGTATATGATTCAGCATATAAAGAGCACTTTATATTAAAAAATTAGCAGTTTCCAACTCAAAGCTTGTTATATAATTATATGTAATTCATAATTATTCAAGTTGAAATTATGGCTTTTAGAATTTAACATGGGAGGTTAGAAGACTATATATCATGTAAATGGTTTGCCCCTAAGGCATGAGGTCCACATTTAGGTCTACAGAACCCACATAAAAACTGGGCAGGAGAGACACTCTCCTTAACCCTAATACTCCAGAGGCAGATACTGTGGACTACCAGGGTAAAGTGGCTAGGAATCTAGGTTAACCAAAAGGAGAGAGCTCAGTGTTCAACAGGAGACCTTGCCTCATTATGCAAAAGTGGAGAACCATCAAAAAAGACGCCCAGCATCAACTTCAGGTCCCCCACAGACAAGCATCTGCATCTACCCATGTTCATGTGTCTACACAAATGAACTTACACACACACACAAAATGTTAAGTGGATATGTGTCAAAGTACGTTTCTGAAATCCAGTAATATGTATGTCCAGTTTAAAGATAGTAAAATAATGAAAGAATGGTTCAGAGGGACCGAGAAATGGCTCAGCAGTTAAGAGAGCTTTTAGCCATTGTAGAGGACCAGAGTTCACTTCCAGGCTCCCACATCAGGCAGCTCAAAACCGTCTATAACTTCAGCTCTGAGGGATCCAGTGACCTCTTTTGGCCTCCTTGGGCACTTGCACAACACACAGACACACAGACAGTCACACACACACACACACACACACATACACAAAATCCTTAAAGATATTTCAGTAATATTTGTCATTTAGAAACCAAGTTGTTTAATGCCCTATTGCACAATAAAACCATAACTTTTCAGGAACATTTTTCTATGTAAATTATCCATGTCTCTATGAGATGAAAAATTATTTGAACTGATATGTGACAAGAATGTTCAAAAGCAGCTGATCTTCTAGCTCTGTAGTTATAAAATACCCTAAACAAGGGCAATGGCAGGCAGAGCGAGATGAGGGCAGCTAGATATTTGCCAGGCCAGTCTGATTTTCAGGGTCTAAAAGTCAGGACAGTGTAAGGAAAACACACTAGACTATTTGCCCTATTTCTAAGATTTTCATAAGTTTCTTAGCAAATTTCAGGAAGAAGCTGTTTCAAAAACCTCCTTCAGAGTTTCTGAAAAGAAAAAAAAAATACACAGGTGTCAATAAGTCTGTCTATAAAAAATGTGTATGTAAGTACCGCAGAACTACTTAACTAAGCTGATGACTATTTTGAGAACAATCAATCTTACATTTCATCTTTGTCTTGATTCTTGTCAGAAGAAACTTAGGAAAGTTTGAGATGTCTAAAAACTCAATGAGTAATAAACAGTTTGCAAGGCAGAGAAACCAGAAAAATTTCATATAAAAATAAATAATAAGTTTCATTAAATTATAAATGACCATTATCTGTGTAACTGAAGTTGTCAGGTTACCCTCTTGGAGAGAGCAGAGCCAGTAATCCCAATCAGGTCATAAAAAGGTGGAGAGAAGTTCATACTTTCAGTAAGTAAGAATACTAGAGATAACCCACAAAGAAGTGCTCTCTCCAAACAAAGAGAGCAAGGGGCTTTTGGGAAACTGGTACATATTCTTATGGGAAAGACATCATCATGTTTACGGATGGACCCATTCCTGAGCATGCTCAGTTTGGAGTTGTATTAACATGGTAAAAATGTAATAATCAAAGACACACAGAATGATTCAATGAGTAGAAGTGTTTGTCACAAAAACCTAATAATTGGAAATCAAGCCCCCTAACCCACGTAAAAATATACCGAACTATAGTGGGAGTGATCCAAGTCTGTAATCTAGACACTCCTATGGCCAGATGGAGGGAGGAGGGAGGCCGGAGAAGCACCAAGCCTGCACACTAGCTGGCCTGGAATTCACAACACCGCAGAGATAATGAGGGAGACCCTGCCTGGTCAAGAAGGAAAGAATTGACTCTAGAAAGCTGTGCGCTGAACTTTTCACACAAGCTGTAGCTAGCATACTTCCACTCAGGCAAGCATGGTTGTGTGTGTGCACACACGCTAATAAATAAATAAATTAATGAAATGCATAAATAACAGAACAAGAATGCCTCTGGACAGAGAAATTAGTATGATAAGTAACAATATATTTCAGGTCAGATTATAAGAATGACTCAGAGACTCCAGAGTATTGACCAGTTTCCCACAAATCTATCTGAAGATTCTTAAATAAAACAAACAGTACATTTTTGTTTTCTTTTCTCATATTTTAACTTTAAAAATAGTTCTGTTGAGCTTTTGAACATTTTATACAACAGTTCTTAATCAAATTTAGACCTATCCATGCCTCGACTACCCCACCAGACCTCGTGTTTTCTACCATACATCTTAAGTCCCATCTGATTAAGAATTAGGAATCAGATGTCCTTTGGTGCAAGTTCATCCACTGGAGTCTAGTCAGTCTATCTAGAGATCTTAAGGAGGTTCTACTCTCCCTCACCCAGCAGTAATCGCTCTCCAACAGAACCCAGGCTAGTATATTTTAGGTTCATTAATAATTTTTAAGGGGAAAATGTTTCTCCACGATAAGCATAGGATCTTATCCTTCAAATTGTTTATCTAGCAGTTAACATTTTAATAAACTGAGGAACATTAAAGTCAAGTAAAAATTTGTTCTGAGAATGGCACCAGGCAGCTAGAGAGACTGAGGCACAGTGGCAGTGAGGTTGAATTAGCTTGGGCATCAACGCATTAGATGAAAAATTGTAGTAAAGGAGCTGGGGAGATGGCTCAGTGCTTAAGAGCTCTGTCCACTCTTGCAGAGAATCCACGATTGATTCCCAGTACACACACATGGCAGCTGAAAACCATCCCTAACTCCTTTTCCAGGGTCCTACACAGGTATTACACACGTGTGGTCCACTTATATATGTGCAGACCAAACATCCGTCCATATAAAATATAAATATATCAAGAAAAAATGTTAAATAAAAAAGTAATCCTATGAGATAATAATCTATTCTGTGAACCGGATTGTAAGCTCTTCATAGACTGGAACTAAACTGTATTTTTTATGCCATCTGTAATAAATGTATACTAAATGCTTAGCCCCAGAGTAAGAAACAGAAGGAAAGGATTTACACAAAATATCCAAATGAAGCATTATACAATGATTTTCACTTAGCTATACACCACACACACACACACACATACACATGCATATGCACATTATTCTCAAACTAATACTTGCTTTATTCTTTGTAAGATATTAATCATGGTAATCAAACTCTTACTAAACAAAAATTTTGACTATCATTAAATAGAAACATAAACAATAATTAACTTCACGCAGCTGTGCTCCTTTGCCATTCCATTTCATGTCTTTTTGGTGCAAGGGAAAGAAATTTGCTATATTTTTGGTTTTGTTTCTTGAATATGTGTCTTTGCCATGGGCTTGAAGTTAACATATCCAGACATAGAAAAATAAAAACTGTTTACTTATAATTGAACTCAGCCTAGTTCCCTCTCTAAATCACCTGTACTGAGTAGGCTGAACTCGCCTTAATTATGCCAATTTAGTAAGGTAATGTGTCCATTGTCCTGTCTTTCCCTTCTCAAAATTGCTTGCTGTGCGTTTGGATCTGGGGGAGGGGTGTGTAGAGGATGCTGAGTTCCTTCTCAGTGGTTTGACTACAGCTCATTCCCTTGCTTCAGGCTTTGCCATTGATACAGTCAAAGTTCAGACTTAGGAATTAAAAGACAGAATGTTTACCTTTCCACACAGTCTGACTTTTGCAATAAAATATGCTTGCATTTTCTATCTACTGTCTAGGCTGTTGATTTAAAAGATTCTATCTTGGAGGCCAAATGATGACAAATTAACTTTTATTCTAACTGCATTTTATTTATTCTCCTACATTCCTTTAAGCGGTGCAGTTGACCTTTATGTTCTGAATTTTATTACAGAAAACTAAATAAATAAGAAAAAATGTAGAAATTTGTGTAAATGCTTCTCCAAATCTCCTTGCACTCACTTGCTTTATGACAAACGAAATGCCTTCTCATGACAGATCACTTCTTTTATGCCTAGAGTATGACTGTTCCCCAATATAAGAGAAATCACCCTTTGCATCCTGGGGTAGCTATAAGATGATTGATGGAAATTGCTAGTAATTCAGCAATTCCCTGCTCTTAAAATAATTCACTTCAGCATCAATACTAACACTGTTCCAACCTCACCTCATGTCAAATTTTGGTGAAAACTCTCAAGCCATTAAGACAAAGCTTCCTTATGAATCTGTTCTTCAAAGTACAATGTTCTGAATGTTCTTGTCCTGTAATAATGTATTCTGTTTTATAAAACCACACTTTCAAAATGATGTAATTATTGAGACCACGTTTATCTACAGTAGAGTAAAAATGAAGCAAATTCAGAACTCCTTGTCACTTTTGCTATGTATAATGACAGAAAACATTCTGTTGGCAAGGTCCTCAAGAATAGCAGTGAGAAATATATATAAAATATTTGATATTTCTTTTATTTCCTAGATATTTACTAGATGTATTGTTGAAGCCTGAAGCCCTTTATGAAGGCTTTTTAAATGCATAAGTTCTCCTGACAACCCGATACTAATCTTTAAGAAATTGGCTTGATGTTTTCCCATTGTGCATATGCAGGAAGTACCCAAACATTTTTATTTTCTTTTTCTAGAACTCTATATTTAGAATTTCATGTAAATAAGTGTTGTCACCATTATGTGAAGTTTTCGTTTTAGAAATTTTTGTAGAGACTGCTCAGCAGTTAAGAGCACTGGCTGTTCTTGTAGAAGACCTGGGTTTGAATCTCAGCACCAGTATGGCGACTAAAAACCATCCATAACTCCAGTTCCAGGGGATCTGATGCTCCCTTCTGATCTCGTAGGCATTGCCTGACAGGGTTTCACTTACATACATGCATACAATACACGAATACAAATTTAAAAATTAGAAAATAACAAATAAAAAATAAATTGCTATTGTATTTTTGCAATTTTCATGCAATATAATTTAATGGTATTTAGATCTCATCCCTCTTACTGATGCCTGCCCAACTTAATGTACTCAAATATATATATATATATATAATTATATATATAAATGATTTTATATATATATATAATTATATATATAAATGATTATATATATATATATATATAGGGCCATGGTGTCTAATTGTTATCCCCTAATGTCCTTCAGTGGGGGTCCATACACTGGAGTCTGGTTATCCTATCAAGAATCTCCTTCTTGAAATAGACTGTTTCTGCGCCTCCTGGCAGCCATTGGCTGCCAACATTTCCTTAGGTTGGGTTGGGATTGCTTACCCACTACCCTGTATCTATGCTGGGACTTTGTCTTGTTTGAGCTTTCCTGGTACTTGTGCAGACTGTCACCATAGCTATGAGTTTGTATGAACGACTGACTAGCTGTCTAGAGCATTCTATTTCATTGTGCTCATCCACTTCTTCTGGATCTTTCAATCTCTCCACCTCCTCTTCCACAATGACCCCTGAGCTTTGGGAGTCAAAATTTTGATCTAGGTTACCTATTCTCAGATAAGCACTTTGCAGTCTCTTGGTCTCTGCATGTTGGCCAGTTGTGGGTTTCTGGATTAAATACTATGTGCTGCATAAGGAAGCTTCTCTGCTGAGAGATGCATTCATCTATATTCATTAATCTGTATGTATAACCATAAATTATTAAAAGTAGGTTTAATAACTATTTAGTAGAAGTTAATACTGGCCTCTCCCCTATGCCTTGTGACCTGTGTAGCCTCAGGGTGCCCAGCCTCATAAGTGTGAAGTATTCATACAATAAGAAAGCAAAAGTAGAAAAGTTAAAAGACTCTTAATATTCTGTTCTATTTTTATCTGTAATTCAGAAAATCATTTAACCATCATGCTCAACATTGTCATGAATGTTGTTTCAGATTAATCTTAATTAATCTTAATTCTTGCCTTTTATTTCACTATTCTTTTCATATTGCATATGGTCATATGAGATTTTAAATTTTGTGTCTAAATGTATGTCTATAATTTTAAATAATTCCAAAGCATTATTTAGTTAAAACAGTAACCCATAAGCACTCTGTAAGGCCGAACCCAGAAGAGCCCAGACATACCTGTTGTAGCCTTATCTTTACTTTAAACAATGTATTGGTGACAGATCACATCAGGATTCTGTAGGAAGGTGACAGGTCAAAACCTTTTTCCATAGTGAGCTTTGTGTATTTACTACATGCAGAATTCACTAGGAAAGATAATTTGTAGCAGTCCTTATTTGTTCTTAATCAAACAAAAACTATTCTGTTTTTGAGACACCTCGTTTTCTGAGAATCAACATTGTGTTTTCCTGTGTGTTAGTTGACTTTTGTAGGACTAAGAAAAATTATCAGTATAATATAAAGTTAAGGAAATCTAGTGTATGGACACTACAACTCCTTGCATACATATGTGTTCTGTTTTTTGATACCTCAGCAAATGCTTGGAAAACAATAGGTGCTTAATGCACCATTAAAATACACATCTGTGGACTTTTAAAATCAAAATGCTCTTTGCACCTTCAACACTTAGAATTAAAAATCAGGTGTATGGGAAATAAGACTGTGAGGGTTCACAGATATTTCCTTTTGAGATGGAGCCAAGCCTGAATTTGTCCTGTGCCTTATGATATGTTCATAAGTGAACAGTACAGAGCGGTTTAAAGCCTCAGAGATTCTGCAGTTGAATGTTTTCAGTGTTTAATATTTTTCATGTAAATGACCTTAATACCTTGCTATGTTTAAACTGATGGAATTTCAAACCAAACAAAAATGTCCACCTATGTTAACGTCCCATACTTTAGGATTTTCAGGAAAATTGACTTTCTTTTTCCAGGTGTATCTTAACAGAGAGCATCAGTTTTTCAATATACATTCTTGTTAACCTAATAACTGTGAAATCTTATAATAAGTACTTAATATACAATCTCAAGGAATAAGATGGAATTCTTACCCTTGGCTAAATTTTAAAGCCTCCCAGAGTAGCAATTTAACAAATGCCTTACAAAGAAAGAGGCAGAATCTCTAATAGGAGGTAGTAATCTCACAACACACTAAACCAGGCACGTCCTGGAAAAAATACAGAGGTCAGCACTGAGTTCCTAAAGAAAGAACATTTGAGTAGTGTCTTGAACAAATAGTACAAATTAACTATTTAATTAAGGACAGGGACTAGGTTGTTTATATAATTGTTCTAATATGCCTATGGACAGAGACATAAAACACACAGAGAATACTCAGAGTTGGAGAGATGAGTTAGTTACTGAGATCACTGACTGCTCTTGCAGAGGACCCAGGTTCAGTTCCCTGCACCCACATGGCTGCCAACAACTTCACATTGCCTGTTCCAAGAGATTAACACTGTCTTCTGGCCTCTGTAGTGGCTGCATGACACAGGTATACTTATGTACATGCAGAACAAACATTCATATACAAAAGGAAGGAAATAAATCCCAGTTAGAAGCTTTCAGGTCACTGAAACCTTCACATGTGAATTTGCGTCAATGAGAGCATCAAGCACAGGACCCAAGTGAACTCAATCCGACAAGGACTAAGAGTGGAGCGAGAGAAATGGGTAGTTGGCTGGCCCTAGTCTGGGAATTATTGGAGACTGATTACTACTGTGTGAGAGAGAGTAGGCCTTACTTATGATCTCTAGATTGACTGACTATAGACTCCATCCAGTAGATGAATTTGCACAGAAGGACTTCTGAGTACAATGCTTGACTGGTTAATACTTAACATATATAGTAAGATACATGAGGTCCAGTGGTGGATTTGGGGCTTGGGTGGGAGAGTAGGTCTAAATTTCATTAAGAACTGTTGCAGGAAAAGTAAAAAAAGCTCAATTAAAAAAAAATACATGTCAGTGAAATGCATGTAGCCTGCAGTGGTAAAGTTGAGAGACAATACCCTGGCAGTTTGACTGGCTCTGAATACTACTGAGGGTACTCATTAGCTTCCCCACAGACAATCAAAATATGCATGGATCCAGAGAGATCAGGAGAGGCATAGGGAGAGTTCCCGAGCTTTTCTGTTACACCTAGGTCTGTGGTTGTAACTGTCTTTGTGTGTGCTGTTAAATGATAGCCCCTTCAAAGACCTCAAGACTCTATTCCTAAAGCCAGAAGCCAGATCACTAATTATCTTACAATACTTTTCATTTCTTAAAAATGATGGTGAAGCATGCCTGTTATGCCAGCACTTGGGAGACTGAGGCATGGGATAGAGAATGTAAGGACATTTGGGGCTATAAACTGAGACTCTATCTCTCGAAAGCCTCTGAACCCAGAGGGACAGCAACAGATCCTGATGTCACAAGAGCCCCATGTGAAATTTGATGAAAATAACGTGAGTCTAATTTCCTGTTGATAGTCCATTGTAGCTACCATGGCCTAAAGACTCTCAGGTGTCTTGAGCTTTTGATCTGTAGAGTTCTAATCAAAGTCTCTCCTTATCAACCCAGAAGTTTAATTTCTGAGCTGAAGATCTGTGTTTTAAAGGGTATAAAGTCTGAGACCCTGTTGAAGAGAATTTAAAATGTATAACTTTGGAGCTCATTTACAGGAAAGGAGGAAAGAGAAGGAGAATCATTTTCAGAATCAGACTGTCTGACTCTGGAACCATTTCCTTTAAGTTGCTAGTCATGTGAATTGGGTAAGTTACTTCATGTCCTGTGTCCTCCTTCAGTTCTTCTGTGAAAACAAAGTTGACAGGGAACAGCCAATAGATTTCATTTTTTTGAATTATAAAATGAAAACAATAAAGAGCATGAATAAAATGTTGCTCAGGTTTGTTGCCATCACACACATTTGCTCAGAACAGATAATTGGTTTTTCTTGGGACTATCAGTCATTTCATAGATAAAAGTAGTATTGGACTGCTAGAATACATGCCTGCCACCTTGACACCCTAGCTGTGTGAGAAGAGCGGAGGAGAAGGACATCTGGAGCTCTGTTTCAAAGTAGACACCTTCTCTGGGATTCTCTTTTATCAACACAATCTTGTGTGTGTGTGTGTGTGTGTGTGTGTGTGTGCTTGTGTTCACAGACTTGAAGGATTATTGGTTTAAAATATAAAGCTTATAATTTTCTGAACTAGAGAGTTGGCTCAGTAGTTGAGAGTGCTTATTGCTCTTTCAGAGGACCCAGGTTTAGTTCCCAGGACCCATGTCAGGTGATGCAAAATCACCTGTAATACCACATGTATCTGATGCAATCTTCTGCCCTCTGCAGGCACTGTCATGCATGTAACACATACAAGCACACAGACACACATAAACATAAATGAATAACAAGTCTTTAAAAATGATTATGGTTTTCAGATTTTCATCATCTGCTGTTCCTGCTGAATGCAGCTTTGTGGTTTACTTCTTCATATAGTTAACAAAGGTGGTATTTTACAATATTGCTTTTATTGAGATAAGTGTTCCACATATGTTTTTAATTTAATCTAAAATAAAATTCTACTTATTTGGCACTCAAATTTCAAATGCACTCTATGAGATCTATCCTCTGAAATAACATGTAATGTTTATTGCTTAATCTCCTTAGTGTTTGAGACAGCTTGTCCATGCAGCCTGGGCCTTCAAGACCTCATGTAACCTTGAACCCTCATTCCTCCTGTCTCATTTTCCCATGTGCTGGGATTTCAAGTGTGTGTCACCATGTCAAGCAATATTTGTCTGTGCATGTGTGCACATGCATGTGTACATGTGTATGTATGTGTGTCCTTGAATATCCCATGCATGTGCTGAGAAGGCCAGAAGTCCATGTTAAATGTCTCCCTTCACCATTCTGCACCTTAATTTTTGAGCAATGTCTCTTACTGAACCTGGAGCTCACCATTTTGCCTAGATTGGCTTTTTAGCATCACGTGAGGCCCACCTGTCATTGCAGGTCAATCCCAGAACTGTGGTTGCAGGCACAGACACTGTGCCCAGATATCGCATGGCTTCTGGGAATCAAACTTAGTTCTTCCTGTTGTACAATAAGCACTTTCCCTTCTGAGCCATCTTCAAGGCTGTTGCAATTTTTGTCGTCAAAAGAGTTTGCTGCTAAGAAGGAATATTTCTGTAGCTTTCTTCATAATTATTTCTCAGGATCCTGATCTGAGGTAGATCAAAGGTCTGATCTGAAGTAGAAAGTTAACATAATTATGACACTGTTGATGTAACTGAATATGTCCATGCAACTAATTTTCTCTGTTTCCTTACAGAAAGCCACATTCTGGAAGATGTCAACAGATGTATCATTGCCTTGAGAGACCAGGATGCTGATAATTTAGACCGAGCTTCAAGTGCCATCCGAGGTCGGGCATCCAGAGTTGCTCACATTGTCACAGGTGAAATGGACAGTTACGAACCAGGCGCTTACACCGAAGGTGTGATGAGGACTGTCAACTTCCTTACAACCACTGGTGAGTCTTGGGTCCCAGGAACAGCTATACTTCCTGATGTCCAAGTCTACATAGCCACCATATATCCATATGTGTAGAAATAAGAGGTATTACCCTGTGTCTCTTGATTCCAGTTACAGCACAGCACTGTGCCGACTGATTGCTGCTTCTGTGTCCTGTTGTTATGTGATTCAAAACTCATCCCAAGGAAACAAATATATTCATACAAGAAAAGAAAAGATGTCTATATATATATATGAATTAGTTGCAGGCCTTAGGCGATAGTGAATAATTATTAATGTCATAGTCGCGTTTGGAGCTATCATTAGGCAGCATGAGGTTAAGTAGGTAGTAGCTGTGGATGCTCCTTTAGCTGTACCAGTGGCCCCCTGGGCTTCTTACTACATTACTCAACCATGTCAGTCTTGTCCCGTGCATCCACACACGTGCTGCCTACCTTCATCTGCAGTTTTAATGCAAAGAATGTTCTGTTCTTGCACAGAATCTTCTTTGATAGTTGAAGAAATGCATAACTGAGACTGTTTTGGTTGTAGGGCACATTACTGTTTTCTAAAATCCGCCAGTAAATGCTTTGAATCACTCAGGAAAAAGGTATTATTTTCTTGAACACTGTAGTTAACATTTCTCCCAGAGACCTAAGAAAATATCAGGACTCATAAAAACTCTTAAACAAGGAGGTCAGTTCAGTCCAGCATTATTATAAATCATTATGGCAGACTTCTGCCTCGGAACCTCCTTTGTGAATCTGTAAATCCTGTGAATTTATCTGTCCTTGAGTATATTCTTTCTCTGATTACTTTTTGATAATAGAATGATGTCTAAGGTCACTGGAGTATTTAATTCTGTATTTAAACCATCCGTCTGTATGTGAATTTTGTGAGATGTTTACATCATTTAGTGAAGGGGAGGAAAGGAAAAGATGATATTTCATAAAAATAATTTTATTCTTTATGTTTTGAAGCTCTTGAGATGAATTAAGAGAATGATATCAACAGTTAATAATCATTGATAATTTCCTCATCCATTCTTTAAAATATATTTTCAAAATAATGAAACATAAGCGCATACTAAGGAAAGATGGTGAAGGTTTATCTAGAGTTCTTGCTACTAAGCTGGCATTTCTGTCTTCCTACTGCTGCGTCATTGGTATAACAAAGAAGGCACACAGACTGATATGATGGTAGACACTGGTAATCCCAACACTCAGCCTGAGCAGGCATTCTGAAGATGGAGTACTGCCCTGAGTCCTAGCCAGCCTGAGTTACAGTGTGAGGCCCTGTTTCAAAACAAGCAAAGAGGGGCTGGAGAGATGGCTCAGTGGTTAAGAGTACTGACTGCTCTTGAAGGAGACCTAGGTTTGAACATACATAGTGGCTAACAGCCACCTGTAACTCCAGTTCCAGGGAGTCTGAGGTCTGACGCCCTCCTCTGACCTCTGCAGGCACTGCATGACATGCACACACACACACACACACACACATATATGTGTGTTGCTTTGGAAGTTGATGGTGTTATAATAATTCACTATCTCTTCCTTATGCCAGATTTTGTTTTCTATATGACACTTAATTTCTTTTGAGAATTTTATGCATGAGTACTCTCTCAGCTTTATTTCCAGCCCTTCCAGGCCCTGTCCAACTCTTCTCCTGTCCCTTCCACTCCCTTCAGTTTCTTGTCCTCTTCCTTGATTATGACTGCCATATATATGTTTTATATGTGTGTGTGTATATATATATGTATACATACATATATATATATATATATATATATATATATATTTATAAATGCACACACACACATACACACACAACCCATTTGATTCTGGTCCTGTATACCTGTATTGGTCTGGAAAAGTGAAAGAAGTAGGTTCTCCAGGGTCTACGACCTCCTCAGTCACATGTAGTTGGCTATGTTTACAGTCCATGCATGAATTCCCTCCCATGAAGTGATTATAAGTGTCCCTTTCTAGTTAAATTATGTATTTTTTATGTATGATAAATTTATTTCTACTTTCTGAGAAAAGCAGTTTAAATATAAGAAAAATATTTCAAGTGTTCTTTTCAAGTGGAAATTCCATGTGGAGATGGAACAGATAAAGATAAGTCTGTGTGTTGCACTGAAGCTTGTGTGTGTCTCAGTTTTGGGTCCTATCAGAAAGCCTCACTAGCATGCTCTTTGTGATCCTGGTACAGTCTGATGCCAAGTTTGCAATTTTAAACTCCATTGGAAAGAGCTTACATCGGCCAAATACACAAGACAAAGTGCAGGTGATTTCCTAGAGCATTTAGAACTGTTGACCATTGGAAAAGAAAAATGAACCTAAAATTATTTAGATGTGGAATTGCATTTAGGCTAATACATCTGTGGTTAGTAATGCCCTTTCAGGATATCTTACCAGTGGGTCTACTTATCACAACCAAAAGAGAAACAAATACCTTTTTGTTTAATATTATGCACCTATGGCTGCAATTTTCCCTGTGAATTATGTCTTATATCTCAAATATGATAGGTATAGAAAAATTCTGGCTTATCCTATACAAATGCATCTTTTTATTAAATAAAAGTCTAATTTGTGACTCCTTAATTTTAACATTTTACCTTTTTCAGGTAAATTCTGGGTATGTCCTTGAAAGAAACTTCTATTTTATTTTTCCTTTACATATTCATAAATAAGGCTAATTTAAAATTTTCTCCAAACATCTTTCCTTGAAATTTATCAAAAACATTCCCCACAAAAGGGAATTCTGAGCAATAAATGAAATGAAAAGCCTAATTAGATCAGTTTGATCTTAAGGAGAGCTCAAAGCTGAGCATCATCTCTCTCCCTCGGAGAGATTGTTCCTGAAAAATATTTCCAACTATTCTGTTCTCTGTCATTAACTGACAGGAAGTGGCCGTTTTTGTTCACTCGTGATTCATATCTTAGACTCACTATTTAAGTAATTATCAAATTATGTCATTGGAAATGTCATGCTTTGTGTTAGGAAGCCTCTCGCATTTACCTGAAGAAAAGTTGCTTGTGTGGTTCATTTTTCTTTTGTTTCTTTTCCTTTTAGCTTGTTCTAGGGTCTTAACCCAGCTTCCTGAAAACAGCTTAATGAAAAGCTATTGTGAATTGTTTTTATTACCAAGACTCCCTATTGTTTGCAAGATTTGCAGCATTGCCATCAATGACAAGACATAAGCTACGCTTACCTAAATCACCAGGAGTGTTCTTAGAGTGTGGAAACTTTGGTTTTAATCTGACTTTGTGGCTCATTAGTACCTTTAAAGTATTTGATCAATTTGTTTCTCTGTACTGAGAAACAAGACTCAAGGTCTGGGGAGATGACTCAGTGGTTAAGAGCACTGAATGCTCTACCATAGCACCATGGTTCAGTTCCCAGCACCCACGTGTTGGGTAACATAACTCCAGTTCCAGAGTATCCACTGTTTTCTTCTGTCCTATACAGGCATTGCACAACACAGGTACAATTACATGTAGGCAACATACTATAGGCTTAAAGTTAAAATAAAGAATGTGAAACAATAAGAAGATTGCCCTGCTGCAGTTCAAAATTTTACATGGTTGGTCCTTGCTAGCAGTTAGCTTTAAGTAAAATCTAGTCAGCATCCAGGTTTTGGTTGAGTTGCAAAATATTCTAATCTCCAAGTGAAATTCTTTATTCTTCCATATCACTGACCTCTTCCACCTGTCAAGAATCCCTTTTGAGAATAGAAACTATATTTTATTAAAAAACAAAACAAAACAAAACACAACTGACCTCTGTATTGCAACTTGAAGGCTGCACGGCACTTTTTGCTCCAACCTTAAGGTTTTTGTCACTCCGTTGCGGTGAGATCTACAGCAGGAGTGTACTGACACAGTGTATATTTGTGTGCTTTATGGGCTCTGTGGATTTCGGGAATTAGCATGCCCCAAGGCTTCTGCCATTGCAGACCACCAGATCCCACCTGGTTTTACTGTCAGTGCAGCTCATAGAACATAACAGAGCAAACACATGAAGGACCTTGACCAAGAGAGACTGCTGGCATCCACAGATGGAAAGTAGTGTTTATGGGAAATAAAAGTTCACTTATACAGTGCCTGACAAATTCCATACTGTAGATGTAGCTCTGTTGGTGGAGTGCCTACCTGGCAGGCATGAGGCCCTGAATTCTAGTCTCAGCACTTGAACTCGGCATGATGGCACATGTTTCTTAGCCTGGTAGAGGCTGGAAGAGTAGAAATTCAAGGTTAGCCATGGCTATGTAGTGAGGTCCAGCCCTCAGCTTTAAAAAGAAATGTGTGGGAGGGAAAAGATGTATATCCAGAAATACCTCCTTGTTAATACAGAAGATGATCATATTATTACTTTTTTTTCCAAAGGCAAATGAGACATTTGATTTGATTTGTGAAATTCTGTTGTTATAGTTTTTTTTTTTTTTCCTTCAGACCTGTTGAAATAGCAGATAGTCTTGATTAAACTGATCGTTAAATTAGTAGGCTTTACTACACTGGTAAGCTTGATTTAAACAAGCTGAGTGCTCCTGTAGCCCTGGCCAAAAATGTTAAACATGTTCACATAAAACCTAGAGGCGTTTGGTCTGGAGGATGTGGCTTTCTACAGTCCAGTGGCTTTTGAAAATTCTTATTCTCTGAGTTAGTACAACTGAAAGGATTTTCTCTGCCCGGCAGAGTGAAGCCATACAGTCTTCACTGTGGAACTGGCTGGAGCTTCCTGGAGTTTTCCAGTTCATTGTGCCTGAGCTGCCGTGTAGGCCATGCCACCATCCCCTCCCTTCCATTGCAGTACGTGGTAGTCAGCTTTGTCCAATGCATCTTCCTCAGACTCACTCAACATATTTTCCATGGAGTGTGATGAAAGACAGCTTCTACTTTCTATGACTTGATATTACCCCAACCATGTGGGCATGCCAGGGCGATCACCCTCTGGAGGGTCTGCCCTATGCCACCCCTCACATTTGGAATATCCCTCTTGCTTCTCATGTCAAATTATATTCATCCTTCAAAACTTGCTTATACCCTTGCCTTAGAGAAATCTTTCTTCTCTTCCTCTGGCAATAGCAATTTCTTTCATTTTCCTGTATTGTGGCTTTTAAGGAACATACCTCTCACTAACCACAGTTCAGAAAACTGTGCCCTTGGCAAATCCTCTAGAAATGACTTTCTTTTCAAAACAGAATGAAAGCTATAGGACAAGATGACAGCCCTATTCTGTTCTCTTCATAACTCTCCCAGAACCTGTGTGTCTCACATTAAGTTTAAAATAAATTAGTTAAAAAGAAACCCTCTTGGAAGAAACCTCAAAGTTTTAAAAAGTAATTAATAATTAATGAATTAAAATTAGCTCAAACTGACTTTGAACTCGTAATACTGCCTGTGCTTCCCACACGCTGGGATTTCAGTCATAGACCACCATGTCCCCCAATGTCTGTGATTTGACTGATTCTGAGCCTGCATTTGGAATGCCTTTACTTCTCTGTGGCTATGTCAAAGTATGTGCATTGTTTACTGCTAACCCCAAGACTGTCACCTCTGGGAAGCAACTTCCAACTCCCTTGTTGTTACAGTTAATGTCTCCCTTATCTGTTCCTGTTGAACGCGTCCTCTAGGTAGTGTTTGTTTCTCTGTCCTTTGTCAGAACCAGCTATTTACATGTTACTTTCACTTAGTAGGTTGCTCCAGCTTAAAGTTGTTCTATCTGCATAAGATTACCTAGGAATCATGGATCACCAACCCTTCTCTAAACTTCAAATTCAATGTTTATTATCAGATCATATCATAGTGCAGTAGAATGTTGTTAAATGAAAGAGTAACAGAAGCTGTGGATTCGGTGAAAGGCCAGGGTTGAGAAGAGGTTAAAGAGGCCATTCATTACTGTCCATGTTAGATATTAGCCACTTCCAGAAAGCCCCGGGTCAGATTTTTAAAAGGTTCTTCAGTAAGCTTTTGAACAAGAGATCATGACTTTTGTGTATTCAATTACTTACAAGAGCCATCATTGAACTACATCTTCTAAAAGATTCCACTGAGCCCAATTTCACCAACTCTCACAGCAAATCCCTGTGAGGGGCAGCCAGGCTTTCACACAGAACCAAGCTGGCGCACTTGCTCCCCTGTGACAGGGTGAGGCAGGCATCTGATTCCTGTCCTCTTTGTCTTTTCTCTTTGGCCAAAATCTGACACCCTGAAACATGCCTAATCAGACAGCATTACCAAGGGTTTGTGGATCATGTGGCTAAACTGGATAGTACAGTCCCCACTCCCCAGCAGTGGAATGTGCAAGTTACATGACAGCCATGGCCTTGGAAGACCTTTTTTCTCCTGAATGTGGGACCCTGTGTATTGAAGAGTTTGTGGCTAAACAGAAAATTTGTTGCTAAGTGTAAAACCTATTTTTTTACCCATGGAATGGGTTTCTATAACATTCAAATCCAATTATATAAATGAGGACCCTTCTTATCTTCACTGTTAAGTAAATGGAGATATAATAATTTTAATAGAAATTTATTAAAGAAAGTAAATTACAAAACTACTTCCTAGAGCCATTTCCTGTTGCTGTGATGAACTTCCCAGGTTACAGCCTGTCACTGTGAGGAAGTTGGGAAGTACATGAAGCACTTCATGTTACATCCTCAGCCTAGAGCAGAGAGCAGCAAATGGACATGTGAATATCGCCCTCACCTTACTCTCTACTGTCAATTCAGTACAGCCTCAGCTCCGGAAATGGATCTCCCACCTCCATCAACCCAATTAAGAAAGTCCTTCCCAGGCATCCCACAATCCAAACTAATGGAGGTCTACTCCAATCATTCATAATTCTAATCTCAGTTCCTCATTGAGATTATCTTCTCAGGGTATTTTGATTGCAACAAGGTGAGAATTCAAGCAAATCTTCTCAAATCCTAAAATTATCTATAATTGATAATGTGCTCTATAGAGCACATTAAGCTAGGCAGGGGACTGTGGGGAGAGTTGTACATAGGAGAGGGGTCTAGGTACCAAAAAATTATATAGTATGAAAATTGAAATTTTTTAATAAGAATGAATGGACCTGTCAAGAGTCAGGCACAGATGGAAGAGGGATTCAGGGGCATTACATCACTGCTGAACTATCTGCTACTGATAGATTCGAGTGCAGGGAAAGTCATTGCCTTTAGTCCTGTACCCAATGGTGATCTATTAGGTTCCAGTGCGTACTTGTAATCCAGTGGTCACACAGGCATTCCTGGCTAACCTCAAAAGATCAAGAATCAAAACCAAAAGCTGTTAGTCTTGGAACCACCCTTAGTAGGGATGATTGTTCTCCACCCTTTGTGATTGTGCACTGCATAATTCAGCCATCATCAGTTTCTGTAACTTCCAGTCAAGAACCAAAATGAATACTTCATGTTTCATGATCAAACCTTTGAAAAATAATTTCTTCTTATTATTTATTTGTACTTTGTAAAGGGTCAAAGAGTAAATCTGAAATTTTTAGAGTTGAGTGAAAGCGGAATCAGAAGTGAAGGTGTGGTGTACTTTTCTATCCTATACTGCCTTGTATGCCTGGAGAAAACCTGAGTCCACAGGGTTCCAGAGTTAAAGAGGCCACATGGTCTCACAATGGTGCAGAGCCGACCAGCAGTCCCCATCCCCATCCTCTTCCTCATCTTCATTTGGAGCAATGTCAAGTCACCTCCTAGTCATCAACCATTTTTCCTTTGGCATCATCCTCAAAGTCACATGCTTTCTCATTTCTCCGACACGGAGAACGTTTCAATTCATCCTTAAGATGAACTGAATTACACAGAAACACACACAGACACACACACACGTAACCTATAGAGTCTAATTTATGTCTCTAAATGTCCTTCAGTGTGGGTTACTGGAGCCTGGTTAACCTGCCAAGACCACCATCCTTGTAAGACAGTGTCTCTCCCCTCCCAGCTACCATCGTTGTCAAAAGTTCCTCAGGTTGGGATGGGATTTCTCACTCGCTTCCCCTGTCTTTGCTGGGACTTTGTCTGGATTGAGCTTGCATGGGACTCGTGCATGCTGCCATCACTGCTGTGAGTTCACATGAGTAACTGACCAGCAATCTGGAAAACTCTATTTCCTTGTGGTCATCCACCATCTCTTGCACTTACAGTATTTCTGTCCCCGCTTCCACAATGATAGAAGTAGGATATCGGCGTCCTACTCAGGGAAAAGCACTCGGCAGCATCTTGTTCTCTGCATGTTGGTGAGTTCTGGGTTTCTGTCTTAATCACCATCTGCTGCCTAAGGAAACTGCTCTGGTGAGAAAGACGGGTCTGTCCTAATGCAGACCCGGTGTAGCCCTCGTCAGCTGCTGTGAGTTCGCGATTGCATTGAATGTGTCTTGTCCCGAATATGACATTCCCTGCCCTTCTGCTGTCTTCTGGCTTACATTCTTTCAGCTCGCTCTTCCCCGTGCAGGGGATGATGTACATGTACATGTCTTGTTTAGGACTGAGATCTCACTGACACTTCTCAACAACTTATGCAGCCATGAGTCTCCGCATTCACCATGCATCTCTGGAAAGACAGGGTCCTCTGATCAAGGCAGAGAGTTGTAGAGAGCCGGATTCCTGCGTCTTAAAGATGGCGCCTGCTCCCGCCCCCCACCATCCCGAGGTGGGCGCTCTCTGGAGCAAACAGCTCCATAATTGGCTGTGGCTGAGGTCTGGCCCTGCTTCCGCCTGTGTGCGCCTATCTGCTTTCACCACGTGGTAGTTTGGGGTTGGCTGGCAGGAGGGACTTTAACTCTGTGGCGGGCTTTCCCCGGGAGGAGAAGGAGAAGCAGTAAGGGGAGGGAAGAAGAAGTTATAAAGTTAAAAGCCAAAAGGTTGTTCAAGGTTCCTGAATAAACTGCTTTTGGAAGAGTCCGGGGTCGCGTCTTCCTTGCTGGACGAGGTGGGCGCGACAGAGAGTAGCATTTGTTTATGAGTAAAAACACAAATATTTAGAAAATCGTTTTATGTTATGTAAATTTGTTAAACAATATCGAGTTCTGGCCTGTAGCTCCTCATTTCCTCTGGCAAGCTTTTATTTATTTGTTTTAACCAGGTTTACAGTACCAGGGAAGGATTCTCATTCTCTCTGGTGGAACAGGACTCAGAGCCAATAGTAAAATTTTATGTATAATCTAGAAAGTCTTTTTGTATAGTTGTTGATTTGAGCTGGCAAAACTTTAATAGCTCCTCTCTAAAACTGAGTTTAAGGTTCAAGGTCACTGGGGTGGGAGAATAATCAGGTCTTGTTTCCCTGAGATTTTCTTTCCTTGGGCTTAGAGAGATCATCGCTCTTGTCTTCTGTGTAAGTCTGATTGTGTTTCTCTTGCTGGTAAATGATTGGCACCAAAAGCAGAATTTCCAGTGGATTTAGCCATTTCTTCCCTAGCTTCTTGTTCCCCCAAATGTCTTGGTGTGTCACTCTTTCTTAAGTCCTCATGTGCAGTCCTGGGTGGCTGGAAGTGATCACAGCTAACAGGATTATTCTGCAAAGTTTCCTGACAAGAGTGAATTTAGTGAGAGAAACACTAAGCACTTAAATACTTTTTAATTATGTTTGGTTGTTTATTTGTTTTTGTGTGTGTATGGTGGCATGTGTATTTACATATGTGTACATGTGTAGGTCAAAGTACATCTTGATTCTCTCCTTCCCCCATGTGGGTTCCAAGTAGCAAACTCAAGTTATCATGCTTCATGACTGATATTCTTACCCACTGAACCTTCTAGGGCCTGTATTTTTTCCTAACATAAAGTAGCCACATTTGCACTACCACAATTCACAAACCTGAAGGTAATCGGTGAGAAGGCAAATCACAATGGAGAGAAAAACAAATTAGCAAGTCAGCGTTCACAAACGACAGTATCTACAGGCTTGATTAATAGATGGGAATATTTTATTCAATGAAATCATAAATAATTCTCATGAGTTGGTGAATTAAAGATTCTTTAACTCTCTTTGTGAGAATTATAAACATAGTTGATATCTCAAGATCATCAATAAAGCAAGGAAAGAGTCTATGAATGAGGACAGGAAGGATGTAAACTGTTGCCACATGATTAGGATTGCAATGCAGTAAACAGAGTAAGTGTATACCAAAGAGGTGTCTGATTAATCATGTTAGGGGAGGCAGAAATAACCCGAGAATAGCCAAGGAGATTTTTAACTATAAATTCCTTCCTAGCAAATGCCATGATACATATTTTTATTACCTCAAAAATCAAACTCATGTTGCTGGAAACATGGCTCAGCAGTTAAAAGTACTTGCTGCTCTTTCAGAGGACCTGAGGTTGATTTCCACCATCCACATAAGGCAGCTCACAACTTCCTATAACCGCAGCTCCACAGATTCAATACCCTCTTTTAGCCTCTGAATGCATTGCACTTGTACACAAAACTAAATGCACATACACATACACAAAATTCAGAAATCTTAAAATAAATCTTTAATGAGTATAATAGATCATAGAAATTTACAGCTTCTTCTGTCATCAATTAGTGCAGAAAGTAGTACAACTTTACAATCTCCTACACTAGACTAAGGACTTGGCAAGAGGTGTCCTCTTGAAATGTATCAGGACCCAGTGATATCTTTAGAAACATAATGCATTTTGATGATCACCCACCATTTAATTTCACTGTCTGCCAAAATCTGTAACAGTTAAAGTTAAGTGAACAATTTATATTATAAAATTTCTCTGCTGATATAAGGATTTTTAAAGATATCATTTATTATAAACACTGCTGGCAGTATTTTTTAAGAGTCTTGATATTCGGAAGTCTAGTGTCAGTTCTCAGTTTTACTGATTTACGAAAGTTTATACACGTTTCTACATAAATTTCAAGAAGAATTAAGAGTATTAATTTTAAAACAAAATCATTTTGAAGGAAGAAGCAGTAAGTACAATCCTGAACTTGTCTCACCATCTTCCCTGCTGAATTTATTTCCTCTCCCTTCTGCCATCTACTGCTATTTATATATATTTTAATGATTCTTCATTAATTGTTATTATTATGCTTGTCTTGTATTTACAGTTAAGAGTTAAATAGATTTGAGTCCAGGGATTAAATTGGTTTTATAATTTATCTTGTCTATTTAACAAACTAGTGTTGGGGCTGGAGAGATGGCTCAGTGATTTCGAACTTTTACTACTGTTCTTCCAGAAGACTCAGGTTCAATTCCCAGCAGTCATATTGCAGTGAACAACTGTCAGTAACTTCAGTTCCAGGGTTTCCACTGTCCTCTTCTGACCTCCTCAGGCTTTGCACAATATGGGTGCACTAATGTACATGCACTCATACACATAAAATTTTAAAAAGATAAATAAAAATTAAAAAAAAGAAGCTAGTGTCCTGTTGGGCATGGTAGCCCATGACTTTAATCCCAACATTCAGGAGGCAGAAGTAGGTGGAGATCTGTGAGTTCGAGGGCAACATAGTTGACAGGGTCAGTTCCAGGCCAGCGATGCTGCATATTGAGACCTCCTCTCTAAAACAAATAACAAAAATACCCATAAAAAGAATACAAATGTAGAAAGTGTTTCTCTCTTGCCCTTGTCTAGAATTCTTTGAAAACAGAAGGTGAAGAATAGAAAGAAAATAATACCATAAAGACAAGTACAACTGTGTAAAATCATCAAAGAAATCTCACAGCCAAGAAAGGTCCAGAGGTTAGACATCACCAAGCTACATGCAGATGCATGAGGGGGAACGCAAAGCCGTGTTTGGAACTGTGCACAGGCATCACTACTGACCTGACTTCTAAAGTGAGTGATAGCAGTATACAGAGTCTCCAAGGCAATGAGCTAAATGCTACCAGTCCGTGGCAGGATTACAGTGAACTCGGAATACTGCTATGGTTTGGACATGGTCTGAGCTTGGTCTCTACTGTGGGGATGTTAAGAGGACTTAGGGAGATGAGGCCTATAAAAATTTGAGGACCTTTCCTCAGAGGGGCTGAGAGGCCTGGGGCTTCCTGCTTAGGCAGTGATGCCTCTCTCTCTCTCTCTCTCTCTCTCTCTCTCTAATGTATATTATATTTATATATAGTGTCCTAATGGGTGATATAATCTGCTATGAGACCCTTTCTGGAGCTTCTCTAATGTTGACACATTGCCCTTGAATCTCAGAATTGAGGGCCAAAGGATCGCTTTTCTTTATGAAGTTGTCCAGCTTCAGGTATTTCTGTTATAGTGATGAAAAGCAGACTTATTCAAATTCAAAATTCTACACTTATCCAAGTTATCTGTCATAATAAAACTGTGTATGCCTAAGATTTCAGAAAATTTAACTTTCTCAGACACATTTTTGTGTATGTGTGTTTTGAAAAAATGATTTCAAAATACCCTTGTTTACAAAATAGTAAATGAGCCCAAACGGTAAACATGGAACAGTGAAATGGTGACTCTAGCCAAGGGTTGCAACCATTCAAATGACGAGATGGCAGGTTTCGAATGATTCAACGATGTACTTGATTGAAACCTAGAGTCAGCATCGATAGGCTGAAAACCATTGTTCTGAATGGAGTCAGATAAAAAATTGACTGAGTTAGATTCATGAAAAAGGAAGCGCTTTGGGCTGGAGAGTACTGGGTAAGAGCACTGACTGCTCTGGCAGAGGACCTGGGTTAGAATCCCAACACCCAAATGGTAACTACTGTCTTTAACGCCAGTTCCAGGGGATCTAATACCCTCTTCTGACCTCTGTGGGCATTGCACATGGATACACTTACATACATGCAGGCAATACACATATATATGTATAGAATATAAATAATAAATGAAATATTTTTAAAAGAAAGCAATTTACCATTCTTTCTAAAAGGCATTAATGAAGTAGTTCCCAGTCAGGCTTAGAATAGCATGAACCTAGCTACATAATTCTAAAGCCTTAACCTCTATTCAGTTTAATTATAATCAATTTAGGCTTAAATATTTTTTGGTGTATCTTTTCTCTATATACCTTTAGAAGTAATTTCTTTTCTTAATAATCTTTATACCCCCTCCCCACCAGCATCCCACATAGACTCCAACTGGGATCCATACATTCTTTCATCTGTGTTAAGGTCCATTCTGTCAGTTAGTGTCCCGAAGTGACCTAAGTGCAGGTTCGTCCGCTGAGGTCAAGTCAGCCTAGCTAGTGTCCTTTTAGGAAGACCAGCTCACCCTCATCCAACAGTAATTAATTGCCAATATTTCTTAAGCAAAGTTTGGGGTCTGCTGCCCATCTCCCCAGTGTCACCCTGGGCTTTTGTCTGCCTATGCTTGCAAGTGTCTTGAGAATGCCCAAATCATTGCTATAAGTTCATATGAGCCTATAGAATTCCACTTCCATATCATCACCTACCTCCTCACTGTCTCTTACAATCTTTCCACCCCCTTTTCAGCAATGGTTCCTGAGCCCTGGGTGAGTGAAACTTAATATAGGAGTCCTGTCCAGGGACCCACACTCTGCAGATTCTTAATCTCCATAATTTTGCTATTTGTGACCTTTTTTGTTATTGGCCCTTTGTTACATGAGAGAGGTTCATTAATGAGAGCTGAGAGATTTATTTGTGTCTTCTTTACCCCTTGTTCTTTATTGCAGCAGCCTTGGGTATACATGTGACATTGTAGATATGCCACTTAGGCTTGGGCAATTCACATATAATGTCTGTCTGTGACCAGCAGTGGTATCCTGTATTAGTCTCCATCTGGTGAGAAAGAAGCTTCTTTGATGAGTGGCGACAGGGATACTTGACTGTAAATATAAGGATATTTATTCCTTAGTAAGAAGTTACATTAGCCTAGGGATGTGACAGCCTTGGGATATTCTCTAAGACCTATGACCTCTTCAGCCAAATGTATTTGACTATGATTATAGTACCACACATGAGTTTCCTCCCATTAGACCAATTGGGTAGCTGTTGATTGACCCCAGGATGAAAGTGCCACTACTGCACCAGTGTCAAGTGCTGTGCCAGTCATCAGTGTGGTTATTTGGTCATGAAGCTGGTTTTGGGCCATCAGTTGATGTTCTCCCTTGACTACTTGCATAGTGTTCTCCTGAGCTATGAGAGCTAGCCTTCAGGGGAAGTGGCTTCCAGATCAGTTATAGGTCCATTGCTCTAAATACAGTCTTTGAAGTATGCCCTGTATTTAGCAATAGTGTCTTACCTTCAAGTTCTGGGAGGCAATCAAGGCTTATGGCAGTAGCATGTGTAATTTTGGGAGTCTTTTGAACCTCCCTGGTCAACAACTCAAAGGAAGGTTTCTCCTGTCTGGCACCATTCCTTGTTATGTAGCCTTCAGCTATACACATGGACTCATGTAGAGATGTTGTATGTGGCATTTTCTCAGTGATTGTGTCATAGAAGTATAAGCCAAATAAACCCTTTGTTTCCCAAGTTGCTTTGTGTCATGGTGTTTCCTCACAGAAGTGGAAAGCAGACTGGAACAGAAATTGTTACCAAGAGAAATGAGGTGTTGCTCTCATGGACTTGACTGGATAGTCTTTTAGGAGGGTTATGAAATTGTTTGAAATGTTGAGTAGGAAAAACTATTGAGTGCTCATAGCTTAAAGTAGTGTTCTGTGTGAAGTCTGAAGTTAAATATGTTGAAAGAAAAGCAGACAGTGGAGGTGTGGCTTGTGATGCTTCAGAGTCAAGCCCAGACATTGTCAGGGTCATCCTTATGATATTCTGGTATAAGAATGTGTGGCGGCTGGTTAGCTGGGGCTGCAGAAAAAGGTGCAATTAGTAAGAGACCATCTCCACCAAAGAGAAACCTTTGGGACAGTGGATGCTGGTCAGATAGGATTGAAGAATCAGCTGTGATGGATAACAGATTAGCATCATTGAGGCAAAATCTCCTGGGAATATTTAGTAAGACTAAGACACAGAAGCTATGACTTAGAGTGACCAAAGCTGCATATTAAACTGGCAGTGTGTAAGAGTCACACACCCATCCACCTGGTACTGGTATAGAAGGCATGAGAGATGAATACTGAGGAGTTCATACAGAGTGGCTGAGTCCTGACACTGTGTGGCCGGTTGGAGTCTATGAAGAGAGGCCAAGAGAGTCCTTTGTTGAAGGTTCAGCCTCACTTAAGGTGGAGGCCCTAAGATAATGGGGTTGCCAGGACAATGGGACACCTACTAAGGTAGCAGATATGAAATGGAGCTGGTCTGAAACTGAGACAAACTGTGGGATGGAGAGATAGAATTCTCAAGGTCTTTGGATGCCAGAAGATTGTAAATGAGTGTTGACCTTGAGCTACATTGCTGGACTTTGGTTTTGCTTACCCATCATTCTTCTTTTTTGGAATAAACAAGTATGTCACTTGATTTTGATTTCATAGGAGTTCAGAGTTAAGAGACCTTGAACATTTACAAAGACATAGAACTTTAAAAATTTTGGAGTTTAAAAAAAAACTATAAAAAATTTAAGTTCCTCTGTGTTTTATATTATGTTATCAATATGAGATCTTGGGGACATGAAATGAAAGGTTATATCTTAAAGTGATACATTTGTGTGTCAAGTTGAAAAGGGTAGGAATATTCTAATTAGCTTCACTTGTCAACTTGACAGCCTAGTTTTCAGGAATCTTAATTGAGGAAATGCTTAGATTAGGTTGGCCTGTGTCCATGTTTGTGAGAAATTGTCGACACTGATGGTTAATGATAGATGTGAAGGTCCAGCCTACACTGTGTTTTATAAAAATGTATCTCACAGTGGGTGAGCTGGAAGCAACATCCCTGCCTGGTCTCTCCTTCAGTTCCTCTGTCAGTTCCTGCCCTATCATCTATCAATAAATGGATTGTGACCTAAAAGTGTAAGAAACTATTTCTTCCCCAAGTTGTTTTGGTCGCAGCAACAGAAATAAAAATAGAATACCTAATCTCACTGGCCACCTTCCTCTGGTGATCCTCGGTCTCTGCCTTCTGAAGTCAGAATTTCAGGATAGCTACCATGCCCATCTGGCATTTTACATGGGTCCTGAGGATCTGAACACAGGTTCACATGACTGTGAGGCAAGTCCTTAGACCATGAGATAGCTCTTCTGTCCTGCTTCACCCTTTAAGACAATTGGTGGGTTATTACACTTCAGTTTAGAAATTGAGGTTGGACACAGACATTATAAACTCAAAAGATCAGAGCATATTATTTTTCTTAGAATACTTTCCAGCTTTTAGAAGTGTAGTCACTAAGCTTTCATTTAATTTTGAATAATAATAAAAATACATGTTAAGAGTTAAAGGAGAAATCATTTTTATCAACAGTTCTGAGCCTTTTATGGTTTATTTTCTGAAACAGTGTGATCTTTCAACAAAGTACATTTCAATATTTTGTATCCTTAGATCTCACGATGGCCACATATTGTATTAATCTTTCATTGGCTGTCTATTTCCTCATAGCAAATTCCTTTACATGTAACAAATTAAGACAATGGAATTTTTTCTCATGATTTCTAAGGGGAACAGCTTACCTGCATGGTAAGATATTTCAGGAGGTGCAAGAAAGTGACTGTCCTGAACTGCAGTCAGTCAACACCTATGTGGACTCAGGTGGAAGGTTGCATTCAAGGTCATGGATGAATTCGAGGTCACGGTCCCAGGTGTTAGCAGGGAGCCTCATTTCCTGGCTCTGGCTTCATGGGTCTCTGCATGCGTTCTGAGTCAGTGTCCTGGCTGCCTTAGAATGCAGAATTTGAAATTTGAAGGGGAGAGAGAGATAGAGAGATAGAGATGAGAGAGAGAGAGAGAGAGAGAGAGAGAGAGAGAGAGAGAGAGAGAGAGAGAGAACACACTGGAATAGAAGCCAGCATTTTTCTGTATTGGAACTTTGAGTGTCACAGATTTACCTTTGTATATTTATAGATAAGTGTAATTTTCGCTCCTTACCTAAGGAGCTTCTTTGTGCAACAGGTGGAGACTATTACAGAGTTCCAGAACAGGTTAAATGTAGAGAATAAGTTTCCCTGAGAAGCTTGATCTGAAGTGACACGTCTTTAGTGCAACCTCTTCACGTAGGAACATAGGATGGGTGCATCTCTCAGCTCTCACCAGGGAAGTTTCTTTATGTAGCAGATGGTGGTTATCACAGAGACCCACAATTGGCCAACATTCAGAGAACAAGAAGCCACAGAGTTCTTATCCCTGAAAAGGACACCGATTTCAAACCTCTGTGTCGCAAGGCTCAGGGATCATCGCAGAAGAGGTGGAAAGATTGTAAGAACCAGAAGGGGATGACCATAGGAAACTGAGTCTTCCAGACAGCTTATCAGTTGCTTACGTGAGTTCTCAGCACTGGTGACAGCATGAACAAGATCTATGCAAGCTCAAACCGGACAAAAGTACAGGATAGACATGAGAATATGAGGATGCAGGTGAGAAATCCAACCACACCTGAAGGACTTTTACAACTGATGCCTTCTGAGGGAGAGGGGTGCGTTATCTTAAATGGATGGTACTCTTGTTTGGCCCAGTGGATAGACCCACACTGAAGGACATTTGGAGAGACACAAATCAGATTCGATATGCCATATTACGAGAGAAAGAGGGAGAGAGAGAGAGAGAGAGAGAGAGAGAAATAGATATGAGAGGATACTTTTGGCAGAGGTCAGTGGGAGGAGGGGCAAATAGGTGAAGGGATCTAAATACTTTCATACTATATTGCATGAAAGTCACAAAAATTAAATAAATGTTTTTGTTTTATGTGCACGTTTTTTTGCCTACCCACACATAAGTGCTCCTGAACTTGCAATGCCCAGGGAGGCCCAAAGAGGGTGTTGGGTCTCCTAGAACTCAAGTTACAGACAGTTGACAGCTACTACATGGCTGCCAGGAACCAAACCCTTGTTCAGTGCTAGAGGAGCCAGTGCTTTAACTGCTGAACCAGCCCCACTTTTTCCTTTTGGAATTCATCTTTTAGAACTGAGCAGTTATGTTAAAGGAACAATGTTATATATAATGTTACTAAAAGAGGCAGAGATAGTTGGGCTGTTTTCCAGAGTTTAAGGTGTAGCATGACTTCTAAATGGGAGATACTCTATATGGTCCCCTGTCACCAAATTTATAACTGTTATGAGTGAATGAGTCTCTCAGCCCCAACCTATTCCTGTCTGGCCTAACATTTAACACTGCAAATATAGTCATGGGTTTGACGTAACATCATTGGATAGACACACGTTCAGTGGATGGATAAATAATAAAGATCATATCTCACTGCTGACCCATGCTAAATATGGTTGTCAGTGTGAAGTACAGTGGTATAAGTCCTGATTACTCAGCACTATCTGTAAGGACTTCAGATGGAATGACCCAGTACTCACTGAGAAACAAAGCCCAGTTAACATATTGCTCTCAGTACAATGTTTATTTCATGGCCATGTGGAGTATACATTAAACAGGACATTAAGAAAACCAGAAGTCTACTGTTTGTCTGTCATTGCATAATTATGAAAAGTCACATGACCCACATGGAACTCGTGTGCTCTGAAGTCCTAAAGGAGTTCTCTCCCATTTCTATGGGCAACATTTATACTTCTTTCCAGTCCTTTTCAATCTGAGACTGTTTTGTCTAAATTTTAGACAGTGTGTTAACAGATCAGCTATATAGCTGTGTTGAAAGTCTCAAAATCCTACATCCATTCAAGAACTGAAAATGAAACTTTCCAAAATAATAATAATAAGACTGTTTTGTTTCTGTGCTTTTTAAAATTTGTGCCAACGTCATATATTCTGTTTTAAGAACTGGGTTCTGCTTGTTTTAAATGTTTGACTCTTGTTTCTGTCACTCTAAGGTCATAAGGAATTTTTCAAAAAAATGAATAGCAATGCTTCTGGTTTGTCAAAAGAAAGAGAAACAATAAGCAGTTAGTATATCAGTTCAGGTTTTTGTGCTTTAGTAGGCAAATAAAGCATAAAGGCAAATAAGGTTTACAAATAAAGCATAACTTAGAATTTAGCTCCAGTGTGGATTGAGAATTTGAGTGTAGAAAACTTACTTAACCAGCATAAGCTACAACACAGGCAATAATCTTTATCTTTTAACGTTTTTGTCTGGTTTCTATTGAAGCATGAACATAGATCTCTTAACATCTTGGTACTACTTATTCATGGACTAATAAATGGTGTCAGTAATTAATAATGCTGACATTATTTTTAATTATAAATATAGTAGAAGAGTACTTGGTGGTTAGATTTTCATGTAAATGCCCTACTGGTTGAACTGGAAGAATATTAAAATGCAGTATAAATATGTAAGTTGCAGAGGCAACAAATACATCCTGTGATTTGTGTTGTTCTGAGGGAGAGCTTTGTCTTCAGATCTGCACAAGTGTTCTCTCTCTTTTCTTTTCATGCTCTGGTGTCTTGGTTCTAGCTACTGTCAGTCACATGTCCATAACATAGATGGCTGTAGGCTGTGATAAGAGACAGTAAAAACTATATTTCTCACGCTTATGGAGGTTGAACATCTAAGGTGGAAAAGTGAGGATATACTTAGTTTAAAATGCACTTTTATGTGTTTATGTGTGTGCTCACATGCCTGTATGTATGTGTACCACATGTTTGCAGTGCCTGTGGAAGTCAGAGGAGGTCACCAGACTCTGAGAGCTTCTTCCTCCCAGACGCTATGCCTCTAAATGGAGTCATTTTACTTTCTAAAACAAATTCATTCATTTGAGAACATCTAGGTCCAGTTTCTGTTCTTTCTTCAAAACCAAACTTTTCTGAGGTAAAGCATTTAAAATTCAAAATTATATGTAGCACAAAACAGACCATTTTTATTTACTTTATTTTTTGTTTGTTTGCTTTGAAACAGAGTCTCCCTATATTCCCAGCTGTCCTGGAAGATGCTGTGTAGACCAGGCTGGCCTTGAACTCACAGAGATCCACCTGCCTCTGCCTCTGAAGTGCTGGGACTAAAGGCATGTGCCACCATGCCTGGCTCTAAAATAGACTGTTTTTAAACTTTTCATCACTTAATTCTATTTTTGATCTATATCACTGGTTCATATACTTGAGAAATACAATGACTGAAGAAAATGCATCTTACTCCAAAAATAGAAACAGAAACCAAGTCATATGACTTACCTAGGTTTAAACTAAAATAACTTATTTAATGATTCTTTCATTTTTCAGAAATATTAATTCTTTTATAAAATTAAAAGGAAGCTAGAATATTTACTTTGTAGTCACAGATATGTGTGAAGTAATTTTTAATCTGAAGGCAAATTTGATAGCATCTCTCTATTGAATGTATTTGTTTTTCAAAAAGTAACCATTCTCCTGAAAGAAGGGGCAGAAAGGCCCTCCTGTTCCATATCCAGGTTTTGAGTAACATAAAATACACGACCAAAGGAATGAAAAATCCACCCACAATCCTATTGAATTTCTTATGCATATTCTGAATGTTTAAAAAGTCTCTGAGGACCTCAGTGGTAGCCTATGCCCATAATCCCAATACTTGGAATTCTGAGGTAGGAGGAACCTGAGTTCAGGGAGCTTGGGCAGCAAGCTAAGACTTTGTTTCCAAAACTCAGTCAAATCAAGCAAAACATAACCCTGCAAATTCCTAGGCAAACTAAAATCAAAACTACAACAGCTACATCTTTAACTGTTGAATATGTTATATGTGATATATAGGACATGCAACTAAATCAGAAGGTAGAATTCACTTCATCAAGTCTGCAAAGAATTAATACAAGTGGATAATTACAGATAGAAACTGTAATACAAGGTTGATTATAGCTCCGTGCAGTGTTAATAAACACATCCAAGACACTGGAAGGAAAAGTGTTAACAACTACCTTGGAATTAAATATTTAATTAACGAGACTTGAAAATCTAGCTCAGTGGTAGAATTGTTGCCTGGCATGTCCAAGGTCCTTGCTTACCCTGTCAGCATTCCCCTCCCAAATTAATTAATTCCTCAATTTAATTTAACTTAAAACATGTATTTGGAGCTCGAGAGATGGCTCAGTGGTTAAGAGCACTTAATGAACTTCCAGAAGGGCCAAGTTCAGTTCCCAGTATCTACATGGCTGTTCAATTTCAGTAAAACTGGTTTCATGTAATCCAATACCTTGGCCTCCATGGACACTGGCTGCATATACATACAGGCAAAACAGCATATTTATCAATGTCATTGTTTAATTACAAGAGAAAATTATTTCTTGGTATTTTAAGACAATTTCAGGCCTAATTTAGCTGTCCCAAGTAACCATGAAAAATCAATTTATAATCAATTCATAAATCTCATTTTTGACAGATTCCCTGTTCCCTCACTATTCTTTATCTGCAGTAGAATGGGAAGCTTTAGATTTCAATCCCTGACTGTAAGTTCTGCCCTTTGTTACTGCCTCCTGTCCTTCACACTTATCCCTGAATAGCCTGAAAAATGCTCTCTAGATTTTTAGCGTGTAAGAGTCTGAATGCAGTATTAACCCTCTGCTATTGTAGGACCGGACTATGATGAAGGATTGAGCTGGCTTTCCCAGTTTACTTCAGTCAAAACTTATTTGGTATTTTATGACAGTAAGCACAGCTTTAAGCCAAGTAGTGAAAATCAGAGTATGGTCGGGCTCCTCCTGAAGTTTGGCTGCAGTTGAGCAAATACTGGGTGGCAGGATCCTTGCATGACAGAGAGCAGGAATCCCCCAAGGAGCAAGATGGACACACAGTAAAACAATGCACTACGGGATGGTGAGAAATAGATTTCATAACGTTAGGGAAGACCACAGAGATGCAGCTAGGAGCCTAAGTATTATTTTGATTAAAGTACATTCTTATTGGAAAGAATGTCAAAGTAATTATATTACATCATGACACAGAGACAATTAAAATTACATCGAGCGTAATTTAATGTGCTTTCAACCGAGATGATTCTCCAGGCTGTTGTAATATGTCAGGTGATCTGTAGAGGAATCTGTCTGTCAGAAAACTGAGGAGAAAGGTGAATATCGATTCTCTTGAGAACAGAAGGACCTTTGTTAGCAATAAGTCAAATATGATACCAGAGGAGGGGCCGGGCTCCTTGGAGAAGAGGGAGCCACTCCCTGCATTAGTATCTTTCCTTATTGCTCTGACTAAATGTCTGAGAAGAAGCAGTTCAAGGAAGGCCAGGTTTATTCTTCTGATGGTTAAGAGGGTGTATTTCCTTGCAGAAAGGAAGGCCTGCCAGGAGGTGGGAGAGGCGCAGCGGCAGCAGGAGGCCAGCTGGTCTCAATGCATCCACTGTCAGGAGGCACAGCGTGATGAATGATTTTATCCTGCTAGCTTTTCCTTTATTATGCAATCAGAGACCCCAGCCCAGGAATGTGCAGCTCTCATTTAGAGGGGGTTTTCTGACTTCACTTAATCTAATCTAGGAAATTCTTCACAGACATGCCCAGAGATTTGTCTCCTAGGAAATTCTAGACCTCGTCAAATTGAGACTATAAACCAGTATGATCGTCAGCCCTCCTGATGATGAAAGACAGAGCTCTGGACATAGTGCAGAAAGTCCCATGATTTCCTGAAAAGCCATTGCTGGAATACAGAAGGAATCAGGATTTCTACCTGGCCCCACACAGTGGGAAGCACCACATCACCATGTACTTACCACGTGCTTTCTCCGGTATTTCCTGGATTTCACCATTGGAGAACCCGAAAGAGAGAACTGCACATCCAGTATAGGCAGGGAAGCTCTAGGAAAATCTTCTGCATTAAGTCAAACGATAGATAAGTGGGTCTAGAAATGTGGACTCAAACCACCTGTTGGAGCACTAGGAGAGACAATGACAGGCCTGTTGTGGCAGAAGCAGTGGTACCCTAGGTGGCTGTGTGAGAAAAAGAGGAAGTGCAAATCACCATACTGACAATGGCAAGACCAGAGGGCTTAATTCAGTCCATAGAACATTTGTGTAGCAGGCAAATAGCCTTAGATTCAGTCCCCAGAACTGCACAAAGTAGGCTTATTGGTGCACACACTTATAATGCTAGCATTTTCTTGGGAGGAAAAGGATAACAAATTAAAAGTTTAAGTTCATCGTTGGCTACATAAGACATTGAAGGTCAGCATTGATCTAAAATAAAAAGAATGAAAGACAGTACAGGAAGAAACACAAGTGTAAATAGAATGATTGGTAAGGCAGCTCTGCAATAGAACAGGTAGATACCTAGGAAGCACAATAACTGCAACTATGTACATAAATGAATTAATTCCTCCTTGAAGGACTCAATGTTTAAATGTCATCCAACGTAGTATGGCTGAAAACTTCAGACTTATACACTACTGGTGGGGTTGTGAAAGAATACAGATGCCTGAGAGAACATTCTGACAATCTTCACATGATGACACATGAGAATCACCATATGATTCATCGATTTCATTTCTACATTAGAGAAAAGAAAACATATGTTACCCAAAAACTGTACACAAATGCTCACAGCAACATTAACCATAATAGACCCAACACAAAAACAATCAGCTTCAGGTGATGATGATAACTAACCTGTGCTAGGTCCACACAATGGGATATCACTTGCTGAGTGATGGAAAACTATGCAGCAGTGGGTGAGCAGTTGCTTAGGGAAGCCCTGCCTTTTAGCTGAAGGCTGAGGTTTCTTTGCTGGGGTATTGAAATGTTTGAAAATTGACTATGGTGGCACATATGTTAATTACTCTGTGGGTGTACTAAAACACAGTGAGTTGCATCCCATGAATGCATAAATTGAAGGAATGAATTAAATCCTGTTAATAATATTGGAAAATTGTCACTGAAGACGATAAAGACCCGCTATTATAGAAAATGAATATTTAAGTAAGACTTTGGGTTTAGTTGTCTAACTCAACTAAACATAATAGATTTACATATAAAATAACATTAATTATGTTCCCAGGAAATAAGAAAAATAGTACACACACACACATGTTTACTGAGTCTAGCAAAACTCCAATGATCAAAAGCATCATAAGAGAAATATACAAATTTAAAGTTTTTATGAAGATTTATACAGAAATATACAAGGCATTAGGAATCTTAATCTAACAATATAAAAAATGACTAATAATTCACCAGGTACATTTATCCCTAATTGGGCTAAGGACAGTTTAATATGACTCATCTTAGTAACAGATTAAATAAAGAAAAATAAAGTGACCATATCAAGAGGCAGAAAAATTGTTCCACAAAGTTGAAATTCTATTCCTAATAAAAATTCACAGTAGATTGGAAATTGAAGGGCTTTACTCAAATTTGAGAAAAAGACACCAGTAAAAAAATAAATAAATAAGAACTCTACAGTTAGCATCATGTCAAATAGTGGGAGAAAGAATACTTTCTCGCTAACATCAGCATCCAGGAAGAAGAAAAGGAAGCACATTCACTCTCTTTTCCACATTATATTAAATGCTTTTCTCTGTACAGTTAGGCAAGAGGAGAATGCCAAGGCTGATGACTGAAAAAGACCGTGTGAAATTTTGTTTGCAGATTCATGCTTACTGGGAAGTATCTGTTACATTTCTGTGTACCAGCATCAAATAAGTAAATTTTTTTTAAGAATCCCAGTTCCCAAAGTTCTGAGAAATGAAATATTTGTGTATAAATATTTTATAGAGCTGTCTACATAGGTACAAATTACAAAAAGATTAATCCAAAGAGCTAAGGAGTGCCTACATAAATGAAATGATGGGATTTATTGTGTTCAGTTATTACAATTCAGTGCCATTTACATGTCAATTATTATGGAGTTGATACTTAAATGTATTATAATTTCAGTCAAACAAGTGGATGATTTTTTTTTCTAAGTATGGAAAAGTTTATTAGAATTTTATATGGAAAGAGAAGGGGACTAGAATAGCCAATTTTATTTGAAATTTGTAAATTTCCACCGATTCAGCACTTGAAAGAAGAGGCAGGTGGCTGTCTGTGAAATAAAGGCCAGCCTGGTCTACATAGTTAGTCCAACTGGGTCTATAGAGAGATTGTCTCAACACAATAATGACAAATGAGCAACAGAACTTGCATTGATTTTTGACCCTTACTCTAAAATCACAGTAATTAAGAGTGATGGAAAGATGGCTCAGTGGTTAAGATCACTGGCTGCTCATGCAGAAGGCACGGGTTCGGTTCTCAACACTTACATGGTAGCTGTAACTCCAGTTCCAGGGCATCCGAAGCCCTCTTTTGACCTCCAGAGGTACTGTGCCCATGTAGTGCACTTACAAACACACAGGCAAAACACATATCCCACAAAATTTTAGAAAGGTTTGATATCTGATAATGGCAAACACATATGTTAATGGAAATTAGTTCAGAAATCAAGCAGTTCTTCTCAGACATCCAAATATAATTTGGTAGGAAATTCAACTTTACTATAGATGGTGCTGGAACACCTGGACCACCAGTTACAAAATCAGAACTAAACAGCATCAAATAAGAAGGCCACTTTATACACTACACCACATAAAAAGTAAACTAAGTCAGATAATGGGCTCAAGATAAAATATGAAAACATAAAATTTAGAAGAAAATAAAGGATATTTTATGATTTTTGTCTAAGCATTGCTTGATGATACAAAAGGAAAAGAAACAATAGAATTTTGGTTTCATCGTAAGTTTAAATAAGAAGAAAGAGAAATAAGATAATGAAAAGAGAGGCTAGAGAGATGACTCAGTGGGTAAAAGCACTGGCTGTTCTTGTAGAGGACCAGGGTTCACTTCCCAGCACCCACAGGGCAGCAAACAGCTGTCCATAATTCCAGTTCCAGGGGATCTGATGCCTTCTTCTGACCTCAGTGGGCACTGCACGACATGGATGCACTGACATGTATGCAGGCAACACACAAATACACGTAAAATAAAATAGTGATAGTAAATATAATGAAAAGACAAGGTGCAAAGTGGGAAGGAACTGTCACATCATAACCCACATCCCGCATGAGCCACCAGACATGAGCTCTGGGATCAGAACTCTGGACATCTGCAAGAGCAGTACTCAATTTTCACCACAGAGCCTTCTCTCCAGCACCAGATAACCAAGTCTTAATTGGCTAAGACCCATAATTATTCCTCAGACTCATGAAATATACACCTACATCTGAAGGGGCTTAAAGTTACCAAAGTGAAAGGACTACAGGAAAGAAGGGGGCTTTTCACTGATCTGCTTCTCTGACATACAGATTCCCGTTTCACTACCGCAATGATGTTATTACAAATATTTAAAATTCGGATGCCCTGCCCTAAGATTCAAGTTAAAACATGTGCAGTTAAGTATTTTGTTGCTTTTGGACACAGGTTCGCTATCTCAAGAAGGTTCAGCGCAGTTTCATTGGACAGATGGTGACAGGCCTTGGCGTCTCGGGTGCTGTGGGAGCTGGCCCACTTTCTCCCTTAGACACTCGCGACCATTGGAATCCACTTCTTCCTAACGTTCACAGAATTCTCACTAATGTCACAGATATTCCCATCAGATTATTTTTCTACCATGCTCAACATTTTAGTCCTTTTATTTCTTATTCCGTTTCACTCTTTTCCCAACTGTATAGCCAAACAAACAAAAAGTTTCTTCAAATATTCTTTGAAAATCCATTTTTATCTCCTGAGATTTACTTCAGTGATTATTTTTCCCATGTTGGCAAAACTCTAGGTTGATTCATCTTCATCTCGCTCTCGCTCTCTCTCGCTCTCTATCTTGCTCTCTTCTCTCTCTCTCCCTTTCTCCCCCTCCTTATTATGTACATCATTCCCTGGACTCAAGAAGAGGAAAACAACAACAGAAAACTAAACCAAACAGAAAAACAAAGGGGCTCTGTAACACTGGAAGTTTGCTCACCATGGCAGAGTGTGGGCTAGCTCTGGCCACTCTCTGACACTGGAAGTTTGGTCGCCCTGGTAGAGTGTGGGCTAGCTCTGGCCAGCTGTCTGTCCTAATTTATGTACATAACTTTACTTCCATACTTTTAACTTTTTCTTTGTTCTTCTTCTCATTTTTGGCAAAAAAGAACATTGTCACAGTATTTCCATTTTCTTGAGATTTCCCTCAGGCAAAAAATATAACTTGATCTTTTGTTTATGAAAAATAAAACCACCAGATAGCAATATTTCGTTTTTGAGCACACCAACAGATGTTTGCAGTTTCACAGTGACTGCACAGCCAAGGGGCTAAGAAAGACTCACAGGTGTGGTCTTTAAAATGGGTCCTTGCTCTTCCTGAATTTGCAACTGCACCCACTTTTAGAGACCTGGGTTAGTCACCGATTTTATGCACATGAATTTGAATTTGATGCCAACAACAATTTATAATGTACCTAGCAATTTGTGCTTTGAGCCTTACATTCAAATTTTTTTTAACACTAAAAATATGCTTTTTAGAGGAAAGTGTAATGCCTCTGGGAAATCTTAATATTTTACTAAGAAAAAGTAGGACACAAAAATATAAAAGCTTGGATAATACATACTCTGATATTTAAATCTGTTTCCGATTACATAATAATAAAAGGTGTCCATTTCCCTGTAGGAGAGGTAACTGAGAAGATACAACTTTCTCCCAGCTCTTGAAGTTTCTTGGCCACATTCTCTTTCTGCTCCACTAATCCTGTTTCTTCTTTTAGATAATCACTAACAAATACAACTTTATTGCCATTTGTCTCTTGGCTTTCCCCTTTGGAAAGCATTTTGGCAGATATAAACATCACCCATAACAATTGTGGTTGAGCTGTGCATGTTTTAAAGATTTACAGAATGGAACCCCAGTGTATATTTATTTGATCTGTTTCTCCATCACTAATTCATCCTGTTTCTATCTTCATGGGTGAAATATCTTGCAGAAACCTGGAGATACTAACGTCTCTGTCAGTGAAGAGAATTTCATGATAGAATTCCCAGTTACATTTAATGGCAGGACTCTTTATACAGACATTTTCCATGTATGGTGTACAATTTGGCAGGCTAGATGGCTTTGGAAGAGTTCAAGGCTGTATCTTGGCAGAGCATTTCGAGTGGTCATTTATCACCTTCAGACTCTAATTTCAATTTTCTTCCTCCTCTTTGAATTTTCTTACATGCGTGTTTCCTTCTTTGCTATTTAGTTCAGTCAGATCCCTCCCAGTGGGTTATGTATATTTACTAAGCTACGATCATTGCTCATTCTGTACATACTCCTTACTCTAGAGAGGGTTCTGTTGTAAATCAGCTTATGAGATGAAATTCCACGAGGAAGGATGGCTGCAAAGATCCTAAGAGGGCAGCACCCGACATACACAGATCCTGTGGTTATCTGAGCCTTTCTTCTGGTTCTTTTCAGACTCAGTTACCTACTGAGGTTAATAGGCCGTTCCCTCCTCCAGTATTTCCAGTCTTGGTAATAGAATTTATTCTTTCTTTCAATACATTTTTGCTGAATTGTTGTGTATTTCATACAAACCAGATTAGTCATCTTTATACCCCCTCCTTCACCTTTCTTTAGTTCTCTCCCATCGTATTTTTGTATTCTGTCATACAGGTTAAGGCCTTTCAAGTCAAAATAATGTACCCGTACATCCCTCAGTGCAAATTCATTCACTACAGACTAGTCAGCATATCTAGAGTCTCTACCTTAAAGATCAACTCTCCCTCACCCAGCAGTAGTCAGCTACCAATGGTTATTCAGCTAAGGTTGGGACCTACTGTCCATTTCCTGAGTTCTATGCTGGGTTTTTGTCTGATTGAGTATGCATGAGTCTTGTGCATGCTGACACCATGCCATAAGTTCATATGAGCAGACTCCCATAGAGCCTCTTGGACTCTATTTCCATGTGGTCACTCACCTCCCCACTGGCTCTTACAGTCTTTCTGTCCCACTCTTCCACAATGGTCCCTGACCCCTGACGGGATTAGGGTTAATGTAGGAGTCCTGTCCAGGCTCATGTGCTCTGCAGGCTCTTATTCTCTACACTTTGGTCAATTGTGTTTTTTTGTGTTCATCTCCCTCTGTTGCATGAGGAAGCTTCGCTGATGAAGGTGAGAGATGCATTAGTACCCTCTCTACTCCAGTCCCACTGTTCCATGAGCCATAGGTGTCGAGGTTTCATTGTAGATGTGTCAGTTAGGGCTGGGCATCTCGCAGACACTTACTCTCTGTGTGTTCTCAGTTCGGGGACTGTAATAGACTCTGTAAATTGCAAAATAAGTTTCTTCGATGAGTAACAACTAGCATACTTCTCTGTGATTGTAAGAATCCACAATTAGCATATAGTAAGAAACTGTACTTCTTAAAAGCCCAAACAAATTCTGTCTGATCTTTTAGGAGTCCTTAAATAAGTTATCATGAACTGTCTTCCTTTATACAGATCTTTTCCATTTTGGCATATACCTCCTTCCTGGTACCTTTAAAATGGCAGTGGTTATCACATCTGTGACTACTTTACACATAGCACTATTGGGGCTAAATTCACCTAAAACTGTCACTGTTGTTTTTAATTTTGTTTTAGAATTACTATTGTGATACAGGTAGATGATAGATAGAGAAATGGTAGATAGATAGGTAGATAGAGTCCATTTATTGGTCCTAGTTTGTATGTGTATTATTGCTGATCACTTTGGGTTAGATAACCTACCAGGGAACTTGTCCCTGGAAAAAACTGAGTCTCCCTCCATCAGCATTGATTGATTGCCCATAGCACTTTATCTAGAGAGGAGACCTTGTTCAGTTTCCCCCATACACATTGGCATGTCAACTGTAGGATCATTATGTGGGTCTCACTTAGGCAACCACATTGTGGAGATGCATGAGCTCAGCTTCCTTACCAGGTCCATAATACACTATCTAGCAGCAGACCTCTGGTCTTCTGGCTCTGACAATCTTTCTGACTCTCTCTTCCACCATGTTTTCTGACCTGAGGTCTAGGCATTCCATCATGGATGTATCAGTGGGTCACTTATTCTCTGTGTTTTGATCAGTTGTGAAACTTTGTAACTGTCTCCATCTTTTATGAAAGGAAGTTTCTATAATGATGGTGAGAACTACACTTCTCTGTGGACGTAAGGATAAGTTTTTGGAATACAGTAATGAATTATATTGAGGTAAGAGGAAGAAGTATAGTATATTATCATCTTGACTTTATGACCTCTTCAACCATGTGAACTTAGCTTTGTTTACAGTGCCATACAAGAATTACCTCCTATTTAACAGGCTTTAAGTCTAGTTAGAAGCTTATTGATTATCCTCAAGACAAAAGTGCCACAATTGCACCAATAAAGATATTTTTCTGGGCTGGTCATTGTTGCACTTTGTAGACTTTACAGCTGGGTAAGACCACTGATTGATGTTCTCCCATGGGAATTTGCCTGACACCTTCTAATACAATCAGAGGTACTCTTCAGGGAGGAGTTTTCCAGGTCAGTTCCAGCTCCGTTGCTCCATTTCCTACCGAAGGGTGTGGTGGCCAGCAATAGGATTTATTTTCTTCTTCTTCAAGTTCTGGGAGGTAACAAAAGGCTCTAGAAATATTCTATATTATTTTTTTATTCTAGTTACTAAAATTTTGCTAATTAGAATTGCATTGGGTTAGTTTTACTGCTGAATGTGTAAATAAAACTATCTTGTTTTATTTTGTAAAGCTGTAAATGACAGATCTTTAAGAATATGAATGCACTTTTCCTGAAAGACTTTCTGTTGAAAATAAAAAGACCTAATTAAGAAATATCATATAAAACTGACATAGCTGGAAGTTTGCCTTGGCATTCCCAAAACAAAGCTCCTAAGCTACATAATCTAAGAGATTTAAATTGATTTTTGTAGTTCACTGCAATATGCTTATGGTTTTCTTATTGTTTGTTGTTTATTTGTTATTGATTGTTGTTTTGGAACACAGTCTCATTGATTAGCTTTGGCTCTCCTTAAACATGTGATTCTCCTGAATCTGTCTCCTGAGCATTATTAGGAATGCAGGTGTGTATGTCCCAGCACCCTTCTGTACTGACCCATCCTGATATTTTCAACCATCCACCTTTGGTGTAATGTACTTAGGTACATTCAGAACTTAGGTTCTGGATATTTCAGCATTTTCAGAGATGCTATGAATTTCGTTAAGCAACCACTTTTTCAGATACTCTTAGATACATAGGAAAGTATATATGCCAGTTTTAGTTTGTCCCAGTGATTTTTGAGGAACAATTGCTCTAGAGTCTCGGGAATCAGATTCTCTACATTCTACACCCCCTTCATCCTCATTAACCTGAATGGTCTTTTTACTTCTCTCAGACAGACAAAATTAGGGGAAACAAAATCAACCTGTATTATTTATTTTTCTGTTGCCATGATAAAATACCATGACCAGGACAATTTATAGAAGGGTTTGTTTAGCTGACAGTTCAGAGGGTTAGAGCGAGGGAGATTGGGGAGCATAGCAGCAGGCGTGGCCAGGACAAAAAGCCTGGCGATCATGTCTTCGAGTTGAAAGCTACTGGAAATCTGGCAAGATTCAAGAACTCTCCAAGCCCATCTCCAGTGACATGCTATCCCCAGCAAGTCTGTATCTCCTAAAGCTCCCAAAACAATACCACCAACTGGGGACAAAATGTCCAGACCTAGGAGCCTATACAGGACATTCTCATTCAAACCAATGTGAACCTATTAGGTTGCAACAGCACCCCATGCACTGAATGGGAGAGCTGAGTTCTGAGCGCATGGCAAACTATCCAGAACGAGGAGTGACATTTGAATGGTCACCCTTACTATGTTTTAGAGGAGTGATCTCTCTCTGGGTACACACATTTTTGGTTTCCTCTGGAGTACACCAAGTTGATGCATCAAAACAGGAAATGTGTAAAATATTTTAAGAGCATCAAATGCCAATTACAGCTCTCCAGTTGTGTTTAATGGATAAATAAGCAACTAATGACTTCCGTGTCTTGAGATGGTATTGGTCTTCTCATATGTCTAAAGGAGGGTGAAACAGGGCTTTTAAAATTGCCCCTTCAGCAATGTCTCCAGGCAATTTTTCTCAGAATCTGCTTTCTGGTTTCTCATCCATTTCAACAAGACATGAGAATCTCTTCCTTTATTTATTATTGTTTCCTGGAGCTACTTTTAAAGTCCTTTTCTGATGGCTGACCCTAGAGGCAGAAAATATTTCTCTTCTATTTGCCCATTCTTTTCAACATTCTATGTTTTAATGGACAAGAAAGCTTATTTGTTTTCTTTGTGAAAATATTTTTGGATACAAAACCAAAACAAAAACAAGAAAAGAGGTGCATGTTAATGTGGTCCCCTGTGATGTTTGCATATTTGTATATGATGCATAAAAATCTGTCTTGTTTGGACGTATTCTTTATGGTAAGAATATTCAAAATAACTTTGAATTACATATATATATATATAATATTCAAAATAATTTTGAATTTTCTGTATAATTATTATCTCCAATTTTATAATTATGTTCAATTTTAGCCCAGGTTGTAGTGCTTGTCGACCAACTGCTCTTCCTCCCTCTTTCATTATGCCTGTCTACTCTTCCCAGGTTCTGATAACCCTGGTTCTATTCTCAATGGCTAAAACATCAACTATTTTAGACTCCACGTGTGGGTGAGATCCTATGGTAATTATATTTCTAGGTCTGCTTCTTTTTCACTTAGCATAATATCCTCCAGTTCCATTTAGGGTTTTACTCATGACATAATTTTATTCTTTTGACCAATGAACAATGTTCCATTCTATACAGGTGCAATATTTCCTTCAACCATTTATCACTTGATACATCATGATGACTCTTATGGTGCTTTGCACAGTGTCTGTATGTAGTTACATTTACCCACAGTGCTCAAGGATTTCATCTTTAATATTTTTTTGACTGAAATTTTTTATTTCACATAATACAACTAGAAGGTATTTAGATTGCATCCCTACATCCCCTCACTGCCCTCCACCCAATTTAATGTACTCTATTACACACACACACACACACACACACACACACACACACACACATACACACATACACACAGGGCCTTATATTACTTTTCTGTTCTTATGATAAAACATCATGACCAAGGCAGTTACAGAAGGAAGAATTAATGTGAGCTTACAACAGGGAGGATTAGTGCTCATCATGGAGGGGAGGCATCCAGTAGAGATGGCCTAGGTAGAAAGTCAAGCATTCACACTGTCAAGCAGGCACAGGAAGCAGAGAGTGACTAGAGATCTCATAAGGCTTAAGAACTCTCTAAGCCTGCCCCCAGTGACCTGCTTCCTCCAGCATGGCCACACCTTCTAAAATCTCCCCAAACAGCATCACTATCTGGGGACAAAATGTCCAAACACTTGGAGCATCTGGGGAACATTCTCTTCTTAACCGTTCCACTTCCTGGCCCTTATAACCATATAAAATGAAGAACATGTTTAGTTCACCTTCAAAGTTCACAAAGCCCCTAGCAGTCAATATTATTCATAAGTTCACAGTCCAAAGTCTCTTCTAATTAACTGTAAGTCCCTGTAAAATCAAAAGACAAATTACCTCCTTCCATCACACAGTGGAACTGAATACACTTTCCCATTCCAACAGGGAGGAATGGGACATACTGAGGAAATACTGGGCCAAAGCAGATTCAAAGATCATGTGGCTCATTGAAATGGTGGAGGAAGAACCAATGACTCCTTTATTCTTTTACCTTTTGTGCCTTTAAAGCCGAACCATATGAATTACATAGCCAAGTTTGGCTACCAGTTTGGGATGGACATTGGCTGACTCTATGCACATTATCAGAAATTTTGGGAGTTGTGAGTTTTTAGGGGAAACCTCCTTAGGTGAAATTTAAGAGATGCATTCACCCTAAGTGTAGAGGTGTTTTGCAGATGTGTCACTTAGGTCCAAGCCTCTCACAGACAATTATTCCTGCATTTGACCAGTTGTGGAATGCTCTAATCCTTTCCATCCTTTGTAAAACAGAAGTTTCTTTGATGAGAGGTGGTAGTAATCTTTTCTGTAAATATGAGAATTCACTTTTAGAATAGAGTGATATATTACACTGGTCTAGAGATGTGGCAAAAGTGGTTTGTTTTCTAGAATCTATGGCTTGTCCAGCCATGTGTATTTGGCTATGTTTACAGTAACACATTTAAGTTTCTTCCCGTTGAGTGTGCCTTAATCTCTATTAGACAGCTGCTAATTGCCCCCAGGATATAAGTACACTGGTGTACCAGTAGTGGTCATTTCCTGGGACAGTAGGTGTTATTGAATAGGCTTCACAGCTAGGGAGCACCATTGATTAGTTTTTGGTTTTTTCACATCCTTACCAGCACTTGTTAATGTCTGTCTTTATAAAAGTGATCATTTTCATTTGAGTGAGAATATATTTCCTCCTGGTTTTATTTCAGATCCTTGAAGAGAACAGAGCTCATTTTTAAGCTTTGGCTTTTGCTTGTGGACAAAAGCAAAGGCACGTTATAAAAGTTTCTCAGTCTCTTAGAGCAAATCAAACGATTCTGTAATATTCCAGGAAAGCAAAAAGTCTGTGAGCTCCCTTCCTTCTCTCTGCCCTTCCCACCGTGTGCTGTCTATTGGACCTTTCAGTAGGGCTGCCCAGAATACTCACAGCCAATTAAAACGCTTTGATTTGTTTCAAAAAAGAGGCAGGTAGAGGTTTTCTCTACAGTACGTTTTCAGCTGTGCTGAGAATGCCTTTTCCCTAGTCCTATTCTTGCTAAAAATCATAGAATAATTCCAGTCGCCGAATGACACAGTCCCTACCGCTCACATCTCACAGTACTCCAGTAGAGAAAATGGGACTCCGGGAGGAAGTGAAAAATGCCATAATTGTCCCCTTGGGGCATCTTCAGTGGCTGTTACCAGTGTAGTGCTGCCACTGAAGCCAGAAGGGTTTCACCACACGGGACCAAGTCATTAGAGTAAAAGCTCCCAGGTACCATTTATGTTTCCTCAAATCAAAACCCTGATAATTGAATAATAGAAAGTGAGTATCATGCATTTAAACAGAATCATGACGTTTATTGGGATGAACAGAAAGAAGAGCTACCATCTTCTCATCGCTAATAAGCTCATCCTTTTTACAGGACTCATAATATGTTTAGACTTCTATCATCTCAAATATGACCATGCACACATCCCCAAAACTTTAAAACAATTTCTTTAGTGTACTATTGATTAGTAAGCAAAATTTCCATTGCCAATGACAGTGAGGATTGAAGAGGTAGTCTGAGACAGACACTGACAACTTGTTCACTTGTCATCTGTGTCGATCTCACGTAGTTAAGTGGCTTACATGCATCCTGTTGTCAACCCTTGAATCTCCTTATTCTTGTTTGCTTGTTAACTGGCTATCAAGGAACGACAAGGTCAGAGCCATTGCGTATGAGGTTTCTAAAAGGCACTGTATGAGTTAATAAATGAACATTCTACGTGATATTTGGGTAATTTTGGTAAAACAATTTTCATTGCTAATTTTTACTAACAAAATTTCCTTAAAATGATGAATCCACTTTATTTCAAATTTCTTTTGTAGGGGTAAATGTATTACTCTACATGTGTGCAAGTGACACCCAACATCTTAAACTTCAAAGGTGTTTTTCTCATATAAGTGATTCCTTGTTTTTGAAAGGTTATGTGATATCACTTTTATTTTTTGGAGATTTTTGTAGGTTTTCATACATGAATAATGTCTTTGTATCGTTTCCTTCACTCTTAGTCCTCCACCACCTTCTTGTCCTGTTCTTTGATTATTAAATCTATCTATCTATCTATCTATATCTATATCTATATCTATAGACATATAGACATATACATACTTATATTCACAGACGAAAGCACAGGAAATGCACTGCATCCATTTGGCGGTGTTCCTGTGACCCTGGGTTAGGACTGCCTACTTGGGATTAGATAACTTCTAGGGAGCTCATCCCTGGTGAAAACTGATTCTCCTTCAACATGCACTGATTGCTCTTCAGGTCTTCATCTTGAAGTAGGACCCTGTGACATTTCTCCCACTCCCCTTGGTATGTTAGCTCATGTCCTCATCGTGTGAACTCTCATAGACTACCACACTCTGGAGATTTCATCGGTGCAGCTTCCCTCCCGTGTCTAGAATTTGTTAACTAGCAGCAGGTGTGGTGTCCCTCTGGCTCTTATATTCTTTCCACTCCTTCTTCCTAAATGTTCCCTGAGCCATAAAAGTAGAAGATGCATTGTAGACATGTCTCTTAGGGTTGGTCACCTCACAGTAACTTCATAAATGATTACACTTAAAGACCCTTTTGCAATGCTGTGCTCTTACAGTCTCAACCATTTCCAAGTTGAGGTAAGTAGAATTTGGGAATTTGGGAATTACTCTGGAGTTTTTCTTTTCAGACCCACTGTTTGATGATCATTTTGTTTTCTGATATATTTAATGCTTACTTTTTCCTAATAGCATTGCAACAAAATTTTCAGTTTAAAACACCTGGGTGGTCTGGCATGGTGGAACAGGTCTTTAATCCCAATATTCTGGAGGTAGATCTCCATGAAGTCCAATCCATCCTGTTCTATATAGCAAATTCCAAGCCAGCTAGTGCTACAGGGAGCCCTGTCTCAATGAAAAAAAAAATATAAAAAGAAAGAAAGAAAGAAAGAAAGAAAGAAAGAAAGAAAAAGAGAGAAAGAAAGACTTTAACAGGCTAATTCTGAGATCTATAACATAGTCACAAAATTGTACATATTTTAGATTATATAACCTATTGTTTTGGCATATTCTACTGGTTACAAACAGTTTATAGTTCTGTCTTAAACTCACAATAAGGAGATTATGCTGGTAAACTTAGCATAACAAAGATATTATAATAGTTACAGTGAAGTGCAAAGAAGAAATATGTTTAACTAGTAGGAACACAGGTCAAGGTGGTGTTTAATCATAGGAGCAGCTGCATGATTACCATGTATGGCTCATTCTATTCAAGTTAGATCCTGGTAGGTTAGATTATGTCATCTTCTCTTCACTTATAAAATAATCATCCAGACTAAGTCATGTGTGTAGTGGTAAGGTTGATACAAAACATGATTTTCCTTGTGAGAAGCATTTTTCCCTCTGTATTACATATGAGCTTAATAGTACATTTTCAAGTTAAAATAGTACATTTTCAAGTTAAAACTAGAACTTACCTTATTATCAGAGGGTTCAAAATGAAATATACAGATTTACAAGGTTGTAGATGAGATAATTTCATTTGGTTCATTCTGATGTTTTTACATACTTGACCTTTTATGTTCAAGGGAAGAATGCTAAATTATATATATATATATATATATATATATGTTAAATATATAAGTATATATTCATATTTAACTGATACAATGAAGACAATCAGACCATCCAACATTTGAAATATATACTGTAAAATGAAGGAATTTAATATCACCTGTTTTATGTGATTTCTATAAATATGTACAACTAAACAATTTGGTTGCCCAAAGTTAATTATTTTACTTTCCATTTATGGATGAAAAAAAACATGAATGAAAAAGAAAAATGAAGTAGTTATATTTTTATCTTTTACCTAAGATGAAGTCATCTTTCATCTTTAAATATTAAGGGTTGAGTAGATACAGAAACTAAAGCAATAATTATTAATATGCCTTTCAGAGTCTCCTACCAGTCTAAATACATTTGGTATTTTGGCATTCTTGAGGCTTTTGAACTTGTTTTCTATTCCTCAGTGTTCTGTAGTCTCAAGAGGCTAGGCCTGAATGTGGATTTGTTTTGCTCTATATAATGCCTGGAATGCATGTTGGTTCCACCTGTGGACTTACTGCTAATGAACAGCAGAACTTCCTAGCTGTTCTCTAGTCCAGTGTCTCCTTTTCTCTGTCCTCTCTCCTCTGCTCCTGAGCTTTGAAGAGCAGGACTGCTGAACACTTTTGTCCTGGGTCCTGTATTGTGTTCCTGACCTCGGGATTACATGTATCTATGCCTCAGCTTCTTTGTACTAAAATACAAACAGTTCTATCAGGGTCACGCTTCCAGTTCACTAATTCTCTCTTTTGTTGTATATGATACATGGTCAATCATTTCATTGGCCACATTAGTATTTATTCATTCGGTTTTTATCTGTGCAGCTAGGTGCTTGCCATTTTGGTTGTTAGCCCTAATAGTTAACTGCCAAACTGTCTCTCCAACATGTGATTCTTGAAATTTATATCTTAAGAATACATAAAACATCCTTGTGATTCAGTCTTCTCTTGTGTAAAACAAATATGAAAAATTGTTTCTATTTCAGGCAATTGTTAGAAAAATATAATTAAGTGACATATTCAAAGTCTGTAAATTTATTGATACATCCATAAATTCTATTTATTAATATTTCTGATCATTCTATTTTGCTTGGTTATAGTAATTATTTCTCTATGCATCTATCATCTATTGATTATCTTTCTATTTAGATAGCTAGTTAGCTAAATATCTAGATACTTAAATAGCTAGATAGATGTCTTTCTGTAAAATTATCTGCCTTACCATTAAGAACAACTATATCAGATAATCAAAATAAACAACTAATATTTCATACATTTTGGACAACATCGTTCTCCAAATAGACATTGACTTTGAAAATGGTTCTCTTTTCTTAAAAGGAAAATAGTTTCTTTCTTCCACTCCTATTTTGTCTTTAATCATAAATTTGAACCATCTGAAGAATGTTTTCAGATATATAATTAATATGACTAATATTCACAAATATGCACATTTTTAAATTAAATGGGTGAAATTTCCCATCTTTTGAATTAATTCTTAATTGAGTTCCTCATTTATGTGGGCATTTTTGAGGTTTCTTCGGAAATAGAAACTGACATGACCTCAAACTTAAAAAAAAAACATGTAAGGGTAAACAGAAATGACTAAAACTTATGTTCTAAGGAAGCACAGTTTAGACTACGAAGTTCATTGAAGAATGCAGTGATCTCGGCTAAATTATAATCTACCCTTGGGCTTCTGGTTTCTGTATTTTAAGATAATTATTTAAAATAATAAGCCTATATTAAAGTGCCTAAGTAGTGAAGGTGATATTTGTGTGAATATGCTACTATGGTTTTAGAAAACTTCCCTTTATATTCCCATATATATTTTCCTGTTAGAAATGAATACCTCAGAAATCAACAGACCAACTCCTGACTAGCCCTCACTCTCAGTGGTGACCCTCACATTTTTTCTCAAATTCTTAAGTTGAAGAATTACTGATAGTATGGACTTTTCTTTATTGAGCAAGATCACCAATTCTCATATATTTAAATAGTTTATAGACAACATTTGTTCTTATTGAGATTTTAATTTATGTGTCTCATTTACCCATGCATCATTGAGGTAGTGAATATGAAAAGATAAAGACAGTGGTAATGATGCCTTGTGATGGCTGTGTGCTTATATTCTTCTTACATTCTTATATTCCATGACTCTATGATTCATTTAGGAATCTAACCCTAAACAATTTTGCATGGAGAAGAGTCGAGAAACGCAATTTACTATGTCCATTATTTCTGCCAACCTTAGTAATAACTACTGATGAACCACACATTTAAGAAATACTGGCTGGCAGGCATATGCATATCCAATTACTGCTGTTTCTTCTTAGAACTAACACTGCTCTTTTATTTGTAGCTTTAATAGCTTAATTTTGCTGATGTTACAACTGGAAATGAGCTTAGTCAAAATAGCCTCTGACACCCAAAGATACCAGGTTTTGCTTCCACTGAATTTATTTTTGAAGTCCCCTTATTATCTCACGTTGCAGCACAGCCAGTAACATGACAGCTCCATTTGCATATTGTAAACTTTCAAAATGTGTGCAGTTTTGATAGCTTATAATTTACCAGAATGAGGACATAAAGAAATCTGATGGTGGCTAAGGTGCTTGTTTCCTAAAAAGAAACTGGTTCCATGATTTAGTTTCTTCTTTTAATTCATCAGTGAGCATGTCTGAGTTCCAGGAGAATGTCCCGATAGTGACCATCAAGTAGAGAGCATGCTAGGGTGACCGTGCCAATGGCATTTAGTACCCACTCCACAAACCACAAATACGACCTTGTTTGCATCAGGAGGTGGCAGTAGATGTGCTGTCATTGGCATTATTGGTGAATGCAGTTTTCTTTATGAAGTCACACAGATATGAAACATACGAAGAGTCTGCATGAGTCCAGGAGTCAGGGTCTGTAATTCACCTATAAACCAAAGGTCAGATTTACAGTTTTCTGGAAAGACATGTCCAGTAATGGACAGTGAGCAGGAGAGTCACCTAGGAACTCTGGCGCAGAGAATCTGAGTTATTGAAATGAACTAGGGAGTAATGCCTTAGTCTTGTAGGCAAGAAGCCAGGGCTAGAATATTCATAAGACTGAATTGATTCTGGCCATCTGAGCATTGACATTTCCCTAGAGATAGGACCAGAGTTAGGATATTAGTCAGAACTCCAGAAGCAAGGAGGTGTCTGTGGCACTTCCTCTGGAGGTTAAAGAATTCTAAGTTTGGAAGCGCAGGGTTGGAGAATCGATCCTGGCCGAGCTTTAAATTCATTCTTGCTTGCTTCATTGCTTCATTTTGCTGTTTAATTGTTCCTTTCTCTTTTCATTTTTGATTTGGCTCAAAGGGGTAAAGCCAACTTGATTTTCTTAACATCTTTGCTGACTCTGACTTCTCCCTCCTGGTTTTGAGATTGAACTTTGAATCTTATATCCGCTAAGCAAGTCCTTTAGCGCTGAGCTCCACCGCTAGACCCTTCCTGCCAATTCTACAGGAGATTTTGAAGATTTAACAGTTTTCATGTTATAAAATTAAAAACTGAACTTTGATTTAATATTTTCCTATAAGTGTTATTCTCTCTCTCTCTCTCTCTCTCTCTCTCTCTCTCTCTCTGCATGTGTGTTTTTGTCTCTCTCTCATCTTTTTGAGACAGGGTCTACATGTAGCCCCAGTATGCCTGGAGATCAATATATGGACCATGCTGGCCTCCATCTCATAGAGATCTACCTTCTTCTTCCTCCCAGATGCTGGGATTAAGGGTGTGTGACACCATGCCCAGCACTAAAACTATTTTTATCTTAATAACTAATTTGATTATGGGATTTCTTTTTATTACTCTTAATTTTATTTTATATGTGTTACATGCCTGCAGGTAGGTAGGTGCACCCATGTCGTGCAGTGCCCATGGATGTCATAAGAGGGTTTTGGATCTAGCTGGAGCTAGACTTTATGGACAGTGGTTCACTGTCCTGTGGGTGCTGGGAACCAAACCTGGATCCTCTGTAAGAGCAGCCAGTTTTCTTAATCATTGAGTCATCTCTCCAGCCCCTGCTTGTGGTATTTCTTATCCTCATTCTCTTGTGGGCCAAATGCTATCAATTTAAAAAGGAAGTGAAGTCGAATCACTTAGCATGGCTTCCTGTGTTCCATGTGCTAGCAGTGTTTCACTAGGGCTCCCTAGCTTTCGTTCTCATAACAACACAGCAACAACAGAAGCAGCCTACATTTATTTTTTCTTGTTACTTCTAGAAGCTGCTGCCACCTTTTATGTAGTCAGCATTAGTCAAGATGAATAAATAACCTCAGGAAGCATCTCATTCCCCAAACCCAATACTTAATACTGCTGTGCCTTACTGATCCCTTTGTCTAAAAGCCTTCCTTCAGTAAATGAAAGTACAATATGAGCTAATTTAAAGAGTCTTTAAGCTACTGGATAGATGGCTCCCAGCATCCACACGGTGACTAACAACCATCAGTAACTTAAGTTCCTGGGGCTCCACTGCCCTCTTCTGATCTTGTTGGGAATTGCAGGACACAGGTGTCTACATACATGCAGGCAGTACACTCATACAGATACAATTAAAAAGCAAATACTTACTTTAAGCAGTCTTTAAGAAAACTACTTGGATACCAATGTCTTAAACTTCCTTTAAAATATTTTACTAATTTTAATTAAGAAAAAATCCCCTCAGGGAGCTGGAGAGATGGCTCAGTAGTTAAGAGTGTGTTCTTTCTGCTCTTAAAGAGGTGTTCGCTGCACAGCACTCATTTCAGTGACTCAAACTGTCAGTAACTCCAGCCCCAGGGATCACTGCAGGCATCTGCCCTCAAATGCCACTACCCATGCATAGACATCCATACATACACATAATTAAAAATAAAAAATAAATCTTTGAAAAAGAGCCAGTCTGACCTCGTGAAATTTTTCCTACTTCACAATCTCATTCTCATGGCTTTTGTATAAGCTCCAGGATCTCTACTAAATGTTTAATCACTAAGTTGTTATTTGTGTATCACTGACCTACTAAGTTGCTATTACTTTAACTAGAGGAGACTTCTTGAATAGATATCAGGCAGTCCTTCCAACGCTGAACAAGTCTTTTCTGGAGACCCATTTCCTATATTATAGTCACTGCTTCATAGACATCCACATGTGCTGTCTTTATGGATCATTTAAAAATTACCATAAATTTGAGTTTAATAATTTTTATGACCACAATAACATTTACTCACTGTTAATTCAGACTCCCATTTCATTCCCAGGCAAAGATTGTCTAAATTTTTGTCAGTTTAAATTTGACTTTTTAAGACGTTTCACACAGCAGGATCATACAATGTGCCATTCTTTGTGGCTTGGCTTCTTGCACCCAGCAAATAATAGCAGGCATTAGAACTTCATTCTTTTGATGACTGGGTATTTCATTGCATGAATATCCCCTATTCTATATGCCTGTTTGTTCATTGATGAAACCTGGGGTTGTTTTTTCCTGGGAACTGTCATGAATGTTACCACTACCACCGTTTGTGTAGCAGTATGAATTTTGCTCTAGAAGATATTCCTTGTTTTTCTTGGATGTCTACTGGGTCCAGAATTGACAGGTTGTTTTCCAAAGTGCTGGCACCATTTTTCACTCTTGCAGGTTATCTGTAAGGGTTTTTCATTTCTTTTTCCATGTATCACAATTTATTGTTTTCTGGTTTATGTAATTACCGTGGTCATCCTGGAGGCTGGGCATGACATCCCATCTGGCTTAACTTGAACTTTCTTACTGAGTTCATGGTGTTGTGCATGTTTTTGTGTGCTCAGATCAAAAGTGAAAGGTTACTGTTTGAGTCTTTCATAAGGTACAAAGTGTAAAGACCAAGGATGTGAAATTTCAATCTCTTTATCCCTCATTGCTACCTCAATGTTTGCTCTAACCATTACTGAGTGATATCCAGACCTTTCAGAGCCAGAGAAATCTCTCCATTAAAATCAGAATAATATGCCTGTAATCTCAGAATTCAGGATTCTGAGGCTGGGGGATAGCAGCATGTTAATGCTGAGCCAACTAGAACCATGATGCCAAGATGATAATTCTGGGGAAGAGTCAACCATATAATTTAAATTATAAATTAATTTAATCAGCAGTGCCCAACTGATTAAAAATCTTAGTAGATGACATGTGTTCTTCATGGGAATATACTTACGTGTTTGTAATCTTTTAAGGGATGCTCAAAAGGAGAAATTTTCAAAGTTTTTGTTCATAGGACTCCTATTAACTCTGAAAAATGATTTAAGACACCCAAAAGCTTTTGTTGCACTGATTAAATAATAGTGTGTGTTTGATAACTTTTATGCCAGGTATGGTAGCCCCATACTTGGGAGACAGAGGCAGGCAGATCTCTGTGACATCAAGGCCAGCCTGCTCTACATAGTGAATTCCAGGCCAGCTGGGACCACAGGGAGACCCTGTTTCAAAACAAACAAAAAAATAAACAAAACTGATACTTTCTTGAACACTTACCTACACTTATCTGAAATAGCACTGTCATCACATTCTCCCTCTTGCGGTGGTCGTTTCCCATAATCCTGGATCTGAAGGGTTGATGCAGGTAGTTTCAGAGTTAAGGTAGCCTAGTTTAGCTAGACCCCATGGCACAGGACAAAACAAAACTCCAAATGGGCATTAACAGAACTCACCCATTATATGTCAAGATAAATATCATTTTTATGGGAAATATATTTTTTGAAATAAAGTATTTTATGGAGAAAATGTCTTTTTTTTTCTTTAATGGTGTAAATGGATTTAATATTTTACTCAACAGAATAGCATCTAGATTCTCATGCTTGATTCTGTTGTCAATCTCTTATATTATCTCCGTGTATAAAAATATGCAGTTAGCTCATGAGAGAGTAAAAAGGGCTGGTCATATGTGACCACAATTATGAAAATGCTTTTAATCTTGCAGGTCTCTTGATGGTTCTCCAGGCTGCCAGAGGCCCTGGACTGCACTTGGAGAGCCATTGTTGAGAGCTAGGATTAAACTTTTCAACTCACTTAAGTCCTGTCCCCATTTAGCATGGTGTTCAATGTGGATGATCTTGTATATAGTGTTGAAGAAAGTAAACTGTTGAAAAGAAAATGTGCATGAAATGTTTTTATACATAAGAAAAATTATCAAGTGATAAAGAATAAATCTGTAACCCAGCATAGAGGGTACAAGGTTAAGGGGTGGAAGGGCAGACAGATGTGTATCCCTTGAGCTGGTTGACCAGCCAGCCATCAAATTGATGGTCTTGCTGTCCACTGAGAGATCCTGACTCAAAAACTGAGGTGTAGAGCAACCTAAGAAGATACCAGACACTTGTCTCTGACCTCCACATGCATGTACAAACACATGTACACATACCAACATTTATGTGTTCACACATATACATGTGTCATACAGACAAACACACTCAGACACATAAAAGGCATAGAACTGTGGAATCAATAATATTACACAACAAAATATTAATAAGAGCTACTTGAATATGCCTGTGTGATATTGGTGAGGAATGTTCTTGGACAGCTTCTGGAAGAAAGACTTTTTCTCATAGTCTTAACATTTTATAATTCTTTGCAAATACGGAAGATTTTTGAAATTTGTGAATAAAGCATACATGCTAAGTTTTGGTAATCAGAGGGGGAAGAGCAAATTGTATGATAGATTCTTTATTCATAATTTGCTACCAGCAAGTAGTTGTGTTTTATGTTTTATTGGGGGTGATGTTACAAGTCGTACTTCACTAGTTACTCATGAAAAATTCGTTTGCTAATAAAGGTTAGATTCTAGAATATCAAATGAGAATATATGATGAGAACAGTATGGGGAAGAATTTACTTGGTATATGTAGTAGTAAAATAGTAATTTAATTTATAGTCAAATTACATGAGCTTGGAGACTCACAGAATGATATACAAAGTAAATATAATCTTTCAAACTTCATCTTTGACCATGAAAACATTAGAAACTTTCAAATGTTTTTTTTTTATTCAAAGCCAATTATCCATTGTTTCTATATCCTAGAAATCATATACATTCACTCATTCCATGTATTCATTGACTGTTAATTTCTAGCTTAGCATATGATAATGCTTTGATATTATTGTTTTTCTTTTGAAATATGGTCGAGACTTAGGTTCACTACAGAAAGTGAAAGCCTGTGGGTTTACTCAAGTAAAACTAAGTACATGATGGCATAGCCTGGTAATGCCTTTACTTGTCTGGCCAGTGGTTTGTAGAGATTAAAAAGCATTCCTGGATGTGCCTTTAAGAGTATTTCTAGGTAATTTCAGTTCTTGCTTCAGGGGAGGTAGGGTAATTGATTGTCTTCAGTGTTCTCAGACATCAGTTAATCAGATGTGGATCTAAGAACAAAACACAGAAGTAGCAGGAATTTACCATTCTATCCCACTCTGGAAAGAACGTTCTGCTTCATCACCCTCACCTTTGCGTTAGGAGTGGAGATGGGAGGAATGTCCATAACTGGTAGCTCACAGTGGAGAGGCTGTGGTGTCTGTCTGTCTGTCTATTTCTGTCTTTCTCCTATGTTTCTTTCTCTCTCTCTCTTTCCATATATATGAAGGGTTGCTTCTCTGGAGAACCAAAGGTAATGCATATTCTTATGTAACATGAGCAAGGAATATTAGAAATCTTATGATCATTAAGACTTTTCAATAGAGAATTCATGGATGATAGAAGGAAAACTGTGATATTTCTTGATCAATAAAGACTTTGATTTGACTAGGATTGGTAATCACTCATAATGATGGAGAGACGCTGAAGCATCACATCCAGTTAGACCCTGGATGCCCAGTTCTTTGTCATCCTAGTTGTTCCTTCACAAAATTAAATTTATAAACATTGAGAAATGCTGGATCCCTGAGTCTGAATCTTGCATCTTGCTAGGATTATAACTTGGGCTGATCTGAGCATTCACTTTTCATTTGTAAAATGCTATCCATAATACCAATTTTAAACTTGGTTATTATCAGTAAAGATAATAGATTGAACACCATCAACATGTTGTATGACCCTAGTGGGCCAACAGATAATAGGTTGATATCATTATTGATTCTTAACCCACAGAAATCTACCTTCCAGCCAGTGCACAGCCTATGCCTTGTACTTGATAATGCAGAGATCCTGGTGATGTCTTGTATTTGATATAGAGCCTTATGGTGTTAAGTTTATACTTTGAATAGTTTCTTCATTACTGCAGCACACTATCTTTCCTGGGTGTGGCTGTAAGGAGGAAGTGCAATCAGCATTTGGTCCTCCCAGCAGGGGGGGGGGGCAGCTGCTGAGTCTTTGCTGTCACTGACATTCTCTGATTTGAAATAATTGTCTTTTTGTTCTTTTGCATCATTTCTCATAAGTTAGAAATGATAACATTCTTCTCATAAGAAGATTTTAGGAATAAAACATGAATAATATCAAAATTATGAAGTGTTGACATGCTCAAGATACTTCTAGAAAGAAAATCTGAATTAAAAATGTAAAATGGTATAGCAAAATGAACGGAAACCATTAGTGATGATTAGTATTGATTTATTTTTTATTTTGTGTGTTATGCCTGTGTGTATGTACATGCCCCTCATGTGTGCTTGGGAACTGCAGAGGACAGAAGAAAGATGCTGAATGTCCTAGACCCGGAGTTACAACCAGTTGTGAATTGCCACAAGGGTGCTGGGAACAAAAGTGAGACTCTGCAGTAACAGCCAGTGCCGTTAATTGCTGGGCCATGTATCAGTACACACAAACAAACAGCACTATTTATTACTGCTGTATAAAAATGTAAAATCTGGGGCGGGAAAGCTGGATCAGCTGTTAAAATCACTGACTGTTTTTGCAAAGGACCTGGGTTCAGTTCTCAGCACCCACATGGCAACTAACAGCCATCTGTAGCTCTGATTCTAGAGGATCAAACGCCTTCTGGCTTCCATGGGCATTGTACAACATGGTTACAAATAAAAGCACCCATACACATAAATCAAGATAAAGAAATAAAAAATAATTACAATATAAAATCTAGTGAATTCTTCTTGATAAAAATATTAGGATAACAAGTAACTTGTAAGTCTCTTCATCTTTTCTTTCTAAACTCCTTTGTAACCAAACAGAAAACTGTCTAAAATTTGATATATGGATTCATGTGAATAAAACTAGGAAATAGATAACTTAAGATAATTAATCTATTATAGAAGGAAGGTAAAAATGAGAGTTTTAAATAAATGTATACCACAGGTATTTAAAAAAAAATTTAGGTAGTCTTGCTCCTGGGGACCATTTCTTACTTTTAAAGAAAAAAAATTTTAACAGTTCACTGCATCTCCTTTTAGCATGCCTAGTGGTGAACTACTACAATCTTGGGGGCCTTTTCCATGTTCCAAAGATACTTTTTGATCCAGAAAGTCAGTAGGAAATAAAATTTACTACCAAGGTTATTATTTGCAATAAATGTCTGCTTTCCTACTGTGAAGAACATCAGTTCCTTATGTGGCTCAATTGCTCACAATATATGTGGAAAATGGATCGCAGAAGCATTGTTCTTTGTCAGGATCACGGCTGCCAGCTTTTAAACTTTGAATTTGTTGTTGTTACTTTGCAATCAAATTTAATGTTGTGGCTTTGAAAGAGTGCAGGATCTCATCTAGTTGTTTGGAGTTTGACATTGTTTTCCAAGTGTCAAGAGGTAGCTAAAATTCCTAAGGGCTTAAAAATAATTCTGGAACAGAAGTGTGCACCCTAGGGACATGATTATCTTTGTGTGCAAGCAATTGTATTTTCAACACAATTAGCTGCCTAACCGTGTGACTAAACTTTTCTATGTATTTGCACATATAAGTAATTAGAACAGAATTAAAGTCTGAAGAGCTTTCACTGTCTTCGCTTTCCCCCTGGGAGCAAACATAACAGCATATATTGAAACTGATTCCGCTATAAAATTATCTATTGAATGGACTATGCATAAATAACATGGAAAAGGATAATTTTTCACTTTCTGGATAAAAATACAGAGATAATAAAGACTATGAATAAACATGACAGAATTGTAGCAGTCTGATAGCAACATTTCTGTCTGATGCCCCCCTTTAACACATCTGTGAATTCATAGTACATACATTAATATGAGTTTAGAAATATTTAACAAATGCTAACAATTATTAACCATTATATTTTGTATTTGTTTATAGTTTTCATTTAAATTTTTTAACCTTTAAGATGCTGTGTCCAAAATTTAAGAGGCATTTTAATTGCACCAACTTTTTAAATAAACTTATTTATTGTATTTATTTTATGTGAATGAGTGTTTCTCCTGTGTGCATGTGAACGCACCCATGAGTGCAGTGCCTGTGGAAGACAGAAGAGGGTGACAGATCTCCTGGAAATGGAGTTATAGACAGTTGTTAGCAGCCCTGAGGGTGCTGGGAATTCAACCCCGGTCCTCTGCAAGAGCAGTCACAGTTCTTAACTGATGAGCCATCTCTACAGCCCCCTGTATCAAGTTTTATATGATTCCTTATATCCTTTTTCTTGACTTTGGACATAACCAAATATAAAATTCAGTGCCTTGCTTATTTTACTCTTCAGTTGTTCCTTGTTTAGTCATTTTACTTTTTTTGAGACAAGTTGTCATTATGTATCCCAGACTGAGCTGGAACTCACTTAGAGCCATCATCCCCTGTCTCCTGAGTGCTGGAATTAAATCATGGGCTGCCATGTCTTATTATTCTATTATACTTTTTAAACTCTTTAGAGATGAATTTGGCCTTGATATGAATCCTGCAGGTAGAGACCACCTATGCCAGACATGAAGCTGATATCATTGTTTTAGGGTGTGTCTAAGCAAGGGTAAATATCTTTGTAAGAAAAGAGTGAGGTGCAGCAAGTAAATCAAGTTTCACCTTCTTCATATCACTCATCCTGCTGCTGTTGGAAGCAAATCTGTAAGGGCTTTGTACTGTATGGGAAAGTGTCTCCACTCACAATGTGGCCTACATCCCCACTTCACTTTCCAAATCATAAGATATAATACATTTGTTTATTTTGAAGACTGAGCTTGTTAACCTTATAAGATTCTAATTTAACTCTGCAAAATTTAAATCAATTAATTAAAAAAATTGTAGGCATTTAATAGTGTAAATCTATTTTTACCCTAGTCATTTTCTGAAGGTGGATCTGTTCATGCACACCTACATGTGATTTTGACTAATAAGACTGTCCAGTCCAACAAAATAATCATTTAAATTCAGATATCTCAAAATGTACAATCGAACTTATACTCCCTTTCACTCTGAACTAGGTGATTTTCATTTAAAAATGGGCATAAATTTTGCTTAAACAGATGACTCAGTCTTAGATTAAATGATCTCTGTTAGCAGGACCAAATTTATTGCCCACAGGAGTCCATGTGACCAAAAAACTTAGAGTGCAGAAGTCAGTCTTTGATCAGAGATCAAGTTATGACAGTACAGTTTGTAGGAAAGATATGGAATAATGTAAGACTTCTTCAGAGCCTCTTTTCACATCTTCATTATCCACATCTGGAATCAGCCGGGTTGTCCATCTGCAGATGAATGAATGGAGAAAATAATTTATAGATACACAGTGGGGTTTGGTTCAGCTCTGAAGAATAACAGTCATTCTAGTTATAGGAAAATAAATGGAACTTTGGGTTATCATGTCCAATGAAAAAATCTAGCTACAGAAAGTCAAAAATCATACTGCCCACTCTCATGGAGAATCCAGATTTTAACATATATGCATATGTATTATTTAATGTATATATATATATGCATATATATTGCAAATGACACACAAATAGTAGGACTATGTGGAACGCGGGTGGGGTAGTGGATTGGGGAGACTGAACAAGAGAAGCACAGGAGCTTGTTATTCAGGCACGGGATACACATGTTAAAAGTTTGTAGAACTTGTTGTATACTATTAATGCACAGTAATAATGGAAGAAAAACATACAGAAAGCAACTACTAAGAAATCTTAAAAATTAGAGACAGAAATCCCCACAACTTACCATATTTATTTATCTGCTTTCTATCCTTTCATGAGACAGTCCTTCTATTTTCCAAATATTTTCTAAAGCCTTGTACCATTGAAGGGGCTTGAGGACATTTCTTTTAATTTATTCTATCCACAAAATAGAGAAAAAGACTGTCAATACTGAAGGAAAAGAAACCATTACATACGGCAGAGGCTTGATTGCTATTAGTGAATTTCCACATTAGACTTGCGCATCCCTTTTTTGATTTAATGTTTGTTTTTTGTTTGTTTTTGTTTTTGTTTTGCTACCATGGAATCAATAGCTCCTCCAGACCTTTCTGGAACAAAATGTTGATCCCTCCTGAGTAGTACAGTGTCCACAAATCCAGCTAACCTGTGTCCTCTCCCCCGGAGATCACCAAGGCTTCCCATCTTTATTTGGGCTTTCCTTTCTGTATTCAATGAGAAAGTGGCTCAAATTTCAATTCAATGAGAAAGTGGCTCAAATGTCAGCTTATAAAACTTTGATCACTGTGTATCTTTTTATTTGATTAGGAAATATTTTGTTAAACCACAATCATTACCATGGTTCGCATGCTTAAATGTGTCAGATAAAGGCTCAGCTCAGTTCTACCATAACTCCTTTTAAATCTTTCTATCTAGTTAAGCACGATGATATACTAATCAAAACAAAGTGAAGACCAATAGTGTATACCAGGTGAACTGATGGCTGTGCAAACCACCTCCTCACCACAATGTGCATGCAGACTGCAAATCAAGTCTTAAACATAATATCGATGGTGAGAGACATTTGGTTTGAATTCTGGAACAGATATTGGCTGGCCATTTAATTTATTGAGAAACTAGTTTGTAGTTAGTTCTTGCAGCTGTTGAAATTTTCTGCATCTCCTCTACCATTAAAAATAAATACGTTAAAAATAAGAAGCCCTGTGGTTGGTCTGTTTCTTCAGAGGCTTTTTTTTTTTTTTTTTTTTTTTTTTGTGGTAGATTTAAAGCAGCAAGGATCAGGTTACTCTTAAGTAAATTAACACCTAGACTATTTTGACAAATTCTGGGCTTATTTAAGGGAATAAATCTGGAAGTAGGATGAGGGAAATTCAGGAAATAGAAGTAACCTCAGACTTACAAGAGTACACCTCAGATTATTTGTAATACCATGAGAAACTTGAGGTTGGAAAATGGATCTCTGTGCCCTAATGTGGACAAGACTTGGTGTCTCTAAAATAAATGGAATATAACATATCAGTGGGTTCTCTCTCTCTCTCTCTCTCTCTCTCTCTCTCTCTCTCTCTCTCTCTCTCATATCTCTCTCTCTCTCTCTCTCTCTCTCTCTGTGTGCGTGTGTGTGCGTGTGTGTGTGTGTGTGTGCGTGTGTGTGTGTGTGTGTGTGTGTGTGTGTGTGTGTGTGTGTATGATTTACCATTATGTTTTTGAACAAAAAAAAAATCTCCTTTCCTGAATTCAGCCCCGAAGTGGTGGTGGCTGTGTGTGTTCAGCAGGATTCTCTTCCTCCCTAGTCGCTTAGAACTGGGGGGCATCTTCTGATAAATGTGTCTCCCCCGAGGAACTGTTCTTTCTCTGTTATTTGGTCTTTGTAAGGTTTCATAGAATTTCTTCTCTGCTTCACCTTTCAGCCAAGGACTCAGGAAACTCGAATGGAAATTTCTGGAACTCTTTTTCTACACAGCTCTGTCCTTGATTGTTACTGCCTTGCAAAGCCTCGTTATTTCAACTCTCCCCACTTAGTTTTGTTCTCTTTGTCTTCAGTTCACTGACTGGAAAGCTTTGCTTGGGTTTCTTCTGCCAGTGTGTAGGTGTGAGAGAGTGCCCCTAGGCAAAACTCCAGGGCCACCCTCGAATGCTTCTGGCTTGCTACATTCCACCTCGGAAAGGCTGTCCTCTACTGTCTCTTTTCCAGTGCAAACAGCTGCTTCATATATTTCTCTTTGTATGTTTTCTAGGAGTTTATGGAGACTGATTATTCTGAAAGCGAAAATCAGAGGGAGATAAGGAGGGAAGAAGAGCAGAGGGAGGGAGGGAGGGAGGGAGGGAGAGAGAGAGAGAATATAAGAAATCATAAAGACAACTGATTAACTGATTTCTGGGCAGAGCTCTTCAGTGACTTCACACTGCACGTGGAAATGACCCAGTGTGCTCTGTGGTCAATTCTGGGTTCTGGGCATGTGCTGGGACCTGTCTACCAGCAGAGCTTCCTCTCTACCACTGCACTTTCCCCATTTAACTACATATTCTCTGATCCAGAATTCCAGGCTCTGTGCATATCTGATAAGAAGACCATCCCAGCTCCCTGTGCTGCTGTCAGGACACCTCTCCACCACTCTCCAAATTTCCTATGAAGTAATTAATTAGCATATAAATTTCCATTTAACAGACACTTCCATGGTGACACCTCGAGGTCTGGTCACTAGACAGGCTCCTCTTATCTCGTTCTCATAGAAGCTGCATTCAGGTTTTCATGTGACTGTCGTATTTCTCTATTTCTTGTTATCAGAAGCTATGCTTCTGATCTACGCTGTCTTTATAAGGATATTCGGGTCAGATTTTCTTCTTCTTGGAAGTAACTCCAACGTTGTGCAGAATAATACAAGCAAATGTGACCTAATGGGAACAGGAAAGATACCAAATTAGGAAAGGGATACTTGCACTTTCAAGGCACAGTGAGAAGTGAACAGATCATTGCAGTTCAGAGATGTTTTATCCTAGAAAGTTCTCCAAATACGTTCCTGGATGATAGAACCATTTTTCTACATATCTAGGATTGGAGCCTGTTACCTGAATTTTAATAAGCTCTATACTTGTGTATGAATACCAATAGTACAGAACTTTCAGAGACAGTGAGATTACTCTCATGTCATCATAAAAACATTCCAACATCAGAATGCTGGTACATAGGGAAGACCTAGAAACATGGAATTAAATCTCCTGTAGAGGCAGAGATATGAGCAGTGAGGAAATGCATGTGTCTTCTGGTTCCCTGACAGGAAGCTCAGTATCCATAGCTGAGAGTAATCAGTCTGAAACTAAGAGACCATAACAATCAGTCTGTACTGACAGAACACAAGCATAGGGGACCAATCGCATGGTAGCAGGGACCCCCACAAAAGTAGAGAGGTTGCCCTTAGCTATCAGGAATAGAGAATATCCACTGTATTTTCCAGAAAATCTGTATTCCACATGACTTATACACATACACACACTTAGCAGCTGCAGCAGCTGCACATGAAAGTGACTTTATTTAGCTGAATTTCCTAGATATTCATGGTTCACTTGGTTGATCTAGGAAAAAAGAGAAAGGCAGAAGCTCATACCCTACTGGGTCAGCTGCCAAACCAGTCTCATTATTAGGATAAATGCTTTTTATGAGGTGGTGGGTCCACACGTGAGCTTTAAGCTTTCTCTTTCATGTTTCTTTAAGGCTTTATATTCAGTATGTAGTAATTAATTAATATCAAACTTTACAAAATGAAAGAATTGGTGATCAGTCTTCCTGCATTTTTATTTAATAAAAATTTGTAAGCTTTTAGAGATCACTCTTATAACCACTTCTAATAAACTGGAAATTATGCAGAAATGACAAAATTTGACTAAGCTTAGATTTAAGGAATAATGTTATTGAAAGGCATATGTTGGACAGAGTCTGGCCCACTGAGTATTCTTAGAAGTATCATCCTTTCTCCTTACTTTAATGAATTAAATATTTTAAATATTCTCAACATCACTTCGTACAAATTAGTTATTTTACTGTCAAACTAATCATCAGAGTCTGATTAAATATTTCCTTTCATATACACATTACTACCTGAAATAAATGCAGTGGTAGTTTGAAGGTTCTACAAAATAGAACTTGTCTGCTTTGTGGTTCAGTGTGCGTTTGATGAACTTCTTATTATGACTTTTATGATCACTGTTTCTGTTACTGATTCTCTTAAGTGAAAGTTTTACCTCATTATTCTTACTCTGTAGTTTGTAAGAGACCTTTGCAGGTTTGGACTATACAGATAACAAGGTAAATATCTATTAACTCTTCATACAATGATAAACTGCTAACTGGAAAACTGAAGCATGAATTAGTTGTTGAGAAAAATGGTTGTCATGTTAAGATGAAGGGACTAACAGCCTCGGAGTCTCTTTCAAAGGCCACCTTAAGCGTGTCACTTATTGCCCTCCTTGACTAGATTTTTATCATCTTGTTGGGCTTTGCTTTTCCAGTTCTTAGACAGATACAGTTGTAATCTTTCTTCTGAGGATGAAATATTAAAGAATCAGCTCTTTGTAGCTCAGAATCTCTTAAGAAGACTTCTTTAATGTATATTTATCAACTTAACCTTACTCTACAGCATCCAGCTTGATCAGTAAGCAGGATAGTAATACATTTTAAGATATAAAGAACTTGCAAGTGTACATGAAAGCAGTCCACATTTTTATCAACATGGAGATCATAGTGTTAAAACACACACAGAGGAGAATGCAAGCTTTAGCTCTCGGTCGCTTAAAACCCTGCCTCCCTGATTTGTGCTATTCATTGCAATTTTACATCTTCATAAATCAGGTGTACAACCTGCCTTGCCTACTGCATAATTATTATAGAAATTAGAGATAGAGCAGATGAAATCCTTGAACAACTATGACCCATAGTTTATACCTAAAATCAAGTGATTGTTATTATTAAGGCTTTTTTATTTTTTTATATGCTAATTTAGACCGTTTTTGCCCTTGTTCACCTAATAATAGTAAGGACAGAACTTCTGTGACTCCACTCTGGAGTCCATCATAGTTGATTTGTCCAGAAGCAATTCAGTAGGTCATATACCTGAACTCCTTGGCCACACCCTCCCATCTGAAGCATCAGCTTTTATCTGCTCCCGTCAATGAAAATACCATAAGCTCAAAGGACCTGTTGGCCATGGATTTAAAGTTCCTGAAGCTTTGACCCCCCTGAGCCTATGGCATCTTTACATTCCTTCTTCTCTCTCTAACCACCCCATCTCTCATACCTACTACCAGATCGGAATAGAAATCAGGGAATACGTAAAAACACTGCTGTAAAGGTCAGGAAATATTATGACAGGGCAGGCATGTATAGCAAGTTGCCCTAGCCCTAACTCCCATAGTGAGATGTAGGAATTCGTAAGATTCAGAGATTTTGCTGAATGGGGATAGGAGATGGGAGAGGAGAAAACCAACCTGGTAGCAGGCAAGAAAATCAGGAATGCCTTGTGGATATTAAGCAGACGCTTTACAGATAGGAGAGAACTATGAAATAAGAAAAGTTCATTTGAATTAATTAGATGAAAATAATTATAATTACAACCATTATTAAAATGGCTTGCCTAGGGCTAATTACCATATGTAAAAGCTCTTAGGCATGTCCTTAATAGTGATATGTAGCGGCTTTGTGTGGTTGCTGTTTTACTGTTTTATATAATTACAACAGGAAACTGTATTCAGCTATGCTTCAACTGCTACTGTCCAAGGAGCAATTCATTTACCCCTAACTGGAATTGATTATATAGAACATGCCTTTTAAAAGGTCTTCTAATACACCTAAACAGAACCCAGAAGGTGGAAGAGGTCAAAAGCCTAGCCCTTAAACTGCACAGAAAATACGACAATAAAGTGAACAAGAGTTTTTCCTCATTATTTTTTTGTAAATTTTTATTGATCTTTTGTGTATTTCATAAATAATATTTAACCATCTTTATAATTGGCACCCTCCCATTCCTCTGCTACTCGAATTCATGTGTTCTGTCATTTGTTTTAAGGCCTATCAAATGAAGTTAGTGTCCCCAGATGTCCTTCAGTACAAGTTCATCCACTAGGGTCTAAGTCAACCTATCTAGCGTCCCGCCCTTTAAGAAGATCAGCTCTTCCTCACCTCAAAGTAATCAGCTACCAACAATTCTTCAGTTAAGATTCAGGCCTGCTGTCTATTTCCACAGTTCTGTGCTGAGTTTTTGTCCGCTTGAATTTGCTTGGGTTTTGAGCATGCTGACATTATTACCATAAGTTCATATGGACAAGGTCCCAGAAGCCTATAAGACTCTAATTCCACATGGTCATGCACCTCTTCTCTAACAATCTTCCCATCCCCTCTTCCACAATGGTCCCTGAGCCCTGGTGAGTGTGGTTGAATATAGGAGTCCTGTCCACGAACCCACACCATGCAGACTCATGCTCTCGACTCTTTGGCCATTTGTGATCTTCTGTGTTCCTGGCCCTCTGTTGCATGAGGGAGCTTTATTGATGAGAGTTGATAGATTCATTAGTGTTCTCTTTAACCCTGTTCCAGTTTCCGTGAACCTTAGGTCTAAAACTTGCATTGTAGATGTGTCACTTAGACTTGGACGCTAATTGCAATGTTTTATGCACATAGAGAGCTGATGTAGAAATCTCCACAGACAGAGGGCTGGCTGAACTTATGTTAAATGAGTTTGCATGTGTGTGCAGGTGAACACGAGTGTACATATGTGTGCATACATGTGAGGATACCCTCCACCATCCTTCTCAGTGATGCCGTCTGTATCTGTTGAGGAGATCCTGGAGACTGTCTTGTCAATAAACTGCAGGGCTCCTTTGGTGTCTGGTTTCTACTTCTCAGCACTGGAAGTACAGGTGTGCTCCCTCACGCCCAGCATTATGCAGGTTTTGCGGACTGAACTCTGAAAGCAAGGCAAATCCTTTAGGGAGTAAGCATGCTTGTGACATTACCATGTGTCTAGCCTATAACTGTGTGTTGTCCTTACTGACTGAACATAAACCCACACATAGCAGGGTGCTGGTAGGGCCTGCTGGTCAAGGCCCAGTTACTGTGTTACATGAAATAAAGAATGAGCAGTATCCATGAGCAGAGTGCTGCCGTGGATAACACATTTGACTAAAGATCAGAATTAAAATATTATGCTACTGTTAAGAACTTAATTCTACTTTCCCTTCAGATTACTGCTGTGAACTCTAAATGAGGAGGACTTAGTTTGTGTGCCTAGCTGTAGGCTGCACCCCCTTCTGGTTCCCGCACTGATGGTGATATTCTGATGATAAGGGGTTTAGCCACACAGGCTTTTGAAGTTTATCTGATCCATTGTGCCTTATATTCCCCTTTGATTCTCCTGAATATTTGCTCGCCACTTTTGGGTATTGCAACTTGTCATACAGGGAACTTCTTAAAACCTAAAATGCCAGTAAGAAGAATAAATGCTTTGATGTTTGTCATTCTCTTCATCAAGACAATTTTGGATGTAGCTATGTGTTTGGTATGGGGTCCCCAACGACTGTTGAACTCTTTAGGATCTATAGCATACACCCTACTTTGCATACCTGTGCATAGTTTTCTGCCTTAGGTAGGCCTGCAGTTACCTGGTCCAGTTATGCTGGCAGTTCACTCTTTCTATGCTATGTTTCTGAGACCATCATTCTTGAAAAAGTGAGTTAATTCTAACTGTGCAAGAAAATTGAATGTAAATCAGTTTCAATATCTGACTGGAATATGGCCTGACTGGAATATGTAGAAATGAGTATATTTTCCTTTCAGGATACTCTGTCCAGGTTAAGGGAAAAGGTGTCATGATGGACCAGATGGTATTTGAAACTGAATTTAGCCTACCATAGATTTGGAGGGAATCTGTGCCAAAAGTGAAACCACACTTGGTAGAATTACTCAGTTTGCAGAGAAATTATTACTCATAGTTGTTCAAAGAAAGACCATTTATTAAAATAGGCAAGGTTACAGAGATGGGTGGTGGTTGAATGCTGAGGTAAATTTAGTGTTAGAAGATATAGTCTCTGTCAATACAGTGCTGGGCAAATCAGCCTCCTTGGTCTTTAGATTTCTTCTCTTTCTGTTAATAATAGTAACCCTGGGGCTTCAGAGATGGCTCAGCAGTTAAGAGCACTGGCTGTTCTTCCAGAAGACCCTGGTTCAAGTCCCAGCACTCACATGGCTCCTGAGGACTGTTTGTAACTCCAGTTTCAGGGGATCTGACACCCTCTTCTGTCCTCTGTGGACATTGCATGAAAGGGTACATTTACATACATATAGGCAATAAACTCATAGACATGAAAATAAATAAATCAAAAGAAAAAATAATAGTAACCATAGGCCTAAAACTGTGAAACTCACAGGGCAGTGACTGTTTTACACATTGGAAACTGATCAACTCATGAAAAATAGCATTAAAGTTTAACATTTGAAGTTTGCATGAGAGAAATGGAAATAGTATTCTTTTGAAAAGAATTTGTTGATGACACGTTGGGATATTTTTTTGTCCCTAAATTCCACATGTATAAAAGGTTGTAATGTAACCTTCAAAGAGGAAATCTTGAACACCTGAAACAAGTAAATGGTATTAATTCCAGCCTTTTTTCTCCTGTCACACTGATAGACATATTCTGCACAGTGTGTGAAAACCCAGGGAGAATTTTATCTGAGAACTAAATATAGTTTTTGGTCTCAATTAATAGTAAGAAATATTCATAAACTTGAACCTTCGAACTGAAATTTCCTGTGAAATGCATGTGTAAGCGCAGAGCATTTACGTAAAATAGATCTCCTTGTTCTCCAAGAATGACAGCCATTTTACTATCGAAAAAACTAGGATTGGTACATGCATCTTTAAATCCAGCATGCGAGAGAGGCAGAGGCAGGCAGATCTCCCTGAAATTGAGGCTAGTTTGGTCTACAGAGTGAGTTCCAGGCCAGCTGAGTCAGCAACACATTCTATATCAACACCCTAAACCCCCACCCCAAAGAAAAAGAAAACAAAAGTAAGATATATTTTTAAAAATACTTCTCTTATATTAAATAAGAATATGTGCCAAATACAGACAGGCAATACACTCACACATATAATATAAAAAGAATATTTTAAAAAATAATTAGCAAAGCATTGAATTTTAAGACTAAAAGAATCTAATTCATGATCAGATTAAGTGAGTGTGGTAGTTTAAAATGAATATATATGAATATGAAGGACCTACTGTGATCATTTGACTTCTCTCTGGAACCATTAAAATGTTTTTCATAAAACATTGTCTGATGGACGAGGTACCTTAAATTTTTATTTACAAGAAAATGCAAATAAGTGCAGGGTGTTTAAGCAGAAAACCCTGCCACCTGCAGTATAAACAAAGGTGTGATGTAGACCTTGGGCTTCGTGGAAACTCTTCTCGAATGAGACTGTGGTCCTGTGGATCAGAGTGAAGCCAGGGACCCAATGACCCTGTGTGCCCATTCACCCAAGGCGGGAGTGCCCAGCCCATCCACCCCAGCAGAGAGGAGCAGAACAAGGAAGCTCAGTTCCAGCTAGGGAAGCTTATATACAGCACCGATGGTTTCCTTCTGTGTGTCTGTAAAGGACATGCTTCTGGCAAAGTCACAAGACAAATGTCCAGAAAATGGACTGGAAACGAAGCCCAGGTTTTCAATTCAGTGCACTGCATGAAGCCAGGTCTTCAGTTTAATGCACTGCAGCCCCTTTGATCTTATGAAATTCAGAACCAGCCTCACAGTTAGAAAATGGAAATCAACATTGAGCAAGCTTCATTTATTTGAATCCTAAGTCAAATTAAAGTGTAGTTTTTGTCTGTTTAAGGGAAAAAATCTAATGAGAAAAATAGCACTCTGAATGTAAGATGTAAAGTGTTCATCTCAGAATGAATGAATTTCAAAGATGATCAGAGCTGATTATTTATTTTAAGATCAGGTCATAATATTGCGTAAAGATATTTGTAGGGGGCTGGCAAGATGGCTCAGTGGGTTAAGAGACTTGCCACCAAGGCCGTGGATTCAGTTTAATCTCAGGGGACCACATGGTACAAGAGAAGAGTCAGCTCTCACAGTTTGTACTCTGACCTTTATATCAGTGTCGTGGTACGTGTGCATGTGCATGCATGCAACATATACTCACACACTAAATGAATCAATGTAATAAAATATCTGTAGAATCATGACTAAAATATTACTCACCTGAGGGATAACTTTTAGTATATACTCATTTAAAATAGTTAATTTTCACACACATTTTAAAATTTTTCGCATGTGTGGTCATGTGTGTTTGAGAGTGCAGGTACAGACATGTGCACATGGAGGTGAAGATCAGAGGATTGCCTTGGATAAATTCCTTATGAGCCATCCGCCTTTGGTTTGGGCTGGGGGGATACAAGTTCTCTCACTGGCCATGAAATTGCCATTTAGGCTAAGCTAACTGGCCATAGAATCGCAGGACTCTGAATGTGTCTACCTTCTCAGTACTGGGATTACAAGAACATTTAACCACATTGACTTGTTTATATGTAGATTCTGGGGTCAAACTCTGGATGTTGTTTTTGTAAGACTTGCTGGTACTTTATATGCTGAGCTGTGGCCCCAGACCCCAAATTTGCATATATTATTTTTCAGATAGTAATAATAAAACTAATCTCATACCTTAAGACTTTTTTATATCACAAGAGAATGTATACATCAGAGTGTATTCAGTTAGGAGCATGTAAAAAATTAACATGGCCTTTTTATATGGCAAGTTGCTTCATATGCTTATCCTGTTCTGTCTGCACATTTTATGCAGCATCAGATGTTGTTCCTTATATATAAGCTGAAAATATTTAAAAGTAATTAGGATTAGATTAATAGGTAAAGATGCTTACACCCATGGCTGGCATGTGTATGCTCAGTAATTGTTAGTCATGTGCATATACAATGATATTTATCAATTATTCAAATTATAAATTTTATTTGTCATAGAGGTGTGTTTTTATTTGTCTATGTATATTACAAATGTGCATTTGGTTACATAAAGTAGTTACAGAGGATCAACTAATTAGCCTTTTTTTTTTTTTTTTTTTGAGACAGGGTCCCACTATGTAGCCCTAGCTGGCCTAGAACTCACAATACAGATGAGGCTATCCTGCAACACAAAGATCGATCAATGTCTGTCTCTGCCTCCTAAGTTCTGAAATGAAAGGGGTACACAGCCATGCCCACCCCATTAGCATTTCCTACCAGCCCTGCGTATAAAGCTTTCTTAAGCCTCTTACCTTTAGAATTAAGATTGTTCATCCTGTGAATGTTAAAATGCCCTTTTGTATACCGTTTCCAGACACATCCACAGCCTGTCTCTATTATGTTTTTAACTTCACTACGTCCCTTGAAGCACACATTGCTCTCTTTCAGCCAAGGGCAGAGAAGCACACAGTTTGCAGAGTGTAAATATTCGACAGTCATTGTGGTGAGGTGATTTTACAGCAGTCTTTCCATTTTACCCTTGCATATGCTGGTATGAAATCATGAGTTTTTCCTTTTAAATCTTATTTGATTATTAAGTGGAGGCAGTAGGGCTTAGTAAGAAAACAATAGATTAAGCACAGCCATAAATTCTAATCCTGGCATCATCACAGATTCACTTGAAGCCCTCTGTACTGCAGCATGAAGCACACTGCCGAGAAGCCTGGGTGGCCGAAGCTACCATTTACTTGTCCATGTGAGCAATAACCTGAGTTGTGGTAAACTGATGGACAGTAGAGAAACAGAAGCCTCAGAACGTCTAGAAACCTTACTGAATGTCTCGTTAAACTGCTTGCTTTGCAAGAAAGAGGCTGAGTTGGAGGGGAGATGCATGAGTGAATGAAGGTCAGATCATAGAAAACAAAGTCCGGGTAGCTGATGCCACTTTCAGTCTGTCCACCACGGGAGATGGAGGCGGGCACTGAGGAGTGGGGGCTGGTGAAGCAGCCAGGCGTTTTAGGGAGCATTGTTTAAAATCCTACTTACTTGTGTAACTGTTTTAATGTATTATTTAAAAGGTGTAAGCTACTGGGCTAGAGAGATGGCTTGGTGGTTAAGAACACCTGTTGTTCTTACATAGAACCTGAATTTGGTGTCCAGCATCCAACTCAGGTTGTTCACAACTGACTACAATTACAACTCCAGGGAATTTAATGTCCTCTTCCAGCCTCTTTGAATGCCCACATGCCTACTGTACACACACACACACACACACACACACACACACACACACAAATAATAAATAAATAGAAACTGGAAGCTGAGGTTAGAACCTTTATACTTGCCTAATATGTATTAGGTCTTAAATTCAATCACCAGCATCTCAAAATAAATAAACAAACAAACATGTAAAAATGAATAAATAAAGAAATATTTGGTATCATATTTCAATGGAGTGATATTTGACAAGTGACAAATATTAGTTGGGTCAGGATGGGAAGAGGCCTAAATCTGGATGCTCTTAATGAATATTCTTGTTGAGATTCAGGATCCATGAAACTTAGAGCTATCAGCTTTGTAGAATAAAAAAAAATGAGTCAATTGCAAAGTGTAAGAGAGAGAGTTCATCTTTATTAAATGTTATTAAACACTTTATTGTGTGTTCATTATTTTACCATTTCTTTTAAAGGGTAAGACCAGGGCTGCAGGCATGGGCTAGTGGATAAGAGTGTTCTTCCAGAGGACCTGAGCTCAGTTCCTAGGACCTGTATCAGGCAACTCACAGCAGCTTGTAATTCCAGCTTCAGGTAATCCAGCACCCTCTTCTGGCCTGTGCTGGCACTGCACACACATCACACACACACACACACAGACACACACACACACACACAGACACACACACACACACCCCAAAATCAAATCTTAATGAGCAAGGCTGTCATTTCCTTTTAAGAGTTAGAGTTGCCTTCAATCACTGTGTATTTCTGGAAGAATCTTTTAACCCACATAGACCTTGAATACCTTATTTGTAAAACAGGCATTTCACAAACAGCTTTAGGAACAAGACGGCTTTAGGAACAGGAAGGCTTCAGCTATGAAAATTCTGAGAAAAGTATATGTCACCATCAGAATTTAAAATTATGAATATATTTTCCATCTGGTTAAGTTTGTAATAATTATATTTTAAGTTAAGGAAATTTTAACATAAATTCACTGAATTTCTTTCAGATGATGAGAAGAATATAATACAACATTGGAGATTTCATAACAATAATTAGCTGACTGCTGTACCTCACAGTTTTCTAGTCTTATCTTTATTGTCTTCTTCTTAAATTGAATATATTGTTAGTGCTGTTTTTCTGAGATAGGGTCTCCCTGCAGCACCAGCTGGCCTGGAACTCGCTGTATGGAACAAGCTGGCCTGGATCTCACAGAGATCTGCCTACCTCTGCCTCCTAGGATTAATGCAGTGCACCACCCCTCCTGACATTAAAATAGCAATCTATAAAAGCAGTTCAAACTGGATATCTCTATAATATGTACCTATATATTATGAAATTAACAAAATGGACGGACCAACATTTCATCAGCCTAGCCATAACATGTTCCCATAGATAGATAACATTTGTCATTCTCAGTTGGATATGTTAATTTCAAGTCCTACTGTATTTCAGAGAGAATGCTGGGACACAAGAAGAAACACTAGTGTGACTATCTTAAACAAGGGTTATGCTATAGTTTCTGGAGTGACTCTTAACAGCCTGTGGCCTGTGTGTTGAAGGCTAAGTCTACCTCCTGGGGTTTTGTTGGAAAGGGAAAGAAGCATTCATACACCGAATCTTGTTAGAAGAAGATAGCCCACTGCGGTAGAATGTCCTTGTTGGGAGCATTGGCTCCTTTCTCTTTGATTCCTAATTACCACCAAGGAGATTGTCTCTTCTGCCATGCTTCCAGCACGATACTCTGTCTTACCACATACCCAAAACAATAGGGCCAAGTGACCATGGACTCAAACATGGGCCAAAATGAGGCTTTTACTTCAAATTATCATTTTAGATATTTTGTTAGATTAACAGCGCTAACAGCAGCTTTTATACCAAAGAAAGAGGGAGGATTGGATTGCCCATCTTATGTAAGTGGGATAGGTCTTCTTAATTGTAGAAATGTTACGGAAAAATCAGGAGACAGGCAGCCAAGTCAGGTAAAGGAGAGTGAGTTAATTCACACAAGCAGGCTGAGATGTGGATACTCTGCAATGGTGCCAGCACGTAGTCATTCTTTTTTAGATTTCATAGTAAATTCCTATATGAGGAATACAAGCAAAAGGGCTACTAGCCCATACATGATAAATAAGAGGTTATAGGTAGCGTCTGGCACCTAACATTTGGTCATAAATGTAGGAATGCAGCAGTCTGGTGATCAAAGATTTCAAGGACTTCAGTTGGGGGTAACGCCAGGAGGTAGGGGAGAGTGCCTGTTTACTCCCCCACCCCAGTTCTTATTTCTTATCTTGGGGCCCTTCCAGGTCCAAAGTTCTTATCAGCCATTCAAAGTCCCTAGCAACCATCCTAAGAGTTCCATTACCATCACATTGCAAGAGTGTTTTATCACCTCTTTGGTATTTTCTATCACGGTATTTTATTGTTTAGTAGTCACTTTCATTTCTCCAACATCTCTTAAAGTTTTTCATTTACTTTCATGAGAATGATTGGTCTTAACATTCTTTTTACTCAATGACTTTTCTGATATTGGTTACTGTCTACCATTATAGGTTGGGAGACATTAACTCTGGTTATAACTCCTGGAATGGATTATAGATAAAGTAGTTTAATTTTAACATTTTTCTCAAATTAGCCAATGAAACACCTGGGATTAATGTTCTGTTTTGAAAGATTATTAGTTTTGATTCATTTTATAATATGTGTAAAGCTATTCAGATGATCCGTTTCTGTGTGTGTGTGAGATTGTGTCTTCTGAAGAATTGTCCCTGACACTTAGGTTTTAATATTTATAGGCATATTTTGTTTATAAAATGTTTTTATTACCTTTTCATATCAATGATATCAATTCTGGTGACTCTTTATTACAATATTAGCATTTGTGTCTCTTTTTCTTAGTTAATCTGGCTACAGTTTATTGATTATATTGATCTTTCAAAGTATCAGGTTTGGGTTTTATTAGTTTTCCTTATTGTTTCAAATCTTTCATTCCCTTTCTTCTGTTTACTCTGGATTTGACTAATTCACCGCCCCCCCCCCCCAGTTTCCTAAACTGGAAGCTTATGTTATTTGTTTTATATCTAATTTCTTTCTTATATAAGAGTTACCTAGGTGCCTTTAAATAGTACAGAGCAAGTATCTTGTGCAAAGGTCATTAATCAGCATCTATCTAAAGTTTTTTATAATTAGACTGGTATTCTGAATTTTAGGGGATAATATCATCCATATGAATTATCCTTTATATCACCTAGTATCAAGAGTCTGTGACATCAGGGTGAGGAGATACCTCATTTGGTAGAGTGCTTAATGCATGAAGCCTTGGGTTACAACCCCAACATGACATAAAACTAAGGATGGTAGTACATACCTATAATCCCAGAATTTGGGAGATAGGGATAGGAGGATTGGAAGTTCAACTCCATTCTCTGTTGTATAGCAAGCCATCAGAGGATAAAAGATACCCCATCTCAGAAAAATAAACATTAGAAAGATCTATGAAGTCAGTAAAACTGAGAATACCAACCTTACCTGTACTGAATGGGATATGTTCTATCCTGTATTTCTTCAGTTTGACACTCCTATTGATCCCTAAACCTCCTTTGGAGTTTTAAAGTGATTTAAGGATTATGGCTCACCATCATCTTGGTAGCAGGAGGATCAGTAGCATTGTATTGAAACTGCTAGCCTACTTTTTAAATAGTTGTAGAGTGGATTTCCAGGCCACGAAATACCCTGGATTTCTTAATGTCTTGCCCATTTTTATTATTTATAGGTAGCATCAATATATGTGCTGTCCCAAAGGAATTTCAGAAATTTTCCCATTTTGCTACACAATTTTGGTTGGATGATAGTTTCATAACCATAATTCTCCATTATTCAGATTTCTTGAGTAAGAACATTACTCTGGGTCTCTCAATCAGCATGCACTGCCTTGACTTTTTACTCTGTTTCCTTTTTATGTTCATTATTAATTTGTGATTCTGTGAAAATTTTCAAAATTGTCTTCTGATTTGTATACTCTATTTCCCTGAAAATAACAGTATTTTTTCACCCAATAGTTTAGATGCCTAGAAAGTACAGGCTTTATACATTGAGAACCAAATGGTTCCCATTCGGTCTCTTTCCCTTCTCAGGGTATAGACTTGTACCATCTTTCCTATGCATTATGTGCTAGAACTAAACTTTAGATTGCCATTTTGTGCAGAGGTCCTTGGCACCAACATCATTGTTGCATCTTAGTGATTTTTTTGTTCTTCATTTCTGAGAAACGATATCCTTCTACAGAGCCCTATGACACAATGCCTTTTAAATATTAATTCAGCTAGTTTTACTGATAGACAAAAACAAAATGTTTACATATGCATATGTGTGTGTCATGTATGTCTAATGCCTATATACATTGTGCAGTGTTTTCATCATGTTAAATACATCTGTCTCCTCAAACGTTTACCATCCATTCATGGTGAAAGCATTGAAAGTCCTTTCTTCCACCCCTTTTGAACATGCGGAACATTGTCAGTATCCTCTTTCACTCCTTTGGAGTAGACAGAACATGGTCAGTACCCGGATCTCAGAGATGCTATTGCTCCTGACTGAGACTTAGTGCTTATTCCCCACCACCCACATCCAACTCCTCAGCACAGCTCCAGCCTATTGTAGGTAGCCATTGTATTGATACAATGTGTATGGGGTCAGTGAGAAAACGTATTTGGCATCTATGTGAAATGGAGTCTTTGCTGACTTAATATAAGGGTTTATTTGTCTTAATATAATTTATCTGCCATTCCATCTATGTCATCACAAATGAAAATATTTCATCTCCTCCTCACTGGCTAAAACATAAGACGTAGTGCCCAGGTAAACCCATCCACTGTGTCAGTTCATCTGTTCATAGACCTTGAAGGTTGCTTCTTGCCAGTGTTAATAGTGCTATTGTGAAGGTGCTAATTCTAATTTTCTTTCTGTTGCTGTGATAAAACAATGACCAAGAGCAACATGGGGAGGAAAGGATTTATTTCCTCATAGACGTCCAGGTCACAGTTCACCACCGAGAGAACCAAGGCAGGAAGGAAGAAGCTGAGGCAGAGCCAGGAGGAGCACTTCTTATTGGCTTGCCTACTGGGGCTTGCTCAGCTGCTTTCCTTACACAACACAGGCCCAGTGACCCAGGAATGGCGCCACTCACAGTGGACTGGACGCTCCTGCATTAATTATCAGTCACAAAAATACCTCATAGATATGCCCATGGGCCTGTCCAGTGCTGGAAATTCTTCAAATATGGTTGTTCTCCCTTTCCAAATTTCTCTAGTATGTGTCAAGTTGACCAGAACTAGCCAGCTCAAAAGATACTGCAGTGTCTCTGCAACGCATTGGTTTCATTTCTGAATGAAATGGGGCTGTGCTAAAATGTGGGGTTGCTGGATCGTATGGCAGCCATATATGTAGTATGAACAACATTCACACTGATTTCTTTGGTAGCTGTACTAAGTTACATTCCCACCAATGATGACAGAGAATTCCACTAATCTGCACATCCTGACTAGGGTTTGATACCTTTTGCTTTCTTTTTGTTCAAAGCCATTCTTACTGAAATGTCATGATATCTTCATGTATGCTTTTTAAAATTTATTGATTAAATTGATGACTGCTGGACTAGGCATTGAACAAAGGACACTATGCATGATGATAGACAAGAGTTCTACCTCCAATTAATCTTCTATTTCCCTCATTGTGTTTGATTTGCATTGTGTAGTAATTAGTTATGCTGAGCATGTTTTCATAGGCTTGCTTATTAATAATGAATATTCTGGGAAATGTCTATTTAGGTCTGTTGCCAATTCTAAAATTGAGGTTTTATTTTTTTTTTTAATTTTTGCTGCTGAGATTTAAAAATTTTATGTTGGATTTCACACCCTGTCAGATACTTAGTTTTAAAATATTTCCTTGTGTTCACTAGGAATGTTTCCTTTACTTTGCAGAAGACTTTTAGACTGTTATACCTCCTTTTGTCAAGTTTTAGTTTTGTTTCCTATCCTTTCAGCACCTTGATCAAAATCTTCTTGCCCATTTCAGTGTTCTGAGCTTTAGCTCTCCTTCAAGTAATATCACAGTCTTACATTTAAGTGTGTGATCCATCAGAGTTTATTTTTTTATTTTGTAGCTTGTGAAATATGGCCATCTAGTTTTATTCTTCAGTGTATGAATATCCATTTTCACAATGTTTCTTATTAAAATAACTGTTTTTCCTCCAATTCATATTTTTAGCCCCTTTCTTAAAAATAAGTTGTCTGAGGCCAGGCATGGTAGTGCATGTCTTTATTCCCAGCACTGGGGCGGTAGAAGCAGATAGGTCTCTGTGAGATCAAGTCCCGTCTGGTCTCCATAGCCAGTTCCATGTCAGCTGGGCCTACAGTGAGACCCTGTCCCATAAAACATAGTCTAAATATACATCATTTATAATCTCTGTCTACAACTGCTATTGAAAAAGAGAAGGTGTGATGTCCATTTGGCTTTAAGAGCAATAGGCCTTTACATTCTCCCCCCCCCAAAAAATATCCAAAGAGAAGGAAGGGTGGTGTTGTAAAAGAAAGCTCAGGACCTAGAGCAAGGATAGCAGATTCTGAAAGGGAATTTTAAGAAGTAGCTACCGAAGCTACTGTATCCCACCTTTTGCTCTCTGATGATCTTCTGTAGGGGTGGATGCAGGAGTATGTGGAAACACATCGAATGCATGGCTAAGACATAAACAGCAAAGAGAATTTCATTATTTTATTTCAGTGTAACTTTCTTTTGCTTATCTCGTGATATTTCTGAAACGTTGCTTTGAAACTGTGGCTAACTTTACTATTACTAAATTCCCTGTGTCTCACCAAAAGTCCCATTTGAGTTATTGCCTGTTTTCAAATTGAGAGTGTACATAGAGACGTATCTGCAGGTGTCTGCCCTCTGTAACCTGGCTGCTTTGGAAATGCCCTCCTTTTTTGTGAGAAAAATATTAGGAGTTTTGGAACACGTTTCAGGTAGTGAACACTTATGACACCACTGCTTCGTTAGTGACATCTGCTTTACTAACAATGAACCACACAGGAAGAGAGAGCCTCCTAACAAAGTTAATTAAATGTTTAGTTCATTGAAAATTCTGGAAACTGGCTACCGTGGAAATGCACCGTGTGCTGTCAGGCTTGCTCCTTTGCCTGACACTTGAAATCCACAGTGAAGACCCCTGGTATATTTATCAGATTTTGCCTTACATACACGTGTACACAGTCACCCTTTGAGTCCATCCTTGCAAGCTAGAGCTGGGTGCTCAAAGACCAGGGGTTTAAGCATGACAGAATTTGGATGAGAATCACAATCCTCTGCCACATAAATCAGTGAGTCTCATTGCTCCAAATGGTTATTTGTAAAGTCACCTTCATCCCCTTTCTGTCTATCGGGAAGAAATGAGAACATGCAGCAGGAGAGAAATTCATACTTTTGAGAAGAAAATATGCCAGCTCTTAGAACAATGCCTTTAGCAAATGAGTAGCAGCTGCCATCTGTCAGCTCTCTGTTCCTAGGTGGCCTGACATGATCGTGCCTTCTATTCTAGAAGTTCACATTGAAAAAAGAAAGTTAAGAAAATTATTAATCACTTGATAATCACTTGATGAAATAATTATTAAAGAAGCCAAACATTAGCTTTGAGAAATATGCTTGTAACGCATCCTTCAAATTCCTCATGACTCTCTTTAGAATTTCTGCCTTATGATAGACTTCTTACGAGCTAATCGTGGGTGCACACATGAGATCAGATATGTCACTGATCAGAATTCCTTTCTTTGAGGGATTTTACTCATCAGACACTTGTGTTAGACTCAAATGTAATATTTTAGGAAGGGAAAGATGGTTCAGCTGTTGAAAACATGTATTGCTTTGCCAGAGGACCCCAATTCAGATCCCAGCACCCATGTCTGGTAGCTCACAACTGTCTGTAACTGCAGTGCCAGATGGATCCTATGTCTCTGTAGTCTGTGGGTACCTGAACTGACACACACAAGCAAACACATACATATGCACATACATACACACACACGCATACACAAATAAAAATAAATCTATCAAAAAAGACCTTTTACACATCTCTTAGTTTTAATTCTTTGCCCTCAGACCCTCTATAACCCCTAAATCTCCATTTCATCTTTCTATTTATGTAGATAAATAAGAACTTTCCAATTTTGTAGCATTTCCCTAATACAAATCATGAAGTTATAAAGCCTTAATGTCTCTTCTCTTGTTAAATCTCAGCTTTAAAATAACAAATTTTAAAATACCATTTTGTTAAGTCAAAAATCCTGCTTTGACATGCCATGTAAGATATCAGCCACATGGGGTTGGAGAGGTGGCTCAGCAGTTAAGAGCACTGGCTATTCCTGGAGATGACCCAGCAGCCACATTGTGTCTAACTCAAGTTCCAGGGGATCTGATGCTCTCTTCTGTCCTCTGCAGGCACTACACGACGCAGGTGTACTTACACATATGAAGGCATAACACATATACACATCCACATAAAAATGAAAAAGATAGATATCAGCCACATGTTCCTCTTAGTGGCTCTTGTTCTGCTATGCAGATATCCCCCTCATGACTTCCTACTGCTACTGTGACCTGGCTTAGTTCCTGGTGCATATTCTGTTAAAAGTAATGCAAGCATGTGATCTGAGCTCCATATCTACCCATATGCCTGATACGCTTGCATTACCTACAGAACACCAACTACTGTGGGTCTCTGCAGCTCTTGCTGCTAGCTGTGGTCATGCTCATCATTACTGGGTACTAGCATGTAAAGGTTCAATCGCAGGGATTTTCCCTCCTCGGTAAGCAGAAAGCCATGCTGGCAGCTCTCCTCGCCACCTCCTTGCTTCCTGCCTTCAGCTATGTGCTGACAAGAAGCTCAGCTCTAGTATCTGCCTTGCAGCCGCACAGCTACAAGCCTCGGAACAGAAGCCAACACTGCAGGGACTGCAGAGTGAGCAGGGGAGAGGAGCCTGGTCTTTGTTCTTATTGTTGAGCTGCGAAATATTGCATTACATGATATAAAACACCTTTCTTTAAGGTCACTTTCATCTGGATAGTGTCTGTGGGCAGTTGAAAACCTCCTGTTCAGGAGGCCAAACATACCAGAGTCTCTTCATTAACATGGGTTGGAGGACATCATGGGGAGATACTACAGAAAAACAGAATGATTTCCCAAGTGAAAGGGCCAAGAGTCAGCATAATTTTGGTTCAAATATAAAGTTTAATATCATTTATAAATCTTCACTAAAGGAATGAGTAAATGCACTTGGAACCTGATTTACATTGTTCTATGTTCCCACTATTTCCCAGAAATTATTTTACATTATTCTGTTTACTTTCTTATAGCTGGTTCTAAAGGAATTGTCCAATTTTCATACTTAATGTTTATGCATGATTAAATTCTCTCCATCCACCATCATATATGGCTATCCTTTCATTTTTGTATAAATGCATACATAAACACAGAGTCATTCTCATAAACTTTCATCGATGCTTTCAGTTCACTGAAATTTACCATTATCTCAGTCTTCACCATAAAGATTATATAGTGCCCATTTTCAAAAGAAAATTGACAAAAGAATACTCATTGGTATTTTAATATGTTTACGGTACACATAATGTCTGTGTACATGTTCACATGACTGCAGATACATGTGTGTAAAGGAGTATGTCTACCTACATGAATTGCCTAGAGGTTGGTATTAGAAGTCTGTTTGGATTGCTCTCCACCACTTTCCACTCTGAGGCACGGTCTCTCACTTGAATCCCAAGCTCACAGATTCTGGTGGTTCAGCTAACCAGCCTGTTCTGAGGATCCCTGTCTGTACCCGCACTTGCTGAGTATGAACTTACAAGCAGGCCTCCATGCCCACCTGCCATTTAGGGTGTGCCTGGGAGTCAACTTCTAGTCCTAATGGCAGCATGGCCGTATTTTGCCCACTGAGTGATTTCCTAAGGCACAGTCATTAGTATTTTCACTATAAATGTTTCATCAGAGTAAGAATAAAGTGTCTGACCACATTTGCAGTTTGCCCATGTCCACTTTTTAAGAATATTCCTCCCTAAATTGTTCCACTTCTTAAGTCGTTATCAAGCTTTCAAAATATCTTGCCTTATCATTTTAATGCTGCGGTAAGGTGCGGTGCTAAGCCAACATTTTCTAAATTGTCACATTTCATGAGCAGGATCTTCTCTTCGTGAAACCCACGAAGATAATCCTCCCTTGGATTAAAGCCTTACACATTTTTCTCTACTTTCCCCCAAACAAACCAGTACAGGATTCATAATTTGTTTGAACAGCATTAGCTATTTACACATTTAAGGGTGAACACAAAAAAGGATGCCCATGTTTAGAGAGCTAATCTTGTGACTCTAGCACTAGGAAGTGTCAGTGAAGTCACACCTCTGTTTAGAAGTTCCCACAGCCATTTTAATATAGTGATGAATCAGAAAATAAGTCCTGTTTATGTTTGTAATCAACTGACCAATGGCTGAGAAAATACAGCAGGAATCTCAGTCTATCTATATCCTGTAAGTCATGAAATACCCTGACAAGACAGGCTCATCTACTCACCTGTTTCCTCCTTTAAACCCTCAAATTAAAAAAAAAAATAATGATCTGATTTCCTAGGGAAATAGCTCAATGTATTCTTTGTTTATTTGGAACTTATGTCCATTGTTATATGCATTTATTCAATTTTGGTTGAAGTGTAAAGCAGCTAATGAAATAAGGACTCTGTGTGTCAGATGTGTGTGTGTGTGTGTGTGTGTGTGTGTGTGTGTGCTGGTGCACATGTGTCTATGTACATGTAGAGATGAAAGGACAAACTCAGATGTCATTCCTCAGGTATTTTCTACCTCAAAGGGAGAAAACAGCTCTCAGTGGCCTGGAAACCACCAAGTCACCCTAGCTGGCTGACCAGAGAGCCAGAGGAAATCAACTGTCTCTCTTTCTAGCATTGGAATCAGAAGCACATTTACCCAGGCTGGGCTTTTGCGTTGAATTTTATGACTCACATGTCACCTGACTTAATGATTAAGGAGAAAAATCTTCTGTCTATACCTCCGACAATAAGAACGATTTGAATGAAGCACCCACTGCCATGAAATGTCACCGCCATCTTCAGAATGCGTCTCGCTGAAGGGAGGGGCAGCGAGATGATTTTAATAAGAATGTATCATGTCCCGTCTTTCTACCTCCTCAGACGACTGGGACTCTGCCTCACAGAACTTGGGACAATTATCTTGTCCTCTGTGTTCAGAGATGATGTACTGACAGGTTATTTTCTGAGCAATAACTCATATCTGTGACCTGCTGTCCTTGCCAGCAAGGAGTCCATTTTGTAGTTGACAGTGGCAGTCACTGAGCGGAGAACTTGACATTATGGCCTTGTAGCCTTTGGGTCTGCAGCATCTCCATTTAATTTATCCTACTGGGAGGGGTCTATGGGTTTTGTCTTGTCTTAACATTAGATGCTGACATTGCTGTGTTGTACACTGTTTCTGATTCTTTTATGTCCTTGGTATCAGTGATGTTTACCACCTCTATCCAATTGCATATCAGATCTGCAATCACAAATGTTTAATTCTACAAATGTTTAATTGTCAGTGAGACACAGTGAGCTCCATTCTGAAAGTAGATGGAATCTTTGATACTCATCTCTCCTTGATAGAAATCTGATCCTATCATTGCCTACAGAGATTAACAAATTAGTGACTATGCAGTTCAACCAATCCTTAGAAGGCTTGAGTAAGATATCACTCTTACAATGGATTAAATGAGTTCAATTTCATTAACAAACAATGAAAAAGAGAAATAAACATTACACTGATAAACTTTTAAAATATAACAATATCAACAAAATATTGATCTTTCATTTCTAAATATTGTGTTTATTAATTTTATTTTATATGTATGCAGACATTGCCTGCATATATGTAAATATACCTGTCCTATACAATGCCTGTGGAGGGCAGAAGAGGGTGTTGGATGCCCTGGAACTGGAGTTACAGAGGGTTGTTATTCACCATGTGCTGGGATTCAAACCTGTATCTTCTTTAAGATGAACCAGTGCTCTTAACCACTGAACCATCTCTTCAGCCCGATCTTTCACTGAATAATCATTTGATTTCCATATTTACTTCACATATGGTACATATAATATTTCATATATATAAGGTAGTTACCAGAATAATGAAGTCCCTCTTCATTATAAAAGCTTGTGAAATACTATTAGTAAAGATGTTTTTAATTGAATCTGTATTTTTTCATATTGTGAATAAAAATTCACATAACAACAAATATACAGTGTATGTTAATAGAAACTTTGTAGCTGCATGTTAACTGTCTTGCTACTCAATCCTTGCCATTGTTGCTGATTCAACTTTTACGTATTTTTCTTTAAATGAATATTTCTTAATTTCTGTGATTTGATTTGTTATGATGACTTCAGATATTATCTCTATGCAAGTGCTTGTCAAATCTCTGTGCACTTCCCTTCCTCCCTCCCCTCCCTCCCTCCCTCCCTCCCTCCCTTCCCCTTCCTCCCTTTCCCTCCTCTCCCTCCCTCCCTCCCTCTTTCCTTCAAGTGCTTGTCAAAGCTCTCTGTGTCCCTCCCTTCCTCCATCCCACCTGTCTGAAAGATGTTTGGGATTTCCGGTTACTCACGCTTGACGTGAGTAGACTCAGACTTCTATAGATCTCCTTTACAACCCTGGCTTCTTTTTTAACTATCTGTAGTTCTCACTTTCTGTTAGAATTTGTGAGCAATACTTTTAGACGTGTTGGAAATCTTCCTTTCCTGTACCCCCTGCATCTGATCAGTAACACAGTTCTGAAATTTCTATCTCAGAACCAAATGCCCCATCTTTCTTGCTCCCCCTGCCAAGATCCTTCAACCTTTAAGAACTGTTTCTTCTTGCCTGCCAGGCTAATCTCCTCGCGTAACAGGCTGCTTAAATCTAGCAATATATATCTTACGTTACTTCTATAACCATGATCTAAATTAATGATTCTTCAGCTAACTTGGTTTTTGTAGTAGTGAAGCCTTTTATTTTTATTTATTTTTTTATGAAATGGAGCCAAGCTATGTAAAACGGATGAAAGCAGAACGGCTTTCTTTGACGCAGCATCTCTGTGAGGGAATTCACGCAGATCCCCTCAGGCTTCTCCTCTCCCTGCTGATCTGCAGTGCTTCCTGAGTGACTCTCATAGAAGCTCAGTGGAAAACCACACTTGAAACATCTTTTCAGACAAATTAATTATGACCAGATGATAAAATTGTGTTTCAGATAGGCTGATGAGAACAGGCTTCAGCATATTAAATTGAAGTCTATATTTATGATAGAGAGATTTCAGAGGGAAAAAGATAATCATTGTTGGATTACACACAACTATACTAAAAAATCTGGTTAAAAATAATCAAACTCAAGGGCTGGAGAGATAATATACTGGTTAAGAGTACTGACTTAACCTCTTGAAGACCTGGGTTCAAGTCCCAGCATCCACATGGCAACTAACAACCATCTATAACTCAAGTGCCGGGAGATCTCACATCTTCTTCTGATCTCCAGGCACTGCACAACATGGATGTACTTACACACATGCTGGCAATGCGTTCATACACATAAAATTAAAACAGAATCAAATGCTTGACAACATAGTCAACTGAGGCAAGTCCAATTTCCTAGAAACCATCATACGCTCATAGCTGTCTGCCAGAATTATTCAGTTGTAATAGGTTGGCTGATAATTTCTCTGAAAAAAGTAATGAATAATCTCTAATAGGAAGCTTTCTTCTGGAACAAATATGGCTTGACTTAGTTTCCCACAATAGTCAAATTAGGATCACGCTGAAATTTCTAAGGGCTGTGTATTATTTGCCAAAATAAGGATAGACTCAGGCTCAGATTTAAAACTGCTATCTGATGGAGTCTCTAAATTCTAACATTGTTGGCAGGTTATAACACTGGGAGATATAGTCCAAATCCGACTTTATCTCATTTTAATACCTCTGAAGTATGATATTCTTCCCTGATAGGAACTGATTTCTTCTGGTTTGTAATCCAAATATAATAAGAAAGTATGACATGTGTAACTAATGATTTATTGGGACTACACTATAATATATTATTAAATCCTCTCATGTGGTCATCCAGTACTTAAGAATGTGTTGGATCCATCTTCAAAGGGAAGTTAAACTTTTAGATTAGGGTTTATTAGGCAAAATTTCATCTTTAGACGTAATGGGGGGCTTAGCTTTTTGAGGCTATAGCATTCCAGACATTCTGTTCAATAAATAAACCAAAACTTTGGTTTAATATATTTAAAATAAAGATGACTATACATATCACTAATAAATACTTTTTGAAGCAATCTTTCTGTAGAGATAAAATCTGTATGAAAGAGAACATAAAGAGACAGCTAGATATATGATGTCATATCTCATGTCTGGGGATATCTAGGCATCTCGAAATGGCTTGTGGAGATGGGCACTGAGACATAGCACAGTGATACTCTGCATAGAAAGGACCAGTTAGACCTAGGTGTATTAAAATTTTTAAATGCAAAACTGCTTGTAGAATGTTCTCTAATAATTTTCTAAGCAGCCTCATGACGATGTGGAAAATTGCAGGGGTAGAAATAACAGAATGGTTTGTGAGAGGCTTGACTTGTATCAAATGCAAGATTTTCAGAGCATTTTTGCTGATATAGGAAATTGGTGGTAGCATTGAGTATTTGGGGTTTTATACTAATTAATCCTCTTAACTTCAGGGCTCTGTCCATCAGTCATGTACTGAATCGCTGAGTGTACCCAGTAGAAAAGAGAGGACAACAGCAGCATCAGAGCTTTAGCAAACAGGAGGAGGAGAGATTTCAGAGGTGGACATTTCCATAATGAGTGACTGTAGCCCAGTGCCCTGCAGCTGATTCAGCCGAAGTTCCTCTGACATAGATTTATGATGAAGTTGTAGATGCAGAATTTCAGAAAGGAAAATACCATTATAATTCCCAGGGAACCTATGAAGTATTTTATCAGTCCAAATTAAAAATATATGTGTATATAGATAGCACTTTCTTTGCACACAAAATACAAGGACAAATACCTAGTAAATTATTAAATTATCCTTTTCAGTACAACGTGGTAATGATACAAAAAGGATGTGAGAGATGGCTCAGAGGTTAAGAGTTCTGGCTGCTCTTGAAGAGGGCCTGTTTGGCTCTCAGCACCCACTTGGCAGCTGACAACTGTCTGTAACACTAATTCCATGGGATGCAGTGCCCTCTTCTGACTTTGGTGGGCATTGCATGACAGGGGGGCACTTACATGCACATAAAAATAAAATAAAAAGTAAAATAGAATATTTTTTTTGTTTGTTTTTGTGAGACAGGATCTCCCCATAGTGACAACTGGCCTGGAACTCACGATCCTCAACTCTCAGAGATCTACCTGCCTCTGCCTTTTGAGTGCTGGGACTAAAGGCATGCACCACCAGGTCTGGCCATAAATAAGCTATTAAAAATAAAGAACACAAAAAGTGCTAGCCCATTTTAACCTATAGATGGAAAACAGGTGGCAACCCTAAATGGTTTGTTAGCTTATTTTATGTTGGAATAGCCATATATGTGAAAATGGGAATTAATTTGGATCATGGTTAGGGCAACTAAAATGATTCCAGCATCTCCTTGGGAACTGGTGAGGGCCTCCTTGGTGTATTTTGAAATGTCAGATGTCATCACACGATAGACAGAGCTCCGTGCCAGGTTGCAAACCTCCTCCTTACAGATCCAGGAATACCATCTTGGAGATGCTACACTCAGAATCTCATCAAGTCTTGCAAAGACTAGATACCACTGTGTTTACATCTGCGGACTAGATTTCTAACACATATGTTTTCAAGGGAACATGTGCTTGCCTCAGGAGATTCCCTGACCAGTGACCATCTGCTCTCTTAAAACAGAAAGGCTTGCCATAATATAGGCCATGAAGTAAGAAAGGCTCTGAAGAGCAAACACAAAGCTATGTGAGAGTACCATGTCATGTGAGGGGAAAACTCCAAGCTTCTTTGAATGGCTGCCATAGAGAGAACGGCAAAGGTGGCTGTTGGAGATGGGGTTAAAAGACGCAAGACAACAATGAAACTCCTAAAAGCTGTGGTTGAAATCTTCATTTCCATCTTTTCTAAATTAATGCCTACCAAGTCATTTTGCCAGCTGAGACTCACAGACAGCACAGCTTCTGTGGCAGGCATGAGAAGGATGGGTCTGGGAAACACACATAACCACTGTCATTGCAGTTGTGGTGAGAGGTGGTGATGAAGGTCTAACCTAGAGCAATGATGAATTTAGATAATATTTTGATTTTGGAATTATGTGAGATTTATAAGCAACTGAACATGATGGCAGAGGAGGACATAGTTTGAAAGGAAAAGGGAGGCCCCTCCACTTAATTAGGTGCTCAGTGATATGGCAGTTATATCTACTAAAATTACAAACAGAAAATGCCGTAGCAGATTTGGTGAAAAGACTTTTATGAGTTGTTGAACTGCAAGTGCCTGATTTATTCTCTTTGGGAACATTCATGGTATTATGTGAGTGAGTCTTGGGGATAAAAGGAGAAGGCAGTGCAGTAATTTGGGAATTCTGTCTGCACAGACTGTAGATGGAAGCTATAGGAAAAAAAATGGAAATATCTTCTCTGATTCAAAAGCTTCACCTTTTCCAAATATATGCATTCTATTAAGGTTTTGTGCACTCGTGCAGTACATATTAATCATATTCAGATCTCTTCCCATATCTGCACCCTACTCTCCCCAGCCAGAGTTCATGGGTTTTGTCATATGTGTTAAGGCCTGTCAAGCCAAGTTTCTGTCCCCCAGGTGTCCGTCAGTGCAAGTTCCCTGGAGCCTGGTGAACCTATCTAGTGCCACTCCCTTAAAGAAGATCCACTCTCCCTCCCCCGCAGTGCTGTTTTCTCTAGTGCGGTTGACTCCATAGTCACAAAGGCCAGTTTAACATGGGCTCAAATTCAACAAGTATGTCTGCTTAAACATCTTAGAACCAAGACAAAACTACTCATAAAACGGGATCCATGGGATATTAAGAGATTGCATTGTTTTGTTAAACCATGCACAATTACCTGTTTTCTGTGTCAGAAAAACTGCAATGCCTAGTTAGATTCTGACAGGTTATCTCATCTACCAAATCTCTGAAATTTCATGTCGTCATTTTTAATTTCTGCATTTCTCTCCTGGAGTTTCTCTATATTTTAAAAGCAGTCACCTAGACTTGCAAGATGGCTGAGTGGGAAAAGGCACCTGCTGCCAGTCTTAATGTTGTAAGTTCCAACCCTGGATCCCCCATGGTGGAAGGATACAATCCATTTCTGCAAGTTGTCCTCTGATTTCCACACATGCACTATGGTTTGTGCACACACACACACACACACACACACACACACAAACATACAATAAATAAGTGTATTAAAAATTAAGTTTTAAATGAAGTCATGCTTCAGGATGCCTTTGTAATTGAAAGAATATCACATACCATAGAAATCCTCATTTCATTAAGAGATTCAGGTAAAAGAGAACCATTTTTATTAACAGGAACTTCATTTGTGTGGTATTTAGGAGTAAATAATCCTTATTTCTAGAGTTTGCTTCTAAAATTGTTGTGGTGAGATGAAAGCAGCATTTCCGCTGTGGTTTTTCCTTATGAACTACATTAGCGAACAGACATTTTTCCTTATTCTTGCTTAGTTTAAAGAGAAACATAATCACTCTGATAGATACAGTGAGTAAAAGAAATCAGCCCAAAAGGTGTCTACCAGAGGAGACTGCAGTATGCACAGAGCTTAGAGTCACACTTGAATATGAAATTGTCTCTGACAGTTACTAATCACAAATGTATGCAAACAGAGGGGTTTCACTTTTTTCATCTTTAAATTTATTTGATTTTAGGATTAAATTATAAAATAATCTAATGGGCTATATGTGATGCACCTAATTATAACAGCAAAGATTTGTAGTTTATACATCAAGCTATCAAGAGAATAGGCTTATTTTTTTAGGGCCCTCTAATTCAGAAGTTGGCCAGTAGGGGTACGTGTATTTCAGAAGTGGCCCTTCTTCTCTTTGTTGCCCTCATGTCACAGGAATTGTAAGAGTCTAATCAGAACCAGAGATGTCCACAAAGAAAGAATATCTTCAGTGTACTTTTCAGTAAGAAAGACTTTCCTGGAAACTGTCCAGAGTATTCTTTCAATTCTAACTGGGGTGTCCGGGTACCCCTAAACCACTGGTGAGGCAAATTCTTGGGTATTACTAAAATTCACTTCTGAGCCGAGAACTGTGTCTTCTTCCTACAGTGTTGATTCCTTAAAAGAATTCATGGTTCGTTTAACAATAAGTTTCTCAAAGATAACCAAGTACACCTGCTGTAAGTGATTCCCAAATTATTGTCCTGGGATTTGTAGTGTTCACTATACTAATTAGTTAACATTCAAATCTCTGCCCCCAAATCTTCTGAACCAAGAACTCAAAGGCAGGCTAAGCCATCTCTGTGCCTTAATGTGTTCTCCAGGTCATTCTGAAGCACTGCTGTTTTCAGAAACTACTATGTTAAATAAAATTACTGAGGTTAGCTTTTACTATTTTATCAGGTCAACAACATTGCTAAACTCCAGAGGAAGCACAGTGTGTACACAGAGCAATGGCTGAGTACAGGGCAGGTGGCCCATCGCCAGGAAGTTTGATGATACATGTAGCTGCACCACTCCCACACCTTATTTCCTGCACATGTATAACTCATTAGCCAATCATTGATACTTAATAAATAATACATGCCAATCTACTTCTTCAGATTATCACATGTTGTGATAGTCATGCAGATATCATTACATTTGAATTCAAATATTAGGATTCGTGTGTCAAAGAGATAAACAGTGAAGGTGATGGTGGCTCACACTGGGATTCCGACACTTGGGAGAGGCAGCAGGAGGATCTGTAGTTCAAGAGCTGAACTCTATAGCAAATTTCGGATCCTTCTGGGTTATATGGCACTCTTTATCAAAAACAAAACCAAACAAAAATCACAAAATTGAAGCAAGACAAAGACAAAAACAAGCAAAAGACAAATCATTTTCGTTTTCATAAGATAATATGAACTTCTCCAATCACCATTCAATGTGGAATATGAATGGATGGTCTGCTCTATAATATCATACGGTCATTGTTCAAGAGACAAATCACTATTGACCTCAATTTCAAGTAATGTGTGACTCATTTCTATCAAAAGTCATGCTGAAGGCTGGGAAAATGTTTTAGTTTGTAAAGACACTTGCCTCTAAGCTCAATGACCTAAGTTGGATACCAAGGACCCATGCTGTGGTAGGAGAAAGCACACTCCCAAAGATTATCTTCTGAACTACACATTTACATAGTATCCACACAACAACACACTCACACACACAATCAATAAATATGAAAATACTTTTAAGTTCATGCTAAGATAAATCACTTGTTTATCTAATCTTTAAAAGTTCTCTTTTTACATTATATCAAGGAGAACCTAAAAGTAAAAGTGTACCACTAACAGACTTAACTATAAAGACAGTGTTGATAATGTCTAAATAAAAGGATCATTTAATCTCCAAGGCCCATGTTAGAGTCTTGGTCTTTATATTTGGGTAACTGAAGGTGGTGGGAGTCGGTGCAACTTAGAGAGACAGGAAGGTAGGTGGTTATAAAGGGTGTGCTCTCCAAGGAGCTCCTAAGAATTCGTTTATTTCTATCTGTTCACTTCCTGGCTACATGAGGTGAATAGCTCCACTACTCCCTTGCTGATGTGATCTACTTCCCCACCAAGGACCCCAAAGTAATAGGGTCAAGTTAGTGTGGTCAGGAACGTATGAAACCGTGAGCCAAAATATACTTTCTCTGTTCTTAAGTTGCATATCTCAGTACAGTAATGGAAACCTGATTAACTAATAATCTTATGAAGAATGCCCCACCCCTCTTCAATGCTACTCATAAAGACTATATTAGCTCATTTTATCATATATTTTTACTTTCCTCATCATTTAATCAAATAATAGTGTTAAATTTAAAATAATAGTTTATCATGAAATGTTCAGTACATGTAGAAATAAAATATATAAAAGTAATGTTAGTGACTAAAGCAGAAGAATTATAATATACACTTAAACTCTCTCATGACAACCCTGAAGTGGTACAGTGTAGCTTTGAAAGTGGCCTATGGTGAGTAAGACATCCAGTTCTAAAGTAGGGGTCAGTAAATTCTTGGCCTGTTCTGTTTATTTATTTTTTTAACTTTCATACTCTTTGCTTAATTTTTGTCTGAAATGCAGTAGACCTATTTGTTATGAATTGCTGTGCCCCAACACTAGGATTTTGGATGTAATTTGTCTTCTGTACCCTGGCATTCATTCCATGATTTCTACTCCATTAGCCTTGTTTCAAAGTTTCAGATTAATTTTGGACTGTATTTTTTTAGTTGCTTGAATTCCTTTTTGGGAGCAGGAGCATTATTAAAACCATATCTCCACTTCTGTCATTAACAAATCATGGCCACCATGTGCCTATTTAACTCTCTTTTTTCCTCCAATTGACTTTCCTACCTTCCTTGAGTGTACCCTTCTAGCCATGTCCCAGCCTTCCAATCTATCGTTCTCCTAGGTGTCTTTCTGCTTATAATAAAATACTGGACAGAGAAAGAAAGCACAGTGCATTCTTAAAATTAATAGACAAAATACATACGCTTGAAGATAAATAGGCAAATTTATTGTTTTGCATAAGATAAATTTAGGTCTTCAAGTTTCTGTTTTTGTTTCCCACTCCACTCATCTTTCACAAGCCTAGATAACTTTGACATGAAAGGTTTCTCGATTTCTGTAAGCAGGAATAAATCCGATTGCATGCTTATACCTTTTGAGGAGAGTGATTAACGTGCTTGAACACGAACATATAGAAATGTGGCCTTCACAAAGAATGAGTAATTATGAGACAAATATTCACAAAAGAAGTCCTTTCAATTGCCATAAAGGTGAGCTTTGCTTCTGCAGGCAAAATGTGAGTTTAAAAATATATTCAACCAATGTTCATCAGAAGAATAATTCAGTACATGAAACTCTTACTCAAAACATTTACGATCAATTTCTATTCTGCTTTCTAGAACAATGACTATGAATTAAACATACTTGAATATTTAAACCATATTCATTTGGGTTCAGTGAAGTTTTAAATATTGATCATAGTTGTACAAAGATTCAAGATAAATGAATGTCAGATACAAGAAAAATGAACTTGTTCTCTAAAATTGTTAGTTTTGTACCTCTGCATGTAACAAGTTCTTATGCATTACAGGAAATACTTTCAATTCAAAGAAGAATATAATCACACAGATCAATGAGATTTAGCCCATAGTAGTATTATAATTCATCAACAATAATTAAAACATATCAGAAAACAATGTTAGAATTGAATGTCATACATTTTTAGTACATCTCAGTTGATTTACATTTACCAGATGTGGAATCCTATGGTTGTAATGGGATTAAAATTTTATAAAGATATCTTTTGAAGGGTTTTTACATTTTATTTATTTATTTTTATATGTATGAGTATATTCCTTGCATGCATGTACATGCACCATGTGTGTGCAGTGCTTATGGAGCCCAGAAGAGAGCATTGGATATGCCAGAACTGTAGTTATAGATGGTTGTTGGCCACTATCTGGGTACTGGGAACTGAACCTGAGTACCCTACAAGAGCAGCCCATGGTCTTAACCCCTGAACATTTCTCAAATCCCCATTTATAGCTTTTCAAACACAAAATATGAATATAGTTCTTGTTTAGTTCCTCAACGTTTCTATTGATAGGTGCTTATGCTGGCCTATAAGCAGGCAGTGCTTACAATAGCTACCTTCTCTTGTCCAAAAGCACCAAAGGCTAGACCATTTCTTGTGGTGATCAATCTTGATTATTAGCTCGATGTGATTTTAAAATATTTAGAAAAAATACTCTGGGATGTCTGTGAGGATGATTCCAGAGAAAATTATCTGAGGAGAGAAGACCTACTTTGAAAGTGGGAGGCCCGTTCCACAGGTGGGCTCCTGGACGGAACTAAAAGGAGAAAGCAATCTGACCAGCAGCATTCATCTCTCTGTACTTCTGAAGTTCCCAATGTGACCAGGTGCCTCACACGCCCACTGCCATGATTCCTCCACCCCACGGTGGACTGCATCCTAGAAGACTATTAGAACATAAACCCGGATTTCCTTAAGTAGCTTTGCCACATCAGTGAGAAAAAATAGGTAAATATGGTTCCAAATAGAGCATTTCCTTTTCCGCCATCTCACTGAAAACTGCACAGGAAAAGCACATAGATGGTATACCCTTATCACTCTTCAGAATCCAGACTCCACATAGAGTGAGCCCTCAATATTTAGAAAGGGCTGGAGAGATGATTCCGCAGGTAAGCACACTGGCTGTTCTTGTAGAAGACCTAAGTTCGATTTCCAGCACCCACATGGCAGCTAACAACTATCCGTAAGGATAGTTCCAGGGTATGTATCAAATACCCTTATCTGGCCTCTGTCAGAATTGTATGCATGTGGTACACTTACATACATGCAGGCAAAACAGTCAAACTCATAAAAATAAAAACAATGAATAAAATATTAAACTTTGTTAATTTAAATAAAATTAGATAGCACTATGTACTTACTGCCTGTTGTGCTTGAAAATCCAAAGTTAGAAATAAAGGGTGAGCAATTCATTCAGGTACAACTTGAAATTTCTTTCATTCGTGTGTTGCTCCTTGAGTTTGATTTTAGTCATTTGCATGCTTCTAGATTCATTCTTTATCTATTTTTAAAATTACAGAATCATAAATTATTTATAAAATTCAAAAGCATACAGCACTAGTCTTAGAGAAGTCTGTATTTCTGAAACTCTGCTTTCTTACTCTTACCAGAGATTGAAGATAATGTGCCTCTTTAGTCCTTTCTTTGTTTACTATGTGAGCATTTCATTTTAAGGTATATGTGAAAATAAGCAGATTAAGATATGCTTTTTTATTTTTCTTTTAGTCATACATGAAGTAGAATGTGTATTGATAGGTCAACTCATGTGTGCAAAATGGCAGCCTAATTCGGCACACTCTCTTGGATTCAAGATGGCAGCCTATTTCAGCACACTCTTATGGGATTTGCCCTGCCTTATCCATTTTATAGCTATGCTGCTCTTCTACAGTGAGAATACTCATCTGCAAAAGCACTCCATGTTTATTTATTTTCCCAGTGCTATGATACACAGACAACCTTCCAGTATTACTCAGAGATTTGAGTATCCTATTTTTTCAGCTCTATGTTTGGGTTCACTTCTCGTTCTAAAGGTAAATGAAATGTGTATCATGCTAGTAGAGCACGTTCATTGAAAGTTATGATTCAGAGTATGCGAGTGACTCAAATTTTGTGCTATTCACTTAAATATTTCTGTGGTCTGTATTTTATTTAATTTCCCTTAGAATTTAAAGGCATTGTTTCATCCTTTCTCCTTCAGCATTCAGTTTTGCTCAGGGGAAGTCTAAGGTCAGATTATTTTAATATTTTATACATGTTAGTTTCCCCTTTTGAATATTCCTCCCTTCATCCTCAGTGAGTGTGAATACTTATCCAGTGGTTATTCTTGCTTTGAGATAGTAGTTCACTGTGATGATGGGTCCAGGTTATTAGTTCTGTCTATATATTTAACTTCTAACTCTAAAATCTACCATTTTTCTGAAGAAAACATTATTAAAACAGCTTATAAAAGTGACTGAAAGATAACACATACAGCTGGGAGACATAGTAACCTTAGTCCATGCATGCCTGCAGTGTTAGCAGGTCTAGAGGATGGGCTTGCCTATGACAACTGAAAGCATGCATGGGTGATGGTCATTGAGAGCCGCACAGAGGGACTGACATCGCTAGTGAACCTGAAGCATGAGTAGAAGCAGGCTTTCAGAGCTACAACGGAGACTCATCAAGGCTTGCACACATAAAACTGGGCGAAGACTTTTGGAGTTTGGAAACCTGGAATTTGGCTTTCTTGATATCATGCAAAAATTCCCCAGCAGCCTGGGAATAGGTACTTCAACAGTATAGGTTATAAAATATCCTGATTTTCTACTACCTTATATAACTTGGTTTCTTAAAGATACTTTTTGTTACAGTTCTTCCCTGTTACTGTAGGGTGATACTCCCACACTCTGAACTGTATCTTCAAGAGCTACAGGTTTGGAAAACTTTTCCCTCTCTGACTGTTTTTCATTCTTTCACTACCGCTTGTTTTTCTTGATGAGAGAAGCTTAAACAAGAGGCACAGTGGCAGGTGATTCTAAGGGGGAAATTTTAGTAGTCCATAATTAAGGACAAAAGAGTAGAAAAAGCAATCCATGATCTTCAACAGCAGAACTCTCACAAGCAGTATAGATTCCTGAAATAAATATTCAATAAGGAAAATCATAAAAATGGATATTCCAAGTATTGAGGGCATAGTGTGACCAGAATTTCCATATGCATAGATTGGCTGGGGAAGTCAATTCATAGATAAGTTCTTCACAAATATATACACATATTCACCAGAATAGATGATTCCTTTTAATTTATATATATATATATTCTCTCTCACTGTGTGTGTGTATGTGTGTATTCTTATGCCTCAGTATGGTGGATATATGTACCCATAGATGGATCAACAATGATATGACTCTCAGAGGCATCCACCTTGTTGTTTGAGATAGTGAGACAAGGTCTCTGACTGGCCTCTGGGTTTCATTGTTTAGGCTAGACTGGTTGGCTGGCCAACAAGCCTGAAAGATCTATCTTCCTATCACTGCCTCTTCAGCTCTGATATTTCAAATTTATCACTAAATTTATCTTTTCATGTGTGTGCTGAGATCAAACTCAGGCACTAATATTTGGTTAGCAAGCACTTTATTGACTAAGCTGTTTCCACAGTCCTACAGATGTATTTCTAGCAAGCAGCACTATCTAGAATGGATCAGTAATTATGATATCATGGTACAATGGCATAGTATAAAGTGATAAGTGTAAAAAACCACATTTAGGTTGAATGGAAGAAGATATAAGCATGTATATATTATGATATCATTTTCAGTAGATGAAAAGCCAGAAGTGTTTAGTTCTCCTATAAATCACATATCTTTTTTGTATAGTACTTACACACTATGAAAAATGCTTTAAAATTTGAAAACAATGAACATTGTACTTCACATTCTGGAAGTCAGATATTCAGGGGAAGCCTAGTTGGGTATTTTTTGGGTTCTCGCTTTGTGGTACTCTCTCATCACATTTGATCAGTATATCATCAGAAGGCCAGGAGTGGCGGCACAAGCCTTTAATCCCAGCATTTGGGAGGCAGAGGCAGGAGGACTTCTTGTTTGTTTGAGACCATACTGGTCTGCATAGTAAGTTCCAGGCCAGCCAGAGTTGCATAGTGAGTCTCTCTCTGTGTCCCTCTGTGACTGAGATGGAAATTGCTTTTTAACCTGCTCTGTTCAGTGGCTACACAGACAGAATGCAACATGTTTAGGGAAAACTCAGAGACATTGGTACCATGAAAGCTGGTTCATGTAAGCCCATGATAAAGACTCCTTATCACTCTTGCAAAAATTTAAATGAACAAATTCTGAGAAGTTTCGTGGAAAAGGAATTAGGATTATTATTATAAATATTCAAAAATTTAATCTATAACATTTTAAAAAGTAATTTAGCAGGCAAGTTATTCAATCCTTTAAACAAAATGATACATCACACACTGAAAAATCATACTTGGCAGATGTTAAATATGTCAATCTTTCTAAGATTTATTTTAATTTTTAAGTATATGTAAGCATCTGTATATGCAATTAATTTTATGTGTGTGTGTGAGTGTCTGTGGAGGCCAGAAGAGGGTATTAGATCTCCTGAGGTACAATGATATGCAGTTGAGATCTATCCATTTGTGGTTCTAGAAACCAAGCTCAGGTCCTCTGAAACAACAGCAGTACTCTTAAATACTGAGCCATTTCTCTACCCCCTAAATATGTCAGTTTTTATCAATTAGTCACTGTGTTAAATGAACAGAAAATGTTGTTAGGAAATTATGAAATAGATAAACATTTCGTATTCTCAAGTATTTGTATTCCTTACATTATTTAGTATTAATATTAATATGTGGCTTAAACATATGAAAAATTCCCAAATATAAATTTGGAGAATGAACAAATTTCATTATCGCTCGAGATACCCAAAGGTATATATTTACAAGACCACGTAAACTCAAGCAGACAAAAACCCACCAAGGAACTTGGGAAATGGGCAGCAGGCCCCAACCTTAGCCAAAGAACTAGTAACAGCTGATTACTGCTGAGTGAGGGAGAGGAATTTCTTTAAGAGAGAAACACTAGAGAGACTGACCATTTCCCAGTGGATGAGCTTCACTGAGGGGCATATGGGTAAAATGCTTGACCAAATAGGACTTAACATATATGACAGGATGCATGAAATACAGTGGGGAGGTTATTGGAAGTACAGCAGTTCTAAATAAGATTAAGATGTAGTATATGAAATGCACAAAAATCCACTTAAAAGTATATACTGAGAAAAAAATGTATTTGAGAAGGTAAAAAGCATCAGGACCAGCTTCATGAACTATGCCTGGGGCTCGAGAGATGGCTCAGAAGGTTAGGGTGCACACTGATTTTGCAGAGGGCACTGGCTTGGTTCCCAGCACTGAGGTAGGGCATCTTACAACCTCCTATATCTTCAGCTTCAAGGGTATCTGATGACACTGTTCTCCCAAGATGCCTGTACTCATGTGCACACAGACACACACAGACATACACACAAACACACACACGTGCGCACATGCACAAAAATATACATAAAGTAGATCTTTAAAATAATTAAGTCTGAAAGCCTTTTCTCTTATCTTATTTCTTCTTATTTGGGGAGAGTCCAAATGCTTAAAAGATAGAAGTATAATGTAATAATGTCAGAAGAGCTGTTCTTGTGTCAAACGATCAGTGAGCCGGACTCCCGTGACCAATGATCTGAAAAGTGTGAGATCCTCCTCAGTCTTTGGGGAACATGACAAGCATTCTGTGGGCTACCAAACATGGCCTGACTGCATTATCCTGAATCCAGAAATATCAAACCAATATGAACAGATATCAGTAGGAAAATGAAGAGCATGAAGTATTTATAGAAATCATTCATATGCCTAACTGAACTTTGTCATTAATTCCTCCCTAATTGCATAACTCAATGTAACAAAATAGTGACTTAGCTCTGTGAACTGTCAAAGACAAAATTCTAAACTATTAGTAGCTTTCAAAGATAACAGTGTAATTATAAATACTGTAATCTGAGTTTTATCAGTTATGAAACACATAAATTGGTGACATAATTTCAGAGCATTATCTGTAATGAGTCTGAATTCTTTTCTGACCTATTTAATTTGGTAATTGTGTACCCTCACCAACTTTGAAATGCACATAATAAGTTTAGCAGGATTACAAAGGGATAAAATATTCTTAAGTTACTACCAGAGTGAGGCTCAAGGCTTAGCAGAATTTGGCTCTAAAGGTCTGTTAACCTCATTGTCAGGAAATTAACATTAATTTTCCCAAGAGCACTGCAATTTAAAAGCCTCGAGGACTTTTGTTATTAAAGGAATGCAGTGCAGTTTTAGGGTACAAAGTGCAGGTTCCAGGGTCTCAGTTCTTGCCCTTCACTTATTGGATGTGTAACCTCAGTTTCCTCATTGGTTAAATTTACTCCTGATTTACTATAGTGAGGTAAGGATTAAATTAGGCATGCCAGCAAAATGCTCTGCAGGATAATAAGTACTCATTGACCTGGAAGATGGCTCTGAGGGTAAAGCACTTGCCACACAAACATGGGGGCTGAGTTTACATTCCTAGAACTCAAGTAATGTTGGATGCGGTAGTCAGAGTCCATAACCCCAGTGGTCCGAAGCTAAAATAAGGAATGCAGACAGGAGAATCTCTGACCAGCTAGCTTAACATACAAAGTAAATGATAGAAAGTGGTGACATATACCTGAGGTTGTCCTCTGACCTCCATATGTGTTCCCACACACATGCACACACACACACACACACACACACAGAGAGAGAGAGAGAGAGAGAGAGAGAGAGAGAGAGAGAGAGAGAAAGAGAGAGAGAGAGAGAGAAGAATCAATTTTCTTTTCTAAGAGCCCAATAAACAGGGGTGGAGAAATGGCTCAGCTGTTAGTACTCGCTACTCTTGCAGATGATCCAACTTTAGTTTCCACTCCCCATCTCGGGTAGTTGACAAGTACCTGTAACTACAGCACCAGGGGATTCAGTGCCCTCTTTGGGCCACTGGTGGTATCCACAGTCATGTGTGAAAACACACACACAAACACACACACACACACAAATAAATCTTTTAGGAATAAAGAACCGATGAATGTGGGCTATCATTCTGAACATTATGAACATAGTCAACAGGGACAGATTAAAGGAGTTTAGAATTGGTCCTTTGCTGTGGGTTCATCCACTGTAGAATGGCCAATGGACCAAGTGACTCACACTTAAAAGACACCGACTATCTCCTCAACAACCACCAGTTGCCAATACTTTCTCAGATAGGACTGGTTATATATTTTTAAAATATTTTTATTGAATCATTGTGTATTTTATATAGAACAACCCAATCAGTCTTAATCATCTTTATACTCTCTTCCTCAAGATACTCTACCATGGCCCTCAACTGGAATCCATACATTCTTTTAACTGTTTTTAGGCCTATTGTGTCAAGGTAGTGTCCCCAACTATTCTTCAGTGCAAGTTCTATCCAGAATCCATCACTTTAAGATTAGCTCATCCTCACCCAACAATAATCAGTTGCCAATATTTCTTATGTAATCTGCTGCCTATTTTCCCTGTTCCATGCTAGATTTTTGTCTGCTTGAGTTTACATGGGTTTTGAGCTTGCTGACACCATTGCTGTAGGTTCATATGAGTAGGATTCCAGGAGCTTTTATGATTCTATTCCCATATGTTCACACACCTCCTCAATGGTTCTTACAGTCTTTAAGCCCTTCTTCCTCAATAGTCCCTGACCCCTGGGTGAGTGTAACTTAATATAGGAGTCGTGTTCAGGGACTCACACTCTGCAGACTCTTAATCTCCATGTTTTGCCTATTTTTATCTTTTTGTGTTACTGGCCCTCTGTTGTATAGAGGAGCTTCATTAACGAGAGTTGAGAGATTCAATAGTATAATCTTTATCTCTTGTTCTATGTTGTGTGAGGCTTAGGTATAGAGGTTACATTGTAGATATGCTGCTTAGGCTTGGGCAATTCACGGGCAATGTCTGTGTGTGACTAGTGGTGGTATTTTGTAGTAGTCTCCTTCTGGTACAAAAGAAGCTTCTTTGATGAGTGGTGACTAGGATAACTGACTGTAAATATAAGGATAATATTTTGCATTTAGTAAGAAGTTACTTTAGGTTAGGGATGTGACAGCCTTCGGGATTTCTCTAACACCTATGACCATATATATTTGACTGTGATTACAGTAACACACTTGCTTCCTCCCATTGAGTAGGGCTTTAAGTCCAATTAGGTAGACAATCATTGCCCCCAAGATGAAAGTGCCCCTACTGCACCAGTGGCATATGCTGTGCTGGTCTTTGATGTGCTTGTTTGATCATGAAGCCGGTGTTGGGCCATCAATTAATGTTCTCCCTTATATACTTGCCTGGTGCTTTCCAGAGCTATGAGAGTCTTCAGAGGAAGTGACTTCAAGGTCAGTTTGAGCTCCAATTCTCCAAATCCTGTGTTTGAAGTATGTTCTGTGTTCAGCAATAAGGTCTTACCTTCAAGTTCTGGGAGACAATCAAGTGCTGTGGAAATAGTCTATGTAAGTTTGGGAGTCTCCTGGACCACCCTGGCCAAAAACTCAAAGGAAGGATTCTCCTGTCTGGCACTGTTTCTTATTATAGAGCCTTCAGCTATGCACATGGATTCATGCAGAAATATTGTATGTGGAATTTTTCATTAGGTTGTTAGACTAATATGATTCCCTGTGGTGTTTTACTAGCTAGGCATTATTTGTTCTCTCTCTCTCTCTCTCTCTCTCTCTCTCTCTCTCTCTCTCTCTCTCTCTGACTAACCCTACCTCCATGCCTTCCCCATTTAGATATCTATTTTTCTTATTTCTGCCCTGATAATTCCAGGCTCCTATGCTCCACCCCCCTTTGAGCTCCTCTGTTTATTTCCGTAGTTTCTTGTGTAGCCCTCCCCACCCCGTACCATTTAAATACCCCATTTTATCTATTTCTTCCTTAGTAACACTTTGTGCAATCAAGTAGTCATCTTCTACTACTCTTCTCCCTCAGGTTGATTTTTTCCCTTTATCTCTCTGGTTCCTTTTTATTTTCCTTGTGCCTACAGTTACCTCAGGATACACAATCACATTTAAGAATTTGGTACTAGGTTGAGGGAGAACATAAGTCCTTTGTTTTTCTGAGTCTGTGTTACTTCATGTAGCATAGCAGTTTCTAGTTTCATTTATTACCCGCAAATTTTATGATTTTGTCTTTCTTTACAGCTAAGTAGAACTTGAATGTCGAAATGTACCACATTTTCATTATCCACTCGTCATTTGAGAGACATTTGGGTTACATCCATCTCTTAGCTAGTGTGAAAAGAACAGTAACAAACACAGATGTACAAGTATCTCTGCAATAGAAGAGGTCTTTGGATCTATGCCAAGGCATGGTATAACCTGGTCTAATGAGTTCATTTTTAGCTTTTTAGGAGTTCTCCACACTGGTTTCCCTAGGGGTTGCATGTGTTTACTATCCCAAAAGCAGTTAATAAGCATTCCAATTTCTTCTCATGCTCTCTAGCATTTAGCATCATTTGTTTTCTTGATCTTAGCCAGTCTGACTAGGGTAGGATGAGATCTTAAAGTGGTGAGATGGGTTTCTTGCAGACAACAAAATGATGGATTTTGTTTCTTGATCCATTCAAATAGTCTTTGTCTTTTGACTGGGGGATTCAGTCAATTGATATTTACAGTTATTATTGAATGATGTGTATTGCTTCTCACCATTTTAAATTCTGTTTACATCTTTGGTCTAATTTTGTGGGTACCCATTTAAAACTTCATTTAGTTTCATTCCTTTCTTCTCCTCTTTGTGTTGCTTCAAGAATTCTCTGATGGGCTGGTGTTATAGACATGAAGCTTTCAGTCTATTCATGTCATGGAAGATTTTTTTTTCCCTTTCAATTATAGTAGACAATGTTACTAGGTAAAGTATTCTGGGTTGGCAGCTGTGGTCATTTAGAAATGGGAATACCTTGGTCCAGATTCTTCTGGCTTTCATAGTTGGCTTTTAACAGTCAGCTGTTATTCTGCTATATTTTCCTTTATATGTGACTTATTGTTTTTCTTTTGCAGCTTTCAGAATTCTCTGTTTGTTCTATACACTTAATGTCTTTACTATGATATGCTGTTTGGAGTTTCTTTTCTGGTCCTGTCTATTTGGTGTTCTATGTATTTGTCTGGGCATGTCTTTCCTTAAGTTTGAGAATTTTTCCTCTACAATCCTGTTGAAGATCTGGTCAATACCATCATCCTGAGATTCTTCTCTTTCATCTATGCCTGTGATACATACATTTTGGTATTTACTGCCTATTCCATTCCTATGTTTAAAAAATTTTTTCATAATCTTTGCTTGAGTCCTGCAATTCTTCAACTTTACTGTCCAGTCTTGATATTCTTATTTCCATTTCATTCATTCTATTGGTGAGGTTTTCACCTGATGTTTCAAATTGACTTTTTGAGTTTTTCACTTCCTTCTTCATTTCAGCCTAAGTTTTCTCCAATATTTCTGTCTCTTTTGTGAATTTGGTCAGAAGTTTATCCCCGTCTTCTTTTACTTCTTTGATTTGTTGTGTGTTCTTTAAATTCATTGAATTCTTTGATCATGTTTATGATTGTTCTTATAACTCTGTGTCCTGGGTTATCACTATGAGGTTCTCATTGTAGAACTCTTCTGTTGGCCTGATGATCTTTGGTGGGGACATATTATTTGGGTTTTTAATGTTATTATTTTTTTCCTTGTAATCTTGGCATGCTGATTTTTTTTGTTGTTTGTGATTCTGATGTGAGACTCAAGCCTTCCTTTGTTGAATTGAAGTCTAAATCTATACTTGTGACTTGGTTGTTTTCTTGTTGGGTATGAAAATGTAGCTGGTCAGTACTTCAGGTTCTCTCCTTTGATTTTATATTGGACTGACCAGATAGTTCTAGCCCAGCTGCTCAGGAGTTCCTTCAGAGGAACAGCTCAAGGGAAATCAGATGCTCTCAAGCTCTCCCTTAAGGTCTGGTCCTCTAGGCAGCAGACACAGCACAGTTTGAGAACATTGCTAGGCAGAGACTGAATTCAGGTTTTCTCAGGCAACAGGCAGTGTAGAAAACTCTGGGCCCTTACTCAGTGTCACAGAACTTAGCCCTGCAGCCGTGGTAGGTCCTACAAATGGTACCAGTATGGGGAGAAGGCCATGGTATGATCTGGAGGGCTCACAGCCAGACAGAAAGGAGAGGGTAGTCCTGAGATCAAGGGGGCTAAGAGCAAAAATGAGCCTGTGTCCAAGGCTAGAGGGAATACAGGCTGTGGGATGAGAGAGTTTGCAGTTACTGGGGCAGTAAGGGAATAAACATGCAGTGGGTGGCATCAGACTTACTGGAGAAGAAGCCTGGTCTCTGGAAGCTAAGGCATGTTGAGAGTGGGAACAGCCTGAGAAAGCTCTAACAACCTAGAGTGAAAATTGATCTGGTCTGAATATAGAGGATCAGAACCTAGTGAGCGGTTCTTGACTAAGTGGACAGTTCAGAGATATGAGGTGCTTAAGGCTAGTTATTTCTTACACAGTTCCCCATGCTAAAATTTCCTCTGGTTCATCTTGCTTAGGACTTGTGCATGGAGTCATGATTGTAGGGAGTTCATATGATTAACTGACCAGCTGTCTGGAAAACACTGTTTCCTTGTGGTCATCCACCACCTCTGGTTCTCACAGTCTTTCTGCCCCTCTTCCATAATGCTTCCTGCATCTTGGAAGGCAGAAGTTTGTTATAAGTGTCCTATTCATTGATAAGTAGTCTTCCTCAGTGCTTCCGTTCTGTAAAATTCATACCCATCTTGCATTGTTGGACATAAGCATTTCCCCTTTTGATGCATGATTTTGAAACATATATTTGCTTTCTCATTTTCAATTTTTAAGATTTATTTTAATGTATTTTATGCATATGTCTACTTGCATGTGTGTATGTGCATCATGTATGTGTCTTGTGCCTGAAGAGGCCAGAAGAGCACATGAGATCCTCTGGAACTGGAGTTAAAAATGGTTTGGGGTTCTCTGAACTGAATCTGAGTATTCTTCATAAGCAACTAGTACTCTTCACCCTTGAGTCATCTCTCCACCCCCCTCATTTTCTTTTTCTAGTTTTGTTTATTCGTTTGTATGTATGCATCCTTGCACATATTTGGCATGCGTGGGAAGGTCAGAGGACAACTTGATGTAGTCTGCTTCCTACTTTCCCTATGTGGGTCCCAAGGGTTCCACCTAGATCGCTGGTTTGGCAGAAGTACCATTCTCTGCCGAACCATCTTAGTTTATAATGCTTGTTGTCTTTATTTTACATATGTGAGTGTGTATTTTCTGCATGTGCACAAGTACATCTGTCATGTGAAGTGCCTGTGGAGGTCAGAAGAGGGCACAGGATCCCTTTTATGGGCAGTTGTTAGCCGCATGTGGGTGCTAGAAACCAAATCCAGGTTCTCTGCAAAGGCAACAGTACTCTTAGCTTAGTGATCTCCCCAGCCCTCTGCTGAGCCTTTTTACCTGTCCCGCATTTTCTTTTTTATTCTTTCTCTTTATTCTTATGATATTTTATTATTAAATTTGTTTGTCATTTTATACATGTATACACTATATTCTGATTATTCTTTACCTGCCCTTCCTTGTCTTCCTTCCAGCCCTTCAACACTCTTTCCTTCCCACAAGTCCATTCCAAATCATGTTTAGTTTCCCTTTGAGACCTATGTTTGTGGCTTTATTGTTTCACCCACTAAAAATGAGACTGATTTGGTGGTATCTCACTATGTAGATGATTATTCAATAGAAGTGTCTGTGATGAAATCCCAACCTCTACTCTTCAAAATGGTAACCTTTTAGTTACTCGTGTCTCTCAAGCACTTGAAATGGGGTGTGTTCTATCACACTCTTCTTGGGAAGATGTGAACAAATATCTCCTCACCCCAGATAGGGCACCAACAACAGACCAAAGTCATGATAACACCAAACTCTGATTTGGTAAGCCAGTTGAGTTGTATTTGGGTTTCTTACAAGAGAATGACTGAGGCATTTCTTACAGGAACAGATTTCACTTAAAGATAGCTTCTTTACCAAAAGCCCCCAGCATGGTGAACAGCTCACAAAAGCTGGAAATCTGGAGCTCACTGTGAAACCTGAAGGCAGCTCAACAGGTTAAAGAATGTGTCTTTTGAGTGTCTCAGTTGGTCTGAACCCCTTTAAGCAGGTTTCTGGTATAGGCTTCCTCTGACATCTGGCTGGGCTAAGCTTCTAGGCTGCTCCGCTTGTCTGGCAGGGTGTGTTTGAAGGTTTCACTGCTTGATTAGGCAATTCCATTAGTTTCAGGGACTTCCTGAAGTTCTTGGTTTATTTCCCTTTTTAAAACTCATTTTAATGTTTACCTTCCTTTAGAACATCTCGGTGTTTAGTTCTCTTTAAAACGTCCTGGTGCCTTACATAGGACATTGCTACATAATATGATGAGACAGACTGAGCAACTGAAATTTATTGATTGATATTTTTTAAAAATTCATTTATTTTTCATCCTTTCAATTTTATTTTTATGCATATGTGAGTATTGTCTGCATGTATACAAGAATGCCCGTGTCCAGCAATGTCTGTGTTGTACAGGAATGAAGATCAGAAGTTATTAGATCCCATGGAACTGGAGTTATGGATGGTTGTTAGCCGCTATGTGGGTGCTGGGAATGGAACCTGGCCGTCTTCAAGAGCAACCAGCACTCTTAACTGCTAAGCCATAACTCCAGCCCAGGAACTGAATTTTAATGTCAGTTAATGTTATTGAACTTAGTCTTTAGTAGGCATACACGTGTCCAGTTCCTACATTTCTCTTATTCAGGGCACTTAGAGAATGGAGGAAGAGAAGGGTGGATAAGCCTGTTAGGCATAGCAACTAAGAAGCATGGTGGAGAAGATGCATTTTAGAAACCAGAAGAGATAAGTTTCTATGTCTGTAACACAGCACTGAGGTGCAAGCGCTGGCCTTCCAGCCATGCGGTGAGATCTGATGTAGGAAAAGTATTTACCTATATTTGTATGTTAATGAAAAATACTTGTCTTCTGCATTTGAAAAATCATTGCATTAAACATTCCTTTGGGAACAGAGGTGCCCTCCACTTCACATAGTACAGTAGTTAAGAGCATAAAATCTGAATTTTTAGCATCTAAGTTCAAAATTCTGTTATACTCTGCATTTCATTGTCTTTAATTCTTTTTACTTTTCATAAGTCAAGAAAGCCATACCATAACACATTAATTCTCTACAGTTAAATATTAAAAATGTAATGATATATTTACTTAAAATGCAATTCTACATTTACTGGAATCCAGAAATACAAGAAGGTAATCTTCTTTTTGTCATTTATTTTAATAGTAATCCCGGAATTTGTGACACAAGTAAATGTTGCCTTGGAGGCCTTAAGCAAGAATTCGCTGAATGTGTTTGATGATAACCAATTTGTGGACATCTCAAAGAAGATCTACGATACAATTCATGACATCAGATGCTCAGTCATGATGATTCGGGTAAGCTTGCTTCACCTTTCCTTGAATTATTTCATTATCTCATCATCTCAAGTACCTGGAAGGAGCGTGAGACATGTTGATTTCTGTAATGTAACGTGTTTACTTATGTCTTTGGTTATAATGTACACAGATGAGATCAGCACGCACAGAAATGGTATGCTTCACCAAGTACAGATCGTCTCATGATCAAAAGTCAAAGAAAAAACCAGGAAGTAGAATGCCTTCTCTTCTTTAACAAGCAGCAGGGACAGTTCTCACTGGCTGGAATAAAAAGCATGCTGAAATGAGGTGGTTCTGTGGGTATACTAACTCTTCCTAGACCATAGAATCACATGCTTTTCTGCAAGAAATCTTACTTAGTGCTGCTAGATACAACAAATCCTTTAAACTTCCCAATGTTGGTGTCCTCTATTTAAGGAAAGATAACACTTTCCCAAGGGTGTGACTGCACCATTGGTTGTGGTTACGCTGTATAAACAGAGAACAAAATTGTTTGTTTTAACTCAAATGTTAGAATATGTTTTTAAAACATTACTAAGGAAACAAAGTAAGGTCTTCATAAAATGCATCTATAAAGATAAGAAAAAAATATCTTAGGACAATTCAACTGGAGACAGACTGAGGTCTGGATTTCTGTTTTTAGTAGTGTAGGAACAAGCTAGACTAAGAAAGTGAGGCCTCAGTGGGAAGAAATAGTAGTGTGTTATTATGAGGCACTGTGGATGTTGATCCTGCTGGTGAGCTCTTGAATTATCTCACCTGAGGTGAACAAAATCTGAAAATTTAGCCGCCTATTCATCCTGGTTAATGCTACTGTGCAAGCTGTTATACCCAGGCCTCATGCTCAGAGCCAATCAAGCTCTTGTGATAAAAGAAACCACTGCTCTGGCAGGGTGGTAGATGTCTGAAGTAGAGAAAGATTGAGAAAAACAGGTGAGAAGGTTTGTAGATATGAACAGAGTTCTCTTTGAAAATGTTAGGATTTAGTGGCTGGCAAGGTCAGATGATAACATTACAAGCGATTAGAAATATATGCAAAGTATACTGAACTGTGCAGTCTCAGCATCACTGTTCACACTGCATGGTCCATAATATGGAGCCATTGGTTGCCTTCACAAAGAAAAAAAAAACAAAAACAAACAAAAAACAACAACAACAAAAAACCACAAAAAGCAAACAGCAGTCATTGTGGAGCCTAACAGAAAAGACTGAAGGATTGTATGAGTTAAAGATTAGAGATGTCAATATGTAGAGTCCAGCACATGGGGCTTAAGGAAACCTGAAAGCAAACCTAATTACAAATATCAGAAAGAGCTGGAGAGATAGCTCAGCCATTAAGAGCACTGGCTGCTTGTGCAGAGAATCTGGGTTCAGTTCCCAGCACCCACATGGTGGCTAACAATTGTCCTAATCTGACACTGTCTCTGTTCTCCATGGGCATTGTATGACATGGGTGCACTTATGTGCAAGTGATATACTCATACACAAAATAAAAATATGAAATATTTTTAAAAATCAAAAAAAACACACAGATATCAGAAAGAAAGAAATCCACGACAGAGATACACAGTTCTGCTAACCGTGGCATGATCTATGATTTATTTATTTATTTTTTCCTTGCAATGACATACACTCAGAAGAAAAAAAAAAGCTCTTCTAATTTTGATGTTTCCTGGGATAATGACAGGCAATATGATATTCTCTTGGAATGCTGGGCAGCCAGACTCCAGTTAATCACTCAACCCTGAGGGTAAGAAGCCCTTCCTCTAAGGTACAGTGTGCAGCTCATCCCTGAGGTGTGAAAGACCAGTGTATTAAATACGCCTGTTAGTCTATGACATTTTCAGTTTAATGATGATGGCTTTTTCAGGACCTAGCATAAGCTGAGAACCTCCTATACCAATGGGCAGCATTCATGTGTTTGTTTGTATGATTGGAAGTGAGTTGCTGTAATGTCACTCTGTCTAAACTAATCAATCTAAATTGTCCCTTGTTCTTGAAGCAGATCTTATCTCTTACTTGTCTGTAATAACACAAAGCAGGGAGGCTAGATAGGTGCGGGCCTGAAATGCTGAAGGATGACAGTCTACAACCTTTAAGATAGTCCCACCACAGAGAAACATGACACTTCAACCATCTCTGTGTGGATGTTTGGGAGAACAAACATGTGAATAATGTAAATGCCTATGTGGAGATTTCTCATTTTCCTGGTAAAGCTGGTGAGAGATGAAAATAATGAATAACCCTTATAAACATCCTGTAGTAGATGTTCCAGTCCTTAAATTTTTCTGTATTACCAAGATAGCTTTATATAGCAAATCAAATTATCTTGCTGTTATTTCTAAATATTCTTCCCATTCAGGGGTCCTGTGTGGGACTGGAGAGCAATCTATTATAATTATGATTAGCCATAGAGGGCAGTAATTTTTCTCTTAGTTAATCTTTTTTCAAGGTAAATACTTCCATCTCATGTTAACTTTTTCTCCTAGGAGTATTCAAGTGTTTTGTGTTCTTCTCTCCTGCTGATTTAATTTCAACACACTTTGTAATGAGACTATTAGAAATATATTCTAATTAGATTCCATCCATTGTCAAATTGAGTTGTTTAGATATACTATGCCAATGGTGTCTTTATGTTTGTCATCTATTTTCCCCATTTTAAACACAGGGTTTGCAGCATTAAGGACAATTGACTCTCGTTTTCATGATTTTAAAAAATGATTTATTTAGTATTATTTGCACCAGTATTTGGTTTGCTTGAATGCACAGATACGTGTGTAGTGTCCGAAAAGGCAAGAAGAGGGGAACAGAACCGCCATTGATGTGCTCGGAATGAATCTCATCTAGAAGTAGAACAAGTGGCCTCCCAAGTCACCTTTCATTCTCTTATTTTTATAAGTTTATCCTGATGTTGCCTATGTATTCACTCTCCACTTTAAAGAAAAAAAAACACAAAAAACAGATAACTACACTTGTTCCTAAGTTCTAATTACATACAAGTTCTTTGTGCTTCTCAATGACTATTCATGTCATCTCACCACCTGCTTTATAATTTATCTACCATTCCAACTTTTCAATTAGAAATATGAAATTCTGAATCTTATTTCATGTAGATTATCAGTAAAATATCAAAATGTTGACCAACTTCTCTGAGAATCCAACTTGCCTATATATAAGGTTTCTTCTACACCTCCAACTGTATAAAATATTTCAATATTAAAATTCTCATTTATTCCATGTCCTTTGAGCCCTAGACCCCCCTGAAGAACTCTGTCCAACCTTACTATTCCTTGTCTCTGGGCTTCCCACTCCTCTCTTCTCTCCTCTTCTCTATCCTAAAGACTTTTATTTCCCCGTGATCTTTAATGTTTTCACCTTTTATTTTGCACAATGAAACTATTTTTGGTTTATTTACATCCAATTTTTATATTCTTACCCTTGTGTTTTGAAAATAGAATTCCTTAGTTTCTGAGGCCTAGCCTACAACATAGTCTGTAAGAGTTTTTTCTTTGTTTGTTTGTTTGTTTGTTTTTCTTTTCATTCCTGTGGTATTTTAAGTCATTTGGTCAATTGGTAAAATTAAAATTCAGCCTACTCTCTTCATCATGTATTTTGTAACTCAGTCTTTGGGATTTAACAGATGTTGGAATCCATCACTTTTATTATTTGTCTTTGTCTTTTTCTTTTTTCAGTTTGTATTACATATCATATTTCAAAGATTATTAGGATTTCAAATGAGTTTTCATAAAATGCTTAAAATATGTTCCATGAATTAGGAAGAATATACACTTGTGGGGTAATCTTGGATTACCTAACCCCTTTCCTTTTCAGACACGTCCAGTTAGGACTATAACTTTTATGCACACTTGTCATTCTGAGCCGGCAGGTACTTCTTGAGTGTGAGGCAAGTCGCCTCTCCCCACTGTGCTGCTTTCCATGGGGCAGGCACTAACAGCCTCAGTTCCCTGTCCAGTCAGTTTTCCCAACCCCAGGGAAAGGGTTTTCTCTGTAGGCGTAAGTGCTGTCAAATGTGAGCTTCTCTGGTTTCCCAGCTCCTTTGTTGACTGTGGAGAATCCATTCAAACACCATTTCAAATTTATTAAGCATTTATAGAGACTTAATGCCTTTTCATTTCTCACTGCTAAGCAGATTTCCTGAAGTCATGCTAGTTACCTGCTCTTCCTTCTCAGGGAAGTCTAGCCAGGAAATCCCAGGCCAAACACATCTTTTTTGCCCAGGTGTCATGACTTTTTCACAGTGTCAGGACCAGTTTATAAAGAAACCAACTGGCAGAGGACCTCCTACGGGAACTTAATAAAAGATGTGAAAAAGTAGCTTTAGCTTTATATGTAAATTTGAGTCAGTACTTAGTGGGAAGAGTTCTGTAGTGGCATGCTGTTACTGCTAATAACAGTGTGAAATAATATACAGAAGTCCCTACCAGCACCTGCATGGCATTCAAGACCTGAGGTTTCATGTTCCAAGCACATTTAATGGCCTCCATGTGTGTACATTATTTGAAGTGACTTCTGAAGATGGGAACAGAGATGGCATAGCAAGAAAAAAATTTCATTGAGAAACATATTGACTAGGTTTCCGCAGTGCTAGTTAGTGATTATAGCTGCTCATGCCGGGAGAAAAAATTTCGGCTTGAAGTCTTTCTGGGAAGTGGTCTTTCTCCAAAGGGTCAAACCACTGGACCAATAGGCGAGTCCATGGTCCACAAGGGCTTTTGATGCTGCTGAGTTCTGAACTGTGTTCTACAGAAGCACAGTTCAGAATTGGACTCGACATTGTCGAATTCAAGGAGACACACATTTTTCTTTGAAGCACATTGTGTTCAAGGAACATGGCTGTGAACTGGAGAATAACGGGGTGGGTGGGGAGATGCTTAATGGCCAGGTCTTCATGGATTGTGTGTGTCTGGTGGGGGAAGGGGGTGTATCTGAGCATGGGCGTGTATGTGGAGCCCAGTGATGAACTTCAGCTGTTTTCTTCTCTTATCCCCCACCTATTATTTTTAGACAGAGCTCTCTCTGAACCTAGAGCTCACTGTTTCAACATATGGTGACAGCCACCAAGAGCCTAGATCTTCCAGTCTTTACCCTCAGTATCATTGCTGGAGTTACAATTGTTTGGGGCCAACCATGGGTTCTTATGTGCATGCTAAGGGTCCAAACCTGAGTCTTCCTGCTTACAGAGAAAGATTTCCCACTGAACTGTCTCCCCAACTCTCTTCAGAGGTTTTGGGGTGGATTTGTTAATTATGAAATGAACTATCACAAACAATTGCATAAGTTAAATTTATATTAAATGTAGCAAGATTTTAGTATTTGAAAAAACTTAAGTTTTGCTCTAAAATCTCTTTAGAGGTGCTCATCTGTTATTTCAAATAAGTTTGTCTGTGTCACAGCATTTTATGTATGTATTTATTTCATTGTATATGTGTATTTTGTTTTTTTGAGACAGGGTCTCTCTGTAGACCCAGCTGGCCTGGAACTGGGTGTGTTTATGAGAATGGTCTGAATCTCACAATGATCCCCCTGCCTCTGCCTCTGGGGTTCTGGGACTAAAGGCTTGTATTCACCAAACACATGATGGCATTTTAAAAGTACCTGCTATAGATGTGAATATGTTTTACAGTGAAAATACTCTGGATATATGATTTGTATTTATATTTTCCTTTAGGAAACAGGCTGCATAATAACTAAATATTAGGAGGGTTATGAAAAGTTTATATAATATGTATTTGTAAAGAAAGTGCTAAACAACAAATAAAAAAGTTCTGGAAGATACTAACTTAAGGCCAGGGAAGAGTTGAGGTACTTGGGGTCACACACTGATGAGGACACTGGAGGGGATTTGGGGTCTTTAGGTACTGGCTTCAGAATATTTTCTTTTACCACAGAAGGAAACAATTCTATTTTCACAGCATGGGAATCTTTAGGTTGCACTGACTTTCCTTTATTTATGGGTCAGATATAGACACAGAAACCCCAAGAAGCAATTGGTTGGGCAATCTGTTGAAGAGCACTCATTACCTGTTCCCTTCTCGCTCAGAGGCAGACGCAGTTTGCTGGCCTCTTCCTCAATTTGCCAGGCATCTTTTATTTCTGTTTATCGTTCTCTCAGCCTTGACTCAGACACTGGTCTCTTCAGGTCTTTACTGTCATTACCTGACTTGACATCCCACAGGGAGCTCATATAGAGTCACAGATAAAAGTAGCTTCTGCCACTTCAATCCCACTGCTGCATTTCAGCTTACGTTACACAGTATATGTGACGACAGTGGACACATTTAATTTACCTATCTGTGTTTCTTCACATACAAAAATATACGTAATAGGAAAGAATGGATTTTTACAAAAATTTAAAAAAATTAGATATTCTCTCCACCCCCTGTTCCTCTATGTTCCATGAACTTTAGGTGTAGACGTTCCACTGCCGATGTGTCACTTAGGGCTGGGCCTCACTGAGACATATATACCCTGTGTGACCAGGTGTAGAACTTTATAATAGCCTATATCTGCTGCAAATAAAAATAAATTTCTTAGGTGAGTGGTGTATGGTTTATTTGTCTGGAAATATAAAGATCCATATTTAGCATACAGTAAGAAATTCATTTGTCCAGAGATGTGGCAGGGATAAGATTTTTCTCTAGGATCTAAGACCTCTCCAGCCATGTGCATTTGGCTCTATTAACAGTGCCATCCATGAGTTCCCTCCCATTGGGTGGCCTCCAAGTCCAATTAAATACCTATCGATTACCCCTAGATAAAGAGTAGCACTACTGCACCAATAGAGATAGTTTACTGTGCCAATCATTGTCGTTATTAGGCTTTCCAGTTGGGTTGGATCATTGATTGATTTTCTCCCTTAACCGCATGCATAGTATCCTCTAGAACTATGAGAGACAGGCTTCAGGAAGGATCTACAGTGTAACCTCCACATCTAAGACTCATGGAACATAGCAGAACAGGGAGGAGAGAGAATACTAATATATCCATCAATTCTCACCAGGGAATCTTCCTCCTATGATTGGTGCAATGCACACAGAAGCCACAACTGGCCACGTTTTAGAGAATGAGAGATGGCAGATGCATGTTCCTGGACAGGACTCCTGTATTAAACATCTCCCACCCATGGCTCAAAGATCATTGGGGAAAAGGAGCTGAGAAGATTGTAAGAGCCAGGGTTGGTGCATGAATATAAAGAAACAGAGGTTTTCAGGCCTCTGGGAACTTGCTCCTAGGAACTTGCCGCAACAGTGACAGCACGCACAAGATCCATGTTGACTCAATCAGACCAAATCCCAGCACGTAACTGGGGAAATGGACATCAGGCCCCAACTGTAGCTGAGAAACTATTGAGTGAGGGAGAGTATATCTTTAAGGGAGTGACTCTAGATAGGTTGACGAGACTCCAGTGGATAAGCTTGCACCAAGGGACACCTGGGTACAAATGTTTGACTGGGTAGGACATAACATATAAGTCAGAATGCATTAAATCCAGTAGGGGCACAGCTGGGAAGAGAGGTCTAAATTTGATTACAATATTTATATGAAGTCCTCAGAAACCATCAGTTGTCAATAGCACAGGCTCTCTGACTTCACTGTAAATATTTGTTTTGTCCAGTGGATGGCAGTGAACACAGAAACTCACATCTGTTCAAATGACAAAGAATAAGCCACAAATGGGAAAACTTCATCACCCCCTGCTAAGCCCCTGAGTCTCAAATATCATTGCAGAAGACTTGGCAGAAAGATGGTAGGACAGAGGAGGGAAAGGACATCTGGCATCTGGACATGACAGTACTCATGAACTCACAGTAGCTGTGGCTGCCTATACAAGATCTGCACAAAATCAAGCCAGCAATCATTTTAGCATGAAAAATGGATTCTTATTCAGCTTCTAAAGTCTTCCATTTAGGGGCCAGACAAAAGACTCATTGGTTTTAGAGTAGATCATAATCTTCCAGAGGACTTGAGTTGGCTCTCAGCACCTGTATCAGATGTTTACAACTACCCCTAACTCCATATATAGGAGGTCTCATGCTTTATTTGGGCCTCTGTATGTACCCACAGACATTTGTCATACACTCACAAAGGCACATGCATGCACACAGATAAAACAATGTAAGACTTTCATTTTATCAAATGCAAGTGAAGGCTGGTTACAAGGTTTCTCTTTAAGGATGACAGTTGTAGGAAACCCTCAGAATATTATTCTTCTGTGATGACTTTTTAAATCTTTCTCTGTGTGTATATGTATATGTGTATATGTGTTTGCATGTGTTACTGTGATGCCACAGTTCATGTGGAAATGTCAGGGGGAAAGCTGGGGTGTTGAACCTTGCCTTCTACCTTGTTTAAGACATGGTTTCTTGTTCACTGCCTTGTATACTAGGCTACCTGTCTAGAAAGCCTCCAGGGATTCTTCTGTCTCTACCTTCCATCTCCTGTAGAAGCACACACACAGATGTGTGCTACTCTACCTGACTTTACACAGATTCTGGGAACTCAGACTCAGGAGATCTTTCTGCCTCTATAGCAACACTTCTCCCCACTGAGTCATCTCTGTCAGCCATACCAAGACTCTTAACTGTGCACATTAGGCATTGGTTTATGGAGAAAGCCTTAGAATGCAGTATGCAACTTGATTATGCACACTGCCCTCTGCTATCAGTCTCTTAGTGTTGTAAGCTCAGAAAAGTTACAAAATAATCTATAAACTTAGTGATTAAAATGGGTTTTATACTGCTGTGTTAGGAAATCAGAAATTTAATTAAACTGATAAAATACAAAAAGATACCATAGCAAAAATAATGTCTAACCTTAAAATGGCTATAAAGTACACTTTAGGCTGTCCATGGTAGTCTGTTTACTATAAAAAATTAAGAAAAGTAAAACTAAGGATATATATGTATCACTAAATGTGAGGGGTTGTGAATTTGTGAATATCTGTTTATGGACATTTATTTGTAGAATTATATGATGCATCCTCATTTTTGAAAAATGAGTTTCTTTGAGCAAGGGAGAAGAGAGAGATAATGATTAGATAGACAACCACAATTCCTATCAATGTATTTACTGTTTAATTCAATGAATATATGAATTTAATCAAATACTAATCATAACTTTTATGCCTCACTAAATATATTGATCAAGCTTAATTTTTTGGATTAATCTTCCTTAGGATGAAGGAAGCTCTCCAAAAGGGACTCTATAAGAGAGATGAGTGTAATAATGCTAATAATAACGGTAGTGACAAAAGCTCCAGCTTGCATTTGGAATAATGTTTTTGTATTTGCAGTGAGCTGAAACCAGGCATAAGCCAGCAGCCTTTCTAAGTGCCTCTCTGTCTCTCAGGAGGGTTAGGAAATCAGCCTGGCACTCAAGCATGCTCACAGCCAGAGCAGCTGAGGTGAAGGGATGGGAGTGCCTTCTCCCCTACTTCAGGGACTCTCTGAGTCTCTTCCAGAGTATGACATGCCCCTGATTTCAGAGGATTTGAGTGTTAAATTGACAGAAGAAATTGCTAATCAAAATGCAAGTGGGAGATGTAAATTCAAAGAGAGATGAACACAACAGTTAATATACAGAGATCATTTTCTCCTTCAGAGGCCTGTTTCTATATTATGTCAGAAGCATTACAGATTAGCTTGCAAAGAAAAAACATCAATCAGAGAAGATGGAAGATTGTTATGCCAGGATGACGCTGGATTTGTGATCTGAAGACCTCTGGTAGATTCTTTACAAGCTGTGGAGTGTTGAGTCTCTTCTTTCAGTACAATGTGGTGTCATGCTAGGTTGTGGAAGTGGGGGCTCTGCATACTTGCCTTGTTTATTTCACGTATTTTAGGAAACCCACGGTTCCCTCCTGCTCTCACTTCCTTCTGTCTTGTGCCTTCTGGATTTCTTTCATCTTTCCATTCCTTTTATCCAGTTATTTAGATCGGTTTGTACTGAGTACTTACTATGTGCCAGTAAAATCAATCAGATAAAACATATGGGTATGGAATAAGGGATAAGAATTGCATCTTAGGGAAGGAGACAAATTATCTCCTACTACAGCCTGGATATGAAATGCACTCAGCAAAAGCTCTTGGGTTAAGCACTGTCCCCAAGTTAAGCAGTGTTCAGAGAGAGAGAGAGGTTTTAGGGAAGTGGTTTCATCATGAGGATTCTGCCTTTATCAATGCATTAATCCATCGATTGATTAAAGTCAGTTTAGACTATTGGGAGATGGTGGAACTCAGGAAGTAGAGCAGGGTTGTAGAGAATATATTAATGGCAGGACGCCTGTAAATGTCCCAGTTGGCTTTGACTGTCTACTTGACACAGACTAGAGTCATCTGAGAGGAAAGCCTCAACTGAGGAATTCCCAAAATCAGGTTGTCATGTGGTTGGCTTGCATTGATGCTGGACTGTAACCTTTCCTCACAAATGCTTTTGATCAATGTTATGACAGCAACACTAAACAAACCACAACAATGAATGCATCTCGCCCTGGTCCATACCTGTAGTCCTCTGCTGTGATTATCATGGGATGACCAACCTTGTTTGCTGCACTCTCCTGCAGGCAGGAGACTGTGTCTTACTACAGGCTTAGGGGCCATAGTGCCAGTGACCACTCACTGAAAGCTCAGAAGCCATGAGCCAAAATAAATCTTCCCTTCCAAATTATTTTTCTCAACTATTATTCAGAGTATAAAACATTAGCACACTTAACCAAAGATATGGTTGATGCAATTATGACAGTTGACATGGAGTGACAGATGATAGGAGAGATAAACATAGGCACAAACAACACTTTACATATTACTGGAGAATATCACTTTGAGGAAATACAAGTTAAATAACTTAGTAAGAATGAGTCAGTCGAGATGTGGAAGGAATATACTCGGCAAAGTAGGGTACTTAAAAAATGACACGATTCAGAAAATCCTTGCTGTAACTTAAAGACCAGAAATGAAGCCCTGTCTATCAAAGTAGTGAACAAGGACAGGAGACAATAGGACTTGATTTTTGAGAGACAGACAGAAAGAAGGTGATTTTGGCCCTGTCAGACATGTTAACATTTTAATTTGGTTTCATAGTGCTGAGAACTATTAACATGGAGTATCCTGGTCCCTTTCGTATTTTAGGATGTGTTCTCTTGATTTTACACAATATTGACTCTCAAACTGTGAAAGCCCTTAGGTTTGATCAGCTGCATTACAAAAACAAATATGTAACCTCAAAAGACATCAATGAAAAAGAAACTCAGGGGCTGGAGAGATGACTCGGGTTAAGAGCACTGGCTGATCTTGCAGAGGACACAGGTTTAGTTTCCAGCACCCACATGGCTAACGATGGGCCTTAACTCCAGTTCCAGGGGATTTGACACTCTCTTCTGATGTCTCAGTCATTGTACAACACGAATGCACTTATATATATGCAGGAAATACTTTCATCCAAACAAAAAATAAAATAAAATTATAAACTGACTCTAAAACTGAGTTTATGCAATGAAGGGAAGTAACAGGTACTACAGAGCCTTAGTGACATCTCCGAGTGGGGAAACTAGAGAAGGCTCTCCAAAGTAAATGAATAAGTGTGGAGTGACCTCAAAATCATCCTACAGAGGAGAGAACTGGCAGGGATTCAGGTCTGTCGTAGAGTGAATGGACTCACACATTGAATGTAGGTTTTTGAGGCAAATGTTCAGGAACCTATGAGTCTTAATAATTGGTCAACTAAGCCATTTCATTTCATTCCAAAGCTGCTCCTTCTTTAATTTTTTTTTTAAACTAGATCTTAGTCTTGGTAACTCTAGAATGGAGAATCTATCCAGTCCCAATACTGTTTGACATAGGATCAGGGACAAGGAGGAGCACTGTGAGGATGCCTGTGAGTCTGCTGTACCTGCCCAGTTATCAGTCCATATTGACCCAGATCAGAAGTGCATTATTAAACAAAGTAGGTAGGTATGGCCATTACACATTTGAAATACAGATAGTATATAATGAGATGTATATATGAACAAAATACAACAAACTGATGGGAGTAGAAAAGCGTTATATACTATTTCATCTATATGCATTTATAGTCATGCATGTAGTGGACAGCAATTACATATTTTAATCAAGTGTATCCAAAATAGTAGCAAGTATTAGTTTTTTTGTTGATTTTGGAGACAGAGTCTCCCTGTAGCCCTAGCTGGCCTGGAACTCATTATGTAGACCTGGCCAGCCCTACAAGGCATGTACCACCATGCCTGGCTTAAGTGTTAATTATTTTAATGTGGTTTCTATTAAATGCAAAATTATACCTATTCTATTTATTTTCGATTTTATTACAATAACATTGACAGAAATGGTGGACAATTTTGAAGCTTATTATTATTGGGATAAAGAAATGGAAAAGACAGATGGTGATGTCCCCCAAACTAGGGGGCACTATCTCCATTGTGTAAAATTTTACTTCCAGGATCAGTGAGATCTGGGGAAATATTCCTGGTCTGTGGGGCTACAGATGATCAAATGGACAGACAGACATGCATTGTGTCTGGGTGTTCTGCAATTCAGACGGAAGGGTGCTAAACTCTCCAAGTACACTGAGAGATTCCCCAGTTATTGGGACTACCACACTTCCACAGGACCTAGAGAGAATGAGAGGATCTGGGATGAGAAGAGAGAACAAGGTTTTACGGACTGCTCAGTGTTCAGAAGGAGAAGCTGAATAGTTTCAGTTCCCTACAAGATTGCTCTGTCAGATATTCTGTGGTTTCACACAGTAATGGAAGAAAGATGGCAGGTTGTTCTGACATCTTGGAAGAGACTGGAATGCACCCTTGAAAAGTGAAGTCTTTATTCTTTATGCAGGCATTAAGCCATGATTGCAAGCATTATATGGATTTTGCTAAGATCTGCTTCTTAATGACTCTGGGTCTTGAACTTCTACAAATTTTTCTGTTTTCCGCTTTGGGCTGGGATGCCCTGCTAGCCTTTATCTGGAAAGGCCTCTTCTTTCCTGCACCTAGGAATATTAGCTGAAGATTATAAGTCTCTGTGCACTTTTTGAAGTAATTACTTTTAAATACAGATATCAGCTATGGGGGCCCCACTCTCAGTTTCTGTAAAGGAGTTAGGCCTCCTGTGCTTCCTCTTCTAACTACATATGTGTTATTAGGATTATTTTTTTTATTATGGGGGTACAATCAATTACATTTAGAAAAAAGTAAAATTCCTTGCTTCGTTCAGAGCTGAGAACAGACTGACCCAGGGTATTTCCTGTGTGTGACCTTCCTTTCTTGATCATATCTTTATTCCCAGCTTATGATGGATTACAAAGACATTTTGTTTAAAACATTATGCAAGTAGACACGAGCAGTGGGCACTGAAAGTGATTTTATTTTAAATTAGTTTTATTTTCTGTGTATGAGTGTTTTACCTACAGGCATGTGGAACATCTCTGTTCAATACCCATCGAAGCCAGAAATTACTCTAACTGGAGTTACAAGATTGTTTAGTAGACATATAGGTGCTAGTAACCAAACACCAGTCTCCTGCAGAGCAGTCGGTGGTCTTTAATAAAGAGTTTTTAACAGGATTTTATTGTAAAAACAGCACCTGCTTGTTCTGATGAAGTGATATATGACTGTCTCTTATAAGAATGAAACCCTGTTTCTCCCACCCATGAAACTCCACATCTTCTATTACTGCCTTTTAGTAAATAGTTAGAAATCTTTTCAGATCTCTATGTGCCCACATATTAATTAGCTTGTGTATATGTATCCTTTGTTTATATTTTTGTTAAAAATGAGCATTCCTATTTATTACTGTGAAACTTGACTTTTATAATTTTTGCCATATATCATATTTTGGGTTTTCTTGGATCTGTTATCTTGGATCTGTTCCACTACTGTGATACAGATGATACTTGTAAGATTTCTTTAGGAAGGTAAAGCATGAAAGACAAAATATGGAAGTCAGCTAGAGACAAACACACAAGAAAGATGAAGAAAATTGATATTTTGGAAATGTTGACACTGTCATGATCATAATATTACATCGATAAAGTCACATCATTGAACTCCGAAAATGAGCTGAGCTCAGTGAAGTATTAAAGAGCTCAAGATGCTTAGAGGATTGTCAGGCCTGTGGAGATGAGGCAAGTCCATGCTGTTAACTTGTGTCCCAGTCAGTATTAGAACAAGATCTCCTGATCTAAAGAAGAGAAAAGAAAAACAAAATAAAACAAAACAAAACAACAGTAAAAAAAACAAGGAAAGCATAATATTACATAAGTGCACTTATAATTGAGTGAATTATATTAAACGCCAAATTAACAATAAAAACTGTATTTAAATCACTGATTATGAGTATATGAGGGCTAGAGAGATGACTCAGTGGTTAAGAACACTGGCTGCTCTTAGCTTACAACCATCTGTTACTCCTGTTCCAGAGAATCCGGTGCCCTCTTCTGACCTCTCCAGGCATCCCACATCACAGGTGCACTTACACACATGCACTCAAGACACTCCTATACATAAAATAAAAATAAAGACGTTTTTAAAAGTTAAAAAAAAAAGGAATATGTGGATTGGAGAGTTGACTTGGTGGTTAAGAGCACTTTCTGCTCTTGCAGAAATTTGGCTTCAGTTCCCAGAACCCACATGACAGTTAGTCATCCATAAGTTCAATTCCAGTGACCTAATATCATTGTCTTCTGGATCCCATGGACATTGTCTTTGCACAGGGATACATGTAGACAAACATTCACACACATAAAATAAAAATACATTAAAAAAAAGACTTATATTAGGGTAGGCAGGTATGGTTCTGGGTTGGTAAAAACACTCTATACATAAGCCTAATGACCTGAGTTCGGTTCGTAGAACCCATGGTAAAAGGAGAGAACCAAGGCCCACAAATTGTTCTCTGACTTCTGCATGTGGCATATGCATACACACACACACAGATATAATAATAATAATAATAATAATAATAATAATAATAATGATAGTGATAATGAAGGGAATACATCAGTACAAGTGCTGGAGAAGGGACGACTGACAAGTAGCTTGCAGTGAACAAAGGTCAGTTTCTCTGTATGTGAAGATGAAGGAAGGGATTGAGTAAAGTAATTAAATGTATCCTATTTACTTTAAAATCAAGCAAAGAGAAAATGTTAAAATAAACTTTCCAGTAGAAACAAAGGAGATCACACTGAGGTAAAAAGTTATGCCCTTGAGCCACTGGTAATGAAATCTAGCCTGAGGGAAGAAGTTTTACTGAAAGATCACCAACTGATAGAACCTTTACATACTTTCTCTCATTTTACCCCTAAAGCAACCCTTCAGGCAGGGAGTTGGCAAGCCATTGTAATGATAAGGAAGGAAACACCTGCCTTAACATGATTGTCCTAAAGTCTTTTTGATAGACAGTAATAGAGCAGGGTTACAAACTCAAGCACCTCTCTCCCTCCAAAGTCTGTATTTCCTGTGCTGTGTGCACTGCCCTTATTAATCCCCAAGCTGCAAATGATCTCCTGCCTTGACCTGTACTGTTTGTATATGGATTGTAGGGGGTTAATTTGAATCTTTTTAAACTACTCTTAAGAAAATGAAAACATAGTTAAACTCAGTTGTAAGGAATGTTAGATTAAGGAACAGATGCTTTGTTAGACATTATGTATTATTTTATAATGGTTTCCAACTAATGAATATTCTGTCATTTATGTGTTTTCTTTTCCTTGTTTGTAAGTCAACTTGATTGAAGAATTTTGAGAAGGCAGAGAGAGCAAGTCAAGATGACACATTTAGGAATGGGGAGACAGCTCAGTGGTAGAGTGCTTGTTTAGAATAAGCTGGGTCTGGTGTTTGATCCCCAGCGATGAAATCAAAACAAAACAAAGTGGACTGAAAACTTGTTTCTCATTAAAGTTTCTACCCTCAGGCTAATTTCTCTCATTACTGTTCTGATTTTGCTCATTGGCCTGATGTACACAACATGAGGTAGAAATAAACTCTAATGCAGAACTTGTTTCTTTTCTCACAGTCCCTCTACTATTTTACACAAACATTGAGATGCTTCACAGTCAAACAGAGTAGCACTGACCTTGTTCTTTGAAAAGTGGTGGTTTGAGGGGCTGGAAGATGAAGAGTGATGAAGTGAGGACCTAAGTATGATCTTCAGAACCCACATAAAAAGCCAGACATGTGGCATATGCTTGTACCCTAGTACTAGGGAGGCAGGGACAGGAGGAATCTTTGGATCACTGGCCAGATACCCTCTCTGGCTTAATTGGTGAGCTCCAAGTCAAAGAAGAGACTCTGTCTCAAAAATCCAAACTGCATGGCCACTAAGGAACTATGTCTGAGGTTGGCCTCTGTCCTCCATGGGCTGGCACACACATATGTACCGCACACATGTGTACCCCACTCATGAGCACATTCACACAAAGAAAAAAGAGCAGCACAATTTAAGGCTATTATTTGAAACAGCAGGCCTTTTAGAAAATAAAATGAGTCAAAATTCAAAAATTAAATTCTGGACAATAGTAATTAGCTTTATTAATAATGACAATTAGATAAAAGAGAGATTTGAGGATATACCGGATCCCTCCATCCTCTGGGAAAGTACAGAGCATCCTTCCTTGTTTTAGGAGATCAGAGTAACACAGAAGTGTGAAAGACTAGGCCAGCCTACCACATACTGGGAAGAAGGCACCAGCGTCCCCAGGTACCTCCTTGATGAGCCAAGATGCAAACCAGTGCCAAGGACCTGAGCAGAGGCAGCCCTGTGCCTTCCACCCCAGGAAAGAGAATTTGTTACTTTAGCTGGCAGCCTTCTCAGTCACTACATGTATCCTGATTATGCAAAGAGATATTTTGGATATCTCTGGAATTTAATCTTTTCTAAGGCCAATCTGTCTTTTGTGAAAAAAAGATTCTTTATTAAGATTTATTAAGATTTAATGACCTTTGGTCATTAAAAAAACCAACAACAGTAAAACAAACAAACAAAAAAACAAACAAAACCAGAGGAAATACACAGAAAAACCAAAATACACACAGAGAAGAGACATTTTGGAAAGCACACCGATTCCTAATGTAAGAGTATTATGAAGAATAATTCAAGCATTCCACTTCAGTGGTATATATAGAACGTGACCCACTGAACTAGAGTGGTAAAGAATTCTATCTCCATGTTAGCAGAAGGCACCCAAAGATGTTGGCAGACATGTCTAAATTTAGGCATTAAGAATTGCACTATGAAGTTTACATTCTAGAACTGTACAATTGAATTATAACAATTTTCACAAAAATCTCATAATGTTCTAAGTAGGTTTATGATACTGTGTTGTGTTTCATCCACAGCTATGCTCAACCACATGTGGCCTGCAGACCTCTGATGGGACAGGTCTGTGTGGCTGCTTAGTCCTCATTGGCTATATGAATTTAATTTCTATATGAATTAGCAATGGGACCATGTAGCTGGGGTGCAATTAGGACTTCTATGGAAGGAATCTAGGGACCATGGAGAGTCTTTCCATCTTTGTTAGATCACTTGTGCCAAGCTTTTTACATTCAGACATGGGCTGGAAAACTATTGAGAAGACCAAACAAGGAGGATGCCCACAGAGGCCTTCACAGAGAGGCATTGTTGCTCCGCACTCCTTTGTGTAATCCATGTGATGTTGATATGCTTTTGCGCTTGGTGGCAAGTAGAGGTGCTCACAGGAGGATTCAAAGTGTCCTACCAGCTACGATGCAGTCATAGATTGCTCCTATCTACATCAGATGGAAAATGAATAGCATAGCACAGGCTCAAACAAGACAGTAACTACATTGAGAGGAAATAAAATGAAAAAAAAAAGTAAGTGGTGCATTTTGACAGTAGTATAAATAAGTGTTCTAAAACTGAGTAAAGTGATGGGTAAGCATTCTGTATAAGCATTCTCCTTCCTTGTTTTAGGAGATCAGAGTAACAGCCCTCCTTCATTGCCTTCAATTGAGATGATAGGTAAATTCTGTAAATCCCGCAGAATTGAATCTATAAAATGTCTTTGTATTTCCTTAAATTTCTTCTCATCAGATTAAAGGGAAAACATGACTATTAAAACAATTTAAACAAAGGTACTGATTTGAAAACAGTTTAGTTTACATGGTTACCAGAGCTGGAAACTGATGATCCCTTTTTGAGTTTTTCAGCAAGTCCTGCCACTTCTGGACTCTTCCTGCTGTGTCTCTGCCTAGGCCCTCTGCACTCTCTCTCCTTCTTCTTGAATGGTTTTCTCATTGCAGCTTATGGATTAAGCATACCTCTGACAGCAAGCCTTTGACTGTTTGCTATGACATCATAAAACTTGGCTCACAGTAGATAGCAAGTAGTTCTGGAGTGAATAATTCGATAAATTCCATGTTTTGCAGTATGGAATTAGTAAAGGGTATTATCAGGGGTGGAGAGGCAACTCAGAGGTTAGGAGCACTGGCTACTCATGAGAAGGACCCAGGTTCAGTTCCCAGCACCCATGTAGCTGCTAACAACAATCTGTAACAACAGTTCTGGGGGATTCAACACCCTCTTCTGATCTTTGTGGGCACTACATGACAGGAATGCACTTACATACATACAAGCAAAATTCTTATGCTAATATAATGAAACTAAATAAACAATTTAAAAATATATTATGACATGATTATTAAAAGTGGCCAGCCCAGTCACTTCGGGCTGGTGTGATGATGCAGTGTATAAAAATGTTTTCCACCAAAACTGACAAACTGAGTGCAATCCTTGAGGCCTACATGGGAGAAGGAGAGAATGAACTAAAAATTGTCCTTTAACCTCTATATGTGGACCCTGGCATGTGTGCACACACACACATGCATATATACACAAACATATATACATACATATGCATATAAATATACTTTTGAATAATTATTTATTGGAAGTTGAATACACGAGTGATATAAATAATATAGGTTGATTTTTCTGGACAGGATGGCACATGAACCTGTCACCTCAGTATTTGGGAAACCAAGGCAGGAGGACCACACTTTCAAAAGTAGTCTGGGCTCTATGGTGAGATGCTGTTTTTATCAGAAACATTATTGTCTTAGTTCTCCTTATTATATATACAATTTGATATATGTCAAAAGAAATGGTTGTGATATAAAATTGATGCTTTTGCTGTTACATAAAGTATCTCGATCACAGTATTTGGAGTTTAAATCTTAGTTCTGTGAATTAATAGTTATGTTACATTAGACACATTATCAAGTTTCCTTCTTAATATCTTTTATCTGAGAAATGGAAGTGACCATTCACCCTTAGCAGTAAATGCTGTTTGGCTTCTAAAAATTCTGGAATTCTGGGACATAGAAAATAGTTCATGAAATTACTGTCTTACTAGTCAAACGATGTTGACACAATTTCTGAACTATGTCAGGTTAAATGGTAATTGGTTATTTCTTATATTAAAATAATTTCAATATGTCAAAGAACCATAAAACATTTCTTGGATAACTAATGATCGACATTACTTCTGACAGTTAAATTTTTAGTTTTAATTTGCCACTGAAAATATCAGGATTTTTGTATTATTAAGGTCTGACTCAAAGAATTTTACTCTGCTATAGTTCATCTGCAGAAAATTCCAGCATTTCCAATGCCAAATAACCCTCTATAAGTGTATAAAGTGTAATTCTAATTTAATTTTCAGGGGCAGATTTTTGGAAACTAGCAATATTACTGTAAAATTCCATCCTAAGGAAGTGACTCAACAGTTATAGAAGACAATTTGCAAAATGTAGAACTCGGTGAATACCAGCATATTAAAGAACATCATTGATTTGGTTTCTGTCTTCTCATTCTCTTCCATAAATGAAACAACCAATTGGTGAAAAACCAGAGATGCTCATGAAAGCATCTCCAAGGAATGAACACATTAGAGCAGGCAGCACAAGCTGGAAGTGGACCAGCAGTCTTTCTGAAGACATCCTGTCAGCTCTTAGTCACTTCTGAGTCTTCCTAAGGCAAGGTTTACTGTGTTTAGTCCTGTGTGACTGAGGATGACTGCAGTCAGGAAAGAGAGCAATGAGAGGATCATCAGCTTTATCCTTTTCAATTAGCCCATGGATACTGCCTCACACACCAGGTCAATTAATTCATTCTAGAAACTCATCAACAGATGTACCAGATGTTTGCTTCCATGATGATTCTCAATCCCATTAAGTAGGTGATCAAAATTAAGCATCACATCAAGGCTGTAGAAGTAGTATTGCGTATTGTCTATTAGGGGCCGAATGGTTTTCAGTTTAATCTTTTAATTTTCGAAAAAAATTTTGGTTCTCCCTGATCCCTCCCACATGTAATTCAGTATGTAGACCAGGCTGGCAACAATCTCGCAGAGATCTGCCTGCCTCTCTTTCTGAAGTGCTGGGAATAAATGTATGTGCCAACACATCCAGAATGGTTTTGCATTTATTATTTGATTTATTCTGCAGTGAATTTTTTGTTGATTATTCCCATGTATTTGAAATGTTCTATTAATAATGTTTTTTATTTGTTTTTACAACTGACCTTTGTCCTAATTAATATTTTGAGTAATCATTTAAGTTTTATATTGCTAATATTTTCATTCACAGTTTGTTTCTGTTACTCAGTGTATGATTATTCAGTGAAATAACTCTTCTAAATTTTTTGTATCATTTTTGGGTTTTTGTGCTTATTCATAATGAAGTTTTATTTTCCAGATCAAAGTTACATAATACTTTCATTATATACAATTCAAAGAATTTAGTTATTCACTTAATATTATTATTTTAAAGGCTTTCTTATTATAGTCCCCTGGGGTCTTAATTATATACTCAATGATAGTTTATAAATAAATGGGAAGGAATATTATAAGTTAAGTTAGTTTGTCTTTTGAATTATAACTCCAAAACAAGTAGGACACCTCTAAATTATTTTTATGTTTTAGCATTTGTATTTTAAGATAGTTATAGATTCAAATGTAGTTGTGAGAAAGCATATAATATTGTGTTTATCTTCAGTATATTATCACAGACTGGAAGTTGAAATTGATACAGCCATATCTGAGCTTGTTGTAATTTCCCCAGTTTTACAAACACCTGTGTGTGTGCTTGTCCTTTATTTTATTTTTTAATTTGTTCTTATTTTATATCTATGAATGTATTGACTGCATGTATGCAAGTACACTCATGACCTAAGTGCCCTTGGAGGTCAGAAGACAGTGGTAGATTCCCTGGAACTGTATTTAGAGATGGTTTTAGTGGCCATGTTGGTGGTGGATTCAATCCTGCAAGAACAGCCAGTGCTCTTAACCACTGAGCCATTCTCAAGCCCTTTTCCTTTAAACACTTTAAAAAAATACTTTGAGGAAGATATGGAAATATAGGAGTTCATTTGCCTTTATTCTGGTACAGTATGAGCACGTTTTGAGCACGCCTTTTCTTCATCTCTATAGGGTCTCCTGTTCTAACAGCAGTCCATTAAGACATTGGTTTTGTCTTGAAATTCAGCCTTCCCTCCATTTTTTTCTCATCTGACTCAAGCCCTCCATCACTTCCAATTTTTCTTCTTATCATAGAATTAACAAATTTTTATAAAACCAATAAATGTTATTGGCAGGTTGAAGAGAATCATTCTGATGTCACCTTCAAAACTTTCATCCCCATTCTTTGCCGTAACCCACATTTCTTAGCAAGCATTCTAGTCATTTGCCCAAAATTCATTCTTTTCTTCTTGATGTCTGTCTTCTGAATTATGAGTTAATATTTTATTTATCGCTAGCTTGATTTTTTAAATCACCACTTCCAGTGAACCCTCCTTTTCAAACTTCTGAGTATGCTGAGATATTTGCAAGTCTTCTCTCGATTTCTATATTTAAAACCTTATTTTCTAACAAAGATCATCCGCTGTCATAACATTGCTCTGTGTTGCATCTGGTAACACGGTAGGCTAGCTATTTTCCTCTTACAGGACCCGAAGTTGTTATAAAGATGATTATTTGCCTGGCCTAGCTGTTTTATATTAAAATCCCCCAAAAGGAACCATATGGATGAAACATCCAGGTTCAGGTGGCTGCAAGTTACCAACAAGGAAGTCACTTGATCACTGTGCAGGGGCCACTTGCACAACTTCATGTTTATGTGAAGTTATCATTTGCCTTTCCTGATTTTGGCATTTTAAAGTAATGGTTAATTATACATAGATATTTATTTTTACTGCCTTTACTTATGTATTTGAGTCAGGGGTATGTATTTGTATGCTACAACACACCTGTGAGGGTCAGAGGATAACTTGCTATAATCAGTTTTCTTCTTCTAATGACTGAGCCCAGGGGATCAAACTCAGGTTCTTAGGTCTGGGTTCTATACACCTTTATTTGCTGGGCCACCTCATGACCCCAACATATCTTTCCTTTTAGAACCTAGAATTTCAAAGAGAACAGAAAGATAGAAAGTTGCTATAATGACCAGAATTCTCTGCTGAGGAACTGTGAATGCAAAATATATCAAGAAATAAGTTATCATTGAAAATAAAGAAATAAAAGTTACACTCTATAGGCTATGCCATTGTTGGTTAGCACTTGGGCACACACAGACACTTTTCACAGGCCGTGATGTGTCATCCTAGTTAATGCTTTAATGCTTATAGCATCCTTTGCTAGAATACCAAGCTGATGAATTTAAACTAATCCCAATGGGTAAAAGTAATGCATAACATCCCTGTAAAGAAAAACTATCTAATTTAATAGTGAATTAAAGAGTCTAGTAACCCATGTCACGCCATGTCCCTTACCAAATAGTTCATGAAGTTGAAAGAGGATGTGAAAATGTGACAAAAGACTAAGCAGTTTCACTGGCATCTGTAGATTATAAAATAGATGCTTAATATGATGCAAAGCAGGTTTGAAGCATGTTTTCAGCTCAGAAAATAATTTCTGAGTAATCTGTGACAGAAGGCTGATGTGGTTCTAGACTTCTTTTATGTGTAATAGAACACTTTTTAATATTTTGTTATCTATTAATTATTTTTCATTCATTCATTCATTTTCAGTTTCCTAAGCTTTTGTTTTCTCAACACAGGTGTGGAAACCATCAAATGACATTTGTATCATTAACTGTTATAACATTATAATGTTGGTTGTCTACAGACTGGGTGGCAGGAACTAGAACATGATATGGACCTAAGTTCTTCCATTCCCCAAACTTGAGGGATTAAGTTGAAGCTGCATGGTTGCATACTGTACATGTTCACACTGAAGTGTGAGGATGTGATGAAAGACAGCGCCACCTTGTCAAGGAAGCCCCATAACTAGAGTTCATTTGCCATGTTATATGTGAGCTGTTGAGCTACTCTGACAAGCTCTCAAACACCTTGACTCTGACCCATCACCATTCATAGTTGTCATTACATTTCTTTGAGATTTATCTATTTCTGTTAAATTCCTGGAAAATACAGATGGTTAATAATGTTGATTATTTCCTAATTGATTACAGATATACAGCACAGTATTTTTCACATTGGCAAAACATAAGAAGGCCTTTAAATATTTAAAAGTTATGCATGTAATACTTATTTATGATTAAATTAATGGCAGGATATAGCAGACTCAGGTAACTTCAATTGCTTTGAGACATTAATGTATATTCACCTGTATATATGAGTAAAGGACATATTCATCTAAGTTTATAAATAGTTCAAAGTGCATTATATCAGATTTTGCAAGTTACTTTACTTTAAACCTATTTTACTAAATATTATTTCGTGTTATATATATAATATATATTATGTTAAATAATATATATATATATTATTTTCATTTATGCTTTAACATCCCACCCCAAACCTCATTTATTCCTGACTTCTCAGTTAACCATTTCAAACTATCTTAGGTATGTATGTATGAGTCATAAAGGTACTCTTTATTTGCCTGTCTATGTAACTCATTTTAAAAGCTGATACAATAAAAAATTAGACCTTTTACCAATGATGTTTTTGACAAACAAATTCTAATTATTCTATCATGGAAAAATATAAGTTGTACATGAATGAAATTGCCAACAGAATGATAGCATAAGATCAGACAATACCTACTGTTGCCTTCAGCTTAGAGATGAGAGAATCTTTCTCACTCTGTATCTTTTCTTTCAGATTTAAATAATTCAGCATTCTTGTCCTGGTACCCCAAGTGGTGGTTTGAATGAGATTATTCCCCATAGACTGAGAGTATTTGAAGCTTAGCCCCAGTTGATGGTGCTGTTTGCAGAGGTTTAGGAGATACAACCTTGCTGGAAGCATGCCAATGACAGTTCGGCGTTTAAAGTTCATAGTCATGTCCCATTTTGACTTTGTTTTCTCTACTTCCTGTGTGTGTTTGAAGATGTCAGCACTCAGCTTTCTGCTCCTGTATCTGCACCCAACATACCTCCTTGCCATGATGGACTCTTTAGTCCTCTAGAACCATAATTCCAATAAACTCTCCCATCTATGAGTCAGCTTGGTTACTGTGTCTAATTATATCAACAGAAAAATAACTAATGCAGAATATGGTTCTAGGGAGTGGTGGGCTGTTCCTGTGATGAATCTGACCATGATTTTTGGCAGGAAGGTGGAACACTGAAAGTTTGGACTAGAAAAGTGATTGAATGCTTTGAACTGGCTCAAGATGTTCTGGGGGAAATGAAAATAAGGACTTAAGCAAACTGGGATATTTTGGCAAAGAGTCTTGCTGCTATCTGCCCATGACATAAGAACTTGTCTGAGACTAAATTAAAAATTAACAGGCTAATTTCTTATATTTTAGATGTTACTTTTAGATGACCTAATGTTAAATCAATGGAATGATTATTAATCATGAATGCTATACAGATAGAAAATGAAAAAGAACAACTAGGACAGAAAGAAATACAAAATATACAATTTAGAGAGAAGACAAGCACAAAGAAACTAAGGTTCTAACCAGAAAAGATGATCTCATTGTTAAGGAAATTAGACCCATTAAAGAGAGGCTTCCATGACTGTACTTGATCAGCAGAAGTATCCACTGAGCAATACCCCACATAGTAAGCTTCTGCCTTCTGAGAGAAGAAGGCCCTAGGAGGTCCTACTTCTAGAAAATAACATAGAAAAGCTAATGCTAATGTGGGTAAGAGGAGCCACGATGCATCTAAAGCTGGCAGGAGAACTTGGCAGTGCCATCCCCATGGTGATGATTTTAGGAGCATGAAAATACAAGAGTTAGGGGTTACTAATTCTTCAGCAGCTTCAGAGAGCCACTGAATGAAGCCAGACATTGTATGGCAGAGGGGTTCCAGTGAGTGGAAAATCGTAAGAGGCCAAAAGGTCCTGTGAGGTCATTGCATAAAGCTGTGAAGGTCGAGCCTGGTTAGCAAGGGACATCCCCAGATGCTGGAGATGCCTGAGCCATGAGATACCTGCCAAGAAGAGCTGTGTACAAGGAGCTGTCCCAGCCCACCAGAGAGATGTGTGTTGCAGGCAGTAAAACTGGGGGATTTGAGCCGTCCAATCCCTTTGGAACTAAAGTCCCAGATATCCAACATGGAGCTTCAGAACTTGGTGTTTGCCCTGCTGATTTCGAACTCGGTTTGGTTGGTTATTTCCTTTGCCCCCATTTGATCCTTTTGAAATGGAATTATGGATTCCTTGCCATGGCATTTTTTTAAAAAAATATAATTTGATTTTTGAGTTTGCAGTGGCTTATAGTTAAAATATTGCCTTGAATCTCAGATGATACTTTGGGTTTTTGAAGGGTGTTGAGGCTGTTAAAGAATATGGCTACTTTTAAGGTTGGACTAAATGCATTTTGCTTTCTGATGTGGTCATGAATTTATGGAAGGCAGGGAGTGGAATGTGGCTCTTTAATAAGAATCTTCCATAGGCTCCAAGTATTTGAATATTTGGTTTCAGTTGGTGGTGCTACTTGCAGAGGTTTAGGAAGTGTGTACTGGCTGGAGGAACCACATCACTAGGGGCAGGCTTTGACAGTTCCTACCCGTGCCCCATTTCTAGCTTCTCTCTCTATTTCCTGTGCTGCTTGATGTTTTCAGTGTCCAAACTTCTGCTCTGTCTGCCTCTACTGCCATTCCCCCCAACCATGATGGACTCATCCTTCCAGAACTGTAAGCCCAATAACCTCTTCCTTTTATTTAGTTAAGTTGCTTTTGGTCCCTGTTTTATCTTATCACAGCATATATGTGTGTATGTGTGTCTAAATATGCATAGGTGTTTTAAAATATAGATTAAAATTAAAATATAATTAATTGATAAAAATATTTACTATAAAATTTATATTGCTTATGATTAATAATAATCAGAAAATATAAAATTATATATATTCTGCTTTGAAATAATCATAGTCTCAAGACAGATTGAAAATATATTTTTGTTTTATGTAGTCAGTGATTTGATTTGAAAATACATATGATAAATTCATCATTTTAGAAGAAATCAGTAGATTCCAAAAGTTGACAAATTGCTTGACGTAAATGACAAAGTCCTTGTATTAAATTATCAAGAATCAAAGTGTTATTTGAATCTTATATGATTTTCTCTTTTAAAATTTAGTGGCCTTAAGAATTAAATAATATTGTATAATTTAGGAAATGGTGGAATGCATGAGGTCCAGTAGGGGCTTATGGCAGAAGTGTGAAGGCACGGATGGGGGAGGGGTCTAAATTTGATTAAGAACTGTTATATGACATGTACGAAACCTCAATTAAAAAGAAAAAGAAAAGTAGAACTTATAGATACTTTGAAAAGAACTCATACAGTTCCTTTGAGAGGTAGATTTCCCATTTTCAAATTTGAGTGTCTTGAATTGCCCTAACAGATCTCTTTGGAATCACTTGTTCAGAAGGTCATTGCTAAGATTTGACTATTGCATATGTAAACTTTTTATCACAAAATCCATCAGTGGCCTATAGAAAGTGTCATATTGAGAATTTAATGAAGCAAATGTTAACAGTGAGGTCAGTAGTGACTTTGAATTGCTAAGAAAGGTATCTCATGGGATTAAAGAGATTGTTTCACTGAGAAGATGGAGCAGGAAAACGCACAAGCATGTCACAGGACATCATGGCTTGTTCCTGCAGATTCAATGGTTTCCTTAAAATTTCCATGAACAACCCAAAATAGTCTGTTTAAAAGCCAGGCAAACAAACCTTTTGCTTCTATTGGTAGATAAAAAAGCAAAACATTTCCTGTCCCCAGACATATCCAGCATTGGTGATATATGCATTTTTTGGTGTTTTATAAAGGCAGAGTTGAGTTTTTCAATTTTGTGTTACCTCCATATAACTACTAGGTGAGTGAAAACGGGCATCTAACACTAAGCTAAGCAAGCTGGAAAGAGGGACCTGAAGGCTCTTTTCTTTGCTAGCTGCTGTGTCCTTTTCCTCTGGGAACCAAATGTATTATCATAGAGAATATGAAGACAGAAGAGACATTTGAGAAAAATGATATAGATATATTATTGATGATTTTTCATTTTCATTAAAACTTACAAATGCTCCTACTTTAAGAGTTCCCAAAGTTTGTATATTTTATGAAGATTATCAGGTAACATTTCAAAAGAAGAAACTGTATGTCCCACGTGAAACCCAGAAAAATGACTTAGATATTAAACATTACCAAATACTTAGATAATTGCAGCAAGCTTCGTGATATGTTAGTTCTATTTTAATACACCTAGTCTCATGTGAAACATTTCTAAGAATTTACATGCCTGCTCTATGTTTATACCCTATTATTTTTGTATTATATTGGCCTATTTCTGTAAGAACTTACTCATCTAGGGAAAAAGAAAATAACATATTAAGAATTTAGAATTGATCATTAAGAAAATGTGTGTTCTATTCTGACTTATGTGCCATTGAGCTTTTCGGTGCCTACTTTTCTTGATGGATTTCTCTTTTCCACCCTGCCTCCCTTAATTTGCAAGATTAAGAGAAGGAAAATGAAGATACAGACCTGTCAATCACCTCACATAAGACTCTGAACAACATTAGGAAAAATAGAAAGTTTCTTTCTTTTTTCATTAGTTAGAATGGCCTTGTTTTCCCAGAACAAAACTAGGAAATGGGTACATCAAACTTGCTGACATGAGAACAGGTTATTTCAAGTCAAATATGCTCTTGATTAAATTGGCTAAAAATAGCCCAAATAGTGTATATATATGGTATATGTAGGTCTGTTAGATGATGACACATTACACATGAATATATGTTTAGCAATGAATTTGTATTTATTTTATTTTCACCAATGTAACATTTAAAAACAAATAGCTGCTTAGTCAGCAAAGAGCCTGTTGCACATGCATGAGGACCAGAGTTTGGATTGCAGTTCCCTATACCAAAGCCTGGTGTGGCAACGTGCACCTGTAACCATAGCACAAGAACTACTAGGGGGAAATAGGCAGAATTCCCTGTGCTCACTTGCCAGCCTGGGCTGTCTAGCGGCTGTCAGTGATCTCCATGTTCAATGAGAGACTCCATATCTAAATAAATAAATAACTCAATAGATCTTAACATAAATGACAGACTACAGGAAATCCACAATGAGAGGAGCGATGGGAGGGTGTGGATACGGGGAGGGTATAAAGACAATAAAGATGTTTTGTATGGAATATAGAAAACTTCATTAAAAATTTTTAAAATGAAAGTATGCCATGAAATGCTATAAAAATAAATAATAGATAAGGTGAAGAAGGAGGATTGAGAAAAGAAACTTGATATGTTTGGTCTGCCCATGCTCTTGCATGCATTTACACACACACACCAGGTACATGTACACACATACACACAATACTCCAAATATGATGTGAAAAATGAATAAGAAACAGCACAGTTTGATGTGATTTATATTTTTACATTTTGCTAGCTTATAACCCCATAGCTTTGTTTTTAAAGCAGCAATATTAATTACTTCTCATTTTCTGATTGTCAGGATTGTGGGCATAGCTTGGCTCGATTCTTTGGCTAAGAATCTGTCATAAATATACATTTAAAATATCCTGTGTCTAGTGTTTGAAGGTTAGCTTACAAAAAGTTCTTAGTCAGAGATTCTGTTAGCATTGGCAGTGTGGTGATTTGAATGAGTCATGTCCCCCAGAGACTCCAAGTATTTGAACAATTGGCCCCAACTGATGCACTGTTTGGGGAGGTTTAGGTGGTGCAGGCATGCTAGAGGAAGCATGTCACAGGAGTTACTTTGAGAGTTCATAGTCCTGCCCCAGTTCCCATTTGTCCACTCCGCCTCCTGCCTGTGCTTGGAGATGTGAGTTCAGAGCGTTCTGCTCTGGTTGCCTCCATGCCTCTCACCATGATAGGTTCTTATCCATCTTGAAGCATAAGCTAACCCAACTCTTCCCTCCACAGGTTGCCTTGGCTCAGATGTTTGATCATAGCAACAGAACGGTGACTAATCCAGGAAATATTTCATTCTTCTCAGAATTTAAGACTAGCCATTGGACTAGAATCACTTTCAGTTCTAACCGGCTCCTGAGAGTAGCTTAGAACATGCAGGAGCTGCTTGAGAAGGGGGATGAGAAAACACAGGGGAAGGCACTGGCTCTTTGAGCCAGTTCCTGAGTGCGGAAATCCCACTGTTGTATTCTGTTTACAACATACAAGTCACCACTTGTCAACTCCAGTCAGGAGAAGGGAGCTATGCAGTTGAGAACATTGAAGAGGTAAGCATAAATGGGAGATATCATAAAAACGAGTCACCATGCATTGTAAAGTTATAATGGAGCCTTGCGATAATGTTTACCAGCCTCAAGTAAATCCTCAGTGTGGATTTCTCATTTTCCTTTTTTCAGTCTCACTTAAATCCTTAACATAAGTTTATGAATCTTATTTTAGACCAGATGAAGAACTGACAGTATGCCCATTTTACTTGCTGTGTACAGAGCAATAAAAACCATTCTTAAAGGTGAAAGTTCCTCATCTTTACCTCATGAGCATAGTTTGAAATCAGCAGTGTTTTTGCAAATGTGTTTATTATGTGTGCATATGTATGTGTGTGTATTCATGTGTATTCAACTTTGTAGGAATTCATCACGTTCTCTATTACTACAAATTAATTTTATCCATTTTAAATATAAAGTTAAAGTTACATCAGTAAATGGAGTTGAGTATAGAAATTTTTACAATGGACTTATTTATTCAAAAGAATAAGAATCATCTGTGACATTTTGTTTACAAAGACTTACTTTCCTTGTCAGAGAAATATACTGTCTTTTTTAAAATGAATTAATATCACTGTTGTGAACCTGCTTGTACACACACACACACACACACACACACACACACATTACTTTATCACTATTGTTACCTATCAACTTAGGGGGAAAGGATTTATTTTAGCTCGCTGTTCCGAGGGTCCAGTCCACTGTGGCAGCTGTAGAATGGAGCCCGGGGTAGCAGTTGTGTACAGCATGACTTGTTATGTCTTAGTGGTTCAGGATGCAGGTAGTGATTGGCCAGAGCTAGAGATGGGCTATTGACCTCAAGAGTCAGTCCCTAGTTGTCCATGTCTGCCAATCTGACCCACTTCCTGAATATTCCAGATCTCCCCAACACAGTTCCATCTGCTGGGAACCAAGTGTTAAAACACATGCACCCCCGGGGGAGATTTCGCGTTCAAAGCAATATAATTATAAATGCAATTGCTGCTCCATGTATGAGTGGAATCCATAGATTATCAGTGTGGAAGGTCCAAATTTAGAGGATTCTTCCAGTTTCTAGGTATTAAATCAATTTTATACTCATGAGAAGTTCACAAGAATTGTGTTTAAGCTGCTCCGCATTTTGGCCAACGCTCAATAGCATCACTCATAGAATTTGAACCATTATAGTTGGCATATAGTCACTTGGTGTTGCTCTTTTGTTTTCCACATTTTTATAAGCATAGAACCTGAGAAGCCATTCATGTTTATGGACCATGTGGCTTTCTTACTGTGAAGTACTTGTATAAGGCATCTGTTTTAAAAATGAGCTATCTGATGTTAAATATTGATTGTTGAAATTGTTTGACATTCTTAAGAGATTTTGGGGTACATGAAAGGTGAATGCATGTATTTTGAGTACACCCATTTCTTTTAATGACTAATTTGAAAACAATTTTTATCTTAATGTAACCAGCATGTCAACTCTACTCTTCCCTAATGACATGATTTTTTTGGCTTGTTCAAGAAGTAATTGCTTAGTGGATTAGTTACTTTTCCATTGTGATAAAATGCTCTCATTGAAACAAATTAAGAAAGAAAGAATCTATTTTTGCAAACATTTCAAAAGTGCAGTTCTTTCTGGTGGGAAAGTCAAGGAAGCAGTGACTTGAAGTGACCACATTGCTCCTACAGTCAAGAAGACAGAAATGAATGCTTGGCAGAGCTAGATTCTCCCTTTCATGCAGTTCAGGACCCAAACCCAGAGAAGGAGGCTACCCTTCTTTAGAGTGACTCTTCCTACCTCTATTGACTTAAGATAATCCCTCAAAGCATGCACAGGCGCTAATCTAACTTAAATAACACATCCTTTGTGTGTCTCAAGATGTGTCTTCTAGGTGATTCCAGTTCTTGTCAAGCAACACTAACCATCATACTAAGCATCATGTTCCTGAAGATGTTCCTTAGTACACTTACTATTATCCTACTGAAATTTCTTGTCCAAAATTGTTGAGATAAAGACTAATATAAATTTCCCCAAACAGATTTTCTTTATACCTATTAACATCAGTCAGATCGATTAACTTTTTGCCACTATATCAAGATTAATTTTTCATCAACACTGCTTCTTTTTATGTATTTTAATTTACATATTTTATGTATATGAGTATTTGTCTGCATGTGTGTAAGTGCACCACATATGTGGGATGCATGCAGATGACAAAAGAGGGCAATGGATCCCCTAGAATTGGAGTTATAGACAGTAGTAGCCACCACATGTGTGCTGAGAACCAAACCTGGGTCCTCTACAGTAGCAGCCAGTGATCTGAACTGCCCAGGCATCTCTCAGCCCTTGCCTCTGAACTTTTAACTTTTAACTGCCCCAGGATCTATCTGTCCTTATACTAGTAACAATGCTTTGTTCATTTTACTCAACATTAATGTAAATACTTTTGACTATTTTCCATAATAATTTTGGAATTTTTATGTTCATTGCATTGATTCTGTTGAGTAAATTGGAGATGACAGGTTTCTATTCCTGAGATCCAACATATATATACTTCAAGTTGTATTTATTTTCTATTTCTGCATAATGAATTATGAAAAATGTGTTATCTAAAATCAACCTGAACCTATATTTCTCTATTTCCACAGTCAGTCATACAAGGCACATTATTTGATTCTTAAAATAATAATAATAATAATAATAATAATAATAATCACCATCATCATCTCACCAAATTGCAACCAAATTGTTGGCCATGGCAGATACCAGATTCTCTTCAAGTCCTCAGGGTCCTGAGATCTTACCTCTGAAAAGTTCAAGTACACCTAATAGTACACATTGCAGTTTACGTTTGAGCTGAACTTCCAGGATCCTCTTTCCTGTGTAGAAGATGGAACAGTATTTATTTTTAGTGGCAGTAGTATAGCTTTAAGTTAGTTTATTCGGCAGTGGTAATTCAGTCCTAAGATATCCAAAAGTGAGGAGGAAGAAGAGGATGAAGAGGAGGAAAAGCAGGATGAAGAGGAGGAAGAACAGGTTGAAAAGGACCTCTTACAGAGGACCTGGGTCTAGTTCCTAGCACCCACATGGTAGCTAAAAAACATCCACAACTCCAGATCCAGGTTAGTCAACTCCCTCTTCTGATCTCCTCAATCACTTCAAAACACAGATACAGTTATATACATGTACACATAACACTCATACACATAAAATACAAAAGTAATTTTTAAAATTGAAATGAGACCATTATACGTTGAAAGTCCACTGGATAAATCTTCATTGATCTAATGGTATCTCACATGTATCAGAGATCATTCTACACACACACACACACACACACACACACACACACACATTTATTTGAAAGAACTGGTTTACCACAGTATGGATGTAGACTGAACCAGGGAGTCAGTAGGGTATATTCAGTTTTTAGCATCAAAGATGTTATGAGATGTACTACCTCACATAAGTAGTATTTTTTAAATATTTATTTAAAATATTTATTTAAAATAAATATTTAAATATTTATTATGTCTATGAGTGTTATGCCTGCGTGTGTGTAAGTGCACCAGTGTCATGCAATGCCTACAGAGCTCAGAAGAGAGCATTAGATACTGTGGAATTGGCATTATGGACAGTTAGCTGCCATGTGGGTTCTGGGATTTGAAACTGGGTCTTCTGCAAGAACAGTGTTTTTAGCCACTGAGCCATCTCTCCTGCCCCATAAATAGTATTTTTATAAGGGTGGATTTCTTCATCTTCTGTCTTTTGTCTTATTAAAGTCCTCAGTAGATTAAATCTTGTCTAACCACAAATTTGGAGAGAAATCTCTATAACTGACCCTAAGATTCAGATCCCATTCACAAAACTCAGACAGCCATACTCAGAAACTTTTAATACTGACATTCTGTTGTTATTCATTCATTCATAAAACGCAATGTCTTTTAATTAAATATTAATGTGCTGATCAAGAGAATATATACCTGGCCAATATTTCATAAGCTGGGTAACATATTTGTAAAATAAGTTTTCTTATACATGAAATTAACAAAATGAAGAAGCTTTACATGTGCTTAATTGGAAATGCTGGAGATACGGCTAACTGGATGTTCACTGCACAAGCATGAAAATCTGTGTTTGGACTGCTAGCACCCAGGTAGTGCCAGGCATGGCAACATGCGTCTATAAGCAGAGCAGCTGTATGACAAGGACTGGAAAATGCCCAGAGCACACTGACTACCCAGTCTAGCTGAAAAAATGAGCTGCTGAAACACTGAGACTCTGTATCAAAAAGTGAGTTATAGAGTGGTAGAGGAAGTCCACCAAACTGGAATATTTAATTCTCTGCACATTGATTTTGTGCAGAAGAAAATAATGCTATAAACAGAGTGCCTTTCGGTTTGGTGCTCACATGTTAGTGCTCTCGTTTGCTTTCATGTACTTCTGCTAGATTTTAGGGTCTTTGAGGATTGGAGTTTATACATATGTGTCTCCCTCTGACATCTCTCTTCCTGCCTGCTTTCCTTCCTTCCTTCCTTCCTTCCTTCCTTCCTTCCTTCCTTCCTTCCTTCCTTCCTTCCTTCCTTCCTTCCTTCCTTCCTTTCTTCCTTCCTTCCTTCTTTCCTTCCTATCTGACTTAACTCACAGAAAGCTATTATCATAAATTAATGAGTAAACACGTGAATGAATAGAAAATAAGAAATGATTCTGAACTTCTGATCAAAATGAATTGTTTGAACTAAACTACAGTGTAGGTGAGGGCCACACTGTGTACACAGCTCTACAGGTGTGCCCAGACATTCCAGAGGAACGAACACCTTTGCTGGATTGACCAAGCACAGAACAGCTGTGTCTCTGGTTATAGATGGTTCAGATGTGGGTGTTCTCTTTGCATGATTACTCAGAAGCATGGGTACGACAATAATAATACAAAAATGAAATCAATGGAAAAACTGCCGTCAAACAAGACAAAGAGATTAGATGGAATTGACGGGTACCATGACCAAAGTGGAGAGTGCTGTTTGGTAGCAAGGCTTTCAAGACTCTGAAAATGATAGCCATAGACAAAGCCTTCTATGTAATCAAGATCAAAGAATTTTAGTTACAATAATAAAGGGCCAATGAAGCATTGATTGAACTAGAACCCAGACATAAAACATTGAAGACTCTCTTCTAATGATGTACTTAAGCTAGAAGCATCTGGTCTTCTGTCTCCCTTAAGGCAAATACCTGATACAAAGAAATTGCTTCGAAGCATTGTGCTTTGGTTCCTAATATAAATCCTTTTATACTTTAGGCAAAATTAGTAAAACTGAAGCAAATTCTTACACAAAACCTGGTAGTGTGACATTCCCTTTGGAACATAGTGTTGCTTTGTCTGTTTCCTCAGAATACCTACTTTGGACTTAGTTTTTCAAAACACAATTGGCCTAGTGATGATTCCTCACTCAGATGATTTGGTAGTTAAATAGAATTATACTCTGAATTTCCTAAATGCTACAAATAAGTTATATGTTTCTGGATGTATGGCATGGTAAGATTTAATTATAGGCATATAGAATTTCCAGTGAGATGAATTCAAACTGGTATTATGGTAACCAGATGACTGCTAGGCTGAGCAGAAGGCAGCTCACTAGTCATTTGTGATTTCAGTACAAGTACCATATTTGTTTGGTGGAATTCAATCAGTAGTATGCTTGCCTGATATGCAAGAAGTATTTATTCCTGACTCTGTACTGCATAAGCCCAGGTATATTAGTATATACCCGTAATCCCAGCACTTGCGAGGTAGAAAGAAGACCTGCCTGTGCTGTTTCTAAAACATAACAAATCATAAACAGACTTCTCAGCTCCTCTTTCAAGGATTCAGGAATATGATAACTGTCTTCTGTTATCAAGACCACAAAATCCTAACTTAAAAGCATAATATTTATGAGTTTGCTAACCAATGTTAAGTGGTTTAGAAACTCAGTTTTTGCACTGGATTCCTTTAGGAAATGCATGAACATGCTTATCCCTTACTTTGTGAGAAGGTGCAGGTCGAATCATGATGGATGGACAGGCCAGCTGCTCTAATGTCACCTGTTCTGCACAGGCCATGAGTAGTGCAATCCCTCGACAAGGGGGATCCCCTACTTGGGTTCAGTCTGTGTTATCCTCAGTAGTTTAGGAGACATACAAATAAACTCCATGTTTGCCTATTTTCTTCAAAGAAGAGCACTTTAATATGTTACAGATAAGTTGTTCCTTTCTGAGACAGCACTCATAATATCTTGGTTTTTAAAATTTAATCAATTACATTTATGCTTGCAGGTGCATATGGTACCTGTGAATATAATCATGTGTGGGGTTACATATATCTGTGTGCCTGTGTGTGGGACCTGGAGATGGTCATGTTTGACTTCTCTGATGACTCATATTTAAGGCAGAGTCTCTAGATGAACCCATATTTCTCAGTTTCAGCTTGTCTAGAAAGTCAATGTGCTCAGAAATTCCCTGTCTCTGCCTCCTGGAGGCTGGGATTACCTGTGGGTTGTTACAGTCACCTGACTTTTACATGGGATATGGGGATCCGAACTCTAGTCCTCATGTTCTAATGGCAAAAACCTTACCCCCTGAACCATCTCCTAATGCCTGACCTTCAGTTTTAGAGAACGTTTTGAGCTGTGTTTTATCATATAAAATTTATCTATTTCTCTGTTTTGCAGTACCCCTATTCTTAAACTTAGTCAATATAGTGCTTACTTTGCGTAATAAATGTACTCAGGTCCTACTGCTTTGAGTACACATCCATTACTTCAGTTCTTCAACCATCTTGAGTAGTTTATAGCTGGCTTTGTCTCAGGTGGCTTCATGCAGTTTTAGTCAAGGTGTTGGTTCAAGGTCTGGGTTGCATGGGGACCTGGCTCTAGCAGATGCGATTCTAAGATCCTTCACAGTAGGGTTCACTTCCCACTATGCAGGCTGTACAAAACATGACTCTGATGAGCTAGATACCCACATAGTTATAAAGACCATGTACAGTTTTCTGTAAGGGAATCTCTGAGTGACATAGCATTATTTCAGCCACAGTCTATTGTTCCCTCAAATCAATTCCTGTACAAAACTGTGATTATCAGGATTGTGGGATTATTAGGGCCGTTCTGGGGATCATTTGTTACAGTTTGTCTTCTATTACTGGAAGAATTATATCCACACCTCATTCAGAATAGTTCAATCTTCTCTGAGGGCCCTTTAAAATCTCCTCTTATAGAGTAAATTCTTATATAGCCACAGCTTATGAACCAAGCCCACACATGACTAAGGCTACTTAGGTGCAGTTCTGTAGATAAAGCTTCTCTGATGCTATTCTCTTTGATATATAAGATGATACATAATGAAGGAAAACCAGTTGCTACCTATCCTACTGACAACGGTGGGCAGGCATATGATAACTACTATAAATATCACCAATAAGAAAGGGGAAGTGGTGGTTACAACGAACCCTTGGTTGCTAGATATATATACATTTAGCTAAGCAAGTAGTTCATGTTTCTTTATTAGAATTATGTTCTATGCTTGTCCATTGTTATATTGAGTCAATCCAAAATTGAATGAAGAATATGTTCAAGGCACTTTAGGACATCAGGAGGATTTTTCTCAAGACCATGTAGTGTGTTCAACTCTACCATTTAGATGGTTCTAAAGTTGCTGTCATATTATAATTCTGTATTTTTCTGGGGACTCTTCTTCTTAAATCAAAATGTAATTACTTTCCGCATTTGAGAAGGAAATGATTCTATAGTATGTTAGACATGTGGATTGACTTGGCCCTCTCATAAGGCTCCTGCAAAAGTGTTTAAGTCACGTATCTGGGACAGTCAAGGTCTCTTGAAGTTGTAACTTTGGGATGAAAGATTCACTGTATTCACATGCCCCACAACCCACACACAGGATGCTTCAGTTCTTTACAGCTAGACTTTTCTTGTAGGAAGTAAATTATTTTCCCTGAGTTATATATCTGACAGAGGATTAGTGAAGAGAATAGAGAATGTACAAAAATGAGATGGATGATCTCATAGTTGAAGAACGCAGAATTACTCTGATAAAAGCTATTGGTCATACATGCCAACCTCAGTAAAATGATGTGTGTATGTGGTGGGGGAGGATTATACGTGACTGGGGACTTGAGAAGAGGCAGGGGTGAATGCTGTCCTTACTCAAAATATTAAAAAGTGTATTTCAATTTGACTATGGGTGTTTTTTACTCAAAATTGGAAGCACAATATATAATGACTAAAATATAACTTTTTTGAAAAAAAATTGGTAAAAACAAAAAGAATTAAAAAAAAGAACAATGAACATGCTTACCATGACACCCAACAAACTTTCATCTCAGAACAGTGGATATTTGTATTTTCATGAAAATACGCATGTGATTCGTTATAACAATTTTCTTTGTACTAGTCAAAAACTAGAAGCAATCAAAATGTCCTTTAGTCTGTGAATAGGTACACAAAGTCTGGTACATCCTTAAGAAAAACTGCTCATCAATAAAATGGAACAAACTATTGGTATATGTAGCAATTTATACCAACTTCAGGTGTGAAACAGTAAAAAAGAAGTCAATACTGAGAGTTTGTATATTACATAATTACATTTCACATCCTTTAATTAAATCTATAGCATGTAAAATAGGGGATGTTTGCAGCATCTAAACACTTGTAGGAATGCGGTAGGTGTAATTATAGAAGGGGGTGTGAGGAGGATATTGGATTGAAATAGTTCTTTATCTTGCCTGTGGTTATATTTTCATGAATCTACACAGACAATAAAATGACATGAAGGTAGATACACACATGTGCACATACACATACATGCACATGCTCACACACATACACATACATGTACACGCAGTATCAATGACACTCCTCCAGTATCAATACTGTATCAGATCTATGTACCATGGTTCTAGTGGGTGAAAATGTTTGATATGTTCACGGTTTCTTTATGTACTATCTGGCAAATTTGAAAATAATGAAATAGACTGTACCTAAGAGGAGTGAGAAAGCAGTGTGGGAAAACTGAAGGCAGAGACAGAGATCGCTCACGCAATCGTCAAGCTGTAAAACTTGCTTATGATGCTTCTAATTTGAAGTATAGTGGAGTTTTTATGTCTATCTCTTTCTAGATCTATCTATGGAATATGACTTTGTTATTCAGTGCCCTGACCAAACTCAGTATTAATAGTCATTATTATTAACATTATAACTAATTTTCTTGTGTTTTACTGTAAGTAATAAATTACCATGTAATTTCAAATCATTTATAAACAGCAATTTCCCTACCGCTGTCTTGGGAATGTGTTGCATTAGGTCGCATGTCTTTTCTACTCTTAAATGCTAAATAGAGCTCCTATAATATTGATTTAAGTCCAACTCTTCCACTATGATAACTCCTGGAGAGGAATCCTGGCATGTTTACATGTGTGAAGGAACAGTTGCTGGGTGCAGGAACTTGCACAGCATATTTGTTCTTAAGTAGTCAGTCTCCTCAGATGAAGAGAGGGAATGCTAATACATTAGTGAGACTTGCTGTGGTGATAATGTGCAGAAGTGGATGGAAAGACCAGAGTGGCTGCATGTGTTGGACAAAGGCTGAATGCAGAAAAGGAAGCCAGCATGTGCCTTCCATCCCCTACTGGTCTTCGTTCATGGCCCAGTGGCGGTGTCTGCTGTCCACAGAGGAGACTTATGTTTTCACCTCTCACTGGATCTTACTATTCCTGTTGCTTCTGGTCCAGTTTCTCTGGGAACTAATGACAGATTAGAAAGACAATTTTCTTTCTTTCTGTCCTTTTCAGTTATTGATTTACAGTCAATAAGAATGTAACTTCTGAACATACATGCATGCACATCAGAGAAATAGAGATACAGAGAGACACAGAGCAAGACAGAAACCTTTTTTGAGGGTTTTTAATTTATCTTCTCTTAGGATTCACTCATGAGCTGGGAGTCTGTAAGGATGAAGACTGAGGTAATCTCATGGAGAATCTTCTATTTTGGGGGTCAGCACATTACAGACATCATTTCTACTTCACAAAAGAGTTTTCTAGGAGTCTTCTTAGTGCTCCAACAAGTAGACTTCTTGGACCAGGCTAATATTACAAAACAGGAAGAAATATTTTCCTTTCTCTTCAGATTTTATGTGTACAAAATACAATAATTAAACATAATATGTGCTTTTTGTATCTTATTAGCTTTAATATGCTGTTTCTTTGATATATATGTAGGCAAAGATTTACCCTCCCGCTTACATATATTATCTGAGAAGGAAAAAAGGCACAACTTAGGTAGGTGTGATGCCCACTGCACATTTCAACACACACCTTTCCTTGATTTAGCTAGGGAGTAATATTGCCTCCAAGATAGTCAAGAAGGTGGACTAGTCCCAACCCCGAGTGCTTGGCGGGCTGCCAGCATTCATGCCATGGAGTATACAAAATCTTCCATGTTCAAGTCTGAAAACAATACCTTACAGCTACCGTTTTTTCCAGTTTTTATGCCCCCCCCCAACAACTGCTTACAGTATCTTTGACATTTATCAACTAAATCTCCAAATTTGCTGATATTTTATTTTAAATGAATTTTTTAAAAATATCTTGAATTCCATTTCCATGAAACAATTCTGAGGGAAAGCATTCTCCCATAAGAAGTTAGGGTAAATATGGCCAGAGGCAAAGCATAGTTTCTGCTTTGCAAAGCAATGACCGACCATTTGGTACATGTCAAATCAGTAAATGTGAATTGAGAATTGAGACTCCTGCTTTAACCCACGGTGCACCTCACAGCTTAAGCCCCTGGAAGGTCTAAGAATCTCAATTTAATTCATGGTCTGTGGTGATGAAGTTGTACCTCCCTTGGGAGGCCTGAGTGGGTTAATGCTGCAGGGACTTGTGAGGGTAGTTCAATGTGCATTGTTATGAGCTGACTTCACACTATTCTAGAATACTGAAAATACTTTGGAGATCGTCTGCTTATATCTACTTAAAATGCCATCCAGTAAAATGGTGTAAGTTTTCCATAACAGATAAAACATTATGTAGTAAATCCATCTAGCTTAGTATGTGTGGTGGTTTGACAGAACTGTCCCCCTCAGCCTCATGTATTCGAACACTTGGTCCCCAGTTTGTGGCATTTTAGGAGGTGGAGACTTGCTAGAAGATGTATGTCACAGGGGGAAGGATTTGAGATTTTATAGTCTGGTCACACTTCCTGTTTTCTCTCTACTTGCTGAGTGTTGGTTCAATGTGATCAGCCAGTTTCCTGGTCCTGTTGCCAAGTCTTCCCTGTGTGTTGTCTTGTCCTAGCCTCCATGAGGAACTCTGTCCCTCTGGAACTCTTGGCCAAAATAAAACCTTTTAACTCGTAGTTGTTTTTTTATCACAGCAACAGTAAAGAAAATAATATGGAATAATACATGCTTTCCATCACTGTTGTCTTTTGAACTTTTGACTTGTATAATGCAGTATTCAGGTGATAAAAAAAGTGAACATTGACACACTTAGGAGACAATGAATTTAAGAGGGTTTTTCTATTTTCATCTTAAATATGAGAATACTTAACATTTTAATTAATATTTCATCTATTTAAAAATAATATAAATACTGCAGAAAGTTATAAGAAATAATATCAGTAAAACATTCTTAATTATTTTAAAAATTTGGATAGAAGATATAATCAATAGCCATAGATTTAAAAGGAATAATTCATATGAAAGAGAAAAAGGGTATTGCTTACCATTAGCTATCTCAGGATTGCCACATGAAGTTATATTTAAAATATGAAATACATAAATACTAAATTACAAGTCTACCCAACAGTACACTGTTGAAAACTTCATCCCAGTGTTATTTTTTAAATATGTGCCATTAATTATTTAATGGCAATATTTTAATTTATATTCCACATTTTAAGGTACCTTTAGTATAGTTTTTAACTATAAAAATATTATTAGGCAATAACATCAATTATCCTAAAAAGATAATTTGATTCTACTAGATCTAATTTGGAAAATTCCACTAAAATAAGTATTCACTTACTATAAAAGAACTCTACTTCCAACAATGCTTGAAATTTGTGAATACTATATTCTTATGTTCTTTCATAATTTCATATATATATATATATATATATATATATGTGTATATAATGAATTTTGTTCATCCCCACACCTTAACTGTTCCAGGATCTCCCCAACATAACCTTGTCCAGGTTTCTTTTTCAAGTTTTTAACTCACTGGGTCCAATTAGTGCTGTCTCAGTGAACATGGATGTAGGACCATTGGAGCATGAGCACCCTAAAGCCCTTGGTTATCTTGACTCCACCTCTCTGAACATATCCAAAGAAAGGATCTAAGAGCAACTCAAACATAGAAAATAAAATTAGTAATAAAAACATTGGGAATGGTAAATAATATACACTTTTAAAAGTTAGTAAGGTGATTGTTTAGTCTGCATAGGGTTTTCAAGGTCATCATTAAGTAACTAGTGAGCTGGAGGCCAGCTTGGGATATAGGAATCTCTATTTTTTTTTTTAAAAATTAATCGGTAGGAGAGTAATTTGAATATTCACATGTTGGTTTGAAATACAGAGGTCCTGAAGACCCAAAAGCTTAGGTAGACTACAAAATTTTAGGGTGAATCATGAAGAAGCAGTAGTTGCTGCATAGCAGAGGAAATGTTAGACGTGTTATAGGATTTATGCAGCTAACGGTCTGAAGTGAAGTGTTCCTGAGCCACGTCGCCACATGTGGATGTGGATGTGTGTGGAAGAAAATGAAGTGTGGATATTCAAGGGGGGAGGGTGGGAACACTGAGAGGGGAGGGGCAGGGTAAGGGTCAGAAAGAAACAAACCCTTTGAGGACTTCCTCTCTTGGGTCCCTCTAGTTGCAACCTGCTGCTGAGTTGGCCAATTATCCAGTTATTTTCAGCACCCCTCCACTGCCCCACAGTCCTGGCAAACCATCTTTCATCTCTCACCATAAAGCACTCATGTTGGACACTTGCTTTCTTGGGCGAGAATGTCCATGGCTAGTCATTTACCATAACTGCAGCCTGTAATGTACGCCTGTCACCATCACGGTGAGGAGTTTCTGTTCGACCCAAACACCTTCTTCTACCCTGCAACCACTGGCCTTTCAGCTTTTCTAGGAAGGAGCTGAACTTCAGTGTACATCCAAACTGTGGGTAATTCTTTCCAGCGCTTTTTGTATTTACATTGTTGTCTAGCTTTGCGGTCTTTTGTGTCCTTTTTGATGTGGACTGTATATTGACAGCATAACTATTTTTGAAATAATCTCCTAATAAATACTTTGGTAGCTGCTGTGGCCATTTCCAGAGTTCTTTAGAGCTGTAGCTGGGGAGGATGGCAGGGTACCATCACTCACATTTAGTATTTCACTTTTTATATTCTGCGTGAGGTCTAGCATCTCCTGTGGAACTCAGCATCCATTATATCTTCATGCCTTGGACAAAATCTGCTTTTTCTTTTTTCAATTCTTCCTGAACTGCTGTCTTCCTGTGTTGACTGTGTTACTATGGAGGCTGCTGGGAAGCATTCTGGGAAGATAGCCAGATCCAAATTTACATTGGTTATCAATCAGGCAATTCATTAAAGCTACTGCATGAGGGAATGTTCCTAACACGTTGCTTCCCAGAGAGTTACCACTTAGTACTGTGAATGCCCCAGGGAGCACAGGGTTTATGGGAAGTGCTGTTTCTACAACATAAAATCATAGAACATTTATGAGTACAAAAGCCACCCGAGAACTAGTTTCCTGTGTGCATATTGAGACTTGGATCTTAGAGAAATGTCATAAATTATTCTATTATTTTCAATGAAATCATATGTTCAACAGATTACACACTGTGTGGAAACTGGTCTGGCAAACCTCTACAGCTAAGTTGAGATTACCTTTGTGCTCTGATCAGCATAGAATTGTACATCTGCTCAGCAAACACTGATATCTTTCTTTTGTATCATAGAAACATACATGGTGCTGTTTTATTTTATTCAGTTTTAAGTGTAGTATTAGCATAATCTAAAGCTCTGGAAGGAATAGCGATCTGAAATGTAGACATTTGTTTAAATTAAGAAAACACAAAAGAACGCTAATGGCCTGGCACCTAAAACTTGCCTTAACCACATTGCAGAGGTCAACAGATCCATTCAAATCAAAGCAGAGGAACTGGCCTAACATTGTAAATTTGGATTTACACTAAGTAAAATGTTTATCTTTGTTAAACCTACTACATTATGTAAGAACTTGAATGCTTTTTTTTTCTTATCAGAATAAAAAAAGTCTTATCTTATTCCTTTATTTCTAAAGCCAGAACCCTTGACTCAATGGAGTCGCATTTACTGAAGACAGACTACCGAATCTTATCCAGTGTGTTTTATGGAAATCAAAGACTCTGGTATGATGGGTGTTTATTTATCCCTCTCAAAGCTCTGTGTTGAAGTGGGGCTACCCGGCACACCTCAACACTTTCTTCTCATGTATGGTACAGCACATTTTCAGTGCTTTCCAGTGGCAACCACATAGAATTCTATCCATGATTATTTTATTAACCAAATATAGACACAATCATACTTTATTTCAGCATTATATATTGTTTCTGGGATATTTTCAGTCCACGAGGGCTCCTAGCAGTCATTTAAGGTTAGACTTTCTCTTTGTAGCCTAGCCCTTGTGATTATGATAAAGAGAACACACAGGCAGGTTGAAGTTCTTTTCACTCATCTTTCCCATCTCGGAGTGACTAAGGCAGACTGTATCCTTCACCGTCTCCCCCTCCATCTGTCTGCCTCCTTCTTACTCTCCAGATGAGAAATCCAGATCACGGGGTTTTTTCACCTTTTTCTGAGGCTCATCTGTTACCTTGGAATTTCAGACTAGAAGTGGGTGGGGAAACTGAACCCTGATAAAAGTGCTTTTCATAATTTTCCCCGATAGTTTCTCATTAAATGCTGCAGAGGAGTTTGCTGATACTGACACTGTAGCTGATTGTGATTGGAAAGGGCATTTTGTTGGCAGGTATAAATTAGATCACCCTGGACTGGTTTTATGTTTTGCTCTTTCTGCTGCCAAAAATGACTACAGAAAAATATTTTTTATTAATATGAATAAATAAGTCAGGTAGAAAATTGCTTTAAAAACAGTGGCTTTGGCATGGTAGCAATGTTTTTTGGTGTAGATGTGTATAAGAGCAACAGCATCCCCAGTCTTCAGAAAACTTGAATTTCTGTATTTAGAAATCATTTAATAATATTTAGAAGCTACCAGTCAAACTTTTGCCTGCTCCATTTTCTCTGTCATGACATAATTGGCATGTAAATGTGATGCTTTTAAAATTGGAATTATTACTTGGTGAAGTAAGTACTTAAATTAATGGAATGAGTCAAAAGTTGGGCTCATTTTTGCAGTGGAGAATACCTTCCATGCAGTGAGGAAAACAGGGCAGGGCAATCTGGAAACTGCTCTCCAGATGTTTAGTATCTGTGCTGATATCTGAAACATGCATTGTGTATTTCCAATATGGTTCTCTTTGGGGAAGAGAAACTCTTCTTTCACTGTCATGTAATTATACCGGCCCCATACCAACACAAAAGATGTCTTTCTTGGAGCACCTGGACACTCATCACGGGGCCATGCAGTATGATAACTACCTTTCAATAATAGTATCTACTTACATCATAAAATTAAAAGATCAAAATACAGATCTTTTAGAAGAATATGATTTCATGACTTACATGATAAATCTATTATTTTCGTCTTTGTCTACCCCTATTAGGGTAAATTGTTAGACAAAACTTGCATTCACCAAAGTGAATATAGGAAGAAGAAAGCACATGAAAACTAAGAAGAAATACTCATCCATACTCAGCCAGGTGACGGCCATCATTGACTGATCGAATGATTGGCTGATTGGTTGACTTTTGTAGTAGTAAGGATTGAACCTATGCCTTCCTTCATGCCAAGCAAATGCTTCACTACTAGGTGTCACACCAACACTATTTCTATCTCTTTATTTTCAGATAGAGTCTCTTTTAGTTCTCAGCCTGTCTTTGAGCTCATTTTATGGACCAGGAGGACCTCGCATTATGATCTCCCTTCAGTCTCCCTAGGAGCTGGGATCACAGGCTTGTATCACCAGGCCTCACTGATACTGCTTTTCGAATATAGCAAAGATTGAATTCAATTCCCAACATCAAACACAAAACAGTGTTAAAGAATACCTGTGTATAACCTTATTTTACTAACTACATTCAAAATTTAGAAGTTGGAGATTGTTTGTATGTTTTGAGTAGGCTGCAGTTATAAGCCTCAGCTGTGTAGATGAGCAGAGTTGGGCACTGTGACTGTGTTGCTCAGACCTTGTCAGAGAGTGCTTATGTTCTTTGTATAGGAAATACTCCGTAATATAAACTAATTTTGCATTCATTTTAATTGGCCTATTAATAATAAAAAGTTTCAAATGTATAAGCAAAATAGCCAAGTATCCATGATTAATGTATTAAGTTTATATTTGTGATTAAATTACATAAAGTGTATTATTCAGTCTGCTGATATTCAATGAAAGTCTTCACTGCAATCTTCATTTTCATTTGAAGACCTCAGTATGTTCATCCTCCTTGAAATTTTCAGTCATCTGAAACAATCTTCCTGGGCTATCATTCTGCATGGAATACCCCAGTTCACAAATCTGCAGGTGACACTATCACTGGAAAGTGAATTTCCCAAGTTGTGGGACAGAAGGGAAGCCATTTATTTGATATAGTTTCAAAATATTTATTTAAAATTACACCCTGTTGTTAACAATTGTAAGATAACAAATCTAGGGCTATTATAAAGCCAGTGTTAAATCCCCATGCATTTTTCTTTTGAAATCATAGAGGGGGACTCTATAATTATTCCTAGCTAGAATTAATTGAATATTCCCCCAATACAATGATCAAACCAAAAAGCTGAGAAAAACACATGATACAGTGACGACATTTCATACATGATATGGTGACCATGTTTCTATTTTCCAAGTAAAGTTTAGATAATGAAAATCTGCTTTTTACAGATGAGTATGTTTATATGTCAGTCAATTTATATGTTTCCGTTTATTAAGGAAGATTGGAAATTAGTAATATTACCCATCTTTCTGGAGACTAGTCTGGTTTAAATTTATATGATATGGTTAGTTTAATGCCTTTTTGTCTAATTATCCTTTGATAAGTGATGAATAAATGGTGATTTCTTGTGTTTTAAAAAGGGATTTCTAATCTCTAACATTGTTTGCTTCAATGTTAATCATCAAAAGTTCTCCTCCTAAAGGAGGTATAAACAGTGTAATGCACAATGACAGGTCATGCTGAAAATTTCTCATTTTATGATTATTAATAGCCTACATATCAATGAAATTTTTAAAATTTAAAAATGGCGATGTCATTGTATATCAGCTAACACTTATTTGCAACGTTAAAATATTTTAAAAAGCATTTATGAGGGAAACTTCTGTCCAGTACCATTTACTCAATTCTGACATATATTCAAATGAATATTTTTCCTACTGTGACCTTACATACAATAAATGGGTTTAATTTTCTTACAAGTTACATTATAGACTCCATTTATAATTTTGGTGTTGAGGGTTCAGTTATGTGTAATCACAGATGATAAAGCTATGGAAGGCACTGAGATTCCCAGAGTAATCTTTCAAAATCTGCTCCATTTTCATTATTACCGAAATAGAAATTACATGTGCTAGAGAAAAATATTACAGAATGGAGTACTGGAAAAATTAGATAAAATGAACTAAAAATAGAGCTTTCATGGCAAATCTATGCCTCAAAACAATCAAGTTTAATTATTGGACAAAAAAGTTGAAGACAGGACGCTTTGCGAATATTTTAACCACGGTTTTCTGCAGGTCAGTGAGTTTGAGAAAGTACTGGCATTGATTTCTAAGATGTATTTCATCTGAAAATAATTTCTCTCATGTTTATGCTGGTTGATACATCCATAGTTCAGTTCTATGGTTTGGCAAAAAAATCATAATAATCCAAAACAGTACTTAATTTCTGTGCTTACTTATGCCATTAGATACTGTATGTGGTTGTTTTTCGAATACTTATTGGGTTTTACTCTTTGCCTCAACACCTAACATAGCCTAGAATTTAAATAAACACTGGCAATCCCAGAAAAAATAAGCTACGTCCTTGCAATCCCATTATTCCCAATAATAGGTGAAGACTGACATTTCAGCTGATGAATCCCGTAGTGTTAAAACTGCTATAATAAAAGCATGGACTGAGTGCGGTGCAAAAGGGAGCAAGGAAGTGGTTCGGGTCACTGAGAGGAGAGATGCCGGTTACAGGCCCGGAAGACAGTTCATTGCTGTGATAAAATGCAGGTGTGGGGAGGGTTCTATAGGAAAATCTTAAACTTTGGAAGGTTTAAGTTTATAGGCAGCAGAGCCCTGGGAAAGCTTCAATCATAGAGGTTCATTTATGGTTATGCTAGGTTTTGTTATTTGATCCCCCCCCCAAAAAAATTTTTTTGAAGACTAACCTGGTACCTATTCCATTTTGTTCATAGAGTTTTTACTGCATAAGAAAATAAGCTCATTATTTAGTCCCACAGAAAGGAGAAAGTGTAGAGAATGAAGAATAAACTCCAATACAAACTAAATGGCAGCGTAGCAATTGTTTAAAAAGTCTGCTCTTAATTAGTTGGTTTGAATATTAGTTAAAAAAAAAAAAACAGAACTCACCTATTACAGAGTTTTCTACCCATTTTATAATAGGTCTATTCTGCTCTTATCATTAATGCTAACACCACCTAAAGTCATGGTTTAGGTAACTGAGAGTTTAGCATCAAAGCTCAGGAACACTAAGGATTTGCTGCAGTGACTGCAAAGGAGGGCGATGGTAAAATTTTATCTTTATTTTCAAGCTGACTGGATTTGCAGTCCCCTCCTTGTGTGCCTGTAAGGGCCTTTCCCGAGAGGTTTAAATACAAAGAGAAGACCTACCCCGAATGTGACAAGGCTTGTCCCAGGAACTGGGGTCTGGCCCAGAATAAAGTAAAATGTGGAAGTGAGTTGAACATCAACATCCTTCTCTCCCTGACTCCTGTCTGTGTCCGCATCCTGCCCAGCTCACGTCCCCACTCTCATGCGTTCAGGCCATGGTCAACTGTATCCTATTAAACTGTGAGTCAATACAAACCCTTCTGGAACTTGTCAGATAGTTGGTCACAGAAAGAATAAATTAATTAGTATAGGGGGAAAGCATTTTAGAAAGATTCTCTGTTAGAAAGCTCTCAATGCTCAAATTAACTGAATAACATGTATTAAGAAATATAAGTAAATGATGAACAGAAATAAGGAACCTAGGGATGATGCTGATGATGCTGAAATGGGAATGTATAGTGTCTATAGTAATCATAGTAAGTAATGGGAATGGATAGTGTCTATAGTAATCATAATAAGGAATCTTCCCATCTATCTGCTGGTGTCTTGAGGAAGACAGAATAATTTTTTTAAAAAATCATTACATGTGAAACATTTTCTTCAAACTGCAACCGACCTCAATTTGCCTGATAGTAAAATACTGATAAGTAAGCTTCACCTATGAAGTTAGATTTTATGTGTGGAATAATGTTTAATATGTCACAATTTCTGTAAAATACTCCAAGCACAGGCCTGTGATTCACATGCATAGCTCTGAAATTAGAGGGCTGAGCAGAAATAGAAAAGGACTGTTCGTGATCATAAATTAGAAGTTAGATCAAGACAATCTTCTTGCAGTCATTTGTAATACAGCTCTGAAGAGAAGTCCAGCATTGTGATATTCTCATTCATGTTTCATCCTGGACATCATCCTGAAGCTTAAATCATCATTTCAAAACTGGCTCGTGTATATTCAAACCGCTTCAGTGCATTTCAAAGCGCCTTTCATATCTCAAAATGTCCACAGACCTAAGAACAATTGGTCAGGCAATCACCCCAGATTATTTTATTTTGTTCATACTTGGAGAATTGTTCAATCTGTGACCCTGATTAGCCTTGCTTGATTGTATTCTTGGCTTGAAGTTAGTCTTTACTGGAGTTGATGTGAAACAGTGTCCCATGGGTTTCAAGTTGTTTCTATAATTATTTCCCTCCATAACAATTTCTAACTCCATGAGGTTACCCCGATTATATCACATCAAAATGGTCCAGGACTGATCATCTGCTAAAAAAGGTGTGTGTGTGTGTGTGTGTGTGTGTGTGTGTGTGTGTGCATGTAGGTGTCTCTTAGTAGGTCTTCATCATTTAAAATTTATGGAAAATACTTTAAATTAAGTCAATAATGCTTCTTCCTACTGAATCTTATTTCCGGTTTGCTTTGAACAGGAGGGCAATGCAGAATTGTGATTCTGAGAACAATCTGAGCTATATAACCCTGTCTCAGAAACTAAAACCAAAAAGGTAGATAAATTTATCTGAAATTCAGTAACATAATATGTGATAATTGTCATTCAGTATCTGAAAAGCACATAGGAAGTTGGGAAAAGGGAAATATTTGAGGGTTGGGAATTGAGGGGTGAACTGGTTTCAAACATGTTACATGAATGTGTGAATGTTAAATAATATGTTTAATTAGAATGTAGATAGGATAAAATTGAAAATTAAAATATTTATACATAGAGCATGATGGGTTTTTGCCTTTTTTTAACTGATATTTTATTGAGATTTCATGCATTTCATACAGCAGTTCTTTATCAGTTTAGCTCCCCATCTGTGCTCTCTCATACTCCCCCACCAGACTTCATGGATCCTGTCATAAATATTAAGTCATATTCCTTCAAACATTTGTATCCAGATGTCCTTTGGTGAAAGTTCATCTTCTGGAGTCCAGTCAGTCTATCTAGAGGTCTTCAAAAAGATCTCACTCTCATCCAGTAGTAATCAGTTGCCAATAGATTTCACAGTAGGACTGGCACCCCTCTCTCATTGCCCTGGCTCCATGCTGGGCCCTGATTGATTTCTTTTTGTCTTTTAGTTTATTAAATGTCTGTTATTTTATAGACATGTTAACAAGTCTGCACACTAGATTACCTTTATGTGAATGAAAATAAAAATAAGAAATTGAGTCAGTAGCTTCCCAAAAGGATATTAATTGAGCAATTGCCATTTTTGAATTAGATTAAAACTAATGATATGATATGTTACAATGTGTTAAATAGGCCAACTTTTGAAAGTCATATTTAAAATCAGCACCATTTCTACCAGTCTCCTGCTAACTGATTTGGCAAGAGCACTTAGAATCCCTGGTCCCTTCCTCTGTAAGAAGAGACACCAGAAACCCATCCTCACTGCTGAACTTCGGTTGAGAAAGGAGTCAGGGAATCATGTTAGCAGCATGCAACATCGTTCACGTGGTGAGAACAGCCCTTCAGTGAAAGAGAGCTAGTGTTGGGCAGGGTAAAAAGAAGATTTGATCTCAAGTGCTGGCGTCTCACACAGATGCCTAGAGAAGATGAAAACCATTTTCCATTATCCTAATTATCTAGAATCTCAGCTGTATGAAAACATGGCTTTTCAAAACCTTCAAAAGCAAGAAAGAGATTCACAGGAGTGTGACCTGTTTCCACTATAGATGAGGCACAGGGTGTGATAAGGCTAAAGCTGTTACAGAAAACTTGGGATATAAATATACGAACTTTCTACTACGTATTCACATCCAAATTTTACATGCACATAAATGCATATATGTGCATAGATATTACAGTCTTTAAATATATAATTGTCATCAGATAGAGTAGGCTCCCTTCATAACAATGTATGATTATTCATAGGTAATGAATTTGAATTTTATCAAATAACATCAAGATCTCGTTTTCGTTAATCAGTGAGTATGACGCGTTCATCTAGATTAGTTGATATTGAACAGTCTTTCCTGCCTATGAGTGTTACTGGTTTTCACTATCAAATTCAATTTCTTAGTAGCATTGTATTTAATTTCACTCTGTACACACATGGTCTTCATGCAGGATTTTTATTTTCTTGGTTTTTTTCTTATCTGATTTACATTAGTTTGCCAAGTAAGTCAGATGAGTATAATTTTTATCATCATGAATTCAAAGTTAGTTATAGATAATGCACTGTATGAAGAGCTAGCAAGGCTCTTTCTCCACAGCTTATTGAGAATGATTTGAGAAAATATACACAAACAAGGGGATGTGTTCTAAGAATGACTTTGTCTGAGAAGAGCCAGTGATGTTTGAATATTGAAAAGTGACTGAATGACCCCTAAATATAACCTAAATGAAAATCAAATTATGTTCAGAGAGAGGGGGAAATGCAAAACTAGTCAAATCTGCTTCTGCAGGGAAATGGCATGTGGACAGTCTCTGCTGGAAGGTTTCCAAAGGCACTGTCCTCTCTCCAGCCTATGTCTTTTCCCTTATAATAGACATGCTTTTACCAAGGCTTTCTCCACCTGTCTCTTTAATGACATTTTCCCTCATGTGTTACCTTCTTTAGTACTCCCTTCTGTAACATTTTATCCTCAAGATGGTCTTTATCTGTCATTTTGCCCAAAAGGTCTACATCTATTTTTTCTTAAATCATATTTATCTGTGTCTCTGTGTGTCCGTGAGGGGGTGGTGTGCATACACCACTGTGTACATGTGGAGATCAGCAGACAACTTGTAGGAGTTGTTCTCTCCTTCCACATGTACATCAGCTGTCAATCACCTTTACTGGTGTAGCAGTCTAGTCTATCCAAGTTCACCCATCTTGACCCTGACTGAGTGCCTAATCTCCAAGAAGATTCCATGTCTTGTCTATGCATTTATTTAAGATATAGATCAATGGGAACATTTTATGGATTAATAGAGAATATATTTTAGTGGGTGATTATTCTCATTGTGGGATGATGACATGTATAATTGACGTCTTGGCATTGGGTAGTAGAAAAGCTTATAAATTTACTTCATTTTATGTGATTACCCTAGCTAAATATTTGCTTATATGAAACTTGAGAGCAGCGTTGAAAGACACATAGATGATTAATAGAAAGATATTTCAATTTAGTTCTTAATTAAAATTCTGCTATAGATCTTAAGTCATGAAAATTGCCTATGTTTGAATATAACATATGAGGTAGTTCTTTGTTTCCTACTCTATGTTACTTTTTAAAAACCAATATTTATCAGGGTGTGTTGGTGCAAAACATTAACCCAAGCACTTGGGAGAGAGAGGCAGGCAGATCTCTGTGAGATCAAGGCCAACTTGATCCACATAGTGAGTTCCAGGCCTGCTGGGGCTGCATGGAGACCCTGTCTCAAAAGCAAAGGAGTAAAATTCAAAAGTTGGAAAATCTTCTTTATATACAAAAGCTAGATACCTATTTCTTTTCTTTAAAATTTGGTAAGCTTGAGACTGGAGGCCAGTGTCTGTTCCTGGAGCGCTCCGAGCGTCAGTATGACCTCTGTGCTCTGCAGAATTTCTACCATTCTCCTGGGCTCCCCTTTATGGGAATGTCAGTTATACTTTGTCTTGGCTACTAGGTTTAATTCGTGACCTGCTCAGAGTTATTAAGCATCCCCATCTACGAGGCCTTTTTTACTAGTCCATGCAGGATCCTTGTTTCCTCTCTGCCAGTCCAGTTCAATCTGCCTCAGGTTCTAACGGCTCCATGGGGATCTGTGGCCTTGAGGGTAAGAGCTTCTTGATGTGGGTTCCATTGGTTCCACCTGCCTGATAGTAACTATAATAGTTCTGGCTATCGTGATCAACCAAACAAATTCTAAACTGTCTCAGAATCATCCTCTAGAAACATGCATAGTGCCATTTAGCAGGCTGTTGGTATGGTTTCATAATAGCTGCCCAAGGGACGATATGGTAGAGCCTTGCCATGAGGAAGGCAATGCAAAATTGAACCCAGAAGGGCTTCAGACTTCAGGAAGTCAGTGGTAATTCCTCCCTTTCCTTCTTTGGAGACATGGAGTATGGATGCTCTGGAGTCTTCCTAAAGGATGCCTTTATAACGAAAGTAGTCACGATCTTCAGGGCATTTTGGTGAAGGTGCAGCTAGCTTGGTTGACACGCCTTGATCTCTTCTGGCTGTCTTTGCCTCTATGGCTGTGGGAACTGCAGCTCTCAAAACAGCGACAGCAGCCAGGCTTTGCCTAACGCTTTCTCTGGAACTTTGCTGACCTCTCTCATTAATGTTATCTCTTAGTCTAGAGTCAATTTCAGAGTTCTGATTCCTACACTAAATTTCCTTCTTAAACTTTCTTTCACTGTCTGTTTTTTTGAGTTAGCAATATGGCTATCTTTCTTATTGGATTCTAAAGACAGAGTGCATTCTTTTAAGCATCACATAAGATTATTTGATATAAATCTGTGTATCATGTAATGGTTTCCCTATCTGACACCTTTAGAATGCCTGTAATTCACAAATATTCCTCCTACGGATATCTTTGTGTGAGTGTGTGTTCATAGGAAATAGATACAAATAGCTATTGCGTGTACCCATCACAGTGCTTTACAACATTAATTTATAGCTCATTACTGTGGCAATGTTTAACATGTGTTCACCCAGCAGGATTTTTCTTTTTCCAGAAATTGTTAGCATTCTGTTTATATAAGCTTATCTTACCATAAAAACGCATCTTTGCATCAGGCTGCATATGAAATAAACTTAGTGGAGATATTGATAACATTTGGTTACTTTGGCTCTGTCACAGCATAGAGACTAACCCCTCTTGACAGCTTTCCAAGGCAAAAAGGGAAGAATTAGACAAAAGTATTCCAAACTTGCCCCAGTTTGCTCTCACGTGTGGAAGCTCCTGGAACATGTGGTTTGCTTCTGCAGAAGTGTCTGGCATGTTACTAATACTGAGCAATTTGATCATACTGACGACAGGGAGAGACTTCTACACACTTCTCCTCAAACGATGTGATCGCAGTGATGGAAATGATTAAGCTGCAGGCCTGTTGTTGTCAACAGTATTACTGACATTATCGCTGAGGTCAGAGAACAGTCACACTCCTGCAAACAGTGCCTTTGTGCCTTGCCTACCTTTTTATTTGTTCATTTATTTACTTGCCACTGATAATAAAGGACAACAGCTCTGAGGTTGCATTTCAGTGTTTTTTGGATTGATGGAAAAGTTCCAGTATTCCTGATTTCAGTGGTGGTTTTCAAGAGAGAAAAATTAAGAGCAATTAAACAGTTGACACAAGAAGATTTTCGTCTGTCCTTTAAATTCCAGTTATATCTAGTTGCAATAAAATCTGTAAGCTCCATTTAGTGATAATCCAATGACCAAGTGCCTTTTAGTTTTATTAGAGACTGGAGCAAGCACTGATATCAAACTCTGCCTAAATTACCCAATATAATGTCTAAAGTCTGTATGTAGGCATAACACTAGCAGAGAAGTATTTGTTTGTACCTCACACAGTTAAATTATTTATAAAGTTCATTTTGAGTCAATTTAGTGACAAAATATATTTAGGGACTCTCTTTCCTTCAGTGGTGGAACAAAGGCAAGGCAGAGTTTGATGTTGAGTGTAAATGTGTATGTCCTGCTCACTCACCTAATACAGGTCTACTGTAGCTTAGCTTGAGCTGGTGACTCATATGGTGTATGCAGAACGTGTCACACTGGAGAATGACAGAGAGCAGGATGCATGTGCTGCAAGTCTGATATGTGAAGCAGTGGATGCCATCTTCTTTGTCCTTCTCCTTCAAATTCTTGTTACACATTCATTCCATGCAACAAAATGTTTGTATATATTTTAAGTCTACTATTTGAGCAAATCCAATGTCTTAATGAGACATTTAGGCAGAATCATCTGATTAAAATATTCTCGTAAGAAGACATTCTAATTATGCTATTTAGTGTTTCCGCCAGGTCCTGTGTGAAGCCCAGTTTTCCTGTACCTTCACACTTTGTCCCTGCATTAAAATTGCTGTCTCCGTTTAGATTGTCAAGTTTAGAAACTCCCTCTGGCTCTTCCATAAGCATAGTGTCTTCAGAATAAACCAAATTTAAATTTTCATTACTTCTTTCTTCTTGAAAGAAAAGACATAAAGAATCTATTATTATTACTACTACTACTACTACTATGATCACAGACCATCCAAGTGTTTTTCAACAATCAGTGGACAATGTATTCTTAAGTAGTAAAGACAGAAGCATGAAGCGCTTCAGTGCCCTTAATTCTACTGGTTTCAATGAGTATTACCTACTCACAAAAATTGTGTAAGCAGAGGGAAGCCAAGGACATGTTGCCTTGTCTTCTGAAAAAAATTTCTGCAGTGCCTTGTGTTTTCATAGCATGACGAATTAGACAGATCATTGCAGAATAAGGATAAGTGAATTAATTGCTGGTATATAATTATATCAAAAGGTCTTTATTATGTTCATGACTAGTTTTAGAAAATACATTGTATTTAGGGAGAATTTCTGCAGTCACTGCTCCTTTAGGATATGTTGTTTGTTGATTTTATCTGGCTTCTTCTCCATGTACCAACATCTCAATGGCTTCCAGGGACTGCCCTCGTGCTAAATCAAGAGGATGTATTTTTATATTTGATTTATCTTCCTTTTGAAATACATTATTCTTTTTTTTTCTTAACTCCACAGGATAATTGTTTTTATTTGAAAACACTCATTTCTCTTCAAGATCCCATTGTAAACTTCTCCACCTAGCTTCTCTCTGTAACCAGAATAAACCCTGAGATCTATTCTTTGATTAACATTACATTTGAGTGATGTGACTATATGATTGGTTATATCTCTTCTGCTAGAGAGAAAACACAAATGGCATTCATTTGTGTCTAGAAATAAGCCTCAGACTTGAGTCTCTTCTTGCCTTTTCTTGCTCTATCCTAATGATTTTTTAAAAAGTATGTTATTGATTTTTTTGAGCATTTCATATAATAGATCTTAATCAAATTTAGTCCCCCTCCCCCATCTGAGCCTTCAATAGTCCCCCACTGGATTTTATGCATTCTGCCATACATGTTAAGTCCTATCTGATCAGCTATTTATACCCAGATGTCCCTTGGTGCAAGTTCATACACTAGAGTCTAGTCAGCCTATCTAGAATCTCTCTCTTAAAGGAGATCTACTCTCTCTCACCCTGAAACTATCTGTTACCAATATTTTTTAGAGTCACAGCTTTCATCACAGCTGATGAACAGAGCCTTGCAACTTAATTTTTAAGGGAAACAATTCTTTAACATTTTCATCAGCTTACTCCTCTAAATCACTAGAATCCTCCCCTCTTTCAGGCATTAACACTATTTACCAGAGAAAGAATAGGTCACAACAATGTGGTCCTGACTCTCAGAGAACCAATGGTGAATCTAGATGCACTTAGCCAGATAATCAGACAAAACAAGTATTTCTGGAGAGTTCCACATTTAAAGTGACTGCAACTTAAGTGTAAGACAAGTAAACAAATTCTTTTATACAAGTCAGGAGATATTAAAATTGCATCAGACAAAAGGTCCAGAATTGTAAATACCATAAGATAAGAAAGAAGAATGCTATTGCTGATGGGGGGAGATAAGCATTCTGGTTTGGTTGCACAAGAGCAGTACAAACTCGAATGTCAAGTTCAGATCTTTGGTTATAGCACATGTTATAAGCTTGAGTGTTTCTCTTCCAGTTCTGGGAAAATTATGCTTATTTATATAGGAGTTCTTCTGCCTGCCTGGGCTCACAATTAGAGTACACTGCCACAAATCTGGAGTAGTCACTTACTACCATCTTTCTCAAGGAAAAACCTTGAGATGTTTTTCCCAAGTTACTTTCTTCTTGTTGACTGCATAGCCCTGAACACTGCATAAATTCTTTATTATGAAGTATTTTCTATATGCTGCCAACCCATGGGACATATTTAATTACAGTGTATATGCATCCATGTGTAGAGATATAGCAGAGGATATGCTGATATTTCTTGAATATATCATGAGATATTTGGAAATGTTTACTTGGCAGATCTTAGAGGAATTTAGCATTAATGGAATTAAAATCTAAGGGGTGATATCTTCAATTTACTAAGAGACTTCTGAGAGGGAATTCAGAATTTAAAATAGATGGAATTTCTCAATGGCCAAATGAAAATAAACACGTTTCCTGTGAGTAAAATTGTGATGTTCTTGGGATTTAATTGGAAGTTTCAGTAGTGTAAAATGTGTCTGTGTAAAGAAGAGCTGCCAAAGGCTGCCTCAGAAACAAAATAACAACAAAACTGATTTCTCATGGAACTGATTGAGAGTAAAACCTTTGGAAACTCATCACTCTGGGGTCTTTATAGAAATGCATAGTCTGTTCTAAATAAATATATATTTTCTGTAGTCAGAAAATAGGGCACATATCCAAGATGAGAGAACTATGCTAAATTCTGAGCCTGATCATCTGAGATGAGGCTGGGCTAGAGAAACTCCTGGCTCTGTGGGCATGTAAAATATGTCAAAGCTTTCAGTGGGATACAGGTGTCTAGTCGGGGCTGGTCTTGGACAGCAATGCAGACCTGATATTATTCATCCTGCAGCAAGTGCATCTGAGATTGGACAAAAGAAATCTTTCTGTTTCAGTGTAGCTTGAGTTTTCTGAACAAACGGTCCTGGAAACTGAATTAAAGGAAAAGTCTTTGAAGCTAAAGTACAGTAATATAGTGAGATAATGTGTGGAAAGAGTCCCTTCCCCTTAGATAAATGTTTGCATTTCAAAATAGGGATGAGACCTGGTTCCATAGCAATGGTGTTTCTCATCACCACAAGCCTGAAGCTTTGGAACTCTCACTTGGAACTAGAAGTCTCATTATTTACCTTGAATATGGTATGAATTAAGGGCTGGAAAGTCAGCTCAGCAGTTAAATGCACTGACCACTCTTGCAGAGGACCCAGGTTCGATTCCCAGCACCCACATGGCATTTAATAACCACACATATCTCTAGTTCCAGGGGATCTGACACCCCATTCTGACCTGAGTTGGCACATGTGTGGGTGCATTTACCCATGCAAGCAATACACTCATACAAATAAAAAAAAACAGTATGAATTAAATCCTAACATGGTACTATTTCTCAGAATACAGTTGTATCAGGAATATGATTATGAGAGTTCTCACAGGCCATATTTCCTGCAGTTCCTCAGCTCTAAGGTCATTGTCTGAAACCCAAGCTATCATAGTTGAGGACCTTTACCTTTGGGAGCAGGCTGTTCCTTAGTGTTTGGGGGGTGGGGCAGAAGGTGTTTTACTCAGTCTTCCTTTTTTTGGACCACTGGTACTTCAGGAAGGGCCATTGCCTCTGCCAGAGTATATCATCTGTCTCAGAGCCTGACTGAACCTGGTAAGACACAGGAATGGGCAGAGCAGAAAGCAGGGCAGGAGAAGCAGAGCACTGGAAAGAAACCCAGCTCCAGGGCAAGGCGTTCGCAACCAGAAAGGTGACTTGGTGCATATTACCATGATATCTCTGCTGCAGATATGGATAGATTTAGGTGTGTGTGTGTGTGTGTGTGTGTGTGTGTGTGTGTGTGTGTGTAAAGAGAGCAGTGATGGAGGAAAAAAATAACAGTGCAGTCTGGTCTGCACACTCTGTGACATGTGATTATACAGAATTGAATATAACCTCCTTCAGCTGAGTGACCTTTAATAGACAGATGAATGATGGAGTCCAGGCTGTCTATAAAACCTCTAGGCTGATGACCCTGAGACTCTGCAGATCAGAGCAGCAAACACTGAGCCCTGGAGGAGGACTCTCCAATGACACACAAGTCAATTCTATCAGTGGAGTCCTATGTCCACAGAGAATCAGCACAACTTCTTCCTAAACTTTTTATACCTATTGAATGTTGGTTTTGTAGTCCAGTAATGTGCTGTATTAAGTAAAGTAAGAGTACAAATTAATGATAGTTGTTTCAAATTAATTGCTTTGGAAAGATTCCTAAAGGAAAAATCAATAGAACAATTGTAATCATATGTGGTAAGGAAAAGACAATAAAATCTTAGGGACAAAAGATGAGAAGCTGAGAGCCTTTGGCATGATTTATTGTTCAATTCTTACAAACAAAGTTTTCATTTAAAGAAACCCAGCTAGAAAGGTGGACTGTGTGATACAAGTACACCTTATCTGCAAAGAGCAGGTTCTATTTAGTGATCCCACGCTACGTGAAATAGGTTGGAATTCAAGTCTGAAGTTTTCTTTAATAAATATGCAATCATGTTATTTTGATTTTATGACCTCATTTTTAAATTGAAAAAGTTCTATAAATTATTATTTTTTTATTATTGTTGTGTGAGTATGTATTTATATGTATGATGTTGCTGTGCAGGAACATGTCTTGGCATGCATGTAAAGGTCATAAAAAATCTTTTCTGGCTCTGATTCTTTCATTTCACCATTTTGTGGGTTCCATGTTCAGGTTTGCTTGGCAAGTGCCTTACACTCTGTCATCTCACAGACCCATCTCTGAATGAACATTTTTAGCTGCTTTAAAGCTTCTCTAGCTTTTAGGATATAAGTTCATTTTCTAAGTTGTAATATTAAGTGATAGGGGAAATTTAGAGATGTAACCTGTCTTAACAAAATCACATCTGATTAATACCAATGTTTATAGTTCAGGAAAAAGAGGCTGTCATGGAATTGCCTAAAGCAGGAAGTTCAAACAGCTATATATATATATATATATATATATATATATATATATATATAATAAAGCAATGTTCATGACCAAGTTCAAGGTCATCCTGGACTACTTAGTAAGGCTCTATCACTAAAAAACAAACAAACAAAATCAAAACAAAACAAAACCCAAAACCACAGTAATCCACTCTTAAAAGGGAGCTACAAATAAACCTTCTTGGGCTGACTTTTTCCCTCCTTTCTTCCAAAGGACTCTAAGGAAAATTTCCTTTAGGGAGCTAGAGAATTGATTGAAAAGCCAAATAAAATCGATCGACAAAATAATTCAACATAATGTATCCTGAGTCATTTTTTGGCCCTATCATTAAGTTTGTAGCTTAAATTCATAGCACTTAGAGGACTCCTTATGTGTCTACTAAAATTCATGTGTTGGAATCTTAATTCCCAATGTAAAAATGTTAGGAAATGGGGTCTAATGGGATGTGTTTAAGTCATGAGGACTTCATGATGGCATTATTAAAAGGTTTGAGATATTTGCCAGTGTCTCTCTTCTGTGACATAAAGAGCAGAAAAGACTTTCACTAGATGCTACATGCTAAACCCTCTGTATCAGACTCCCCAGACTACAGAGCTTTGAAAGAATAAATTTCTGCTCTTTCTTAGATTGTCCAGGAACAGATATTATTTTGTAGCCGTACAAAGTAGACTAAGCCATAGTCTGGGGTTGACTATATTCTGTCAAATTCAAATCTGCACTCCCATGTTCGGTGACTGTCAACAGGTGAATGCACAAAGGTATTGTATACAGACAGGAATGATACTCAGTTTTTCAAAAGAAGGGAATATTGTAACAAGTGAATTATAGAGAAATTTAGTGGATACCATGCTAAGTAAAATAAGTCGGACACGGATAGACAAGTACCAACTTATGTTCCTTATATGTGAAATGCTGGGGACACGGAGGGGACTAGAATGGTGGTTTCCAAGCAGCTGAGTATGCAGGTCGATATAGAGACAAAGAGGTCGAGGAATATGGAGTTGTCACTATGCAGTGTGACAGCTATGCAGTGTGACAACTATGCAGTGTGAAGAATCCAAGATGATCTGTGTATGCCATGAAGATTGCTTATAGTAAGCTAAAATGAATGTTACTGGTCCATATGCTGACTTCTGTGATGCTCCATAATTGTATTCTTTTCTCTTTATGATTTAACCTCTGTAATCTTAATAGATATGTCTCCAAATGTGGCCTTTCTTCAACTCTGACTGGGACCTTCTTGCTTATTTTGTTTGTGGAATATTCTGCAACTCAAAATTTCTAGTTTATTGCTGTCAACATTTTCTCTCAAGGTAATTATAATCATTATTTGGTGAAATTATTTTCTGTGTTCATTTTACAATATGAAAACTGTGTGCTTAAAGCCTTTGCCTAGTGTGTTCATTGCCTGGGGTTCCTTAGGAACAATTTCTGTTGACTTGGAACTCATCTGCAACCATGTAAGCATGAACCTTACTTTGTTTCTCTATCTTTGCTGTTGCTGGTGTTAAGAATGGGTATTTTACCTATTAGTTACTGTTCTGTGTAGACTGGTGGCTGAACCTTGGACCTCCTAAATGACAAGCAAGCTCTATCAATGAGTTCCATTGTAAGTACCTTAAAGACATTTAAGACATTGTCTCTCTAGGTTGTGCAGATTGACCTTGAACTCACTCAGTCTTTGACCTAGGCAAGCCTTGAACTTACAGTGTCCCTGTCCTAACTTCTCAAATAGCTGGGATTACAGGCCTGCCCCACTGAGCCAGGCAAAACAAAAACCAAAAGAACAACAAAATCAGCTGGATATTTTAAATAAGATAATTTTCTTTTCTTTCCACATCTTCCCACAGTTTTGCTACTGTTACTGCATTTACTATTGATGTTACTGCTGCTCATTATATGGCTCTTTAAAATTATTTCTGTAAAACTAAATTTCTTTAACTTACTATTGGTTAATACTGGTTACCTAACAGCTTGGTGGGATTTCCTTCAATATGTGAACCTGTAAGTCCTCGCCATGCCCCTTGTTCAGGAATTGATTGCACAAAGTTGTGCTGCATCTAACTCCTCCAACAGATGACCTTTCCATCCCTGGGCTTGCTTCCTTCCTGCCGAGAATCTCAGTAGAATCCAAAAGGGAGAGCTGAAGGCTTCTCCATTCATAAAGCTCTGAACATGAGTGAGGTTCCCCAAGGACCCAGGATTATATGCAGACTTTTCAACTCCACCACTGGAAATCCATTCCTGGCTTTTAAGTGTATGATCACTTTATGGTTTCCTTGGTTACTCAGAGTATTTAACAGTTGCTGCTCATTCTCTGTGTTGAATGCATGTGGAGAAGTGTTCTCTGCATCAAGCAAGCTCTGAATAAGATCAAGCAAAGGGGTTTTGCACATGGACTGTTTCAAGAAATGGGATAAACAGTGTCAGTTATATGGGACTGGGGCTTCAGAGCTTCCACATCTTCCTGCCCCTTCATTATAATACACTGGTGTTAATGGGGTTGTGGGACTGTGCATTCTGAAAGTGGGGTGGTTAATTTTCACTATGAACTGGACTAGATTTGAGATTACCTAGGAGACATGCATGTATCTATGCATGTATGTGAGGAAGTTCCAACAAAACTTTGCTAAGGAAAGAAGATCCAACCTACAAATGTAGATAGCACTGTCTTGTGGACAAAAGCCAAAAGGAGGGAGCCAGCTGAGCACTCACGTTCATCATTCCCTACTTCCTGCCTCGGCCACCATGCCGTCTGCCTTGTTGTGGAGCCCTGAGCTGTAAGCCATGATGAACTCTTTCTGGTTATGTTGTTTTTGTCAGGTAGCTGTTAAAGGGATGGGAGAAGCAGCTGATACACAGACAACACAGGCTTAGAGAAGGGATTTAAGAAATGGCAATACCCCCTAGTTTTAATAAAAGTCACATATTTAAAATGAAGCAACTAATTATGTTATTATATTTCTGTCACATTTGAGGTAGAGTCTCATGCAGGTCAAATGGCTATTGAAGTCTGTTTTCCACTGGAGAGGTTGCAGGCACATGCTGCCTCTCCCAGATTGACACTAACTGTATTAAAAGATATTGCTTAGTTTCGAGAGCTATAAAAACGTTGATTGTGGACATATTTATTAGTGACCTTGCTGCTCTGATGGAGGACAGGATTCTTGGAGGCCTCATTCCACCATGAACTATGACATCATCACAGTGAATCTGAATATTACCTTTGATGATAGACTTTGTTTGCATATGCAGTGGAAAACAACTGTCCCAAATGTGTCTCTTTTGCCTGAAGGACAGGATGTTTCACAAGTACATGAATTTAGATAATTTCATTTCTTTAAATTATATTTGAAAGTATAAGAGTCTTTTAAATCTTTAATGAACACAGGAGGAAATGTTGATATTTCTTATGATAATGCCAATGGAGTTTTAATTTAATTCAATTGAGCTCCTCACATCAAGTATTTAAGATAATGAAGATTTCCTTCCAGCATACCCATCTTAAGCATACTTATCTTCATAATCTTGCTTTAGAATTAAAATTCTAATACTGACAAGATAACACTAGTGAAGTTTTTTTCCAAAGTTGAAGTTTTGCTCTGAATTCACCAGGTTTGTGAAACATGCCTGTTCATATTTTTAGGAGTGGGTATGCATGGACACATCTGTATATGAATTCACAGAGATATTGAAATGCATATGTATGTATGCATGTATAAGTATTTGACACAGACATCCAAGCTGTCATGATGCTTTATGCTCAGTCAAATAGCATCTCCTAGTATCTCCTTCAGTTTAAGACTACCCTTCAAAAATCTGTAAAGCATGGCCCATGCATTTCCTTCATGTAAAATGTCTCATATAAATGCATTACTTAGAGAATGTGAATATGGACTAACACTTTATAATGTTGTGATTATTTAATCATGTTTTACTTCAAAAACATTTTAAAAAATATTTTATTATTTTTGCTTTGTATATACAACTGTATTGCTTCCATATAGGAAGGTGGACCCATGTCTTTCAATACCCATGGAAGTCAGAGAAGGTGTCAGCTCCCCTGGAACTGGAGTTATGGATGGTTGTTAGCCACCATGTGGGTGCTGGGAATGGAATCCAGGTCTTCTGCAAGTACAGTCAGGGCTCTTAACTGCCAAGCCATCTCACCAGCCTCTACTTCAAAACATTTTCAATAATTTATTAGTTATTTTTATCTTATGTGTATTTCCTGCGTGTCTGTAAGTACATGTCAAAACATGGCTTTAGGTTTTCTGGAACTGGAGCTATGGATGGTTTGTTCAAGCCATGTGGGTGCTGGGAAGTGACCCCAGATCCTCTGTAAAAACACTCAATGCTCTCATCCACTAAACCATCCCTGCAACCCCTTCAATAATATATTAAAGATGTTAATTTGCATTCACATTTCAATAAACAGATTCATATTACATATGAAAATTGTCTTTCTACACTGATTTATAATGCTTTATTGTGTGTGTGTATGTGTGTGTGTGTGTGTTTCTGTGTTAGAGCTCATGATCCCTGTTGCACACGTGAATGTCAGAGAACAACTTGTAAGAGTTGGTTCTTTCCTCCCACTGTGTGTGTCTTGGGATTGAACTCAAGTAATCAGGCTTGGTGGCAAATGCCTTTACCCACTGAGCAATCCTATGAGTCCCTATTTTTTGTCAACATTTATCATATTACCATCTGTGTTGTTTTTAATGAGAATGTCCCCCATAGGGTCTAAGTACTGGGACATTTTGTCCCCAGTTGGTGGTGCTGTTTGAGGAGACCATGTTGGAAGAAGCATGTCACTGGGAGTGGGCTTAGAGAGTTCTTAAGTCTTGCCAGATCTCCAGTCATTCTCTGTTTCCTGTGCCTGCTTGAAGATGTAAGCACTTAGCTTCCAAGTCTACTCCAGCCTCCTCTCTTGCCATGCCTCCCCACCATGATGAACTCTGGCCCCTTTGGAACCATAAGCTAAATAAACTCTTCCTTTTATAAACTCCCTTGGTCATTGTTTCTCTTATATCAACAGAAAAATGACTAATACACCTGAAAAAATTTCTCAATGAAGTAACAGAATGATAGATTTTACTTCAATTACTTTTATGAAGCTGAAAAGATAGAAGACCCCAACACTTTTGGAATTTATTGTGCTTACTTATATAAAGTGTGAGACAAATTTTGTATGAGAACAAGCTTTGCTGTGAGTGAAAGTACAAGACTTAGATCTTTATTTTTCACAACTGTATTTAATATTTTAATGAGTTAATTGGTTACTTTGAATAGCACATTCTAATGTTTTATTATATTCTTCATTTGCAGAACAAAAATGTTATCCAAGCATTCATTTTCAAGTATTCTAACTATTACAATTAAATGACACAGTTGTATCTGCATAGTCAACAGTCTGCCATGAACTTTGATTAATAACATCTGGCACTGTTTTAACCTTTGTTCCTGGTGTCATATTACCAAACCTACTAATTGTTAAGCAGAAGTAATATTTTTCTATTTATTACACCTGATAAAGCTGCCAATATAAAAACACCACATTGGTGATTAAAATGTCATAAGATTAATAATCAGCTAATTTATAAAATTCATTTGGAAGGCTATGATATATATTGTAGCCAGTAAAGATCCTTCTCTAGTGCTGAGGATTATGTACACAGTCATGAGAAGCATGGAAATACTGCTTCTGAAGGCTTAAAGGAGGATTATCCAGGCCTGGGGTGATGGTACACTGGATAAAGCACCTTGGGGGCAAGCATGAGGACTTGAGTTAAGATGCCTAGAACACATGTAAAAGTAGATGCATTGGCACCTGTCTGATGTACTAGTGCTCCTACAGGGAGATGTGAGGAGGAGAATCCCTGGAAAGTCTTGAATCAGCTCCTCTGTGGTATGCAGTTGTGAGCAAGCCACCTTGTCTTAGACAAGGTAGATGAGGCTCTGTATGTGAGGTTGTCCTCTGAACTCCACATATGTGCCGTGACACATCTGTGCTGTACTCACAGATGAACATGTACACGCACATCCACTCAAAAATAAAATAAGTATATGATAAATAAATGCTATACACAGTCATCAAATATGTATTTAACAAGAGTGTCATGCATAACAACAGAGTGCTATTTTCTACATTAGATTGATATGCATACAAAATTGAATATCAAGAGAAGAATTATGATTTAACTGCTGAACCCTACTCATAGTAACATTCATGCTAATATAGTAGAAATGAACAACTCTATGGCAAAATATCTAAGTAGGATAACAAGTGTGGCTATGTAATGATAAGAAGTTTGTTTTGACCAGAAGATAAAACAATTCACATTCCTCATTATGAAATAATACTGACTTGAAATATACAAAAATATTGATAGAAACAAAAATCAGGACATAGATATAGTATTCTAAATAAATCTGAAACTGTAGTCTAAAAGAAACAAAAACTTTCATACTGTGAAAAATTCCCTTATAGCATACTGATAAAACTGCAAAACAATGGAGAAGACCAAATGATACTTTTTATATCTCTGTAAAATATATTTTGTTATTTAGAAGCTATAACATTAAGTTACAGATTAATAGTTTGTGATACCTATCTGATATTGAGTTAAGAAAGGCATAAAATTGCATACAGATGACAGGACTATTTAAATATTCTTAATCATTTTTATTAAAGTTCCCAAATAGACCTTTATGAAAAAAACACTCTAAAGTAAGAGAAGACATTTGCATCATATAACTGACCAAGTGTTAATATCCAGAATGAATGTAAAGCATCTTCAAGTCAGTAATGACCAAGAAAACTAGGTGGAGTGAGGGAAAAAACTCAAAGTTTGACTAGACTTTTCATAAAAATCAAGCATAAAATTATCATTATGAAAAACTGGAAATGTCATAGCAAAAAAATGCACAAAAGAATCCAGTTACCATTAAAACATGTCACAAGACCATTTTCCCAACTAACATGAAGGCAAATATTTGAATTCATCACACATATTGAAAGATGGATATTCTTTGTATTGACAGCAATATTCCTAACAGCATCAATACATCTCAGAAACCCAACAGCATGAAGACAGTCTTCTAAGTGGCATATCCCACTTTATTCTTAAATTGGATTCTTCCTCAGGTTGTGTTAGAGAAGATAGTGGACACACACAGAGAAAGGGAGGGCAGCCAACCAAAGAAAAAGTGGAGTAAAGAGAGTTTCTAAACATGAGACATGCTGTATCCACTGAACTCACTTTATGATAAGATCTTCCTCACCAAGCGTGTGGACTATTGGAGGTTAGCCCTGGATGTGCACTACGTCCATCCAGTTACAGTCTCAAGCTAAAGAGGTGATTGTGTTTTCTCCTTTCCTTAGTAATTGTTCCTCTGGTTCACTTAGTGCTCACCATTAAAAAAAATGCTCTCTTCTGATGGTCGCTCCACTTCTCTATCAAGTAAATCACTGTTAAAAACCTAGGCAATGAAATAAGCATCCTTCTGGAGAGGGGAATTTTAGACTGTATAAGAACTCATTTATATGTTGGTGGGTCTCCATCTCCAGCACGGCTGTTGTGTTCCAGCCATGCCAGAGAATGGAGGATGATCGAACATGTTCTCAGATGGCTGAGAGTGCTGCCGGAGGAGAAGCTCCCAGGATACTACGTAGGTGGGTATCAAAACCAAAGCAGGAGTTTATATAGGGAGGCCTTTCTGACTGTTACAGAAGGCTGGAAAGTTAAAGGTAGGGTCTTTGGGTAAAGGCGGGAAGGTTGTAGGGCTGATGTGGAAGTTCAGGAATGAGAAAACGAAACCCAAAAACCTGGTTCTGGTTTCAGATTGGGGAAAAAGAAAGATTCATATCTACAGTGATTTCCTGGGGCCAGATTATCGCATCAGGCAGAGCAGGCCAGACACCTGCTGTCCCTTCAGGGTCTCCGGAGTTGCTTGCCTTGCTCAAACCCAGACCCCCACATTTATGTAAGAGCTTGGTGGAACTTAAAGCAAAGTTGCATTTAATATTACAGTTCCCTTAATAATTTGATCCACTTTTAGGCTGTGAGATAATAAATTGAAATAAAATATGTAAAGAATACTTAATTATTAGTATAAGCATCATTCTGGTGCCTGGCTACAATAGTTTGGATCTAGCATAACACATGAAGACCCAGGTATCAAACATTGGTGAATAGCTGTGGCTCTTCAGTTGGGGCATAGAAATTTCAGGGGCTGAAGCCCAGTGTGAGGAAGGTAGATCACTGGGGAGGAGTCTGCGGAGTGGGTGTTGGGACCTGAGTTCCTACCTTTCCCTGTATCTCACCTGATGTATTGTGAAGAAGGTTCCAAGCCCCCATGAGGGAGTGAATGAAAAACCAATAATTCTACATGTTGGAAAAACTGTATTCTAAAACCTAATGAATCCTGGCATAATCAGTTATAGAATTCACATGAGATTTCTAGAGATAAGAGCACTTAGTAGCAGGTATGTTGATATTTATACCCTGTATTGCAGATTGATCATGGCTTTGTGACATCCAAATTGATTGCAACATATTAAATTTATGAATTGAAATCAAATATGGACCACAGGAGATCAGAGCTAAGTTGCTAGGAGACATTATTTCATTATTTTGCAAATATTGGCTAGGATGTCCACACTCAGAACTTGTGAGCTACCATAGGACATTCTGACACAATATTAGCAATTGTAAAATTACCTTTATTTCCTGCTTGAACATTATCATGCCATGCTGATATTTTAAGCAGTAATAAGCCTAAGGGGAAATTAACTGAATGCAACAATAATGAAAAACATGCCTAACAGTTATTGAATTTTTACATTATTTATTTAAATGACTGTACTATAATTGATTAGAATGTCAAAGAACTATAATTGGGAGGGAGATCTAATTTCTGCATCAGCATAGCAGCTGGAAGAACAATAAACAAAAGGAACGACTGCAACAGAGGAATGTGAATATTGTACATTTTCTGATGAATTTAACTTAGTAAATGTTTCTCTGAGTGTATTCAATATACTTGTTACGCACTGTGCAAATGCTACTTTCAATCACAGGAATAAACCTGTTTAATATACTGGGGTCTTAAAAGTATAATCCATCAGGTTAGTACTCTGTAAGGAACTGGGAGTGAGAGAATATAGTTCTGAAAATTATTTAGGAAAATGAGGAAAGGAAACCTAGCATCACAAGCCACTTCCTGCAAGCTCAAACCAGACAAAAATCCAGCATAGACAGAACTGTCAAAATAGTCAGGAAGTCCCAACCTTAGTTAAGGAACTATTGACAACTGTGTAAGTACTGTGTAAGGCAAAGTTGTTCTTAAGGGAGTGATGCCAGATAGTCTGACCAGGCTCCAGTGGACAAGCTCACACCAGGGAACATTTAGGAACACAGATTTGACTAGATGGGCCTTAGCATATATTACAGAATGCATGAATCCTGGTGGGAGAACTATGGGGTTCAGATAGTGGGAAGGGTCTAAATCTGATTAAGAATTATTGTATACAGTGGATGAACCTGCACTGAGGAACATTTGGGGACCCTAAAGTGACACAATCGGCCTTAACACAGATGCAAGAGGGCTATTGGGGGAGGGTGCCGGTGAGGGAGGTGGAATAAAGATGACTAAGATTGATTGAGATCTTCTGTATGAAATACACAATGATTCAAAATTTTAAAATAAGAAGAATTGTAGAAATGCACAAAATTAAATAAGAAAATAGAGAGGGAGAGAAATAAAACAAGCAAAAACCATCTGATTGAAATAAACTACAATGAGATTAAAAACATTTAATAAGAGATTACCTCATTTTAAGTTCAGAGATTGTTTTTTAATATGCATCTGTTTTGAACTTGGAATAAACGTAAAGTAATTGTTCTTAATTTTATTTGTATTCCTGGCATTTTAGCTCAGTATACCTATATTTAATTGATTCCTGGATTTAAAAAAAATTCTTACACCAGTGAAATCCTTTAGCCCGTTTACACTAAGACCAGAAAAGGTCATTGTGAATGACCTAACATTTTCATATGACCTCTAATTTATCATGTGTCTATTTATTCAAATGGCCACTAGATGGCAGACCTTCCACTAAACAGAATTTGGACAGAGCACATTTTGCAAATAAACTTGAACTGCATAGCAGAATAATATTTTCTTCTGAGCCCAGCTTGGCCTCTGAGTCTAACGACTTTCTATAGTTTGATGAAGTCTTGATAATGAGAATAACTTGGAGTTTAAACATTCTTTCAAGGCTTTCTATATGAACAGGTCACTTTTCCCAATAATCTCTTCAGATTGGTAAACAACACAACATTGCAGAGGAAAGCCAGGATTTCCCAAGGCATATGACAAAGGTTGTTTCTTTAGACAACTAAAGGAACTAACTTTGAAGAATTCTTGCTTGGGGTCTCCAGAATTTAATTATACTCCTCCTTGAGATGTAGGATAGCCGTTGGTTTTGTATCCGATATATATTTTCTGCTTATATCCTAAATGTTTGTTTCCAAAATAAGCTCAGTCCCTGCAGACTCAATTAGCACTACTAAGCCATCCCTGGTCTGGCAATGATCTTGACCTTTCAGTTCTGTATTTTATCTTGTCCTTTGGATTCTGTATCCTGAATTTTCTTTCTCCACCTTCTTTTCATTTTGCCTCTTGGATTTACAAAACCTCCTGTCACACAATCAAATTACCTCTTGATTTCTGATACTGAAAACTTGTATACTGCTCATTTTCAGGTTTTGAAAATAGGCTGGCAGTTTTTCTAAATAACAGCCAGCTGTCTTTCTGCAGAAATTAGATGTGTGTGTTTGTGTGTCTGTGTGTGTATGAGTGTGTGAATGCACACTCATGCATGCACTTGCCCTTTCAGACAAACAAAGATGATAAGAAATAATTCTTAACACTGCTGTAAGCTAACTGGACACATAAATACAACACAGAGTGCCAGGGGCTCAGAATCTGTAAGTTTCAGAACCAGCACTTTAAAGTTCTGAAAGCAAGTCTGAAGCTGGGTAAGTGTCTAGGGTAGGAGATACAGGGTGGGTGCTGGTGGTGAAGGCAGAACGTGTGTTCAACATGATCTCAGACTACATGTAGCTACTGCAGACATCAAATACCTAGCCACAGGTCAAAATATTTATAATACAGAGACAGACAGGGAATTTGAAGTTTTTCTTTCCTACCTGAACCCGGTTGCTGCTATGAACACAGGAATCAGGTATTAGTCATGGAGGTGTAATAGTTCCTCATTAATGAATCAGTGTAGGAAAAGCTTAAAAGATACTAAAAATAGGGAGAAAACACCTAAAACCCATTGTGTCCCTGGTAATCCCCTTTGTGAACATCTTCACAGCCTGTATATTATCTATTTGGTCATTTGTTTTCAAATTGGACAGTTTTTTTGAGGTAACTGAAGCTTCAAATGCTTTTGTAAATAAAAACAAAAGAGCCATTCTTCCCTTATCTGGTTTCCTCCACTGAAAACATCTTAGGACCCTTATAGTACTGAACAGCTGTCAGCGTGGAGCTAGTGGTCTAGTCAAGACATAGGAGATCTCTTCCTCCACCAGGATTCTTACTGGTAATGGTTATGCCACTGTTCCTCCAGTCCATATTCCATTCTGCAGGGGCAGACAGTAATATATGTCTTTTTATATTTTTGTCATTTTCAGAATGTTATATAAATAGGATCATGTACTACATAGCGTTTCTTTTCAGGAGTGATTGACCTCCTTTACTCAGCATGATTTTCATGTTCGTTTGTTTTATATCTTTTATGGAGTATGTGATCTATCATTTGCTTATGGCCAAGTGAAATTCCATGTTAGGAATGTTTAATAACAGTCTTTTTAACTATTCAATTAGAGTGCATTGAGGTGCCTTCTAATCATGAATGAAAGTGCATATTTAAAATCTTTTTTAAAATTTATGTATATATATATATATATACATATATGTATATATGCCATGCATGTACAGGTGACCACTGAGTCTGGAAGACAGCATCAGATTCCCTGAAGTTGGAGTCACAGTGGTTTTGTGAACCACTTGACTTAGGTGCTGAGAAATGAACTTGGGTCCTCGGGGAAAACAAGAAGCTCTCTTAAAGAGAAACATTTCTCTGGCCCTGAGAACATAGTTGTAATGTAGCTTTTAATTTGTTTGGGATCAGTTATCGGGAAAGTAAAGTTTGAACCATGAAACATTTGCAGCTCAGATTTCTTAAGGATGTGTCAAACTCTTATTCCAAGGAGATACAGTAATTTCTATCAGCATGAACAAAGCACAAGTGGATTGCTTCTGCCTGTCAGCACTAGTACCGCTAGGTGCATACTGTTAAGAAGTCATTTTGATGAGTGTGTTTGATAGGATCACTTAATAGCTAAAGATGGTAAGTATATTTTTATGAACTTCTTTCTATTTGTTCTCTGAAACATTTGCCAGTGGCTTCTACCATTTTCTAACAGAAATTTTTCCTCCCTCCCTCCCTCCCTCCCTTCCTTCCTTCCTTCCTTCCTTCCCTTCCTCCCTCCTTCCTTCTTTCTTTTAATGCTGCTTAGTTTGTGAAATCTTTATGTATTCTAGATACTAGTCCTTCTCAACTCTATGGTTTCTCTAACTCTGAAGCCTGTTTTTCATCCTTTTAGCAGATTTCTTGACAAAGAAAGATATTTTAATTTTCATAAAATTCATTTTATTACAATTTTTTTCTTTTATGGAGGACAAAGTTCATTTGTTATTTTTTTTCAATTGGAGTTAATACTCTAAAAGAAAAATAAAGAAATGAATACCTAATACATCTTCTTAATATAAGAAGTTCTAAAAATTTATTTTACTGTATAAAAGTGAAACTAATTCACCTTTGGTAATTTATATGCATAGCCAGAAATTTGAGAAAATAATTCAAAAGAGAACCACAAAGTCAGTTTAAAAATTAAACTGTAGGATCTTTCCACCAGTATTTCCAGTATTATACAATTTAAATTTTAAACTTCTTAGATAGGCCTAGAATTTTCTTCAATGAAAGATGCCTGTTTTAAATTAATTTTATCAATGATAAAAATTAATTGTTGAAAATACCTCTGTATTTATTTTTAAGTAGTTAGAATGTAGTTGAATCTCTACTAGAATAATTTATTCATTTTCTAAAATATGTCAAAACGAACCATTCCATCTACATATTTGGTGAATGACAGAAAATTTAAAGTATGTATACAGACAGCACACAGACCTGTTACAAAATTCTTAGTTGTTTTTGAGTATGTTAACATAAAATTATTGCTCTGGCTTATGATAAGAATGGTACATTGGAATTTTCAAGGAAGAACTACCAGAGTTGCAAGGCTTATTTAAACAATCTCTGATGGATTCCTCTCCCTTAACAATTGACTGGATCCCAAATAAGAAATTGGTTTGCCTTTCACCTTTAAATTGGGATACTTCCTTCTCTTAAAATTAAGTAGATATCTCCCCAAAATGAAGTATTAATCTTAAAGATATTCATGTGTTCAACACAATCAAAGCTTGTTCTTCACCTCATTTTAAACATATGTTTAATAACTTTTACCCTTAGTCTTCAAATTATAAAGTGAACTTCAAAAACATTCTTTATTCATTTATATAAATCTATTGTTTTAAATGTATTTATGTTTTAGTCGAGAGGTTTTTAAAAGGGGTTTTGGATCTTTTGAGTTTTCTGGTACACTTCCCAAAGACACTCAAGTTTTAAGCAATAACTGGTAGATTTAGGTTGTGTGTGGGTGAGTATTTATTCTGCATTGTGAGTTTTTCCTGTGTTTAAGACTTTCAGAGAATTATAGGCTAGGACTCTTCTCCCTTTGCTCAGTTATTTAAGTTCCAGAGTTCTTTTAAAGTAAGAATGCATTTTCTGTTTTATAAGAAACTATTTGCAGTTTCTGGAGTTTTCATTGTTTTAAAAATATCTCAAACTCACAAGGTCACAACGGGATATTTTATTAAAAGTGCTTTCGAAGTCTGCTTTGGCTACTGTAATAAAATGCTCAGCATGGGCAGCTTGTAAACAACTGAGGTTTGTTTCTCAAAGATTTGAAGACAGGACATAATCAAGCAGATCCAGAGAATGGTGGTATCCTCACAGGGCTCCTGGGGTCTCTTGCCAGCTATCTGGAGCTCTTTATAAGGACACAGGCCCATTGCTGAAGAGTTCTGCTTGTGGCTTCTTCACCATCATATCCCCTCTTCCCCAAACCATAGACCTTGTGGGTATGATTTTGACAAGAGTTTTAGGAGAGAAGATGTTCATTTTGCATTGTGAATTTCATAGGATTTAAGAATTTTAGAGGATTGTAAATCGTGTTATGATTTCTCTCTTGCTCAGTTCTTTAAGTGAGAGAGTTTTATCCTTAAGAAATATCTTTTTATATAAGAAAGCATTGCAGCCTCGAAGTGTTCAGTGATTTAAAAACATTTCATATAAGTAAGGTCAAAACAGGGTTCTCTAACTTTCCAGACTTTATCTAAAGACTGTTTTCAGGAGCATGATCTTTCCCTTGTCCTCATGTTCAGGTTGCTTTTCCTTTCCTTCCTTTACTCCTTCACATATGGACATATCTGTGCACACACTCACATACATACACTTACACTCACACACATAAATATACATTCATACACACATATACACATGTTCACATTCATATAAACACACATATACACATGCACTCACATGTATACACATGCACGAGGTCACATTCAAACAGTCACCCATATACATGCACACATGCATTCACACATACATATTTACATTCATGTATTCACAGATACACATATGTACACATGCATGCATATACATCAATGCATATATTCACAAGTACACACCCTCAAACTCACATGTGAATACATACACACATGCACACTTATACACATGCATGGACACACATTCACAAATGCACATATACAAACAAATAAATATATGTATACACTCATACACATCAATACACATACACACGCTCACACATACACACACATTCACAAATATACACACATACGTACACACACATCAAATACACACATCATCATGCAGACACTCATACACTTCCACACATTTGCACTTATACATAAATTCATATAAGTACACACTGAACACACACACTCATACTCACACAACAATATTTATGTAAATTCACATACATTCATAGTGACACACATGCATACACAGGCTCACACATACACACACACATGCACACACCAGGTCTCAAGCATGTTTCAAAGGCGATGCTATTACCATAATGAACTCACTCTTAGGTTTCTGTTTTAAACTGATTATCACCATTGAAACTTCTTGCAGCTCAGAGACTGAACTGATGACCTTTTATGATCAATCTGCAGCTGACTATGTCAGAGAGCTTTGCTGGTTTAAAAGATGACTGTAGCTGTGAGAATGGAGCTTCTTCTTGTGTTGCACCATCGTTAAGTTGTTAGACAGCACAGAATTTTGAAAGTCTTTTTTATCTTACTGTGATCCAATCATTTAGTTTTAACTCATGATACATGCTTTGTTATTAGGGACATTCATAAGCAATTTGAACAAGAGTGAAACTTTGGCCATATTTTAAAGCAATAGTACTAATGAATTTATAATGCTACTAAGAGTAAGGTCAGTCATGGAAGACAAGCCAGAGTGACAGAAAGATTAGCCACTCAGTCTGTGTGATTTCCACTCTTACTGGCCAATTCAGAAGTGCTCAACATTCCATGTCCCATTTGTTGAAAAACAATTTTTACTGATAGAAGTTTTCGCTCAAGCACCTTGTCTATCTGCCCTGCATTTTCTGACCCAAGGCAAGCCTTCATCCAGACTTCAGGGGGAACCCCCAGGACTCTTACCCTAGTCCTCCTCACCTACTTTATGATGCCAGTCTTCTCTTGTATGTGGATGTTCCCCAATGTGTCCTTATGCTTTTTAACATGACCTTTTTTTATGTGACATGTTTTTATTCTTACTGTGAAAGTGGCTCATTCTGTCAGTATAGTCTACATCTTGCATCATCATAGTCTGTGTCTTCCTTCATCATGGTCTGCATCTTACTTCATTTTGTTCATTCCATGTCATTATCTGTCATGCACAAGAGGCATGGGGGCTCCAGGCTTGATGCTTTAGAAGAAGCACAGGTATGAACAGCTCAACTTCTCAGTGACTCAGTGTCTCATGAAATTTATTCTCCACGCCTTAGCGGGTGGGATCTGGTTAATCCACCTGGATAAAACGGAAACTAATCTTCCCTTTAGAGAAATTTATTTAGCAAAATTTACAGTGTTGCTGGGTGTCAGCGCCCGCACACAAAGTTCGCGACAGCTGAGCCCAGGTCTCTTAGTCAGTGCCCAGCCAGCATTTCACTTTCACTCACATGACCCTTAAGACGGTGGGGACTTGGGACATGGCCTCCTGGGTTGTGCCCTTCTGCGTGGGCCCGGGATACATGAATACAATCGCTGTCTATCTGCTGCCATGTTTTTTTTTTTTTTTCTCCCCTTCTCCCCGCCTTCCTTCCCCCTTATTGGTCTGAGGGCGGGACTTGCTGCAGAATGAACCAATAGGAAACAAAAACCTCAGAGAGAATTCATACACTCAGATTTGAGGTGTTTGTGTGAGTGTGTGTGTGTGTGTGTGTGTGAGTATATATGTGTGTATCTGTGTAAGACTTGTGCACATGTGTATGCTGCTTCTGGGTGCTGAGATAAGACATGCCTCACAGGTTAATTTGTGTGATGGAACTATAACATGACTTCTAGAATTAGAACTGAAAAGTGATTCACAGTAAATTTGAGAAAAAGTGCATTTACCTCATATTTCAATCTTTGTAGCAACGGTACATCCTTTACAATTTGCCTATAGTTGACTTGCTTTAGTATTCCAGGCCAATCACTACCACTCTCTGTTTGTGTAACTGTAGGTGAATGACTTAAATTCACAAGCTTGATTTTCTTATTTTAAATGAGTGTGCAATGAAATTCATGTAATCTACAAGGATTGCAGTGGAGAGATGAGAAACACACACACACACACACAGACACACACAGAGAAATGTACTTTAACACATAGATTTCTGTATAAGCTCCTAGGTGCAATACCACTTATCATCTTTAAATGAAGATAGTGTGCTAGATACTCTGCTGGTGTTCTGTCAATATTATACTTTGTTTTTGATGATCATCATTCCATTATTTCCTCCTCATTTACCAGTTACAGAATTTGAACATGGAGTCCTGAAAGAACAGTTACTCCTACTCTTCTAGGCTGACTGAGCTCAGCTTAAGAGTGAATAATCACAGCTTTATCACCTGGCAGAAGTCAATGAGTGACTGGAGGGGAGCTCCCAGGTGTTCATTCCCTAGTCCCACTGCTAGAAACTGAAAGCTTAAACCAACTGATGCTGAATGCTCCGTGTCCCTCTCAGGGTGTGCTCAATACCACATCACCTTTCTTGCCTCTGTCTAGGTTACCACCACCCTTTGGTATTTGTAGTCCTGAAAACACATCAGTTGAATTCTCCTGTCACAGCTTATATTTCTCCAGGTAATTTCTATTTGGGTGTGCGTTTTCTCTTTTCTTACAAGGACATGTGTTACATTGAATTCATGCATTAATATACTTTAAAAGATGGCCCTGAACAAAGGGCAATCAGAGTCTTTCAAGTGCAATATGCAGGTGTTTAAAACATTTATAAGGGGCTGTTGTTCCATAACAAGGAAACTTCCAGGAGAAGGTCTGGCTCTCGGTTTCATTCTGGCATTGAATTTTACTATGGTGCTTTGCTTGGTTAGGAACCGTGGTACTATGTGCTGCTGGAGTGAGCAATGCTATAGTAACCTCCTAATTATGTACTTTTAAAGGATCTTACTGTGGCAGTCATGCTCTTTCTCCATCAAGCTCAGAGCTCTGTGAAGCTGCCCTACAATGTCCAAAAACCAGTTCTCCAGTCCCCTGTGAGCTCTTCTTTTCACCTGTTACCCCATCAGGTTCTGTGTTCCTTGGGTATTTACTTTGCTTACAGTGTGTAGTGTGGATGGATTCTCTGAGGGAAAAGGTGGACAAACACCCCTCTCAGAGTGGTATCACCTAGGACCACCTTGAGCAGAAAGATGAGGAGCTGGGAAAAATCCTATGCCCCACCCACCCGGTCTGTTTGCCTTGGATGTGAGGAGGGGCTAAAAGTATTTAAACTGGAGGCGCCAGGAGGCTGGCCCTTTTTCTCCCCTCCCCCATGGGCTGTTTGGATCTGTTCACCTGGAAGTCGCAAGTTCCCAGCCACATGGATTTACTAATGGAACTTGCGGAGGGGTGGGTGGGCGTCCGTGTTCTGTAAGTAACCCCTTACCCATTGCTCTGTTAGTAAGCCCAAGTAAACTAGCTAGAATCTGTTTAACTGTGAGTGGAGAAATTTGTATGTTTGTTGCGAGCTCTGGGGAGACTTTTTGAATTGCAAGGCAGGGAGAGAGAGGCAGGTTAAGTTGGTCTGCCTCTCCCAAAGAGAAATTTTAATAACACAATGATAGGCATATCTATGTGGAAGATTTCTGTTGCTGTGCTTCTTCAATTGTATATATTTTGAACATCATAACTATAGAAAAAGAATTCACAATAAGTATGCCAGATAAAATTGCTAAGGAAGTGTTAATCATAAAGTTTCCACTTTAACTAAAATATCATTACTTTCAGTTATAAAATAGAGATTATATCTTTTAAAATAATATTGCATTGCTAGAGAGATGGCTCAGTGGTTAAGAGCACTGGCTGTTCTTGCAAAGGACCAATGTTCAGTTCCCAGCACCCACATGGCAGGTAACAACTGTCTGTAACTCCTGTTCCAGGGAATCCTTCTTCTGACCTCTGATGCACAACATGATACACTTACATACATTCAGGAAATCCACTCTTACACATAAATAAAAATAATAAAATATCTTCAATATATAAATAAAATTATTGCATATAGCACTGTGTATTAGTTTTGTTTCCTGTTGCTGAGAAAAAAAGTGAAAATAAAAACCTTGACAAAAGCAAGTTAAAAGAAAAAGAATTTATTTTACTTCTCTGTTCCAGGTTCCAGGTTATGATAACAGGGAATTCTCAGTGTCAGGGGCCGGAGAGAACTGGTTAAAATATATTCACACTAGGAGCAGAGAGGGATGCTAAGGTGCAGTTCACTTTTCCATAATTACAAAGTCCAGAATCACCTTCGTAGGGAATGATGCCATTTAGAGTTCGGTTCCCTTTCCTTCTAATCATAATCAAGATAATCTCCCACAGGTCTTCCTAACTTAGAAAATCCTCAGTCAGATTCCTTTTCCCTTGGTGATTCTAGATAGGTGTCAAGGCGACACTTAAAATTAACCATAATTTATTGATAAGATGCTTTGGAATAATTTTATACTTTGCTTTTGATACTTATGTGTGGAGTGCTAAGAGCTTTTGGACTTTTAGGCTAAAAAATCCCCGTTGAACTATTTGTCTGTGTGTGTTAAATGATTTTAAAAATCTGAGACCAAATTGTTTATAACAGACGAATGTTATAAATTAACATATTCAATCAATTGAGAGTCATATGAATTTTGATATAACTATGAGATAACAATTGTGAAATAATCACATTTGCCAGGAATATTAATGGGAAACAATGTTAATATTGGTTTAAAGATAAAGAGAATATTCTGAGATAACATATCTAAATATTTCAATCATGTAAAACTGTATAATAATGTTAAAAAGAAACATTAAAACTTGAGAGCAGTTTATGGTAGACAGATGTTTTTTATATCCTATATTTTCTAGTTTTCAGATTTTCTCTAAAATATTTCTAAATTCTAGACTATCATATATAATACACTGGGTTCTGGAAGTCTGCATGGTGATCTACTTTGCCTTTTCTAGGTTCCCTAGTTCTAGAGGACTTAGGGAAGCTACTTAACCTTGTTAGGCCCTTGTTGGTGTGGTTACAGAGGAAGAGGAACCCGTTTTCTTGTAGCTGGAGACATAATTCCTAAAGTCAGACTACCTTGCTTCAAATCCCAGGATTTATTTATTTGTTTATTTATCATCCAGAGCAAGTTACTTAAAACCTTTCTGCCTCCATTTTTGTTGCTTGCTTTATCTTTGTAAAATATTTTATTACTTTTATTTATGTGTATGAATGTATTGCCTGCATGCGTGTAAATGCACCCATATCAAACAATGCTCATAGAGGTCAGAGGAGGGTGTTGGATTTCCTGGAATTGGAGTTGTGAACCTGGAGTTAGCTGCCATGTGGTCGAATGCTGAGAACTTTAAACCACTGAGCTATCTCTCCAGTTCCTCTTACTTTATCTTTAACTTTTGTAAAAGTCCTTAGAACTTGGTAAAGGTCAATAAATATTGAACAACTTAATACATTACAACTAGGATTATGAATTCATAACAAATTATGTTTTCCTATCCCTAAACTGTTCCATTATAAATTCTGTTCCTTCCAAGTTCCTGAAACATTTTTGGGGTCCATTCAGTGTCCCTCCCTTGAATCCTTCTTGGTCATTAGAGTGCTTGATTTCATCAGGTCTCTCCGACCCCCTTGAACTGTTCTGTGATTTGACTTCTATCGTTTTGTTCTTTCCTAATTTTTCCCTTCTTGCTTTCTTATTTCTTTCCTTCATTTGCATTGTGGTTCTTTCTTTTTGAGACAGGATCACACTATATAGCCCTGGCTGACTTACTATATAGACCAAGCTTGCCTTAAATTTATGAGAAATCCTCTTGCTGATGGTGCCTCAATAATGGGTTTACAGGAATGTTCCCCTGTGCCGAGCACAATCAAATACTGCCATGCTTTGTTTTTGTGGTAACGGGGATTGAGCTCAGGACCATGTCTGTGTTAGCGAAGTGCAGTATCAAGAATCACTACCCCACACCCTCATCCCCACCGTTTCAGTTTATATCTACCCAGACATTCCCTCTGACTTCTAATCTGCAGTTATTTCCATAACCTCTGGGGCGTATTATCCATGTTCAAGTGATAAAAGCTTTTTATTTGAGTAGGTTGCATGTGAAGATATCTAAGTTTTAGTAAGTTTTCCTTTATCCTCTTTGATTTTTCTACACCATTTGAACTTCTACAAGTTTTTGAGTGTATGTGTGAAATCTCTTAACATAATTTAGAAAATTGATTCATGCATGTTCTTGTTCTCTTTGAATCTGTATATTCTTTGAGAAATCTTACTTGAAATTCTACTCATCTCTGTGTGCTCCAAGACAACTGTTAAAACAAATTATGTGCCTACTAATTGGACATGTGATTTGCTTGACTCTTTGCTTTGGACAGGTTTCCTGGTTATATTCAATCTTCGTTCATGATTTACACATGAATGTGGGGACTGTGATGATGTCACAGGAAGTTTGTCTAGCTCTGGAGACAGAAGTTCTTGTCTCTGTTTCCTGTCTATATGAACATTCCTGATAATGACTGATTAAACAGGTATGGCTCTCCCTGAGAACAACCTCAATGAACTATACATGAAATCAGTTAAAAGTTACCTGAGATTTCTCTGTCCTAGAGAAAGTGTCTGAGTCAAAGAGTCATAAGAATATGGTGAAAAATGCCTGAGAGAAAAGAGATTCATTGTTAATATTTCAGAATAGGAATGCAATGAGAATAAGAATGCTAAAGCCAGGCCTGGAGAGATAGCTCAACCAGTCAGAGAACTGGCTGTCTTGCAGAGGAGCTGGGTTCAGTTTTCAGCACCCACATGACAGCTAGCAACTTGCAGTAACTCCAGTTGCAGGTGATCTGACACCTTCTTCTGACCTCTGCAAACACTGAAAGACATGGGTGCACCTGTATACATGTGGGCAATACACTCATACACATAGAAATAATATGAATAAAATATATAACAGCAGAAGGCTAAAGCCAACATCCAGATAAACAATGGAATGGTTTAAACATGTCCAATTATTCATTTTCTAAAATAGCATAATTGTCAGGGAAAGTTAATTGAGGCAAATACTAAGTTATGCTTTGGAACTATGTAGAGCAGAAAAACAAATGTTTTGCTGACCTAATAAAGAGATTATTTCATACGTTCATACGCTGTGCCAAGTACAGGGACTTCTAACTGTATTTTTCAATCATTTTTTTCATCATTATAATAAAAGTAAATTGTGTGTTTTTGCATTTCTCTCATTTGGTCATATCACTAAATGTTCATGAAGCATATCACATTAATCATATAAGGTAGCTTTCCATCTCAAAAGGCAAGCATACAATTCAGGCCAGAAAAGAACAAGCAGGGTGACTGCAGACACTGCCGGGGTATTCTGCTGATGGGGGAGCTTACTTATGCCTGGCCACCTGACTTTGTTCCTAATTCCATTAGGGAAACTCATATGAAATGTTAGAAGATGTTATAGATATTGACACTGATAATAAAAGTTAACTCTCTAATATGAAAATGTTTTGCTCTCCCAGCAGCACAGATTATATATTTTAATATTTATGTTCCCTCATGATTTCATGGCTTAATTGCATTAAGTGAGTAATTAAATCTTCATCATATCCAGATCCTGCCATTCTTCATCACACCACCCACAAAATCCCTGTACCAAGCCTCAGTTAATTCAGTCTTTAGGGTCTGTACTGCTGGTTTCCGTCTACCTTAGCCCACTCTGACACAGATGTTTCTGAATAAAGGACAGATTTCTTTTCCAGAAACATTGTTCAATTTATATAGATTATAAACAATATGCTTTTAATGGCCTTGCCATACTTAATTTATACAATGAAATTGTTTTCTAAATCAAACAGCATGGCTTACAAGCCCTACACTGTTTCTCCTGTTGTCTTCATTTGGCATCATTTCCTGTCAGATCCTTTAGTTAGCTTTCTCTTTGGGTTTTCACACTTCTTGTTCTCTTCACTGGAAATCTCTGACCCTTCCTCCTCCCCAACTGTTCACACTGCAGTTTCTCCTAACTGGCTCCTTTGAATTCCAGCAAGTTTCACTCCTTCTTGAACATCTCTCCCAACATATATGATCAGAAAGTTTCGACACATTCTGCCCTCTGCCTGTGTGTGTCTTCAAGGTCCTTATTCCTTGTGATGTCGAGTTTTTAGCCTTTGTTGTCTGTTTCGCTTTCTAATTTACCAACAGCCACATGAGATGTAAGCTGCTTCTCTATGACTTGCTTGGTGCATGCTTATTAGCAAGCAAGACCAAACAATTGTTGACCAATTGTAAAGATGCATTCAAGCACATTCTAAAAAATCTATACATATAAAATTATACTTTTTAGAAACATGAACTCTAATGCTTCTTGAATGCTAAGTTTCTGCTGTTCTGAAATTTAGGTTTAGTATTAGTCCACCACTGTAAAAAGGATGATGAGGAGGGGTGTTTGGAGAAGCTGAAGAGAAAGAATAGATTGCTAGACAATGGGGAAGAAATTTTTTTATAACCTGTTATAATTCTCTAATGGGAAGCAATAGTCTCTCAACTCATCTGAGGTACAGAAGACTTCCTTTGGCAGTTATTCATTTAACTATGTTTATTAGTTTTTAAGAATCAATGTAAATTTATTATTATAAATAATTATATATAATATAATGATAATATAAGAAAGACATTAACATATGACTTTGGATAATAGTCCCAAATCTGTACAGACTTGAGAACAATAAAGATAAGATTACTATTTCTAGTAATTCTTTTATAGTAAAGAAAAGAATTTTCAGAAAGCTCTTGGTAGATCTTCGGATGAGATGACCATTCAAGGCCTCGGTGAGTTGATGATAACTTATGATGAAGTCTGAATAATGGGAAAGTATATCATGTGAAAACTAGAAGAAGGAACAGTGCTGTCTACTATTCTGAGGCTCGAGTTTGTCTGGATCTATGAAAAGAAAGCAGACAAACACCATTGGACAACAGAATGTAGAAAACAAGGAGAAAACTCTAAAAACTATAGTGAAAAGTCAACATAGTTCCGATTGTGTGCATTTGTAAATGTAATAGTTGGATATTAAGTGGATGCCGAGATTATGGCTCAGTGGTCAGCCAGAAGTTGTATTTGCCCACCTGTGGCTGTAGAATGCATATGACTTCACAATATAGTGTGGGGACCCTGTGTTAAGACACAATCTAGGAAATTAAAAAGTCAAAGAATTACTAGTTCCCAGTAGAGTATACTACTCCCATGACTGGTTTTCACCCAAAATAAAATAAGAATCTTCTCTCAGCTCTTCAGTTAAAGCTCATGATAAGGTTGGAAGCTGTGTCCACATGTCCCGTGGACTATGCGTAGGATGAACACATGTGTCGGAAATGAATGCATCTTATGACTCTCCTGGTTTGGGCTTCCCTTACCTGAATCTGCTCAAATATCTCCGCCATTTTTCATGCAACCTTCTCTTATTGCTCTACTTCATTTAAGATCATAAATTCACCATGACTTGGATGTTGGCCCAGACTATTCCAAATATCTCCAGATTGTTTAAATCCCATTTAGATGTTCTTAGAAGATCTGGCCCAACAAAGTGATCAATTGATTTATAATATCTTTAAAATAGTTCTGCTGCCATGTGGAGGATTAAATGGTATCAGAAACATTGTTGTTTTAATGATTTTTAATTAAACAATTACTTAGTCAATTAAAGTTCCTTTTAAACAAATCACTTCAAACATTCCTCTTTTAATGAAGGCTCATGAAGCTCCAACAATCTCTAGATACACAAACAATACTCTCACAGGGGCTTGATATTTTCCCTTCATACTTGTACATTAATCACTTCCTGTGCCTCAATTCTTATGGATATGGCATTCTGTTCTTTAGTAAACCATGCAGAACATGAATTTCAAATTGTAAAACTTCTTTTACAATAATAATTTTGGTGGAAAGGTAAATTTCCTGTTTTAAACATCGAAATATTTTTTTCAGACTTATTTTCTCCTCTCTTTTAGCATATGGTAATCTTATGCCTCTTTCATCACCAGTTAGTTGCACTCTTTCTGCCTAAACTACATAGTCAACTGTCAACACAAAAGCACAATCCTCACCTCAAAAGGGATGAGAAATAGTTTATTCTGGAGCCAAATATGAGTGACCATGACCAAGGAACACAGATTCAGATTACCCTAGATTTCATATTTGAACATGCTAACAGTTTCACGAAGTTTTTATACTAGCAACAACAAAAAAGAAAAGTCACAAATTAGAACATTTTTCCAAATACATTGGTGGAAACATTAAGTTGGGAGTTACAGCAAAAGATGAATTCAGCTACAGGCCTCGGATACTGTCTGGTGGCATTCAACATATGGGTTGGCGGAAGTTGGTGGTCTACTAAGTAAAGTACGTTGTTAAAGGTTTCTATCTGTTACTCACAGGATGTTAAGTCAGAAACAGACGGGCAAGGAGTGGCTATATTGGGGGATAAAGATGGCCTGCAATGAATAATAATTAGGGTCTTGACACGCATGCAACATTACAAACTCTCCACAATTACTAAATTCCTAATCAATTTATCAGCCTTTGCGGAGAACTCATTTTGTTTTAACTTAACTTTATTTTTATTTTATGTGCCTGAGTCTTCTACCTGCATTTCTGTAAGTGTACCCATAGTGTGCAGTGTCCACAGAGGGTAGAATAGTGTGCAGTGTCCACAGAGGGTAGAATAGTATGCAGTGTCCACAGAGGGTAGAATAGTGTGCAGTGTCCACAGAGGGTAGAATAGAGTGCAGTATCCACAGAAGGTAGAATAGTGTGCAGTGTCCACAGAGGGTAGAATAGTGTGCAGTGTCCACAGAGGGTAGAATAGTGTGCACTGTCCACAGAGGGTAGATTAGAGCTCTCGATCCCTGGAACTGGAGTTACAGATGATTCTAGCTGCCTTGTGGATGCTGGGAATCAAATTTGGGTCTTCTCCATGAGCAGCTAGTGCTCTTAACTGCTGAACCATCTCACCAAGCCCCAGGATTCAGTTTTCAAGTGCAGTTTTTCCTAGGGACTTTCATTCACACAACCATCTGTATGCGACCAGGAACATATCATGCCATGGTATTTAAATTTTATAAACAAGTGGAATTCTCCACCAGGTCTGAAGTTCTCTGCCTAACTTTCAAGCTTCCTGTTGGAAGTCTTATGAGCCTTTTCTTCAGTTCTTGATTCCTCCACACCCAAGCTTCCTGGGCTGGTCTTCAACTTGGATTAAATGCCTCTCCTTCACTCTTACTTCATATCCTCTTTCCACACACTGTTCGCTTCCTTTTTTCTTATATTATTCTGCCTCTTATCATGTCTTCATCACCCACTAGCATCCTTCTTAACTTCATTTGCCCTTATAGTCATTTATCTGATGATTGCACTGTTCATGATTTGTCTAACATTTTGTTGTTATGAAGCTTGGCGCATCACAGAGTTGCAAACTCATGGAGAAGCATCTGGCCTTAGATTGCAGTCTAACTGTAATAATTGCATGTTGTGTCAAATTGGATGAACTGTGTAATCTCTCTGAGACATTTTGTACAAAATAATAAAATTAGTTCCTTGAGGATTTTTCTTGAATTACGAATAAGATCATTCCTCTGAAAGAATTTCCTGTAGCACTTCTGTGATTAATAATTGCACGTGCCCACCTGTCCTCCTCTTCCCTCATAATGGTTAGTTGGAATGACCAGAACTGTGGCTCTTGGAGTTTTGAAAAATGATCTTAATGCCACATAGATAAGCAGCACTATTTTTTCATTTTGGTATTTGGCGTTTATATTTGATCTTGACCAATTTACCACGCATCTTATAGAAACATATATTTTCCGCTTGTCCATTTTGCTCCATTTCTGAAAGTGACCTACATAATATTTGTAGAAAAATAGCAAATCGCTTTTGTCCCTCTTCAAACTGATGGAATTTCATAGAAATAAGACTGGTGTTAGAAGGTTGAATGTAGAGTTGTATTTTACTGTGACAAATTTGATAGATTCATGTTATTATAGTAATAAGCTCCCTTATGGTTAAAATCATTATTCCAGATAAAGACTTGTATTTTGTATGGAACCCAGGTACATTTTTATCCATTACATCAATTGTTCTATAACTCATGGGTATTTCTAAGGAATCTTTTTTTTTTTTTTTTCTTGGCTCACTTTGGGTCCATTTTACTTAATTCTCAGTCTGTGCTGTTCTCTCTTCGTGTTTTTCATTTTGCTTTTACAGCTATAGATTTGAAAAATAGAGATAAATCGTTGAAAAACTACCATCCTCATGTCCAATTATATGGAAAAAAATGATCAGCTCTCCTCAGATATTTCTGTTGCAATCCATGTGGCCAGGAGAAAGGGTGCTTTGGCAATATGTAATCAATAGTGTCAGGAGCACAATGTAGGGGAGACGTTCTTCAAAAGCAAAAAAATGCTAGTGAAAACAGAAGGTGGACTATACCGAACGTGCTGCCATTAAAAGAATAGTAGTAATTTTGTAGTGCTATGATATGCGTGATGCACGATGCTTCCTAGGGAGATGGGAGCACACTAGCATTCACTACAGAGAGGGCAGTGACACAGAGGATTTCACCCATGTCTGGTTTGGTGAACGAAGATGAGGGGTTACTTTCTCACAGAATCATGAGTGATAGAGCCAGTTGTTGCCACCTAGCAGGAGTTGCATCCCAACTCCCTGCACTGCTCCTATGACCACAGGGTGGGGCCTCCTGAGCCTCCTGAGCCACATAACCTTCAGGAGAACTTCTTAAGCTTCCTTGTAGGAATATTTAATTGTGGGAAAAGGGTTACATAACACAGAGATAAGTGAGTTCATATTTGTAAATGATTTAGAAAAATTATGCATTATATATAAGCAATCGTGATGTATTATACTTGGAAATAATTGAGGTGTAGTGCTTCTCTTAAAGGCAGTTTCTTTCTCTTGGTTTCAGTGTGTTTTTGTGTTAACTATTGATCAAGAATTGTTTTTGTGTATCATCTGAGTCCTTTATGAATGTTTCATATGCTCCTAATTACCCAGACTGTCTAAAGGTTGAAGGTATATTTCATAATTTAAAAGATTCTTTTATGTAAATGGATCATGCATTTATATTTTCACCTTCATTTATAGAAAGGCTCACTGAATTATGATTCTAAGTATATTTGAAGATCAGTGCAAATACTTTGCACATATTTTTCTTGTAACTTGGCAGTTTAGGGCTCCCTCTTTTGCATTCAAATGGTAAGGTATAAAAACTTGACAGAATTTCTTGGGGCAGGGGGAGTCAGCATTAGTGTCTACAAGTGAAGCCTTATTTCTTCATTTTGCAATATCATCAATCCATAGATAACTGCTGTCTTATAGACAGGATTGTTCTTCTGGGGCTATGAACACATAGAAAAGGCACTTCGTAGGTCAACAGTCTGCCTTCCACCATGTAGTTTTCAGGCACGTCAATGCCACTGCTTTCCATCTACCCTGCATCCCACATTCTTTCTAGGACTTGTGTGTGCGTGTGTGTATGTGTGTGTGTGTGTGTGTGTGTGTGTGTGTGTGTGTACTTTCAATTGACCTGTTCATGGGCAAAATGCCTATATAGTTGAAATAACTTAATAAAATAAATTGTGTGACTTTGAGCTGATGTTAGTATTTATTAGGCCACAGGCTGCCATAATATAAAATTTCTAGACCCTTGTCAACATTAGGACATAGAATATACATTATTACATAATATACAACATTAGATATAGAAGTTACCTCTGTATCTCACCAGTAATCCCTGTCCCTACAGTTTGATCTTCAAAGTAATAACCATAGCCAGACTGATGTCTAAACTGTATTAGGTTTCACCAATACTATTTTATCATTCGTCTATAGGAGGTTTATCAATACTTTTTTTTAAAACAAAGCTTCCTGAAAAAATATTATATTAGAAAACTTATAAAGCATGTGTGTTAGTGTTTATGTGTGTATATGCATGTGTCTTATCATGTGCTCTGGCACTCACACATACCATCCTATACAGGCACAGAATGTCCATTTTCACTGTGACATTGTACCCCATGGCATCAACACGTCACAATATTTAACCATGGAGCTATTGATGGACATCTGCCTAGATGAGGTTTTGGGGTATCATGACTAGTACTACTGTTGTAGATACTGGTGTCCATTGTTGTGTGGTGACATATGTGCAGGTGCACGTGTGCATTTGGGTACACGTCTTCTAAGGACAGAGGGTATCCTTGGTTGTTCTTCCTCAGGTTCCATCCTTATTGTTTTTTCAGTCAGGGTCTCTTTTGGGCCTGGAGCTCTTCAAGCAAGGTAGGCTGTCTGGCCGATGAGTCCCAAGGATCTACTTATACCTCCTTCCCCAATTCTGAGATTACAAGTGCACACCACCGTGCCCAGCTTCTTTGTTTTTCTAAATGTAGGTTCTAGGGGATGGAGTTCAGGTCTTCATGCTTGAAAGGCGAGCAAGTTACTGATCCATCTATCAATCTATCCCCTAAAACCTTGGGTGCAAATATTGTAAGAAACAGGGAGGAGGTGCAAGTCACATGGAGAGAGACACTTACAGGTTCCTGGGACCTTGCTCATATGAACCTACAACAAGTATATCAGCATGCACAAGATCCATGCAAACTCAAGCCAATGAAGTACAACACAGAACTGTGGACATGGGCAGCAGGTCCCAATCTAAGACAAAGAAGTATTGGCAGTGGGTGACTGTTGGGTGAGGAAGGGCTCTAGACTGAGTCTAGACTGACTGACTGGATGAACTTACACTAGGGAATGCTTGGGACACTATCTTGACTAAATAGGCCTTAGCACAAATAACAGCATGCATGATATCCAGTAGGGGGCACAAGAGGAGGGAGTCAGTGGGGACGGTGGTGAAAAGATAAGATAAATGAGATGTTCCATAAGAAATGCAGAAAAATTTTTAAAAACTACAAAAAATAATGCACTCTGGCTGTTTGGGTATCTTGTTTCATGAAGTATCTTTCCAGGTCTTTGCTTATTTTCATGTGACGTTTTCTTCTCCTTAGTGTCTACTTGGAGCTCTCTATTTTTTGGCAATGTTTTTCATACTTAAGTTGAAGTTAACTCCATTACAAATGTCTTTTGAAAACAGAAATTCTTAATATTTTATACAGTTCAACATATTAACTTCTTTGCCTCAAGAATCTAAAACATGTTCTTTTATTATTTATTTCTTAGAACTTTATCATTTTGTATTCCACAATTAGATAATCCATTGGTATGAAACTGGAATTTATATACAGCACAGGGTAAGGATCTATATGATATTTTATCTTAAGGATAGCCGGTTGACAGAATCCAGTTTATTACACAAACACACAGAGCTGTAGCTTCTTTATATTTGCTCTTCTTGCTTGGCATAAACCAAGCATTTATGTGCATGCTTGCATCTCACCATCTTTCAGGCTATCTTTCCTGGGCCAAAGCTATTTCTTTTCTTTCCTAATTAAATTTTTAAAATCCAAATATGATGAAAAATTTAATTTAGTCAATTTTCCTGGGGTGGGGGGGCTGGCAAACAAGTGTATCTCTTATCTAATGGTATGGGAGAGCAGACGATTAGTGATCTGTGTCTTTGGCCAAGTGTCTTAGTTGCCTAACATAGAGGTTTGTAGAAGGGAATTGTGGATTTTCATGTAAATACCTGGGAAATTATTTTGAAAGTACACAGGAATTATTCTAAGATTTGATATACAGACTTGTATTTTCTCTGAGGCACATGGAAGAGTATTGAAGAAGCTCCAAAACAGTGTGGAATTAATTTGTACCAAAACACTAGAGTGAAGTGGAAATCCTGTAGCTCATAAGCCAAACTGCCTGCCACCTGTGTTTTGTAAATAAAGTTTTATTGGCTCATTTTGTACTACACTGTTAGAGATGAATAGTTGTGTAGGAAATCTTACAGCCCACAAAACCTAAAACACGTTCTATCTACCTTTTTATGGGAAGTAATTACCAACACTTAGTAAGCTCTTGCTCTTGAGAATCCGCACATTTTTCTGAAGAATTAACACCACAATTGTGCTGGATGCTTATGTGAGTGAGCTTTCTATGTGGCTCTTGGATGTGGAGTTTTGCTTACTCTGGGCTCCACACCAGCTGTTCAGGAGGAGAAATACGTACTAAATTGTTTTAAAGATTTATTATTATTGTTTGTGTTAGTGAATATATGTGCACATGCATGTGCAGGTGCCTGTTCAGGCCAGAAGAAGGTGTTAGATCCCCTAGAGCTGGAGTTAAGGCAGCTGTGAGCCAATCTATATGGGTGTTGGGACCTGTGCTCCTAACCACTGCATCATTTCTCTAGTCACTTTTAGAACCTTCTTTAAAAAGTAATCAGAGATTCCTGTCAAGAGCCACTGAAAGAAAGTCCCAAGAAAATTTCATTTGCCATCCCTTGATATTTATAAGCCAATTTTTGCTGGAAGACACCATCAATGCTATTCTCCATTTCAATGCTATTGTTTTATAGAGAGTTACATAAAGTATGTATAGTGTGCATAATATACAGTATCCAAATATCTAAGACACAGATTATATATCCATATAATTATTATTGTTATTTTTATTTCCTAATTGTGATGAGTGTATGGGTTAGACTGCTAGGAGCATGCTCTATCATATACAAATGCAGCTCTGATTGATCTTAATGACCCACAATCCTCATTTCCATTGATAAGCGCAAGTCAATCTGATCAGTGCAACATAGCTCAGAATATTCAGATTATGTAAAATGCAGGCAGACATTTATTATTATACTGGTCATTGTCCAGGCGTGTTTGTCTTCTCCCTTTACATGTCCAACTTCAATTGGTTTAATCTTGATATTTATCTTTGGTCTTCCTTCCTCCCTCCCTCCCTCTCTCCCTCCCTCCCTTCCTCCCTCCTTACTGCTTTCCTTCTCTCTTTTCATCTTTTACATTTGCAATAAATACTCTTTTGATGTGTATTTCTAAAATTTTTATTACACTTACATGTCAACTGGCATATACACATGAACTTGACATATGAATGGGGCCCCAGGTAAAATTTCAGTTGAATTGATGATCACATAGTGGTTGAATCAGGTTGAACAAATTTATTCTTTCAAGCACTCTTGACACCCAAATCTACTTGTCTTGAATACTGGCTGACTCTATACTTGAACAACCCTCTTTATTTTCAGCCACTATAGTAATAAGTGCCTCGTGCCATCCTCCAACTGCATTACAAAGGACATTGGAAATCCCACTTCTAGAAAATTCACCATAAGGGGGGAAACAACAGAAGGCAGCAGAGGCTAGACAGATAGCTCTGCTGTTAAGAGCATACAAAGTTCTTACAGTAGACTCTGCTCCAGTTCCAGTACCCTTATTGTGCAGTCACTCCAGCTTCGGAGGCTCTAGCACCGTCTTCTGACCCCATGGACATTGCACTCACATGCACACCAACTCCCAAACATATACACCTAATTAAAAGTAAAAAGTAAATCTTAAAAAAAATTAGCAGCAGACATCTACGTACTCAGAATTCTATGCCTGGGCCACATGTGGTTGTTTCCTTTGATGCTATTATATATAGTTTTCAATATTTTTTAGGTTATTTGTCTTTCTAATAAGTTTGTGCAAGTCATATCACCTGTAACTTTCTTTGTGAAAACGTTACACTTCTGAGCCGTCCTACTATGCGTCCCCAGATTAGAAGTAAGTGCTCCCCCCGGCTTATCCCTACATTGCATTGTTTAAAATCCACTTCAACTACTTGACCTCTTAAATTATGAAGAATTAATTTCTTCCTGCTGCTAATAGAAGGTTAAATATTCATTCTTCTGTTACAAACTGATGAAATAAGTACTGATAACTAAAGGAATAATTAATACAATTAATATTGGACAACTAGAAATGTTTAATAATTGCATTTCTAAAGTTTGAAAACTAAACTGCACTATAAGACCAAAATGTAGATATCAAAATTAGGTAATCACTTCTCATTGATCTAAAGCATTTAAGGAACAAGGCCCAGAATTCCATGCTCATCCATAAGAATATTAATACTTTGGTCTTTGAACTTAATCTCTCTGCAAGCTTAATAATGTTAGGAAAATTTATATAGTATTTTTGCTACAGTATCACAGTTAAATAATTTCATGATACATGTATTGCTGAAGCTAATAGTAATTGAACTAGTTGGACTTGGTGGTTCATGCCTGTAATTCCAGTTTCCAGGAGGCTGAGACAGAAGTAATGCTTTATGTTTGAAGCTAGCCTGGGGTACATAACGACTTCCAGCACAGTCTGAGCTACAGAGTTGAGACTGTCTAAATAAACAAAATAAAATATCTAAAATGTAATGTTTCTCTAGTGAGAATAGAAAGTCTTATTTAGCTCCCAAATTTTAGTCCTAGTGCTTAAAATGATTAAGCATGAAATCTCACATATTTTTCTACAAATCCTTACAATTTTGTTAGATAACTTAAAAATAAGATACAATCAGGAAGAATGTTATGTTTGAAGCAGAAGGGATGAAATGCTATTCCTGGAATGCAAATTGGTAACAGAAATAATGAAGGATTTAAAAATAAAGTATTGCAGGAGGTGAAGGAGCCAGGGCCAGTTGCCCTGGAGTCAAGGTTCTTCCCAGAGGCGAATAAAGAACCGAGCACACAGGAATGATGAAGTAAAGACTCAGAAAGTGTAAAAACTGGAGTTTATTGAGGCAAAGAACAAGGAGAAGTAAAAGCAGTCTGTCAGGAAGGGCAGGGACCAAGCTGACTGACTACCAGGTAACCTTTGGGCTGGCTCCTTTACAGGGACCCAGGTATTTCTCTCTTTTGATCCCATCCTCCCACAGTTTGCATTTGGGCCCTGCCAGGATAGAGATATGTAAAAAAGATGGCCTTGTCTGGCTGGGCTCTTGTCAGTCTTATTTTTTGGTGCAAGGTCTTCTTTCAACATATTCCAGCAATTAGATGGGAATGTTTTTCCTTCCTTTCTTCCTTCTGAACTTTTCCCTAACTGCGCACCCTTAACTAAGTCCCACTTATGATCAATTGAGTTGGGAGAGTAACACAGTGGTAATGCTTAGTGTAATGGAGTAAGGTTCCATCCCTCCCCACTAAATGGTGTTAAGATAATTCATTATACATGTTTACAAATTTAGGCTCTTAATTCATATGTGAAAAGGAACTAAAAATAAACTGTTCCAGCAAATTGGATGGGAACAGGTGAAGGGCCTCCTAAGTGCTGCTTGGGCAATGATTTCTCAGCTAATAAAAAAAAAAAAAAACTTTAATGAAGAAAATAAGATAAATATCATTAAAACTTCTAGCTTTTCTGATTCAAAAGGCATCATCAAAACCTTACAGCTACTCCACAGACTCAGGCAAAATATTTCCATATCATATATCTGAAAAAGGGTTGACCATTGAAAAACTAACTCTTACAAATAAGAAGAACAATACAGTTTTAAAATGACAATATCCTCTATCAGACATATCACCCAAATAGATATAACACTATAAAGCCCAGGAAAGGCACTCTACCTTAAGAGTCATTAAGGAAACACAAATTAAAATGACAATGTGATGTCATTCACTCATTAGAATGTCTAAGCATTTGAATAAGACAGATAAGTTTGAGGTGGAAGTAGAGTGACTGATGCACAGGCATTTCCTGTGGGAGGAGTAGAGACTGTCAATTTCCTGAAAGAACAAATGTCAGTTCCACAGATGACACAACAATTCAGTCCAAAGTATGTACTTAAGCAATATGAAAGCACAGAGACTTGTACACAAGTATATATAGGTCACATTATTGAGACTGTCAACAAACTCAATATCCATCATTTAGTGCATGTTTTATACTCCAGATGATAAACAAACAAGACATACAAAATCAACAGAATGCTATTTAACAATGATAGGGATAGCATCCTGATACATGTCATAACATGGAAGGGTCTCAGGATCATTCTAAATGAAAGAAGAAAGATCCCAGTGCTAAATGTTGTATGAAGGTGTGCTGGTTAGAAGAAGAGATGAGTTCATAGCAGGAGAGGAATGCAGGCTGAGTTTGCATTAAAGTTGGGAGCTGGGACTGATTACCCACTAAACTTGATGGGATTTGGAAATAGGTGTATGGTAGGTAGGTATATTGAAATATTCAAATTGAACATCATCACGATTATATAACTCTCTAGCTCTATTAAAATGATTTTTTATATACTTAGAGTGAATTACATAATTTTACAACATGCTTGAATAAAGATTCTTACTAAACTTGTATTTTGAGAAAGTGGGTGGAAAGCAAAACTTCGATCATTATAAATAAGAAGTGTATTAACTAAGTTAAATAAAAATAATTTTAAAAGTTGTTTCTAAAAGTCCAATAATTGATGTATATTGTAAACATTAAAACAAATAAAATAAATCATATTATGGAATAGAAAGACTGTAAACTAATCTTCTTTTTGAACTAATGCAGAAAGATTTGATAACTTGAAAAAGAACTTATCAAAGTGTGAGGAAGCCTGTTAAATGATATTCAGCATTAGAGATGTTTACAAAGGGTTTACATTACTCTAGCTTGAGTTTAACATGAGGACAAAGCAAGATCTTCCATTGACTATGAAAATCTTGAAAGTAGATGACAGTCAGCTCTGTCCATCTTCTCAGTATCCTTGGTACTAATGAACCCAATGAAGGCCCATGGGAATGGACCCAAGGAACTGCGTTCAGCTCTAAGTAAAAAAGGCAGCAGTGAAAACTTGATATACTAAACTTAACAGCATGACTAGTGGTTTATGATAAAATATTCTTTATTCCAGTTGTGGAAGACTGGAAATATATTCAAAGAGGTAACAATATAATCTATAAAAGTGAGCAGAAGAAGGAAAATATCATTTCATAATAAATATCAAGCTGCATCATCCAGTGGATAGTGAATCTCTTTTAGTAGTTAACAGATGCAGCTCAGCTAATTGAGAATATGAATTAGGTTCAGTACCTATGAATGGTAAACAGAACAGACTCATCCAGGCCACATACTTTAAATGTATTTAAAACTTAAATGTATGAAATATATTAATTTTGCATTTAAATATAATCAATGTCTTATATATCTAGATATCTACATATGACATATCTATGCATCATCTACAGTCTATCTCTATATTTATCATGTATCGGTTAGTGTTTAGCTATTCTATTAGCAAAATACCTTAGACTGATTCACTTGCAAATCACAGAAATTTCTGTAAATGGTATCTTGGGAATTCACCATTCCATTCAGCTCTGGTATCTGGTTAGGTCCTGTTTTCTGCCTCAAAGGTGACATATTTTCTGTGCATCCTCAAATGACAAAGGGGAATGTGATCTCACAGAGCACAGAAGAGGAAACCCTGTGAGCTCCAGTCCTGGAAGAGCCTTGAATTCTCTGAAACTCTTTCTTAGCTGCAGTAAACCCACTGTGACAGTGGAACCCTGGTACCTCAGTCTCTTTCACAAATGCCTCATATCTTAATTCAACCTTAGTAATCTAGGTCTCAAGGCAAATTCTGGAGGGGCAAGTTCAGATCATAGCACATATTCATTGATTTATATTTGAATACAAAACACCATTCTTTGTGCAATGTTTTGGTAAGAGTTTATTTTTCTTAAAAATCAGAGAACTAAGGGAAAACAAAGCAGAGGCTATAAAATAAATGAAAGAAAAAAGCGAATGTGGACTGGGGAAATGGTTTGATTATGAACGATTAGAAATTTATACTTTGATATATATGAAGAGATCCTAATATAAATAAGAAAAAAAATTAAAGTCACAAAAATTGTAAGATTTGGATCATGGTTGTTATTTAACACACTTGACCGAAGTAGTGGCTTCTGGGGTGTGCTTGTTTCTACCGTGAAGACATTCCTCAGCTTGAGCGTCTGTTACTTGTTGCAAAACAATTTACATTTCAAGAAATCTCTAAAAATAAGTTAAACAAATGGAAGATAATTTCTGGTAAGGACACATATTTGGGAAATAAAATATGACTCTTGGGCTCATTTACAGTTATTGCAGTTTGAAATAAAAAGATAATGACCTTGTATGACAGTTTGGATGAATGGACCCAGGTGGGAGCGCATAGCTGGGACCAGAGGGTGTGTGCTGGGACATAGTATGGATTCAGTTTCTAGTGAAATTAAATCCACATAGAATTCCACTTTGTGAACGTACATAAAAGTAGCACCATATAAAGAATTATTTTCTAACATTAAATGCAGCAGCAACACAATGACAAAAATTACAACTGAAAACCTGGTGATATACCTCAAGAGAGCCTGGAGGAATGTAGTTTTGCCATTGATGGGTGTCATTTATATAGTCTTTAGGAGCATGGACAGGTTCTTACCTGTTGTTCTACAGAAAGAAGCACAATATTACAGGAACAGCAAACGGGAAGAGAAATGAGCAAGCCCCTGTCCTGATGGTTAAACTCCAGGGAGTAGGGGAGGAGGGCTGGATACGAGGGGTTGGCTTCTGCACTAACCTTTAAAATTTCATTTGCTACAAGGAAATTGAATCATAATTATACTTTTAAAAAAGCAAATAATAATATAAAAAGTTAAAAGATAAATTAGGAAATTTTAGTGTTTATATTTCACAGAGTAATTATTCTTGACTGGAGTTATAAGTTGTCCAGTGTTACAGAGAGAATTTGTTCATACTGAGGTGAGACGCATTTCACCTACAGATTAATACTGTAGACAGTTTTCCAGGGATGATATGTTCCCCACACTAAAGATCCAACAGGAGAGAGGTGAATAGAATAATAATTAAAGTACAAAGGGTACGGGGAGATAGCCCAGTTAATAAAGTACTTGCCTTGCAATTATGAGGAACTAACTTTGATCCCTACAACCCCTGTAAAAGCCAGCCATGGTGGTGTGTTTGCAGTATCTGCACTGGGAACCAGAGGACGCAGATCTCCGGGCTTGCCTGACAGTACACTCATCTACTTGGAGAATGCTGGACCAGTGATAACCCTGGGCTTAAGGAAGAAACAAAATAAGGAGTGGATGAGAATGCAGCAGAGGCTGTCCTCTGTCCTCCACACACGTGAACACATACACGTGCGCGTGTACACACACACACACACACACACACACACACACAAAGGCACTCACACAGCCCCACAATGAAACAACAAAAAACTTTCCCTTACAATAACAAGCGAATTTGGATGAGGGACTGCCTTTTGGCATGAAGGCCTTCCTCCCTGACTTTCTAACCCATGAAATCTGTGGCATTATTTCCATGAAGCCCCCTCCCTTCACCCCCAGCCCTCCGCCAGCACTCCTACTTTTCTCTGTGCTGGATAAAGAGTCCTAATGTGATTTATCAGCTCAGTGCCTTGTCTCACTGCCTATATTCTTCTCTAGGGTTAGGCTTCAACTAATATTCTTTTAGGGTCTAAGTGGTCCTGATAGGATAGAAGAAGCTTAATAAATGCCTCTGTGCAGCTGTGGAGTAGTTTCGATCAACTAAGTGCCTGCTTTACATTGGAACTCTTTTATTTTATTTGAGAAAGCAAATTGCTACTTCTGCTTAACTTGATTTTCCTATTTTTGCAAATAACCTGGAAGGTCAGTATTTGGGTTGTTTGAAGATTCAGATTTGGATCTTAGAATTAAAGGCTGAGACTTTAGTAAACTCCTTAGTCAGTGATTATGGCTGATAACCTGGCTTTCCTGTCTCATTTTGACCCTGCTGTTCTGTAGGTTATTTATAAAATTCAGCAGTGTTTATGGAACAAAGAGAGAAAAGCATCCTTCATAAGGAGGTGTAAACTCAGAAGCTTTACTGTCCCCCATTCTAGAAGTTTAGCAATCAACTGTCTCAGTAGGTAGGTCAGGGAAATGAAAATCCTGCTTGAGACTAGTCACTGAGAATCAAGGTTATCGCTATCTGTAAGAATGTTTCCTCTGACAAGAAGTGTGTATTTCACATGGTCATTTAGAGAACCAGTGCCTCATATGATCTAAAAATGGTGTCCAGAGGAATCTGAGAACTCAGGTATTATCACTGAAACTCCTTTAGTGAGGTAGCCAAAGCAGACCCATGTAACCTAGCTGTACCACCTGCCAGAGCAAACATCTGTGTAGCTAATGTCTGTGTCAGAATCATGGGTGCCACTAGTGATGATGTCAGAAGCATAGAGAAATGGCTGTGTCTTTCTACAATGTCAGAACTGATTTAGTGACAATAAATGCACCACCTGCCTTGATGATGTTAGATAAGATTTCCTAAGGAGTACGGAGTTCCTCTGATGGTTGGCTTGTTGACAAACATGTTATTTTATTATAATCTGGACTGCAAATATTAACTCCAAATCACACAGCCACACCTCTCTCTCTCTGTCTCTCTCTGTGTCTCTGTGTCTTTCTGTCTATCTCTGTCTCTCTGTCTCTCTGTCTCTCTGTCTCTCTCTCTCTCTCTCTTTCTTTCTCTCTCTGTGTTACAGAATGGCTAGAGAGGGATCAAAGAGGACATAATAGAGTTCACTTTCAGAGGAGGTAGAGGCAAGAGGCTAAGAGGGATGTAAATAGTTTCTGTGGTAGTTAGAGCTCTCTCTTGGAGATCTACTGGAGCCTCAGGCCTGGCTAGTCAAGCAGCAGGATCAACTTGTTAAAGTGGTAAAGGAGAGGTCTGGGATCATGGAATCTAGGAGTTGAAGTGTAGGACCTGGTTTAGATGGGCAAGAATACAAATAGACAAGTGACATCACACCAATCCTGGCACCCCAGCTGAGCTCCAACCTCACTCACAATGGAGCAGTCTCAGCCTGTTGGGACCTTGAGGTGCGCACTGCATTACATGATACACTGGTGAGGACGATGCATTGCTAATTGTCCACCCATGTGAGGGTATTGTACCCTTCTTAAGTCTGGTGTACTTGGTAAGATCTCAGGCCTGGATTTCTTGGTAATTTTAATATGTCCATGTGCTTATAAGGTCCCAATCTACTCTCGTAACTTTGTTTCTAATACAAGCAGTGTGTTGCTTATCAGTCTGTTTCTCATTCTAGAGAAAGCATTCCTTTCATATGCTCTTTGTTTACACTCAAAATAGAGTCAAAAACTTCTTATAAAATATGATCTCTCCAGGCCAAGCTATAGCCTCATAAACTACTGTTTTGTATAATATGAAGTAACTTAGATCAGGGAGCAGTGAGAATGGGGCCCTGTCTACAGAGTCATCTGTAGATTTCCCCATAAGTCTATGTGTTGAAAGTAGCAGAACTGATGAGTTAAGGCTCTTGAATATCACATGGATATACTTCAGGAACAAGGACCCAAGGGTATTCTTGGGTAACTAGTAACTAGTAGGAAATGTGAGTTATATGTATGATTTCCAGTAGAAACTGAGATGATACAGGGGTACCGATATGGAAGGTTTATAGGATATATCATTAAGTGAAAGAAACAAGAAAATGTACATACATATAATGGGTTACATGTTTTAATAAAGGTGGAGATTTTCCGTGTGTGTGTATATGTATGTTGTGTGTGTGTGTATATATGTGTATATTATTGTATTTTCCTAAAAGGAATAAACCAGGAAATAAGGTTTTCTAAATGTGTGTTGGGGGTTCTGGTCATAATGAGACTTCCTTTCATATGTTACTCCAGGTAGCTGTGGTGGCTGATTTCTTTGAGTGTTCCACATACTAAAATTAATTTGAAAACTAACCAACTAGTAGCACAAGCATTTTCTTCGCCTTAACAGTTCTTGTCCTAAACAAGCCAATAAAGTATTAAATTTCAAATATAATCAGAATTCAACAATGCCTCTTAATGTTAAATTTCATAAAAAGTTTTTTGCATAATTGCAAAACATAGCATAAACATATATGTGTATATATAATTTGATCTCAATTTGGAAAATGATATGATTTATTGTGATAAATTTGACCTTTTGCTTATTTCTATGCAAAAACTGTAGGAAAAGACTTTAGAATTCCTGTAGTAAAGAAGGAAATTTCAGTAATTCTAGGACACATAACAAATCATGAAATAAAAGAAAGGTCCTCTTTAATAAAAAATGGCATTGTTTCAAGTTCTAGGATTATTTTCTATGCTGCAGAGGGTGTAGTGTAACTATTAGAATATTCTGCAAGACATATTTTAAATTATAACTGAGTTTTAATTTATGATATAGTTATACTCTTAATTAAGCATCTAGATCAAGATTATATTTCTGCAATGTAAGTGACATATGGTTTAAAGTTCAAGATAAATCAGACTCAAAAATGGTAACATATGTTTATTCAATTCACATCCAAAGGTTAAGTTGACAAGGCAAAGGAATTAGTGTAAAGAATTCTTCCTGGACCACCTGGGGTTCAGTTATTATTTTGGTATGTTAATGGGAATCTTAGTGGTCAACCCATCTCTTCCCACATACAGAAGCTTCCTTATTGAAATGTTTCAGAAGGATTTAGTCAAAGTAATGATGCATAAGCAGTTATTCTGTTCACTTCTGTTTCATTTATAATAGCCAGTTTAAATTAAATTTGATTTGTAGTATCTTTGAACATTTTAGTTTTGCTTAATTAATTTTAAGTAGAAACAAAACTTGTGATAGAACTACTGTAGATGATAGACATAGTGGTGATATTTCGAACTCCCAAGTCAGAAAATGATAGTTTTACCTAATCAATGCCACAAGTTCTCTCCTTGAAGTATTTCAGGGTCTGATAGGTGACTCAATGGCTAATATCATATACTACATGGACAGAAGGTCTGAGATGGCTTCTCAGCAACCACATCAGTAGCTCAAATCACATGTTACTCCAACTCCATTGGAGGCTGGCACACACACACACACACACACACACACACACACTCAGCTAAACATATACATCTAACTAAATTAAAATAAAATATAAATACGTTATTTCAACTTTTCAGGAAAAAAATAAAAATTATGGAGCAAATTTAAAGCCACAGTTTACACAAAAATATATTCTTTATATTTTAGCTCCTGTTTCTTGATATGCTAGTATTGAGCTTTATAAACACTACAATACCTCTGTCATTGTTGGTAGTATAGGCATATTTCAATTGATAATAAATATACGTTCTGATACTACAGGACTGTAAATTTCTGTGAACCAATTCAGATATCTTATAGTTGTGTACCATAAAAAATGGCATAGGTGTACTCCATCAGAAGAGAATGAACAAAATATTAATATCCTTTCCAAATGAAGATATGCAAATATGGATAGTGCTTTACCAAATACTTAGGTGTCCTCATTGTTTCAGTGATTTTGTGATTCTTGAAGATCCAGTACTCAGAAATACTTGAAACAGTTTGATAAATGTTACCTTTACCTCAAAAGGAACAAATGCTTTTGGATTTCCCCAGTGCTTCTACTGACCCTTTCTTTTCATATGATGGCTACTTTGTTTTCGATAGTCTTTTTTCTCAAAAGATCTACCAGTTCTATCTATAGAACTAGAAATAATTGAAGAAACATAGTATCAAAAATCAAGTATTGTGCTTCCTTGCCAACACTGCAATCATTTTTATGTCTTCAAATTGTGCTGTTCTCTAACTTAAGGGAGAATTGTTTGGTTATGGTCACAATGTGATAAAAAGTAGATCATGCTGGAATGGAGTAGCTGTTGTTTTAAACCTGACTCAAAACTGGATTGTTTCTTTTTAAATTGATGCAAACCCAATAATAATCTCAGCCAGCAATTTTGTGGATGTTGACAGAGAGGTGTGAAAGTTTGTATTGAATCAGTTCTCTAAGGATCTAGAGAAGACTGCACAGTCTTGAAAGAGAATGTAGTTGATGATTAATCTTGACTATCCACTTGATCAAATTGAGAGATGCCAGGAGATTAATGGAGCAGAACTCTAGTGGGTATGCTTGTGAAGAATTGCAACAAGATTAACTAAGAGGGGGAGACCCGCCCTGAAGAAGTTTGTTATCATTCCATGGTCAGGAGAATAGGAGGAAAGCAAAGGAAAGGTGAAGAGCCTGCAGATAGGCATTCTTTTTCTCTTTTTGACTGCCATGAGGTAGGCTCCTCTACTAATCCACAGCTGACCAGGATGGACAGAAATGTCAAATTGTAATAGATCATTCATCTACTTGAGGTGACTTCTCAAATACTGGGTGACAGCAACACCAATCCAATCCAGATGACCCTCACCTGAGAAATGGAGTCATTGATCCCTTGCATTCAGAGGCCTTTTGTACTAATTGAAAGGGGAGATTTGGAAAAGATGGAGAAGGATTCTAGAGAAGACTGACACTGCTTATGACTGGAGATCAGAACAGAATGCTAAAGGAAATGTGCAAAGTAAAAACTGTGCGCATAGGGTTTCAGGTTGATGTTTGGGTTGTTCTGAGAATAAGACTAGAGGCCATTCATATACATATGGCAGTGTATCTATATTTTGTACATCTTAAGATTGATTTTTCTTTGTGCATATGTGCGTGCGTATGTGTGTGTGAGAGAGAGGGAGAGGGGAGAGAGAGAAAGACAGAGGGAGGAGGGAGAGCGAGAGAGAGCGAGAGAGCGAGAGAGAGCGAGAGAGAGAGAGAGAGAGAGAGAGCATGAGATTGCTGTGTGTTTTGTGGTCAGAAGACAATGTTTGGAAGTCAGTTTCCATCTGTCCTCCAGTTTGTGGAGGCAGGGTATCGTGTTCCATTTCATGCTGAGTGCTCTAGTCTAGTCGACCTGAGTACCCAGGTGATTCTCCTGTTTCTTCCTCCCACTTCAATATAGGTGTGCTGGGATTAGATACTTGTACTGCATCCGGTGTTAATTTTTATGTGGGCGTATTAAACTCAGGTATCCAACTTGAACAATAATCATTTTTAACCACCAAACCAGATTTCTGACCAATGCTGTAAGACTTCATGAAAGACTGAGTTTAAAGTCAAATTGATCCTATTGGAGAAGTTTCAAAGCAATCCAGAATTCAGGCTATGACATGGGTATTGCTAGCACCTTTGAACTGGGATTACAATAAGATTTGAAACAAACGCAAAGTGCAAAGATTTTAAAACAATGCAATTTGATCAGAGAAGCCTGTATAAAGTAGAGACTTAGGAAAACCTAGTTTCTGAAGCCATTGTTTATATTTTAATATGCATCTGTATATTTGTCTGGAGAGAGCAGAAAAGGCACTATGCACATGAACACATATCAGGAATCAACAAGCCCACCCCCTCCACACCACTCAATTGCTGTGCAAACATGTAAGCCTGTTTGAAAGAAGTTCCCTGAGATCAGAGTTCAAGAGTTCTTCCTTCTCCCTTTACCCCCTCGCCAGTGCCTAGGAAGCTGCTCCTACTGCTTTGCTCCACTATGCTTATTTATCCAAGCTCTCACAGGTGCCTGCAACAACTGTCCCTAGGAGCCCAGCTACTTACAGAAGTAGACTAGCTTCCACACAGACCTCAAAGGAAGCCCTAGGTGCCAGGCAGTGAGTGGCAAGGTCAGGACTCCCAGGGTGGTGCCTGAAAGGGCATGCCTATGCCTACAGCTATGATGCCTTTAGCATTCCTCACCTACTGAGTTATTCCTCTCAAGAATGCCTCACAACACCACTAGGAGTCAGGCTTTCATAATCTATACCCTTACCACTTCAAGCAGGTTGGCCAAAAAGATTATCAGTCCTGTCCCTGAATTTATTCCTCTTCACGCTTTCTATTCTTGGATGTTTGAGTCTAACTTCGACATGAATTTTCAAAATAGTTGTGTAGGATAGAGATTCAGTGGAGACCCTAGGAAGTTAGACATGTCAGGACTGTAGGATGTTTATGTTTGCCAAGGAAAGCTACAAGTAATAAATAATAAATAAAGCCAGAGCCAGGCATGGTGGTACAGTGTATAATCCCATCACTCCTGAGGTAGAGGTAGGCAGATCTCTGTGAGATTTAAGGCCAGCCTGGTCTACATATCCAGGACAGGTGAGGCTATAGGGAAACCCTGTCTAAATAAATAAATAGATAATATAGATATAGATAGATATAGATAGACAGAGAGAGCACAAGTCCAGGAGATGGGCCTTGTGAGCTGCACAGGGTAAGAGGATACAGATATAACCACCTTTCCTTGTTTGTTTCTTTTTTCTGTTGCTGTGATAAAACTGATCCAAACCAACTTGGGAGGAAGGGTTTATTTCATGTAATAAGTAATGTTAGGTTTGGGAAAGACCAGGACCACTAGAGACCACTCTGAGGCAAGAAAGGAGAAATCTAATGGGAAGGACAAGCTGCTGGGCTGCCCTCATCGAAGAGAGAGAAGGCCCAGCAGCTTCTCATCACATTGGAATGGATATTTAGGGAGGTGAGTCAATAGCAGGTGCCAGTGAGGGGAAGGTTTGATGTTTCTCAGTTGTTCAGTTGGCTGCTGTAGAACATTGGCTGGAATGGAAATTTGCAGAATTGCAGTTACATTGTTAAAATCAGGAGTAAGGAGGTTACTGAGAAACTAGGGTGGTTTAGTTTCTGTTTCCCAGAATGCTGCCACCAGGTTGTGATCAGCATGCTGTTGGTGAGCAGGGACTCCATCTTGGGGCCCAGTTCAACCTAACAGATAACAGTCTATCATTGGGTAAATTCAAGGCAGGAACCTGCAGGCAGGAACTGAAGCAGAGGCCATGGAGGAATGCTGCTTTCTGCCTTGCTGTTCCTGTCGTGTTCAGTCAGTCTCGTACACATCCCAGACCGCCTTTCCAGGAATCACTACTGCTCATCCTAGATGTGGCCCTTCTCCATCAAACAGCGACCAAGAACATATCCCACAGAGCACTCTTAAGGAAGAAATTCCTCAGCTGAGGTTCCCTCTTCCTAGGTGTCTCTATTTGTGTCAAATTTGACACAGACTGTGCAAAACACTGCCCAAGACCTCCCAGACCCTGTCACTGTGCTCCTTGGATTCAAGATGAGAGCTATAAGTTTTCATCTTTGTCCTGTTAGGTTTTGGTCTTGCTATGGTCCCATGTCTCTTACATCTCTGTTCTCCTCTCTGGAGTGTGGCTGTTTAATCCATTCTATTGGAAATATTTTATTTTGCTTTTATAAAAGTTCCTGGCTGAGAGTTTGCACTGAGTTTCAGAAGAGACTTTGAATTTTCGCTTTTGAACAATGGTGTAATTATTAAAATTATATGGATTTGTAGAGCGGCTGGGTTATCACATTTTGAACTTAAATTGGCCTGAGCATGTGGGGACTGGGGTTAGCATGTTATGGTTTAAAACTATATATTTGAATGTTAAATTGATATGGGGCAGTCCTGGCAAAGTCCAGAGAGTATTTAACATAGCGAAAATATTCTTAATGTCAGAAAAGCAAGCAAACATTATAAACACATCATAATATATAGAATACACAACACCAAGAGTGGGCACTGCAATAAACCCCAGACCTTGGGTACTAATAATGTGTCAGTGTGGGTTCATCAACTGCAACAAACACGCCCCTGTTAGAGTATTGATAACGTGGGAGTCGAGGCATGTGTAAAGCTGGGGTTTACATGAGAAATCAGCATTCCTTCTGCTGAATTTTGTCATGAACCCACAAGTACTCTAAAATTAATCCATTAAAAATGACTGTGATAGGTGTCATAAAAATATGTGTCAAATTTTATGATTTTTAGCTTTTTGCAAGTCAATATCATGTAGATAATCCTGTAATTGATTACTACAAATCAATTAAAATTTTCCCTGATTTTCTGAATAGTAAATAAATTGATTGAAGAACTAGGCATTCTTGACCTGCTATTGAAGCATTATGTGAACAAGGTTTCAGTGTAATCCACAATTTAGGGTTTTTTTTGTGATTTTTATTATTTTTTATTGAGTTTTATGCATTTCATACAACATTTCTTAAACAAATTTAGAATCCCCTCCACCATCTCCTCCCATGAGGTCACTGGACCTCATGTATTCCACCATATCTAGTTAATTCTTATCTAGTCAAGAACTTATGCCCAGGTATTTTTTAGTGCAAATTCATCCTCTGGAGTCTGGGCAGGATATCTAGAGGTCATAAGTAGGACATATTCTCTCTGTCTCTGTAGCAATGAGTCCCCCATGGTTCTCACTCTTGGTCTCGCCCACCAACAATTTTTATGGTTCCACTCTGGGCCCTAGTCTAATTTGAGCTGGTGTGATTCCTGTGCCCACTGCCACCATTTCCACAAGTCCACATGTGCAAGCTTCCAGTGGTCTGAAAGACTGCTTCCCTGAGTTCATGAATCAGCCCTGGCTCTTACAATATTTCTGCCCCCCTCTTCTTCAGTGATGTTATGTAGTTTTCAGAAATGTGAATGACATTTCCGAACTCAGTTAAGAGCATCACTTGTAAAGTTGGAGATAGGGCTCAATGTTTAGGAACATGGGCTGCTTTTGCAGAGGATTCAGGTTTGGTTCCCAGCACCCACATGGCAGCTAACAATCAACTTTAACTCCAGTTCCAGGAGGTCTGATGCCCTCTTCTTACCTCTGTGGGCATTGCTTGACAGATGTACTTACATCATGCAGACAACACATTCATACACATAAAATAAAAATAATAAGATATAAAAAGATCATTTATGCATTGTTCGATATAGCATTTGCCTTGCACATGTGAACCCCTAGGTTGGATCTCCAGGATCACAATAAAAGAAAAAATATGGTCATGTAGCAGAAATTCCCCCAGGAGACGATTTGTGTATTCAGAAAATAAAACCTTAGTACTATATCACTCTGCTATAGAACACAAATTTAGAAAACGGAATACCTAGTTCATATTAACTGACTGTATTGGGATATGAAGGATGTAAACCCCAGTTTTATTTTTTAACATAATAAGGAATCAGTTATTAAGAAGGCTTACACATTTCCAATAATTTTTTTCCTATAGCTTTTCCACCTAGAGGAAGATTACATGGACATCCAAATGATAAAAAAGATTGCACAGAATCATGTTAACAGGAATTTATAGAGACAAATGGAATGCTCATACACAGTTGCTATCAACATAAACTAGTTCGGCCATTATGGAAAATGTAAAGAAATTCTTAGCAAAATAAAAGCAGTACGCCTGTGTGGTCCAACAACCCCACTGTTGAACCACTGCTGTATTTGAAATCAGAGTGTTGAAGAGAACACTCAATTTCCTGCCCTCTGTAGCATTCTTCATACCAACCATGGTCTAGAAACAACCAGTATCTCCATCAGAAGATGACTTGATAAGAATGTCTTTACATAGACAGGATTATTCTGTTATAACCCATGAATGAAATTCCTTTATTTGTATTGACATGGCTGGAATTTTAGAACACTGTGCTAAGTGCAACAAGCCAGATACAGACTGGTTGACATGGCAGGTCTTTGTTTCTGTGTGGTATCTAAAATAAACGCAGATGTGAAGAGTATGATTAGTGAGAATGTGAGCTTGGAAGAATGCAGTGATGCAATTAAATGGGACAATTCGATTAGAAGCATAAGTTTTTTATTGCTATCAATGTGGTGAATATAGTATTGCACATTTCAAAATTGATAACTAATAGATCAATTTCAAATGCTCTTACAACTCAAAGCTGGCAAATAGTTGGGAGTGGGAATCATATGAATTAACTTCATTGAATTATTTTACATTTTGTCCATAAATCATAACTTTACTCTAGGTCTCAGAAATATTTATCTTTACATATGTCAATTCATGATAAAATTATAAAAAGGAATGCTAGTCCCAAATGTAGTTTGTATTGATTATATTAACTTTAATAATCCAAAATACATACCCTTTCTTTAAGATATACTTGATTCTAAGAATTTATTATTAATAAGCACTTCTTGACAGTGCTTGAGTTAGACTGCACATAAGTTTTATTTTAAGATTTCATTGAAGCATTAAGTTCAATTTCAAAACAATTTCTCTTATGTTAGACATTTTGGGGGCTATTATATCACTATCAAATAAGTAACAGGTTTTGCAAGAGTTGTAAAATCAACCCACTGGGACAATATTAGGAGAAAAAATCCTTTTATCTGTATTACTCTATACTCAGCCTTTAAAATTTTTAAACATGTTTGAGTCAAACTTAGCTAAACTTAAGATAGATTTCATAATCCTGGAACTGAAGACCTCCTGCATCCTCAATTTAAGTGATATTGAATGTTTGTCTCTCTTAACTCTCTCAATTACTCTTGCACAAACAAAATCCTTGGGACTCAAACCACAGTGTTACCAGGCCTAACTGATGTGGGAAAACTCTTGCTGAGCTATCTGATACTTTACAAGTCAGAATCACTTCAGCTATACCTCCCTAATTAAAAATACAAGCTGATGCCTTCTCATAAAGGGCTAAGTAAAGAAAGGTTCCATTTCTTTTCTTTAGCCATGCAGGAAGGGATTTGCAGTGTGAGACCAATGGTCCCCATACTCAGTATGTTGTTTATCAGGGATCAAGTAACAAGAGGATATCTTATTGCTGGGAGAGGATGACCGTACAGAAATAGATGAACTCCTGGTCCTAAATGACATCGTAGACGGGTCCTAAATCATGAAAAAGAACAAATTATAGGACTCATGTCATCTATCCCTGTTCACAGGATTCATTGTCTTCAAAATGTCAGAAGACCAAAGTGTATCTTTCCCTTCCTGTCTGGCTTGTTCTTGGACTTCTCATACCCTTGAAATGATTTGCACATTTAAAGTCCTCAGTTTTATGCACTATAAAGATACAGACACATTGATTCCCACTCTGTTTCTCAGAATAATTAGGAAGAGAGGGCTTAACAAAGTAAAATTACACTTCCTTCGGGTATAAGATATGTACGTGAAAATCTGAAGGATGTAGGCAACTGCCAGGGTCTCCCTTGAGGATCTCTGGGATCTCTTTCTGTGAGATGTCAACAAATTAGTTTGAATTTTGACTCCATTTACACATACCAGAAGAGCATCCACTCAGAGTCTCACTGTCTCCCAAATGTTTAATGTTGCTTTAAGGATTGTTACATAACAGCCGGAAACCGATGATATGATTTCAAGATGCTTACCTGTGTACACTAGCATGACCACTTTCAATCCCACTAAAGATCCCATTGCAACAGGCCCAGTTGAACTGTCTTGTTCATTTACAAAGTCAGGAGGAAAAAATCAGAGCAGAAGGAACATAAACCCTTCCCTGGATATTTCATCATGTCATATCTAGAGTCACAACAGGGTGACTCCAACTGGACTTTTGCAGACAATCCACTGGCTTGACTATTCAATCCATGCTCTATGGTGCGTGAAGACTCTTCCCTTTGCTAGACAATTACAGTTATCTGTTATAGTGTAAAGTATTGTCATTTAAATCTATTGACTATATTGCTAGAAAAATGCATTGGAGAAAATCGCAAATGGGTTACATGGAAATCCAAAGTTTGAAAAACTCAGAGCATTTATAAGCAGGTTTCATTTGAACTCAATGTAAGAGTATTGTAGTCAAAGGAGGGCCTTGGATTTAATAGGAAACTCCAGGTCAGTACGTGGCTGTAAATTGCTCATATGATTTGAGTGTCTCTCAGCAGCTGGAACAAAATGCCAGCAAGGTATAAATGGCATCCATGGTAGTTTTGCCTATAAATCTTCTCAAATTTATAGCTTTGGGTCTGAAGAACATATTGTGTGAGGAAATACAGTGTGAATAAATGGAAATTGTACTCCACCGAAGTGAGAAAGAGGAAAATATATTTTTATTTCTTGCCCAACGTTTCTACATCATATCTCTAAGTGTGCAGCCATAAATCTGAGATGAATCTCAGGAAATGGTGTAAAAGCTTTCATTGCCAGTCAGTCAGAGTATAGGATTCCCTTCATTCCGTCCATAGGAAACACACACAGAGCTGAGATAAACTGAAAGCCTAAGAGAAATCTGGCTTTCCTAGTCATTTAGCGCAGAAGATTGAAATGATGGAGATGAATTTTAAAAGAACAGCATGTGAAAGACCACATATTTAACATATTAATCAGTAACATGCACTTATTATCAATAACTCCATTTTTGTTTTCTCTGACTTAAGAAACTGTAAAGATTTTTTCATATTGAAATGGATTTGGGGGAGGAGTGCAGTGTGTAGTTCACCCATGATGTACTTCCTACTCAAAGGTGATTATCATATCTGTAATTAAGAATTATACTGTCCTAGGCTGGAAAATGCCTCAGCAATTAAGAGCACTAGCTGCTCTTGCAGAAGATGCAGGTTTGAATCCCAGCACCTACATAGTAGCTAACAACCATTCATAACTCCAGTTCCAGGGAACATGCAAGCAGTACATTCATATACATAAAATAAAAATGATAAAATATTTTAAAGAATTAAAATGTCCTAATGTAGCCTTGGGCAGTAAGTCAGATAACATAAAAGGGAGAATTGTCAAACTCTTGACTCACAGTGACTCCTCAATAAACAGTAATTAAATGCCTCGACCAAGGTTAAAGTTCCTAACTTTATTATGCTTAAAAATATAAATGTGGAGACTGCAGAGAAGGCTCAGCAGTTAAAAGCTCTGTCTGCTTTTGCAGAGGACCTAGGTTAATTTCCCAGCACCCAAATGATGGATAACAACCATTCTTAACACCAGTTCCAGGGGATCTGATGCATCTCTTCTGGCTTCTATGGCACTACACAAATGGGGCACTTACATACATTTACATACATGAAGGAAAAACACCAATACAGATAAAATTTTTAAAAATCAAATCAATAGAAATGCATAAAGTAAAAAAAAAGTAAACGAGGACTGGAGAGGTGGATTAGTGGTTAAGAACAGTTACTGCTCTTACAGAAGACCCATGTTTTGTTCCAGGTACCCACATGGTAGCTTACATTCATGTGTAACTCCAGTTCCAGGGGATCTAATACCCCCTTCTGGCATCCATGTGTGCTGTGCACACATACATACATGGTAAATGTATGTACATATAGACAAAAGACTTCTACACATAAAATAATTATACATCTTAAAAAGCTATATAAACTTGAGATTAAATATATTAACATACAATGCATGCATGAATATGGGTTTGGATATCATTCATATATTTTCCTAAGATTTTTCAGTCTTTTTTTTTTTCATTTTAAGACATTTTTTGTCTCTTACCTGGACTCCATAGTTGATTTTACTATCCCACACTTATTTCTCTATTTCTCTCTCTCTCTCTCTCTCTCTCTCTCTCTCTATATATATATATATATATATATATATATATAGTTTTAATTTACTATCCCTCGTATATCTGTGAACAAACTTACTCTTGCAGATGCATGCATCTTTCTAGAAAGGGGGACTTAATACCATTGTCACAGGCAAGATATTTTAGGTTGATATTGTATCTTAACATGAATTTTATACACCAAATTTTCAAAATATCCTTTAGAGTTGTCTTTATTGTATTTGATTACCAATTGTCTTTGTCCTATATTTGGATTTCTTTCATGTAGGATATTTCTTTTACTTGAATGAGGTTTTATTGTTTATTTATTATTTCCCCTGACATTGACAATGTTTAGGGTTATAAGGTTCTATATTCTGTATTTTCTGGAGTATTGCCTTCTAATTAGACTCACATTTAAATTTTATAAAATGCAAGACAGATGATAACTGTATTCTCAGGAGCCACATTCACACAACCGTGTGCAGCCGAGTTCAGTTTTCAACCGCCAGGGATTGTTCTGTCTGGCAGCTAAATGACCCAAAATTACATTGCATAAACTAGTAATTAAATAATATATGTAAAATATCTGTAATGCAAACTAGCTTTCTAGATGCATTACTTTTGTATTTGTGATACTAAAAAAGCTATGAAATGGTATGCTGCATTTCTCTTTCATTCTGTTTTAGGGGTGGATTAAATATAGGGCCTCAAGCATATCAGGCAGACACTCTCCATCATGCTCAGGGAGCATTCCTGTCTTTTCAGCTCTCACAATCCAGAGTTCCTCGAAGTAGAAATTTGGCCTGGTACAAGTATGACAACCACCACACCAGAGTCCACAGATACTCTGATGGATGTTAATGTTGCTTATTTTTCAGTATGCTAATGTGCATTAAATCAAGTTGCTTTCTATTTGTTTTGCTCTCTATAGGCAATACATTGTTAAAGAACAAAAAGAATGTGGAAATGGATTTTTAGTGCTAGAAAATGATTATTCAATCCATCAAAGAAGGAACTCACATCAGTAATAACTAAATGTTCTCACACATGTCTTTGGTGTGCATTTACTTACTAGTTTAAGTGAAAACAAGTATTCACATTTGAATTGTTTTCATTAATTGCAACCATATTATGACATTGATATGATAATCTGCTGAAAGTCATGAAAATAATTTGAAAATCAACTAGTTGCTTGCAATTTACAACAAACGTATTTTTCTACAAGTAGAAATTTCCATTTCCATTAAGGTCTGGATTGATAAGAAATAACTGAGTTAGACTAAGACCATTAAAGGCATCAATCTCTTTGTTTTAAAGTTTGCTCAGAATTCAAGAATAACCCGGTAAACCAGCCCTATTTAGAAGTGATTTCCACATATGTGGCTCTTTGTCATGCTTTCATCCAGCACAATGATCCAGGTCCACTTTATACTTTAGCTTGACCAGAAATTAAGCTTATCACCAATTAGTTACTTTTAGTGACAGACTTTATGTAGCTATACAAACCGAGATGGCGTTCATGTTCTTGTTGCTATGGGAATGTCATTTTTATGTCCATATCCAAGAAACACCGCATATGAAAATGATACTTCCTCAGTATGCAGCAGATCAGGATGTTTTCCTGATATTTTTTATTTGTGTTGTGCTATTTTTCTCCTACATTAGGGACTTTAGATTACTGAAGCATCAATATGCTTAATCATGTCCTCACTGCAATCACACAAACATTTTTAGAATTATTACAATAATACTAATTAACTCCCTGTAAAGTTCAAGGTTCCTTTCCAGTAGTTTTTGCATCTATATTATTTCTAACCAAGCGTGTACAGAGAACTGTAGCCCAGTGTTCCTTGAATCCAACCCCTGACCTTTTGCCTTTGGTTGTTAATAAGTTGTCAGGTTCGCTTGTTTTGGCGTTCAGTACTTATCTTGCCGCTTCGCAGTCTGTAGTTATTCATGTGTTCACTTAATTATTTATTTATTTGGAATAGAGTATCACTATGTAGTGCGGACTGGCCGCAAACCTGTGGTGCTACTGTTTCAGCCACTCGACTTCTGAAATAACAGGCATGTAAACATATCTGTTATTGTATTATTGTTTATTATTTGTGTAAATCAAAATAACAGATGGAAGCCTCTACTCACAGAAGTGAGACACATGTTCTCCATTCATTAACCCATGTCCATCCAAGTATGTTTCCTTTGGGTAATGGCTTTAATTAATGGGGCATATAACTTCAGTTTTTGAAAACATGCTCCTTTATATTTAATTTGCCATTTTATTTTATGTATATGTGAGTATATATGCCTGCATGCATGTAATTACATCCATATTATACAATACCCAGGTGCTCAGAAAAGAACATCGTATACCCTGAAACCAGAGTTGCAGACAGTTGTTAACCTCCATATGAGTGCTGGGAATCCAACCTGGGTCCACTAAACTGACTTTCATACAGGGCAATAAGTGTTTGAGTTCACTCTTTTGCTTATGAGTTTTCAGTTTTCTCAGTAACATTTATTTTAAAAAACATTTCTCAATGTTCTTTTAACCCCCTGCAAGAGCAGCCAGTGCTTTGTTCCTTGTGCCTTGGCTCAAAACAAGCTATCTGTAGATATGTGGATGTCGTTGTTGTGTTGCTCTTATCTTGTGTCCAATTTATTCCTTCACATTATAATATATATTTAATGGTTCATTTATTTTTTTTCATTTATTGGTTTTGTGTGTGTGTGTGTGTGTGTGTGTGTGTGTGTGTGTGTGTGTGTGTAGGAATGTCTTTCCTGGGAATACCTCCTATCTTACCTAACCTTGTAACCAAAGTTAATCTTATGTTTTGAGACTATTTAACACTATCTATTCAATCTGGCTTCCTACTGAGTAATTAGCTTTTTACAGTTTGGCTGTCCTTTAGGAAAACTATGTAAACAATTTACTAGGCAGTGGGCTCCACTTGTAATCAAATTTACAAGCTAAATTAAACCCACAGCTTTAATCTTAAACTTTGTTTCCTATTTCTCCTTCATGATTCTCCCTTGCCTTTGTTTCAGAATAATGTGTGTGCGTGTGTGTGTGTGTGTGTATGTGTGTGTGTGTGTGTGTGTGTATGTGTATGTGTATATGTGTGTGTGCATTTGTGTGTGAACTTGAGGAAAATACCCTCCCTGAAAGAAAAGCAACAAGCTCTTCTGATTTCCACAGGCACTGCAGGACACAAGTGTACTCACAAACATGCAAGCCATACACTCACACACAAAAAATAAAAAATAATACACTATTTAAAAAGAAAGGAACAAATTACATACAGCATATGCTGAGTTTAAGCCTCTGCAGTGTCCACAGAGGGCATCAGATCCCCTGGAACTGGAGTAGTGGATAGTTGTTAGCTTCCATTTCAGTGCTGGGAATTAACTCCGGTCGTCTGCAAGAGCAGCCAGTGCTCTTAACCACTGAGACATCTCTCCAGGCCCCTGTGTAAAGATTATTTAAGACTAATTTCTCTCTTATCTTTCCCCTGTCATGCTAAAGGTACTATGTAAATAGATAAGAGAATGTCCTTTTATCATAGAACAGTGCAATGAGAAATTGGTAGGTCGAGTTCTGAGAAGAGAAGAGACTCCTCAGGCGTTAGACTTTGGATTACAGCCTGAAACTGCTCCCTTGTTTGATAATGAACTTGCTCCAGCCTTGACCATTGAGACGAGCACCATGTCCCTTCACAAGCACCCATCAATATAGCTTTTCATTTTTAATATCCCCTGTGTTTTGCAGCACCAAGATGTTCCACCTTCTTCCCATCCATTCCTCATCCTGGCACAGAATTAGCCATTTCTCCAGGCAGATTTGTTACCTTATTGGAGAAAAGTGCATAGATTATAGTAGATTATCATTTGTAAGGACATAAGGAATTATACATTATAAACAATTCTATTGCTTGGTTTTTGTTTGTTTGTTTGAGACAGGGTCTTCCTATGCAGTACTGGCTGGTCTGGAACTTGCTGGGTATCCCAGGTTGGTCTGGTCCAGGCCTGCTTCTGCTTCCCAAATGCTGAGTTTAAAGCTATGTGTCACCAAGCCTCCACACTGGTTCTCTTAAAGCAACTAGTTGGCAAAACTCAACACTTTTCCCAGGGACATCATCATTCCAAGTGTTTGCTTATGTCCTTTGAAATACCACTGAAAGTCATGTTTAACTAACTTATTGAACCTACGTGTGTGAGGCACGGGAGATGTGTTGTCATAAAAGGAAATCTGGGAATGATGGCTAAGTCAAAAAGGGCTGGGTCTGATTAAAACCGAAGGAATTAGTGACACAGTAACTAGCAGTAGCTAGTAGGATTTGAAATTAGGTACAGAGATTTATTAGCAATAAAATTGAGTAATTTTTAATTTCTACTATTTAACTATGAATTACCAAAATTAGGCCAAAGGCTAATAAGTCTCATCGTTTATTTAAGAGACCTGACGTAACTGTGACTGCCAACCTTTACTTCTTGTGGTCCTGTGTCTTGCTTAAACTTCTAAAGCAGTTTGTTCGGGGCCTCTGTGCTGGTCTAAAGGCTGTTGTGGGGGGAGGATATTGGCTTCTTAGTTTGAGGGGAGCCCCGGCTCCGCTGTAGGTTATGTGGGCAGAACATTTGACAGATGGAAAGGAACATACCCATGAAGGTATTCACCTTAGCCTGCGAGATCCAGTTTCCGTGTTCACACGTCATTGCTGCTGGACCAGGGCAGGAAGTTCGCTTCATGTGACGTGACCTCTGGACTCATAGAAGTTCTCTGGAGCTTTCCAGTCATCCGCTGAGACTCAACATGGCAAAGCATTTTTCAAAGGAAAGTGCTTTCAGATTGTCAAATTTACTTAAACTTGTTCTGTTTCTGATGTGTTCGGTTATCAGACTTAACAAACCATGAGTGAAATTCAAAAGATGATGCTAATTTATAATTTATTGATTATGGTCAAAGCTGTCAGTCCTCTAATTTATATTTAAAATTTACTTTAATAATCCAGATAGACCTTTTTTATTTATGTATTTTCCTCATAGCCCTTTAAAATATAGTAAATAACATTTTACTGAACCAGAGACCTAAAATGATGAGAGTTAACATAACTGATGGTTTCTCACCAGTTACTATTCAGGTGACCAAATATTTAACTTCTAGTATAATATTTACTTTAAATTCCAAAACTGTATTAATTAGACATAAGAAATATTTATATTTATTGACATTTAGAATGACATGCTTCTTGATACTTATGCTGTGCACAAAACATTAAATAACTTAAACCAAAGTATGCTTGTTGATTAAGAGCATGTTTTAGTACTATATTAAATAGTTAATACCATTTGCTGTCTATATTGTTTCATATGAATCATGAAATCTCTATAGAGTAGGTGCAGCATACTGAAGCAGTTTAATGTACTGATCCAACATAACTTAACTGATCCATACTGTAGCAGGATAGGATTTTAATAATTTTTCACTTCAGTGCACATAGATTTAGTTTATCTTCTACAGTGATTTTTAGGAGACAGACAGTGAGAAAAAGAAAGAGAAAACAAATTAATGAGAACTTACTAGATCCCTTGTCTGGGGAAGACGTCACTATGGAAGTGGTTGCATAAGAAGATGAAAATGTGCCTTTCAACATGTGTACTTATAACTAACTCTACATTCGTCTCCTAAATAGGCCAGAGTAACATGTTGATAAGAAAAGGTAAAACATAAATAAGGAAGGAGCAGTGACCTGTCCTTCAGCTGTTCATGACATCATGTACCAAAGCAGTTTTCCCAGGTCTCCTGCAGCTCAATACCAGCTCATGATCCTCCCATTGTTAGCAGCTATCACAGTATATAATATATAATAATACTTTATTCAGAGACAGAACAGATAAATAAATGAATGAATGAATGAATGAATGAAAAACAAAATCTGGATCTAGACACAGTGTCATGTTGCTCAAGAACACTAAACTCGCCTCTTCTTCAGTTCCTACGTGATTGAAAATATGTTCACTGGATGTTTTCTTTTTTTTTTTTTTTCATCACAGAAAGGATGCAGAATTAATGTCTAAAGTAAAACTTTCATTCATTTAAAAAGCCTAATATTGCAATAGGGGTAGACTGGTGGTGCAGCTGCACAGGAGGGAGTGTAGGTTTATAATTGATTTCAGTCTTCCATATTTGGTCAGCAATTGGCCCAATGCTATTTCAGTAAGGTGCTGTGCAACATCTGAAGGCAAATCTTCAAGGTAACTCTGTGTGCATTAGTGGTTCCTAGGATATGGGCAATGGTTGATGGGCTGAGAAGAATCATCTTCCAGACTATAACAGAAGCTAGATCGGGTGAGATCATTAGGTTTCAAATCATGCAAGTGACTGGGTGTGCACACCTCGCACACAAACATGTACCAGCATCAAAATGTATATGGCATAGCTTCATAGACATATATTTTGTTACTAAAAGTGTCCCTCCTAATGTCATTTTTTAAAAGAATTGAAATACTTAACTGATTTTTCAAAAGTTACTATCTGACATATATTTTATTTGAAGTTAGAATATGCTGGGGTTATTTTATGAACACAGTCATGTTGCCCTTCTTAACAGTAGTCATTTAACATCGGTGTCCATCTGGAGAAGCCTGGCCTTTCTACTATTATTATTAGGCTAGCAGTTTAAGCACTTTCAAAGAGAAGTGCTATGAACATAGTTCCTAATAATTAAATCTCATTTTATTTAAGAATAAATTGAATATTCCCTCACTAAAACTTGATAAGTATATTAAATATGAATGTTTAGAGATAAATAAATTAAAATAAATAAATAATACTTCTCACATTGTAATCTCATAACCAGTGCTTAGAGTCCTGAGCTATAGAGACAAATACTATATTGTTACACATCAGAAGTTTAGAATAACCATTTGAGTAAACGAAGGCACATTGTCAATGCATTATTGAGGTAAAATTAAGATTTAATGAATATGTATATTTAAAACATGCCAATTGATAATTTGTAGGTGTTGTTATCAAATATTGCAGGTGTCATTGCCTCAAGAATACATTCATCAAAATTCATTCATGCCACTTTGTAAACTAATGCTCTCCACCATCTAAACAAGTCCAAACTTAATATATGTGGTCCATTGCATCTGTGGGATTCTGCACTGTTTGTATCATTTGAATGTTTTCACTGAGCATAATTCTCTTTAGATCCACATAATGATTTTATCAGTATTCTATTTATAGATTTATAATGTAGTAAATGGATATACCATTTATTAATTTATTTTTACATTTATTCAATAGTTTATTTGCTGTGGTTGTTTGAATGAGGTATCCCCCAAGGCTCTATGTGTTTGAATACTTGGCTCCAGTTGGTGGCGCTGTTTGCAGAGGTCTAGGAGTGGCAGCCTTGCTGGAGGAAGCATGTCACTGGAGTAGGCCTTGGAGTATATAGCCTTGCCCACATCCAGTTGTCTCCCTCTGCTTCCTGTGCTTGTTTGAAGACTGGGTGCTCCACTTTCTGCTCCAGTCACCTCCTGCGACCATGCTGTGTCTCACCACTGTGATGACTCTTATCTCTCTGGAGCTTTAAGCCCAGTAAACTCATCATTCTGTAAGTTTCTTTGGTCATTTCTCTCTTTTTTAAAAATAACAGAAACAGAAAAGTAATGAATATACACATTGACACTTTCTGAGGATTTCCCAACTCTTAGCTACTACAAATAAATCAACTATATATATATATATATATATATATATATATATATATATATTTGTGCATATATTTTTATGTGAATATGGTGCATTTTGTTTTGGACAAACCTGGACAAATGAAGTGACAGATTCCCTGCTATGTTTGTGTAGAGCCTATGTACATTTTTTAGTCTGATTTTCCCCACGCAGTGTTGTTTCCTATTTGTCTACTGCTGAGGACAAGTTCCTCTAGAAAGAGCATATGCCAAAAGCCGGTTCCACAGGCAGTGTAAGTGGGAACATCGGACCACATCTTACACAATGATGTATTCACTTACTTGTACAAATAGGCCTTTTAGTTTGGGGATTTAAAAATCTCTTTATACAACAGAGCATAATTCTTCCTTAGGGGCTGTCCAAATATTTGCTTTGTTGCATTCTAGTGTTCTATGTTATCTATAAGATGACAGCTCAGTCTACTTTATTCCCGCAGTGTAGGGAATTCTTAAGTCCCATAAAGCAAATTTCCATCCAGTAACCCATACTAATATGTCCACAAGTCTAATACAGATCTGAATTACTGTCTTACTGAACAGCATCCCCCTAGTAATGTGGGACATCTTTTATATTTTTCCATTTTTTAGCTCAGGGAAATAGGAGTGTCAGGTTTGGACATCCTGCTTGGAGTCACATGGCTGAAACATAGACGGTGCTTTGTGCTTTATTACTGTGCCTAGTATTTCTTAGCAAATCCAGATAGATGTATCTGGTTAGCATTGTTGATATTATATCTAGCATCCTAATGAATTCTGAAAGTAGCAAGTTTCCCGGATGTTAAGATTATATATACCCACTGGAAAGTCTCCCTCAAAATCGTTGCCATAGAATGCCTTCATAACTCTGCTTTCCTGGAGGCTAACAGTGTGCTACATGAAATAAGGAAGTAACTGCGTTTGCAGAACCAGAGAACGAAAAAGCAGAGAGCACAGGATGGGAAAATCGGGGAAAGGAGACTGTGATGTTTGCTCTGATCCTGAAGATGCATGCTACAATTGTCCTCACGTCTCTCAGAAGCGTCTCTGTTCACATCATCTTCAAGTATGCAGCATTACCAGACCTATTACCAGGTGACAAAGGCGGTCTGTCCCCCTGTTGGGAGCTTGGCATCTTTGTTAAATGTGCTAGCATGTCCTTGAAATGGCATGTTGACCCATGAGCAGATTCCCTTAAAGCATTTATTGCCTTTTTTCTCTGCCAATAAAAGCAATAAATGTGCATTGTAAAAATCTAAAGACAAATCAGCTCCAAAGGACAAAAGCCACATGGAGTATTTCAAAGCTCATAGAAGATATTACTAAACTCTGCTGATATGTTTTCCTTAAGACTTTCAAGTACATATACATACACATACATTGTACACATACATTCTCTTAAATTGAAGGCATTCTGAGAAGGAGGAGGAGGAGGAGGAGAAGGAGGAGGAAGAGGAGGAGGGGGAAGAGGAGGAGGAGGGGGCAATCATTTAAGACAAGTCTTTTGTCATGCTAAAGCCACTGAATTCTTGGCCTGCCTCTTCTGGTCATGTCATACTCATCTGTATATTCCTGTGTGTTTATATTTTCTTTACTTGCAAATATTCCATAAGCACCTATTTTACCAAGCATAGAATAGCTTTTTATCTGGCAATGTAAAAAATAAATAAATGTAAATTTTGTTAGGCTATCTTAAACTATTTATTTTAGAGTTATAAGCACAGTCTCATATACAGTGTTTATTTAGCTATGTTTTGATGCAAAACAGTGGTACTTTCTTCACTCACATACATTAGAATTTGTAATTGCAAGGTCTGATTTTTGGGTAGACTTTCAGCCCTAAAATTTGAAGTTTCAGTGCATTATCAATAGTTTGCTGCTATTTTTGCCGCTGTCAACAGCACCACCCTAATTATCCACTCATCCACTATTATTATCTTTTTATTAATTATTGAGGATTCATGAAAATGACATACTTTCTACCTATGTTGCACTAAGAAAAAAAATATATTATCCATACTCTTGTACTTTCAATTCTTCCTGTGTAATCCTGGGCAAAACAAGTTTAGAAACTTGTTTCTAAATCTCTGATATGTTATCAACCACCAAAATTATTGCCAGCATTTTGGACATAGATTACCTTGCCATTTGGCTTTCTTAAATGATTCTTCATTTCTGATGTATAGCGACTGAAGCTAGAATGATTTTCTAGCTTAAACACTAGAATTTAATGGAGGAACATTATGTTACAATTCTTATGCCAATCCGTTCATTGCCTTCTGAGGAAGAGGTTCTCTTAATAAACGAAAATCTTGTTTGATGTCACAAGCTATAAAGGGCAGCATTTGCTCTAAAACTGGTATTCACTGCACATGATTCTGCCTTATTTTCTGTCTGACTATATTGTTTTTCAATGTAGGTTCATTTGGATAAACGGAAACAAGAAATAACTTGGGCATTTTGCATGATTGCTTTTTCTCTGATCCTCAGGATATCTGTGAAAGTTGAATTCATTCTAACCTTTGTGTAACTTGGAGCTGGGAACCAATCTTAATAAGTAGGTTTTCTTTCAGTGGGGTTTAAGGTAGGCCTCACTGAGGAACTGCTGAATCTTTTCTATGATACAGACACCGCAATAGCCATGATTTAGAAATGATGCCTGTCAAGTGAAGGCGGAGATTCAAGATCAATCTCCCACCATGCTCAAAGCCTTTAAACACTTGGTCCACTTTGTTCTCTGAGCAGCATATTCATATGGTTTGAAGATGTGTGTGTGTGTGTACATCTGTGGGTGTTCAAGTGTTTGTAGACAAATGACAGAATGCGTCTTTATACCAGATTCTGTTTATCAATTCTCTGATGATGGAAACCTAGATTGACACTGTGTCTTACCGATTTTAATAGTGCTGCAGTGATGATGAGTATTCAGATAGTTGTGAGTGTGACTTCAGTTCCTCCAGAAATTGTTTTTATTATATATAAGGGGTGATAAATATGTGAGGTAATACATTTTTAGTTAACTTGGTTTGATCATTCAAAAATATAAACGTATATCCAAAATTCACATTATATTCTATGAGTGTCTGGTCATAGACTTGTGGTTTATAAATTAAAGACAGGAAATATATAATAATCATATTTGTAATGTAATCTTCATAATCTCCTTATGTCTTCTTCATGTCCTTTGAGTAAGGCTAAACTAATGAACAATGCCCTCTTCTGCCCTATCTAACAATATAACAATAATACTATTATATGGTTCATATATTTCTACCTTCATATTTATTTTTAACTCAATTCAGTTTTAACTCAGTTCATGGGAAATTAACATTTGGTAATTCTTGTGCCTCTTGTTACCTACCACTTCCTTTGTTGGGCTAGGTGAGGCAAAATTCTGGAGCAGTGTTTCTAAAAAAGAAGTGATCTCATTTGCCAGGGGATAGTTCCCCAAATCTGGAGATATTTTTGCTTGTTATAAGTTGAAATTACCTGACTTTATATGGTGAGTAGAGGCTACACTTTTAACTAAGTATCCCATAATAGACAAATAGATCCTTATGACCATAGTTATTCAGATGAAGGTCTCAGTATCAAAATCAATAAATCATTCCTTAGAGATTTAAGCTACCTGAAGATATCAGTAAGCTCCCATAAGCACGCCATGAATCATATTGGGCACCATGTGACCTCTCTCTGTTATTACAGGAAACATCAGTCCTCTGGTCTGCCATCTTGCTAATTCCATGACAATCTGTAGCAGAGAATCCTGATGAGACATGAATCACTGATCTGGTTTCCCTAGATGGTGCTTGCTTTGAAATATTTTTACTGGCCTTGTTGAATTTCCATAGAGTAGGAGAGTCTCACCACTCTTTGTGAGATCATAGACTTCCTCCTTAGTCTCCAAGTCTGAAAATCACACACACACACACACACACACACACACACACACACACACACATGCACATCCATCTGCACAAATCTGTCTTACTTTGGCAATTAAAGATTTAACTGCTATATAGGAGGTCAACAAGTGTCCAAACATTTTTCACAGCTCAAATTTGTTGCAATGACACAAATAAGCATTGCCAAAATAGCATTTCACTTTTTAAATTAATTATTCTCTATTCTGTCACAAACTATAATTGAGCACACACTAGATGCTGTTTCTAGAACTCAGGTAGAGGTACACATTATTTCCCTGGGAGTTAAATCCTAATTAACAGGTCAGGAGAGGAACAGGAAGGGACAGACCTAGAGGGATAAAGAGATCCAGAGGAAGAAAGGTTGGAGGGGTACAGGAAGAGAGAAACAGACATGTAGAAGCAATTAGATAGTGGAAAAGACTAGCAAAATTCCATGCCAAGATGGTTGTACATGTCTACAATCCTTCCTGTATCTAAAAGAAATATCCGTAAAGATGCAATTTTAGATTATTATCACTTAGAGGGAAATACAGATATAGAGGGTGACGTATCTGAGGGAACAGATTATCTTTAGATAGGGTGACCAAGGAAGAAACTTGAGAAGGCAACTGAGCTTCCATGGCAGGAAGCATCAGACTGGGACTGGAGCTATAAGCAGGCAGAGTCATGGGGCTTGGTGTAGAAAGAGCTAATAACTCAGTTGTTTGGGCATTATAAATAGAGAAATGTCTGTGATCTCTCCAGTCATGTGTATTTGTCTATGTTTACAGTTCTACGCATGAATTCCCTCCCATTGAGTGGGCTTTAAGTCAAATTAAGTAGCTGTTGATTACCCCCAAGATAAAAGTGCCACTACTGCCCAAATACAGTTGTTTTGTCAATCACTGTTGGGGTCATCAAGTCTTAAATCTGGGGTTGGACCATCTATTGATGTTTTCTCTTAGCAGTTTGCATAGGGTTCTCCAAAACGAAAGCTGGCCCTGCTCATATAAACATACAGCAGTGGCGACAGCACACACAAAGCCCATGCAGACTCAAGCAGACAAAAACCCAGCATAGAACTGTGGAAATGGGCAGCAGGTCCCATCTTCACCAAAAACTGTTGAGCATTTGATAACCACTGGGTGAGGAAAAGCTCGACTTCTTTAAGGGAGTGACTCTGGATAGGCTGACTAGACCCCATGGATGAACTTGCACTGAGGGACTTCTGGGGACGCTAACTGGACTCTATAGACCTTAACGTAAATGACAGAATGCAGGAAATCCAATGGGGGGAGGGCTGTGGGAGTCTGCCAGTAGAGAAGAAGGCATAAATATGATGAAGATGTTTGTATGAAATACACTAAAATTAAATGAAAATATACAAAAAAGCAATGAAGAAATGTGACAAAAATATCATGGGTTTGTAGCATATTTGGTAAAGGAAAATGGCAATTTGGGGCCAGAGGTGTGACATCTCTCCTCTCCCCATTCCCCACGTTCTCCCATCCTCTCTGTCCTTGTTTTGTGGCTATTTGGTGAAAATTAACTTTCATCTTAATATTTCAAAATTAAACATTTATCAGGTTTCTAAAGATTAGTTTTCAGTTATAAGATTATCATTCTCACTATTGGGGAGAAAAGTTATCTAAATATCATCTATCTATCATCAATCATCATCGTTATCATCATCATCATCATCATCTCTCTATAATTTATTGGCCTCCTGAAGGTTTTATGCCTCACAGCTATTTCATTGCTACACAAGCTTCTATATAAAATTCTCAAACTGGATCTTTTCAGGTGCTCTGCCTATCTTTGATCCCTTTCACATAGTTAAAGTAAAACCATGTAAGTAAAATAAGCATAATTCATAATTATAAACAATATCAAATATTCAGTATTTCCTGTTCACTGAATAATATTCCAGTTCACATCTGATTATGTCTTCATAATCATCCTGAGGAATTAGGTGGTAAGTCTGTTTTATAGGTGAGGGAGTTAATTTTACTTCAAGTCACTTTGGGGCTCCCTAAGGAAGGCTTTTTAATAAGAAATATTTGAGAGGAAAATCTAAAATGAAAATCCTGTGTTACGATATAAGGAACAAGTGATTAATGTGTAGGGGTGATTACTACACTCTTGAAAAATGGGAAGTTTTGTCTTGATAAGGTTAGTAAATGTCTAGTTTAGAGAAGGAAAGTTATTTCCACCATCCAAGAGATTGTATAACAGAGGGAATACCTGCCAGAGCCAAGTAAAGACATCTACTTTAATCTTATTAATAATTGAAATTCAACCAGTCCTGGTGTTGTGGAACACACCATTAATCTAGCAAAATCAAGCTGGTCTCTGTGAGATCAAGGCCAGTCTGGTCTATATCAAGAGCTCTAGACCAGCTGGGGCTAGAGATAAACCCTGTCTCAACCCTTCCCCACCAAAAAAATTCAACCAAAAGAGAACTCTTAATTTTTAATGAAAACAGTACATGTGGAATTATATTAAACCCTGTCTTACACAATATATTATATAGCTTAACTGCACAAATATAACTACACAGGGCCAATGCGTTCTATGTCCATCTAGAATTCTACCTGAAGGTTCCTAAATACACGTGAATTTTATGGAACTCTCTAAAATCCCAATCTCAGAATAAATTTGACTCAAAATGGAGGTATCTAAATTTGTGCAAAATGTTTGTAGAAAGGATACAAGATGTTGTTGGGATAAGGAATAGTATAGCAGAGGAATGTGGCCGGAGCAGGCTTTTACTGCACCTCAGCTATATCTGCAGCCTAAACATAAAGAGCCTTGGTATCACTGAGCTTCTTAATGTTTTGGGTTTGGTAACATAACCAGGTTTTGTTCTAAGGAAATCAATCTTTAAATAATTCACAAAATGCCCAATGCCCCTCCACCACTCACTGGATCATAAGAATTCAAATCCAGGCTTGTAATGTTCAGTGCTATTGAGTATTTTTGTTATACAATATTGCCTTTATGATAGTTGTCTTTTCTGTCACATCTAGAAAATTGATTGGAAACACACATATCTTTAGTTCTTCACCTGATACTGCTGGTTAATTTTAGCTGTCAATCAGTTACAACCTATTATCACCTGGGAAGGGATTCTTAATGAAGAATTATCTCAGTCAGTCTGGCCTGTGAGTGTGTCTGTGGGAAGCTGCTGTAGGAAGACTCAGCACATTGGGGGCTGCACCATTCCTGAAGCAGGGTTCCTGAACAGCCCAAGAAAGGAGAAAGCTGGTGGAAAGCAAGCGAGGTTGCATGTATTCTCTTTCATCTTGACTGTCATGGGATAGGACTAGCTGCTTGGCTCTTGTCTTGACTTCTCCCAAATGCTTCTCCCAAGTGCCCCAAAATAATAATTTTGATTGTTGGCCAGATGACCTCTTTCCTCCTATTACTTTTATGAGAGTATTTCATCACAGCCAGAAATGAGACTCCAGTACAGGCCAGGCCTCTCCCTTACCACTGAGCATGCAAACAGTCTCCACATTTGAGATTTTCTAAAGTCGCTCTGAGAAAATGTCTGTTCTGGGAATATTATATACAAATATAGCCTGTCACTCCTCCCATTTTTTTAAATGCATCTATTCTCCCTACTATTTGTCTTTAGTGCTGAAAAAATTAGCACATCTCCCTGAAATTAATTAGAAAATTCCTCTTTCTTGGCGTCCACTGAATTTAAACTGTTCCATTATGTATTTAACTTTTAATTTTCACAATGTCATCCAGCCTCTTGCCTTATTGAATGTGAAAGGTTGCCAGCTAGCGTTTTGAACACTCTCCCACAGATTTTGTTCATGAAAGGAAGAGGTCAGTTTTAGAGACATTGAAAGAATCTATTAGTCCCAAGTTAAAGGCAAAGAAAGTGCAAAAGCGTGTGGATGTGATTGGCAGGCTTGTCTCTTCCTTTAGTTGGCACCACCAAAAATGGCACTTGTGACCTCTCATAGAAGCTGTTGCCCTTAGTTTTGTTAACTTATTTTCTTCAGGTTTAAGAAAATATTAGTATGCATAATGATAAGGTACCACAGAAGTAATAAAAGGCATTTATAAGAGGCAGTTACAGTGGGGACATCAGACAGTTTTCAACTGCAACATAGCATGAGGCCAGAAAGGGAAGAATGGAGAGCTGCACCAATTTATGGTCAGGGAGATATAAGCTTGGGCGGTAGTTTGGTATTATATCCATTTAGGAAAATAACAGTAGTAGGCTCACCCCCGGGGTTCTTGGTCAGATTTGGAGGATCAGGTGTGTGTTTCCTCCTGTGAAGCAGGACTTATTTTCAAGCAGAAAGTCCTTGGTTACCCACAAAATATTCCTTCCATCACTGCACCTGTGGGCATATTTTGCCCTGCCTGTCTTTATTGCAGTTCCCAGCTGGGTAAGACTGTGCATGATATTGTTTTTCTCCAGTATCCTGCATACTACCTTCCAGTACTATGAGTGCTAACCCTCAGGGATGAAGCTTCCAGGATAGAAATGATTTGATATTTCCATGTCCTGTGACGACAATGTATTATGTTTTTGGCAATAGGGTCTTATTATCATGTTCTGATGGACATCAAAGAGCTTGTAACCTGTATTATTTGAATCAGGATATCTCTAAGATACATCTAACCAAAAACTCCAGATGAAGCATAACCTCATCTGGCACTGGGCTTTATTTGGCAACCCGTGGCTCTGTGGATGAGTATTATCTCCTATGTAGGGTAACTTTCAATGGACTCCTTTATACATATATATGTGCATATAAATGTGAAGTTTATGAAAATAATATGCCTCCATATTTTTTTCTCGCACATGTACAGTTAATTTTTCCTCCCCATCTCCTCTAATCTGTGCTTTGATCCCACTGTCCACTCATATATATATATATATATATATGAGTGCATTGCCTGCACATATGTAAGTGTACCTGTGGCATGCCATGCCCATGAGAGGTCAGAAGAGGGCATCAAATCCCATGGTATTGGAGTATACAGTTGTTAGCTGCCATGTAGGCTTTGGGCATCAAACCCAGGTCTTCTCCAGCCTCTATCCTCCTCTGTTAAGATCTTTCTTCCCCTTCTTACCAGTGACCTTTTCTAATTTCTTGGGTTCCATAAGAACTCCAAATTAAACACAAAGATCTAAATATTTGAAGCCAAGATCCATAATGAGTAAGAACATGCAATAATTATCTTTCTGGGTTTGAGTTTCTCCTCAGTATATTGTTTTCCAGGTAGATCTGTTTAACTGAAAATTTTATGATTTCATTTTGTCTTCATAACACATAATATTCCATTGTATATAGGTCACACATATCATTTTCCACTCATCTGTTGATGGACATTTAGGCTGTTTCCATGAGCCAGCTATTGTGAACAGAGAAATATTGAGGATTGACAAACATGTGTCTCCAAAGTAGGAAAATGAGATCTTTGTGTATATGCCAGGAGAAGGCAGAGCTGGGCCATATGGTGCCTCTGTTTCTAGCTTTCTGAGGAACTGACACATTGATTGACAGAATGGCTGCCTCCATTTGCCCTCCCACATCTTCACCAGCATTTATTGTCATTTGTTTTCTTTTATAACTAAAATTTTATTTATTTTATGTGAGTGAATATTAGCCTGCATATATGTGAGGGAACCTGGTACTTGTGTCTTTCAAGGCCTGAAGAGGGTGTAGGATCCCCCCACTCAGATCTGGAGTTCCAGACAGTCATGAACCACCATACACATGTATGCATGAGCAACCAGTGCTGTTAATAACTGAGCCGTCTCCCAACAGCCCCTGTCAATCCTTTTCTTAAGTTTATCTGTCTGACTGGGGTAAGATGACATCTCAAAGTAGTTTTAATTTGCACTTCTCTGAAGGCAGGAACTTAAAAATTATCTCTTAGCCAAGTTTATTTCTTCTGAGAACTCTGTTTCTTTGCACATCCCACTGTTTATTTCCTTTTAAAATACTGAGTTTTACTTTATGTGTATGAGTATTTTTTCCTGAATGTGTGTAAGTATACCATGGGCATGGCATGCCCATTGCAGCTAGTAGGGAGGATTGTATCCCCTGAAACTGGAGTTACAGTTTTCAACCACCACATGGGTGCTTGGAACCTAACCCAGGTCCCATGGAAAAGCAGTGTCTTGACTACCAAGTCATCTCTCCACAGCTCCCATAGCACACTTTTTAAAAATTTAGTTGTTTGTTTAGTAGTTTTTGTCTTTCTTACATAGTCTCCAAATTGATTTTCTGTCAGATGATGTATTACTGGAAAAAATAATCTTCCTCTACTCTAAGCTGACTCTTCCATCAATTAACAGTGCCTTTGTAGTTCAGAATCTTTTCAATTTACTGAATTCCATGTGACAATTGTGGTCTTATTTCCTGGGTAATCAAAGTCCAATTCAGAAAGTCTTCATGTGAGAAATTTCATTGTGTGTGGTCATTAACACAGAAATTTACAAATGGACATAGTGCAGGGAACAGGTGACTGTTGAGGGTTCAGCCACAAATGGGACCTCTGTACCACTTCCCTTCCCCAAGGATCAGGGACCATCTCAGAAGAGAGAGCAGAAAGACTGTAAGATACAGAGGTCATGGAAGAGCAGAGCAAAACCTTGTCTTCTGGATGTGACAGGACCATGACACTCATGACATCAGAGCATCTCTGGAGAGGGTCACAAGATTTGCACAAGTTCAAGCCAATCAATATTCTTGCATAGAGTATGAAATCATTAGTGTGTCCTCACATCTAAAGTAAATTTTCTTTCAAAGTACAGTTCCTGGGAGGTTGGCCATACCCCGTTAGATGACAACACATTCAGAAGTATATGGACAGCACAAACAGGAATTGATGGGCTTTTTTTTTTTTTAATGCACATAATGTTGAGGGTTTAGGGCCATTGTGGTAGATCTGGGCAGAGTTTAGGGGGAGGATATGAGAGGGTATGATCAAAATACACTATATGAAATTATCACAGAAAATAACAAATATTTATTAAAATACAAATAAAATGTAAAATATACAATAAAGGAAAAATTTATACAAATTTAGTCACGTGTTCCAAGACTTGGTAGATGTATCGAGGAGGAAAATATCCAAAGTATTTTTATAAACATTCTGTATGAATATACCAAGTAGCTAATGGTGAAATCGGTGAGTTTTGTAGACATCACACAGTGTTGAACTCAGGCTTTTAACACCTAAGAAGAGAGAATCAATTGCCATGTGATCATTGTTGCTCATAGCTGAATGAAAGCAGAACTGCATGTTCTACATCTTGCTAACAATAACAGCACACCAGAGGTCTCAGTGAGAGGGGAATATTAATGTGTATAGAAATCAGTTGAAATATATATAAAGGTCTCTGCTATGAACATATGTTGGGGGGAAGCTTCTCACTGCAAGGATCTGGGAACAAAGATAATGCTAATTAAAGATGCATCAGACAAATAATCTGGAGTCAACAGTGACTAGAAAACTGGGACTTTTGTTCCATTATATCAGCTAATAATCCCCTGTGCCATCTCTAGAGCAATCCTAAAGAAAGAAAAGCCCTATTCCATCATGAAAATGTCAAATACTAATCAAAGTTTAAAGAAGAAGGCCAGTCTTCAATAGTAGAAGAGATGTAATCTCTCTCACTTCATTCTGCTCAGTTTTGACAAAAAATAAATAAATATTTTTTTTTCCTGGATTTGTCATTGGGAAATGATGTTGTAACTGTGCAAACTAAACAGAGATTAATTTTTCCTATGTATTTTCAGTAATGGCAGATATTTTTAAATTGTTATTGTGATAAGATTAAGAGAATAAAAAATGGATTTGGAAAGCAGCCATAAAACAAATAAAAAATTCTGGGTATGGTGGCACATACCTCTAATCCCTGAACCTACTCTGAAGGCAGAGTCAGACTGATCTCTGTGAGATGGAAGCCAGCTTGGTCTACATAGTGAGTTCTAGATAGGCTGACTATGTCAAATAGGGAGAGACTGTTTTAAAAAATGAAAATCAAAAAGAAAAAGAAAAAGAAAGAAATGCTGGTCTGAAATACGGAAATTGGACGCACAGTCAGAGAAGGTGTTTGTTAACTGACCCATGGTTTTGTCCATTGTTGCTGTTTGTATGAACATTGCTCATTTTTCGTTATTGATTTAAAGGCAGGTGTTTGCTAAATTCTGAGCATAAGGTAATAAGTAAGGATGATCTGGCTCTTATTCTGCAGAGTAGACCATTCAAAAATTAGCTGCCTAAGTAAGCACATGAACTAAAGTCTGCTGACTGTGAGGACAGGAGAAGTTGAGGTGATGAGGAAACCCAGGGCAGAGTAATCCAGTCCCATCTAAATGCTTCCTGCACTCCCAACTGATGCTGAAAGAAGTGGACATGGGCCAGCCCTGGGCTGTACATACTGAAATACAAATATTATCACCTTTAAAATATGTGTATTGATCTGAGACTTTCATATACTGTACTTCGGCCGCACTCACACCCCTACCCCTTGTGCATCGTGGCCTCCCTCCCTTTATCTCCTGGCTTCATGGTCTCCATTATCACTTGCCGTGCTTAAGACCTCTTGAGGCTAAGCTGTTTCATTTTTTTTTCAGTTTTTGAGACTTTCACATAGGAGCATTGCTGTTGCATTATCTCCCTCCCTCCCAGTACTCTACCAGCTCCTCCAAGCTTCCCTCTCAGTTTCTTGTCCTTGTCTTTGATTATTACTGTTATTTATACACCCATTTATCAATATATGTTAGTGGTACTCATGGGTATCTCTGCTTATGGCTGTACATTTGGGATTATTATTTGAGATCGAATAGCCGCTGATTATTGGAGAACATGGATTCTCCCTCCCTGCACATCCATTGATAGCCTGTAGGTCTTCACTTGGGGGTGGATCCATGGGATAGTTCCCCATCCACCTTAGCATTTCAGCTGCTTTTAGCATTATACAGATCATCTGAGACTCTGAGACTGTACATATTTCATTGGCACAGCCTTCCTCTCATGTCTAGAGCACATTAACTAGTAGCAGGTGTCCTGTCGTTCTGGCCCTTACATTCTTTCTGCCCCCCTCCACTTCTGCATGTTCTCTGAGACTGAGTTGTAGAAATTGCCTTGATATAAACCCAAAGGACTCAGTATCCTACTGCAGAAGTATCTGATCAGCCATGGTTGTTGCTGCTCTTTTCAGAGTAGCTAGGGATGAAAAGAGCTGAAAAACCCTCAACGAATGAATGGTTAATACACCATGGAGTTCAAATAAGCAGTAAAGAAAAATGAAACCAGGGAAATAGATGGAACTAGAAACTTTTCTACTATAACTGTGTTTTTACATGCACTTGGGTTTGGGTATATCTCTTGGAGTCTGGTTAACCAACTGGGCATGACATCAGTAAATGAACACTGACTCCTCACTGCAAGCATCTATTAATCTCCTGCCTACCTCCTGCATCCATGCTGTTCCCTTCAGGCTTGGATTTTCTTTGGTTCTGTGCATGTTGTCATAACCGCTGTGGGTCAATATTTGCAATTATCTTGTAATGTCCAGACAATACAGTTTCCTTGTCTATGTCTACAACTTCAGGCTCTTAGAATCCCTCCACCTCTCCTTCTGCAATGATCCCTGAGTCTTGAGATGTGGAATTTGCAATATAGATGTCCCACGCAGCCCTGAGTACTCTGCAGTTTCTTACTCTCTACACACTGACCAATTGTGGATCTTACTGTTACTCACCGTCTTCTTCTAGAAGTACTTTCTTTAATGAGAGTTGAGAGTTGCACTAATCCGTGGTTATAATAAGTCATTATGAACTTTATACTATTATATATTATGAACATTATACTAAGCCTGTTTAGCAGAATGAGAGGAATAGATTACCCCTGGTAGTCTGTGAATGCATAGCCCCAGGTTCTTGGTCTTGATAACAGTGTCCGTTAAAGACTCCATCTTGGTAAGCAGGTCTTAAATCTAAGTACAAGGTGGTGGTTTTCTCCTATAACATGTGTGCCACTATAGCACCGGTGGGCATATTTTGCCAAGCCAGTTGTTATTGTAGCTTACAGCATTCACATATAGGTAAGATTAATGACGATCTTTCTGGGCCAGTAGCATGCATGGCACATTCTAGTACTATGAAAGTTAGCTAGCAGAGATGAAGCTTCGACATCTATACAAGCTTGATTTCTCCATGTTGTTCTGTAACTCAGACAAGAAGTGTCTTCAGCAATAGAGTCTTACGATCCAGTTCTGGTGGTAAGTGCACTGGAAATAGCCAAATTTGTTTAAAGATATGTGTGATCTCTCCTCAACTACTTCAAAAGAAGTAGTCCTCTCCTGGCATAGGGCTTTTCATTTGCTAGCCAGTGGTGTCTATTAGGGCCACTGAAACCCTGTTACAAGGTAAATATATTTAAACTACTTTTATACTGTATTTGTCTATATTGAAAGATGCTTCTATAGTAGATTTCCATATGACTCTTTAAAAAGGCCTTAAGTTATATCATTTGTTAATCTAAAGTCCTAGAAAATTGTAGTTTCACGATGGTTTTGGCAGTGCTTTAAGAATGATTTATTGACTTATTAAAACTTATCTGATTTATTTATGTACTCCAAGTTTCTTAGTTTGGAGTATCCAAACAGCAGGTAGCCAAATAACTTTTCACTGACAGAAAATATTCCATCTGATCTTTTCTTATTTCTTCATGTTTATTGGAATATAATTCATATGTGATAAGATTCATAAATTTAAAGCATGACCAAGCTCAGCATGTTCAGATTATTCATATTTGGTTTATACTGATTATCACTGTCTCATTCCAGAAATGCTATCATCCCAAGTCGCCACATTTTTCTCCTAGAAAATATTAACCAAATATGTCCCAATAGACTTGACTATTCCAGAAATTTCATACCATGTTATGTGGAATATTAATAGTTGGCTTCTTTCACCTCACGTATTATGGTTTACCTGTTGTATAGGGTGCGAAAGCACTTGGATTCTTTGTGGAGAAAATACTATGTGTAGATAGAAAATATTATGTATGCATTCCTCAATGGAGTGTTTGAGCTGCTTCTAGTTTTGATCTATTACAGTGCTGCTACTAACATTTCAGTTTAAGCTTTTGCCTTAACTTCTCTTGGGTATGTAGCTGTGGTTGGATTGCAAGATCATCTTAGCTCCATCGCTTCCCTTCTGAGTTTCCACAGACTCTATTCCAAAGTGATGACAGCCTCATGAACTGTGCCTTGTTTTCTTTTTACAGACTCCAGAGGAACTAGAGGATGTTTCTGATCTTGAAGAGGATCATGAGGTCCGAAGTCACACCAGCATTCAGACAGAAGGGAAAACTGATAGGGTAGGTTTTCAGAGGGAAATCTGCTGGCTCTGAAATATTCCTTATCAATCTAAGTGACCTCTCTCTCACACATGGAACACTTGCATCTAGAAGGGATTTTCTAAAGCACATAGGGGAAGTCCTTGGACTAAATCTAGTAGCCTAAGGGAATTATGTCCTCTGTTTTAAGAACTCACAGTGAGGGGCTTGAATGTTGGATTAGAGGTTCAAATCATGTACTGCTCTTACAGGGGACCAAGTTTAGATCCTAGCACCCACACTAGGCAGCTCACACCCACCTGTAACTCCAATCCCAAATGTGAATAACTGGGAAGTGAACTTGGGTCATCAGGAAGAGCAGCAAGTGAGCCAAGACTCTAGCCCATACCCCATTTCTAATTTACTCTCAAATGCTATATTTCCTTCTTTTTACAACCAAGGGCATGACATGGAGATCTGTGAAGATTAGGTATCCTAGCCACTGTTAGTCTTCAGTTACTGTAGGAATAACGTCACCAAGTGGACAGAATCTGGTCTAATGAATTTTAATGAACCATGAAAACTTAATGAACTGTGGGTCTTGTGACTTTCTTTGGAGTCTCACCTAGAAGGTAATAAATGAATGTGGGTATGTTTAGAATTAACATACCATTGTGCTAAAAGAGAGTACACCCTTCTTTACTGAACTCAGTAGGAAGGAGGATTGAGATTGTGCCTGAACCAGCTGGACAAATCAATGGGTCTTGACCTGGGGGGTGATGATGAGAAAAAAAGAAAAAAGAAAAAGAAAAGAGACAAGAGAAAGATGAAAGAGGGCTCCCAGTCAATACCAAGCAGCCTCGATTTATTTTTCCCCAAGTTAATATACATTTTCTCCATCCTTATTTTGTTTACACAAGAGCATGAGAAAGTGGAGGTATTTCTCCTTGAGACATACTAAAGACAAAGTGGAGGTATTTCTCCTTGACACATACTAAAAACAAAGACTCCTCATATCTGACCTTGCAAACATTTTGAACCTAGCTTCTTGGCAGTATGCCTGTGGGAACTGCTAATACAAGTATAGCACATATGTTTAACTCTTTCTTGGCTCCCTGCAAGATTGGGTGAATGAAATATTCTAGAACTAGGAGAAAAGGCAGGATGGTCTATTAGAGAATGGAGGATCTAAAATGGCACTTCGTTTCCCCAAGCTGGAGAAACTGGTTTGACTAAAAATGTGAGTCAGGCCTGACTCAGGAGCACAGTTCCAGAAGACAGAAGACACCAAGAGATATGTGGCAAAATCAGTGTCCTCCAAATTCAGCCTCACTCATCAAAACTTAATTTAAGGCACTGGAGAGATGGCTTACCAGCTAAGAGCACTGGCTATTCTTTCAGAGGACCCTGGTTCGATTCCAGCTTCCACATGGTTGCTAACAACCATCTATAACTCCAGTTGCCAGGGACCCTCTTCTGACTTCTGTGGGCATTGCGAGACATAGGGTGCACTTAGATATATGCAGACAATACACTCACACACATAAAAGTAAGAAATATTTTTTTTAAAACTAAATTTAAGAGTTAGATCTTTTTTGTTGTTCAGTAATTGTGATGTTGGCATAGTAACACTGCAAGCCACAGACTCAATTACATAGCTTATACCTGAAATCCAGGTATAGTTTTGAAGCCACTTTCTGTCCTAGAATGCACCTAAATGTAACGTCTCCTTCTGATTTGCCTGGCAAAAGAAATTTACCCCTCTCACCTTCAATTCAATCCTTTAAAAAGTGAAAGTCCTGACAGCATCCACTAGCTAACGGCTATGGTGGGACTTAGCTGAGCTCATTAATAGTGCTTAGCACCTAGCTCACAGTGTGCTACTGACAGTTGTCAGTTATCATTAGTATCTGCAATAATAGTATGATCATCATAAGCATCCTCATCAAAGGAGACAATTTCAGTGCCATATAACTTAGAGTGAGAAGCAAATTCCTAAGTTATTTTTTCCTGGTACCTCACAGCCTATCTATGTGTTGAAACACTTAAATGGAAAGGCTAGAGGACACTGTTTTGTAGACCTTTGTTTCATAGTCTCCTATAGACAATTCATGCACTGATCTCTGGGATAATTCCCAGATGTATAATATACAAGAGTGTATATTTCATTTAAAATTTTGGTGTCCCCCAAAATATTTTGATACATCCATGTAGCCCACAGATCATAGAAACTAATTTTCATTATATATTTATTTAATTATTTTTATTTTGTATATATGTTGACATACATGTGCCGTAATGTGGGTGTGGAAGGTGGAGGACAGCTGACAAGAGTTGGTTCCCTCCACCATGTGGGTCCCAAACATCAAACTCAGATTGCCGTGCTTGGTTGTAGGGTCATTTCCTGCAGAGCCAACTGAGTGAAGCATAGAATCAGATTTGGAACAAGCTTTAGGGTACATCGAACTTTGCCCAGATGGCTTTGGGTTTATATTTCCTAATAACGGGTCAAAAGGTATCTAATTTTAGATGGGTGTAGGTCTGTTTCTGTTGCTTCTTTCCTTCTCCTTTGTCCAATCCTGGGATACAGAAGCTACAGATACTATGTTTGGGGTTTGTTTCTAGTCATCTGCATTCCAATATGTGAAATAAATGTCAAAAACAAAATAAAATGAACAAAACCGAACCACACCTGTCTTGCCAAGTATGGAAGCTGATCCTTATAATTCCAGTTCCTGGGAGATGAGCATAGGGGATCGGCCAAAGTTTAAGTAGGCTAGCCTGGCTGTATAATGAGTTCTAGGTCATCTTGGGGCCACAACATGGGATCTTGCATCAAAACCACAACGTCTTGAGAGATAGCTCAAAAGTTAAGAGTACTACTGCTCTTGCAGAGGACCTGGGTTCAGTTCCCTCCACTGACATAACAGATAACAATTGTCTATAACTCCAGTTCCAGAGGTTCTGATGTCCTTTTTTGACCTCTGTAGGACTTACATATTTGTGATGCACTTACATACATGCTAGCAAAAATTCATACATGTAAAATTGAAATAAGTAAATTATTTGAAGGTCAGTAGCTTCCCTGGTCAACAGCTTGAAAAGTGGTGACCTATTCCAGACATTGGGTTTTTATTTGTTAGCCTATGGTGTCTAGTAGGGACAATGTCCCTCTGTTATAATGTAATTCCTTTTAATATCTTTTTATAATGTATATATACAGACTTTTAAGAAGCTTCTATAGTTGGTAAGCAACCCTAACCCTAACTGAGGAGCCATTTGCAACTAATGATTGCTTGATGGCTTCTGGGAAAGAGAGAGAGTCAGTCTTATTTAAGGATGAGACTTTGTAGATTAAGTAGACTCCAGTGGATAAACTCACCCCATAGGTAATTGGAGACACAATTAATATTCTACTAGCACACACATATTATATAGCAATATATATGTATGTATGTCTCCATCCATCCATCTATATCTATCTATCTATCTATCTATCTATCTATCCATCCATATGTGTTAGATTAGATTGGGTGGATGCACTAAGGTGTTCAGATGTGGGAGGGAATCAATATATGATCAAAATATATTGTAGCAAAATTTCAAAAATTCAATTAAAAAGAAAAAATAAATTTAGAAATGGTCTTATTTGAACTCAATATCATAGTCTTGTTAACAATAATATCTCTCATTTATATTTCAGTTTTTCAAATTTTTAATTATTATGAAATATAGAAAAACATGAGAAGTTATAATATGAACAAAGGTTGATTTTGGAAGCATTTTTGTTTTCAGAATCTCAAATTTTTTGAAACTATAATTTATGAACTCAAATATTGAATTTTTGTTAGAAATGATATTTTATCTGAGCATGGTGGCATATGTCCTTAATCCCCTCATTTGGGAGGCAGAGGTAGGTGGATCTCTGAGAGATCAAGACCAGTCTGGTCTTCATAGTAGGTTCCAGGAGAACTGAGGCTACAGAGAGATCCTGCCTCAAATTCAAAACAAAATAAAGAAACAAAAGAAATGTTATTTTATGTATCTTGAGAAAAATAGCTTCGGGGTCTAAGGTGCTTACTGTATAAATCTGATTATCTGAGTTTGGATGTTCATAATCCACAAAAGGCTGGACATAGTCGTGTGTACCTTTAATTCCAGCATTCCTATGAAAAGATGAGAGGCAGAACAAGTGTGTTTTTGTTTGCTTTTAATTCCTGTGACAAAACACTCTGATTGATACCAACTTGGAGAGGAAAGGGTTTATATAGTTTACATCTCCCAGGTCATAGTTCATAACATAGGGAGCCCAAGATAGGAACTCAGAGCAGGAACCTGGAGGCAGGAGCTGAAGCACAGGCCATGGAGGAATGCTGCTTACTGGCTTGCTCCCCTGGCCTATGCTCCGTTTGCTCTCTTATATAACACAGGACCACCCGCCTGTGGCTAACACTGCCCACAATACAACCCTCCCACATCACTCAACAATCAAGAAAATACCCCACAGTAGTGGCCATAGGTCATTCTAATGGAGGAAATTCCCCAGTTGAGGCTCTCTCAACCAAGGTGTGTCAAAAACTAACGGTATCCAGCACAGCAGGCGAATCTTTGGAAGATCACAAGTCAGCTAGTCTGACATACACAAGAGACCTTGTCTGAAAGAAAGTGAGGTGAGAACCCATACCCAAGGCTGATATCTTTGCTCCACATGCTCTCTAGCCAGTGAATATCATACATATGTACATGCACCTAAATAAGTACACGCACATGTACACACACATGCACACATACACAAGACAGGATTTTTCTCTAATTTTGATTGTAACAATTTCATGTTTCTCTTTCAATGAAGTACATAGATCTGTCAGTATATATTGTTATTATGCTGTAGTGAAGTATCTGGTAATATATAAGGCAGTTCCACTCTCTTGGGATTCTGTTTTTGTTGCTGGACCTTTGGGTCATTCGAACTGGAAGTCAGTTCACATCAGGAAATGTGTAGAACGTTTTGATATTATTATCTCAGATTTGCTAATACGATTGTCAAGACTCTGACATATTTATGTTGTTCAATAAGTGGGAAAGGTTTCCAATGCTGATCTCTGCTTATTACCCAATGTCAGTTTACTAAGGATGTAGTTAATACTTATTAATATAAAAATTCTTTATTAGCTTAGGAAAACCCACCATCACCAACAAGCTGATGTATTATTGATGCAGTAGAAGAGAGAGAAAATAACAAAGGATTTCAAAGCTGTCTTGGAAGAGGGACATGTGAATAAATGTCATAATGAAACTTGAGTAGTTTTAGCCCTAATAAAAATAATTTTATAAATGGAAATTAATTTATAAAATAGGCAATTTAACTCCAGTAGCCTGTTTTTAGTGTGTATCTGTTTTGCAGGTTTATTACAACAGATTTTACTTTAAAATTATGGTATGCATATCTTAGACAGTACAATCCTGTTCCTAACCCAAATCGTCTGACAAGAACCAAATCTTGTTTTAATAGGGCTTCATATTCTCTGTCAGAGTTTTCTCCCCAACAGTCCCGTCTTTCATTTAATGATACGATAATCTTATGTCCTTCGGTCCCAAATGGAGCTGAGGTCCTCCTGTTATAGTCTGTCCCCGCTGGATTGCTTCTTTGAACACATTTCAGAAGCACTATCATTTTGATGCAAGGTCTTTAGACTTCACCATGGATTCTGTTCAGGACTGTTTGAATGCTCATGCCATGCTCTGGGTGGAATTCATGGTCTGTGCAGAGACAAGGCTCTCAATTACATTCTGTTCATTGCTGTTTTGAAGGAGTGTTTTTTGTTTTGAATTATGTTGACTTTGCTCTATTGAACATGTGCTAAAACCAATTTCAGACACTAGTTAGTAATGGAATGACAGTTATTTATGATCATTTGATTTTCTGCATTTCATTCCTCGTATCTTTTGCTCAACATCATCTGTTATGGCTGTCATCAGTGGCAAATGCCAGTGGGCTTTGTAAAGGTCTGTAACTAACACATAATGATGCAGAGTTGCTAGACAGTGAGAGGAAAATAATAGAAGACCACTAATGTGTGTCTTAAAAGTGGCAGTGGAATGATCAAGGAAACATACTTGTCTTAATGGTTAAACATGAACACCCCCTGGACCAATATTGTGATCACAGCTACTGAATAGTGTTCCCCAGGGACCCAGGGTGGGTGTGAGACAGCTCTGCAGAACCTTGTGCAGAGCTCACTATTATGTCCATGCTTTCATCACAGGTGATCTAGGTATTTTTATCCTAAATATTTATCATGAAATAATTACAAAATAGATTCCCAAATCAGTCAAATTCTTAAATTCACTGATAATAACTTTTATAATTTCTAAATACTTTCTTAAAAATAATACTAAATACATGTTTTGTATTTTCTTTAAACATAACAGTATAAGATGTAGGTTAGAACATTGAAATGCATGTGACATCTTCAAATATATCTTATAAATAAATACTTTTATTTCGTTTTTCTGTTATTGCTTTCTCAATTTTGGAAAATGAGAATCAGATTCAAAGAATTTCATAATTTATGGTGTGAGGTTCATTGAGACAAATTTGATATTTCCTGGTTTTGACCACATAGTTTCTACAACAGCACTTGTATAAACTGGACCAAAGGTTTCATAGTTCTAGACTGGGAAGATGACTAGTGAACCAATGGAAATCTACCCTCTGTTTTGCTTTGATTCCTGAGTATTTGGTATAGAGATTGCATCAGAGGTATGCTACTTGGGCCTGGCACCTCATAGATATTCTCTGCATTTGACCAGTTGTGGAAATTTGTAGTAGTCTCCATCTGTTCCAAAAGAAGTTTCTGCGCCGAAAAGATTGCTCAGTGGTTAAAGCACTGTTTGTGTTTGCAAAAGATCAGGTTTGATTTCCTAGCAACTAAACAATTTTCCTAAACTCCCATCCCAGGAGTTCCAATGCCCTCTTCTGTCCACTGTGAGCACTGTACAGCATGGGTGCACTTACATACATACAAGCATAACAGTCATACACATAAAAATCAATCAAACAGTCAATCAGTCAATAATTAGAAGCTTCTTTGATGAGTGGTAAGAGATACACTTGTCTGTAAATACAAGATAACATATTTAGAATACAGTAAGAAATTCATGTAGAGATATGACAAGACTAGGGTTTTCCCTAGTATATATGAACTCTCCAGTCTTGTGTATTTGGTTATATTTACAGTATTACACATTAGTTCCTACCCACTCGGTGCCGATTACTCTCAAGATAAAAGTACACAACCATATAGTTTTCTGGGTCAGTTGTTGGTTTACAGCTGAGTAGGACCTTTGATTATTCTCGTTGGCAACTTACATAGTATCTTCTGATACTATGAGAGTTCATCTTCAAGGAGGAGGCTTTCAGATCAGTTCCAGCTCCATTGCTCCAAGTGCTTTGTCCTATCTTCAGTAATAGGGCCATACCTTCAGGTTCTGTGAGGTAATCAAGCACTGTGGCAATAGCCTGTTTTAGGAGTTTCTTGGACTACAACAACTGAAATAGATGTTTCCCTGTCCTGGAACTGTGCTTTTGTTTATTTTTTATATATCCTTCAGTTATATTCATATATATATATATATATATATATATATATACATTCTCTCTCTCTCTCTCTCTCTCTCTCTATATATATATATATATATATATATATATATATATATATATATGGTTGCGTGGTAGTTTTCAGAAGGTTTTGAAATGATAGATTTCCCTCTAGATTTTCATAAACATTATTTTGCTCTCCTCTCTCTTTCTGTGTATAACCCTCCTTTTCCCTCCCTAAAGTACTCTCATTTTTCCCATTTTCCCTTCATAACACCTACCTCCTACTCCCTCTCTCTCTCTCTGAATGACTTCTTCCCCTTTGTGTCCACGGTTCCTTTCCATTTTCTTGGTTCCTGTGGTTACGTAAGCATATAGACTCACATCTAAGGATTTAGACCTAAGATCAAGAAGTGAGAGAGAACATCTGTGGTTTTTTTCTGACTCTGTGCTGCTTCACCTAGTGTAACAGTTTCTAGTTCCATCCATTTGTAGCACAGCTCATGCTGCTGAGGAGATCTCCACTGTGTAAATGTATCACATTTTCATTATCATCCATCAGTTGAAGGACATTAAGGTTCTTTCCATTTCTTAGCTACTATGAAAAGAGCAGCGACCAACATAGATAATCAAGAATTTCGGCAGCAGGATAAGTCCTTTGGATATATGGCAAGGAGTGGCATAACCGAATCATATGGTAGATTGAATTTATTTGAGTTCTCAACACTGATTTCCACCGTGGCTGCTCCAGTTCACATTCCCACCAACAATGAATATGGGTTTCCTTTCCTCCACCTCCTCACGAGTATTTAATATAATTTGTTCTCTGGATCTTAGCCATTCTGACTAGAGTTAGATGATATCTTAAAGTAATTTTGACTTACATTTCTTTATTAAGGATGCTGAACACTTTTAAATGTACTTCTTAGCCTTTTGTTATTTTATTTTTTTCTTTCAGGAGCTCTCTATTCAGATCCAAAGCCCACTTTAATTGGGTCATTTGTCTTCTGGCTTCTTTGTCTTTTGATCATTGCATATTCTGGATATTATTCCTTAGACACTTGTACAGCTGATGTAGATATTCTCTCAGTCAGGGACCATTGCAGATGAAGGGGCAGAAAGACTGTAAAAACCAGAGGTAGTGGATGACCATAAAGAATCAGTTTTCCAGACAGTTGGAAAGTCACTTATATGAACTTACAGCAAAGGTAACAGCATGAGCAATACCCATACAAGGAGAACAAGTGGGGAGATGGGTAAGAAGCCCCAACCTCAGTGGAGGAACTGTTGGCAACTGTCAACTACTGGGAGAGAGAGAGGTGGTTTGCTTTAAGTGAATGGTGCTTGATAGGTTAAGTAGGCTCTAGTAGATGGACTCACACCAAAGGACATTTGGAAACACAGACTTGGCCTGATCAGCCTTTACATATATGATAGAGTACGTGAAATCTGGTGTGGGGCCTACAGGAAAGATGCACAAAGAAGAAGCGGTCTTTTCTTAAATGTTTATTTCTTTCTTTGTTTTTATTTTGTGTGTATGACTGTTATGCCTACATGTGTGTATGTACAAATGTAGTACAGTGAACACAGAGGTCAGAAGAGGGTGCTAGATTTCCTGGAACTGAAGTTAAGGACAGTTGTTAGCCACTGTGTGGGTGCTAGGATTTGAACCTGGGTCTTCTGCAAGAACAACCAGCATTCTTCACACTGAGCGATCTCTCCAGCCCCAGGAGAAGGGATCCTAATATGATCACAATATATTGTGTGAAATTCACAAAAGTTCGATAAAATATTAAAAATAAAAATGATCTTTTAATTGATCCTAAAACCAAAAAATAAAAGAAAATCAGTTTGTTGATTAACATATAGATACTTGTGTGCCAAGATCCTCACAGAGTCCTGTGGTGGGTTACTTCCCTTTTGGGGGAAGTGGCGTATTATGTAAATACATTGGAACAATAGTAAGAGCTGTCATAGGGAACAGGAATGCAACATGAAGTCTGAAGAGTAATTCTACTTCATGTGACCTCTCCTCACTTTGGCCTTTTGTCATGTCAGCTCCCTGACTTACCTTCTGCCACAAAGACCTCAGGAGCAGCTAAGGTGCAGGAAATGGTGACTGAGTAACTGAGAGAATGTACCTCAAACCTTCTTGAGGGACAATTCTGCATTTAGAGACTCTTAATAAAGTGAATTGACAGACTTTAGGGATTAGAATTGAGGGAAGAAGTCATCCACCATTCCTAGCAAAAGATGGAACTCATCCCTGAATCATAGGTGTAGATCTTTGACATATCAGCTACCACATTCGACCTTGGAAGAGATATGTTTCTTTATTTAAATATTTATTCATTATTTAATAATCAATGGCTTCAGACATCCACTGGTACTCTGAAGACACATCTTCTCCTGATAGGTAGGAAGACTCAGGTACCTGGCTTCATAGTACCAGCATATCTGATTACCTTGATATTATACTACCAAAAGACCTTTGGAGAAAAAAAAATGTTTTTCCTCAAGAAAATTATGAATTAGGGCTCACTCTAACAGGTTAAAAGGAATTTTGCAATTATGAATCTGAATGAGGCTAACACACACATGGTTGCTGCGGTAAGATGGGCTGAAACAGTCATCAAATGTAGGAGAAAACAGAAAAGAGACCTGGTCCAAAAACTGTCAACTTTTTGTTTCTTTTATATTCATTGGGTGCCTGGCCTTGACTTGGGGTCTTTCTTTGTAGCGATTTGGTAGGTTAAGAACCCGTTCTTTGTCTGTCTCAAAATTATGAACTGTCTTTATAAAGTTACAGCAATCTTGAATTCCTGACCTTCATTATATGAAGTGGTGAAAAGGAAGAGAAAAGAAATTTCATCCTAGTGTTTATTGATGCATCACAGACAGTTTTGTTAGTAGCATTTAAAAATCATCTCTTTCTCTATCCTTGCCCAAGATATGCCCAGTGGTTCTCTCTCTGCATGTAAACCAAAAGTCAGAAAGCCTAAAAATCAAAGCAAAGGTTTTGATTGGTGATCATTGCACCTTACAAATGAGTCTTATTTAAGAGGAGCCTCATTCAACAGTGTTTGGTGGGGCCAGAGTTTGAGTGTATTTGAAACTGTGGTCTCTAATTGCTCCATTGTTATGTATGCTACATTTTAAATGATATACTATTCAATATACATAATGATAATCCCCAAACCACAGAAAATATAACTGGTAATCTTTTATTTATGACTTGGATTTATCATATAGTTAATACTCACTAGGATGACATAGTTTGTGAACCTATTCTCTAAAGAAAAATCTTTGAGGTCATAGAATCTATATAAGCTCTATAAATAGAAGTGCATTAGGACAGAAACAAGAACAGTTGCCTAGGTTACTGGACACAACCTCAAAACGTCAACAGCACCAAATGAATTGGAGCATATCAAATCTTAAAATACTGGAGATGATTCCTGGTGTGTAAAAAGAGCCATGTTCACCCAAGTTCTTGTTGTTGGTATGAATAACTGCCTCATTATTGCTTGTGTACAGGCAGTTATCCGAGTGTCCTCCACCATGCACGTATGAGGAAAACTGCCAGGGATGGGTGGTTTAAAAATTGGAAGTATTTTAATAGGCCCTATTTATTATCAGAACACGCTTTCAATAACTCAAATTTACACCGAATTACTGTGCAGAATATGAGGAGACATGACCTCATTACCTGCTTCATGATCTAATTTGGCTTGGGTTATTATGAAAAACAGTTCAGGAAGACCTGGCAGAAATGACCTGATGCAGCAGTCATTCCACAGCAGGCTGTGACTATTTTCCTTCTTGCCCCTCTCACTTTAGTTGGGAGATTCACAATCACTCCATTTCTCTACACTCCTGGCTAATTTTTTTTTTTTTGCCACTGTATTTCTTGTGTACGTTTGCATATGAGTGAGTACATCTGAAATCATGTGAACACATGTGTGTGTGTGTGTGTGTGTGTGTGTGAACTTTTGGTTTTCTTTCCTCAGACACAATTCTTTGCTTTTTGTGACAATCTCTTGTTGGCTTTTAGCTTGAGGAAACAAGCCTCCAGGCTGGAAATGCTGTCTAGTGAACCCCAGGGACCCACTTGTCTCTTGTTCAACACTGGTACTGCAAGCATGATCACCACACCCAGTGTTTTTTTTAGTGGGCTCTGAGGATGGAACTCAGATCTTTATACATGCAAAGAAGAATGCTTTACTGACTGAGATCCTCCCTAGTCCCTTATCTGCATTTTTGGCACAAAGTTTCATCAGAACCATTGTCTTCACCCTAAGCTACAGTCCTTTCCAATTTTCCTGTGCTCATGCAGTCCTAAGGTTTGGTATCGTATTAGCTCCCACCACTAGTCCAGTTCCCTCTCCTGACCTCTGGCTACATATGCATGGGCTGCACATTTCCTGTCCTTGGAGGGCTCATAGACACAGGTGGATCTCACTGTCTCCAGGTCTAAGGGCATCAGTCTACCTAACAATACTCAAGCTGCTATGGCACTATTACTAAGTTAATTGAACAAGTCTAAACCTAGGAATGATTTTAGTCCCTTCATAGCTAATCACACAACATGCTTTGGTTTTACAATCTCCTAAATATTTTTCTAGACTAACTATTATTTTCATACCTACGCAATTGCTATTGTTAAAGATTAGTGCCACAAAAGACATAGGTCACAGTTCTTGCCATAAGAAACCGAGGTCAGAAAGCATTCCATGTTCAACTTTGCTGAGAATAAAATGAGCTGAGCATTTTTCTGAGATGAAGTGACAGATATTGAAATCCATTAGCTTGATAATTGGTTTAACCGCAAAACAGTCCTTAACTTTCTTGTGACCATCTTTCCATGACAGGAGGTGCACTCTAAAGCTAGTGTCCTCCTATAGAAACCGGGAAAAGGGGTGCTGTCTGACTTGCTTGTGTAACAGATGCATAGTTCCCACTTCCTTGAGAAATACATTTATGTTCTGTAAAACTGACCAGAATATTTTTAAAATATTTGCATCTAAAAGAGGCAAGGGAATAATTTCCAATCACAAATGTTGTAAAGAAAGTGTTCTAACAAAAGTGAGGCAGGCAGCTGGAGTGCAGAAGACCCCTTGAAAGCTCCGTCATGCTCAGGGGAGCATTAAGGCCATTCTGGATACCACCTTAGTTCACACAATGACTTTTCCTGTCTACATTTCTACAGTGCGTCCCTCCATTGTCTCCCCATTCCACCTTTATTCCACTGTCTGTGGTTAAGCAGAAGCAGCTCCTTAACCCCACATGAAGGTCCTAAAGCCGACACCCACTGTTCACCACCACACCAAACCCCTGTGTCTGACTCCCATCTCTTCCCTTTATGGTAAGTCCTGTCCATCACCATGAGGAGGCTTCAGACTTCTCTGCCTCTCTCTTCTGCATCTTTACACACCTTTCTTCCCCTACCTCTTTGTACAAAAGGCATCTTGCTTCTCCTCAACAATTCATCTCCCTTTGAGGTTCTCAGGCCCTCAGAATCCCCTTTCTTCTTCACCAGTCAATATTTACTCTTTAGGAGGATTCCATATTGGAAAAGAATTTGCGGGATCTCGTATCCACAGTCTCTCTAACTCATGTTACCACATTGTAGTATTCATTGTTATTGTACAGCTTCATAAACAGAATTTGTCTTCCTCACTACATTTTAAGCTCCATTAATAAAGGAACACACACATCTCACTCACTGTTATATTTACAGAAATTAGGACACTGTGTGGTACAAGCTTATCTAGTGATTAGATGAAGGTCAGTGTTGTGATAACAAAATTCCTCCACAGGGTCATGAGTTTGAACACTTGTTTCCCAGCTGGTACCCCTGTTTTGGAAGGTTGTGGCATCTTTAGGAGGTGGTGCCCTGCAGATGTAAGTAAGTAGAGGGACTGCATGGGAGATTTACATAGAGGCCCCAGTTCCTGTCCATTCTGGGCTCCCTGACTGCAGACACAGTGTGACACGTTTCTGCCACCATGAGTTCCTCACCATGACACTGGATCAAACCATGTTCCCAAGCAAGGCCTTCCTCACTGAAGTTGGCTCTTGGTAGTAGTTACCTGGTCACAGAAACCAGAAAAGTAATGAATACTGGTGATAAGGGAAAATGTCCTTTGTAAAGTATCTTCTTTCAAAAGTTCATGTCCTGCTGTCTTGAGCCTAAGGTGCAGGGGGATCTCCGTGATCCTGCCTGTGTGGTCTACACAGTAAATTCCAGGCTAACTAGGGTTATGGGGACTATCTCTCTTTCTCTTTCTCTCTCTCTCTCTCTCTCTCTCTCTCTCTCTCTCTCTCTCCTCTCTTTCTCTCTCTTTCTCCCTCTCAGTTGGCAAATAATTATACATGTGATGTTTTGGTGTATATATTTACAAAGAAGAATGATTAAATCAGGAAATCAGGCTGATTAAAAAATCCATTACATGATCATCACCTCATGATAAAAGTATTTTAAACTCTATTGAACAATGCTGAAATATGCAATGCCTGATTATTACATTCACCATTCTCTGTCAATTAAAAAAGTACCATTGAAGTTTATTAATCAACATCTCCTCTGTTTCCACTGCTCTTCCATTGCCTATAGTGAGGAGCATTCTGTTCTATGCTCCTATGAGGCCAAACAATTTAAATTTTATATTAAATCAAGACTGAATGGTATTTGTGTTTCTGTGTCTCATTTACTTTACCAATGGTTAGTCAATGTGGTTCAAATGACAGATTTTCCCTTAAAAAAAACTGAATACTATTCCACTGTGTAAATGTATGTACATGTCACATTTTTAGAATCCGTTTACTCGATGGTTTACACTGTGCTGATTTCACATCTTAGGTCTTAAGGATAATGCTGAGGAACACAGTAATCCAAGTCGCTCCTGGGAAAATTTATTTTATTTACTTTAAATGTATACCCAGAAGGGAGGTTTATGGATACTGTGCTAATACTCTTCTTTCTTCTCTGAGGAAACCCCATTCTGTTTTCTTTTATAGATACTTCATTAGTGTACATTCTCAGTAGTAGTGCCCAAGAAGGATCCTTCCCGGGACCTCTGTAGCAATAGTCATTCTAACAGGGGTGAGAGCATACCTCGTGTTTCCTTGAGTATCAGTGATCATGAGCGTTTTCATCTGTGTGTAGGCCACTGAAGCGCCTTCCTCTAAGAGGTGTCTATGTCCTTTGTTCATTTTTAAAGTTGAGTTCTCTCTTTTCTTTTCCTCTTTTTTTGTTTTTCTTTTGTTTTGTTTTGGTTTTGAACTTGGGAGGCAGGGATTTCCTGTAGCACCTCCCCACCCCACCCACACCTGGGCTCTCTATGAAGATTAAGATGACCCTGATCTCACAGAGGTCGACCTATCTCTGCCTCTCAAGTGCTAGAATGAAAGGTATGAGCCCTTATGCCCAGAATGCTTTGCTTTCTTGATATTAAGTTCTTTACCATTCACATTTAAAAAGTACACATTCTTTATCATTTGTGCATATCATTTGTGCAAATCTTTTCTTTCAAAATATAGGTTGTCCCATTTGGTCTCCTTTGCTGTGCAAATTTCTTTTCCCAAAAAACTCATGTTATTGCCTGTGCTTTGGGGTCATATCTGAGGACCTTTGCCAAGCCAATGCTGAAGGATTTTTATGCTTTTCCTAGTAGCATATTTATTTAGTTATTTATTTTAATGTTTGGAGCATATATATATGTATGTGCTCATGTGTGTGAACCTGCATATGTGTGTGCATGAGCATATGTGTGTGCAAGAGTACTGCACTTGTGATCAAGTGGATTTGGAGGTCACAGCTTTGCACTGGGTGTTTTCCATGACTGCCTTCCACTTTATATATTTAGGCAAAGGCTCTCACTCCCACCCAGAGCTCAGTGATTCACCTAGTTTAGCTGGCAGACTTCCTCCAGAGATCATCTGTCCCTGCCCCTGAAGTGCCGGGTGTACAGGTGGTCACCATGCCAGCCTGGCATTTACGTGAGTGCTGGGGACCGGAACTCCAGTGCTCAGGACAAGTATTCTGACCACAGAGCCATCTCCTCATTCCCTGCGCTGCTGTTTGTAATATCTGGACTTTTTCTTTACTTGGAGTTTACTTTTGTGTATAGTGTGACATGAATTTCATTCTTTTGCTTTATATATCTAGTTTTCTCAAAGGAATTATTGGATAGATTGTTTTTCTCCACCTGTATGTTTAGGCACTTATGTAAAAATCAAAGTAATAAATCACATGTGATGCGGGATGACTTTCATCCCAGCACCCAGGAGGCAGAGGCAAGTAGACCTCTGGGAGGTGGAGGAAAGCCTGGTCTACATGAGTTCTAGCCTAGCCAAGACTGCATTCTGAGACTCTTTCTCGAAAGTATTGGCAAAAAAGCATGTGTGCTTAAATTTTGCTCTCTGTTCTGTCCCAGTGGTCGCTGTTTCTGTTATGTCACTGTTGTGACTACGACAGCTTTGTTGTTGGCTTTGAGCCCGTATAGCACACTCTGTCCTTTTTTGTTCTTTTGGCTTCAGATTGCTCTGTGTGATTGAGATCTATTACTATTCCATAGGAATTTGAAAATTTAAAACTTGATTAGAAATGCTCATACCTGTAATCCAAACACTAAGGAGACAGAGATAAATGGATTTCAGTAAGACTGAAGCCAGCCCCTTCTACATAATGATTTCCAGGCCATCTAGGACTAGGGGAAGACCTGTCTCAGAGAAAGAAAGAGAAAAGAAAATCCCCCAACGCTTTAATTAAGGAAAATATATAAATTAAACAATTTTTATTCTGAACTGAGTATGAGGAAACATGGCCAGGAACACAGCTTCAGGTCACCCTGAATGACATTGTAACCGCTAAAGAGCTTCAATTAGCTTTAACAGTTACAGAACAGAAAGAGCTACAACTCAACACAGTGACCGTTACAGTGGTGACAGCATCAGGAGGCAGTGATATTTTCTACAGGTTTCTGAACTCGCAGCATTCTTAGCTGTAGAGGTTGAGGAACTAAACTTGTGTATATATTCCTTAGTAAGAAAATATTATGCCAAACACAAAGATTAAATTAAAAGGCCTATGATAATTTGTTTCTCTGTGCATCATCGGATTTTACACAAGTGTTATGCCATAGGCAGCCAAGGTGAGGTAAGAAGCCAGCAACACCTTTAATATAGACACAGCTTCTTCCGAAAACTTCATTCAGCTCTCAGTCCTTGGGAATCTTTATGTATGACCTCTCCAGGCTCACTCTCTAGCCATCGTTAAAAGAACGTTTTCAATTTCATCTTTATTTAAATCCGTTACTTGAATTGAAATTTATTGCCATCCTTTTGACTCTACAGATTGCTGTTTAAAAATTGAAGTAGGAAAATTTTAAAAACTCTGTTTTCTCAATCCCTAAATTCTTATTCTAGAGTTCATGAAATGGCCCCTGAAATTTCATTCTATGAAAGACTGTTAGTAAATATCCTAATGTGCTATCATTTTTTCACATAATGAATTACAAATATACATTTTATTTTGTTGTGACTGCCGGGAAGTTCTCAATAAATTTTTTTGTGCAGTAATTAATTTTAAATGAGTTTAAAAATCTACTTATTTTTTAACATGAATAATCATAAGCGGATTATGATTTTAGAAAACAAAAAATGGGACTACAGAGATGTCTCTATGGTTAAGAGAAATTGTTTCACATGCAGAGGAACTCTTTTGGTTCCCAGAACCCACATGTCAGCTCACAAGTGCTGTAACATCAGTTGCTGCAGATCTGATACCGTACTCTGTTCACACCTTCTAACCCTGCACCCTGCAGCACACAGAGCCTCTCTCTAGTGCCAGCTCCACCCCATACCTGCAGCTTTCCTTGACAGCTATTTCATGGTCCTATCACCTGCAACATTCTAGAATCTCTGTTGTAACAGCTTCACCTTCACAACTTCCTGTGGTGGCCTCTGAGGGCATCCTTGCAGGGACTCTGATCCTGCCACACACTGCCTGCCCTTGGTCTCTGGAATCATGGTGCGAAGTTCCATGACTCCTCATTTCTGTGTCTTTCTTTCCTGTACCATGTGAACAACACTGTCAGTTTCTGCTACCATCTCTGGGCAGAGCTTCGGCCCCCTGAGCCACAGCTGCTTTGGCCTTTGTGGGATGACGCTGGGAACACACTGTCCTAGGCTGCTGGTTTTGAGTCGTCTTAGTTGAGATTTTATCCTTTCAAATGAATTCGTTTCTTCAGAAGATGAGCTGGGGATGGGTGGGCTTTGGCCGCAAGCTACCTTTCCTTTTGACCCAGTGAAGAGCGTAAGTTTTCTCTTTAATGCAATTAATGACGTTAACAATTATGGCTGCTGTTAAACCGACCTTCCCGTGTAACTTTAAACTTGCGCTCAGTTTGTTTCTTGCCAGTCTGAGCATCATATATTTCTACTGCGCCTTGCCTTTTGTCTTTCACTGTAGACTTGTATGGGGGCTAGCCACCCCACAGCCTGATGATAGTCGGTCTCGAAATCTCCCCCACTAAACACATTAGTCTATTTCTTTTAAGTTCAGTTTCACTCAGATTCTGTGGACACAGGACAAGGCGATAGATCCTTCAGGAGCAAACCAAATGGCCTGATGAACTCTAGTCTAGTTGTCCAGCTAGTCTTTCTTCCTATGGACCAGGCCTCTTCCGTCCACCACTCTCTTGCATTTTCTTTTACCATATTTTGTCCTAATGACCCAGTGGGTCTTGCTTACAGGGTTCTAGGAATTTTCCCGCTCAGAGGACCATACACTTCCACATTTCGCTTGCAACCCTCAATCACACAGAGGAAGCTTATCACAGCAGTAACCCACTTCTCAGCACCTGTTTTCTGTTTCAGTTACTTTGTGCTTATGTTCCTGTTAGCCAAGTACTCACACACATAAAATTAAAAGTAATAACAATGCCCAGTGTAAATTTGCAGTGATCTTTCCAGCCCCATGGACTCTCTTCCCCGACTCCATTTCCCTTCTTTCCCATAACAATTTTTCTCACCATGTGACTTTCTGTTGATTTGGCTATTTGTTTAGTCTCTCCACTACATGACAGATTCAAGGAAGGCAACTATTTTATTTTGTACTTTCTACATGATGTATTTTCCTATACTTAGAAACAGTGCCTGGCACAGAGTAAAAACACTATAAATATTTATTGAATAAATAAACAAATGAAAAATAATGATAACTGAACTTTGGAAAAAAGAACCTGAACAGAAAATTGGGGGGAAGTGAACTTTGCAGATACAATATTTAAACCAATAAATAGTTTTCCTACAAAGCCCAGTAGTGTATACTTTCAGAATTAGTATTTTAGTGCAGAAGAGGCATTTGAAACATATTTTCTGAAACTGGCTTTTTAGGTGATTTGTTAATTTTCAGATTCAGAAGTATCTGCTGTTCACATCCGACTATCAAGTTCTGTTTTATCTCTTACCTTTAACTGCCATAATAATTTTCATTACTGAAAATCTATGATGTTCTCATTATGTATTTTTAATTATTAGCCCTTGTTGAAGTATAAGATTATTTATTCTCACAAAGCACATGATCATTTTCCTGTCAGTGGCAATGAGTATCAAGCAGTGATTGAGGTCATAGAAAGGGGCAGATGGAAAAGCCTGTTTTGTTTGTTTCATTTGAGAGAGTACCTCACTATGTAATCCTAGTGTTTCTACAACTCATTAAGTAGACCATGCTGACCTAGAACTCACAGAGATCTCCCTGCTTCTGACTCTTAATTGCTAGGATTACGGGAAGATGTCACCACACTCAGTTCAAAAATCCTGTTTAAAATATCTTCTGATACTAAAAAAAATTATCTTTGTTCTACTAAAGCACCAAAATCAGCAATGGAGAGAGGACTCATCAGTTTAGAGCACTTGCTGTTCTTCCAGAGAACCAGAATTTGGTTTACTGTACCCACATGGTGGCAAACAACCATCCGTAACTCTAGTTCTAGAATATTTAAAAGTTTTCTGGCCTCCACGGGCACTGCATGCTGTGCTGCACTTACAGAGATACAAACCAAGCACTCAAAAATTAAAATTTAAAATAGTAAGTGAATATTTTAAAAAATTATATAAAAAACAAAGTATCAAAATCTATGATAGTTTTATATTTTTATCAATAAGTTGCAAAATTTGTAGCAAGAAATATATGATGTATCTATTCCATACATGGTTTATAAATGGATCTGAGACACGTATTTTCTTGAGTGTGTACGCATCAATTCTATAACAGTCATGCTATAAGAAGCAGGATTCCTTTAAAGACACAAACCCTAGGGCAGTCTCCTGATTATATGATAAGTGAAAAAGAGAAAACAGTGTCTAGAGTTAGAACCCTAAATCCATATCCACACATTGTCCTCTGCTAATTTTAAACATTTCAGAAGTCACTGGACATTATGTGTCTCAGTTGGTAATCTTAAAATATGTCTACCTCTATAATAGGCTTATTTTCTGAGTTGTGAGCTAATATGTATAGAGAGAAACATTATTAAGTGATCAGATTTCAACTCTTTCATGGGTTTCAACATCCCTGACACCTCCAACATTGCCATTATCCTCGTAATTTGCTGAATGGATTTGCATTTTGATGTATGCGTTGCTTTTTATAGATCTGCAAATTTTACTTTCCTGGTGAGTGCTCTTCAAATTTTTAACAATACTTTTTAGAAGACCTAGTCTGAATCAGCAAGCTGAGGACATTTCCTCCTATGTGCAAAGCCCTTTCTGTGGATGTGTGTGTGTGTGTGTGTGTGTGTGTGTGTGTGTGACTGTGTGTGTCTTTGTGTCCATGTGTATATATCTGTGTGTCTGTGTGTATTCATGTGTGTGTCTGTGTGTCTGTGTTCATGCATGTACACATGTCTAGCCTGGTCCATGTTCAGATCTGTAGCTGAGAGTGACATTATCTCTATGGTAAAAGCTGTTAGGCTTTTACTGTTCCTGCGGTTGCCATCCATTTTTTTGTCACTCTGTAATATGACATTAGTGCAGTTCAGTGAAATGATGAAGTTGGAACCCATTGTTCCCAAAATTTTTGAAAATTATATAAAATTGTGTTTCTATGAAAGGGGATTTCATTTTCACATGGAGTTTCTCGAAACATGCAGCCATTCTTGGGTCCATAGTTTTTATAAGAAGCACCCAGTTTCTGGTCCCGAATTCATCATCTTTCTAAGGAGGCTTGGGAAATCATGGCTTTTTCTAATAGCAACTGAGACAATTTTAGTAATGTATTTATTTCTCTCACATTCTTATTCTCATTGAACCTTCTACCAAGCATGCAATATTAAAATATAAGGAAATAGAGCCTTTATAGAATGGAGTGCCTTCACTCCGTTTTTAATGTCTTTGTTTTGTTGGGTTGTGTGTTTGAGACAGAATCCCTCATAGCCTAGACTTTCCTGAAACTCACTGTGTAGCTGAGGATAGTCTTCAATTACTGCTTCTCCTGCTTCTATTTTCCAAGTGATGCAGCTTAAACCACTGTGCATGCCTGACTTAAAATGTAGAAACTTCAATTCCTGTGGTGACTCACATATTATACAGTGAGATCTCTGAGATCATGAAGATATGTTTAAGAAACAGTAGCTCATTTCTTATTTGGCAGGAATATGATTATGTCTGTAAGGCATAGTAATGCAGTGGAATTTATTAATGGAACAGAGAAGGAGAACAGCGTGGGAATGAAGAGAAAAAGAAGAAGAAAAAATGGAAATTTACATGGGGGTTAAGGCAAGGAGAGCCACTGCTCAGCATGCCTGACGTGCGGAGGGACTCGTTAGACATTTCCTTTACCCTTTAGTCCTAAGTTCTAACAAAGAAAAACAGACCCATGGTTGTACTACATAACATAGTAAAAACATTATTTTTAAATTTGGAATAAGAAAAGACTTTCAAACTATGACACAAAAGATGATGATGATGGTGATGATGATGGAGGAGGACAAAGAGGAGGAGAAGAATGAGGAAAAGGACAGGAGGAAGAAGAAAACCCAAGCAAACTGTGGAGAATATCAAGCAAAATAAACTGCAGTAAAGAATGCAGGAAATCAAGTCGGAAAAACTATTAAAAGACAAAGATCAGTTTGGGAAGACAATAACTAAAAGTTATGAAAGACACTGTTTCTGGAGAGTTATATTTTTTACAAACAAATCAGAAAATGACTTCACCAACTAATTCACCCCCGCTCCCCAGTCAACCAAAAATTAGACATAGGCCCTGGGGGAGACAATTATACAGAAGACATCACACATACAGCAAACAGCCAGACACTTGTTCCAGTTCATCAGAGAATAAAAAGTTCAAGGGAGGATAGCAATGGAATATTATTTTAGTATTATATTTGGAAAAATAAAAATGTTAATGTCCATTTTGGCTGAGCTCCTTTGGAAAATGGACCAATACTGTTCATGGAGATGTTAATTTTGAAAAGTTCAGCAAGAAAATGAGTAAGCAGAATGAACTTTTGTCACAGTGATTTATCTTTGTCTTCTAGAGTTCTGCCACAGATATATTTGGATAATAACAGCTTGCTCAGTATTTATATACACAAATACACATATGTATGTATATACACTTATACACATAGACTTATATGTGCATACCTCTCCACGTATACATAGGCATACAAAAATGAAAACTACCCAAAGAAGATTGATAATGGATAAAGATGTTTGGGCTTTTATAAGAAAATAGGAAAATTTAATTTGGTCATGAAGCTATGTTTTAAAGACATAGAGATATGTAACGATATAGCAAAATGCTAAAATTCGGTCACACAGAATGTCATATGGCCTCGTATTTGTACACATGTACTGTGCATAAATATTCAGACAAGCAAACAATCCTGAAAAGCAACAAGATAGTGACTTAGTGACTTGAATATTAGTTTTAAAATCTTTTGTTTCTTAAAGAGTATATTAGTCAGAATTCTCTAAAAGTACAGAAGTGGTTTTATATATACATATATATATATATATTTAAAAAGGATATATATATATGTATATTTAAAAAGGATATATATATATATATATATAGGATTTATTAGACTGGCTGACAGAATATGGTCCAGGTATTCCAACAATGACTTCTTCAGGCGGAGAATCTGAGAATCTTCTAGGCTAGATCTTATCAGCAGGACCAGTCTGGTGCTGAAGGACTAGAGAATTTCTACGGAACTTCTGGTCCTCTCAGTCTAGTTGGAAACTGGAAGTTGGTGGTGTTTATATGAGAGAACTAATGCCTCAGCCACAGAATAGAAGGACTTGCCAGGAGTGAAGGCAAGTGGTATAGAAACAGTTCCTGTCTTCCATTTACTTTTATCCCCACTGCCGCCAGAAAGTGTGGCCCATATTTTAGGGTCTTCTGACTTCCAGTAATCTAATCAGGAAGGTCTCTCACAGGAATGCCCAGTGGCTTGCCTTTTAGTTGATTCCAGATCCAGTCAATTTGGCAGCCAAGATCAGCCATCACAAAAAGTGTTTTGTAAATGCACACAACAAGCAGTATAGATCAAAACAGAGAAAAATAAAGCCACGAAACTATTTTAGTTTAAGCATAGTAGTGTAGACCAAGATGGTGTAAATATACTTAAGGATGGGACTCTAATCCACTCCAATTTACCAATCTTTAAAATGTTTCAGTAATCGAAAATATATACTTACCTACTGACTATGTAAAAATGCACATGTTGATAGAGCCTTGTATATAAAGAAATTCTAGTTTTCTGTCTTTTAATAGAGTCTATTTGTACTCCATTCTCAGTGAATAAAATATTCTCTACTAAAAGTTAGAAATACCACTCCCTTTTAGCTGACTTAGTATCTTGAAGTTTAGATATACATTAGAAAGCTTTGCTGATGCTAAATAACATAATTTTAGAATAGATTTAGCGAGCAGCTTTTTAGTCAGGTCCCGTTACGTAGAGTAGAAACTTACCAGCTCCAAACTATTGCTGATTTTTGTAGTAAGAATGATTAAAAGCAAAAGAAGAGTCAAGACTAACTCAAAGCAATCTCTCCCCTTGCCATCCAGTGAGCCCATGTGGTTGGTCTGAGCCAGGGTCCAACAATTGTTTGAGCAAAGGAGGGACTTCTCCACAGTTGTCCAGATGAAGTGAGGCTGATAACTTCTGTGGGGGTGGCCTGTATTTCCTATGGAATATTCACCAGAGTGTGGCCTTTACTTAGAGGATCCCGGTGGGGTCATTTCCCACTGTGCTGTGATGAAGACATTTCCAAGGTAAACACAAGGTTATACTGAGGAGGAAGGCAGCTGTAACAAAACCAAACCATTCCTTTTAATAAAATGACAGTGAAGTAGGTGGTATTTTTATGTGTGTGTGTGTGTGTGTGTGTGTGTGTGTGTGTGTGTGGTGAAATTTTCCCTTCCTTTTTGTTTTTGCTTTGAATGTGTGTGATTTGTAACCTTAGTCCATAAAATTAAAAAAAAAAATTGTAAACATATGTTTATTCTGGCACACCCCTCCCCACCTGTGGAATCCTGTGCTTGAGAACCATGATTAAAATCGCTGTCATTATTTTACATTTTGAGACTATTTCCATTTCCGTGGCTTTTTTTGTGCTGTGCCCACACATAGGCCGCATGTGAAGGGTGTCTGTATTTCTGAAAGGTTGCTCTGACTAGCCTGGAGTGTTACTACTGAGAACTTAGCTAACTGAAGATTTAGCTTTATTTCCCTTTTATGTTCATCTATAGACACAACTTCATCCCTACCCTATCACAGTCCTAAGTTAAGACTCCCATGTCAGATGAAGCCTCTTCAGTGAAGGATCTCATTTCCCATTCCCGAATGGGATTTTACTTGAGAAACTCTTGTCTGCTGCTAAGTGCCTTTCAGATCCAGATGTCTGCCTCTCCAAATTCACATCCAGAAGACAGGGAGAATTATGTTTTGTTTATTTAATTTTCTTGTGTGTTCTAGCCAAATAGGTTGAGCAAAGACAACCGTTGGTACACTGCTGCAGGTGATTATTTTAACCCTGGGCCTTCATGCAGGTACATATTTGCAAAGGGATGTTTTAAGTATTTTGAATCTCAGAGAGCAACTGCCATATTTTAACTGGTAAATGCAGGTTTTTTTTCCATATATATTGGAGATTGATTTCAAGGCAATTATAGATACAAAAATATGCAAAAGTACCTATCTCTTATCTAAAATGGCATATTCAATATTGTCTACATCCATCCTCCATATACTTAAAATAATTAGTAAAAAGTTAGTAACATGTAATATACCATAAAGTCATTTGATCACAGATTCTGGGAAATTATGAAAAGAGAAAAAAACATCTCAATAAGGATAAAATTAAACAAACAAACAAAAAAAAACAATGGTTGATTGAATCTGCCATTGTAGGACCTAGAGATACAGAGAGCAGATTGTGCCCATATAAAATAACTTTCTGGGAGTGTAAGAGGAAGGCTGTTACCCAGATTCTACATATGGGTACAGGGCTTTTAACTGAGGTGTAATAGAGAAAGAGGCTGATTTTAGATTATAACAGTCCTTGTGATGTTTGATTAGAGAAGTTTTCATCCTATGGCCAGTATTGTGATAATCATAAAGAGTAAAACATGCTGTCTGTTTTAGCAACTAAACATTGGCTATTTGAGAACTGTTTGAACCACCTGGATCATGTGTCAAGCTTAACACCCTAGAGACACTCAGCTTCTCTTTCATTTTATTCCTTTTAATCTTGACTTTTATGTTTGTTTGTTCGTTCATTTTTGAAACATCATCTTTTTGGAACCCCACCTGGCCTATAACTGACTATGTAGAGCAGATTGGCTCTGATCTCACAAAGACCCACCCATCTCCTGGTAAATTGTAGGAAATTGTTTGTGGATTTGAGATTAATAGCATTGTGAAAGAAAATTCATTCTGGTGGGAATTGGCTAGTTATTTTGTAGTGTTTCATGTACTCTTCTATAATACTTTGATGTACTTTTGGAGCTGGTAAAGTAAAGCTGTATCTTGAAAGTCTTGTCTCTTCTGATCTTCTGAATCCTCTCTACTACTTATAATATCGAAGGTTTGGAAGAGCATGTACCAGAACCTCTAATAGAGAATCCCTGATCCCGCTGAAACTTGGTTGCCTACAGTCCAGTTGGAGGACTGTGATGTTTACTTAGGAGTCTATGTGGATAGTAATGGATATTAAAATGCTTCCTGTAATCTAGAGGATGGACAGTTCATAGGTGCTGTACACAGCCAAACCTTTAGATGGCTCTTTACCAAGACAATGTTATTCTGTATTTCCTTTCCTTTCCTTTAGTCAGTAGACTTTTCTCTTCAGATATGATTATACATAGTTTAGTGTATTACTAACTGAGGAGAGATAATTAAGAGTAATTTTGAGTTTCATTGAACATGGCAGAAGTTTTCAGGGTCTGTGTGGTTATTCAACAGGACTGGATCTGCAGGCAGACAGCCATGTCTTAGAACCTGCAGTACCACTGACCTTAGTACAGCCTGCACTTGGGTGGGTATCTTCTAGCATGGAAACTGGGAGATAATTGGTAATGATCACCAGAGCTAAATGCTGTCAAGGTACCCTGCTTTTACTGAAACTGAACAGTGGCTGGTGAAACCATACTGACTGGCTGTGTGAACCCCAGCTGCTTGAATTTTGCTGAAACATCTAACCAGCAGTACGTGTGATGCTGCAGCTGTCTAGTCTGGTAAGCATTGACTCTTGATAGAAATGAATGATGTGGGAAGACCCAAGGTCTAATGAAAACACCAAAGGGAAGTGAAATGTTTCTATCCAAAACAGGTATCAAATATTGCTCTGACCAAGATACAGGTAGTCACACCAGCCCACTTTGGGAGGCATTTCCCAATACTGTGGTCACAATGCCAGCTTTCTTTAACAACTCTCAGTGTCAGGCAACCAAAGATGCTTGAACCATCAGCTAAGAATTATCAGGGAATGAACTTCTGGTGTTACCTCTTATGGCACAGACAAAAACGTGATTTTAGAATAAATGTGTCGAGGTTTTACTAAGATGTACTGCTTTTGATGTTTTGGTGCTAACGGTTGAGGGTGGAATGCTACGTCAAATCTACACCGGGGGAAGGCCAACAGAGAAGACTGACCATGGCTGACTACTTTGTTGCTGGCTTCAGTCTCCAGCATAGAATGAGAAGATGAAAACTGGACAGTGTCTTCCTGTTTCTTGTGACTGAGGTAAGCACACTCTCTCCTGCATCCCTCAGGCCAGTGTTGAGACTGAGCCTCTTTGTGAAAAGATCAACTTTGGTGTTTCCATATCCTGTGCTTGATTTGAAGCATTGGATCTTGACCTGCTCTGTGACATTTTGGAACGTGTAATGCAAGGTTTTGAAGTGCCAGATGAAACAAATGCCTCAATAGGAGCTTCCCTCCAACTTCAAAAGATTCAGAAGATTCTGTACGTGTTCTTCAGTGGACAAGAACTGAATTAGAGCATCAGCCCTGATGAAACTGCTGCTTCTGGTGCAGCTGTCCAGACATCGGTGTTCTCTGGTGACCAGTCTGAAATTGTTCAAGATTTTATGCTGTTGGATGCCTTTCCTCTTTCCCTTGGTATTGAAACTGCTGGCAGAATCAAGACAGTCCGCATCAAGGGTCATTTCCATCAAACATTCCTAAGCCTTTCCTACCTGCTCTGACTATTGGTTCAGTTGTTGAAATTGGGGATCATATAGACTGAAAGCTACCACAAGACCAAGATCAGGTAAATGACCACGCCCCAAACTTTCAACTGAAAGTATACCAGTGCTGTCTTCAATCTCTCTACCCTAGGTAAAATACAGAAAAAGAGAACAAGATTATCACCACAAATAACCAGGGCTTTTGAGTAAGGAGAATATTGAACATATGTCCAGGCAGTGAGAAGGGCGAGACTGAAGGTGAGTTAACAGGTGTCATCCCCGAGTGCGCTAGAGTCCACGCATTCCACATAGAAACATTGGATGAACACAGGAAGCCTCAAAGACAAGAACAATGATCCTCAACCAGTGTCCTGAAATCATCAGTTGAATAGGCAAGTGTCAGACTGCGAAGCAGGAGAAACGTGAACCCCAGCTCCCAGAGCTGGAGAATGTCTGCAGCCCATCCTCACCAAGCTGTTGGGTACAGGATGCATACCTGGAAAAAAAGACTGCTGGTTTGGCTTGTGGAAGCACCTCTCTTTGGTGACGCTTGCTTTCGGTGAACCACTGAAGAAGTTGATAAAACCCACTCAGGCCACTGAAGAACACAGATTCAGCAACTGAATTGCAGTTTTTAAATTGAGTAATGAGAAGAAATTATTGGGTGTTCTTGAAGACTTGGTTTCATTGGAAAATGAAATGATATTTCTCTCTATATATATGAGAAATGATATTTCTCTCTGTATTATACATGTGAAACGAAGTCTCTTACATAAATTTTCATTACTAACACAAAAGGAAAAGAGAGAAATTATGTTTTTACACACAGATAATCTAAGGTAGGAAATATGCAGAGGCTCTCGATTCAGAACTGAAATAAAAAACATAACAATAATAACAGTGATAACTAGGGTGAAATACTGAAGAGGGAAGTAAATCTGATAAAGACGAACAGGATATACCTGGATCAGATCCCTAAACTTTGTAGACTGCCTTTTAGCAGGAACCATCCTAAATATATGTTTTAAATGATTTGTTTTTATAATTTTCTTTGTGTGTGTGGTGTGTGTGTGTGTATGTGTGTGTGTGAGTGTCTGTGTGTATCTTTGTGTCTGTGTGAGTGAATGCCATGTGTGTGCAGGTGCCTGCAGAGGGCAGAAGGGGTTGTTGGATCCCCTGGGGCAAGAATTACAAGGAGTTATTAGCTTCCTATTGTGGGTACTGAGAACTGAACTCTTCCTCTAGAAGAGCAGCAGATACTCTTAAGCACTGACCTGTCTCACAAGTGCCTTGAATGCTATTTATTACATTATGGTATCTGAATCTATACCATAAGACATGATCACTCAATGCATAGATTCAGGTGTTAGAACACCACAAATTTTCTTTAAGAAGTCATGCTGTGATTAAGATAGACATATAAGCTTCTCAGTTTATAAACAAACATGCATGTTCATTGTTTTAGGTATCTGCGATCTATGAATAATGGTATTTTTTCCCAAAATTTATGTTATCCCTTTTACCTGCTCACTAAAAAGAATCAAATGTATCCAGTATGGAGTAAAATTATATATATATATATTTTTTTTTCCTTTAGGGAAAGAGCTCTTTTCCAGTAGGGGCCTAGAAATGTGGATATTTCTGATCCTTACATATATAATGTGCTTCTTTAAGCACATATAAGCAAATCTAATTTATAAATTAAGAATGAAAAGATATTAACAATAATAAATTATAATAATTCAGTGTAAAAATTGTTAGTATCAGAGAAATAAAGACAAAATTCCATAAAATAAAAGAAAATTTCCAAAATCGTGATCAATTATAATCTCATCCATATCATATATGACCATCTGGAACTATTTTCCAATGACCCATGAACACCTTACATGAACAAATCTCAAGATAATAAACTTAAATTGTAAAACTGACTACCCTACTGAAAGATGTCTGCTTGTCAACACTCAGATATGAACCCCTCAGTGATAATTCCAAGTGACTTCTGTCAATGGCTGTGCAAGGACTTCTGCCACTTTTCTGTCACAAAGTCTTTATGGGACTTTGCCAATTGTGTTTTTACAGTGTATTCAACAAGTTCTGTCTTCTCACGTCCTTTGTAAATTCTTTCTCATGATCCCATTTCCACACACCATTTCACATGTCAAATACTCTTTTGATTTGGAGCAATTTTTTAAGTGAAGCAAGAATGACTAGAATACAAGCAAAGTGAAAGTGTCCACATTTACTCCGGTAACCAGGAGAAGTAGGTGATGGGCAGGGCGTCTCTGGACAAACAGATATTCTGAGCCAGGTGGCGCCAAACCATGTGAAAGTTTGTAAAGCAACTGAGAATGACTACTTTCAAGCTTAGGAACTGGTAATTTTCACAACTGTCATTTTAATAGCTTCAGATTGTGTTTGATTAGGTGTAATAGAAAACACTTTTTGTTTTTGTTCCATTACATTTTGATATGGTTTTAAGTATGATTTCATATCTGATAGGGGCAACTAATACCTTAGCCAAAAAAAAAAAAAAAAAAAAAAAAAACTGCCTTAACTATTTTCTCATGTTTTTCTTATTGAACTTTAGACACAACCTAAATTACCAGGAGGAAAATAAAACTGAAATTCTTTCTAATGAGGATTCCATAAAATGTATAATTTGGAAAGGGTTGAGATATTTCATGTAGTAATATTTCCTACTCAGAAAGCTCATCTTATGCCCTTCAGCAAACCTTTATATTCCCCATCAACTTCTCACATTCCTTGTCAATTCTATATTTCTATCATGTGAGAGATGAATTCCTTCTCTGTTTCCCAATGAAACACAATGAAAATATTATGACAAAACAGGCCTGGCAAAATTACTCTGATTGGGGGTAATTATCACTGATTTAGAGCCAGAAGAACCTAGAAGAAAAGATGTTACATTTGAAAACAGAGAAATAAAATTATGCTTGTTTGAGCATTATACTATGGTACACCTAGATTAGAAATTTAAGGGAATTAACTGAAAATTTATAAATAAAATGTGAGGTTAAGAATGTGGCCACAGAAAAATGTGGTGATGCAGCCTTTATTCCCAGCACTGGGGAGGCAGAGGAGGGCAGATCTCTGTGAATTTAAGGTCAGTCTGGCCTACATATCAAGTTTCAAGCCAGCTAAGGCTACATAGTAAGACCCTGTCTCCAAAAATAAAATAAAAAAGTGTGTCTACACTACATAGTATTATACCCCCTGTACCCCAGCTCTCTGAAGGCTATAAGGCAACATCACTTGTTCAAGGCCAAGTATGAACAATAGATAGCAAGAATTTGTTGCATGCTGGGAACTTAGCTGTTGTAAAGCACTTGCCTGGCCCTACAAGGCCCAAGGTTGAATACTCAGTGACATAAGGAAAACAACAGAAAGGAAGGGCAGAAAGGAGGGGAAGGTGGGGAGAGAAAGAAGGGAAGTTCGACTGGGATTGGTAGCACAAGCCTGAAATCCTAGCACTTGGGAGAAAAAGGCAAGAGGGTCTGCAACTCCAGACCAACCTCACCTACATGAGAGCCTCTCTCTCTCAAAAAAAAAAAAAAGGACCAGTGAGATAGTTCAACAAGCAAACACACTTAATGCCAAGCTTGAAGATCCAAGGCCAATTCCTGGGACCAATATGGTAAAAAGAGAGAACTGACTTCCACAAGTTGTCCCCTGAATTCCACACAATTACAGGTTCACAACTCACACACACACACACACACACACACACACACACACACACACACAAATAAATAAGCTTCTAATTAAAAAAAAAGTATTTGTTGCAATAACACATAACTGGTTAAAAGATCTATAAATAAAATTCTAAAGCCAAGAGTGGTGGCACACACCTGGAATCCCAGCACTCAGGAGGATAGGAAATTGCCTCAAGTCCAAAGCCAGCATGACCTACGTACGGAATACTAGGCAAGCCAGGACAACATCACAAGATAAACAGATTAAACAGAGAGATGATACAGATAGATGATAGATAGATAGATGGATAGATGATAGATAAACAAATAAAAAGAAAAGGGGAAGAAGGAAGAAGAGAAATAGGAGGAGGAGAGGGAGGAGCAAGCCATCAGCCTTCAGGGTCTTTTTTTTCCTTAATAACTCTTTGTTCACTCTGATGAGAGAGAGAGAGAGAGAGAGAGAGAGAGAGAGAGAGAGAGAGAGAAGTAGTACAAGGTTATAAGGCCTGGGGTGGCTGTTCAGTGGTAAAGCAGATGCTTAGCCAGCGTGAAGCCCTGAGTTCTATCCCTACCTAGCACCCTGCAGCGGCGGGGGGGGGGCGCGAGAAGCATGCTTTAAGTTCTTGGAAATTCCGAGAAGAAAGAAAGATGAGGTCTAAAAGCACCAGCCTGGGAAGATCTGCTTAGAGCCATGGGAATAACAGTGGTGAGAAGAGGCGTCCTTGCCTAGTTCTGAGATTAATGGACACACTGCTAGGAATGTTTTCATTCTGAAATGTCTGTTGTTAGTTACTAAAAACTACTCTTCACTGTTACTTGTTACCTCTCTGCTCCTTGTTTACTGAAAGTTTTCATTTGAAAACAGATGTTGAATATCATTAGTTGACATTTGACATCTGTTCTTGATGACCTCATAACTCCTCTAACTATTTGAGACAGAGTGTCATCTCACTATAGCTCAGGCTAGCCTAGGACTGGATGCCTCTACTGCTAGAGTGCTGGGATTATAGGTATGGGGCACGATACCCATTCTTCTCACTTAACCATTTAATATAATGAATTAACTTTAAAATTTCTCCTAATATTAAACCACCTTTAGTTTTCTGAAATGAACTCTGCTTTGTGACAATTTTATTGTCAGTATACTGATCTAGGGAAGATCTAGGGAAGATCTCTAGGGCTGCTATTGGGTACTGCAAACTTCTGACTCTCTATTCAGGGATAAAACTGGTCTCTACTTTCCTTCCTTCATGCCGTCTTTGTGACCACATGACCTGCTCTTACAAATGAGCCAGAAGCTTTCTATCTTTTCCTATAGGCTGTCCTTACTCTTTTCATTTTTTCAGTCTCATGGAGTTTTGGTTAGCTTCAAATTTGCTATGTAGCTGAGGAAGACCATCCTTCTTCTTACCTCCCAAGTACTGAGATAACGTGTATTTATCCAATCATGTCCAGATTTTTCCTAACTTTTAAAGAACATAAGATGCGGGGACCCTTTGGATGCTGATGGCTCCCTCAGGATACCGCCGCTGAGAAGTCGTGCCCCACGATAAGAATTATCTGTTCCTTGAGGATTTGATCAGAGCCATGAAACCAAGAGGGCCTTGTCCCCTTTCGGAGAGAGATGGTTAATTATCTTTCTTAGTGCCCCGCCTCATCTTCTCCCCAACCACAACAAGAACCAGAAGTTGTGGCCATTTCATAGAAATAAGGCCACAGGAGATGTCATGGACAGCATGTCTTAGGGGATACTAGGATGAGTGATGTGGAGCTTTAAGATGTGGAGGGCTCTCACAGGTTGTTAGATCTGGGGGAGCATAACTGTCATTCATGTACGCATTGGTGGGCATAGCCACCTTTAGGTAGACAATAGTCACATGTGTTCTTTAGGGCTGCCACAGCACCCTCCTGCATGATGTCCTCCAGTCCCATACTGTTGACCTCCAGGATCTTGTCCCCAATCTGCAACGCTCCAGCCGTGGGCAGCACCTCCCTCAATGATCTTCCTACATAGATCCTGTCATCACCAGGGATGTGCTGGTTTCTTACACCCGCTGCGATGCTGCAGCCAGAACTTTAGGCCCCTGACTAAGCTTGATCTCTATGACCTTCTCAGTTGGGGATGCCCCCCCACGCGCCCACAGTATAGTGGCAAACAATGGAACCTGCCTCTGTGAAGGCCTCCACCAACCGGTGATGCCGGTTGCATCACCTGCACATTCACTTCATTTACAAACAGGATGCTGTCTTAAAAGGACCCTGAGGCTGTGATCCTGGGCTGTGGTTCCACCAGGAACGATCTTAGTGATAAAGGGCTGGGTCATCACCAATGCGTGGCTTGTCCGTGCCTCCAGCAATGCTGAAGCCCAGAGCTCCCCTTTCCAGTGTGAGGTCCTCCTTTCCATCTGCCCGGTTCATCAGCAACTCATCCTTGGGCGTCTAGGGCGTCCGTATTGACGATCACAGGGGAGAACTGGCCTGGTTCGGGAGGTGGCCCGGGCGGTGCTCCAGAGGGGTGCTCCAGAGGGGTCCTGTCTTCATCTTGGTAGCGGTCTTTCTGGGGTTCGGTACTGCAGTGGTGGCACAGGTCAGCCCGTGAGAAATAATGAAAATTTAATATTCTCATATACTTTTAGAAGAAAATATGTTAATATATTTATTTCAGGTTATTCATTAGTCAACTCAGACAGTATACAAATTTCTATCCTTTTAAAAAACAAAACTAAAAGCACTAAGAAAAAATGTACATAGAAATAGTGGCCAATTAGCTGTTTTTTAATTGTGCTGATTTTGATAGGGCACTGTTTATATAGTTTTTCATAATTTGAAATTTTAAAATGCTTGCTGGAATTGTTTTTTAATAATATTCCATGCATCCTTCAAGTCTAAATGTATCTTTATATTTTCTGTGCAGGGATTATTTTAAGCTTCTTCTGAGCAGGTGCTGATATGGTGGTGAATGACTGTGCAGTAGCATGACTGAGTGCTGCTGATTATGTTTTATGTGATTCATGACCACCATTATGATCAAACACAGTTGTTCTGCGCTGCCGTGCAGTGACCAGTGAATGTGTGCTGATAAAACCAGGAAAGCTTATTTATAAACCAACAGGTCTCCAGTACCTTGGAGTTCTGTCTCTTCTTTGATTATCTTTTCTGTCCTTGGGCTCAGACTAAGGTAATACCTCCTGTATATTTGTACTCAATGTACTGTAAACTGTGGCATGAAATTCAGGTAACTAAATTTTTGTGAAAAGTCAATGTGAAGAAGCTCTGAATCACATCTTATAATGAGTGGGCATCTAGAATTCTTGTTTGAATTTCTCAGCCCTTCTCTATTTATCAAATCACTCGAAAATTTATATATTGTCTGCTTGAACAGCATCAAAAGGCAAGAGTCTATAAAAATCCCATAATGATAACCTCTGGAATCAAAAGGCAATTTAAAATAATTTAAACCCTTGCAACGCTAAATGTTAAAAAAATCCAGGCAGTTAGAAATGCCTTATTTATAGTTTGCTTTAATGGCTATTTCTGTTGAGTATTAAATAAGAGTTATTAATGTACAAAAATGTTATATAACTTCCAGTACAAATTTGGGATCTTTGCAAAGTAAATAGTATCCTGTACAAAGACCCTTATTATTTTCTTGGCCTGCTAGGATTTGTGTAGAACGTGGAAGTGACTTGACAGAGGAAAGCAAGACACATGAGTTAGCACCCAAGGAACCCTTTATGCTGATCTGATGGAAGAGACAGTTTTGAAGAAACATCTAGAAATCAATAACTTTATGAAAAAGGAATAAGTAAGAAAGTGGGAAGACCATTGCTAACAGCATCTGATGAGTGTTTTCCCATCATGGAACATCATCTTCTGAAAACAGATTGCATGATCCCTTTTCAGTTCCAGAATATAGATTCAGGTTGATACATAGAAGGAATGGAGAGAGGCATAAAGAACTATTTAATGACACCAATTGTCAAAACTAATAGAATTCCTTAGATGGTAGTTCCTGCCTGCTATTGAAAGATAGAAGAAAGAAACCAAGGGCCAGAGGGCTACAGTGTAAGTGCAACCTCATAGGCTAGCTATATCTCCTGAGGTCATCAAGGTCATGAGACTGACTGGCCTCACTTGGTTGGGAAGATAAATGTGCTTGCCCCAGAAGAGCTAATTAGGCCTTTAGTAATTGGCTGACTCTAACTAAATTCACCATGATGTATGAGACAATACAGATATAGTAAACAATGCAATATAATATATTTGATATAGTATATATAACACAATTATTATATGTCTTAAAAATCAGGAAACTTACTTCTAGGGATATATGCTTTTTTCATGATAAACTATTTTGGGTGACAACTTATAATAGTTCCTCAACTGTTTATCATACAAGATTCTTTTTAAAAAACACTTCTACTAATTTTGAAACAGCATTTCATACATTAATATTATAGAAAAATAGAAGCATTATAGAAATTCTCTTATATAGCCACAGTATGATCATCACACTGAATATACAACAGTCTTCCTCAAATATTTTCTGATAACTTGTACATACCCAGTTTCTGCAGTTAGGTTCACAAATGAAATGTCACCATTTGTGATGAAGAGGAACATTATTTGAGTATTTAAAAGAATCCTTTCCATTTAGAGGAGGCATGTACTTGTGCTTTGTGGATCTTATTTCCATGGTTGGGACATGAGGATATTTGTAATATTACCTTCACAGTAGTACTGTTTAAATGGGATAATTTTGCCAAAAGTGCTTAAAAAAGTGATATGTAGGAAGAATGAAACCTGTTACTTGATGGTACAGTTCATGAGCAAATAATCCTGGTGAATTAGTAGTTATAACAAAAGGAGACAGTGTGTTACTGTATACCAACTAACATTAACAGACTTGTTTCTATACATGAGGAAAACAATAGTTCACTACAGGTAATCTATTTATCAATTTGACTTAGAGGTCATACATAAAAAAATTAAATGAGATTCACTTAAATCATGTAATATTATTAAAAATTATTGCAGAAAAGTGGTGTTCTTAGTGAATTCTCAGGAATATGTATTAATTTAAAACTTAGAGTGTTTTAAATACCAGTGTCTAGACCTTTCTTATTCATTTGTTCTTACTTTTTGTATGTGTGTGTACACATATGTGTACATGTTTGTATGTATGCATGTTCATATGGAGATCAGAAGACCACCTCAGGGTTGTTTCTCAGGTGCTGTCCACTTTTCTTACTTTAATTTTTGATACATTGTCTCTGACCTGCCTGGAGCTCACTGATAAGATTAAGCTAACGGATCAGCAGGCCCCAGATGTCTGCCTTCACCAGCACTGAGAGTCCACATGCACATCACAGCCCTGGATGTGTTGTGTACTCATGTTCTGAGGAATGAATTCAAGTCTTCCTGTTACTGAGGTGAACAGTTTACTGACTGAGCTATCTCTCCAGCTTTAATCTCAAATTTTTGAATTGTTTGAGTTCTGACCAGCAGCACTTTGGATATTTCAAGGTCTCTCCAATTACCCTGTAATAATTCTGATATATTGAAAACACAGCAAAATTTCCAAAACACTTCTAGGCTTATTTTAAAACCCACATAAATGCCACAATTAAATTTGAAAAATTCTAAAGGCAGAGTCATGAATTATCCATTTACAACTACTTTTCAGCATTCGTATACACTGTTGATTTATTTAGAAAACTTATTTTCTTTGTTTTTTACATTTAATATATGTCTTTATTTTTATAATTTAACATTTTTAGTGTTTATCATTCATGAAGACTGTAATATATATATATATATATATATATATATATATAAAATTTCTACCGCTTTTTCTTCCCTATCCACCTCACTCCGTGCCCCCAACTCCCTCTCAAATTTTTGACTTATTTTACTTTAATTATTATGATTACACACAGTTACACAAACACACACACACACAACACACATGACCCCCATGTAAATAATATTAATACATTTTATCTGAATCTAAGTCTATAGTGTACCTCATGTGCACACCCATTTAATTCTACCCATTTGGAACAGGGTAACTGACTAGGGATCTTGTTCCTTGAGAAAACTGATTCTCCCTCTCTCAGCATCCCCTTATCTCTTTATCTAGGTGGGAGTGCGAAGGCACTCCCATCCACACTGGCCTGTCTGTCATTATGCGGGTCTTGTTTAGGCTGCCATACTGCTGAAATTTCCTGGGTGCGGCTTCCCTGTCAAGCTTAGAGCACCCGATCTAGCAGCAGGCTTCCTGGTTGTCTGGCTCTTGCACTGTGTCCTCCCCATTCTCTATGATGTTCCAGAGCCTTAATTATAGATGCTGTCCTGTAAATGTGTCAAATTGAGACTACCCCCCGCCCCGATGGTCATTTATTCTCTGCACTTTGAACAGTTTTGGATTTCTGTAACAATTTCCATCTTTTGCAAAAACTGAAAGCTTCTTTGATGATCAATGAGAGCTACACTTACCTGTGCTTTAATGTATGTATCTAGAATACAGTTAGAAACTATATTGGTTTAGAAAAATGGGAGTTGCAGATTCTCCTCTAGGATCTATAACCTCTCTAGTCATGAGTATTTGGGTAGATTCACACTTGGTCAAGTCTTAAGTCTAATTAGACTGCTTTTGCTTCCCACCAAGATAAAAGTTCCACCGTTGCACCATCGGGGGCACCTCATCAGGAGGGTAATCTGTGTGGTTTGTAGGCTCTACATCTGGATTTTACTATTGATCACCTCCCTCCCTTGACATCTAGCCTGGCACCATCTGATATCTTGAGAGTTTGTTCTCTTTTGTAGAGGAAAATATTTTTATTTTACATATATGTGTAAGTACCTGTATATAAATGTTCACCACATGCATGCCTGGGGCCCAGAGAGGTCACAAGAAGGAACTGAATCCCCTGGAACTAGAGTAACAGTTGTGAGTCACCATGTGGGAACTTAAACCAAACCCACAGCAAGCGCTCTTAGTCACTGAACTATTCCTCTGGCCCCTACTTTTCATTATCATTATTATTATTATTAATGTCATCATTAAGTATTTATGTGAGGTTTGTGTGTTAGTTAGCCTTCTGTTGCTGTAATAAAACACTCGCCAAAAATGACTTGGGAAGGAGCTCTTCCAAGTGACAGCCCATCGCTGAAGAAATTCAGGGAAGAAACTGCAGTCAGGACTAGAGTGGGAACCAAAGTAGAGACCATGGTGAATGCTGCTTAGGTTGCTCCCCTGCTTGCTCAGCATCCTTCCTTTTACACCCCAGGCTCTCCTGCTCAGGGATGGCACTGTCCACAGTGGGCTGAGTGCTCCTGTATGAATTAGCACCTACGGAAACACCTTGGAGACATGATTACAAGAAATTGCTCAACTCAGTTTCCCTTTTCCAAGGTGACTCTAGTTTGTGTCAAGTAGACCCAAACTAACCAGCACAGTGTTCATGAATGTGGGCAAGTACATGCCATGGGACAGGTGTGGAGGTCAGAGGGCACCTTTAGGGAGTCCAGTCTCTCCTTCCACCATGGGACGAGGGTATTAAGCTCAGGCTATCAAGCTTGTGTGCCCAGTGCTTTTACCTGCACACAGGCAATTCATTCATACATACAAAATAAAAATAAAAACCAAAAATATTTAAAAATAATTAACAGGCTCTATCTCAAGATATTTACTTGAAGTATCAAATAGCTTAGTTTCGCTGGGCATTACCTTTAGTTAAAGGAGGTGAGGTGAAATAAGATTTAGAAAACGGTAGAGACCAAAACTTACAGAGATCTTTGTGCAACCCCAATTCCACATCTAGACATATACTCAAAAGATGTACACCTGTATGCACCAAATCAGAGACAAAGGATATTCACTACTTATCTCAGCCCACGCTGTAATAATTATATAAGGATCATTTATAGAAAAAGTAATTGTTACATATTGTGCTGTGGAATAATATCTGCATAGGAAAAGAAGGTGAATATGAACACTTGCAACATTAACGTTTCCTGTTAAATATATGAATGAATGCTGAACATACAAAGGCTCATATAGCGATTCCCTATCTATGTGTCCATGGTTTAGAATCCAGACAGCGACTGTTTTCAGGAGATGTTTCTTAGATGGAGACAGTTGAAGGTTTACTTCGTGCTCCTGATTTGTTGGTTTTGACTTTGGAGCTAGGTACATGGATTTCCTCAGATCCTGGCATATTGCAATGTACAATTATGGTTTGAACTCCTTTATTTTTCAATTTTCTGCATGGTGATATTTGAGGAATTTATTTTATATTTGTTATGGTAGAGATGGGAATTTTTAGTGGAAGAATTTTGCAGTTCATCAGATTTAGAAAAACCGAATGAAACCTTGAAATGAGAGAGGAAATTCAAGCCAGAAATTAGATATTTAGGTATGAGAAAACATAGCTTGAGCTGGACACAATCCAACGAAAGATAGCACAGCCAGGATTTATCCCTACAGAGTTGAATAAAGGAAGAAAAGCAAGGGGTATTTCTCACACGATTTCTAGCCTGGGAGAAAAACCACAAGGTCATTGAGGAACATGCAATCAAGGGCATAATGTTTTGGCTCCTTTGGTTTTCCTCACTCTGTGACCAGGTGTTTCTGGGCAGGTGGAATTATTCAACACAGTACAGGAATAGGGATGGTCAGAGCTGAAGAGATTCCAGATGGGAAAACAGATTCAAGTAAGTTTGTGTATGTTGGCGAGCCCTTGAGTTTCACAGGGATAATTGCAAGCAAATGTCTCCAAGGAGCAAGTGGACAGCGTCACACACTGTGGACCATATTTACTCATGTTTACTGGCATCATGCTAGAACAAGAGTTCTTTACCAGATTTTATGGTTTGAACTTGACTATCAGTAGAATCTTTAGTAAAGTGCTCAGCCTTTTGGAATCACTTAATTTCCCAATACATCAATTGGGATAAGCACAATATTTACCTCATATGACTGCTGTGAAGATTGAATTTCAAATAACTAAATGTCCTAGTGAGGATTTTTAAGCGAATATTAGGTGAGTTTCTTGACACCATAATATTTGGTGTCAAGTTCCAAAATCAATGGATATATGATATAACATGGAAGTGATCCACAAAGCTGTTTGTATCAGAATTCTGTTTAATAGACATATAGGCATATAGCTACCACATTATATACATCAGAGATCCTATATAACCTTATTTGTCTAAAGATCCATACCTTGTTCTTTTCATATTTTCACTTAAAATTATTTGATAAAGACATTTTGTCTAGAATCTCTAATATCAAGTATTCCACTGAGTTTTATTTTGAAAATTTTCCGGTGAAATTGATGGATGGCATTTAATAAATTATTCATAGAACCATTTCAACTCTTCAGTGAAGGTGTCAGTTATTAGTTTAATGCTTCATTGTTGCTCTCCAGTGGAAAAAAGGACTAAAATTCTCTAGAACTTTTAATTTAACGAACCATTTCCCAACATTTGACCCTTATCTTGTCAGAGTTAAATGTCCATTGATTGCAATTCACCATGTGCATTGAGGTATTATTAAGAAAAGAGAGTGCAACCAATGAGCTTCCTGTCCACAAACAATGGCAGTCTACTTCAAAATGATAGTCAGCTGGATTCCCTGAATGGCATCAGAGAGCAGTAGTAATTATTGTGATTTTGTATGTGGGAAAGCTTAGACAAGAGGATTAGGGGCTTCCTATGGTCATATGGAGGAACCCATGCCATTCCCAGAATAGAATACACCAAACCAGATCGCCTCCTGAATAGGTTTCCTTTGTTATGACATTAGTGAATAACATATCTATAATATCCCATCATAGACTAACACTATCTGTTATAAAAAGATCACCTCTCTGATGTAGAATGAAAAATAGCCCCCAGTTGAACTCATCCACAGTTGTTATTATTAGAACATTTGAACAATTTTATGAGCAGAGAAAGAATAAAAATGATAATACTCAAGATGGAGAAACCTCTTTTCCATTTCTGACCTAGTTTAATGGCTTGATAGATTACAAATTTCCCAACATGATTGAATATTTCTTTGACTGCAGAAGTAGTGAGCTGTGTCTTCGTTCATGTGCTTTCCCTTAGGCCAGCAGTAGTAAAAGTTGCTCTCCTTTACGTTACATATAGGGCACATCGGGAGACAGAGACAGAAAGGGAAAGAGACAGAGAAACAGAGTAAAGGACAGAGACAGAGAGAGATCAACTGTTTTCTGTTGCTGAGAACTTGTATAGCTCATTACTTTAAAATCTAGCCACAGAGGCTAGTGAGATGGCTCAGCAGTCAAGAGCATGCACTGCTCTTGTAGAAGACCCGATTTCAGTTTCCAGTCCCAGGTCAGGTGGCTCACAAACAATCTGTAACTCTTCTTCAGGGGACCTGACACCTCTGCCTGTATGGGCACTGACATTCCTATGGCCCTACAGACAAACACATACACATAACCGAAAATAAATCTTAAAAAGTATAGCCCCATGCAGCTTAATCTTCTTCATCAAAGAAAACTAACTAGAAATGAGGAAATATGTAAGTGCAAGAAATATGAAATATTTTTATCAGGTTTCATTTATTAGGCAGTTAATACCTGCTAGGCTTATGTTAATGATTTAAAGAAAACTTCAAATCCAAAAGCCTTATAAAATTTATATCTGCTGTCTTAGAAGACAAGGATAAACAATTCTACTATTTTTACAGATGACCATATTATTATGTAGATCCTCAATTTGAGTTAAAATAACTAAACAATAAATTACAGACATTACAGATATCAATTCTTTAATTTTTATTATTTCCATTTACCTTTTTATTTTTTCCATATGTTTAAGCTTTTTGCTATCATATAGTATCAATACAGTAAGCTGTATTTCCATTATTTCAAACCTAGCATCCAAAATATTGCATGTTTTCTGAGATTTCTTCTTTCCCATCTGTAGGTGTCCTGTATACAAGCAACTAGAAATAAAAAGGTATTTTAGGCATCATATACTGTATAAGGATAATCTGATAAGAAAATATGACTGTGTGTTTTGTTATTTTCAAAACACATGCTTTGAGACCTGTGCACTTACCTGCTGATCAATCTAAGTGCATGAACAACTTCATGAATTGTTTGGTCTTCAAAGTATCAATTTTTTTTTTTTTACTTTTGAAAAAGATATAAGAGATTTCAGGTGCTGAGATTGTGAATATTGTGGTGTTAGAGTGTAGAGGCCTTTCTCTTAAACTCCTATTTCATACTGAAAATGGAAGATGCAATTTACATGCTGTGCAAATGTCACTCATCCATAGAGTGTTATCCTGCCAAAGCCGATGAAGTTTACTGTGCAGAGATAATAGCACTCTGAGACCTGACATGCTAATTAGGGAGGGTTGCCTTCTTAACTCCTGCATGGAACTCTTTTCCTCCTTTGACTCTGTATGTACAAATGGCACCTACATGTATTTACATGCACAAAGAATGCATATCACTTCATGAGTTTATGTGTGCTTACGTATTATATAAAACATACACTGTTATTGTTTATAATACATGTGCAGTTCTAATTTATATTAAGGATCTGTCTGCTTGTATTTTAAAATGTGCATACATAGACAAGTAGACAGACTATCATTTCAATTTGAATTCTGCTATACCTCCACTTAAAAATATACTTATTGTTATTAAAAGTATATGAAATATATATTACTCTAACACTAGTTTTTTAAATTTCTAAATGTTAATGTATTAGAATCTGCAACATACCAGATTATGCTATGTAGTACATTTAACATATGAGACACCAATGTCTACATTTTTCAAATCTCAAATGTGTAGCATCAGAGCAAATACCTAAAATTCTCTCTATATACTTCCATTTGAAGCAAAACTTTAAAATTTTTGATTGACGTTAGCTGCAGAGGTGTCTGTGGTCTAAATGAACATGTTTTAATAAATGGCCTGTACCAACCACTGCATAGAATACTTCCTATGTAGAGGAACAATTTTAAGTCAAATTATCATGTATTTTAGGCTAAGATGAGTCAGCTGCCTGAGGCAGAAAAGGAGAAGATTGCTGAGCAAGTTGCTGACTTCAAGAAAGTGAAGAGCAGGCTGGATGCCGAGATTGAGATATGGGATGACACGAGCAATGATATCATCGTTCTAGCCAAGAAGATGTGCATGATCATGATGGAGATGACAGACTTCACCAGGTAGGCCCTTTGGAAATGACTTGGGATGATAGTGAGGCTGCACATGAGGTTACATTCCTGAAACTTCAAATTCTTCAGAGCAGCAGATTGCACAGTCAAGAGGCAGAGGCAGCAGAATCGGATAGACCTACAAAATTATTGGTGTATAATTCCTGAGCGTGGGCAAACAGACATACACAGTTTCTAATAAAACTATCACATAATACCCTCTCATCATCACCTGCCAAAATCTGCCCAGGACATCATGTCAGCATGCTTCCTGTACTCAGACAGTGATACTGAAGGTATGGGGCCCTGGGGCTCTTGAATGCCTTTCTATAGCTGCCTAATTTTAGTTGTAGTGACTTGTAGTGTCTGGGATTTGTGGCCATGGTGTTCCTGAGATTGCAAATTGCTGTATGTGAAGCAATGGTGTCTTAATGGTAGTCCTGAAGGAAATGTACACTGTGTACTATTCCATAACTAGTTCAATTGTATACATATATTTTAGGACCTTGTGACAGCCCCTCTCCCTTTATCTACAAAATCACCTTTACACCAATTCTGAAAACTGGGGGTGTTCAATGCTATCACTGGTCAGAACAGAGGGGCTTAGGTCCACACCACCTAGTTCTGCTTGGGCCAGGCCACCCACAGTATCTCTGAAATTCTCTGCATTTGAGTGTGATGATGGTGGGTGTGTTTCAAAGCTTTACTAATGCCTATTATGTGAATGTTGAGCATCTGTAGGGAGATCCTCAGTCGTGCTGTAGTTAGGGGAGTCACAGGCTAAAGCAGTGACCCGAAACAGACAAATTACATGCAGGGAACCATTGCGTCACTAAACAGGCCACAAGAAAATATAACTTCATCATGGAATAATGGAATGCATGTAGACGTAACTTCAAATAATTTAAGTGAAGGTAATACACACACACACAAACACACACACACACGTATGTGGTTTTCAGGGGTGTTAAGATTTAGAAAGAGGTTTTCAGTTTTGCACATAGAGTAATAACTCATAAAGAAAAAATAAAGTGAATGTCCTAAACATTCTGTATGTCAATGGAATGTCCTAAACAATATTTTAATAAAAATAGACAATTTGGTATCATTTGTAACCAGGAGTAGTAAAGGTGTGTTTTCAAATTTTTTATAAAGAATACTTAGACTTTATTGAAAATGCTACGGGGGAAATGGAAAGATACGTGCAAATAACCCATTTAAGGCTTTATTAGTAAATAGTTGAAAAATGTTTAACATCAAAATAAGTGAAATAAACATACAATTGTCCAAAATATTTAAGATAGCCAAGGTAGAGAGTATGATGGAAAAAAATGAAATAGTGTATGTTTTAAATTTGAATTATGTACAAGCTGAAAACCATCCCAAGAGTTGACATTGGTATCTTCTATATCTTTATCTATATTTCACTTTGTGTAGAGTATCCTAACAGGGTAATTTGAAATAAGAATATTTTTTAGAACTCAAGCAATCTTATTGGTTGACCAATTTCTCATTTAATTTTCTTAATTAAATTTTTTTCCTTAGAAAATTTCACACATGTAGAGTACATGCTGGTTGCGATTACCTCTCATCCTCTTTTTTAACTCTGTGAATGTCCACACCTCCCCACAACTCTTTCTCCTATGTTAATGTCTATTTGTTTTTTTTTGTTTGTTTTTTTTTTTTTTTTTTGTAATCTGTGATTAAAAGGGCTGACTGTGGGACCATGGGTTTGGAGCTATCCATCAGAGCTTGAGATACATAGCCAAAAATAGTGATTCCTGGGGCTGGAGATATGACTCAATGGTGAGCAGCCTGGCTTCTCCTGCAAAGGACCCAGTTGAACTCCCAGAATCCATACTACAGCTAAAAACTGTCTGTGACTCCAGTTCCAGGGGCTCCAGCGCCCTCTTCTGACATCTGTGGGCACTGCACAACATGGGTAGACTTACATACAGGCAAGAAATACACTCATACATATAGAAAAAAATAATAAAACATTTTTTTTAAAAAAGGACAGTGATTCCCTCTGTCCCTCCAAGAGTGGGAAACATACAGTTAGTTACTTAATTAGTTAGTTAGTTGTTAGTAAGTTAGCTAGCCAGCTAGCATGTAACAATGTCAACAGTTGCGAAGGCCTTAATGAAATGTTGACTATTCCCTGAAAGGGAAAAGTAGTTGCCATACATTTTATTGACTAATATATGTGCTTATTTTCCTGTTGATTCTGATGCATTGTTTTGTTTAATACTAGAATTATTCTTTCAAACAAAATTTAATTCTATTTTGTATTCCCTTGAAAGAATATCCAGTTTTCAAAGACAATAGACAGTGATGAGGTCACCCTGCATTTCATGGGAAGCTAAGATATTAAATTTATTTCATATCCAGCATTGGATAATGAATGTGCCTTAGCTATCAGTGTCTAGCTTTCTCTTTTAAACTCTTGTCATTTTTTCTCTCTATAATTCACAGCTTCCAAACATTCTCTCATATGATTATTGGAAGACATATATATCAAGGTATAAAGTAAACAATATATTTTGCCGTTTCATCATGGATAACTTAATTGCAAGTTTTAGCCTGAAATTTATTGATTGTGTGTGACAAATAGAGTCATTTTTTAGAGAACAATTTATAGATTAGTTTGGGTTGGTACTTAGGATAGTAGGATTTTATTGAATTTAAATAATTTAGTGAAAACTTTCACCCAATGAAAGGGAAATTAATACACACACACACACACACACACAAACCCTTTGTGTAACAATAACATTTCATCTTTCTGAGAGGTACGAAGAGTATACATTTCAATTGATCTTGTGTAATATTCGCACTGAATGCCCCCAGAGCTGTGACTGCTGCTGTGCTACTGCATGTTTACTAGTCTAGGGAATAAGGACTGAAGTGATTAACACACTGGGTAGAAGAGATGAATGAAAAGACAAGAGAGAAAGCTCAGAAGAACACAGGGGCTAAACAAAACACCTTCTATAAAATGCTAAAATACCGAGCACAGACTGGGGACTCGGCTCTTCTTAGCATTGACTGGAAGAAACCTACAACTGAATGGGTCTGAAATTGGGGACTTCAGTGGACTTTGACTTTTGAGGGAAATGAAAATGCAGGACAGGTGATCCCAGAGATCCAATGTCTGGAAAACACTGCAGATCCCAGAGAAATGAAAAACAATCATAGTCTATGCGAACTTCCTTCTCCCCCACCACCAAAAGTGTCACTCTTTAGAAACTGAACAGTTCATTATATTGAAGAAAGAGAGTGCCCTGGCCTGTCAGCCTGGGCTAAGAGGAAAAGGATTCACACTCAGTGCTTGCCAAGTGAGTACAAAATATTATGGCCCGTGAGAATGAAAGCAACTCATCAAACACACCCTCAAGGGCCACACCCTTTTGCCTCCTAGACAATACAATGCAAAGGAAAACTGGAGTACAGCACTTTAAACAAAATTCACGCAGCTGAGGTTATATCTATCTACATTTGTCTATTGATAAAGATAGATATGGATATATTTTCTCAACCTGTACTCCATATATTAAAAGAAATTAAGAAATACAAGCCAAGGGCTGGAGAGATGGCTCAGCAGTTCAGAACACTGACTGCTCTTACGGAAGACCTGGGTTTGATTCCCAGTACCCACATGGCAACTGATAACCATCCATAGCTCCAGTTGCAGGGAAATCTGATACCCTCTCTGACTTCTGCAGGCATTGCATAACGGGGGTGTACTTACAAGCATAAAAGCAACACATTCATACACATTTGAAATAAAAATAATAAATAAAATATAAAAATAGATATGAACCAGAGACTAAAAATAGGGTCAACAATACAACGATTTTATAAAACTTAAATGAGTGGAATTGAGGATAAAAATTAGTGACAAAATCAATTACAGAGCACTCAACAAGTCAAACAATTTCACAAGGCTCATTTTTCTTTAAGGAAAGACAAAACATTTAACCAAACTACCATAGGATAAAGAGCATGACTTAGAGATAAAGAAAGTGAAGAAATTCCGAGGAAAAGAGGCTGACTTCACAGAAAAGCCAAGATCCTACAAGAATCCTGAAGAATGACAGTGGACACAATAATATGTAGAAATATAAATCAAGACATTTCCATTTAAGAGACTAAATCCCAATTTTCAGATTAAATGGCTTATGTTGCTCCCAGGGGACTTGAGTGGGAACAATTCATAGTAGACATACCTTTTATCATAAAAAATATATTGTACACATCATAACATTAGGTGTGTTGCACGTGTGTGAGAGAGCAGTGTGAAGCTGCAGTAATTAACAATGAATGCAATACACCTCCTTGGCACAGAGTGATGGCAGTTAATTAAACTGTGTCTGATTTCATGCATGATGCCCTTGATGGTATTATGCTTATAATAATTTGTTTCTTGCTTTGTGAATATTAGTTATGGCTCAACTTCCCACTGTGTAGATGTAAAAACGCCTACTTTTTCCTTTTGTGTCCCTTTTTTAACTCGGTTCTGTCTCTTCTTTGCATTAAGGTTTTTTGTTTTGTCTTTTACTTTAGTTAGGTTGTCATATAATGTTTATATGCTTTTATATGTCAGTAATTATAACCAAACTATTCATGCTTAGTCTATAGGTCAACTCAGAAGGGCATTGTATGTTTATCATGTAATTAACCTAGACAGGAAACACATAAGAGGACCTAAACGTCTATGAGAAAGCTGAATTAGATTTCATCTCATCTAATGTGAGTTTGAGGCCAACTTGAACTCATGAAACCCTGAATAAAACAAACAAACAGTGTTCCTTAGAATGTTGTTGCTTGTTATTTTCCCCAAGGTTCTAGATTATGTGACTCTCTGCTCTAAGTTTTCTCTCTGCCCTGTGGTAAGTGTTGAAGTTTTTCATTGCCAAATACCAAGCTAACAATTTAACTGAAGCTGAGAATGAAGGTTTCTTTTCTGGATATGTTGTTTTCTATATGCATGCTTCATAATGCAAGCTTCCAGAAAGGAAACATTTAGATGACTGACAGGTTCCAGAGTAGGAGACGCACATGTGACACTGGGAGAGAGGAAAGAACAAGGTCAAAGTCTGTCTCAGGAAACAGGTGACTTTAGACTGAGTGGTCTTCCTCCCTGTGCATAACTTAAAGAAACTAATGTCTTGATGTTGATATGCTTTTTAAATGAATATTTGTATTGAGTTTTTATGCCTTTCATTTAGACCCCCTTCCCAATCACAACCCTCCTATAGCATCCTGTCATCTATGTTAAGGTCTATGTGCTCAAGCTTTTGTACTGGAGTCTAGTCAGCCTGCATACTTTAATCCAGCTGGGGAGGATTATGATAGATTAAAGACCTTGATGCTTTCATGAGCCAAAGCTTGGGTGTTAGAAGAGAATTCACAAGTGCACAGAGTGAGAACTCAATGGAAAATAGACCCATTTCATGTTGTGTAAAAGCTGAACACTGCAATTGTCTCACGATCTATAGGTGTTATTGCCAAAGGCATGTGAAAAGAAATTGATTTTGTGTTTAGGCTGCAACAAAGGTAGGTTAGCAAGATCCAATTTGAAACCCTTAAAATCTCTTAACTGAATCCAGAGTCAGCTAAATATTAGTTTATATAGACTGTAATAAACCTACAATTGTTTTAAAATAAATGAAACTTTGTTCACCATCCTTTCCTTCCCATTTTTCTTTAGAAGTTTTTCTTAGATACAATGTGATTTCTCTGAGGTTAAAGTCACCACACACACACACACACACACACACACACACACACACACTAGTTTTTAATCATGTCATATTCTTTCATTGAGGTTACTCTGTTTTCAGCAGGACCTAGGAGTAGAGAAATATTAACCATGTGATGTTTATCAACAATTACACACTCATTTGACACATACTATGTCCTGTATATACTTGTTAAATAGCTAAATATAAAAGTTTAAATAGTAAAAAAAAAAAGAAAAAAATATATGTTTTCAGGTGTCACTAAGTACTTGGTTTTACCATTTTCTTCAAATACTGCTTCAGTAGGGCATGATAAAATAGTCGCTTAATTTTGCTGAGTGCTCACTGTGCGCTACTCTATAAAAATACGTGCTCTATTGTTCTTACCCTAAACATAGAATAATGATTCTGTTCTTCAAAACCTGTAAGTCCATAATAAAAATGTTTATTATATAATTTTATTATTTTAAATTTTATTATGTAAAAAAATATTACAAAAAATTAAAGAGAACAGAAGATGATGTCCCATGGGCTGATGGTAGTTGTTGCTAAGACTGTCCATCTGATCCCAAGAGACAAAATAGTGGAAAGAACACACTCCTGTAAGTTGATCTTTCAACATTACATGTGCACTCCTGCACATGTGTGTGCACAGACACATACACACATGTAAGTTTAATAATTTAAAGATTACAAAATCATGCAAGTATGATAAATTGCACACTAATGTAAAAGTAAAATTGGTTTTACTTGGGCATGACATTACATGCTTTTATCTTGTTACACACAGAACCAAACCCATTCGTTCTCTAAGAAGACAAGATAAGGACATATGGAAATGGTAGTGATTATGCAATGTGTCAGGTATGCTGAAGATATGCTCAGATTTTAGAAGGAAATAGAGAGCAGTTAAGAAGGGTCCACAGAGGAGGATAAGTGGATTATGTTAACTGTCAAATGAGATGTAAGAGTTGAATTCCAAAGAGAGATGATCTGAAAAAAAGGCCAATAAGAACAGAAGCCAGAACATCAGGACATGGGAATGAGGCAGATTTGGGGACTGCAAGAAAATCAAATAGGGGCTGGAGAAATGACTCAGAGTTTAAGAGCACAGCCTGCTCTTGCAGAGGATCCAGGTTCGGTTTCCATGACCCACATGTTGGCTAACGCCCATCGATAACCCCAGTTCCAGTAGATCCAGGGTTCTGTTCTAGCCACTGGAGCAATGCAAAACATGGGTGCAGTTACATACATGCAGGCCAAACACTCATACATGCAAAAATATAAATAAATAGATAAATTTTAAAAGAAAAATGTATATCTAATGAAGATTGATGGTTGTGAGTAAACTAACAGATACTAAAATGTCATTAAAAACAGACAAAAGATTTTTATGATGTAGGGTATTTGGAACTATTTAAGGATGAGCATTATGGGACATGACAGAAAGAAATCTAGGATAAGATGTGAGAAGATTGACAATTACATAGTATGTCACCACAAAGACCTACTGGGACCCAACCAGAGACCCACATATTGACACAAAGTTTGAGGACTCTATTATAGGTGAGTAGAAACTTAATGAATTCCTATGAACTACTTTACTAAGGGATGAAAATTTCTGTAAACATTAGTGTGGACATTGATGAGCCTGGACAACATCCCGCAGACAATTTGATGTTGATTTTAGGGTAAACTGGAGTGTAGGGCAGAATTTAATTAATCATTTGTACACACTGACAAAAACATCAAGCCATCTTCATCACCACCCTGTGCGCCCCTCCCCCCCCTCATTCCAGGGTAGAAAGTCTGGCTGAATGGTTTTAAGCATATTTTCTTTGTAATGAAAAACCAATTCCCGGTCACCTACCCTGTGTGACTTTATCTACTTGGAGCCAATGGGCTCTTCTAACAGCCCAACATTCTTTCATTCCTGTTCTAATTCTTTCTAGGTCCAAACTTTAGGGATTAATGTTTGCTGGAGGAAGGGGAGTCTTTCTTTCTTAGACTAAGTTTCCTACAAAGTTGTTGTTGAATGTTTCCCCGGAAGGTAAATGTCTGGAAAGGTGAGGTGTGGTGGTTGTGGCTCTCTATGCTTATGTAGCCTATGCAGCACTAAAGAAAAAATAGATCCTCGTTTATTTGTAATCCTGGTTTCCCAGTAATTACCCGACCTTTAAACATATCTCAGGACTTTCTTTACTAGACTGTTTTACCCAGCGTAGAGAATGATCTCCAGAAATTTTCAGGGGGTGAAGAATGATATTAAATAAAGGTCATCTTTTTTTTTTTTCTGTTTTAGTCTACTCTTATTGCTAAATCCTTGGCATCAAAGGAACTTTCTGCATAAGATTAGCATGACACTTACCTTTCTCCATGAGGGTTTACACTGTGTCTTCCTTAGGTGCAGTCTGCCATTTACCATCTGTCCTTTCCTTTTGGGATTCCTTGTTTTGTTTCTGTTTTTGTTTTTGTTTTCTACTGCTGTCTCTTCTCTCAACACATTTTCTTGTTTCTTGTGAGTTTAGGTTGGTCTTTGAAAAAAAAAAAAAAACAAAACAAGCACACCCATCTGTTAAATCATTTGCTTTTGGATGGTTGTGCCCAAGATACATTAGAGAAGCAAGCAAGTAAGAGGAAGAAAGGTGTGTGTTTGCTCTGGGAGGATCAGAGTCAACTCCAGAGAGAACAAAACAGAGTTTCCAGGCCACAGAAGCAACAGTATGAGGTCTTCCATTCAACTCATGGCAAACCTGGAAACAGAGACCACTGGTGAACAGGATTGAATAACCTCTTTAAAAGATTTATTTTAATTATTTTTAATTTTGTGCATGTGTGTCAGAGGGCTGTGCCCCACATGGGTACTGGTTTCTTACAGAGTCTGGAGTCATTGGATCCCCTGGAGCTGCAGTTGCAAGTGGTTGTGAACCATCCAATGATGTGGGTTTTGTGAATAGAACTTGGACCCTTTAGAAGAGCGGAAAGTGTTTTTAACCACTGAGTCATTTCTCCCACTCCTGGACATAACCTTTAAAAGTCCACTCCTAGAGATCTACATCTACCAGGGGCCTCACTTCCTAAAAGTTCCAGCAGACTCCCCAGATACTACCACCAGCTAAAGAGCAAGTTCTTAAACCATGAGATTATGGAATAGATTGGTAGATCTCAGATTCAAACCCAAACATTTGAGGCTGACATCACACAGGGAGAGGGATATTAGACACCTACACCTTCTCAACCAGGAAGCCCACTGGGGTATATTAGGATGGTAAAATATTCTCGGTCTTATATTTAACTATTGAGTTATTCAATGTATTTTAATACATTTGAGGATCATTATCTATCAATAAAAGAGGAGCTGCTTACATTTTCATGATTTATAGTTGTTAATAGGCATCACTTTCCAGATGACGGTCTCAAGTTCCTGAGCCAAACGAGAACAATCACAAAGCTATTCAGATATCCACAGAAGTATTGAAAATGTCATTGAATGGCATTGGAATGACATTGAAAAATGTCACATAGCTTTTTAAGACATGCCAGACCCTATGGATAATGAAAGTTAACAGTATAACTTTTATTAAGATTTGTTTATTTATTAAAATTGAATGTTATTTGATATACTTCCTAAAAGGATTGGGATTCTCTTATCTTAAACTGTTAAATATCATAGCCAGAAGTTCCTCTGACTAGTTACGTCCATAATATCCTGAAACTCTTCGCTAGTCAGGTGTCTAAGTCTATCTGTCGGAAATGAGTCACGGAGCACAGTCTAGCTTAGAAATGTGAGTCAGTGAGGAAGGGGGTCAATCATGGTAGACATGGATGGAAATGAGGACGTACATGCTCCAGGGCGAGGCATTTCAGATAAACTTCTCTTTCCACTTCTTTTGACTTTTCCAGATAAAGAATACAATTCTAGAACAATGAAACATGCATTAATTGAAAAGAAAAGCATACAAAGCCTTTGTATTATATTACACGCATTATATTAGGTACAACCTAAATAATGACTTGATATCCCTAGAAGTTTTCTTCCTATAAAATATCTGATTAAAAGGGCAGACTGAAGCTTTGCAGGGGAGCCAATCTGCCAGCTGCCCCCATGTGTCTGATAGTGAGTGCTGGCTGACCTCTGTTAAGGAACAAAGATAGTATCTGGGTACCGGAGGCAATTGCAACTCACAAGTGAAAACACAATCTCTCAGATTTGTAATGGAATACCAAGAGATGTCAAGGTGAGTCACATCACATAAATGTCACCTGCTCGGACAGCGTCTGACATGTCTGCCCATGCGGTTCCCTTACCTTCCTCCTCATAACGTGAGGAAGCACTACAATTATCACTGGGACAGTTACTCTTAATGTTCATCGAGAGAAGAACATCATACTTTTAAAATCTAGTTCATTTGTTATAGCCAATAGCAGATATTAAATTGCAACCAGTCTTGATAAAAACAAAATACATTTAATATATTTTCATTAACAAATAAGAGAAGGCATGTGTATACCTTAATACTCTTTATTGTCAATGAAAGCAACTTCAGGTTTAACATTTTTTCAATTAAAAATACCTTCAAATTACCCCCCCCCATTTCTTACTCTAACACAAAGATAAAAACTACTATCTTTAGAAGAAAATATTCTAGAATATTTTCAAGTGATCATTTCTCTCTCTCAGTATTTATCTCTAAATATAATTTTCTTAGTTTTGCTGCTGTGGTCTCCTTTAGTGATTTGGGGCCCCTTTTCTGTCCCTGTTATTGAGATTGCTGCTGCACGTTTTCTGCAGAGAGATTCATTGTCCTCACTACTCCTGGTGTCCTTTCTTCTACCTCTCTGGTCTCACGGAATAGCCTGTTATTGTCAGTCATTTGCTTTACCTGTCTACTTTCTGCTTCTCAACATTTGCTTCTTGTTCGTGGCATTCTGTATCCTGACGTCATAGTGTCCCTTCCTCTTTTCTTTTGTTCCTCTCTTGCTACTGTGCTGCTTCTTTTCAGAAAACAACTTACTTCCAGCCTCCCTTGCCATCTGGATCTTCCTTACATTTGTATAATGTTTCCCTTTTTGACCCTTTTTATCAGTAGTACTTGATAAATAATTACTGGTTTTCTATGTGCACAAAGCACGGACACTTAACACCAAACTTTCATCAGTTTGACCTTTTTACGGCTCTCCATCTAAAACAGAGGTACATACATTCTCAGTCTTTATTGTTGCAGGGAGTAAGCAGGTAAGAATAGGCCCAGGTTTTCTAGAAGCCCTGGAAAATGGTCATGGGAGTTGACAAAGGCCAAACAAAAAATGATGATAAATGAAATACTATACTGCGATTGACATAAGAATAAGAAATACATAACTGAGAGATATTTTTCATCTATCATCTATCCATTACCTACCTATGAAATTCATGACATAAATATATATGAAACAGTAAAATAAGACAAGCAAAACTATCCTGGGTGATATGGTAGATCAGTAGAGGAAGGAATAATTAGAGGTGGAAAGAGGTCTTTAAGTAAAGAAACATCATGGGAAATATACTCGGAGACATTGACTATCAAGTTGTGAGGAGCAGGAGTAGATGATAGGTGGGGATGAGGCAAAGGAGTGTGAGGCTATGAAGTGTGTTCTCTCTCAAGTGTGGTACCAGGCTGGGAGGTGTATGATCAATAACTGGGGATCAGTTTGAATCAGGAAATTGCTGCAATTTCACATCCCGTTTTATCCTATATTCTTGTAGTTCCTTGGAGAACAGATTTAAGGAATGCAGGAATTAACTTTGGTTTCATATGATGGATATTGTGCAATAATTGGATCAGAATGGCAAATCGGAAAGGAAGTGAAAGGCCAGATTCAGTAGGTTCTCTGATTGTTAAGACTTTTTTGCAATTATGAAGTCTAGGTCCAGTATGAGAGTTAAGAAGGATAGAATACTTCTTCTTAGTGAAAAATATTTTATATATTCATATTATTCTGTATACTATCTATTTGTATATATATATATATATATATATTTTACTTATGGGGACTTAGTTATATTAGGTACCTACAGGATTAGTACAAATTATATCTTTAAATCTTTTGCAAATTTTGTCTTCTGTTTCTACCCAATTGCACTCTACACACACTATTTTATAAGCAATGTTCAGAACATCTAGATATAAGCACACAGAGGTGTGACGAAGCCTCGGGGTTCTCTGTGACCTGGACTCCACCCTATACCTTGTCCTATCTCTTTATTATATTTGGATATTCCTGAGTTTTAACTCTTCCAATCAACTGAGAAACATCTGTTTAAAATTCTATGTGCAAAGAATTGGTATTAAAGAATGAATTCTCTATTGCCCTAGCCCAGATTAACACTAGAAAAAGAACATTCCAGGAGCAGTTAGCTATGCAGGGTGGGATGGGTGGATAGCAAAGACCATTCTGTACTGTTCACTTTCCTTTGAAGCTGAGGAAGAACACAGCTCAGGGGGCAGTGCATTCCACCATGCACTAACTTCTTCCTATATATTTGGACATATTTGTCTCTGTTTCTTTTCCCACTGAGATAAAATGGTATGAGAAAAGCAATCAATGGGATAAATGGTTAAATTTGGTTTATGTATCCAGAGGGATCCAGTCCATCATGATGGGAAAGACATGGCAGGAGTCAGAGAAGGCCTGGTTGCAGTAGCAGGAAGTTGCTAAATCACATTCTATCCTGGGGAGTAGATGGTGAACAGGAAGTAGGCCTAGAAAATAAAACTTCAAGACCCACCCCCAGGGATAGGCCTCCTTCAGTGAGGTTCTACCTCAGAACATTCCACAACTTTCCTCTAAAGTGCCACCATCCGGAGACTATTCAAACCCTTGAGCCTGCGGGGGGCAATTCACATTCAACCACAACAACTTGCTATCAGAAGATATGATGTGCTTTAGCTGTTTCTAGGTGGTGTTCACTGGGGAGCGTCCTTGATTAAACCTTGTCCATATTGTTTATCCTCATCCTCATTACTGACAAGATGTGTTTCATCTTGAAGCTTAGGTTTAAGAAGAAGATTGCTGATAGGAATTCTGTGTTTATGTGAACAGTAGGTGAAATGGAGACAATGGATTGAACAGTGATTCATATGGAGAACTTGGCAATGATCTGCTCTCATAAACTAAGTGAGCAGACTTATGAAATAATCCTAGGCAATGAAAGTGAGACTTTGATCAGAATAAATCTGAGTGTGGTTTACAGTAGCCAGAGTTTATTCTTTTCAACACATCTAGTTCTCAACTCTTCTGATCTAGAAAGGAATAATACTCCAGAAAATGAATTTATCTATTAGTAACGATCTATAACAATTAAAAATATTTATATTTCTAAAATCTGAATCCTTTAAATATTTGGATGTAACAAAGGTAATTCAGGGACTTAGGATACAATTCTCAAATTACAATTAGTAATAACTAAATAGATTTTGAAACATTCATAAGTTTTGTTGCTTCTCTAGAGTTCTGATTCTGAATGTCAGGGTATACACTGGTATTTTTAGACCTCACATTTATCTCTGTTTTGAAGTACTTGGAAATCATGGCTAATATTGATCATCATATGAAGAAGATATGCAACCCCGTACATCCTTCATGTCAGATCATTTGATCATCTGTACATGTCATATGATGTGATCATCTGTGCATGCTGTATCATTTGATCATCTGTACATGTCGTAAGATTTGATCATATGTACATATCATATGATTTGATCATCTGTGCATGTGTTTCTGTTAAGTCCATCCTTGTGCTCTGAGGTCTATAAAACTCTGAGTACTTGTCTCTGAATTAGTGGTAGATCAAATGTGAAGGAAATATTTGTTCCTTTTACAAGTACGTTCATGTGTAGGTTTGGGGGTGGACAGCACAACTGTAATGCTCAATGATCTGCAAGCGTTTCTTTTCTGCCACTTCGGTTCCTGAATTCTGACTCGGGTCCTCAGGCTTTGCAGCAATCACCGTCACCCACTGAACTAATTTGGCGGCTTGAAATATATATTCTTTTACTCCAGGGTATAGACCTAACCCACTGTGTCCTCAGGGGAATATTGCATTAAACTTCTGTTCTTTTATATTCTATGTGTGTGTATGTGTGTGTGCAGACTGATGTCTATATCTATCCATTATATATAATGGATGTATATAAAATGAAAGGATACAGAAAATATATTTGATTAAATTCTTTGTTTTTTACAACATGAACAATTTTATATCTCTTTAGAAAATTGTTTTTGGTTTCAGAAATCTGCCACCATACCCATTCTTACCCATTCTTTTTATCAGTATCAGTATTTTCTTTAAACATTTGCCTAGTTTGCACTATAAGCATTCCTCTGCTACACACATAGTTGCTACGCTCAAATGTCAGTAAAATATAATCAGACAGGAGGAATAAGTATAATATTCTCATCCTCAAATACCTATCTTATCTTACTGTTTTCTCTCATCATCTTATACTGAATATGATGTACTCTGCCCAATATTTTATATTTGTTATTCTTCACTTCTTTTATAGTGCTATAATCTTTTTCTAGTCTTTGTTTTACTCTTAATTTATAAGAGCTATCGGGCATCCCCCTAATGAGGATGGCATGGGAAGAGTGTACATTCTAGACTCACTGCTTCTGGAATTGCCACTAAATGTGCACATTAGGCCATCATTTCCACAAACAGACATTTCTCCGAAGCATAAAACAGAAGTTTTCCTAGAGAGAGCAAAGACTGTATATATTATTCCATGCGCTCTGTCTCTTGCATGGCCCAAGCATTCTGTACCCACCCCACTTCTGTTTTCCAACTTCTTCAGACATGAGCTCACTTCTGATATAACCATCTACCTAACTTCCCTGTTCATTGTGAAATATATGATCTGAACTGAAATGATATGTAGGAAACAGAGGGGGAAACTGAGAGGTGAACAGCACAAGGTAAAGGAAGGAACAGAGTTTACCGCGCACTAACCCTGGGATTCCAGCCTGAGAATCTGTGCCCAGCGCATTACACACTTAGAACATAGGGAGCATAAATTTCACTCTAAGATCTCTAAGGGCATGGGTTTTCTAAAATCATTTCACATTAAAATGAAATAATTAAATTATTTCATATTTTTCATTTATTCATGTGCATGTGTCTGCGGTGGTCAGACCCTCTGATATCAGCTCTGTTGTCTTCCGTGCAGAGCTCCGATAATAGAACTCAAGGAGTCAGGCATTGTGGCAGGTGCCTTTACCAACTGACTCAGTTCACCAGCCTTAGGGAATGGTGTTTGAGATAGTAAAATTGTTCTAAAAGTCCAATTACTTAGGGCTGCAGAGGTGGCTCAGTGGCTAATAGCACTGGCTGCTCTTACAGAGGACCCCAGTTCAGTTCCCGGTACCCTCGTATGATGGGTAAGAAACTTCTGTATTCCAGTTCCAGGGTGTCCTACACCCTTCTTCTAGCCTCTGCAGGCATTGTACAACATGTGTGCGCCTACTTTCATGCAGGTAAAGCACATGAAATAAACAAATAAATGAATGAATGAATGAATGGATAAATGAATAAATAAATAAATAAGTAAATAAATAAATACAGTTTTAAATGCAATTACATGTTCAGGGTAAAAACAACTTCTTGCTATGAAGATAGAAAACTCAGTTGTTTCTTCAGGCAGCTGTGGGGATTTCGTGTATGGATGGTATGTTTTCTTTTCATGGCAAAAATCAATGTCTTCCCATTCAAGTGAGTAATGTCTCAGCTACAGAAAACTGAAAATAAGTAGCTATTAAGAGAGTTCTTTGGAATCCTTATAGTGTATAAATACAAGTGATATAAAACTAGCAAATGATTAAAATTATTTTCATTTTGAAAATATGCAAGTGAAAGTCAAGGTGTGGAATACTCTTCAGCCGGTGACCTAAATGAACATGTCATTCTCTCATGGCTGAGCTCCAGATGACTGCTTCCGCTGCAGAGCTTGTTGAAATTATGAAGAACTGAACTGGATGCTATAACTGGGATTATTCCAGAGCCTTGAATATGCAGCAGTGAGTGGTTCCTTTTGATTTGATTCTCAGAGTTTTCCAGTAGAGTGAACCTGAGATTGAGGATAGCAAGACTGAAAGACAGTGTGCTGGGAAGCACACAGTGTAGTTATTCTATGCACAGCACTTAGACATTTTCATGAAATACTTCAGATTAATAGTTGATCACATTCTAAACATATAAATATCATTTATTATATGCCAAAAGTACAAGTATGATTGATAGAAACAGAGAACTTTCAAATCACCCTTGCATCATCTGATTTCATTATCCTCTAAGGAAGATAAAAATTGATAAAAATTTTTAATTATTGAAGTTCAGGCTCAGGTCTAAATGCTTAAGTTATATGAATTGATTTATGGTGACATGTACTTTTATTATTGTACGAGTGAAGACATTGTGATATGAAGAATATCCATTCATAACCCAAGGCTTCAACGCACATGACAGAAGTGGGAACTGAACCCAAGCATTCCACAATCATATGACAGAGAATGAGGTGGGAGGAAATCGTTAGTAGAGTTCCATGAGTCCTCCCGCATGCCTCCATACAGCATGTACAAATCTAGAATGATATAGTTCATTGGACATGAATTTCCAGGAAATCTAGCCTTAAGGTTTTAATCCCTCACATTCAGAAGCCAAAGTTCTTCCTTTTCAAGCATGTATATTAAGTAGGTGGTTCCACAGAGCAAAGTACAAGCTAGCAGATATTACAGACTAAGGTTTTCAATCAAGTCCTTGCCCTGAGGATTTTTCTGTCCAGTAAAGTGTGCTGACATATTGAAACAACAGAATGTATGCTATTTTGTACACATATGAACATGTACACACATGACAAAATAGACACATCTGTGAAAGTGTACATACAAGTTTTATTTGCAGTCTTGTTATATATGTGAGTAGCATTATCATTGAGCAATACTGCAGCCAGGCATGGTTTAAAATCCAGATCGTAAAAGCAGTTATCACTGTCTGATATGAGGCATTGTGACCTTGAGAAAGGAGAACCAGATAGAGGAGTTGAACATGTCAAGTTCAGAGAGTACAATGTGTCAAGTATGCTGAAACCTGTGGACATTCCAGAGAAGTGGAAGTGGGCATGGACTTACATTCTGCTAAGTATTGTCATCTTAGATGAGGTTCATGACGTGGCTAATCCAGTTTGTTATTTAAATTGGGATGGGAAAGCACCCAGGACAGTTAGCAGCTGTAAAACAATTTCTTAAAAATAACACACTGATATATAATACTGATATGACAGTGATATCGCATGCTAATATTTCAAGAACTGAATAATTTCATGTGATGGCTCTTGCTGGTCAAACTCCTGAGCACTGACTTTAGGGTACATAAAATAAAGTACCTAAAAAAGGAGAAAATATCTTGGGTGACCTCACAAAATGTCATTTCGTGCCTGTAAAATGTCAAGAGTATAATTTGCATTTATTAACTTAATATATACATAGGAAAATTAATTGTAAAAATGGACACATCCTGATATTTAGGTCTTTTATTTCTGTTTTAATGATTGATTCTATGGCTTCTGCTTCTGAGCTGCTGCAAAAATGCCCTTGTTTTTATTTAAATCTATCAAGCTTGGTCTAACTCTCAAGAGTAAGATTGAGTAGCAGTGATTCTCATTTTAATTTATTTTTATTATTATTTAAAATATTTATAGTTAAAGATTTGCCATATTTCTGAGCTAGAGAGATGGCTCAGCGTTTGTGAGTGGGGCATTTTGGAGCTTCCGGGTGTTCCTTAGCACCCATTTTGGATAGCTCATAACCACATGGCGCTCCAGATCCAGGAGATCCAAGTCTGTCCCTGGGTTCCCCTCAAGCCCTGCACTAACATGTGCTGACCGTGTCAAGTCCATGTGGTAGAGTGTGCCAAAACTTGCTAAAATGTTATGGACATTGATACATACACAATTAAAATAATTCTTAATAAATAGTAAATGTATCATGTTTCATCTGAAAATACTTTTCTATAATGCATAAAATAGTTCAACCAAAGTATGTATTTCAAATACAAATAAATAGGGTGTAATGGCTAGTATAATTTCTTTTTTGTTGTTGTTGTTCTGTTTTATAGTATGTAGTCTCATGATGCTATCAAGCTGACATGAACTCATCCTCACTCACCTCAGCCCCCTCCAAGTGGCTAGAATTAAAAGTCATTTTAGTTATCTCCAGGAATGTTTGTAACACATCTTGTCAAAGAAATATTGACTCATGGAAAGAACTACTCACAGTATTTAAGGGCGTATCGACAAAGACCCTTCCCTTCTCTTATCGTTCTTCTCCCAATCTACCTTCCAAAACAGGACCACGGGGGCTGGGTCTACCTGTAGCGTTTCTTCCAGTTTCTCTGAGTTACACCCAGGTTTCCTTAAACCCCTTGTGATGTCATATAGTGTAAGGTGCCATACTTGTCTTTTTATTCCGTATGTCCTAGTTTTCATTCAATTACTGTGACAAAACACTTTGACCTATGCAAACTTGGGGAGGAAAGGATTTATTCAACTCACATCTTCTGGATCACAGTTCATTACTAAGGGAGACCAAGTTAGGAACTCAGGGCAGGAACCTGGAGGCAGGAACCTGGAGGCAGGAGCCGAAGCACAGGCCATGGAGGAACGCTGCTTACTGGCTTGCTTCTCTGGCTAATGTTCAACTTGCTTTCTTATACAATACAAAACAACATATTCAGGAGTGGCACCACACACAGTGGGCTGGGCTCCCGTATCCTCCCACATCACTCAAAAATAAAGAAAATGCCCCACAGACATGCTCATAGGCCAATCCAATGAAGACAATTATATTCTACTGAACAGACTTACGTAAGTGCACCCGTGTCGTGAATGCAAACAGAGGCTCGGAGAGGGTATTGGATCCCCCTGGAACTGGAGTTACAATGGTTGTTAGCCATGATGTGGGTACCGGGAACCAAAACTGTGTCTTCTCCAAGACCACCCAGTGCTCTCAAATGCTGAGTCATCTATCCAGCTGCAATAACACATATCTGTTGATGGTCACTTAGGTTGATCCTATATCTTGACGTTTTTGAAAAGCAGTCTATAATGAGCAAGAAGGATAGATGTCTGACTGACTTATGAACTTCATTTCCTTGATATACATTCCCACATATTGTAAGATCTCTGGATCATGTACTAGTAGTTTTAATTTTTTGAGAAGTATCTGGGCTTCTTTCCATTCAGCTGTATTAATTTACCATTGCACTGATCTACCTTCATAACACAGTTTTTCTTCTTCTTCACCTCACCACACTGATCTCTTATCGTTTTAATGTTGAGCATGCTAACTGGGTTTTATTGATTTCCCTATGGGTTAGGGATGTTGAACACTCTTCCATACACCTGATGGATATGCATATGTCTTAGTTCAAGAAATGTCTATTTAGATCTCTTGCCTAGTTTGTAATAGGATTGTCAGTTTTTAGTATTTGGCTCTTTGAGTTCCTAATATACATCTTGGTTATTAACTCCCCTTAAAATATTTAGTTTAGGATTGGCAGGGAGGTTTTGGACAGGACTCAAAAGACAGGAAATGGAAGCCAAACTGGATGACCAGGAATTCATCAAGACACACAACTTCGGCACAGCAAAGGAAGCAGTCATGCAGCTCCCAGACATGCTAGTGAGTGGGAGAATTCATCATAGAATCTTTGTACCTTCCTTTCTCTGTTCTTTGGAAATCCCTAGATACTAACTGGAAAATAAGTGCAAAAGGTGGAACTAGCAGGACTCAGCAAGTGTAAAGGCTGATTAAAGAACTCATTCAAAGGGAAGTGAACATAGAAAGTCTTTTATAAACATGTAAAACTGTGTCAGAATTATTCTACTAGCTGACATGTGGAGCCAGACCATTGCATTCTTTTCGTCATACATGAGAAGATGACACCGTGTTTTATCAGAGACCCATATAAAGCAGAATTACAAAGACATTCCATAGCCAGGCTACACATCAGAAGACACTCTATCCTAGTGGATAGAGTTTACTCTGGTTATTCTTTTTGTTGTTGTTTTTGTCTTTGTTTGTCTGTTTTGGTTTTTGACAGGATCTGTCTATCCTGAGCTTGCCTGGAATTCACTGTGCAGTCCGGGCTGGCCTCTGTCTCACAGAGAGCCTATATTTGTTATTAAAGCTGTTTTAAGTATAAAAGCAAGCATGTGAAGTCTCAAATTTTAAGATAGGAGGAGATATGTAGAGAAGATTATAGCAAATGAATGTCAAATAATAGAGCTCATATTTTAATTGTCATCATGAGTGTGGTCTTATCTATGTATGTCTCTATGTGCATGTACCAGTGTATGTGTGTGCATGTCTGCCTGCTTAGACACATGTGCTTCTGTGTGCATGTATGTGTATATGTGCTTGTATGTATACAGAGATCCACAATTCTCCTGTATGTGTGTGCAGGTGTATATGTTTATGTGTGCATCTGTAGATATATGCTTGCATGTGAATATTTGGGTGTATTGGTCAAATCTGTTGAGTGTACATGTGTGTAACTGAATGTGTGTGCATATGTGTAACCCACATTGTTAATAATTGTATTGGTCACAATTATCCTCTGTGTATGTATACATGTGTGTGTATTAGTCACAGTTATCCTTTGTGTATGTGCGTGTGTATTGGTCACAGTTATCCTAGTGTGTGTGTGTGCATGTACGTACACATTGGTCACAGTTATTCTCTGTGTGTGCGTGTGTATGTATTGGTCATAGTTATTCTGTGTGTGTATTAATAAAATAGTTAACCTCTCTATGTTTGTGTGTGTGTGTGTGTGTGTGTGTGTGTGTATTGGTCACAGTTGTCCTCTGTATATGTGTGTGTGTATTGGTCACAGTTATATAGTGTGTGTGTGTTTGTGTGTGCATATGTATTGCTCACAGTTAGCTCACAGTTATCCTGTGTGTGTGCATGTTTATATGCAGTGTTCACAGTTATCCTCTGTATATGTGTGTGTATAGATCACAGTTATCCTGTGTGTGTGTGTATTGGTCGAATAGTAATATTTTGTGTGTGTGTGTGTGTATGTGTATGCACATGCATGTGTTTTCATCACAGTTATTCTGTATTTTTGTGGATTGGTCATAATTATCCTGTGTGTGTGTTTTGGTCACAACAATCCAGTTTCTGGGGTTTTTTGCATAGTCATGCAAATTATTTTCAGTGAATTTGCTTATCTTCACCTAGCCCCATTTTAAAAATCATGATTCTTTTAGGAAAAAGAATGTCTCTTATTGGTCATGCTTTGGTAGCAAAGTGTCTGTTTTTAGAGTGGCTGGGTATATTCCATTGCTGATTATTCTTCACTAAATCTGAGACTTGGAAAATGTACTCCATTTTATATAATTATAGCCTTGGAAAGCACTGTTTCTGCCTGATGCAAACTGACTGATACAGCTCAGGATGTATGAGTTATTACTGTGCTACAGATGGACACAGCATAGATGTGAAATGGACAGTTGTGACTTGGAAAAACATACTGAATGTCATAAAACATTTTATAGACTTATATAAATATTCAGTGCTAGGCAGCATTTGACATTGGAAGCAAATATCACCATATATTATGCGTATTATTATATATAAGTATATTAGCCAGCTTGAGCATGGTTGTAGGCATTGCTGTCAAGCCAGCTGTGCAGTAGGTTCATGCCACCTCTCCACTGTTTTACAAGCTTCCCCTGTGACCTACACTGGCTGCCTTTACAAGGGGACTTTGGTGAAATAACAGCTGGAGCTTGTTTGTCGAGGTTTTCCTCTGCCAAGTAAACCAGGCTGTGTGAGATTCAGTCTGTGACCTTGTTCTCATTAACCTGGGCTCGTGATCTAACCAAACCGAAAGGACTTTTCCACGCCACCTTGAAGCCTGTGTGTTGTTGGCAGGAGAGAACGATGTGTATTACTGGGTGAACATGTGAAGTGCTTTCACTTTAAAACAAGATACTTTCTTGCAGACTGCAGGATCAGCCTCGTAATTAATCACTATTAAGCAGAACATCTAAGTAGATGCAGTGCTGTCACTGCCTGGCGTAGTATTTCAGCCCATAAAAATGACATTGTTAATGTTGAGAATATGTCTGTATCTGTTGCTCAGCCATGGAGATCTGTTAGCAAGAATCAAACACGAACAGAAGATTAAATGAGCATTAGGTGGAGAGGACCTTGTCTTCTGTGGACTGTGCTACTGGTTCCTAAGTTTGATTGAACCTTGTCACACTATCTTGGACTAGTGATGGGTTACTTTCATCATTTTATTCTATTTATAATGAACCTCCCAATTCTACCACTCATCTCTGAAAACCTATGTTTTTATTAAAATGAACAATTTTTGTATATTAAACAGTACTCACCTCAAGTATTATCTGTCATAATGTTTATAATTTGCTATATATATATATATATATATGTATACGTGTGTGTCCCTTATCCTAACTCATATATATATATATAGATAGATAGATAGATAGATAGATATAGATATAGATAAAACTTCTGTTGTGTCTGCATTTCTCAAGAGAAACATGTATCGTCTTCATCACCAAAAGTTGCTGTTGGAAGTATAAGTCAAGTTCCTGCTAGAAATGTATGCTTGTCTCTTGCAACTCATAGATATGCATAATAGCAAAAGAAGTACCAAGTGTAAGAGGTTTGTACATTCCCTGAAACCTTTTAAATTTTTAGTTGATTCCTCTATTGCACTGTAACTAACCTGGCATTTCTTCTACAAGCTCCTGAACGCCTTCACTATTTTATTGAACATTGTCTTACCAAGTCAGGCTGGGTGGTAAGTGGTCAGTGAAAGACTTTCTAAAAAATATTTATTTGCTACCTGATGTATGTTAAACTTTATTATAAGCTGTAGAGATAGTTAAATATTTTAAAAGTTTATTTAAAATTTTTATGTGTATGAGTGTTTTGCCTATATGCATGTATGCATATATGTGTGGCATGTTTATGCTTGGTGCCTGTGGAGGCCAGAAGAGTCAGGTATCCTGGTACTGGAGTTAGAGACAGCTGTAAACCACCATAAGGGTACTGGAAACCAAACTTTGGTCCTCTGTGACAGGAGCAAATGCTCCTAACTGCTGAGTTATCCCTCCATCACTATGGTTAAAATTTTTCACTTAGCCTAAGAAGGAAATGGGAACAGAGGTTATTCAATCAGGAAAGAGCCTACTGGGGGAACAGAAGGACTTAGACTTGGAACCACACCAAGCTTATAAAAGAAAGTCTTTGGTGCTCATGTGTACCATCAGCACTGGTACGGTAGAGATCAGCAGATCCTTGGAACTCATTGGCTGGCTCACTTAGCTGAATCAATCATTGCCAGCTTCAGTGAGAGACCCCAACTCTAAAGACAGGACAGAACATTTTCTAGAAAGACACCTGACATTGGCCTCCAATGACTGCCTGCACACATATATACATACAAATGAATATGTGTATATACCACAAACACGTATACCAAAAAGGGAATGATACTGAAAATGATCATGCAACACTAAATGTGAATTTTCATCAGGGTCCTAACCAAATACTCTAGGGGAAAATAAAGAAATGTTGAGTTATGGATAGGGCTCCATATAATTTTTAGAGGATAAAAAATATAAAAGGACAGATACAAGACTAAGTTGAGATTCAAGCAAGGACAAATACTGTAGAGTGGTAAAACAAAAAAAGGTATAAATATTGAGACTATTAGAGGACATGCAGATAAACCACTCTACACAATTCAGCCCACAAAGGCAGTGAGGTATAAAGGTGCGCGTGAGTGTTTGCAGCCCAAGTGTAAACACATTCCTTGTTTAATTTGGTTTTGTGCATGTGGGTATAGAGCCGGAGCCTGTCTCCAGATTCCCTTATGCTGGTTCTTGACCTTTCTTTTTTCTCCTCTAAAATACCTATAGGCATCTCATCTTTAATGCATCTCAAGTCTTGAAGCAATGGATGCTTTTCTTGGTAAATGCTAGGACAGATGAATTTGAAAGGAATCATAAGACATGTCTGTCTTTCATCAATTCAACTCTAAAACCCCTCTCAACCTTGTACTTGACACATAGGTTGAGGATAATTACATGCATTATTCATTTTTGAAATATGACTTTTGTTCAAAGCTATTGGAGATTTGGTAACTTTCTGTTTATCTGAAGAGTAGAATGAAAGTAAGGAGAACCCAGGAAATGAAGGCTGAGTTTGTCACCAGCTTGAGGATTTCAAGGTCAAAATTTACTCCTTGCTTTTTTGGAAAGACAAGTTCTAGGAAGCATAGCAGAGAAACTACTGTGTGAATTCCCCATTTATTTTGAGGAAAGAAGATATGTTACTTTTAGTACTTATAAAATCAAGATAAAATGTTTCTAAATTGATTAGTGTTTTATCTTTTCACTTGGATACCAATATGATGAGTCCTCATAAATGGAATGTTCAGAATGTGTATTCTATAGGAATGCCAATGGGTTTGGTTATTTACTGAATTTTAGAACTCTCCCAGAATGCCATGTTTTGAGTTTCTTTTGGAGTGGAATCCAATTAACAACTTGTAAATAATGCATGTATGAATGGATCAGTAAAATTCTACCCCAAAATGAACTGCTAATTTTAACAAATTGATGTTTAGACTATGTCCATTGGATTTAATTAAAAACCTTTGCAGAGCACTATTATAAGTATGTTAAAATGGTAATTCACATTTTAATTTCATTTATTGCATTTGTCTATTTAATTGTATGTGTGTGTAGAAGGCTGTGCATGCTAGGGTACACAAAGCGAGGAGAGTAGACAATATATTAGAGTTGGTTCTCCCTTGCTGTGTAGGTCCTGGAGATTCAACTCAGGTTGTCGGGCTTAGTGGCCAAGCACTCTTACCTGCAGAGCTATCACACCAGTCTAGTAATTCACATTTTAAATTACAAATTACTATATCGAAATGAGTGGTTAATTCTAACAGTTTACATCAGTTTGACAGTTCCTCCACATTTTCCCTTGGGCCGAGTTTTCACCATCATTTAAAAATAGTGAGGTTAAATTCATCCTCTCAGACTCTTGACATAGCAGGTTTTGGTATAATCTGACTAATAATCAGTAGCCTTTGAGCACATAAAATTATTATATTTGTTGTTTTGGATTAGGCAGACTGTGAAGATATCCTATTCATAAAATGATCCATAAAAATTGAGGAGCACTCAAATTGGGCACAGAGGGAAGACCCTGAATTGTTGTTGGAAGTCAGGCAGGGAACAAGAAGGACTTAATACTGAACTAAATGTCAAAATCAGATCATCTACAAATTAGTCCACATTCTCTAGAGAGCCCAACAGTCAGCTACCAAGTCATGTCTCAGGCTAGTCAGGGCTCTCTGAGTTCGATGGGCCACTGTGAAAGAAAAATAATGCTACTTAAATCATTCCCACAGCCTCTTTCCTCTGCACAGTATGCGTGTTAGGAGTTGCATAAAGAATGCCAAGCATAGATATTTATTAAATGTGTCAGTGCTATAGGCATTCTGAGACTTATGATTTCTTACCACACACTCTTCCTTACTCTGATCTGGTCACACATCCTCTCCCAGAACTACTCAATGAGCAATTGGTGCCATCTCCTCTTTTGTCTCCCCTATGGTCAGGCTTTCTTAATTTCTCCCTGTTCAAGCCTTGCCTCTTGCACGCTTGCACATAACCTTCCATGTGTGCCTTTCTTTCCATTATCACTGCACTGGAAGACATTAAAACGATGATAGAAGACTTTGTGAGTTGTGTTTTTATTTTATTAACCCAATTGAAATGATAGTCATGTTCAACTATTTAACTGTTAAATGTTTGGTGATGCAGGGATGGAAAAGTTTTGAAATAAATAAAAGCTTTGTTCTTTATTTAGTTCTAAATGTTTGAAAGATCTGGTAGGTTTAAACAACTGAGTGTGTTTCCATTGGTCACTGTGATGGTCAGTGTAAAGTATCAACTTGACAAGATATAGAACCCTGTGAGAGACAGGCCCCTTGGGCATAACCCGTGAGGGATTACCGAGGTTTGGTTAACCTCTGTGCATGCTGGTGGGGATTATTTTACAAATTTAACTGAGGTAGAAAAACATTCCGGTTAAGGGAGATGCTGCCATAGATGGGGATAGTGGATTGTACAGCGTTGAGAATGAACTGAACCCAGATATTCATCCTTCTTTGCATCTCGAGTGCGAAAACAATGCGGCCAATTCGCTCAAGCACATGATCCTATGACACTCACGCCCTGATAGACAGAACCCGTGAACTGTGAACCCACATAAATCTTTCCTCCCCTACATTGCTTTTGTTGTGTCATTTTAGCAAAACACAAGAAAAACAAAGAAGGCCATCTCTTAGCTATAGTAAAGCTCATATTGAGGTGACCACAAAGTTGAAATAAAACAGAGGGAAGACTAAGAACTACGTTCATTTCCAGTGATCGACAGATGAAAATGTAAACACGCCTTTCTCATTTAACTTATGAATTTTACAGAGAAGGGAGACACAGGAATAGTTTGTTTTTCTGGCAATGCTCAGCTCCCCTTGAGTTTTCTGAGTTGCTTCCATTTTAACTTTTACTTCTGTTCTTGTTTCTATGGCTTTTGTTCCTGTAGATAATTGAACATACCTTCTAATTATTTCACTAACACATTGATTTTAAATGTTGAAGCATTGTGCTGAAAATTTTAGCACAACTGGCTTTATAAAATTATCAGTGAAAAAGATAAATTAAGAGATGTTGCCTGAGGATAATCTAGCATGATTTGGGGGTTTGTTGGCCACTTCTCCCTATGTCTATTTATAATTAGGCAAGTGGAAGACAGCTAGGTGAGTATTGATCTGCATAAATAGACTACCTATTTAGCTACAGGTAATTTATTTCCCACTGCATAATCTTTACAATTATTCCTTCTAGACCTGGGTGAGTAGCTTTTATAAAATTACATATATTTACATATCCCTACATGTAAAATTGTATGGACTGTAACTGAGTGAGAATGAAGGATATCTCATCCTTAATTTGTTTGAGAAGTAATTATAGAATGGAGTGGCTGATCCTGTGGTAATTATTAATTATGACACCATTTCTTAGCAATAAAACCATCAGCTAAATATGTAATATATGACACTTTCGTGAGTTAGTCTAGCCCTTTGGCTAAAATATAGACTGTGTGCCTTGGGTATATATTTATTAATGCCATATGATTGATTATCTGACTGGTTTCTGATAGCTTAGAAACAGAGCTTGTTTGTTTGAATCCAAAATAGAAAATAAACACTCATCTACAGTCATAAATATGATTATCTCTGAATAGTCTACTGGTTTTCTCCTAAGTTGAAGATATCTGTTTAACTCTGAGAAATTAATACTGGAAGAGTAAAAGACTGAGAATTATGAGACTGGAGCATTGGGAGGTCCTAAGTGATAATCTTGTCTAACGTTCACTATTCACAGTCCAGGAACACAATTCGTGCTTGAGAAAATTCAAGAACACTTCTAGGAACAGTCTGAGAAATGATTGCTACCTCTTTGAATGTGACATTCCACACAAAACAGATATGTTGACTATGTAACAATTAAAGCATATTGCAATATAATTGCCCTGGATATTTGTGAGTGCTCATGAAGAGAGGTCTTGGTAAAACCAATGTCGTAATCATGCTGCTGAAGTAATCTGAATGTCCATTGAGTGACTGTGTTATAAATGAGGTCACATTAGGAAAAAAATGAACGATTTTTCAATATTTTTCTAGATAATTTATTTATCCATCTACCAATCTGTGATCTACCTACCTACTCTTCATATCCATCATCTATCTATCTATCTATCTATCTATCATCTATCATCTGTCAATCTTCTATCATCTATAATTTGTGGTGTTGAGTTTTTACTATCAACATGACAAAACCTAGAATTACCTGGAAAGAACATTTTAATTGAGAAATAGCCTAGATTAGGTTGACTTGTGGGAATGTGTACTAGGGATCGTCTTGATTTTTAACTGATGTTAGAAAACCCAGTTTGCTCTGGTCAGCACCAGTCCCTAGGCATAGGTTCCTGAACCATAGATGAGAGGTGAATACAAGTAAGCAGTGGAGCTTGTGTGTGTTCACGTCTCTCCACACTTTGCTGAGGAGATAATGAGACCATCTGCTTCAAGCTCCCACTGCATTGACGTCCTCACACTCATATTTCCCACACTGTGTCCTGGATTGCAAACTGAAATATACACTTTCTCACTTTAGTGGCTGTTTGTCAGGACATTTTATCAAGCAACAGAAATGAAACCAGGACTTGATCTATTAATCGTCTCTCTAGATGTATGGGAATGTTTATGGTGGTTTTGTACAACCTATAAAACTAAATCTATTAAGTGTTGCAGTGACTTATTGAATGAAAGGGGCTTAAAGGCAGTGATAAAACACTTGCTGGCTTGTGATCGGCTGCTTTACATACTGGAACATTTTTGTGCCTTTTCTTGTCAACCAATAAAATACTGTGATGTTTCTATTCCCATTATCTTTTCATGCAGATGTAGAATAGTACTTGCACCTTCTGGCTGTTGACATGTTTGTGTTTTGTAATTTGTATATAACATGAAGGCGTCTGGATGAATAACACCTGTTACTGGGGGAGAGTTAAGACGATATCTGCAGGATCCATCATGCTTTCTTATGGCTTAGCACAATGATGCAAAACACCGATTTTCCTAAGCACCTGTGAATTCCTCTGCCTCCTCTTCGCCTCAGAAGTTTAATAAAGACAAAGGAAGCTCTGGAAAAGAAAATAATACATTATACATGTGTTTGGAAGAAAATGAATTAAACTTCATACAATCAGCTGAAAACAGCACATTTATAGACACTAATCCAGAATATTTATATTCTGAAGCAGAAGTGCAAAGAAAGTATTTTCTCAGATCTTTAACCAGAAATTCAGTGCGCAGCATTCTGTCGGTGAGAAACTGTTGGACCCTATGATTGACAGATGCTTCGAATGCTGTAATTTCTCTGATTTATGTGTTTCTTCACAGATAAGTGTTGAGAGGCACTGCCACCCCCAGAAGTTACTAGTTTTAATTCACTAATTCATGGTCATTTTTTAAAACCTTCCAACATTTCATAACTGTGATCAATTCTTTCAATGGTTTGATTTTACTTTTTCAGTAGTTCAATAAAATTTCCTCAATTAACATTTCAGCTGCTGACATAACTAAAATAAAGAACCCGTGGGGAGCTGTAACCATCTCTTCCAAAAGAAATTAAATGTTTACAGCTTTGTTCTAACAGCACTCACATTGGTTATCTAGGGCTTTGCTTATAGCGACGCCATAGGACTCTGTAGTCAGAGATAACTTTGGGGAAATTAAATATGGTCACAAGTCTTTTGTGTCGACTTTATCTTCACATGGCTAAATTCACAGAACTAATGAGACACCACAGTGCAAAGAGGAGAATGGGAAAAGAACGATTTGGAAAAGTACAAAGAGGAGATTCTAGAATATCCTCAGCTGCACAATGTACTGTAATCATAATGACTCCTTGCTTCTGTGTTTAAATACCTTGGCATTTGACAGGCTCATCAAAAGTCTAGATCTACACATGTAGTTTAAAAAGAGGAGCACAATCCAGGTATCTCCGTGGTTCAGGCTGACATGTACATTTTATTGTATTACAAAGCTAAGATCTCTTCTGTTAGACTGATAAGAGAAGGAAGTACAATTCCTAAGTTGAAATATTACTTTTATTTTACAGTGATGTAAGGAAAAGTATTCTTACAATCGTTAAAGTTTCTAAAAGGCAGAACCTTAAATGTATGTGCCTGTTATTAAGTAGTAATTTGAAATATAACTCCACTTTGGCATATCTCAGAAATATATTCAGTGGTTTTAATAAAATTCTTAAGGAAATAACACTAGTATAGTTTACCTTCCGAATTAACAGTAATCAAATAGTTCAGGTGATAATTGAAGCTTATCTAGCTTCCGATGCATTGCCTATCTAAAGAAGGAAAATTATGGACTAATTCTACTGAAATTTGAAAGTAAATTATAACTTAAGAATTTTTCCTAGTAATTTTTCCTAGTAAAGAGTACAGTTCCTTAAATCACGCACATGGAATTATAACAAGGATAGTTCTATCTTGAATTGCAGGAGCACTACAAAATTGCAGTGAATAAATCAAACCTAAATTCCAAATGCTTACCAAGCGGGTGAGGGCCATCCTCTGGGACTGGCAAATGATGAATTTCACCAGTTGTGTTTTTCATTAAACATAGATATTAAGGGTCCCTGTGCACCACATTCTCTGCCTCCTTTTAACATTATGTGAGAGTAAGGAGCATCAATACCACAAAGGGCATGTAAGGTGAATGATATCTCCTCCCTGTGAGATTCAGCTTACAATTTCTGTCTTACATTTTGTAGCCACTGGGATTTGAAGCCTCAATTCCAAGATAAGATGTTTCCAGAGCTCTTCATAGGACATAGAGTAGAGTGGTTACTTCAGGTAGAAATATCTCAGAAGAAGTTCTTTAATTGATTACTACTTCTCTCCTCTGAAATTCCCTAACTTCTTTGCTATTATATTTCAGTGAGTTCAGAATGTACTTACTGTTCAGATTTATTTGGAGACATGGTCTTGCTGCACTGCCTAGGCTGACGTTGAATTCCTAAGATGATGAGATTAAAGGGCTGTGCCTCCTGGCCCAGTTTAGAATGTACTTTTAGCATTACACTCTAGCTGTGGTCTTCTCTTATTACCGAGATTCTAATCCAAGATAAATGAGCTGATACCTACCTGTAGGCTTTTCAGAAGTCTTTAACCGTATTTTATTTAAATTTGATTCTAAATTGAATACAATTAAACTTCAATATCTCAATTATATAAAATGTATTGGAATGTTCAGTAGCTACATGTTTCTACTGGAAATCATATTGGACCAGGGAGAGAAAATGTCTATTGTTAACAAAGTGTCGCTAAGCCTACAACAAACACACATAGACACGGGCACAGGCACAGGCACACACACACACACACACACACACACACACACACACACACACACAAAGTGGTAAAGACATTGCCTAACAAGCAAACACAAAGAAGTGACAGAAGTAAAAGGTGCCAGAAGGCAATGAATTAGACACTTTGAGAATCTGCAATTAGATTTTTAAAGTACAAAGACTTTGGGTGCTAAAAGTATGGCTCTGCTCTAAGAGCACTGGCTATTCTTGCAGAGGATCTAGATTCAATTCACAGCATCTACGTGAAGGCTCACAAGTTTCTATAACTCTAGTTCCGGGAGAGCTGATGCTCTTAGATCCATGCAGACAGACATTCACAAACATAAAATAAAACACATATATCAAAATATGTAAAAAATACAAAAGCTTTCATTTAATATTAGTACCAATTTTTTTTCTTAACTCTGTACAATACCATTGTAGAGTCACAAGGAAATTACAGCTCAGGAGCTCAGTTGTAGATGCCATCTATTTAACCTCCTTACACAAAGTGCGGAAAACACCCAATGGTTTCTTGGAAGTTTTCACTACTCAAAACATATGAATATATTTAAAGAAAATAATCAATTTAAAAATATAAGCTTGCAGGTAGATAAAATGTTTTCTTATAGGCCAGTTTCTGTCTGACTGTTGTTTATTTACATCAATCTCTCTCTCACCACATATCTATTTGTTGGTCTATCTATCATCTATCTATCTATCTATCTATCATCTTCTATCATCTATCATCTATCTATCTCTATCTATCTATCTATCATTTATCTCTATGTTGATATGTCTATGTCTGTCTGTCTCTATCTGTGTCAGTCAATAGGTCCATTTATCTCTCTATAAGTATCTTTCTTTCACACTCTTGGTCTATTTGGAGCAAAATGGTCTTAGGTTTATACTCCTTTTATGTCCATTTATCCCCAACATATAACAAAAGCAAAACTTTCAATTTTATTACTAAAAGGAAGAACCTAATGAAAACTGGCTCAAGAAACATTTTGACTGCTAAATGCTTTTTGGTTTCCAAGTATTAATGAATTATTTTAGAAATTTTGAAATAATATTGACACTCTAAAGGAAAACATAACGGATAGGATTTAATTTTTTAATTCAGTCAAGGAAAACAGCTTTGAATCAATTATCCACAGTTTTCAATGTATAATCAAGAATTTTGACAATATTTAGCTGTTGAACTGCCAAGCTATTAGCATCCAAAAGATGTGATTAGACATCCATATTAATACACACCTGTCACAATGGCATAACAGATGTTCTAGGAACCTCACTAATGCAAAATCTAAATTTAAAAACTCTGGACATAGTCATCTGCAATATGGGACATAAATTAAACTTCATGATTGTTATCTTATTTGTCTTACCAAAATTCAGTGGCTTATTAATGTCCTATTAAAATTCAATGGCTCTTCTTTTAACATTTGTCAAAGATTTTCACTGAAATCAAAGACTAGTGAAAAAACATTTGAAATTATCCTTTAAAGGTGTATTAGCAAACACACGTGTATTTTGTCTGTATATGGGTATGTGAAATAACACATGTATGTTACATAATTTAGCATCTGCCATTTTAAGATGTATAACTCAGATCCAGTATGCAAAACCTCAACTGACACACCTATGATTAATTTACAAAGATCATTTTCATAAAGTGCATATTTGGACTGATGAGGTGGCTCAGCAGAAAAGATGTACCAAGTGTGAAGACCAGAATTCAATCTCTGAGACTCTCAAGGCAAAATGAGAGAACTGACTCCAGCGAGCTGTCCTCTGAGTTCCACATATACCATGTTATGTTCACATATCAGCACACACACATCATAGATGTATACACAATCCCATATATGTAAAGGTAAAAAATTAACTTTATTTTTAAGAATTTTTCAATTTATTTATTTTTATTTAATGTATAGGAATGTTTTGCCTGCCTGCATGTAAGTGTGCCACATGTACACACTGCCCAAGGAAGTCCCTAGTAGTGCCTCAGAACTCCTGGAACTAGAGCTAGGGGCATTTTTCAGCCACCATCTCCATCATGGGAACCAAACATGGTTTCTTCGTAGTAGTAACCAGTACACTTAATTCCCGAGCCGTCTCTCTAGTCCATAAAACACATTTAAAAGGCATATGTGTTGAATGATGGGTCACTCAAATATTTTCTCTTCCTCTACAAACATTCATTTAAATAATAAACATATATTTAAATAATAAAAATGCAAATAAACAATTACACAAAAGAAACAGTTATATATAAGACATATAAGAAAAATATTAATAGCTGAAGTGCAGTGCTAATTAAATATATAACTTTAAAAAAAATTTTTGCAATTTTCATACAATATATCTTGATAGTAGTTAGGTATCCTCCTCTAACCTCTACACCTCCCTTCCCTTCATTTTCCTGCCCAATTTAATATACTATGATATATGTGTGTATATATATATATATATAATATACATATATATATATAGAGAGAGAGAGAGAGAGAGAGAGAGAGAGAGAAAGAGAGATGTCTATAGATTGTAATTTGTGTCTCCAGTGTCTTTTTGGGTATGTCTGTCCACTAGAGCCTGATTAAACTACCAAGAGTCACATCCCTAAAAGTGACTGTCTCTGCCCCTCCCAGTAGCCATCTGTTATCACAATTTCCTTAGGAGGGGTTGGGACTTCTTACCCACTTCCTCGTGTCTATGGTAAGATTTCTTTTGTCTTGTTTGAGCTCGCATGGGACTTGTACATGCTGTTACCATTGCTGTGAGTTCATATGAGGAACTGACCACCTGTCTGGAAAACTCTGTTTCCTTGTAATCATCTACCACCTGTATCATTTGAAATCTTTCAGCCTCTTCTGAAATGATCCCTAAGACTTTGGGGCAAAAGTTTGATACAGGTTTCCTATTCAGGGATATGAACTCTGTAGCATCTTGTACTCTGTAAACTGGCCAGTTGTGGGTTTCTGTGTTAATCATTATCTGTTGCTATCTTGGATAGGTTCAGTTCTCAACTTGACACACAAAGGTAGGGGAGCCTCAATTGAGGAATTTCCTCTATTGGATTGGTCTATGGCTATGTCTGTGGGGCATTTTCTGGATTGTTGGGTGAAGTGGGAGGGTCCAGCCCACTGTGAGTGGTGCCACCCCTGTGAAGGTTGTTCTGTATTGTATAAGAAAGCAGACTGAGCACAGGCAAGGGAGCAAGCCAGTAAGCAACATTCTTCCATGGCCCGTATGTCAGCTTCTGCCTTCAGGATCCATCCATGACTACTTACTTTGGGCTCTGGAGGTGATGAACTGTTACCCAGAAGATGTAAACCAAATAAAACCTTTCTTCCCCAAGTTGGCATTGGTCAGAGCATTTTGTCATAGTGATTGAAGGCAAACTAAGACAGGTGCATAATTAAACTTCTCTGGTGAGGTCTGTGAGATGAATTAATCTATGGGTATAAAAATGTTATTAATAGTTTAATATGATAACTATTTAGTAAAACCTATTATCAGGTTCTGTCATATGTCCTGTTACCATCTATCCTTAGGTTCCTAAGCCCAATATCAATGTAAGATATACGCTCCATCCTATGAAGCAGATCTTAAATCCAGTTAAGCAGTGGCTGCTTGGTCCCAGAATATTTGTGCTGCAGCACTGAGCACATCTTCTCAACCACTTGCTATTGTAGTCCCCAAGAATCTCATCTGGGTAATGTAGATGATTATCTGTTCCTTCCAGTAACAGGCATAGCACCTACCAGCACTATGAATGTTAGCCAGTAGATTTGAAGCTCTGAAGTCAGCACCAACTTGATTTCACTTTGTTTGTTCTACAGCTCATGTATGTAGTGTTCAGCAATAGATTCTGACCATCCAGATCTGGTGGGTAAACAAGAGCAGGGGCGATGGCCAGTATAGTATCAAGGGTCTGTAGGACCCCTGGTCAACAACTTCTATAGTGGGATTCCATTCCTGACATTTGAATAGTACGTTGAATCTTATAGGAATAGAAAAGGACTTTCTGACCAGGATTCCTAAAGTGCAAACATGAGGTCCAACAATTGACCGATGGAGCCACATGCAACTCAATAGCTTCTGTATATCATGAGTGTCATCATTCCTGTGAAGAGGTAACCTATACAATTCTGAAAACATCTTTACCAGCTATACTACTGGAACAGGGTATCTAGAATATACAAAGAACACAGAAAATCTAAACTTCCAAAAGCAAACAGCCCAATTAAAAAGCGGGACAAGTCACTGAAGAGGGAGTTCCCTAAAGATGAAACACAAATGGCTGAGAAACCCTTTAAAAGTACTCAGCACCTTTCCTTCTCAGGGAAATACAGATTAAAACCACTCTGGGATGCATCTTTCCCCACTCAAAATGGCAAAATTCTGAAAAACAGCAAAAGATACATGCTAGTGAAGATGCACAGATAGGGGAGCAATCACCACCGCTGGGGCCGTAGGAACCCACGCAGGCCCATGGAGGCCGGTGTGGACGATCCTCCACATGCTCAAAATGGATCTACAATATACCGATTTTTAATTTTGTATTGAATGTTTGTGATTTTCAGGCCATGTATTTTGCTGATATTTAGAACCCCTCCCTTGCCTGCACCTATTCCTATCGCTGAACAACCGGACATACTCTCATATACATTTACATATACACAGAGTCTGATTTGTTTCCCCAAGTGCCCTACAGTGTAGCTACATTCACTGGACCCACCAAGATACCCATCCTTGTAAGACACTATCCTTACCCCTCATGGCACCAATCAATTGTCAAAAGTTCCTTTGGTAGGGTTAGGATCTCTTACCCATTTTCTACTTTCTATGGTGGGATTTTGTCTGTTTTGAACTTGCATAGGACTTGAGCATGCTGTTAACATTGCTGTGAGGTCATTTGAGTAAGTGACCAGCTGTCTTGACTCTGTCTCCTTGTGGTCATCCACAAAGATGGCTCTTACAGTCTTTCTATCTCCTCTTCTGCAAGTTTGAATCTCTGAGCATTGGGAGTCACAAGTTTGAAATAAGTGTCCTATTCTGTGGCCTCTTGATCTCTGCATATTGACCTGGTTGATTTTCTGTGTTAATTACCATCTGCTGTGTAAGGAAACTTCTCTGGTAAAAGGTGAAGGATGCGTTCATCATCTGTGTATAGGTATCACTGAAGATGTGTCATTAGGGTCAACCATCTCGTCAACGCTTATTCTTTGCATTTGACTAATTCTTGAACTCTGGAATTGCCTCTGTTGCAAAAATAAAACTTTTTAATGAGCAGCAAAAGGTGCACTTATCTATAAATGCAAGGATGCATATTTAGAATAAGTAAGAAATTACAGTGATCCATTGCTGTTGCAAAAAATATTTTTTGTCTCCAGTATCTATGACCTTTCCAGTCATGTGTATTTGGCTATGTTTACAGTTCCTCATATGTGCTACCCCCCATTGAATGGGGTTTTAAGTCCAATTTGACAGCTGTTGATTACCATAAAGATAAAAGCACTATTACTGCACCAGTAGCAGTAGTTTTCTGGGTCATTGTCATTTATTGGGCTTTATAGTTGGGTAGGACCATTGTTTGCTTTTCTTCCTTGGCAACTCTGATACCATGAGAGCTAGGCTTGTAGTTCCAAGTCCTGGGTCTGAAGCATGCCCTGTCTTCAGCAATAGGGTCTTACCTTCAAATTCAGGGAGGCAATCAAGGACTGTGACAATAGCCTGTGTTATTTGCAGAGTTTCTTGAACTACGCTGAGAAACAACTGAAATGTCGATTCCTTCTGCCTGGTCCTGTGTTTCTTGTCATTTCACCTTCAGCTATATGCACACACTCATATATTTATTCTATGTGTGTTCTTCAGTAGGATTTTGAACTAGTGCATTTCACTCTGGTTTGTTTCCATGTCTCCTCCCACTCCCCCAGTTAAAGAACCTCCATTTCCCCTCCCTCTCAATAACACCTGTGTCCTACTAGCTCCCTCTCTGAAGATCCTTCTTCCCATGATTCCTTTCTGTTTTCTGGATCCTGTGGTGTTACATCAGGACGCATATTCACATGTAGGAATTTGGAGCCAAGACTCACAACTGAGACCAAACATATGTTACTTCTTTTTACTTTTTCTGAGTCTTTGTTATTTTACTCAGTTTAATATTTTCTACATCCATGTATTCACCTGTGATTTTCATGATTTCATTTTTCTTTACCACTGATTTACCACGTTTTCATTATCCAGTCATCAGATTAGAGAAATTAACTTGTTTCCATTTCAAAGCTATTGTGAGAAGTGCAGCCACAGACAAGACTCTGCAAATGTCAGCGTGGCAGGAAGAGTCCATTCAGGAATGCCAGGGAGTGGTATGCTGGGAAGATATGGTAGATATGCTTTTAATTTTTAAAGAGTTCTCTGTAATGATCTCTTCAGTGTAAACACCAGTCTTCAGTGCCCCCAGCATTGAAATTCCTAAGCAGTTTGTAAGAGAAACTGAAATATCTGAAATATACTAAGAAATCTGGGAATTTTCTAACCCCAAACAAGGTTGAAAGGAAGAGTAGTGAGCCCAAAGTTTGGCACATCTGTGAGTAAGAATCATAGATCCCTGACATTCTAATGAGATATGGTTTCTTTGGCACCCAGCTCAGGTGTATTATGTAAGATGGATAGATGTTTTCATTGGCTAGTAGAGGTCATGCAGGAGGGGCATTGGGAAGGGGGTGGGTGGTAAGGTGAAGGTAGAGATTAGGGCGGGGGTCTGAAGATAATAAAATATATTGCATGAAAATCTTGAATCCGTAAAAAGACAAGAGATGAAACTGATAAAAATTAATTAAAACAAATATCCACATTAAAATAGCATTTTAATTTCTAAACTGCTATTAATGAAAACATACCGTTCTGTACCACATTAGAACTTCCCTGTAGTCAAGGGTCAGTAATCTCTTCAATTCACAATGATGTGGCTCCAGTTTTACTAGTAAGGCAATGGGATGAGAGTCAGGTTAGCAAAGAAAAGACAGTGAAAGAGAATAAATCAAGATGAAAGAGGTCAAATGTGGTGGCTTGTCCCTGCCACCTGGTACCGCAGGAGGGAGATGCGAGTTCAAGGCCAGCCACAGAGAAGGTCGAAAGAGAGAGAAAAAACATGTATGGAGTTACTGCAGAGGGAGAATATGACCAGGAAGGAAAGGAAGAGAGAGAGAGAGAGAAAGAGAGAGAGAGAGAGAGAGAGAGAGAGAGAGAGAGAGAGAGAGAGAGAGCACACTGGTAGAAATTTGAGAATGGGATGCATGTGGTTACAGGTTCATGATGTTCCTTAAATTGAGGTTTCATCCCTTTCAAAGCCATTGGATAAATTAAGTCAGCGATGAGACAAGATGATGTCCAACACAGATTAGCCACAAAGGCCGTCATCACCAGGAAACAGATGAGTCCATACTCCAAGATGAACTGACATGTTTATTTATTGTTAGTATAGGAACTAGAAGAACATAGGCTTGGGCTTACTGAAGCCTCCTCTCAGGTGTTTGGTATGAAGTTTTGTTTCTCAAAGTCAAATTCTACCTGCACCCTGCTCTCAGGTAGTAGTGTAAGGCACCAAGCATCCTCAGGATGATCAGAAGTGCACTTTGTTGCACTTTTATTGAGTTAGTTACAGAGGAAGCTTCTGTAGTCCTATCAAGCCCAACACGTGTTCCTCACAGTATGTTATGGTGAACAGGGCATAGCAAGGTAATCAGAGTCTGGCCTCTATTTTGATGGTCCTTTGCAAATATGGGAGTGTAGATGGAACAGGCCGCTATAAAGGATGTGGAAGTCAGGTTTCAGGAGACCGAGAAGAACCTGTAATTTCCAGCCCTTCAAGTATTCAACATATTTGAATTCAACATATTGAAAGAGTAGCCATATTAAAATAAGCTGTTCTTATTTTTCTTGGCACACTTAGTACTGCTTCTATTATTATTGTTAATATTTGTGACAGGATTTTCTGGGATTTTTGAATTCTCCTTTATATTTTATTTCTTTCCCTATTTCAAAATCCCCTAAAAGAATTCCCATCGTTGCTCTTCTAGCATCTGTGTTCACAGGAATACCTGCCTTTTAGTTGTTCTGTGGCTTGGATAATGGTTCCTGCCAGCATCTAACATGAGGAGCAATGAAAACATGTCCTTATGATCATTCATAGACTTTGTTTGGAATTCATTTATTATGAGAGAAGAGGACATGTTATAGATGATTATAACAGGTTGAGAGTTCATGCATATTAAAAATTAGAAGTATTTAGGATATTCATCCATTGTGTAATTTTAGCTATTTGAAGATGATTATCCTTTGAAAAATTGACCTTTTCTTTTGAACCTTCAAAAGAAAGGACTTTTTTTCTTAAATCTTCCTTTCCTCTTGTGTGTTATAATTATCTCTTCTTTGGAAATGCCTCACAGAATAAAAGTCATAATCATGAAGTTTATTTCTAACATGGGTAAAGGAATATATTAATTTATCTTCTGAAACAAGTATTTTTCTAATTTCTGTATACAAGTTCACAGGTTATATTGCCACTGTTTCTTTGGTTGTTGTTTTTGCTATTTTTGTTTGTTTGTCTTGCACTCAAATGATATTCAAATCCATGAGTAAGCCCCACTCCACACCACCCAGCTCGGAGTTAAGACATGCATATACATAGCCCACCATAAGAAAGCAGTAAGTATAGATAAATGTTCAGGTAAAATAATGAGAATGTGCACAAAAAGAGAGCTTTTATTCTGCTTTGGCTGGAAGGACAGACCTAAAAATAAAGCATTTCAGCTATAATTTTAAGTATGAATTTCCTTTAAAAACTTATTGAGCTTTTGTACATTTCAAACAACAGTTCTTGATCAAATTTAGACCTCCTCCCCCATTCACATTCCTGCAAGGCCCCCTGGACCTCAGGTATTCCATCCATCCATGTTATACACTATCTAGCCAAGCATTTGTACCTAGATGTCCTTCAGCACAAATTCATCCACTGGAGTCTGGTCAGTCAACTTAAAGATCGTAAGTAAGGTCCACCCCCTTCTAGTAGTAATCAGTCTCCGACAGTTCTCAGTTGAGAGCTGGCCCACCACCCATTTCTCGTGCTCCATGGTGGGCCCTTGTCTAACTGAGTTGGCTTGGGTCCTGTTCCTAATGCCACCATTGCCACAAGTTCACATGTGCAAGTTTCCAGTGGCCTGAAAGCCTTGGCTTCCCTCTATTCATGATCCAGCCATGGTTTTTACAATCTGCACCCTATTCTGCAACAGTCCCTGAGTCCTGTGTGCAAGGTTACAAACAATCATACAGTACACCACTCATCAAAGAAGCTTCTTTTTGTAACAGATAGCGGCTACAGCAGAAATCCACAACTGGTTAGAAACAGAAATATACGTCTGCAAGATCCTCAGTCCTAAGTGACACATCTGCAGTTGAACCTCTACATAGAACACAGTGCAACAGGGGGAAGAGAGAAAACTAACAATCCCTCAACTCCCACCAGTGAAGCTTTCTTATACAACAGAGTGTGATCATACAGAAAGTCGCAACCGGCCAAGTTTTAAAGAAAAAGACTTTAGTGTGTGTATTCCTGGATAGGACTCCTATATTAAATATTAATTTCTAAAGTGGAACGATATTACATTATTTTAGAATAAGAAAATAAAATATTTAAAAAAAACATATGTATTTGTTATCTAAAATAAGACTTATACTCTCATCATAATTTAATACATGATTCACTCTGGTACTCTAGTAAGTGCGTCCAGAGAGGGAGCTCTACAGTCTGGAAGGGTTGTTTGTGCCACATCTACTTGATACATAGCTTTCAAAAGTATCCACACCAATGTGTGTCATGCTAACTGTGTTAGTAACTTACATAATATCATTAACTAAATTGGCTATGATGGTTACTCTTTATTGTTTCCTTGACAGGATTTAGAATCACATTAGAGACTGAGGCACACATCTAGGATTGACTGTGAGAGTAGTTCCAGAAAAGATTTGCTGATAGGGTAGGATCTACCCTGGGTGTGGACTGCAACATCCCATGGGCTGGGGTCCCTGGGCCTGATCAAGGGGACAGAGAAAAAGTCAGCTGAGTGTTGATGTTGTCCCTTCTCTTTGCCAAGAGCTGAAGCATGTCCACTGCAGCCCACTCCTGCAACCGTGTTTCCCTGCCCACGTTCTGGAGCCCTGTAACCATGGACTGAGCCTTGAGACCGTGAGCCAATAAATCTTTATGCCACACATTTGCTCACAACAGTATAATAGTAATAAGTTTACCAGTCCTCTTTAAAGGGCATCTATTGTTTTGAAATTTTTAGAAAATAAGCCATGAATTGAGGGTAATTGAAAGAGCAATGCAAGCAATGAGCAAGAGTTCAACATTGGCCATTCTCTTTCTTCTAGGAGAAGATGTTGTTCAGTGCCAAAATCAATTTTATAGTAAATAAGTAAATGTCTAATAAAATGATAAAAAGCAGGTCAATTCAATTAACTGACAAGAAGATAGCTTGAAATAAGGATTAAATTGCTTAATACTAACTTCACATTTCTACTAAGGGAATATTGAAGTGGTTTTTGGATATCATAAAATTAACGGTATCGAACATAGAGGTACATGCCTTATGGAGGTACATGCCTGTAATCCCAGCACTAGTGGAGAGAATGGGTCCCTGGAAGTCACTGGTCTGTGAGAGCCCAGCTAAACTGATGAGTTTAAAATTCAATGAAGAGAACTTATTTCAAATATTAGAGTGGAGAGTGATTTAGGATGACACCCAATCTTGACCTCTACCTGCCCCCACCCAACAAATATACACAGACATACACTGAGAGAAGGATACAACTGATTTTGGGTCTCCTTACAATATTCAATAAGGCACTTGATTCTCTTAAAGTAGCAGTGATGGCACATTCCCATGAAAAGTAGTTGCATAAAACAGTGTGCCTTAAGTCACACTCAATTTGAATGTGTCATATGAAACAGTACACTTCTATTGATCAAACGTGTAACACGCCTCTGTGTCGCTCACTAGACTGGGGAAAAGATGCCTTGCTGAATTCTCTTGGTGGGAACAATCTCAGGGCAGGCCTGATACTGGAGGCACATCTGACTCCAGCCAGCACTGTAACTGGTCTATTATCAGTGACAGTTCTCGAACAGGTTGGTGGTCCCTCATCTCCATGTCTCCTCATCTGGACCTGAGCATAGTGCATCAGATCATGACTAGAGTTAGAAGAAAAATTGATGGGCTTTGAAAAAGTCAGAAGTTAAATAATAATTTCAAATTATACTGTTTTCTTAAATTGAAAAAAAAAAGTCATTTTCTGAGCCATAAAATTTGGTCTGATATTAAAGACCAGGAATAGCCAGTATATCACAGCGGTTTAGAGAAAGCTATAAAAAAATGCTCAGCCTCTGTAAGAGAATGTGGACATGATTAATACTGAGGCCACTGACATCAGGACAAAGAGGGACTCCTACAGCCAGAGTGGGTGATTGTATTTACAGTAGACTGCCTGTGATTAATGCACACACTCACAACATAAGATATAGAGGTGAGACAAAGACCTATTCTCAGCTGTTAGAGCAGAGTACAGATTTTACTGATGTCCTGAGAGGGTGACAAGTCCATGAATAATGACTTACTGTCCCTTGGGGGCAGTGGGGAGACATGGCACTGGTAACGCGGCGGCGTGTGAGGGAAAGCGCTCGCCAGTTCTTACCACTCAGGAAACTGGAGGCTGACCACTGATGTCTGCCCTGCCCTTCAAAGCTTCAGCATCCAACTGCTTCATGCAGAATGTTTTCGGGGATTGTAGCCACTTCATGTCCACTTAGTGACTCCTTTAGCATGTAGATGTCACAGTACTAGCCACTGAGCGTGCTACGAAGCCTGCTTTCCTGCCCATGAGTCTCCAAGAGCGAATGAGTGTATACAGCCATCATCTGAAAGTTTTTCTCCATCTTCCCCAGATGGGACTCCTTCCTTGTCACTTGAGAGTGCAGTGTGTGTTGAGGGCATCTATAAATCATGGGTAGCACCAGGACAAGCTGAGTGTAAAGTGCTGTATAGGGAAGGAGAAGAGCAGGGACACACAGTTTCTCCCGATGTCTCCAGATTTTGTCAGGACACCCACTTTGATTTCAACTGTAAGAAGGAAAAAGATCCATATTTAGCAAACAGAAATTATATTTGTCTAAAATATGACAGAGATAAGATTTTCTCTAGGTTCTATGGTGTCTCCAGTCATTGCACAAATTTGGCTATGTTTACAGTACCACACGTGAGTTCCTTCCCGTTGAGAGGACTTTAAGTTCATGTAGGTAGCTGTTGATTATCCCAAAGATAAAAGTGCCCCCATTTCCCCTCCTTAGTTTGTCATGCTGGTCATTGTTGTGGTTATTAAACTTTAAAGCTGGAGTTTCTCCTCCAAGTTAATAGTTATTTGTTACAGCAGCAATAGAAACCTAGCACAGGTATTGTGTGGAGGATGATAAGGAGCTGATGAAGCCTGGTGCCACTTGTGGGTTAGAGAGGAAACTGTAAGAATCTGATGCACAGCATGGCCAACTTTAGTAATCTTAAAAATGACTGTCACAAGAATAAACTTCTACCCAGTAGCCACCGTTTTCTCTAGCATTAGGGGACACAGTTTACATTACTGGCTTCATTTATTGTGTCATAAACTTGTAATGTTTGGTTTTGGGTCCCCAAGAATAAGGTTCCCACGAACCAGAAGTCAATTGGTAATAAGTGTGACTCTCCCCTTGATATGTCTTTTTTTTAGATTCAAGTCAGTCAAGTGGGGAGAAAATGTTGAACTGATGATGCAAAACATTCACATCCAGTCATGGTTATTGTTTCATAATGCTTGAGAGAATGTTGCTTATGAGGCCTCCACTCAAAACAATGCCAGGAGTCTCTAATTCTGGGATTTTCCTTTGCAGTATCTGAAGCATTCCACTGAGTTCATCAATTGAAATCTGGTGCCTTAAGACACATTGTGATTTCTTTTCAGTTATGCCCTCCCAATAATAATGACTTTTCTCCTTGTCACTCAATATAAATTACTGGTATTACATACATTGGAGAAAAGCTAAAGAACTTTGAACTTCTAAGATTTTGTTTTCTAGTTTACATGTTATTGATAATAAATTGTAGGAGTATTACCAGCATATCAGACAGCAGAAAGCATTGAGTACACAGTCATGAGATTATTTACAATATGAAAAAAGAGTAATAAGTAATAAATTGATTCAATGCAAAAACTTCATACATGGCCCAACAGTACTGGTTGTGAGAACTGTGTGAAAAAATAACCAAGTGTGATCATGCCCAGGACAGAATATAAGCACAGAATAAATTTAGTTATTAGCTCTACTTTCAGTTCAAATGTAATAAAGAGATAAAATTTTCACAGGGAGATTAGAAAAACTTAATTTACTAAAGAGAAAAAACAGTTATCTGTCTATCTGAATGACCTCTCTTTGGGTCACAACATAAAAATAAATAAGCTTTGCTGGAGAATGCCTTCATTCTGATTCTCTTTGGCTTCCCACGCTACGGCACCGGAGGGTTTCGTTGTTGCTGCTGTTGCCTGTTTCTTTGGTCCCTGTTCCATTTTTCCTCACCAAGAAATTCTTCTTCATGACATAGTCAGTTTGGGATTTGATTTAACAGTAACGGGTTAAGGGAAAATTGGGAATTTGGAGGCTGAAGGAGAAAAAGGATTTGTGTCTCGTATTTTATTAGAAAATGTATCTGTGGGTTTGAATAAGGTTATCTCTACTCAGGTTCTCTATTTTGCTATTTCTCTCTATCTCTCCCTCCATCCCTCTCTTTCACATACACAATGAATAAATTAATAATAAATAAACTGATAAATAAAAATGTTGCAATGACAGCAGTGACCTTTAGATTTACTGTTTACTCAGATTGATCCTGGAAAATTTTTTTCAGAAATAAAATCAGTCTTTGCTTTGTAACCAAATGTTGAACAAGAAAAATAATCATTATCATGCACATAGCAAAACCATTGTAATTTCCATTCTTAATAAGACTATTTCTATTATGATAATTACAAAATAAGAAATAGAATTGGCCTTATGCCTAGGCAGAATATATATCTTGCATTTCCAGCTGTATCGACTCAAAGGCTTTGGTTATCTCCCAGTTTTTCCTGTCTAGTTGGTGATATCCAATATATCAATCAATTTTTGTTAATAAACCGAGAAAAAAATATTTAAAGGATTTTAGCACTTCTGGGAATATAACATGAGACAATGTCAAGCCCTTACCAAACCGTTTTTGTCTTCTGGAACCAATTTAGATGATCTCCCAGCCTTCATGATAGATGGAGATATGCATAAGTTTCAGGAACCTGGAAGAGACTGCTCTGAGCCTACTCCTATCCCAACCCTACAGCATCCTCAGATATCCTCTATTCTCTTTCTTTTGGGGTGTTTGATATCTGGTTGCAATAGATCTAGGGGAGGATCCTGAGCCCTCAGGAATCAGGAGTTCAAGGTGCTAAAAGACCCTGGAGTCTTCAGACAACTCATCAGCCATGACACGAGATAGGGTAAACTTTATTCTTTCAGACTAAGATGCATTGATGTTTTACAGTACCTATACTAAATAATAGCTATAAGACATGGCAAAAATAACACATGTATCTATAAAATGATATATAATATGTAATATATATATATATATATAATTTCAAATATTTTCATTTCATAAAACAACATCTTTTTAGATGTGAATCTCTGTTTCATTCGAATGCTAATTAGTGGAGATGATTGTTAGCTGATAACACAGGAGTTCATTTTGCAAGGACTTTAAAAGAGTCCTCAAAGCTTTCAAATGAGCCTCCAACAGGAGAAAGCTGTCCAATTACAGTTTCACATTCCAATAGTGGAAGATCAGTGCTTCCTCTTCTCATTCTGACATTGCTCTTCCTCTCAGCAATCTGGGGTTGCTTTTATGATAATTACATCTTTTTGTTGTTGTTGTTGTTTTGTATCTAATACAGAAGTAGAAGTTCCCCTTTGCAGAACTGAATCTTGAATCCTAGGAACTTTAACTTCCATGAAGGTCTGTCATTAAATGCTAATAAACTCAGGATACAGAAGACACTACCAAATAATCATGAACAATAGCATATGCACATGCAAAGTTTTTGGCTGTCTCTGTTTTAGATTTTATTTTTTTGTATTTCTTAGTAAAATGGTGCTATCATCAAGGCTATCATGAGTGATACTGGCAGAAGAAGAATGAACTCACTTGTAGTCAATCAGTTGATTATTGTATGGAATGTGATGTAATTTTTTAATATTTTATTAGGGGTAATAGTATTACTTTATGTGTGTAAGTATTTTGACTGAGTGTATGGAAGTGCACCCTTGTCATACAGTGCCTGTGGAGGCCAGAAGAGGACATGGGTGTCTGTAGCACCCGGACCATGTCTCCTGAGAGCTGCTTCTCACCTCTGAGGGCACTCCCGTGCGTGTGGCCATTCATTTACATGGACAAATGCACAGAAATATAAAATAACAAAACATTTAGCAAATGAAAAGATACATTTAACAAAATGTTATTTGTAAAGAGAGAATGGATAGAAAAATCAGTATTTCATGAGTATATTCAAACTATGTTGTAAAACATTTAATTTTTGTTCCTTGGCATGTGATAAATATCATGAGAATTATCTTGACTAGGAAATAACTTCAGACCACCAATGGCACTTACTCAAGACTCCTTGATTCCTAAGTGGCAGTTATAGAATGCAAACAAAATGAATTTCCCCAGTCCATTTCCCTGTATGTATGCACCAAACTGGAATTTTATAAAGAAATAAAACTGTTGTGTCTAATCCTAAGATTCTGAGATGGAGCATCTATTTTCTATACAATAAATAAATAAATATAAAAATACAGTTTCTCCTCCAAGCACATGCATAGTGTGGGTTTGGATGCAATCTTTAGAATCTAGACACAGAAGTAAAAGCGCAGAAATGATGGAACAAGCATCCCTCTCTCCAGGATGGTCTCCATGTGCTTCAGCATTTGACATCATTCTAAGTGGCCACATAGCTTTTCATTTTACTTAGAAACTGATTGAGTCTGTACTCTTTGAGGCTGACTTGTGTGTGCAAGTCTCTGCCATTGGAACACTTGTCCACTTAGGCACCCAAATATTACCCTGGTCTCTGATTTGCCTTTTGTTGAATTCATGGTAAGTCCTATCAGCATCCAAGATCATTCCATATTTTGATAACACTTGATGTATTATGAGAGGTGATCCACCACAGTTTCTAAAAGCAGACTGCTTCCCATTTCATGTACTCAGGTCCTTCTCTCATTCTTTCCAGCTGCGTACCTGGGTCAACATGTGTCAGAATTCTCTTTTCCTCAGTTTCCTTCACTGCTAAATAAAGATAATAACACTCTAAAAGCATTGGGCTTTTACTTATATTAACGATCTACTTGGGTCAGCCTAGAATCCGTTTAAAAAATGAGAAATTGAGAAATGGTCTTTTTCAGGTTGGTCTGCAAGTAAATGTATCTGTCTTGATTGTTAATTGATGTGGGGGGCTAGCCCACTTTGGGAAGCACTATTCCCAGGGAATGGGGTCCAGGGCTGTATAAGAAAGCTATCTGAGGGTGGGTCTGCAAGTGAGCCATCAAGCAGAATTCCTGAGGTTTCTTTGTCAAGCTCACTCTTGTGTTCCTGCCCTGACACCCTGCAATTGTGGCCTGGACATGTGAGGCGAATAAACCCATGCCTCCTCTACACTGCTTTTGGTCACAACAGAAAAAAATCCAGAGCAGCTGTATATTCATTACTTGTCTACTTCTTGTGACCAAATTCCAGACAGTTTTTACCTAACGTAAAAAACGATTTATGTAGGCTAAGTGCTCTGGGAATACAGTCCCTCTTGGGAGGGCAAGGCATAGCACTCGGGGCAGATTGATGTGTGCTGGTTGAGTCTTGCGGCAGCTTCTCACATCCTAACATGTCAGGAAATACATAGCTGAACGGGAACTCAAAATAGGTAAATTCTTCAAGACTAGACCCTAGTAAACCAAAGTCAATCTACTAGGCTCCATGATCTAAAGTTCCACCAATTGCCAAGACAACACAACCAGATGAAACATTTCAACACATGAGCCTGAGGAGGATACTTAACATTGAAACTACAAGAGAGTGATCAAATCTCATAATTTAGTGCGTGGAAGAGTTACTAGCATGACCAAGATGATGAATACTTTTTACTATGGAAATAAATATATATTATAATTGTTTTCATCTATTAAGTGAACTAAAAAGACATAAACTTATTCTATATCAAGACTGAAGATCATATTTCATGAAAAGATAGGAGAATGGAAAATCAGGTATTTTAGCCTCAGGAAGATGAACAGTATTATCAAAGATGTAGAGGTTACAAAATGCAAAGTTTATAACTAAACTTTGTGTTTTGTGTGTGGTTGGTGGCACAAAATACAAATCATTTCATTGGTATTCTCCTCTGAAAATGGAAAATGAGTTTATTGAATAATTCAGCACTCTTTTTCTTAAGCTTGAGCCTGATGTGTTTGGAGCTCTTTAGACATAGGTACAGTCCCATATAGGTAAAACACAGAAAAAGAAGGAATGAGTCTGAAAGTTGGAAATACAATGAGTCCAAGATATAGCAGGGTCAGAAAGCGCCAGCAAGCAGTTGATACACCGATAAATTGACTTTCCAAGGACTTTCTTTCACTTTCCTAAATAAAAGAAAATCCATGACATCAGTAATTCTTATGTCTTTCCCGTTATACCCTCTTGCCTATAATTTTAGTATTTTAAATTTTATTGTATTGTGTTAGGATATGTGTGTGCCTGTATGAATGTGTGTGCATATTGTCTGTATGTGTGACTACATTTGTGTGTGTGTGTTTGAAAGCGGGAGCCAAAATAGAGGTCAGGTGACAACCTTGACTGTCAATCCTCACCTTCCACCTTGTGTGAGGCAGAGTCTCTCTTGTTCTCTGTTGTGTACTCCAGACTATCTGTCCCTCAAACTTTTGGAATTCTCCTTTTCTAAGCCTTGTGTCTTTCAACAACAGTGTTTGTACTGCAGCAGTAGGTGATCATGTCTACTTTCTGTGGGTTCTGGAGGTTCAAAACGAGGTCCTCAAACCTGTGCAATGACCACTTTCACCCACTGAGTCATCTCTGCCCTCTATTATTTTTTGAATTTTGACAGATTCAATGTACGGACTGCATATAGCAATCTAATCTATATACGTGAAGATAAAGAAACATGTATTACCTCACACAGTTATCATTAGCAGACCTTCTCCTTCAAAGTCTTCCATGGTGGGGTTTAAATAAGTATTGTGATTTTGTGATTACTACAGATTAAAAGTGCTTCTGGCCTCTGAATTCTTCAAAATATTTTCAAATATTTTGCATTCTCTCTTCCCTTGTCTCTTGAGTGCCTTTCTCTGTAGGATTTCAATCTGTGTTTTAAGGCACAATTTGCTGACAAGAAATCCCCAGAATGGATTATGAAGACGAAGGCAGCAAGCATTTTCTAAATGTATTCCCCAATTTGAGGAGCCTTCATGGCACAGCCCATTTGAGGCTGAGAACATTAAATTTTATCCTCGTATCAGTCACTGTAACATCCCCTAGAGCTTGGCATGATAGGAATCATTTGTAAAATGTATATTTTCTTTGGCACCCAGACAGAGCTTGCCAGGCGGTACATTTAATTAAGAATGTGGAGAAGGGAATAATTGTGGTCTATCATCATGCTTTATCATTACTTAAAAGTTCCAAAACTTACTGTGACTTTTAAGATAGCGGTCACATAACAAGGTTTGTATTTGTAGCGAGAGATAATTTGTCTTTTATCAGCCCAGAGTTTTAATATAAGGAAATATATTATTGTTCGGGGAAGGGTCCATTAAGTGTACTCTGTAGTTATAACTCTGTCTGTTGTTGGGTTAGATGCTTTCATAGAAACAACCTCTTGTTTAAGACCTTGAAAATTGATGCATTGCCTTTTGGGAGCTTAGACAGCTTTATTTAAGTTTAACTTTCTCTGGAGAGGCATAGAAATTATGAAATGCAATTCCTTTCTTGAACATAACCATGTACATAACTTCCAGTCTTCTCTGGTGCATAAAGTAAATTTGATAAGAGCAATTCAAATATGAGAACGATTAATGTTGATTTTAAAAAAAAAAACGTTTCAAAGCAACCTGTGTCAGCAGGTTCAGGGAAGTGTAGTGATTATCATCTCTGAGAGTAGATTTTCCTGTGTTACATACATTTCCATTTTTTAGATTTTCTTGTTTCATGTTTATAGGAAAACTGGTTTCTAATAGTTTTGGGAAGTACCATGATCAAAAGGAGCTACGAAAAGGCCTTTTGGGTGTATACAAAGGGACACACTTCATATTCAGGCTTGTGATTGCAGAATTCTTAGATTATTTAGCTTTGGGGGCCTATTCTGTCTTTTATCAGCGCATAGCGCTATTCTTGGTAAATAAATATATTTCTCTAATGCAGATTTTACACTTTGCTACCTACCCTTAAATGTAGTCACAGGTCTAACAAAGACTTAGACAGACACCCTCTCCTCCCCTCCATCTCCACTATGATTGGCTAATCAAAATCTTTCAGTTCTTATCTTGCCTGAATTCTCTCACACTTTCCCCCATTAGTCCTTCTGCCTTCTAAAGCACCAAAACAGTCAACCCTGTCAGTCACCCCTTCTGGCCTCTTTGCATTTAGAAACAAGGACCAGAAATCCAATAATCAACCCTTGAGGGTCAGTGTGCTAACATCCAAGGGAGGTTTAGAAAATGACTAGTTTTAAGTGATAGGGTCAGGAACACTTCCTCGATCATTCACCAATCTATTTTTATGCAGGAAAAGATAGAAAAACACACCTTTACTACATGTTTTTTGTTGTGGTCTACAAAGTATAACCACAAATTTGTAGATTTCGGATTCCCTTTACAGTAATGTATGCAAATCAGCCTCTCATCTCTTTAAGAGGAGCAGAAGGTTTTCACTTAGATGAAAATCATCAGTTATTGAAGGCACAGATGGAGATAGAAACTTGCTCACAGAATGTAGGATGGGCAGTTTTTTCCTCTGTGTAAGTGCACCCATGTCATGTGGTGAAAATGGAGGTAAGAAGAGGATGTCAGAATCCCCTGGAACTGGAATTACTGACAGTTGTTAGCTACAATGTGGATGCTGGGTCTCGAACCTGGTACTCTAAACCACTGAGTCATCACTCCAGTCCCACCAGCTGATTTTTTTCAAAACATATTTATTGAAAGTAAGACTAGATAGTTGTTTGAAGAAATAGAGCTTAACTTTCCAGCACTTACGATGAAATGTCCTCAGTCTGAAATTCATCTTGGTTTGGTAGGAAACTTTATTTATTGCAGAAGTGCTGATGCATTTTCCTTTAAAGAGGTGGTAGAATGAATGGATTTGCTTGTTGTATCCAGTGTTTGTAGCCAGATGGGGACATGGTGGAGATCATTGAGGGAAGAATTCTATTTAGCACGCAATGTTAAAGGTCTGACATTACACATTTCTCAGGCCCAGATTATCTGTTTTTGAATGAGTTATGGAGAAAAGATAATATGATGAATTATGAAAGTAATTCAGTTAGATGAAAATATTATCCAAAATGGTTTAAAAATAATGAAACCTTTCTTATCACAACACAAGTTTGAATGTGAACATCCACAGTATAAATTTTCTTTGCCTTTAGATACTAAGATCCACCAAGAGTATCTTTAACCTAGTCTTAGTAAAAGAAATCAATGTTAATGTTAAGTCTGACTCAGTTTATCTTCCTTTCAATATTGCCTTAGCCTTAACACCATAGATTTAATTACAAATTTTTCAAGTAAGACCACAGTTTTACTGGGGCTTATGCAAGTCCAAAGTATGGGAATATAATTGTTTTTGTTATATGTAAATATGAATATAAATGCTTACCTGTTGAGGATGAGATGATGGTTCAATGGTTAAGAATGCTTTCTTTCCAGATGTCCAGAATTCAGTTTCTAGCCCCCATGTTGGGCAATTAACAATGTCCTGCAACTATAACTGCAGGAGATTTGGATCTTTTCTCTGGTCTTAACAGGTACACACACTACACATATTGAAAATAATAATTTTAACAATTTAAAATAAATATTTAATAAAAATAAATAAGAAATTTAAAAATAATATGTAAACTTATTTTAATAATTTAAAATAAAATGTCTACTGGTGTGTTTATATCAGATATAGTTGTTCTGTTTTTACATCGACTATCTAAACTAATGCTCACTGTTCTATCTTCAGAGGCAAAGGGCCACTAAAGCATACCACGGATGTTATATATGCAGCTAAACTGATCGCAGATTCGGGATCCAGGATGGATGTGCTTGCTCGGCAGATTGCTAACCAGGTGTGTTACTTGCAAAGGAATATGAGGAAAGCCTACAAATTGTTCTTTGTCATTCAGACACCGAGTACAGCAAAGCTTGTTTTGTCTATGTAATATGTTTTTCTATAATAAAATTAGTTTAACAGTTTTATAACATTGTAAATATTAGGAAACTAATTCTAAGAAAGGTGAATTATTTTAAATAGATACATTTACTTTAAATGTAGTCAGATTATTTTAAAAAATCAGCACTATCAGGTCAAATATATTCAATTTGTTTTATCTGCAATAGTATAAGACATGTTTTCTTTCATTTCCTTGATAATTTAGATTGCTTAATTTTGCTCTTCAGAAATAAAAGGCTTTTGGTGTCAACAGTGTTATATAGCAATTATTAGAATACTAAAACTGTATCATATTTAGAAAATGTTTAATTCTTATAAATTATTTCATTTCCTTTCATTGACTTTCTCACAGATTTACTTTGGTTTTTTAAGCAACATTTATACGATAAAGCTATCAGTCTGAAACAGAACTTCTCATTTGTATCTATAAACAAATTGCATCCTCATGAAAATCAGATTTTCCTATTATAATAAATGACCTCCAGCCCTCACCTGCCTATAGTTTTCCTGACTTGGGAATTTATTTCATTAATATTATAAAGGCTAAATATTAGTAGATAAAATAAGCCTTGTTATATTAGGCAGATTTGCATGTACTAATAATCTATTAAGTACAGAATACTTTTAACAATTTTTCTTGTTTGCTTTAGAATATATAGTTGCTTGAGTTCAAAAAATTGACTCACTTTGAAGTTTTGTAATATTTATTTCCCTTTAATTTGATCAGATCAGCTTATAGTAGGAACTTTGATAATGAAGCATTATTAAATTATGCCATTGTTTTAAATGAACATAAAACACTCATGTGTGTGAGTGTTTTCCTGAGTGGATGTATGAACACCATGGGCATGGGGTTCCTGGGGAGGCCAGAAGGAAACAGATCCTCTGGTGCTTCAGTTACAGATGGCTGTCAACTGCTGTGTGGGTGCTAGGCATTAAATCCAGGTCCTCTGTAAGAGCAGCCAGTGTTCTTGAATGCTGGGGCATCTCTCCAACCCCCACCCCTTGAATATTTATGCTTAATAAAATTGTATTTATTTTTGACATACCATGAGATAGAAATTTTGGCTAAAAACGTAGCGCCTTCTGTTAACAGAATTTGTCTCATATGTGCAACATTTCTTAAACATTACTCAACATATTACAACTGTGTTACCAATGTTATTGTCATTCAACAGCATTTTCACTAAGGATGGGATATTTTTACCTACTGCCACTCTTAAACAATTTGAATATCAATACAATTTGAGGAAGAATCCAGGTGTTTTTCTATTCATCCACACTGTACTACAATTTGCCATTTTAGCAAACACTGTAAATTAGATGAACTGATCAACTCCTTTAATGATAGCAGTGATTCACAGAATTAAATCCAGAAGTCCTATTCACTCAGGTAGGAAGGGTGTGAGTGAGGCCTGGGTCATGTTCCCGAAGCCTACTGACCCCTTTATTGCAACTTCATCAAAGCAAATCATCCAAATTGTTGCATGAATATTCCCACTCAACCGCAGATTATTAACAGTAAAGTCCCTGTGATAAGAAGTAGTACTCCAAAACTTAAGAAGGCGACATGAAATCACAATGCAATCAGTTATGAATAACATAGCATGTGAGTGTAATTCACCTTGATATTTTGACCAAATATTGTTGGTGTCTTTCCTCATCTGAAATTCCTAGCTGCTGATGTTGTGAGTCCAAGCAGACCATCATAATAAAACCACACTAAAATTATATTCGGAAGCCTTTGCTATTTTACTGTGCAAGTTTTTTTAACATAATTCCCAGATGCATCTTATGATACCATGTGAATTTTGATGCTATTATCTCCCTGAAATGTATTTTAATCAAAGATATTGATACTGAGTTTTGTTCACAAGATTAATGAGCTCCAACTTCATTAATGAGCTCCAGTCTCATGGCTCCTCAGGAACAAACTAGAATAGACCGAAATGCTTGATCCATCTGTGTCCTGAAATCATAGTTTTCAGCTGCCGAGTGTCCTCTTGCCTCATTTCTCTTTCATTGGTGCTTCTTCACATTTCCACTAACTAGAGCATTACCTCAAGTGATGATTCAGGTTCACTCAGCTATATCCCTAGGTGTCTGAGAGTGAGATGTTCCAGGGTATGGGATGGACCAGATATCTCATTATGATACTGTAAAAGCATGGATAGAGAAAAGTTCTCCTTAGGATTCCTTGTATGTCTCTGAGAAAATATGATTGCTGCTGAGGTAAGGATGGAAGGAAGGAATATTATTCTCTTTTGAGGGTCTTAACATTGGTGGGTTTTCCGTGGTCCAATGGAAGGTCACACACTCATGTACACATGGGCAACACTAACTGGACTTAGTTGCTTAGCAAAATCTTTTTTGCATGAAAAGTCCATGAAGTTGGGATGGAACATGATAAGAGAGCTGCAGGAGAGATTGAAGGAAAGAAATGGGGAGTGAAGTGATTATATTCCGTTGTATATATGTATGAAATCCTCAAGAACAAAGACTAGATTACAATAATAAAAGCTTCCAAATAACTAGAATTTGTATGAGTTGCCTTTCCACCTTACTTCTTACTCCTGATTCTTTCTGTAAAATAGTACATTGCTGTAAGTTTGTGTCAACCCAAGTAATTCCTCTATTTACAAATTTCAGACATCAGGTAGAAGATGCTACTCTGAATTTTAGTCTATTATTTACAAAATGTGTGCTTTCTGAAAATTTCTTGTTGAAATCATCATGAAATTTAAAAGTAATGTGGCCTGAATTTTCTCTACACCTTCCAGTGGGAAAGAAATTCATTGTAGATGGAAAACATGTTTGTCTTTGTGTCATTGTTCAGGGTATGGGGTCTTAAAGAGCCGAGCTAAAACTAAAGAAAATAGAACATGGATTTATATAGCTTTTAAACTCAAAAATGTTAGTTTAGATATAGACAATCAGGTTTATCAGCATATATAATTTATGCATTGATGTGTTACAAATTATAGTTTCTGAAACGTAACTCTCACAAAACAGAAATACAGAGTTGATCCTGCAAGTCAGTGTGACTGTTACTGACATTACGAGAGAATTTCATTGTATTTTTTAACCACACTCCCTTAGATATTATTATTGTTACATTTATTCAGTGTGTATGTGTGTGTGTGTGTGTGTGTGTGTGTAAATGGGGGTGCTATGTATTGAGGTTCGATGACAACATGTGGGAGTCAGTCCCCTCTTCCACTATCTGGGTCCCATGGACTGAACTCAGATCTATAGGCTTGGTGGCACCTGTTTTAACCCACTGGGCCATTGAGCAGTTCCTAGATACTTTCTCTATTCCATGTTTTACTCTTCTCTGTTGTGGTTTTTATTTTTTACATGTTTTTGGTATCAGAAGTATTAAACCCAGGGCCTCTGTACACTAGGCACATGCATTAAGACCCAGCTACATCCCTACCTCTCTGATCTATTTCAGAAACTTGAGCATGCTACAACACAAGAAATAGTTTTGAAAACCTCAACATATGCTGAGATTTTTAGGTGTACAATTATCATCGATTAATGCCTTACCGTAAATGAGAAATTGGAGACAAACAGAAAGAATTCTTCACTGGCAGAGTAAATACAAGGAAAAAAAATAAATGGATTACTGACCTTTTGTGATTAAAACAAAATATCTATATCTGGGTAACTTTATAGTGAAAAATTATTTAATTAGTTGACATATTAGGAGTAAAGCAATTTCAGACCTGATCATGGCTGTATTGCTGGCTAAATCCCAAAGCAGTGTCCCAGGGAAAAACATAAGGGAAGACAGAGCATCTTCTCATCCCAGGGTAAAACATCACAGAAGACAGAACATCTTCTCACCTCCTCTTGTGGTAAAGCCACCTTTCTTCCATCATGGGAGTCCCACTGTGATGATTCCATCAAATTCTAATCCCTTTTCCATGGCCTCACTTCTGAACACATAGTTGGATTACATTTCAACCTTCTTCATACCTCACGGTTAGACAACATCCAGACAATAACAATGAGTTTAGTTGGGGCAATGTAAAATTGAGATAGATAAGAGTGTGACTCTTGACCAGGCCCTGAAATGCAATGGACAGAGACAGAAGGTGTTTGGATCTTCGGCAGTTGGAATGGCAGAGACGTGATATTTCATTGTGTAAGTGACAGATGAAAACATAGCGATGACAATTTTTGTTCAAGGAGGTCCGAGCATAAAGATGACTGGGACAAAATTTGGTAATGTCAAAGCCTGGTGTGTTGGCACATGCCCAGCACTTGGGAGGCAGAGGCAGGCAGATCTCTTGGAGGATATAGGCCATAGTTCAGCATGATGTGGAAAGAAGTCACTGAAATATTTTCAGGGTACATAGTCCTCAAAAATGTGGGGAGAGAAGACAAAGGCAAATTATTCAGAGATGGAGAATTTTCCTTTGATCAGAAAAGTAGACATTAAGGTGATAACAAATGATGGGATGGTGGCTGAGCATTGATCAATCAGCTGAGGCACTGTGGAATGAAGGAATGAAGGAAGAAACAAGCCTGTGGGAGGAGAGGCTATAAGCGTGAAGTGCCCTTGTCAGCTGAGATTGCTTAAGATTTCTTCCTCACAGCCACTTCGACCTCTAACACTTTTAATCGGCAGATTTTGCCTGCTTGAAAGACTTTCAACTGCTACCTGCAGATGCCAAAGTCACTTAAAATATATTTAACATTTAAACATCAGTAGGAGAAAAAAATATCATTAAAATTGCTCAGTAGAGGTCTTTGAAATTGTCTGCCTTCTTTATTCTCCATTGAAATTAAAACCAAAAGACAGGGACTGTTTTTCACTTTTCAATTTTAACTAAATGATGCATTCTGAGTTGATACCAATAATTTACTAAGAAAACAAAAAACTGATTGGAAAAACTTGATTGAATGTTAGAAAACTGCTTACACTGACATGCCATTTCTTTGCCTATATAGCGTGTCCCATGGTTCTATAACTTGAATAAAGAGAAATTATCTACACATTAAAAAGATAGCCAGATGCCCCAGTCAACATCTCCAGTTGTAACACAGAGAGAAGTAATTCCCCAAATATGACTCTGTTTTTCTGGCTCATTTGCAGCAAGCTCTTGACAGTTTTCCTTTAAATGTCAAGTCATGCAATTTTTGTGGGAAAAAATAAAGCAAAGAGTATTCTATAAATCTAGAAACAACATGGTTTCTATATCACTTTCAAATAAGGATATTTTTTAAAAATTAAAATAATATTTGGGCTTTAGTATTTTGTGGTCTAATTATATATATATATATATATATGTATACATATATATATAGTAAACATTGCTAACAATCAACAAAACATAAAGATAACTTTTTCTTTGGGAAAATTGTTTATTAATGAAATGTCTCATAAGGAGTCACCATGCAAGAAGATGTTAGCAAAGATTAAAATAGCATTCTCAAATTTGGAGTAAATTAACCTCCTAATTCTGCTTTTAGGATAGTTAAGCCAATTCAGATACACAGAAATGAGATTATTTGAAGAGGATTTGGAAATGATAATGTCTCTGATTTGATTATTGCACACTGTATTATACAAATTAAAATACCGAGTCCTTTAAATGTGTTCAAATATTACAAGTAAATAGAAAAACTCAGGTTTTCAAATATCTGTTTGAAGACTTTAACAATGTTGAATGCATGGGAATTTCTAGTTTGTTAGTTTTCCTTCTTCAGACATAAAATGAAGGCCAAACATATAACCAGGATTTTCAGGAAATCTGTAAATAAGGGTGAATCTGGCCCAAGCATCTGGAAACTTTGAAAGTTCAATTTAAAACTCTATAGTTTATCTTATCCTTTTCTTAGTAAAATCATGTACTTGTCTAGCCCAGTCACAAGTGAGCCTCTTGAAGCGATCAAATGTTTTCTTTGAATGAGTCATCCCAGCATTAGTCATTGGTTCAAGACTCAGATTATTGATTGCAATATAAATTTGTCAGGAGTTCTACAATGGTATCAAACATTAAAGAACAACGCCACACTTATGCAACTTGCAATCTATAGATAATGGGGCCAACATAGGAAGCCAATTTACAAATTAGTGGTGATTTGTTCTTTCCTAGAAATGATGAGTCCAGCAGAAGGCAAAGTTATTTCTAGGCCCCAGAAGAAAGGAAGATCTATGTGTATTCTTGTCCTGCAGCTTATTATTTCAAGTAATTAGTATCTCTGTTCTGTTACTGCCCTTGTTCAACGATGACATTGGTGGAACAGACTTTATGGACTGATGTGATTCCCTCAGGAGTTATTCAGGGAATGAACAGAGAATAAAAAGAGCAGAAGAAACACTCTGTATCTCACTTTCCATTGGGTCCACCTATAGTAATAAATAATAAGTAGAATGTTCTTCAGTAAGGGCAAGGAAAGTGTTTTGAACAAATGAATAGAAGTGATTATTGTTCATTCATGGGAGAATGACAGAGAAACCAAATTCAAATTCTGTATTATTTCTGAAGTTTAGCTTGAAAATTTGCACAATGACAATATTTAGATCTAATTAAGATCCTGCCTTGAATACTATGCATCATGCTTTTGAAAGACACAGAAACTAACATGGAGGGATATCTAATGAACTTGACTTTCTTTCAAGTTGAAACAATGGGAGGATGCTCTTTTCTTTATTAAAGGAAAATACCTATGTCTTGGGTTGTGATTGTCAAATCTGATGGCATGGTTAAATCATTTAATGTAGCATAAGACATAGTAACTATGAAAAGTAGTTCTTGTTTTTCCTCTGCCTTCTCTTTCCCTTGCCTTTTTTCTTCCCCTTAATGAGCTACAATTTAATTCTCATTAAAGTATTTGGAGATCACCTCTTTTTCCTAATGCAAAACATGAAGAACACCATTCGTTCTGAGTCTTCCTACCATCTTAGCAAATGATCTTACTGGAGAGCAATCACATGTCTACCCAGCCCTCTCTGTGTGCCTCTCTGTGTGCTTGCGCAGGTGGTCACTACTGATGCAGAAGAATTTATTTGCTTCCTTTCTTGATTCTTAGGAATTTTGTATATAAGTCCCCATGTTCTCATCTTGTAGTCCTGACCTGGTGATATGTAAACGAGAAAACTTAACAGTGAAAATCAGAACAAAGTTCTCAGTAATTTCCCAAAAATGCCCTGACATAGTTATGAACTACTGCTGTCCTTCTGATTCTGTGAGTTCCGTAACCACCAATTTAGCCAGATGGAAGTGTGCTTATGATAGGTGGCCCTAGAGTGGTGTATCTATACTCTCCACTTAGGAGCTATCTTTTCTTACCATGATTTCCCAAACAAATACAATTTGCCAATGATTAACATAGAATTTACATTTTTTATATTATTATATATAAGGAATCCAGGAAGCACATAAGGAGGATACATTTAAGATATATTCAAACACCATGCCATTTTATTTACAATAAATTGGACAGTTTTGGAATTTGATATTCTCACAAGTTCTGGATCCTCTCCATAGTAGAAACTGGAAGATGACAGTCATAGATAAATAAAAACCAAACTTCATTATGGGGTTTCTGATCTGTAAGATTTATGTATCTATTGGTTGGGGAAGGGGCATTTTTCATGCCACAGCACATGTGTAGATATCAGACCACAACCTACCCCTCAATTAGTAATGTGTAATTAGTCATTAGAATAAATCTTTTAGTAACATGTTTAACTGTGGAAATTATGTATATTTACTTTGATATGCAGTAAACACATTTTACAACTAATGACTGTTGATTTCATCACATTCATTGATGGCTCTCATAGATTCATTTTTCCAGCATGCTTTCAAGTCACACATTATGAAGTTAATTTGAAATAATGCATGAAATTTTAAATGCTTTATTTTTACCTTCCACCTTTGGAAACAATTTTCTCATATCATTGAAAATGTTTTTTAGTTTTTCAAAGTTTTTGTAGTCTTTCATTTGTGTCTGTGTATTGAGGGTGTGAATGCTCTCATTAGTATGGGTTCCCACAGGGTCGAGAATAAAGCATCAAATCCTCTCAAGCTGGAGTTATAGGAGGTTGTGAGCCATACCACCTGGGTGTTGGAAACCAAACTCTATTCCCCTGGAAGAGCATAATTCTTTACCAGTGAGCAATCTTGCCAGCCCTGGAAACAGATTTCAAGTGATCTAATGTTGAATTATGTAGTTATATACTTATGTTTTAATATCAAAATTTTATTTTAAGTACTGTAACAATATAAATTGGTGTTTGCATGTGTTAAAAGTAGAATTAAGCTAAGTGATAGACTTCTTTAAAATATTACTTCATAGGAGGGAATACAAAGATAACCCTTAACTCAAGACACTTGAAGTATTACAATGTAACTCCGAACCACCTTTCAGGAATTGCTTATAGAAAATACCACAGTATACCAGACTGTATTGATAAAGAAACTGAAAACATCCTTAGAACATTTATCATCTGTTCCTTACTTACTTCAGATTACAGATATTGCCTAAGGTAGAAATGATTTTCTTTTTCTGCAGCAGTTAAGAACACTTAAAGCTGAAAGCGATAGACAGTAATATACCTTGTTGCAGATTTTTAAAAATTCACACATAAACAACACAGGACAAAAGTGGAAAACTAGGGATCCCAAGGAGTATTTTAGTAGTGACTTGAGGTGATGGAATAATTGCATCCTAAAAATTTTGTCACGTTTACTTGAAGGTTAAATCTGAATGCTTTAACTGGAATCATAATTTAAAGACAGTTTTTACCTTTCTTTTTCGTGTCTGTAAATTCCTATAACATTTATTTTGCCCAAACTTGGGCATTGCAGTTGAGTAACAGAAAAGTCTATTCCAATGGGAGCTTTGCAGTACAAGGACATCAGACACAAGTCCAGGGTATACTTGGACTTGATCTAAGAAATGGGTCTTGTAGAATATTGTTGCTTTAAAAAATGTCTGTAATGTCTGTGTTGTTTGCGTTGACCTTCCACTTATTTTGCCTTTTCCATTTTTATCCCATACAGTGTCCAGACCCATCATGCAAACAGGACTTGCTGGCTGATCTGGAACAGATTAAATTCTACTCCCACCAGCTGAAAATCTGCAGTCAAGTTAAAGCTGAAATCCAGAACCTGGGGGGAGAGCTTATCATGTCCGCAGTGAGTACTGCCTAACACACCTATCCAGGTAGAAGTTTGGAGAAACAGAAGATATGCTGCTTCTCAACTTGCTGCCTCTTAGATAAATTTGGTTCAGGACAGGCTCAGCCACAGTTAATATAAACTTGCATATAATTTAAACAAGCAAGAAAATGTACCAATTTTCTTTTTGAAATGTTAACTAGATACTTTATTTTGTTTACTCCAGAGATTAAGGACTATCTCAGTGTTTGTATACCACTTGCATTAAGGGTGTGTGCTAATTTAAAAGTTTCCAAATTTTACAAGGTGTGCAGATGGAACACTGAATTGAATCCTCTAAAGTTTCTAAAATTATATAAATGTGAAATTGCACAATGATTAAAGGATTGTTTTACTGTTATTATTTGATAATTACTTTCTCCTTGTGCATTTTATAGAATAGGAATACAAATCATGAGTTTTAAAAATTATCTCATATGCAATTTGATAAATATGAATTTTTATAGCATAGAAATTCAAATCATGAGTTTTAAAAATTGTCTCATATGCAATTTGATAAATAGAATTTCACAAAGCATTTTAGTTAGATCTTGCATAATTTCTTTGGTGGCCTTGAGTTTCTAGCTGCTTATAAATTACCATGGTAGAAACAATGTCTGACTATTTTCGCTCATCTTTTAATAACAGTAGATCATATTTTGAGAACAGGTACAGTCATAAAATAATATTTGATGTCTATATTGGAGTCAGTTATCAGTGACTTTGAGAAGGGCATGGACCAAGATTATAAATTCAGGTTAAAGTAAAACATGAACACTTTGGGAACTCATATCACTGCGAAGCATTTTCTGAAAACTGTACCAGTATACTTATAAATTTGTGGCATCCAATTCCTTACATCCTAGCATTGAATTTTCTCTTAATGAATTAATGTTCTTGAAGTAAATGGAGTTGCAATAAAAGGCAAAGGTTATTGTCAGGCTAGAGAAAGGAAACTAATCTTTATTGATTACCTGTCTATGACCTAAGTTTTATCTCAGATTTCACAATAACATGCCAAATAGACCATTTATTTAATTATTTTGTTTTCTTTAGTATCTGAAACAATGAAATTCGAAAAGGTTAAGTAGCTTGTCTAGGGTCATAGTATTAAATGTCAAAGCCAGTCTTTCCCATCAGAGTCCTCTGTTTTTCCTGTCCTGGTGTTCATCACTAAATCAGTGAAGAGACTGGACAGTGCAAGTCAAAAGTGAATGACTGGGAAATATTGATGGTGTTTCTCTTCTGCTTTTTATTCCTGTAACTCTCAAGAGAAAATTAAGATTAATTTTCCTGATACATTTTTAAAGACTTGTACAGGAAGAAGAAATCTATTCAATACTGATGTTCTTTAACTTTGCAAAGCAAAATGAATTTTATGGAATAACAAGCCTTGTAAATAAATACATATGCATAACTAGTTAGAATTATAGACATATTAATGCATGCCTGCATCTCTATATGTACAAACATATAACAATTAACATTGTGAATGCACAGGTAATATTTGACTGATGATGTAATTATTAGTTATAGGTATTAATCAAATTAGACATAAAAATACAATAAGTATAAAATGATATTAATATATGTAACCTATTGAACATCGTAGCTTAGCTTAAACTTGAAAATTAATAGAAAATGTATTGTAGGTTATTCCTGGACACAATTATCTAATTAAATATCCATTCTATAGTGTGTGGACTATCTTATATAACCTATGTATATATAAAAGAGCAAAAACTGTATATAGATATGGGTGGTTGTTTATCCCATGTTTGCACAGCTGCCTGGGAACTGCTACTCCAGAGTCTACCAACATAGCTATTTTAAAAAAGGATCAAATTAAATATTCGAAGTTGGGTTACTACTGATTGTGTATCCATTACTTAAACAGTGAAAAATTATAATGAAATCACTGTAAATCAGGGACCATCGGCATATGCCCATTATATATGTGTATTAATCTATCTGACCTACACTTTTGAACTATTAGACATCACGTTTTCTGTGCCCAATTTAATGTTTCACATCCATTGTCTTTGCAATATCCAAACCCATGTAAAATTTATTTTTCAAATCTATATAGTGTTCTTGTCTTACCCAAAGCTAAGCTTCAAAAATAGTTGATAGAAGTTCAGCCATTATATATCTGATGAAATACATTACTGCTAATTATGCCTGCAAATAGAAGTTCCTCAAGATAGATAAATGGAATTTGCAGCCATACCTGTTTGGTGTGATGATTCAAATTTACGAGTTTTATATATTGTACACAGAGATTAGGCAGCAGCCATTTAGAACCCAGGATTTACAATGTAAAAGCTGAATCATTATGTAAGTTGAGGAACAGCACTGCGAATTCAAAGCTATTTGCCATCATTTCACCCACAATTTCCCATTAGAAAAAATAAATCTGAAAAAGGAGATCATAATCCCTCTTACATTTCTTACTGTGCCTGCAGGTAGAACCTTGAATGCTTTCAACGGCTGCATAAAATAGTCCACACACTTTAATCTCAAAGTGACCCTGAATATTTTACCCTCTTTCTTTCTCTCTTCTTTAAATTAAGAAATAACCCAGTGTAAGAGGTATCTTGAAAAGTAACAACCATAACTGTAAAGTACAAGACCCACTTATTATGTCATACAAATTTAATATTAAAAATTAAACACTAAAGAAGTCCTGAAAGCACATGGGAAGCAGAAGCAGGATTATCTCCTTGAGATCCAGGACAGCCTGTTCTATATAGCAGGTGCTAGGCCAGCATGAGCTGCAGATAGACCCTGTCTCAAAAGGAAAAATAAAATAAGAAAACTACAGATTAGTTGAAGTTCACAGGAGAATGTTTGTATTTCAGGATCAGGTTCATGTGGCAGTGTTTTTAGTAAATATGTGTGATTTTAAAATCTAAATATGAATGGAATGCATTTCTGAGGCAAAGAGACGAACAAATTCTATGAGTACTGGGGAGTATTAGGACAGAGAAGCCGAATTAGTGATGTGAAGGAATTTGTAACATAGTTTCATAATATAGCTTTGAATTAAAATTCATCCCCTTTTCATATATCTGCATGGTAATCACTTATCTTGACATTATATGCTTAAGTGTGGGAAACCAAAGTCCAGTTCATTAAAAGTCACCACTCTTTATTGAGTCCCTCTCCGTGCATTCTGAAACATCGGAACCACTAGATATTGTCTATGGTAGTTCTTTCTGATGTGCACAAAAGCAATGCACATAAAATACATCAAAATTACAACAGCAAATACTTTTTTGAGAATAACATAACCTGTGAAATAATAGTTTGCACAGGTGCACATGATTGAACAGCATAATTAATCACTCAAATATGCAAAGTGGAAAAGAAAAAACTAAGATTTTTGTGATACAGATTTAGGTCATTACTGACTAATCAGGAGCAAGCAAATGTGTGCCTTAGGAAGGGAAGAAGACTCTAGTGACTGAGACAATCAGACCAGCAGAACACAAATAGGGATGCTATGTACAGTGTGGAAGGCTACGTCTTGATTTGACTGACGACCGTGGTATTTGCTGGAGGTGTGTGTTTTATGAGTGACAGATCAGAAGTTGCAAGGAAACCCATTCATAAAGCATCCTTGATAACATTTGACATTTACTCCGGAGATAATTGAGAATAATTTATTTTAAGTTTTAGAGGGACATCATTCATCAAAAGCTATATATAGAAGGAAGACAGGTTCTAAGAATAAGTAGACACATTCAAGTTTTATTCATTGAATTTATTTGACTATGGAACATCAAGTGAGAAAAGTTCAGGAGAAATTGGAGTTATGATCATTGCACGTAAGAAACATCCAGGGGCTGTAGAGCTGGCTCAGTGGTCAAGAATACTGTCTGATCTTGCAGAGGACCAGGGTTTGATTCTCAGCACCCACATAGCAGCTAGCAACTGTCTGCATCCCCAGTTCCAGGGGATCTGCTCTTCTGACCTCCATGGGCATTGCATGACACAGGTGCACTCACATACATGCAGGCAGTACACTCATAAACGTAAAATAAAAATAATAACTATCAGAAAAAAAGAGAAATTTGAAAGAGAATAATTGGATCCATTCATGAAATATATGCTGATTTTTTTTTTTGAAAAACTAGCCGAGATAGAAATCCAGAAAGAGAAGATATTTTTTCCATAGAGTGGTTCCCATATATCTTTCACAGTTACGCAATTATAATTTTACACTTTAAACATAATGGGAATTACTGTCTCCAGGAGGGTCTGAGAGTCATAGGGAAGAGAGGCACGTTTTCTCTTTCAGCTCTGCATGTTTCTGTTTGTCATTATCATCAAGGACAAGATGTGCCTTCTAGGTCTAGCAGTGGCTTTCATTTTTATAGAGAAAGAATGAAAAAAAAACTGAGTCAATATTCACTCAAATATCTTTTAAATGTCTTCAAGATGTGCCCTCCCACACCCCCAAACACTTTCGCTTAATGTTATTGGCCAGACGATAATCATGCACCTGGATCTTAGGGCAAAGAATGCTGAAAAAATGAGGCTTGTTCCTTTTGTGTTTTAATCTGGACACATTCCTTTCCCCATAATACAATCAGTATTATCATCCTGAAGGAATGGAAGGATGGACACTTGAGGGCAGCTAACGGTTTTAGCATGTTTCTTCCCGATGACCAAACGCACAGCCATACATACTCAGACCTAGTTTCCCATGATATTCATATTATTGCATTTTTAATGAATCCCAATGCAGTAGGTAATAACTGCAAATGACATAGACAAATCAGTTTTAAAAGTACATATTAGATTTGTTCTTTAAAAGATCTGTATTTTTTTTTTCAGTAAGCATCAGTAATTTAGTGATGGGAAAGGGAAAAGATGGTATCATCCAAGAGACCTTCCAGTAGTATGGAGAAAGAGACGGGCTGGGGGAGAGAAAGAGAGACAGAGTCAGAGACACAGAGAGAGAAAGAGACAGAGACAGACACAGAGAGAGAGAGACAGAGACAGAAACACAGTGAGACAGAGACAGAGATACAGAGAGACAGAGACAGACAGAGTCAGAGACAGAAAGAGACAGAGGACAGAGACAGAGGGAGAGAGACAGAAAGAGACAGAGAGACAGACAGACAGAGACAGAGAGAAGGAGAGAGACAGAGACAGACAGAGGCAGAGACAGAGACAGATTTTTGGATGGTTGTGAGCCTTCATGTGGGTGCTGGGAACCATACCTGAGTCTTCTGCAAAAGCAGCCAGTGCTCTTAACCATTAAGTCATCTCTCCAATCACAAAAGTTTATTGTTAATCAAGGGTTATTTTTGTGCTTTTTAAAAATGACATTAACTGAACTAAATATCATTAAAGATCAAGAAGCAGGCAGCAGAGAATGAACCACTGAAAGTTGATGGGATCCTTGATAGAATAAAATCTCACACAAGTGACTGTGCTTGAGATCAGGAGAGCTGGAAGGGAAATTAGCATGGGAAAATCGATCTTCTCTTCTGAGCTAGTAGTGAGATGAATTAAGATACAACCACATTTAAAGACAGACAACTGGAAAGGACTTGGGAGAGAGCTCAGTAGTTAAGAGCTCTTGCAGAAGACCTGGGTTTGGTTCCCAGCATCTACATGGTGGCTCACACCTGTATGTAACCCCTGTTCTACGGTATCCTATGCCCTCCTTTGACCTCTATGGGTACCAGGTACACACATAGTGTACTTAATATACATGCAGCGAAAACACTCATAGACAATAATAAGGAAATAAAATCTGTAAAGATAGACAACTGGAGAGTTAAAGCAATTCTTACTGCTGGATCCCATCTTATGATAAAATGGGAATTATTTCCTGTTAATAATAAAGCATGTGTGTTCTATGTAGGTTCTACTGTAGTAATAGACTCAAACACATTACATGCTATTTAGAAGAGAAAACAACCCAAGTTCACAGCAAAGATTTGAGATAGTTTATGTCCGACATATTATCCTTCCAGATGCAGTTCTAGGACATCATCTGACTATGGAATCTGTCTCAGCCTCAGTGTATCTTCCAAACACAAGAACTTGATGTCATGTTAATTTTGCAAGTTCCTTCTTTTCCCTCTTAAGGGAGTCTGTCAAACTGCCATTTCAAAACAGTAGCCCAATGCAAAGCATTGATGTAGCTGGATGTGATCTTGGGATTTCCACAGCTGCTCTCACTTAGGAGAGGCTCAAAGAATAGAATACCAAGTGTGATTCTAAATTATACTGTGTTGGGGTGACCACAAGTAATTCCCATAAATTCTCCAGAAGTTGTTCTTTCAGTGTCCTTAAGCACCAAGATCAATGGGATAACTACTCTACCTAATGAAAAGAGAGTTGCCATAAAATATTTTTATATTCTAATGCATTGTATATATGTTTGTATAAATACAGTAAGAAGAAAATCAAGTTAGGAACAGCTTTCCTTTTCCCAGGGTCATGTTTTTAGACCAGCAAATTTTTGTACTACTTAAAATTGATTAATTATGTAATCACTATGTTTTGTGGATTCCCTTTAATGTGTTTAATTGTGCTATCTTACCGTGAGGCAGGTGGGCCAAAGCCACAATTTAAAAATTGAATAAATAAATGAAACTACTCAGTAGGTGAGAAAGATCAGCAAGATTTGAAAATTGGCCAAGCACCAGCAACTTAGCTATGGTAGAAATCAGGGTGCAGTGTGCATCAGTTAAGGAATGATAGGGGTCAGCAATAATGCAGCAATTGACCAAAGGAGCCACCAGGGCCCCCAGAACCTAAGCAATCAAGTGCATACAGAATAACGTAGTAGGCTGATATGCTTGCCATGTTATGGCATTAAGGGAATTAGCTAATGAGCTTTCTGTATATAAGCATATTTTATTTGAATAGGCATGAATCAGTGGGAAAACTGAGAAAGAAAACAGTTTGAAAATTGGTTGAAGTAATTATTGAGTAAAAGATGGGGTGCAGAAATGCAACGTGGAAGGAGAAATGTCAGAAATGAGGACATGGAGAGCAAGGAGGAAGAAATATTATTATATTATTTCTTATTAATAATCAACAATTAGTCATTGTTACATTAGTTCTGGAGGAACCAGTGGAAGGTGTGTGACCAGTACATTGATCTTTAGCACTGCTTCTCGTTTGGCGGATTGGTTTGTTGGTTGACTTGGTTTCCATGCTTAGTAAGAGACCTGTAAGTACTCACAGCTTAGTAATTGGAATTTTTTAAAATATGTGCAGGGTGTTGTTTTCTTTTTTATTATCTTTCAGTAGAGCAGACTGAGAAATTCTCTTGTTCTATAGGCAACCTTCACTGAAATGACCTGGATTTCCTTGAGAATGCTTATTGTGCCGTGTCTCCAGATGCTGTAACATTTGGAGTGACTGGGGAACTCTATTTTGTAACTGCTTCAACTTCGTTTTATGAACAGGCAGATGAGTGAGTGACTTAATGATGTGTATCTGCCAGTAGAGTCAGTTCCACAGTCTGGGTGTGCTGTTTACTTCCCAGTTCCAGAAATTATCCAACTCAGCGCCCAGGGAGTTTCAGGCTGGGTGACTGGAGTTACACTAGGTAAAAGGCCATGTAGCTGCACGGTGCCAGCCTTTGTCAAGGGCCAAGGTCTGGCTTCACTGAAAGTTGTGGAGAAGCATTGATTACACCCAATATTAATAACAGAATGGTTTTGTTGACTCAGGGTTGGAGACTGACTAATTGAGACATACACTCAAATGTGGGACTGAAAAAAAACAGCTCAACCCCAAATGAAGCAAGCTGCCAAAGGATAAACAACCGTGGCTGGCCTGGCACACTCTCACTCTTGGTGCTGTAGTGGCGTGTTTGTCTTGGGGGTGACCAACAGCTGCCTGACTGGAATTAAGATCCACTCAATTTGGAAAGGAATTCATGAGTAGTACTGCAAAGAGCAATACCGTGTCTGTGTCTGGAGAGGTCATAGATCCTAGAGAGGTTTTTAGGTGCCAGGTAGATTCTGGGAATCAAACTTTTGTTCTCTTTAAGAGCAACTAGTGCTCTTAACCACTGAGCCATCTCTCCAGCCCTTGATTTCTTATTATGAGGATATGCCTACAGTTTTACTTAATCTCCATCACTGATAACGAATTAGAGACCTCATGGACCATGCCTGGTAACTGGAAATCTAGAGACCGCAGACGCCTCCTTAGCAAAATCTCATGTACTTGTCATAGTAAGATTGACTTGGCTTGGCCTTAATTAGACCACTGAAGTATCTGCTATCAAGAGTCGTGTTCAGTGTTCAGAAATTAGAGGCTTGTGCTGTTGTAGACATAGCCAAGAGCAAACTTCTGAATACAGCACAAAAGAGGAAGGAGAGGAAGTATGGACTGAATGTGATAGTGTCCACTGTTCATTTTCTGCTTGTAGTAACAATCGAATTATTGCTTGTAATAGTCAAATATCACTAGAAATAGAAATACTAAACTATGATTCCTTGATCTTTTTGTGACAGGGTCTCCCTCTAGCCCTAGCTAGCCTAGAACTCACTATTTAGACCAGGCTGACCTCTCTCCAATGCTTCTTCATTTCCTCCACCTCTGCGAAGGGCAGACCCTGGATTAAACACAAGCACAGATTTCTCTGAGGCTCCTGTCATAGGCACCAGCTCAAGAGACAAATGGTAGTGTTATAATGTCCGTTCCCATCCCTCCATCAGTGCAGAAGAGGTTACAGGAGAATGGGCTCTCTGTGTCCCCTGCTGTTCCCTCAGTGACAGCTGCATGTACATTACCTTACCCTCCCAGGGTGCTAGGAGAAAGCCTGTGGTATTTTGTTGACAAGTAAACAAAGGCTAGTAAATGAATATATCTTGCCAAATGTCACATGGTTATGTGGTGATCAAGTGAGACTGTGAATCCAGGCTCCAGTTTCAGTTCTCTGTGTCATTCCACAGTGACACATGTTTTTCCTCATTTTCCCGCTCTGTAAGAGTAAACACTATCACTTTTCTATAAGAGTTCAGTAAGAAAGGAGAGACAAGCAAAATAAAATAACAATGTATAAGATGTCTTCCTTTATAAACACAATTTGCATTCCCCTTGCTCCTGAAAAATAACAAACTTATAAGACAAAACTGTAAAAATGAGAAACAAAATTCAGTAAAAAAAAAAAGTACAGACATTTAGGATATATTTACTGTTTTAGGTAAATGCATTAAAACTAGAAATTAGCCAATTCTCCTGAATAATATATTGATAGCCTAGGGAGCTATTAGGAGAGATGATATTTTCTCAGGCTTTAAATGTAAAGATTACACTTTAAGTTAGTGAAGTCATTTTTAACAATTTGATATATGATGGATAAAGGCTTAGTTTTGGGGATTTATGAGATAGAAATGTTCAAATTCTTATACTGACCGTCAATGAACTCTGATGTTCATGAAAGTCTGAATTTAGTGAAGAGTTCTAAGCGGCAACTTGGTATACTTGGTTCATAATTATACTTTCTGACAGTGCAGCCAATTCCATGAAAAACCTTGACAGCTTGTGGCAATAAGTGTGTTAGTTTGTTTTTGATAGAGGGTTCTATAGGAAGCTTGTGGTCAAGCCCTGAATCAGAGGTAATTTCTGTGTGGATTTCCTAACATTCAGTGTTTTGTAAACAAGAAATGAAGGACCTTTCTGTTTCATGTATGCACCATGTAAATATTGCAGAACTCAGTATGCAGCTGTGTGTTTGCAAGTGTGCATGTGCAAGCACATGATTTTTCTTACATCAAACTGGTGCTTCTTGGAAGTTCTAGAAGCCTCACTTATACATTTAAACTGAATGTAGAAGGCATGGCCATTCCTTTCCCATACAGAAAGAAATTGTTGTTGGCTTAGGGTTTGCTCTATGTCACATAGCATGGGAAAATATCCATAAATGGAAGACTGTTTAAAAGAGCTTTTCTGCTGAACAACACAGAATTATTAAATGGAAAATTTTATCAATGTCCTTCATCCCACTGAAGGACAATTAGGACATTTCTGCCCATAGACAGTCATCGAAGTAAAATTAAAACCAATATGTTAACATATACTGGCATGTATCACTGATTATTTGTAGTCATGGAAGTAACGTTTTGCTCATGTTTTACAGAGTACCAGTAAACTTCTGACCATTTTTAGGACTGTGTCTTCCCCATGTCTCTCATGCACATGTGGTCACAGGCTTTCCTACTTATTCTTATACCTCTTTGACCACTATCTTCGTAGTGTTTTAAGCGATTTGTAGAGTCTATGCCACAAACTGCCCCTTTTGTACCATTTAATCTCATTAGACCGCCCTTTGAGCTTCTGGTAAGTCAGTGTTTACTTTCTATGTACATCTCTGGGGTGACATGAGACAGTCCATGCGACAGTTAAATGGCTCAGTATGCAAGGGCACAGGAGTGGAATGTCTTAGTTCGAACTCTCCCCCTCGAGGCTCCAGGGGATGCTGTGAGAACTCGGCTTCTCCATGACTGGCACAGTAATTCCTTCTGCTAGGTGGAGACTCATGCTGTAAGCAAAGAAAGAGAAATCTTTGTCATCCTTTCCCTAATTTTGTTCCTAGAGCTGTTTTCTCTAATGTGGCAGTTTTGAATAGCACTGTTAAGCATCTGATGCTCCGTCTGGGAGCAGGAGCAAGGCCGGGTACAGGGCATGGAGGAGGTAATTGTCCCCTGGTGCTAAGTACCTGGAAACATGCTGCAGAAGAGGAAGCTGATGGATGGGTCTACACTGCAACCCTAGATCTCTTCTCTTTGGAAGGGCCAAACAGGGGTCTAGGACTTTCTATTCAGTGTCAGGAAGGATGAATTGATGGGTGGAAAGATTGCCTGCTGATTCACCTGGCAGACTGTTAAAAAGTGCCATTGCCTGCATTTCTGGCTTTGGGGGGCTTATGTAGGAAGATGGCTTTGTTTTATCAATAATTTCTAGGAACACTGACACAAGTGGTATTTGCACAATATTTTTAAATTATGCACACATACACACATAAGCTAGTTTTTCTTAAAGACGCTAATTGATATTTGGTTTTCTAATTTAAATGTTAGATGTGATAGATGTCACTGACTAATTAAATCCTGAGATCGATAAATAGATAGGTAGACAGACAGATAAATAGATAGATAGATGATAGATAGAGATGTAGATATCACTTTGTTTTACATACTGGTCTTGGACTAATGTGCAAGTATTTGTGTTTTTACTTTACAAATGATGGCCATATGTCTCAGACATTTAACAAGTTCTCTAATGCCTTCACTCCTTTTATAAGATGAAGCCACATAACACCCTCAGTTTCTATTGATCAGAATCTTGCTCCCATGCTTTATGAAGATGCTCTTCTCCGGGCTACAAAGGGTATAATCATAAAGTATGAGGATTTCACTTTGCCAACATCATTCCAGTGCTCCATGGTGTCCCATCCATGGATCTGTGAGCCAAGGTAATGTTGGCAGAGGATGTGCTTTTCCTCACTGCTGTTCATCTTAGTACCTGTCATTTGTGGATTCGGTCTGTCCTGTGTCATTTCAGAGAATGGCAATATTTGTCACTAGCAAATCCTAGCAATAATATTTGAGGAATATCTACAGTTGTGATTTGTAAACATCTGTGTAAAATCATCATCTCTGCATTGCAATGCCTGTTAAAATAATGTGACTGGGGCTGGAGGATGGTCCAGAAACAAAGAACACTGGTTGCTCTTGTAGAGGACCTGGGTTCTCTGCAGCTAACAACCATCTCTAACTCCATGTTCAGGAGATCTGAATCTTTTTTCTGGCCTCTCTAGACTTTGTACAACACAGGTCACTCTCATACGTGCAGGCAATACACTCATAAGCATAAATAAAATTATTTTTAAAATGTGGCTATTGGTAATAATAATGAGAAAGAAAAATTAACCCCATAAAACTGGACATGTACCATAATGCTTGAAGTTCTTACTATGTATCACTACATTTTTGTCTTTTAAGTAATTTGTTAATTTTACTATTATTTTCACAATTTTTAAAATTAAAGTCCAGGACAAAGTTAAGTAACTCATCCCCAAGATGACCCAATCAGTATATATGATTCAAACAAGACTGTCATTATTATCTTCTGCAAATAGAGCTGCCAGACCTGACTAACAAGGGTGGCACTCTGTTCATGTTTGTTCCCTCTTTAATTCTCATTCTCTCACCTAAGTCTAGATTCCCATTTCTCTGCATAAGAAGTTCAGAGCAGGAGGCATATTGCTAAAGGGAAGGTAACGAAAGGGGACGTATGAAAACATATCTGGCACGCACCTGTCCGTATGGCAGCCGCCTGACTTTAATACCCCGTCCCAGTGCCTCTCCAGCCACCCTCCACATCATTAGTAAACCTATCCTGCAACGAGCACTAAATCTTACTTTCAAGGTAAACTTGCTTTAATGAGAAAGTAGAATGTAGAGTCTCCTCTGATTAATTCCGCTGTGTGTGTGTGTGTCCACATGGGTCCACAGCTTCAGTCCCTCTTCCTTCTGTTATTGTTGTTTGTGTATTTGTTTTTAGAATTTGTTCGTTTTCTTCAGGTAGGATTGCTCACTAGCCTGGAGCTTGTCAAGTAGGCTAAGCTGTACACCAGGTGAGCCCCAAGAATCCTCCGGTCCACATGCTCACAGCACTGAGATTATAATATAATACAACTGCCCACAACCATGGCCAGCTTTTTTCAAGTGGATTCTGGGCCTCAGCAGGGAAAGGGTTTCCTGGCAGCCCTCTCTCTGAGCCATCTTAGAACCAGTTCAATAGTTAAGATAAAATGAGGCAGACAGGCAGTAGTCAGCACACCCTCTAAGATAACAGATTGCCAGCCAGAGTAACTTTTGGATTCATAACTGAACTTGGACTTTATGTTTGCTTTAAACCATGTCCACCTCCACACAGACTAAAAATCCAGATCATTGGATAACAAATAGAATTGGCATCACACAGCTGGTGGGGAAGATGCAATCTCTAGCTTTATTTTCTGCTTGGGAAAAACTCAACTTAAATGTCCCAGACACCCTATCTTGAGAAATGGAAGATGTTTTTACTGTATATACTGTCACAACGTCACAGCTGCTGTTAGGGAGGGGTGGTATATAGAAATACACTGGCATTACTCAGTTAGACTTTGTTTCTGAGAGAATTTGCATTTTGTGAGCCTGCTTCACAGTTATGAGCAAATACTCAGGCCCCTAGGTTCAGGTCCTGTCCTTTCTAGAGTGATGTGAGCATAAGCCTTTATGCTGAATATAAGCAACATGGAGAATAATAAAACCAACAATAAAGACTTGCTACTACCAATAAATGATTTATATATGTAGGCAGATTTTTAAATAATGCTTTTATAATAATGCTTCCTGTGTGGTAAGCAGTACTTACTATGTGTTTAAACTATTCAGGCATTTACTATAATATTTGATTAGATTTCCAAAATCAGAAAAAATAAACGTCATCTCCCCATCTAGAAAAGAGAACTTCATCAGATTTGATTGACTTGTCCCAGAATTAAATGTAGAAGGGATGTAGTGTCTTTGACATGATAAAGTACTAAAAAGTCCTAAATATGAATTAAAAAGGGAAGGTTAATTCAGTAGTCTGAGGAGGCAGACTGTCTGAAGAATATAGCTCTGTGTGTGCATGTAGGCTCACAAGATTTATAAACTGGTTTAGAATAGTCTATATACCTTGGGATGCCACTGTTTTGCACTTTATAGAGTTAGGATGCTTAAAAATATGATCTTCAAACAGAAAAAAGCTCCACTAGGAATATAAAATCTTGTACATCTAAGTTATTAATTCATTCATTCAATTTAATTATTCCTAGAAAGCCAATATATATATTGGACTCTGGATGTAATGAACTCAAGTGCTTTCAGAGTAAATATTTAAGTATGGTCCTATTTATACCAAATCTCAAGGAATCTCTTGTCAGTGACCTAGAAATTGTTCAACATAAACCCTAGTAGCATCACCATGAATATTGACCACTGATCCATAAATGACAGAGTGATATATGGGACCAGGACTATTGTGTCAGTAAAGGTGAGATCTGAAATCACCTACCATCTTCACCACTAAATGATTTTGAATAATCTTTGAAGAGATACCCTAATACAAAAAATCTCTTTCAAGAACCAGTTTACAAAATTTAATTATGAAATAATATTGAATGATACTTTTTAAATTCTCTCCTGTCATTGTCACATTGAAAAACAGAGTCCACCTGAAATTTTGCAGCACAGCATATTTTTAGAGTTATATCTTCTTAAAGATTTGGAAATTACTCTTTTCATATTAAGTAAATTTTGAGTGTGTGAAATTGCAATAAAACTGTGTTAGAATTGATTTTACCGAGATAGTGTATTGTTACTTTACCAGTTGGTGATCAAATATATTGATTTGATTAAGAAAACACTTATAGTACAATAACATTTGACTTATTTTTCAATGAATAAGATATATTTCTATGTCAGGTACTTTTAATGCACCCCATTTGTTAATCAAAGTCTAAAATTAGGCTTCAGGATACTTCTGTTTAAAATACCACTTCATTCTCGTCATCCTGAAGAAAAAAGTTTTAGTTCATTAAACAATCACACTATACTATAGTTAGAACTAATTTTATGGTGAAAATTGCAATAATAGTCATTTGAGATTTTACTGGATGTGTGTGTGTAATTTGGTTCATATTTGTGCATGGAGAGCTTAGAAAGGCCACCCCAGGAAGGGCAGCATTATGGAAGATGGCAGACCCACAGATTCACATTATTTTTGGGTATGGTTTATTTGACGGAAATACCAAAAATAGGATATAGATTAATATATGAGTAAGCCCACATATCTCTATTAAGTCAAGAGACCTTGGATCGTATATGGGTAGGCTGGAAATCTACATGCTTTAGAGAGCTAAACATAGGAATTTATGGAAAGTAGCCTAGCCACTGATAGTGTGTCTTGTGATTTTAAAGGTTCTGTGGAAGGACTCAGAAGAAAGGATCGTTATTATGATTCCTAATATTGTACAACTAGATGAGGTCTTATAAATAATTCAGTCCAACCTATATAGTACAAGGAAATTCAAGCTCAGAGAATTTGCATAACTACAAAAATTATTTGGTACCAAGTGAACATTGAACCTTTAATCTCTTGACATATGGCTTAAAATTTCTTTCTATTCATTTGAGTTAACTCCCTGCTAGAGATCAGAAGTCAAGACATATTCACATGGCACCAAGGGCGCAATTTTTAATATACATGGCAGGAAGTAGAACTAAATTCTAAGTCAAGGAGGACCTGCCAAAAGCACTTACAGGGCCCTGTGTCTAGTGCAATAGGTTCCAGATTCTGGGGAAAAGCAAACCTAAAAGGTGTGGATATATTGGCATGGCCACAAAGGTTAAATAAATGCAGGGCTGAGATCCAGAAAGTCCATTAGCTGAAAGTATGGAAAATTCATAGATGAGAAAAGATATAAGTCAGACTTCCTTTTCTCAGTCCCCTACAGTCACTTTTGGCTTCCAGTCATCTTAGTTCTAAAAAGCACTGTCAAGGTTATAGATATGGTGAGTGGATTAGTGACATAGTCATGTTTTGTCTCCTCTCTGACACAAGCATGAGGAATCACTCTGGTGAGGAGAGTAGAAGCAATTCTACATGGCCTTTCTGTGACATTAGGTCAAGTTCAGACTTAATACTATGTTTTTGGTTTCAGATGATTTGTGATACACATTTATTTCTAATTAGCTTACAAAGCCTTAGATTTCCTTGTAGCATTATCATCCGTGCCTTGCCTGGCTTGTTTGCCCCATACAGTCTTCTTCCTCCTCCCTCTTTGCCCCATTTTCCTCTCCCTGCTGTGCTCCCTTTATGCCTTTAGTCCCATTTGAGTTAACATCTCCTGCCAAAAATTTCTTAGGTTGGGTTGGGATTTTCTACTCACCCATGTCTATGCTGGAATTTTTTCTGGTTTGGGCTTACACAGGACTTGTACAATGACCAGCTGAAAGGAAGACTGTGGTCACCCACCACCTCTGGCTCTTAGACTATTTCTGCCTCCTCTTCTGCAATAATGTTGATCCTTGGGAGGCAGAGGTTTGAACTAGATGTCCCAGGAACAGGTACTCTACAGCCTCTTGCTTTCCATATGTTCGATAATTTGGTTGGCTGTGTTGGTCACCACCGGCTGCATAAGGAAACCAGAAAGAGTTAAGAGATGCATTGATCCATCCTAAGTGGAGTCAGGAGGAAGTAGTGGCAGGTGATTGACAGCAAATGCAATGGCCATGGCTAAGTGAGGGTGTGAAGGAGAAGTGAAGTAAGGAGTCTTCTGTAGTCGCAGCAAGGTGGGTCTGTTTGCTTTTCAACACAGATATCATGTATATTATCAAAAGCAACTGATTTTAGAGGAAGAAATTGCAAGAAGATTTTCAAAATGGTTAGAATGTGGACAACCAGCTTGAAAAATAGTGATCCCATCCTCATCCATGCTATTTTGGACTGGGAGAGACAATGGATTTCCACAGGATTCCTTTAGTTCCATATAACAAAACTTACTACAAAAGGCAAAAATCATCATAAGAAGTTTAGATTATGATTGAGGGTTTCAAAATATCATGATGTCATTCATTCTGAATCTTTCCAAGCTTCCCTGTATAGCCATCTATTGCTTGCTGTTGAATGGTCATTAAATTTTGAATATAGATTCAGTAACTCAAGTTCTTGTCATTAGACTACTGCTTCTTAAATCAAAGAGAGTGAGTATATGCTTTCTGCAACTTAAAAATTTAATTCTTTTCTGAAACCACCCAGCATACTTGGTCCTCCCCAAATGATCAGGCCAAGATGACATGGAACATCTCTAAACCAGTCAGTTATATGGTGTAATGAGCAGTCATCATCTGTCCTGAGGCCTGAGTTAGCTGCTATAGGAATAAAACAAGAATCATTATCAATGGAGATGTTATAGGCAATAGCTTTTAGCAATGATTAAGCCAATTAAGCTATATCTATGATTCCTACACAAAAGCATGTTATTTTTATTTTTGTTTGTAATGTTTTTATGCTAAGGTACACAGTCATACACAGGGCCTGTTTCATATAAATAGATCAGTTTCTCTATATACTATATTACTATGTTGGGCTGCTGGTTTGGCTGAGTAGGAAACTAGATCTAAAGTCTGTTTCTTATTTCACTCCAGAGAGTATATCAGAACCCAAGTGAATGAAAGGATACAATTAGATGAATAACCTTTAAGACAGACTAATTGATGTAGAAAAAGTAAATCACTTTCCAGTTTCGGTTTTTGAACTCTCATTATTCCTACGAAATTATGGCCCTTGTGACACAAATCGTATGTAATTGAAATGTGCCAACATGTCTGGACCCGTAGGTTAAAAGCTTTGATCAAGAGGATAGCCCTTCCTTCCTTGTGACTGCTTGTATTTACATTTGTACATTTCTTAGACCTATGGATGTGTGAGTTAAATGGTGAATATAAAGGGAAAGACTCCCTGATTAAAGAGGGAGCATATCTCACTTCATGCCATATATTCAGAGATGGAAGAGAGAGAGAGAGAGAGAGAGAGAGAGAGAGAGAGAGAGAGAGAGAGAATGGGTTAGGAGTTCTCAGCAAGAGCTAAATAGTCACAAGAAAAAAAGAAGGCATTTTTAGCAACTTATAAAGCATCTTCTTGTGCTGAGAAAATGCCCATCTAGTATGGCAGAGAGGAGAGTTTGTTACCGTGAGAATTAGAGTTTACCTTTTAGTAACTTGGTTTCTTTGGCCACAGGAATGGAATCCTTTGACTTATGGTTCTCAGAGTCTTTATCTAAGTGGAAAAGTAATTCCTACCTCACAAGGTTCTTACTGAGATGATATATTAAATTACAGAAAAACCTTGAAGCATATGGCTTTGACCCAGGTGTAAAATATTGGTGCCATTATTGAAAATTTCTCCTAACTTATTTTTTCATGTTTTACTTTTTAATATTTTCTTTATCATTTTTATTGTATGCGTATGAGTATAGTGCCCGCATGTATGTTACCCTCATCTTCCAGAGTTTTGGATAAAGCAATTATGATGTGTGTTAATGGTGCTATTGCTTGCCTACATTTTAACAGCTGATTGAGTACGTATGAGTACGCACTGTAGGCTGGAGCGGGAGTGCAGCTGTGATAGAGAATTGGACCCTATAATGTAGTTTTGTTGTTTCGATTATATAAAGCACTGTATTCAATCTAGTTCTTATTTTATACACACCATGAAGTTCACTTTTCAATTTATTTATGGTTTACTTTTCAACTTATTTATAGTAGTCAATGATCTAGTCGGTAGGGTCATTTTAAAACATGGTTAAGTCTTCAAGACACTGGAAATGTTAGTTCATAAAGAATGTTTTAAACATATGGCAAATGATGTTATGGGAATTTCAAACAAGCTGAGAAGATAGCATTTTACTTAAAGTCATAAAGGTGCATTCTGTACAGAAATGCATATAAACCACACACACATATTTGATAAATAATGCTAAAATATTAATTTATGTACCTTTGTAGTTCTATCGTGCCTATTTTCCCAACAAGATGCTAGAGTGGTTCTAAGGAGGCATAAATATGCTTGGCTGAATCTTAAGGATCATAGCATATAAGTTTATAAATAGTTCAGAGTCAAAGGAGCTTATCTCCTGTTTCTCTTTCTCTCTCTCTCTCTCTCTCCCCAGTAACTGTTTGATATTATATAAACAGTTTGAGAGTTAATAAGTATACAGCATGGATTCTTTATAAACACATTATTATAATCAGTGAATTGGAAAAGTACACACAGTAGGATTCCAGGGATAAAATATGACATGCATATTGGCAACAGGAGGATGTTGGTGACATGGTTTCGCAGGTAAAGGTACTTTGCAGCAAGCCTGGCCACCTGAGTTTGTTTCCATGTAATTGAAGGAGAGAACTGAACCTGGAAACTGCCCTCTGGCCTCCATGTGTAAGATGGCACGCACACACACAAATAATTTTAATAGTTTTTAAAAGAAGAAAATGAATGAACATGCATGCTTAGGAACAATTTCCATTTTTGATAGTTGTGGATACTTCTACTCTTATAAATTTGCTTTAGTGAAGATGTTTTACATACCAAATCTTGGGCAGGATATACGGACAGGAGGTGGTTGGAAGACTATTGATGGACTGCCTTCCATTTTGAGTACCATGATCACCTTGGTTTTCTCTCTGTCTTCTCAGCTTTGAGAACTCCTGAAGTTCAAAGTGATGGTGCTGTGAAGATTAATTATTAATGTCACTTCAAAGTCGCTCCACTCCACATAAGCATGTCCTAGGCACGATTCCCTCTTTGACAAGTTTGGAACACTTCCTATTTCCCTGACTAGAATCTGTCTCTGCCTACAAGATGTGTGGCAGGCAGAGGGATCTCAGACTGTTTAAGGAAGTGCATGCCCTGTGTGCAGATAGTGCACAGTAGATGCCAGGGAAGAACCATGCACTTCCTAGCTAACCTATAATTGTGAAGTCATGTTTTAGTGTTTCTAGAACATCAGTGATGGATGCAGCCGTTCCTAACTCTTCCCATCAAAATCCCTAAAGTCATGTCTTAATGTTCCTTTCACCTCAGAAAGTTAACTATATAAACTAACAAACCTGAAGAAGAAGCACTAAAATACATTTTTAAAATCCTAATTCCACTGTAAAAAACTAAAACCAAACCAAAACAAAACCCCAACCATACAGCATAGATGATGTAACTGATTCTGTCCCAAGCAACATTTCTGGCATCTGTCAGCCTTAGACGCAAATGTGTGTTGTTTATTACAAAATTGAAGTTTGTTCTGGGAATAAGACATGTTTCTTATTTACAGATACTAATGAATAGTTTTTAGGAGATGTGCTAGTCTTAAGGTGAGAATCAGTGACTGTCAGAGAGGCATCCCTTCGAAACAGCCTTCTATTACAGGTTGTGGGTATAAATCATGATAAATGACTTCTTGTTTTCTTGCCAGTTGCAAAAAACTTCCTGGTAAAGCTTGGATTTGGGATACTGGAGAGCACTGATAGTTTCATGGAACATACAAGAGAATAATCTGAGAATAATACGAGCTCTGCATTTGTAATTCTACAATTACATAAATGTTTTTAAACATAGTTCTATGCTAACTATATAGTACAGACCATGCAAGGTAATCAAAGAATAATAACCATTGTCTCTATACTGATTTCATTGCCTTGTGATACATTAAAACAATCATTTGGAATATAAAAGGTGGAACTCTCAAGCCTAGCTATGTATTATAATTCTTTCCTGAGAAAGTGATTTTAAAGAGATACTGAATGTCAAAATGAGACAGAAGACTCTAGAAACAGAGCCAAAAGCCTCTCATTAATTTTGTTTGACAGGAATTGGAAGATATTTAAAATGAAAATAATTTTTTACCAAATGGTATTTGAACAATTAAATATCTCAAATATTCTGTACATCACTTATTAAGGAAAACAACAATTTGAACACAACATAAAGCACACATCAAAAACCTTAAATATGTGTAAGAAAAGGAACTAGATTTTTGCTGGAATTGTGGTACCCAGATAAAAATTATAACTTAGAGTTACATGAGTCAATTGCCGCTGTCTAGAAGACTTGTTTCCTTCCAGACAGCTGGTTATTTACTCATAAGTACTCAGAGCCATGGTAACAGAATGCACAAGCTCAGAATAGGTGAAAACCCCAGCATGGACATGGGGAAGTGAGTGCGAAATCCCAACCAAAGAATGTTTGGCAATTGATGGCTCCTTGGAGGAAGAAAGGCAGTGTCTTACAAGGATGGGGCTCTTGGTGGGCCACACTGAAATCAGACTCTGTATGTGAGTTCATTAAATTTGACAAAGAGCAGAGGGGAGGTGCAGAGAGGGGGAATGGATCTAAATTCTATCCAACAAATTGTATGAAAACTGGAAATCTCAAATTTCCAGAAGACATCCTTAGCAACAGGCGTCAGCAGGAAGAAGGCGCTTAACATCACAGTGCCTTCTCACCCACATTCATTAGAATTTCTAAAACTTAAGAGAATTTCAAATCACCACTTCTGACTGAAGATGAGGAATACCTTAAAGCTCTCTCTCATAGTGCTGGTGGAATTAGAAATGGCAAAATAAGCTTAGTCGATACTTTGCTGGTTTCTTATAAAGTTAAACTACGTTTACTTTAAAACTTAGTTTGACTTCTAGGCAATTACCACGACAAATTAAAGCATATGCTGTGAACTGGCCAAACAAGAATAACTGCGGCACTCTTCTTCCCACTACTCGGAGACCGTAAGCAAACTCCATGACAGTCAATAAGTTGATGGACTCAGTATTTATGGTGTATACATAAAACATACTTTCCAACAATAAATAAAACAGATTATTGGTACATATAGCACATGAATGAGGCTTACTTATATAATTCTAGGTAAAGAAAATTGATATCACATTTGGGAGACTTCTATTTATCTGCCAGTATACGACTGTTTTGGTAAATAGCATATCTGGCACTGTCCAATATCTAGGATAGGTCAAGATTATTGAGAAGCTCAGAAAACCTAGCAAATATACAGATACTGATAAAGAACAGTAACTTTTCCAGTGTACCTTACATAGCGTATTTATCAAGTTTGGGGCCATAAAATAGTTTTCATAGATGTTAAACCTTAAAAAAATTACTTAGTCTATTCTCTAATCACATATCAATTTTAACTAGAAGTTAATGATAAAAGAAAACTAGGATATCCTAAGGAAATTTCAGAATTGAACTTCTAATACATTAGCTAACTATGAAATCAAACTTACAGTCAGATTGGTGGAATGTAGTCAAGAGGTCTGTTGTGTGAGATAGTGACTTTAGTTAGTGACAGTACACCGTGATCTTGGGGAATCCCAGGAGAGTCAAGGCTGAGTGTCCTTACACTAAAATAACCACCTGAGTGACTCATACATGTATCAGTTAGAGTTGACTATTCCTAAATGTAGGTGCACTTCAACATACAATGAATATGTACACACAATAACTGAAATAAAAAATTTGAGACTTATTTTCACTCTGTAACATTGACTTCTTGGTACTCACTTTATAGACCAGACTGGCTTCAAACTCAGTGATCCACCTGCCTCTGCTTCCCCAGTGCCAGAGTTAAAGGTATGTGCCACAATAACCAACCCATAAATAATAAATTTGAAAGAAAATAATTCCAAGTACAAGTTTTAATAACCTTTTTGCAGTTAGATAATAAATTAAGAAGAAAAAAACCCAACTGCTACCATAACTCTCATACGGGTGGTTGGTATATATATGTAGTGTACCACCAAAGAAATAAACAGACATGGGGGCTGGAGAGATGTCTCAGCCATTAGGAACATTGACTGCTCTTGCAGAGGACCCGGGTTCGAAACGCAACATTCGCATGGCAGCTACAACTATCAATACCTCCTGTTCCAATGGCAGTTCCCATGCCCTCTTTTGTCTTTCACAGGCATTGCATGACAAGGGTGCACTTATATTCATGCAGGCATAAAACTTGTACACATAAAGTAAAAATAAATAAATAAAAAATATTTCTTTAAAAAGAAAGAAATAAAAGAACGGAATAAGTTTGGTGTCAGAGAGGTGGCCCACTGATTAAGAGCACTGACTGCTCTTGCAGAAGCCCTGGCTTCAGTTCCCAGTACCCACATAGCACTTAACAACCATCCATAACTCCAGTTCCTGGTAATCCAGCACCTTCTTCTGGCATCTGGGAATTGAACTCTGGTCCTCTAGAAGAGCAATACATGCTCTTAATGGCTGAGTCATTTCTCAGGTCCTAAGACAGATATTTACTTGTGGGACATAGAAGCATGACAATATGCTTTGATTATTAATAGAATGAAGTGCCTGTTAAAAATCACAATATAATATATCTACATGTCTGCCAAAAATATAGAACAACAGAGATAAAGTATACTATCAGGAACTCTACTTTTTTATCAGCATATATGTTGAGTTTTTTGAGACAGCATCTCCCTGTAACTCCAGCTGACCTGGAACTCACTGTGTGGACCAGGATATTCTAAATCTCACAGAGATCCACCTGACTCTGATTCCTATGTGTTGGGATTAAAGGTGTGTCTGGTCACATCTGGCCACCACACCTGGCCAATCTATATTTCTGTAATTTTCCATTTCAAATAGAGCCCAAAGGCACTCAGAGTAGCTACCAAAACTGGCATCAGGTTTATGTATATTTCCTTTTGAGGTGCCATAAAATGTTTGTGGACTTGAGTACTCGCCTCAGGAAAAAAAAAAAAGCTCTGAAAACAGTTTATGGCAGGATAAAATTATTACTGAGGAAATGTCATACCTCATCTTCCATCGGCTCACTGAGAAGTGCTCAATTTTTGGCAGTTCTGTGTGTTAACTTCTGCCTTCTACCCAGTTGACTCTTTCAACTGTCATGTTCTAATGTAGAACAGGCAAAAACAGGCTTAAGGTATGACTGGTATCAGAGGTCCATTGGAATAAATAATTCTTCATATTCAAACAGTTAACTGCCTTCTTGATTTAACTATAGGCTTGACAGCTTCAATTTGGACATGTGATTCCATTTTGACTAGATTTATCAAAGTCCTTATTAGATTTGCCTAATAAGCCAGAGGCTCAGCACTTTTAATGCACCTCAACAGGGAGAATTCTCTCAGTGTAGGCCATTCTTCAGAGAATCTGCTGAGAGTTAAAAGAATGCATAAAGCAGGTGTTGGGATAAAATTAGCTCCACAAAAGAGGTTTATGATGGATCATAAAACATGGAATTTAGCCACATATTTTGGTTGATAGAATGTACTAAAGAATTTTGTAGTGTAGAGTGATCATGATTTGATGAGTCTAGAGGTGATACCGCTAAGGTAGAAAGGTAGCAAAGGAATATGTTGCTCTTGTCAGAATAGCTATATTGTGCTGTTATTTACTCAATAGCCCATGTGTGTCTATGACCTTTTACATGATCTGTGCTAACCTCATCTCTAAGTAGTATAACACAATACTTTATATAGGAGTTAAAAAGGCACTGTGAGTCAGGGAGCTCTATTCTCCTACATGATACAAAACTGAGCCAAAGAAATTGGTGTAATTTCTATAGAGAATCAGGGAAAAAAAAATATATATATATACATACATTGTGTGTGTATATGTATATATATATATATTTATATATATATATGCATATATGGCTTATCAGTTTATCAGGATTATATTATATTATTAGTGCTGGAACACTGTGATGATTTTAATAATTAAGCAAACAAGTCTTAGGCATTTTCATTCTGAAAACTAGAATTCCATTTTGATAGTTTTTAAATTTTATTCATTTGCTTGATACCCAGATGTTAAATTGGTTAGAGGAGAAGACTCGAATGCTTAAATGTAGCCTTTTCTTAGCTTATGGGCCATGTTCAAGAATACATTTTTAAATGTAAAAGTCTGAATCTTCAGATGCCTTTAGGCCAATCAGCATGAGTTTGTGGAACAGAAAGGGTCCAGCTGGAGTGGGTGAGAGGGGGGAAAGGTTAATAGCGGTAGAGACCACGTCAGTACTAGATGTAAAATGGATTAAATGTTGCACAAGTCCACTATTTTGTACAAGGAATGTATGCTAAAAATATGAAAGCTATTTGAAAACATACTTCTTTTGAAATTGTTACAGAATGGACATTTTCAAACATCATTTAACCACAATAAATGAAATATGCTACATATATTTGGTACCAGTATGCATTACAAAAATAACATCAACTTTCTTAAAAGCAGAATTATTGCGTTGTCAGTTTTAACAGTTTAGAACTTATATGGCAGTTTTGGCAATTTTGTAACTAATTAATATCTGAAAATACTGACATAGTAGAAGCGGCTTATTCCTGAAATGCAAGTTTATGAACTGAGTCAAAATACCATGAACCAGAACACCAGGGTTCAAATTTCACTCTAACATTGAATTGCTGTGTCCGCTAGAGCAACACAGAAAGCTTCCTAGCTCCATTGTTTCCTCATCTATAAAATGACGAAAGTAATAGTATCACCTCATAGGTTTCTCTGAGTTAACGTGCAACAACATATGATATTAGCAATTATAAACTGTTATTATGCCCAAACCAAAGTCTGGATGTGTATCTCTCAAATATTGCTTTTGGTTACCTTTGTCAGGCATCTTTGAGTCTGGCAAACACTGGTACTCACACAAATGTCTTGGGCTGGACTAGGTGCAAGTTTGCCTATATGGGTGTGGGAAAGGCAATACATCTTCAGAACCAGCTTGGGCTTTTCTCAGAGCAGTACTCACAGCAGAAATAATTGGAATAGCAGTTCTCACTAGCACTGGGAAACTTCACTTTCCCCAAGTGACAGAGCAGATGTAAGAACATGAAAGCTTCATCAGTGGATGCTCAGGTCACTTGAACTCAGAGTTTTCCTACAAGCTGTATGTCTAATGGAGGTCTGGCATTGAGATTTTGGAATATGGAAGCAATGATCTATGAATATAGGACATCATGGTGCTTTGACATGTAGTCAGACTTAGCTAGATATTAAAATATGTGAAATTGAAAGAAATATCTGACATATCAACCAAAAAGTATATTCAGAAAGATAATAATTACAGTAGACTTAAGAGATGGGTTTTCTAGCAGACATTCCAAATTAACACACTGAATTTTCAAAGAACTATGTCTCAGATAGTTAGTGTAAGGTTATGTAAAAGATCCAGAATTTCTGTATATATTATTTACATGAACAGTAAGTTAGCAGTGAAGAGGAAGAAGACATACTTTTGTTTCAAATAGCCTCTTCTGTCATAAATGGACATTGATACGATTTTAAGCAGAAGTAAGCCTGTAATCTAAAAACACTTTAAGATGTGTCATACTTATAATATGGTTAAATTGTAATCACATTTTATACACCTTATACATCACAACACATGGAAGAGATGATTTTTAAAGGTTTATTTTACTATTTTTAATTATTTGCATGTTTGTAGCTGTACGTGGGTATGTGCACATGTGTTCAGATTCTCACAGAGGCCAGAGACACCAGATTCCACGGAGCCTAGGTTACAGGCAGTTGTGAGCAGCCCAGTGTGGGTGTTGGTAACTGAACTTGGGTTGTCTGAAAGAATACTACACTCTCTTTTCATGGAGACATCTCTCCAGCCCGTCTAATATAGTTAAGTTGCATATAGGATGGTGATATTAACCAATTGCCCTTATTTGGGTGGTTTTCAATATAGAACTCATAACTGCAGTAAGAGTTTCTTACGAAATCACTTATTACTTAGCTAGATATTAAAAAAATTAGAAACTACCAATATGTATGGGCTCAGAAAGTACTGATAAGTTTATAAGTGACATCAAAGGACTATCATTGCTTAGGAAACCACATCATCACTCTGAGGATAAGCACAAGTCACCAGGACCCGAATGGGGTTATATTCCTTTTGACTGTGGTAAGCAACAGGCATTAATTCAGTTTAGAAAAGGCTTGGACTTAGATCACAATTCTCTTGAGAATTTATCTAAAACTGCTTTCCACCTTTTGGAACTATGGGAGAGAAACTGTATATTTATGTGAATGCAAATATTTATTATGACCATGAGGCATGAGGGAAAGGTAGATAATCAAGGTTCCCAGATTGATGCCTTGATCTGTTCTCCATTGAGCTCAGAGGGGAGTGTTAGCAAACATCAGGAAAAAGAGCCTCTTCCATGCTAAATACTTCAGAGTGTATTTGTCAGCAGAATTTTCAGTTAATGAAAAAAAAGTTGAGTTTTAAAATCTGGTTAGTTTGTTCTCTCAGGCCTTTGGAATGAATCAATATCCTTGTCTTGCATGGGTGATGTTCAGGAAATTTTGTTCAGCGAGTGGAACATAGACCCTGAAGCTGTACATTATCTCATTGGAATTTGCCTTTGTCTTTAGACAGAGGGTTCTACTGAATACTTCCCTGAAAGAATTATTAATAAAATTAGACCAGAATAAAAAGAATCTATAATAATTTATGCACACATCCCATTTGTGGACTTGTTCTTTGTGAGTAGACCATAGACACTGGGCACTGAACAAAATCCTGTCATAGTCTAGGATTGGCCCATTGTTTCTGATTTGGCTAATAGCTCTGAGTTATCATTGTACCTATATTTCATAGTTCATAGAACTCAGAGATCTTCAAAACCTTAGAAGCTTTTCTATAAAATAACACTATTCGCTGAGCCATTGGTCTAGTCTGCTGTCTGCAAAACTACTCTTCCTGCTCTCCTAGATGGGAAATTTGTGATGTGATGAAGATTTTTCTAGAAATATTGAGGACCTTAAAGTCACAATATTTGTCTTGGGTCAGGAGAAGAGTGAAAAGGAAGGAAAGGGGATACAACTTAGTGTGGGAAGTTTCAAGCCACTGATGCAAGCTTGAGTGACAGGTGGTCCCTATGGCCGGTTTCATGAAAGACTCAATGGTGGTACAGATCTCTGAACAAAATCCTTGTGTTTTCCTCCTTTCATTGTTCGGCACCTTAAAAAATAATTTCAACCATCAGAAAAGCTTGTTTCTTTCTTTGCCAGGTTTGGAAAGAGCCATACACATATTTCTAGACTCCAGGAGGCTTTATTGAAAACCATAAGCTGTGAAAAGGAAGATTTAAGTTTGCAGTCTGTTGGTGATTTGAGAAGGAAGCATACTGTTATATTCAGAATATAGTATTGTTTAAGTCATGTGAAGTTTCAGAAGCTTCTGACTGCCCTCTAAGGTCATACAGGCTCACTGGCCAGCACACCTGACCAGTGAGCTCCAGTTCAATGAGAGCTGTAGAAGGTAGAGGAATTCACCAGATTCATCCATATCCACATGAACATGTACAGGTACACACAGAGACATACACACAAACACACACACACACTAAAATACAGGTGCTTCATAAAATCACAGTAGGTGTTTGCTAAATATTTCTCATTCCATCGTCATGCACAGGTTTTATATTTCTGATTTTAATGCGTAAACAGACTCATAAATAAGCAGTTGCCATATTTTATAGCCTTTCCTACATATGTGTGTGTGTGCATGTGTTCCTGTGTGTTCCTTTTAAAGGATTTCAGGCTTGGCATAAAGTGTAGCTAATTAGATTTTCTTTCCAGGATGCAGCCAGCTAGACCACTGCCCCAGGCACATAACCTCAGCTTTCTGGCTGGCTTCACTCATTTATTCTGTATGTGAGATGACGCTCCTTCAACAGCAAAGGTAGAGCACCAGGCCAGGCAGCTGCTGATGGGTTTTAGTAACTGCAAAGCCAGTGTTTGAGCCTCAGCCCTGACAGCTCCTATCAAGGAGGGGTGACAGTGGAGGCACATCTTCCCACTCAAGTTGGCTGTGGATGACAATCTGCCAAACTAAAATAATTGAAAAGGCATCGGTTGTGTGAAAATGAATTGACTTGGCTTAGCTCTAGAGCATTTTAACAAACTAGAAACGCCAGCCCCTCTCTTCTCAGTATTGTTTATATGAACAGTGAAGAAAATATAATAAATAGGATTATCTAGAAAGTTTTTTTCCCAGCAATTTAATGACTATATCTGTGTCATTAAACTGTTTACCAGTCTCCATCATTAACAAAAGACCTGATACTTAATAACAATGAAACTTCTGCAGGTACTCTGCTGGTTTTCTAATATACATTACTTTTCCTCTAATAAGCTATTTTTCTTTTCTTATTCAACTGATTTAATCAAAGCAATTAAATAATTTTCCTAGGTTATCGAAAGGGAGGCCTGTAAATTAAGCTTAATTCTCTCTGACTTTGAAACCTCTATCTGTTGTATATTAACAGAGTCCATATTAGAATAAGGATTTCAGTGTTAGAAAAGAGACATATTTAAGTGGGTTTTTGTTATAGTTGCTGTTGCTGTTTTGGATGCTGAGGGCTCAGATAGGGTCGTCCTGTACCCCAGCTGGCCAGTATGAATCAGGCTGGCCCACCTCTGCCTCCCAAATGCTGGGTTTAAGGTTTGTTCCACCAAGTCTGGCAAGTGTAATTACGTAAGAAATACTCAAGAAAAAGAGTGATATTTGTGTATATCTGCATCCCCAAATTCCTCCTCCTCCCCCTCATCAGTGTGTGTTATTTATCTTATACCATTCTTCCCAGAGAGGAAAGGCCTTCTGCTGCTATTCTCATATAACATGTTTATACATAACGTAGATTTTATTGCAGACTACCCTGCCTTAAAGAAATTTCTCAGTAGTCTTCAGAAACAGGGAAAACACATTACAGAGAAAAAAAGTGACACATAGTACCTGATTATATTGGTTTCGTGTGCTTTTAACACAAGTGAAGAGAAAGAAATTAACCTTTCTAAGATGCCACGTTAAAAATGAAATATTGATGTGTATTTATGTATTGAATCAATTTCAAAATAATAGATAGAATGATATAGTTAATTATATACCTATAGGTAAAATAAAAATAAACTCATCCATATCTGGGTAGAAGCAAACTATCATTTCCAGCTTCTGCACGTTCAAATTGAAATCCCTCATTGATGTTTGAACGGTGACTTCTCTTCTTTCTTCCCTATAGTTGGACAGTGTCACCTCCTTGATCCAGGCAGCCAAAAATTTAATGAATGCTGTAGTGCAAACAGTGAAAATGTCCTACATTGCTTCCACCAAGATCATCCGAATCCAGAGCCCAACAGGGCCCAGGCACCCAGTAGTCATGTGGAGAATGAAGGCTCCAGCCAAGAAACCCTTGATTAAAAAAGAGAAGCCAGAAGAAACGTGTGCAGCTGTCAGACGAGGCTCAGCAAAGAAGAAGATCCATCCGGTGCAAGTGATGAGTGAATTTAGTGGAAGACAGGTCTACTGAGCCCCTAGTCTACCTGTGTATCCGTACTCCAAACCCCTGGCTCACCACACTGCTTTATTTCCAAGTTGATTAGCTCTGTAATTTCACTAACTTTCAGAGTGGAACTCACTAATAACATGAAACAATGGGGTGAAATTAATGTGAGGGACATGTATTTGGGATCCTGTCATTGTCACCTATGTGGAAGAAGCACTGAGTTCATGGGCAGGTAGCACCGAGGCACTAAACTCTCAAGTGCTATCAACCTGACCCAACACAGGGAATATCTTAGGGTCATTACCAAAGGAACCCAAGAGATGAAGTTCTTGCTGTTTACCTGAAATTGTCTGAGTGTGTTTATTGTTTTTTTCAAGAGTGAAGATACTCCCAAGAGCTATTGGCTTGCATTTCACTGGAAACAAAAGATTTTATTAACTTAATTTTTTTCCCAGTTAGTCTCTGTGATTTCTTTAACTGGCCTGACCTGACCCCTAACCTGCCATAAATGTGCAATTCTTGACACGAGAGTTTTCAATCTCTCAGTTTCTCTGCCAATTACTAATTGTTCAGTCTATTCTAACTGAATATGAATAGTCAAGTTACTTACTCAAACTGGAAAGTCAGATTTGCCCTTAACAAAATGCTTTATGGACATCAGAAGGCTGCAGGGACTTTGGACATGAGATTCGTAGCTTTTGGTTCCATTGTGTTTGGAAGTTTTGCACTCTCAAGTGTTGGGTTCATTGGAGTACACACACAGAGTCATCCTCTGTCAGATAAGTTATTTTTGTTGTTTGGCTTCTTTTGTGGTGCTTGGATTGAACCTGGGGCCTTGCACCTGCTGGGGAAGTGGTCTGCTACTGAGCTACATCTCTGTCCCTCCTGTCAGAGAAATGAGGCAATGAGTCACGTCTCTCAAAATATGTCTATGATGGCAGAAGTGCAAGGAGTTCTGTGTGCGTGACTCTCAAGATCTCTGTATCTGTTTGCACTCAAGTGATGTGAATGGGGGTGAAGCTGGAGTGACTTTAATAACTCAGCCTTAAGTAAGTCATTAGGGACATTTTATAGGTACAACAGTTGCTCATCCACAGTTGAGTTTCTCTCTCTCTCTCTCTTTCTCTCTCTCTCCACTGCCTTTCTTTAAGCTGTCTTTGAGGAGTTAAGTTTCAGTTTCATGTTGTCACACACAGGCTTGGTTCACATTGATTCCCTCTTAGACTATCAGAATTCTGTTGCATACTGCACAATGATGTCCGCTAAAAGTTGTTTTAACACTTTTGATTGGTGGAATAGGATCTCACATGTAACACCTGTTTATGTTAGGATGATCAATTATGCATGAAGCAAAAGAGATGTAAAGGTTGAAAGTGTGCATGCACTCTACATTGAACACAGAGCTGAAAACAAGACCTAGCAGATCAATTTAAACTGAGGAAATGATAACTACCTTTCAATTCGATGCTTCTTTCATTTTTCCAAAGCAATGTGTTGACAGGGGTTGTGCATAAACCTCCTGGGAGCTCAGAGAAATTCATTCATTTCTCCTCTCCGTCTTGCCCTAAGGACTTGGCCATAATAATTTTCCTGGGCAAAATGCACACTTACGAAGAGATGCCGTTAAGGACATTGGGACTTTCAGAGCCACCTGAGCATTTGCAGCTAACTGGAAATGCCTGCTATTGGAATGCTCAATGGTATTCTGTTCTCAGTGCCGAGCGATGCTCACATAACTCTCTCCCAGCTACAAATGCAGCTTTATCATTTGTTGAGAAATGAATGTTCTTTAAAGTAGCCAACAGAACACCATTGGTGTACCCTAGCTCCTATAGACACAAACTGCAGAATCCTGAGTCTTACTTGAAAAACCAGCCATACATTTGACATCATATCACCCTTCCACATGTTGGAATTCACCATTCAGTGTTGGAAGACAATAGAGTAGAAATAAATTTAGATAACACTACCTCCTTTCATCCTTTTCCCCTTACATAAAGTAAGGTTTTATTCAAAATAAGATATCATCAAGGTATTTTCTTTAGGTCAGTAGATTTCCAGCTAAGCTCAAAGCAAACTATAATTCAAAATAAGGTTTTGACTTGAAAAATATCCTGGACATAAATTTGTAGTAGCAATCAAAAGTGTAATAAAAGCAAGATGCACTAAGCTGACAAGGATATCTGTCTGCAGAGGAAATTGCAGAGGAAATTCCCTCAGTGGGCAGCATTGTGAAATTTAGTTAAATTCAAACAATCAACAGTATAAGGAGTCAAATCTAACAGAAAACTAGCAGCAAAAATACTGACAATTATTATATGTATTTTCAGTAAGCATAACTCTATGGACATATTCATGTGTAGGCTCATCTCCTGCCAGGGAACCCTGGAGATTTCTGAACAGGAATGATAATTTGGTGGTCCCAGATGCACATTCTGAAATCCCGTCTCGGGGATTTGTGCCCCCTTTTTGACATATTGCTCAGTCCTGCTATTGAGACCTTGTCTGTTCCTTCTCCTGGAATTAATTCTGTTCATTTACATAGAAAATATTACTTGAGAGAGGTTTTGTACTACCTGCACTGATCTCTTCATCTTTGTTAATCCACCTGCATCACCACCAAATGATGCTGTAGATTCAAAATAACTTAGAAAATAACCATTTGGTCATTATTCACAAAAGATTCTATTTGCCTAGAAAACCTAAAAGATTTTCATCAAGCATAAAAGGCAATAAATATAGATCTATTTTATTAATTAAATAAAAATTAAGTTAAAAATGATTCTGACTAATAAGACTTTTGAAGAATTTTTGATTGAATCAAAGGAAGGAAAAAGATGAAACTTTTAAATTACCTTGTCCTTCTTTCTTTTCCCTTTCTCTTGATTTGAGTGTAACCTATGAAAGCATTAGAAGGTCCTTTGTAGTCTTCATATTTGTATCTGCCAACTGACATTTGAAAATGTCTTGACATCAGTATAACATATGTATGCTCAGTGAAATCTCCTCCATGCACAGGATAAAGGACCTGAAGCTGCACAGAGAGGCCTCTTCTTGTAATCCAACTTTGCTGATTAGATTCAAAGGTCAGTTTTCAAATCTTACTATAGTAGGAAAGCTAGACTTGTGAAGGTATGATTAAATTTCCACTTTGAGATTTCAAATCTCTTAAAAGTAATGCTCCCCAGATTCCATAATGAATAGCTGAGAAGACCGACCAAGGACAATGGGAGCCATGTCCTTCACTTTAGGGACAGGGGAGATGGCTCAGTCAGTAAAATGCTTGCCATGAAAACATGGGACTCTGAGCTCTGTTCCTCTAAACCCACATAGAAAGTCAGATATAATAGAGTGCCCCTTTGATCCCACTGCTGGGGATGCAGAGGCAGGAAGATTCCTGGAGGTCTCCAGTCACCTTGTGTTGCCAAATCAGAAAGCCCTAGGTTCAGTGAGAGAACTTGTGCAACAATAAAGTAGAAAGTGACAGAGGAAAACATCCAGTGTCAAACTCTGACTTTGACATAGTTACACACATAAGAATATACACTGACACACACTACCACATGAGCACACCACATACAGCACACACACATACACACTTCACTTTCTAGGTAGAACTCTCATTTATCCCAACACCATGCTCAATATCCTGTTAATCACCTTGAGTCCTGTACTAGCTTGACATAGTTAAGCAATCCCATCCCAGCCAATCATCCAGTAACGCCCTTTGCTTGTGCACTGTGCTTCAAAGTTCTCTCCCACCTCCAGTTTTCTGAGGCATCTACTACTCTGCTTGAAAATCAACTAGAATTCTTCGGGGCTTCTGTTTAAGTGTAAAGTTTAACATCGAGAAGAAGAGGTCCCTTAGACTTTCTACTTTTTCCATCTTGTGGTGTCACATTTTAATAGGTATTATACTTCCCAAGGATACAGAGTTCTTTTCTGTGGCAAGCTAAGTGGTAGGCGATCTGAGACTCTTCCTGAAAAAATAACCCATCTTGTCTCTTTTGGTAATAAATGATTCTCTAGGTGAACAGCATAGGGACCTGAATATCAGTCTGAATGAAAACTTCACAGTTTTGTATGTGAAGGCATGTCTGTCTGTCTGCGAGCATGTCCTTTATGTTAAGACAGCCTACCTTTTGTATAGTTAGATATCAAATACCAATTTTGTCTTTAAGTCTCAGAAGCAACTGTTCTGTGATTAGAATGTTTTGGGACATCCAGTTTGAAAGAATGTAACTTGCATATTGTTTCAGTATGATTTCTGGAGTAAATATCTACAACCTCAGAATTTTTTCAGCTACAGATCTCTCACACCAAGAGGCAAAATTTATTCAGAAGAAAAAATAGTTTTATGCCAATTTCCATACCATTATATAATGTTTACAGAGAGTTTTGCATGTTACCATGAAATAAACAACCGTAAAATACAGAGTGATAAAAGTAACTATGTACATGGTGCCTTAAGTTTTCACATTTAGCCACTGAGTCAAATTAAGAAAGAGAACACAGATGCTAATTAAAGGAGGTGTATGTAGCTGAATTATTTTAATCCAAGGCTATTGACATTATCCTAGATATTAACAAGAGAAAAGTAAAAAGTAGAATTAAAGGTTTAAATTTGTTTCACTCCCTTCTTAACCAATTCACTTAAATAAGACTTTCTTTTAAATTTAAAGAATAGGAGTTGGGGGTTTAGCTCAGTAGTAGAGCATTATAATTTTCCCCAAAGAGAACACAAAGACGTCATCCTAAAACAATCCAAATAAAGACGATACTGATGGAGAGAGCCATCCTCAAGTGGTACCCAGCTGGATCAGATTCTTAATTGCATGGCAGTAGATGGTCTGTCCTGGGATGACTGATTACCATACACTGCACAGTTCTCCACTGGGAATAAAACCCCTGAATTTACCTTCAGCAAGAACTCAGCAAGAGGGAGAGAAAAGAAATAAAAATAAATAAATAAATAAACCCAGATAAGAATGTGCCAGAGGGAAGGAGGGAATGTGCATATTATTTGCAGAAGTGGATGATTTTCACAGACAGGGGGAGTAAACTGTGGATCTCTGAAGATCAAGTGTAAGATTTGAAAGTTTTAAGGATTTGATTGTATGTGTGTCTTCTTTTGATAGTTTGGTAAAGTCATGTTGGTGGCCAAAATATGATCTGTATAAATTTTGATGGTGATTTAGTAATACCATGTACAAGTTAAGTAATACTTTTAGTAATACTGTGCACAAATTAAGAAGCATAGGCTCATTCACCCCCCAGATGATGTGTGAATTTATCCTTTGTTTTAAACTCAGCAGCATAACCACATACTTCTAGGTTCTGAGGTTACAGCCACTAAAAAAAGCAGTGCTCTCTGCCCTCATGTGCCAGTCCTATGTCCCATGTTAACTGTTAACTTCTGTCATACTCTCAGATATCTTATAGGAGGTACATGATTAACTGCGTCCTACAGGAAGGAAACAGACACACAGCCAGGGTAGGAATCCTGTCTGAATTTTACGAGTTTTAAACTTTTGTTTATTCCATTTCAAGTTCTGAACCATTGTCTACTATACCAAGCCACACTTTGGGAAAATAAGCTTCAGTTTTTCAGTGATATATATTTTATATTGTGGCTGGTTTCTTACGTAAAAGAAAAAAGAGAGAAAAGTTTCACAACTATTAACACAGTCTATGTCATACAAGAAAGATGGGTAACATAGATATTTAGCTGGATAGTGCCACCTCTAGTAACTGAACGCAGAGTATTATGGGGTGAAGAAAGTACACATTTTGCCTAAAAAGGTCCATGCTTTTATTACTATAGAGAAGAAAATTTCTGTGGAAACAACCATGTCAACCTATCTTCAACATTAGTCATGCAAACAAGTTTGGGTCATCATTTCTTTAATCTCTTATTGCTGATATGTGAATTCAAACCTATCACTTTCAAGAGAGATATAATCAACTATTATTCAATGAAGGTAAAATGTCCCTACATTTCACACTTTCTCAAAGAAAGCAAGTTATGTTTCCTTCTTTATGGACATCGTAGACTGGCACTCTGTGGGTTCATTTATAGGGAAATTGACTCCTTTCCCTCCTCATGGTAATCCCTAGAATCAACTGAATGGCTCTCTTCTCTCAGAACCTTCTTTCAAGACAAGTTCCTACATCTTGAGACATAGAGACTTAAGTGAACTTGTGTTGCTTCTCATGGTAAAGCCACAAGTGGTTCTACAAACTAAGAATATATTGACTTGGTGTCTTCAATTGTGTTTCTCTGGTTGTCAAGATAATACCTGCATTCAAAATGAGAGGAATCCCACAAGAAAAGAATTGTCCTTTAAAGCATTACACTTTTGAAAAATCAGGCCCAGTTACCTCCTCAGTGTAGGGACAAGCACACAGCACTGAACCTTTGCAGATTGCTTCACCTGCTTTCTTTTCAAATGAGATCTGTTCTTGTTTTAACATTTCTTTTCTCACATTTTTTGGAGGTAAGATTCTGCTAAATTCTGGGTTTTTGTTTCAAAAGGGCAGTAACAACTCTTTAAAGACTTTAAAGTAGCATTTCGATGGTTATATCAGTAGTTCAGATGCCCGTGAAAGTTATTGTTTCTAATGGACAGCCTCAGACTTCAAAGCCTCAGGCCAACCTTTGATGTCTGTCCTCAGGGTCTCATCTTTGTAACTGAGGTAAAGTTCTCTGTAATGTTCTCAAAGAAGCCAGATCAAATGAGTGGATCTGCTTGACATGGGCTTCTAACATCAGACTTGGGGTGGGGTGTTTACTTGTTTACTAAAGCAAAGGAATGCATCTAAACGGTTCCTCATTCTCTTAGATAAACAGACACTTCCCCTCTTCCTGGAGCCTTAAATATAAAATTAATTGTATTGGACAGGAAGTATTCCATTGCTTGTCAAAACTTCGGTCAGGAGAAATCACTCTTCTTATATGTTGGCAAACACTGTGTCCATGGGATTGTAAGTAAGAGAATTTCAGCAACTGTCTCTCAGGGGGAGGATGTGCTGTTTGCTGTTTTTTAAACTTTTTCTCATCTGGTAGTCCTTCCAAAATAAGTCTTCTAAATGTCAGTATTACCCTACCTCCTCCATATCTGACTAACAAGACCAAGAAACAGACATGAGCAGATGTTTTGCCCAATTTAGTATCTAATAGTTGAGGATTAAAACAAAATTTTCTTGGAAATATTAAGCGATTAAATAAGAATTAAATTTTCCAATGAAAAACTTTCCAGATGTCTCCGTTTCCCATTTTATTTGGGATTTTATTTTCTTGTTAACTTGACCCCCAAAAAAGTCACTTGCTTTATATAGTTTTAGAAGCAATGATTTCATAGCTTAAACTTAGTGACATCTCTGCAGGAAATATATACACTGTAATTTAGGAGGAAGGGAGCCTTAAGCTAAGAGAGCTGAAATGAAATAAAATTGATCAATAATAGGTACATTTATTACAGTAATATCTTGAGAGCTCAAGTTTAATGCCAGCTGAGGTGTTCCAGATCATCTTGCTTATGCCCTTCCTGCTGTGTTGAGACAGGGAGAGGCTGGTAGACTGCCTGTCACAGCAATGAACCGTTTCACGCATTTTTGTGCTTTGCCTACAGATAAAATTTGACAGAAAGCACTGTTGATTTTCCCCATCCATCTTCATCATTAAAGTCAATCTCATAAATTAATAATAATGAATGATTTATCCAGGCACAGAAAGTGCTCTCTAATACCCATGACATTGACCTAAAAGCCCAAATGCTACTTGCTTGGAATTCTGTATGCCTTTTGTATTTAACTGATTCAACTGTTTTTTTTTTGTTTTGTTTTTTTTTTTTTTTCCATTGTGGGCCGTCACACTATTTTGCACAGGTAACACTGAGTTTGTTTTGAAGTTCTGTGGTCTGAGTTCACTTTATTTTCATTTCAACTCATGTCATTTTGTAGTGCACTAAGAATTTGATCAACTGACAATTAAACCCTGTATATTAACACAATAAAAAATAAAGCATTATTCAGCTGGTTTGTCTATGTTTCATTTTAGGCTTCCTGGGCAGGGCCACAAAGGAGATAATGACTTGCTGAGTGCTGGAACCATGCGTTCCTAATCCCATGATCATTTTCTCTTCATCGTATCTATACAGTTCAGTTCAGATACTTTCCTAGGCTATTTCATACACTCAAGGACGTCTGTCTGATGCAACTGAATTGATAGCTTGTTGCTAGAGACATACTTCCAACAGGTAGTCTTCACAGCTTTCCCAAATGGCACCACTGAGTAAAGCATGAGCCAGCACTGATGAGCATTTGAGGTCTAAATTAACCATTCCGCTTAGACATCAGACATGACTTCCTTAGGTACCTATGTAATCCAAAAGTTATTCTATAGTTTAAGAATTTATGATAACTTTTCTAAGAAGGATGAGCGCACACTTCACAGTTTACACGTAATAGTCTTGGCTGTCCTAAGGTTCTTAGATCTGAATACAGATGTGTTCAGAACATCTACCTGGAATGATGATAACCTGTACTGCACATGTAACCAGTTACCTTTGCGTCACTGTCGCTACAACACTGGACACCCACAATCTAAGGGAGGAAAGACTGTCTACTTCAGAGAAGTTTTAATCTGTTCCAGAGAGGGGAGTATAGTCCCCTCAGTTGACATGAGCGGTGGGCCTGCACAAGGACGTAGACTAGGAAACAGCAGGCTAGGATGGGTATAACCTGAAAAGAGTGTCCCTAGAGACATATTTCCACCAGGTAAGCCCCACCTGAAGTCTTCACAGCCTTCCCAAACAGTGCCACTGAATGGAGATTACACTTTCCAAGTTGAGTCAAGAGTAGCTGTTTAGATAAAAGCCAGGACAGTACAGTTCTGATCCGGAGCCTCCCCAGTGGGTCACAGGCCGTGGCCGGCTGCTCCAGTGTTACCACATCATCTCTCCCTTCCCAGCCCTCACTGCCTCAGAATGCTCAGGGCTAAGCTCCAGTTGGCTTCTGCCCTTTCTCACAAGGTGTTCTGTAGGTGTAATGTCTTGATTGCTTGGTTCCTGTGAAAAATGACTTTGGCTCTTGGTGAGTTCTGCCAGACACTGTCTGCCTCTTTGTTAATGAAATGACAGCATGGGGTTGCCTTTCTCTGCACATCTTTCCAGGGCCCCAGGAGGCCATATTTGTTCTGGCAGCAGCTCTCTCTCCACAGTGATCAGTTTGCTGTGCTTGCTCTGGGGATGGAAGTGGAACTAAAAGCACTCTTGGCAAGAAGAGCCTGCTGCTGCCTGAGGCTGAGCCAATGCCTGACATGTCCTGAGTGGCCCCATTAAACACCGCATCCAACAGCACTATCTCAGAAATGTCACTTCCCGTCCCCGCAGGGCAAGCATCCCCTGGCTTAAGTCTGAACAAGCCACAGTCCCTGACTGTCAGGTGTTTCTGAATTCTACCTGAGATCTCTGAATTTGGAATGGAGCAGGGGTTTCCGTGATGTATGGACCCAGAGAAAGGAGGTCTCAGAAGAACAGAAGTGTCAACCCCAGGTAGCAGGCAGGGGCAGGGCCTGACTAGAAAGGCCTTTGCCATGGATCATGCAGACAGCTAGATGCAGCAGGCTTAGATTTCAGAAGGCAGATCTCCCTGCAGCTGTCACTTCCCTTCCCCCTTACAGTTATTGGTGGTGAAATGATATCAGGGTACAGATGAAGTTGCCCGTTTCCCTTTCTAACAACAGAAAAGACATATTTCTAACTGTAGACAGAACACCATGCTGACTCCTCCCAAGCAAACGAATATAAACTGCACAGAGACCTTAACTCAGAGGTATGCCATCTGCAGGCACTCACTAGGCGCACATGAGCCGAGATCCACTAGTGTTTGTGTTTGTTTCGTTCTATTCTGCATCACAGGAAGCCTGTGCAACAGTGTTGGGGAGAATGGAATTTCTTCATCCTTCTAGTATTTACGATGGGCTAATGCAGATTATATGGTTGTCACTCTGAGGTTTATGGTTCTGAAGGTTGAGGACTTTAACACTGTGCCAGGTTACCAGTGCCACAGAAATATTTGAGCTCCCTGGCTTTATTGCACTGTGCTCTAAATCCTCTGGCTGTTACTTTCACATGTTCCTATTGTGATTCCGAATAGCTGGTAGGCTACTCTTAATCTCAGATGAAGAATTCACTTGAGACTTTTTAGAAGAAATACGAGGTTCTTGAATGAGTTTGAATGAATGCTGATCCCCACTGCTCTTTGATCCACACTCTCCCTCAACTACTTAAACCCGAATACTGAGAGTTTTGATAATTCCCAAGTTTATGGAATTGGTAACTAGTTTCACGTAATAAGTCCCAAACTACTGGTTTTCCCTGCTGCCATTCCTAAAGATCATTGCTGGCTTTGGTTAATGGAGGCCACTGAGGAGGGAGGCCACTGAGGAGAGACGCCAGTGGGAGCTTCCCACTCTCTGTGTATTTAGCAGTCGAAACTCTGTTCTTTTTTCTCATTTTATTAAGCTGAGTTGCATAAGGCCATGTTTATGCAAGTACATAATATGCTATCCTCCATTCTTGGTCCCGCCACACCGCAATTGCTCCCCCAGAGTAGCTGCTACTTTCTTGTCATCTGCATAAAAGATTTTATATGCCTACATAAAATCTAAGAACCACTAATCAGAGAAAATAGGCAGTATTTCTCCTCTTGACACTTACTTGATTCATTTAAAATGAGTATCTCTCATGTCACCCAGTTTTGTATAAATGACGTAAGTGCATACTTCTTTACGGTTGAAAAACTTACATTGCCTGAAATTCCTTCTGGGAGGCACAAAAGGCCCTTCTTCCTTAGTCATATGACAAAGCGAGGTATGATTTTACCAAATTGCAGTTTGCAAAACCTGTGAGTTTATTGGGCTTGCTTCCAGAGCAATGGGTGAGTTTGCTTACAGGATTGTGGCTCTACCCCCCCCCCCCCCCCCCGCCCACAGGCCTCTCTATCCTTTGAAAACTTAAAACATGCAAATTGTTGAAATTAGTAGGTATCACTGTGCTTCGTCTATACAGAGTGCCTTGAACATGTTCATCGACCTCTGCCACCGTGCCCCCTGGGTCCATCCTAGCACCACTCCAAGACTCTAGCAATCACTGTTATAATGTTTGGTCTTTCAATTTTTTTTTTTTTATGTTTCTATGATACAGAGAGAACACAAAGTTATTATCTTTCTGTGTCTAGTTTATTTTGCTTTGCCATCCAGCAAGGCCATCCATTTGGCTTTAGAGAGAGGATGATGTCCTTTTTATATGTGGCTGACTAGTTGTCGTGCATAGATGCTACATTGTTATGTTTGTTTTTATGTTGATGGGCACGTAGACTTGATCCATATCTTAGATTTGTTAATAATACCACAGTAAGCATGAATTTATAGACATCTATTACATAGCCTGCCTTTTTTTTTTCCATTTAGATAGATACCCAGGTAGGATAACTGGACCATGTGGTAGTTGTAGTGTTGTGTGTGGTGTTTCCCATAGTGGCTACGCTCATTGGCATTCCCATTAGCAGTCAGTAAGAGTTCTTTTTCTCCTTATTTTCTGGATATTTTAATATTTATACTAGGTATTCTAGCTAGAAAGAGATGCCATCTCACTATTATTATTTTTTTTAAATTTTCATTTCTTTGGTAAATAATGACACAGAGCTGTTGACTTCATTTGCCGGTTTCCCAATTATCTTGAAGAAAGACACTCACAATTTATGAAAATAAAAACATACATACATAAATAAAAATAAAATAAATCTTTAAGAAAATGAAGCTACTTCATTGGGTCTTGAGATAGACCTCTTATGACCCCTCATGTTCTAGAAAGGGCTTGAAGAAGAAACTGTGGAGGCTAGAGTGATATCCACATCTGCTTGGAAAAGAAATGTGGTGAAACACAGTAAAGGCCATGACTTGCTCTGGAAGGCAGGATGGTGTGTCTGCAGCCTCTCTTTGAGGGAATTCCAGAGCCAGCCATAAACACAATGTGACCTAATCAAATTCCAGAGAATGTTAGTATGTTTCACTAATGATTAAACTTTTACCCATACATTTCCTGTGTTTTTTAGTGACTTTTTGTCTCAGTGATCATCTTTGGGTGATTTAATCTAAAACATTCCAGAACAGCATGGAAATCTTATTAATGACTCTACCTTAAGTCCAGTTGTGGTTCTGAGAAGGATGCTTTGAGAGTTTATCAATCAGAATAAAGACAATTTGTAGCACAGTTAGTGGTTAAAGGCATATTATGTAGATTTATATAAGTAGATAGGTAGATGAGGAACAAGAAATAATCTTGTAAATCAAGTCTGACATGCTGGTTTTATTTACTGTCCAATTAGTCTGTCTGAGCAGATAGTGGTGAGTGAGAAAACAAACAACATGTTCCTCTCCTAAGCAAGAATAATATATATGACTGATACACCGACTTAGAAATTATTTTCTATTGATATTAAAATCATATGTTATAGTTATGCTGAAATAAAGTAAAAGTTAATTATAAAACAAAAGCCAGCATCCATTTAATGGGGAATGTTGAAGAGGGAAAATACGTCAACCACAGATCTTCCTCGGTATGAGCCTGCTGAGACATTATCAGATCTATGCAATGAAAAGCCCAGTTATCATCATTTCATAAGGAAAATATGTGCTACACAAATCTATTTGAAGAGAACAGTTGTTTTCTTTATAACTATTCAAGCAAGTTTGATTATCAAAATTACTTAGAAATGATTTACTTTGGCACAATCATTCTCTGCCTTGATCAATACTAAGTTCCAAAAAGGAACCAAATATTTTACAGCTCTTAGATTTTTTTTTTTTTTTTTTTTGAGAAGGAACTATGGAGTAGATCAGAAATGCAGCCATCTCTATAAGAATAAATTCGGTCGAGAGAAGGGAATGATTTTTTTTTTAACACTCTATTCCCAGAAGGTCTGAGTGAGTTTTAATTTCTGACTTTTATCACTGAAATCAGAGGGAAGTAAGCAGATCAGTGAAATGAAGTCAAATTCCACTGTGAATTCTAGAGGAAGGAAAAGTAAATCTATTTCCTGTTTAAGAATAAAGGCTTTCCGAGCAAGTGTCCCTCCGTGTATTACTTAAACAAGGAAATCTGTGCTCGACAGAGAAGGGCATGGTTATAGTTAAGCATGTGTACTGTATTTTTTAATTTTATATGCATAATGTGGTTCAGTTACAAAGTCTATAAGGTATGGGAATGAAGGAGTAAGACCTGACTCTATGCCCTGACAACCTCTGAAGTCCTGCTGGGTGTCTCTCCCAAATACTCACTATTTCTACTTCCTTCTTGCATTGTTTTTCAGAGAAAGCTACATGTGACCCTTTGTTTTTTGTTTGTTTTGTTTTGTTTTAAGATCACTCTGACTATTGTGCCAAGAATAGACTAAATACAGAGCAGAGGCAGAAAGCGAAAAGATTATTCCATAATCCATGCTGGACATATGGTGTGTAAAACCATGAGCTCTCACAATTTGATTTGCAAAGTGTGGATTATGAACAAGAAGTAAGGATCATCCTGAAGCTTCCGGTATGAATGCCAAAAAGGTGGTACTTCTAACTGCATGTTTAAAAGCACAATAAAAATTGTTAGGAGAAGTTAAGGAGATGAGATAACGAATTTGAAAAGGTTTGAGTTAGAACAACTTTTTGATCATCAGAATATAGATAAACTTATTCTCTGATTCACAGCAGTTGTGATTACGTGAACTACCAATGTATAGATTGTGCCCATCAACATCCTATAATAGAGGGAGAAGGATCAGAAGGTCCTGCCCTTCCAGGAGGGTTTATAGATGTGGATCAATAGCAGAAGTGATGGGCTCAGGAGGTTTCACTCCTTCCTGAGGATCTCTCTACAGATGACTTATGGTTTCAGAAGGAAGGGAAGGCATTTCCTCCAGGTACTCTTAAGGTGCCCATGCTCCTGAAAGTAACCTCTTACCCATGCCCCTATAAGTAACTAATAAAACTTACTAGTCCATAAAATAGATAGGGATAAAAAGGTGACTATTTGGGAAGAAGAAAGGGATCAGTGGGAGTGTGAAAACAGAATGAATGCCATAAAGAACAGACATGTGAAATTGTCACAATGGATCCCATAACTGTGAATAATAAATATATACTTATAATTGTTTTGAGGTTTTAAAAATTAGAAAAGAATATAGTAAACGTAGCCTGAATCATCTACCTTAGGTAGCTGTGGAAAGGAGCAGAAATCAGACAATAGTCAAGCAGGAGCAGTGAGAGAAGAAATCAAGAGACAAGGAAGAAACTGTTCCACCCTGGAAGAAATTATCAGTCACAGTAAAGCTTCCTGCTACAACTGACAGCTGAACACTAGGGATCCCACACAGAAGTGTGCGGTAACATGAAGGTGTCAGCTAAGTAAACGTGAACTGTTTGGTGAATAAAGGAAAACGGTATTATCATGGGAGCCAAAGACTCGGGAACTGTATTCCTACACATATGATAGCTAAACTGAGAGCTAAAGATGGGTCTGCAGGGACTGACAAAATGGTTAGCAGGTAAAGGCCTGTGCTGCCAAGCCCGAGAAGCTGAGATTGTTCCTCAGAACCCACATGATGAACTGACTCAGTGTGAATGGGATTGGCGAGAATACACAGTTGTCAGGACTGGTGCAATCAACACAGATGGTATATCCACAGAGCAGGTATGAAGAGTATATATACGATGAGCCTCTGTCTGTACTCTTGATTGATTCCTCATTCATTCTTCATTCTTGTCTCAAGACACCTTTCAGTTAATGACAATAAAGCAGTCTATGAACCAAGAAGAAGCTGGGAGAGCCCCTGATGCTCGGTAATTATTAACAGCTGTATCAGTATATGGCGTACGCATTTTGTGACCCGTATAATATCAAGTGACAGAGTCCAACAAATCTAAGAAACTAGGTAAAGACAGCGCTTGGGAATTCATTATAAGAACCTTTCAGTTTTTCCCCAATATTGTTTTTAGCTGTGGTATTAGACTGTCTGATTTTAAAAGTCTTGTATTCTAGGGACTGGAGAGGTGGTTCAGTGGTTAAGAGTACTGACTGAACTTGCGACGGAGCTGAGTTCAGTTCCCACCACCTAAATGGCAGGTAACAACTACTACTCCTCCTATTCCAGGGAATCTGACCCTGTTTTCTGACCTCCATGGGCATTGTATGACATGAGTACAGCACATAGTTTTTAATGTTTTATATTCTATACTAGCATTCAAATCAAACACCTATCTCCATTATATGTTCCCTTAGATATAACAGAAGATATCATCTCCTTCAGAGGCTGGCCTTGAAAGATAAAACATGCGACTGTCTCTCTTTTCTTCCTCTAGGCTTCCTCATGTCTCCCTCCATATCAGAAGGTTGCAGGTAATTGTCCCACTGTGGAAAAGACACCACACTTTGGCTCTTATCAAGAGAGGAGACTACCTGAGGCATGGGGTGGGTTGAGGGGGCGGTCCAGGGAGGTAGGACTAAACACTATATCCTCCAAAGTTATAGATTTGGTCATTGGAAACCATTTGAGTTCTACAGAGAAACTACAGTAAGTCATAGCTCTTAGCCCAGAAACCTTGTTAAAGGCAGCTATTGGCCTAGGGTTTGGCTGGCATGCTGGCTTACTTTACAGTTAAACACTGTGGAAATATGAAGAAAAAGAAACTCATTTTATTATTATTTAATGGTATATACTAATAATGTTTTATACAACACAGAATGTGACATACCATGAGACTGAAAATATGAATTTAGCAGATCCAGTCTTAAGATTAAGCCAGTTGCTGTTAGAAAAATCAAGTAATCACATGGCATGGCCAGAGTTTTTATAATTTTCTTTCTGTTGATTGCATTCATGTAAAATATATGTAAATAGAGTTTTATTTCCTGTTACCCCCAGGATGTGATTCTTAATGTGGGAAATGCTTATATATACAAAATATGATTCTCCTGTTTGTTTTGTGATTTCCATAAAAGTGTGCAAGAAAAATACAGAAAAGTTAAATATATGGAATTCAATGAGAAACTATTATTCAGTATCTTAAAATTAACTAATTTTTAGCTGTTAGAGATTTTTAATATTTAAAAATATTTATTATTTTTATTTTTATGTGTATGAATGCATTGCCTGCATGTTTGTAAGTGCACACATGTGGTACAGTGCACTCAGAGGTCAGAAGAAGTTGTCTGATTCCCTGGAATTGGAATTATAGACAGTTGTTAGCCACCATATGGGTGTTGGGAATTGAATCCCGGTTCTGTGAAGAACAGCCAGTGCTCTTAACTGCTGAGCCATCTCTCCAGGCCCTGTTAATACATTTTAATGTTTATTTGTTATCTATCTATTTATCTATCTATTTATTTAGAATGTTTATTAGTTTATTGCCTGCATGTCTGTAAATGCACCCATATCATGCAATACCCATGGAGGTCAGAAGAAGGTGTAGAATCTCCTAGAATTGGGGTTACAGACAGTTGCTAGTCACCATGTGGGTGCTGGGAATTAAACCTGGGTCCTCTTTAAGAGTAGCCAGGGTTCTTAATCACTGAGCAATCTCTCCAACCCACATTTTTAAAGTTTTATTTTACATTATTTATTTATGTGGTCTGATGAGATGGTTCAGTGGGTAAAGGGACTTGCCATCAAACCTGACAACCCAAGAATGATTGCTGGAAGCCACATGACAGAAGGAGAGAACCAATTCCTATATGCTCTTATCTGACCTCCACATGTGTAGTGCAGCGCATGGGAGCCTTCACACACACACACACACACACACACACACGCACAAAACTAATAAATACAAAGATCAATTCGTATGGAAATCAGTCATAGATATGGCGTCACTGTACAAAAAGAAAAAAAAATTAGTGTTGAAATGTGTAAACAAATTATTAAAAATTCCCATTTTACAAGATATATTCACCATCCTTCCCAGTTCACAGAGTCTGCATCTTCCTCCTTTCAGAAAGCCTGTTGTTGAGTTTCTCAAAGCCTATTAGGTCCCTTCCTCACACCTATATCTGTGTCTATTTAAGACAAATTAATGTAGATAAAAAATAATACATTGTAAAGGACACAAAGTCACGGGTCTGGGCTAGGTAGCAATGAGCAGGAAAACAGATTTATGTGTGTCTGATACCACACGTGAGTGGATGTAAGATTTACAGGGTTATTAGCTTCTGTTCTGCACAAGCACACATGAGTCATCTTTTCAGGGTTCACAAGGTCTTTACTGGTTCTATATAAACCCCTGAGAGTCAGCATTGACTTGGGTTGTATAGAGGAGTTTATTTTTTCTTCATTAAGGAATGCTAACACAAATGGGCTCTTAGATTCTTTTCCTCAATTCCATTTTTACTAGATTTTTAAAGAAAGTATTAGTATGCTTCTGCTGTATTAACAGGCTTTAATGAGAACTGTCTGATCTGTCCTTATTCAGTAAATAAACCATTAAATTACACACAGAAAGTCAACAGGGATGGAAGTTAAATAATCTGGTCTGTTTCAAACAGAATCCATCACAAGAGATTAGTAACATAACTCATGCTTTTGATTAGAGTCAAAATACTAGAATATAAACACAAGTAGATATCCTTTTTTTAAAGACTCTGAAAAAGAAAACACATTTTCATATTAATTAACTTCAAGTGGCATTTAGACATAGATGGGGTATATTAACTGCACAATTATGACATTTAGTTTTGTTCAGGGTTAGAATGTTACCATGGAACTTTTATTTCTGGATTTCTCATACAAAGAAAAAAACAATAAAAATTGTGGAGGAGAAAACCCAGGAGGAAAGAAGAAAGATGGGTTTGTTCACCTGGAGGAGACCATCTCCATTAAAAAAACAACAGTGTCCAAACTACTGGAGACTTTCTGGAGACACAGCAGAGACTTCCCTTACTCCATCCCTGCAGGGTAGCAGGACAGTTAACAGAAGCTTTATGATTAACTGAGCTCAAAGGGTCTACTTTGCAACTCTTGCTCAGAAACCAATGAGAATTCTCCACTGTCAAAACTAATGAAAAGTAAAGAATCGCCTTAACAAATTAAAGCGTTCCTTCCTGATAGGTTTCCCAGTTGACCAGAGCTGAGATGACTTCAACTGGATCCCCCTGTCATATGTCTAAGCTGGGACAAAAGTCTGCTTCTTAAGAGTCTATTGAAATGACTAGTCAAGTTGATTCACTGTTCTCTTGGGTCTTACCCTTGACTAAAGAGTGAAGGTAGCATGTACAAACCCATTAACGTACACAGTGCTCTTTCACTTTACCCACAAGGAAACAGGTCTATCAGTTCACGGCTGAGGAATATCACAATATTTTTGGTCTGGGGGCTCAGAATAAAATGACTAATTATACTGCTCATCACACAATGGAGTCAGAATGAAGTGAATTACATTTCTAATTTTTCTCTTTAGTAGCCCCGAGGAGAGGAATGATCCCACAATAAATTTCGTTCTCAGTGCTCTATTACAGATTTACAGCAATGGCCAGTGAGGCTTCCCTTATGCAGTGTGTAGTACAAGATTAGAAAGTCAGAGTCTTACTCAACAGCCAGAGAAGCAAGGGGAAGTGATCTAAATATGATAAAAAATATATTATGAGAAATTCACAAAAATTCAATGAAAAGAAAAAAAATTGAAAGTATGAAATTCAGAGGTAAATGGATCGCACTGGAAACAGTCATCCTGCGTAAAATAACCCAGACTCAGAAAGATAAAGGTCTCATGTTCTTTCTTGTAGCTGGATGTTGTCAATGAATTCTTAGATGTACATTTTCAATTGGAAAATTCAGAGAAGTCAGGAAACTAATAAACGACTATGGGGAGGAGGCTTCATGGGAGGTAAATAGAATGGGGTGTTATAAAGGGAGACCGGGTAATAACAGTGAACAAAGGGTTAAATGGAGGTGGGAATCGGAGGACAAGGCAGGAGATGGAGTGTGGGGACAGACAAGAGCACTAAAGGTCTCTAGGAAAAGCCATACGGAAACCTACCACTACAGAAGCATTTTAACATATATACACATATATATTATGGGAAGAAATTTAAGAAGTTACCTTTTCACAGGGGGACGTTGCCATGACTATGCAAAATACACTAGCAAAATAAAAGCCCAGTACCAGTTATGGAGTCTCTTTCTGGAAGCTGTTGACCAGGGTTCCCATGAACCCTAACAATGCTGGCCATTATCCCTACTCTAGGTTACCCACCAGAAAATCCCAATTGCTGAAATCAATATACACATAAGCTATGTAACAAACAAGGAGAAATCAAGATTGAGTTCAAAGCCTCATCTCTACTGGCTAGCATTCATAGTGCTGAAAGGGGCTATGCATGCTACCAGAAGAGAAAATTCATCATCAACCTTATCCAGCTGTGAATCCTAAGAGCTAAAACAGCAACTTGCCTTGGCAAGATATGCCCGTGAGTGCAACAGTGACAGGATTATTATGGGAGGAACCAGCCACTTTCTAATTGGATTTAAGATCTGCATCACAGGATGGAGTCTATGCCTGACACTGATATCAGACCTAGGAATCCCTGGCTAGACAGGCCGTAGGCCATAGTGGAGAGCCGAATACTATGATTCTGCTAAACTGAAATATTGTTAAACTGATTCTTAATGAATTACTGTTAGACCCATAGATGAATGCATCTCTTATCATATTCTTGGTGATCACCACAGACACACACACATACACACACACACACACACACACACACACTCACTCACTTCAGTCCCTAAGTACAGAGAATAAGAGGATGCATAATGCTTTTCATACAGAGGACTCTGCATCCAACTTTGGCCTCCAGAGGCTCAGGAATCATTGTAGAGGTGGGGGCAGGAAGACTGTAAGAGCCAGAGGTGGTGGATGACCACAGGGAAACAGAGATTTCCAGATAGGTGCGAAGTGACTCATATGAACTCACAGTAAAGGTGACGGCAAAAACAAGTCCTAGGTAAGTTCAAGTCAGACAAAATCCCAGCATAGATATGGGGAGTTTGTAAGAAACCCAACTCACCCTGAGGAACTACTGACAACCAGTGGCCACTGGGAGGTGGAGATTCAGTCTCCTTTAAGCAGAGGCTGCCGGAAGGGGACATGCATCTCCTTTAAGGCTGAGACTCTTGGTAAATTAATCAGACTCCAGTGCATCCATTCTCACCAAAGTTCCTTTGGGACATAAATTTGACTGTATAGGTTTTAATATATAGCTATTACACTATATTTCTATAGATGGAGTACATGACATTAGCCAGGCTTTGTAAGGAGTACTGCAATTAGAGAAGGGGATAGAATTAAATATGTTGTGTGAAGCTCACAAAAATTTAATAGAAATAATAAAATAATAATAATGTACCCCTCGAAAGATTAAAACCTATGCTAACCATCATTACAAATTAAAAGTACTATAAATTACAAAGCAGTTGAGTAGTGTAGAATAGAATTCTACTCCCTTTTGCTTGAGTTGACTTTGTTTGGTATGGGAACATGCTGAGATACAGGTACACAGAGGTTCATGGAATGATGCTTTATGCTCCAGCAGGCCAAGAGTGTTGAAGTCATCCTTTGTTGACACAGTTAAAACCAAAATCAAAACAATCCTGGAAACTGACAGATTTTCTTGGATTCATCAGAGAACTGATATTACAGAGTCAACAACTGCACCAAGCATTGATGGAGAAGTCGAAAAAAAACACAAATGCTGCCTACTTAACAAATAGGCTGTTGAAATGCACAAGGTCACATAAAGGCGTAAATAATTATTTCCCAGCAGCTGACTGTAAGCTGTCTTAAAATGACAAATTACTACTATGTGCCAGAGTCAGAGGAGAGCCAAAGTCCACACAATTCACAGACACACAGGTACATACACATAAAACACCACATGCACAGAGACACATACAGATACACACACACACATGTACATACACATGCACATAAATGCACACATGCTTTCCCTCCAGGAGTCTTGTGTGTTCTGTTGGTAAGGGTCTTATCTGGGTGTGTTTCTATTGGGACCAAGAGGGAGGGTGGCTGTGGAAGGAAGAAGAGCCATTGTGAACAGATTTAGACACATCTCTTTTAAAAGTAAAAACCCAAACTCCCTGGTGATGAGGAGTTTTGGATTCTTCAGAGAATAATTCTGAAAATTTCTCCCAATTTGTGTCCCAATTCAAAGACCCCCTACCCCCAAAATAAAAACTTCCTGGATTTTTTTCTAGATATTTTAAAAATGATTGTAGATGTTTTTAAATTATTGAGCTTTTATAAATTTCATACAATACTACTTAATCAAATTTACATCCCTCCCTCATCCATGCCTCTCAACCTTCCACCAAACCTCATGTATTCCACCCTACATGTTAAGTCTTATCCACTCAAGCATTTGTACCCAGATGTCCTTCAGTGCAAATTCATCCACTGAAGATGAGTCAGGCTATCTAGAGATTATAAATAAGGCCTACTCTCCCTCACACAGTAGGAATAAGTCACCAATAGGTTCTCAGGCGAGGGCTGGCCCATCACCCATTTCTTTCGTTCCCCTCTACTCCTTTGTAAGGCAATGAACTTAAAATAACCAATAAAATTCTGAAATAAAAAAAAAGGAGTGGGAAGACTCATTTCACCTGATTTCAAATTTTTTCTTAGAAACTGTAATCAATTTTAGGACACAGTATTATATTGTCCTAATAAGAGACAAGTTCATCATTGCAACAGAATAGAAAATCTGGAAAAATCAGCACAAAAATGAGAAAAATTATGTTCAAACATCGAAACTGACCTCTCTGTACACAACCAGTTACCCCAAAGGAAACATTTACAACCTACCACAAAACAACTCAAAATGAATAAGAGACCCAAAGGTAAGGTGCAACACCACAAAATTTCTAGAAGAAAATACAAGAGATCTGTATAGATTTAGGTCTTAATATTGGTTTGTATAAATCTGTAAGACAGATGTACAAAGCCAAAAATGTTGGTTGAGCTTAATGTAAAAAACTATCTTAAATGTTTATAAAATGTTGGCTTTTCAGGGCTAAGCATGGTGGCATACACATTTAACCCCAGCACTCAGATGCAGATACAAATGGATATCTTCGAGACCTAGGAAAACCTGATCTACATAGCCAGTTACAGGCCAGCTGGGGCTATATGAAGACCCTGTCTCAAAGAACAATCCCAAATTTGGTTTTGAAAAAGACAGTTTCAAAAGAATAAAAAGGCAAGCCTCAAGCAGGGAAAGTATTTGTAAAATACACACACATCAGTGTACAAAGTGCACTAATATTCACTGGTAAGTAAACAAACAACCATGTTAATAAATATACAAAAGTTCTGAAGACACATCTTAGCTAAGGTGAAAGACAGATAAGAAATGATCATATGAAAAGACCAGACCCTCACATCATTTGTTTTTAGATGTGCAAATTAAAGCAGCAAGAAACACAATTACATACCTATTAAAATGCTAACATTCAGAAGTTTATCAGCATCAGTCACAGGGTAGGAGACATCACAGCCAGACCACTCATTCACTTCTGGTAGGAATAAGAAAATGGTACCCAGGCTGTGTAAACCATTTTAGTGATTCTTTATAAATAGAAACATAATCCTACTGTCTGAGTATGTGATTAACATTTTTATTTCTAATTACTTAGACACCTGCATGGAAAATATCTTCACATAAAAGCTTGTATATAAATACACTAGTAACTTTGCTCATGCCTGAAAATATGTAAAACCCTTATAATGTCCTTTATAAAATAACATAAAACTGTTATATTATAACTGTTCAATGACAAGCAGATGAATGCTTTCAGTCCACACAGCAGCTGCCTGTAACAGTTTTTTTTCCCCACTTACCATCCTCTGTTTTGTGTGCATTCACTTTTTTCACTAGCCATTTTGGGTTAACATAACATCACAATGTAGTTAGCGTTGTGTGTCTCCACTGGCCAATACTATTGAGTGCTTTGTCATATATTCGTTGGCTCTTTGCATTTCTTCTTTTGAGAAACATCTTTTCAAATCATTTGTCCATATTTCAGGAGCAGTGGATGATTTATTACCTTTTTGGGGGGGTTCCATGTATTCTGGATAGTGTCAGTGAATAATGAACGAACATATTTTCACATTATTTTATTACATTGTTTGCTTACAGAGCTGAGTAGATGCTTTTCAGTTGATAAAATCTCATTTTGATTTTCCCTTGTTTCCTGAGATTGGGGGTCCAGTTCAGAAAATCATGGCTTCTTTTAAGACCTTGAGAGCCTGCCCACGTTTTCCTCTAGTAATTGTGAATTTTCAGGTATTATAATAAGTTTTTTATCCACCTTGAGTTATGTTTGTACTGGCTGAGTATAAATTTTCAGTCTTCTGAATTTGGGTATCTAGATTAACCAGCACTATTTACTGAAGATGATAATGTTTCTGCAATATATACTTTTGGTACCTTTGTTGGCTGGACATACAGAAGTTTATTTCGAAGCTCTGTATTTTCCCCCATTAGAGAAATATCTCTGTTTCCATGACTCTGTCCTCTTACAGTGTTTTCTTTATGGATACTGATTTCTGATAACTGTTCTTTGAGTTTTGTGTGAACTTATTAACTATATACCAAGCAAAAGTAAAATAGCAATTCCTAGACAGAATCTAGGTGTCAGCATCAGCTAGTTCTCAAACCTCACAAAGTCTGAGGTTTACAACAGCAGAATGACCAGGGAAGCCCCCTGAAGCTGTCATTCTGGATTCCTGCTCATGACTGTCTTCTCCACAGATGGGCTGCTGCCCTGTGTTTCCAATTGAGGCATTTTTGTATCTTGGGACAAACAATAGTAACTTCTGAAGGAAACGGTTTACTTTTCAGCTGCTTTCATGACACAGTGTTTTCAATATCTTTCACTGTTTGTTGTACTCCTTTTTTCCTGTCACAAAGTTAGGAGACAAGCCTTCTCCAGAACAGGGAGTTTTGGAGGACACTGACATGAGCGTGCTGTAGTCTGGGACAAGAGAGCCCTCCTTGCTTCTAGAATCTGCTTTCAACAAACTTAAAGTACACATAACAATTTCTAATATATATTATATATATATACATATATATATACACATATATATACACACACATATATACACATATATATATACACACACATATATATATACACATATATATACACACATATATACACACATATATATATACACACATATATATATATACACATATATATACACATATATATATATATATATGAGATATAATGTTTTTATTTAAAATGTGATGTGTAATCTTGGTTTGCAACTGACACACCTAAGAAGAGGGAGCCCCAGATGAGGAACTCCCTCCTTAGGAGTTTGCATATATGTGGGTGTTTTCTTGTTTTCTAATTAATGTAGGATAGCCAAACACACAGTGGATGATGCTGTTCCTGGACAAGTGGTTCTAGTCTATATAGAGAAAAATAACTGGGGGCTGGAGAGATGGCTCAGTGGTTAATAGCACCAGCTGCTCTGGCAGAGGACCCAGGTTCAATTCCTAGCACCCACATGGCAGGTAACAATCATCCACAACTCCAGTTCCAAGGATCCGATGCCATCTTTAGATCTCCACAGGCAGTGCATGACATGGGTACACTTACACATATGTAGGCAATATATGCATACACATTTTATAAAAAAAGTTAGCTGATGAAGGGAGTGGAAGGGACCTAGTCAGCACCATTCTACCATGGTGTCTGCTTCAATCCCTGCCTCCAGGTTCCTGCCTGATTTCTGCCATGGCTTCTCACAATATAAGACTGTAATATGGAAGCATAAGTCAAATAAACCATTTCAAGACTTTGTTCGGTCACAGTCTTATCATAGTAACAAAAATCACACCAAACATGAAATAACACATTTAAAAGCTTATGTGTAAAAGATGTGCTCCTTGCCTGTGTAGGTGGTAGTGACACTGAGAGCTGATTGGTCCATGGAGCATTAAGTACATCAATGGCTCAGTCCATTGAAAAGTGCATAGCTAAAGGGGCTATAAAATACTGTGTCCTATATGAGGAAGCGGGCCACGAGGTTGTACCTTTAAAGGTGGTTCCTTTTCATTCTTGTTTCCTGGTGCCTATGGGATGAGAAGCTTTCCTCTGTTGTGATGTCTACCATCTTGTGCCTCACCACAGGCCTCTAAAAGTGGACCCAGGTGGTCATCCACGAAAACCTCTGAAAGAGTAAGCCAACATATATCTGTGGCAGTTTGAATTAAAATGTACCCTATAAGCTCGAAGGATTTGGACATTTTTACCCCAGTTAGTGGTGCTGCTTTGAGAAGTTTTGGGAGGTGTGTTCTTGCTAGACACACCTCACTGAGCTGGGTTTTGAGAGCTCTCCAGCCTTGCCAGATTTCTAGGTGCTCTCTGTTTCTTTTTCCAGCTTGAACATGTGATCATTTGACTTTCTGCTCCAATCGCCTCTGTCGTCATGCCTCTCCAGCCATCATGGACACTCCAATGGAACTGTAAGCTCAAATAAACCCCTTCTTGTATCAGTTTCCAGGCTCAAAGTGTGTTATCATAGCAACAGAAAAGTAACTAATCTTTTACAATGACTTTCTCAGGTAGCTTTGTTTCTTAACCACAACAAGAACAACAAAATGACTGAAAAAGACAATTGGTAGTTAGTACTTACATAGAGCCATTGCTGTGGCTCTACCAGATCACGATTCATAAAACTTTGGTATTTAGCAGGAGGAATTTTGAAATGCTTAATGTTGAAGTTGTGGGCTACACACAACTAAGAATGCTTGAGGTGATGAGTGTGTTGAGAATTGGGAGAAAAGAATGCTGAAAGAGACGCAGACAGTAAAGCCTGTGCTCGTGAGAGTTCGGAGACAGAGGAAACCTTTACTGGTAAAACTAGAAGCCATTGTCTTACTGCTCGTAAAGCACGTGTCTACAGTCTGTACATTCCTTAAGACTTCCTGTGAGGCTGTGGTTAAAGGGATAGATTAATTAGTCTGGTAGAGGAGGTCTCAAGGCATCAAATCATTCAGCATGTAACAGAGGCTTTCGTAGCCAAATTTCCAATGAGAATTTGGAGCAAAATCAGAAAAGAAGAAGCTCCAGGTTTATCAGAAGAGAAACATAGGTTATTTTAGGACCAGGGAATGTTTAGTTATTGAAATAATTAGCATCATTATAAAGAAGACAAATACTATTCATTGTAAAAATAGAAAAGATGCCTTGGATATTGTTCAAACCCCGCTCACTTTTTCATTTCAAGGTTGTATTCTTAAAGGCAACACCTCATTCGAAAGACTTCACTTTAATAGATGAGATTCACTCTGCCAGGCCGTCACAGGGACAACTAAGCATGTATTCCTCCACATTGCCATTAAAAAGCTTAGATGTCACTTATAGTCATGCCCGAAGTGGGTCCACCTACTCCCCATGCTGGTACGATGTTTTACTGTCATCACATGATATGGGTTTAGTAGGTTTACGGATTGCAAACATTATGGGTCAGGAAAGATTCCATTTGGAATTCATAGGGAACCAGACAAAGTTTGGCAGGATTAGAATCCAGGCAAGCAGCCTCTGAGAAGGGAGTGTATGAAGTCTTGAAAGAAAAGGCAAAGCATAAATAGAGACCCAGTGCGTTATAGATGCCAGGAATATTCTGTCTATTGAGGAAAGTCACAGAGAGGGGGCAGCACAAGGTCAAGAAAGTTGTTGTATCGCACAATACAAAACAAATAAAGAAGCTTTTTCACCCTTGGCCTTGTCCTCATAACCATGATAACTCTCGGCTAGGTAGGTGGAGGACACATTGTTATGAAACAAAGGTGTTCATCAGAGCCCCCTTGGATGAATCCTCAAGTACCCCTCAATGCTCTGACCTCACCCTCAGCAGCCTCAGCTTCACATAAGTGACTGCAAGGAGACTTGTTTCTATCATGCATGTTTTCAGATAAGGCTAAGGCTCAGAGAGATGTAAGTCATGACCTCTTTTCTAACCATTTATTGTGCCTTGGTAGTCCAGAAGATTCTGATCCTCTGGGACAGTTTGTGTTAACTGTTCCTCGCTTCTCACACGTTTCTCTTTGTCCCAGCTCTACCCAATTCCTTTAAAATCAGAGAATAACAAGCCTAGACATTCCTAAACACACTAGATTATCATTAAATTTTGAAAATATTCCCCGAAGCAAGAAAAGACTATAAATTTATGTGGCTATTTTGAAACTGGTTCCAAGTTTGTAAACTCATACAGTTTCATTAAATGACCTTTTCTTCACATCTAAAGACTGTCACTTATAGAGAAAATGGTTAAGCTGAAAAATTACACAGAATTCTAGAAAATATAGTTGAAAGTCAGAAAAAAACTTTGACTCTTTATGACTAAAAACTGTCAATTGAATATTAGGTGGAAATGTGAAGTTTGTTATGAAATTTTCAGAAGGGTCTTTGTTTACTCTTGTTAGAATTACAGTGAATCACAGTTACCTGTCAAACATTTTTCAATTGAAATGCTTAATAATTATTCAGAGATAGATGATTTGCTCTCCTTTATGAAGGTCTAGGAATATCATCTGGAAATTTTCTCTGGGGATGAACAAAAATGACAACTGCTCTTGGAGAGGCGTCACATCTCAGGCAGAGATGACAGGGCCATGCTGCTACCTGGCATTTTCTTGGTGTCTTTCACAAAAAGAAAAGTCATTCATAGTAAAATTGAAGTCCCTGTGGTACTTGAGAATACATTAAATCCCTGATGTAACTTAATCTACATGTTGAAACCGAATATTCATTTGTTTTTTAATTGCTCAATAATATCATTACTATGACATATTAACATTATCACTGTGTATCTGTTGATTATCTCAACATGATTTAGTGGAACATCACTTATACATTACAAATGAGTAAGTTGATGATAAAAAATGTCAAATGAAACCTTGCCTTATTTCTGGGGAGACAAATTTCACCCACATTGCTTAAGACATAATCACTTCTAACTGGCTTTTGAAACGAATAAATTCAAGACAGTAAGGAATCTTAGAGCAAGTATCACAGTGGATTTGTCATCGACTTACCAAAATACAAATTATTTTTATGAGAATTGCAATGTGTTTTATTTTTCCTGAAGTCTTTATAAGTGTAAAATCCATTAATGATGAAAATCAAGTATTTAAGGAAGCAGAAAACTCCCCATCTCTGCCTCACAAACAAAAACATTGAAGTTACTGCTTGTCCCATTATTAAAAACATCTTTTGACAACAGTTTTATGAATTGTCATTAATGACCAATCCTGGAATGAAGAACCCACGAATACTAAAATGGAAGTTAGCAGATTTGTGTGTCTCAGGTTTGTAAATTCATTTGGGAGATAGTAAAACCCATAGCCACAGAAATAGCTTCAATATCTTCTTTGAAGAAGCCTAGAGACTAAATCACAAGAGCATATGCTAGCTCAAAATTGTTTCAGTGCTTTGTTTTTACTACTGAAACAACAAGAAATATAATCTTTGAATTGCTTCTCTGGACCTGAGTGCTAGAGCCGGGCATAAATAAAGTTTAGCAGGAAAGCACTGCCGATGAGGCAGAGTGAATGTAGTTTGGAATATCCCTGTGTCATTTCACACTGCACACACTAAGGAACTGCAGCATACCACATCCTTTTGCAATCTGTTACCTGGATGTCCTAACAATCCTCTAATGGCCAAAGTCTGAAAATGTACCATGTCCGTGTCTTTCACATGAATAATAACCACATTTGAAATTTTGTTTCGTTTCACTTCAGTTTTTTTATCTGAAATGTTTATCTCATAAACCGGAACTCTTATGTACAGCCTGAAATGCCTAAATAAAACTGAAAAATCTGTTAACTTTGTTGTAGGACTTTTCCTGGACAGACATGAACAAAACTCTCTTTTCGTATAAGGAAAATAAATTATTGCACCTAAATCTATCTGAGTAAACAGATGGGCTTCTTGGAATTGCTTACAGGAGCATGGGAGGCTCAGGCAGATGCTTCACTGGAAACCCACTCCGACATGGACAACTGGAGCTCTCCATCTAGCTTGAAGGGAAGTACTGCACAGTCTTCTTGCTCTAGGTATTAGTCAGTGCTTACTCAGTCTTTGTTCAGTACAATGAGTCTCTCCATTCTTGTGTCCAAATCACACATTTGGAATTTCTCTTTGTGTAGGAAGATCTCAAGTATTGAAATTTTTGGAAAAGATCTATGTACCTTAGCATAGTACTTTGATAAGGCATTTACAATAATTTGCACTCATTTTTTTCTAAAAGCATAGATCATACATTATGCAACACAAGGTCAAATTTTCAGATATTAACCTTATAATTTAAGATGAATCTTTTTCTTTGTGAATGACCATTTATGACAAAAACCATTCACTGATGGTGAGGCTTGTACCTTTGTTCATGCTTATAGTACATTAGTGGGGAAAAGTTCAAGCATTCTGACTTACTTCAGTTAAAAATGCTGCATACCAGCGTCATAAATGTGAAGATGATGGGCAGATCATGCTACGATCATATTATGATGACTTTGTAACTAGTGAACTAAGCTTTTCTGGGTCTTAGAAAAAAGACAGAAAGGCAGAGTTCTCCTCAAATTCTAAGGCACTCCAGGCACCAGGAGATGTCTTAAAATCCTTGATATGTGTTCTTGTTGCTTGCCTTAAGTATGTTTGTTGAAAATTATTTCACTTAAACATTAGGTTCTGAAATGTTGGGATTTAATTTTTATAGCTCTACTGCTCTGGCAACATTATTAATATAAATTAATCAGTTTAACTGTTCCCTCCGAAAAGGGGCAGGGAGCAGTGGGCTGGCTATGCCCAGAGGAGGGGAATCTACGTACTATCAAACTACATTGTTTGAAAGTTCATTAGAAATAAACAAACAAATCCCCATAGTTTCTGTTCTGTAACCCTGAAGCAGCTCATGAAATTTCAGCAAAAAAGAGATAGCTGTCGTTTCACATAATCAGACTCTGGAATGGATGGGTTCCAACAGATTACTCTCCAGGGCAATGTTAGATCATGCATACTGTCAGCATGTTGGATATCTCATGAAAAACAACGCTCTCCCATGTGAGGCTCAGAGCAAAAGTCCCGCATAGCGTCCTGCCTCCATGCTCAATCCCTGTCATTCTCCAGCCGTCCATCTTGATACTCAGAAGGTTATGTCCTAAGACCTTGACCAATGAACAGAACCATAGACAGTGCTTATACAAGTACACACCACATCCCCCACATACATATGTAAAGCTTAATTCCAAAACTGGGAGCAGTAATATATTAACAAAAATAACTAAAAATAAAGCAAAATTATTATAGCAACTTTGTACAATAAAAATTACAAACACGCAGTCTCTCCAAGTGCCCTGTGTCATCTCCCACACTGCCTAAGAGTTTTCAAAGTGTCTTATTATACTGCAGTATAGTTTTAGTCTGCACTGACCTTATGTTACTACAGCAGTGTTAAGTCAGAACATCGGGCCAGAGATGACTATTTTATCTACTTTTTGAGAATTTTTCTCCTAAGTTTTGTGTTCATCATTTCATTCCTGCTAGTTTAGCACATGATCTGCTTGTCTGCCCCTCTGTCTATTTTAGAGTTAAAATATTTCACCTACAAATATTCATATTCCTAGCTTAGTTCATTTCATAGTCTCCTACACTAATAAGCGTTAAAGGAAGAATGAACTTAAATTCTGTCAAACAAAAGTTGAAGAAAATGTTAATCACCAACATAAAATGGAAGCGTTTAAAACGTTTCTTTGTCAGTTTCATGGATGAATATAATTCACTCCCTATTCCTTTCCACAGCTTCTCCCATAATCCCCCCATGACCTTCCCCTTTCTATTCATTTACTTATTGTTAAACCCACTGAATTCACTTAGTGCTGGGAATACCTGCATGAGTGGCCATTCATTGTGATGTGCAGCCTCTCAGGGCCTGCATCCCTGAAGAAAGCAGCCACTCTCCCCTTCCAAGACCAATCCATTGCCAATAGTTCTTGAGCTACAGGGCTTGGTGAGCCCCTTGTCCGTCCATGCTCATTTGGCCTGGCTTGATCTGGTGTAGACAGCCACAACCACTGTGAATACTTGTGTGTAGCAGATCTGGCTCCGGCATGTCCAGAAAGCACTTTTGCTTTGTCAGCAGCCCTCCACCACCTTTGACTTTTACTCTGTTTCTTTCTCCTCTTCTATCGTGATCCCTGAGCTTTGGGGGACAGAGTGTGGGATGTAGATGTCCCATTTATGAGTGAGCACTTCACTGTCATCTCCTACAAAAAGCGTTGAGAACTGAAATCATCTATGGCTACAGACGTTATTGAGGGGCGGGTTAATATCAGGTGCATTTAGGAGAATTCTCATAGTAGGCTCTTCCACTAGGTGCTCTGACCTCACCAACCATGGGTTCTTGCTCTGGGTAACAGTTCAAGTATGAGTTCAGCAGTTCAGTTGTGAGGACTACACCTTAAATCTCATCAGGAAATGGTCAGATTTCACCAATGAGCATGTCTCGACAAGTTGTTGTTGTGGTTCATGGAATGTATCACTGAATGAAACTACTGATTGCTTTTCTAACCCGGTAGCATATGTTGCTTGGAAATATTTTGTTGTATTTTTGCTTTTATCTTGAGATATCTTGAGATCTCCATTAGTCCACTTAGATTATTAACCAGAAAGAAAATATGGAAGAAAAATGTTCTCCTAATTATTTAAAAACTTACAGTCCTTCAAGTCCTGTAGTTTAAGACTACTGCCCCATAGATTATGTTTAAAAGATGAACTCTACACCAGTGACTCTCAGACAGGGCTCTTTTCTGAATTTTTTTTTTTTGATATCTCTAAATCACTTACATTTTTGTTTCCTATTCCCACAATTTATGATGAAGCTGTTCAGAAGTAAAACCTAAGTCCTAGAACATTTAATATCTCTGCAAGTAGATCTCCCTGGGCCAGTGGCCAAGAACCACAGCTCAAGGTCTACCTAGTCTTCTTCTCTATGCCCTAGAGAGAGCTCATTATATCTACTGTACCTGACTCCTGCTTTTCTTGGCCTCTTTATTTCAATAAAGAAGAACTTTTATTTCCATCAGCAAGTGTTGGATTCATATATATATATATATTCATATATATATAAATATATATATATGAATATATATATACACACACACATATATGGAACATGGAAAAAATGAAAGAAAAGTGACCATTTGATATTTAAGTAGTTCGGATCTTAAGGTTCAGGCTGTCTACTCACCTGACCATCAATCGGTCATTGATTTATCTGCTTACAGAATGAGGAAACTGAAGTGCTAAGAAGAGACTCTAGAGATAGTATATTCCTGGAGAAGAGTTACATCAGGGCATCAAAGCAAACTGCAAAACTAAAATACTAACAAAACTAAAAGAGAAAAACCAGTCGCTAAATTGATTGATGACTCCTTAGGAGTTTATATCCTAAACTGATGAACAAAGGTCAGTTCTCTTTACACAGTAAATCAGTAATAACCAATAAAAGATTGGGAGAAAGAGGCTGTTGAAGAGTAAATACGCTACAAAGCGTTCAGTAGACAAGAATATTTTAAACTGGAAGATATGAAGCACAAGTGCAATCGCCTTTTACACTGACAAATGTGTTAAAGTAACAGAGTGACATCGAGTTGGGCAACCTGGGTCAGTCTAGATCAATTATATATAAAGTAAAGATATTCTGTACCCATATATATGGAGACAGAGTGAGGAGAATGAGTCCTGGTGAGATTGTCCCTGCAAATTTTCACAGATGATGAGTGCTTTCTGTGGAATCAAGACACTGTTTTTGTTTCTCATGTTAAGAGGCTCTGCAGGGCAGGATCTGGAGAATACAGCAGAAAGCACTGGACTTGAGAACAAGAGGAGAAGAATTCTCCTGAGGACCAGTAGAAAGTATTGTGGAAATAAGGGTCCAAAGAAAGAAGTTCAGTCATGAGCATGCAACAAAAATTGATTGGGAGCTAAGTGGACAGAGACTACACATTGAAATTTTATATAATTATTTGAAGAGAAGTTTTTAAAGGAAAATTTAGATGAAAAATTCCAGTAGCTAAAGCATTAACATATGAAACACATGAAACATGACCATATGTCCCCCAAAGCCTTGTGTCTTCTTGTGTTATCCATTAAACAGTAGTGTCAACTGTGTCAATTCAGTGAGTTTTTTTTTGTTTTTTTTGTTTTTTTTGGTGTGGAGTTCCACGAGTTGAAATGGAAATAACTGGAGGAGAATGCCACTGTCACGCCCGTCTAAGCTTTATCAGTTGCACAAGATTTGAGATACTATCCTTTGATAACAGTGGAACACAAGAAACTCGCTTTTCTCTCATTGTATGAAAAGCTTACTATCCCATCTAGCTTTTTTTCATATCAAATGGTTGAAATGAGAATAAAAACTTTTCTTTAACACTTTCTAGCTTCTTTTAAGCACTCTACCATAACTCTAATCGAAGACACTGGAGACTGTATTATATATTCTTATTGGTTTGAGTAGAATATTTTATGTTGGATGCTTATTTATGTCCATACAACTATCTGCTGTAAAAATGTTTCAGTTATGTGATGATGTGTTGAATGATCATACAGATGCATTCCAGGTTCTTGGGTTTGTGAGGAAATTTAGAATAACAAAAGGTTATGATATATTTCCTGTGGAGTGTTATATAGTGCTTGAGCTTTGCCTTCTGGGTTATCAAATCTGGACTTTAAATACTTGAGATACAACAGTGCCTCTCATCACCGGTCCTGAATTTCTTCCAGGACCCCAGTGGATGCCTGAAAACATGGAAGCACTGAACCCCAAGTGTAATATTACAGGAAATCTCTCAACAAGTTTATTTCGCAAACTATGCACATGAAGAAGTTCACTAATATTAAAATATTAAAAACTAATGCTATTAAATCATAAAATTTATTGAAATAGTTATGACATTTTTCTGAAAATTTCTATTTAAAATATTTTCTGCAACTTTGGAAATAGAGCCACAGACAATGGAGATTAGCTTATTTTACAGTCATATTCCAAGCACTTGAGAAGAATGCAGTATAAATTTTGTTTGCATGCCTGCCTAGTAATTGTCAAATAGTGAGACAACACGTTCCTATGTTGTGAAACCTGTTATACATTCATTTGCAAGTTTAATATGCCTGATCTACAAATGTGTTTGTTCCTTGAATGCTCCTTTGAACTGGATATGCTAACTGTCTGGTTTTGCCATTAGTACAAGTGAAATGAAGTCTTCACTTGTCTTTATGCTTTATATATGATCATGATTTTATCCTCTTAATATAAATTTTAATGAGCTATGGAAGGGAAGGACATGATGAAACTGGATCTCTCCATAGCTGACACATTCAGAGGCACTGCATTCATTACACTAGAAGGAAAAATCAAGGAAATTGAAGCAAGAATCCAAGCTCCATTTGTCAAGTGCTGTCTAGAGGAGGCTGCAGCATCAAATAAAAGAGAGCAGGAGGCAGGGCTCGTAGTGTCTTTGAACTTGAGCCTAATGGAACTTTTCCCCAAATTTAATTCTGTGTGACTGAGATACCCACGTGCTTGATAGTTCCCACAGTGAAAATTTTTCTTCATTATATCCTTGGGTTCACTATAATTCCTGGTGAATTACATTGAACAACATGGTTGATATCATTTGTGCTGCATAAAAGATGGTGACTGTTGGGCTTGTGGACTTCACATTTTCATGAAGAATAGCCTAAAGTACCTGCTTGTGATCACAGAGGAATCAAATAACATTGTTGTGTGTCCAAAGAATTGTCTCAGCAGGAGCTCAGTTCTTACTGCTGTCATGACTGTTACTGGCTCCTTGTCCTTTTCCTCCATTTCTTCCCTCCCTCCCTCCTTCCCACATCCTTCTTCCTGTTCCTGTTCCTCCTCCTTCCATAAACATACGCACACACACACACACACACACACACACACACGCATACACACACAGAGGTATATGCTATATATCTGGCATGAAAGGAGATGTAAATAGATTTGGGGGACAAAGGGAACTAATGGGGTGGAGAAAAGGGTGATTGTGGGAGAGAAGAATCACAGCATAAACCAAAGTCTTAGGACTGGAGAGATGCCTCAGGGTTAAGAGCACTGGCTGTTCTTGCAGAGGTCCTGGGTTCGGTTCTCAGCACCCTCATGGTGGCTAACGACAATCTATAACTCCAGTTCTAAGAGATCCAATGCCCTTTTTTGACCTCCACAGACAATGCATGACATGGATGCACCTACCTACATTCAGGCAATACACTTATACATGTAAAAATTTAAAAAATGTATTAAAAATAAATTTATAAAGAGTCACCGAATGTGCATCATATAATAAAGTTGTATTTAAATAAAGAACGGGGCTAAAACCAATACAAATAATTCTAGAAAATAAATAACCATTGTAAAACATTTTTCTGGGACTTCTGAAACATCCCTTCCTAAACAAAAGAGCATTAAATATCTATCAAAAATAAACATCACATATGCTTGAAAATGTCACAGTGAAACCCAGTAGTTTGTGTGCTTATTTAAAATTTTATTAGAATGAATACAAATATAAATGCAACAAATTTTCACATTAAAGAGATTCTAAAATATGACAACATTGAGACCAGGCATATCAGTCACATAGACGGAGGCTGAGGGAAGGGTAGTCTTTTTGTCTGTGTGGGATTGACCACTATACATGTGGACTCATCAGAGAGCTCAGATACAAAATGTCACCAATAGAAAATAATATATCTGCATGTACACTGTATTTTCTAATATTTGTGCAGAATGAAAAGATTGCTATGAGAGAGAAAACACACGAGGGTCTCAAAAGATCTTATTCCTACTAGCTGTGGTGGTACATGTCTTTACTACCAGCACTCAGTAGACAGATGTAGGTGAATCTTTGTTACATCAAGACCAGTGTAGTCTTCTGGTCTATAAGTAAGTCGCGGGCCATTCAGTCCCACACAGTGAGACCATGTCTTAAAAAATATTCCTGCCATAACAGACAGTAGGAAATATATGAAGACTTCTAAAATCAATCAATAAATAAAATAAATAAGATGGTTATAGGACAGGAATCAAGACATAACAAAAACAAAGGCTATGTCCAAGATAAACCCAAAATATTATTTTATTCTAATATAAATAGAATAAAATAATTTTTTATTATTTTCTTTTAATATAAATAACTCAGTTGAGAATACTCTTCTTTGTATTAGACTTCCAAATGACTAAATGTGGACATAATGACAGATGGAACGTGTCACTATGCGATGAATATATTAGTGACTTTCTTTGGTCAGCCAGTGTTTTCAAGTGGGTCAAAAATAACCTGAAAAGTAGGGTGGATAATTCTGACGGTCACCTTGATAGGCCTGCAGAAGGTCTAGGCCATCAGTACCATCCACCGCCAGAGACAGGAGGCCACTTCTGCACATGAATGACTAAAGAGGAAGACTCTCCTAAACATGGGCCGCGCTGTCCTCTGGGCTCAGAACTTGAATAGAGTAAATATAGAGAAGGATAACAGGCACAAACCTTCTCTCTTTTGCTTCCTAACCGCCATGATTGTGATCGGCTCTGCTCTGCAATACTCTCCCTGACAGAATTCACTGAACCTCCAAATTGAAAATCCAAGTCAACCTCGCCCCCTTGAGTTACTTTGCTCAAATGCTTTGTTACAATGATGACAAAGTTTATCAACACAATAAAATTTGGTATAAAAATCAGATTATTGGTACCAAGATTGAGGTTGTTGCTTTAACATGGCCTTATGACCTCCACTAACTAACCTCCTTGGTTAGTAGAATTAAATCAATTTTAAGGCCCACGATGTGATAATAATATCTGAGCTATATAAAATGTTAATATAGGGAAAGACCTAGAGGCAGAATTAAAGGCGATATGTTGACTACTTAAACATTGTGGGGATGGAGAGATTGATCAATAGTTAAGAGCACAGGTTGTTTTTCTAGAGGACCTGGGTTTCATTTCTAGTGTCTACATGGTAGCTAATAACCATCCATAACTTCAGTTCCAGGGGAATCTGACACCAGCTTCTGGCCTCCGTCAGTTTTGCATGAGACAGGTACATTACAGACATGCAGGAAAACACTCATACACATAAAATAAAACTGAAAATAAATATTTAAATAGTTTTAAAACAAGAAAATGTATTAATTCTTAAAAAATACTTAAAAGCCAATAGCTATCTCTGCTCTGTACACTACATCTAGAGTCCATGCCAAAAATTAAAGACAGGTCAGCAAATTTGATACTAGAGAAGCAGAGGTGTTCAGCACCCTAACTGAATTGCTGGCTTTCTGTTCATGTTTATGTGCCATCTAATGTACGGTGAGAGTCTCAGTATCATTTCATTTTAAGAATCACATACCGTCTAGGGTCCTGATACCATGAAGATGCCATCCAACAGTTGAAGAATAGTAAATTATTTTTAATTAAAATTAGTTTTAGAAAATAAAATGTTTATACATTGATGCAACCTCTACCTGAAATCAAGGATAATTTATGAGTTTACGCTTGTGGCAGAATTAGCCATTCCATTATTTATGAAAGAAACAATGTCAACTTCTGCACACAAAATTCGTAGAAGGCCCTTTTACTTTAAGGCATGATAGGGCAAGAAATTGCGAACCTGAACACGGACTGTTAGTGTTAGAGACACTGAGAAACAGATACTCATTAGAAACAATAAAAAAAGAAAGTGGGACACCTAAATCCTAATTGCTAAGATGTTGAAGTCCATGTAAGGACTTGGATTGATGTTGTAATGTTACATCATAAGTAGAGCAGGTGGAGAGTTTTCAGAAGAGGAATAAACATGCTAGATAGTAGGTAGATAATATATTTACATATGTTCTTGTCAGTTTTCAAGTCATGAAGAAAAGTAGATTTTAGAAACTATGATTCATTGAACTTTGCCTAGAAGTCACCTTGAGCTCAAGATTTTATAGATAGATGCTGACAGCTAAGTCCCAAGGTGGATAAAGATGCTGCCTCTTAGCAATCCTTATCTGGAGGCATGTGACACTTGGCATGTGACAGAGATGTCTACCATCTTCTATGAATTTTCACTTAAAGGAGATTATGCTCAGGCTCATTATTAACCTAGGACTGAGTCTGTCTGAATTGCCTCCAGAAAACAATGACTCTGGTGTCTCTTCCACCTTCCAAACCTCTCTTGAATCCATAGTTAAAACCTCTAAACCAGAAACACGTCATGGGAGTGAAAGCTACTCTCCCATGTGAAAGTGGAAGACAAAGAGTCAAGTGAATTTTGTTTATTTTACTGTAAGATAGTATTGTTATTTTGATATATTTACAGAGTTATGCATTTAATGCTATCACACTTTAATCATGTCTTGAAATTTGATAAACACAGACTGAAGGGTAAAATTGTCTGACTACACAAATCCCAAGTTCCCATGTGAGTTTATATGAATTTTAAATTGACTTTCCTCTAAGTCAAAGAAATCTGAATTGTCTTGATTTCTTTAGCAAACATGTGGTCCTGTAAATGCCAGTTGGTTCTATAAATGACAGAAAGGAAGTCAATTTGCAAATAAATAAGATGTAGTACATATGAATGAAATTAAATTTGTCTATTATTTTTAGATAAGTTAAAGACAAAAATCAATGCTGTGAGGCTATGGCTGAGACAATGCCATTAAAGAAAACATCACTTGATCCATAGGGAACAAAACTGCTGAATTTGTAAAAGGTTAAAGTTCAAGAAACACAAGGGCTTCCAATCATGGACAGTATACATTTAACTTAAGTTGAAATTGAGGCACCTGGTTTAAAAGTTTCCCAAGTGATTTGTAATAAAAAAGAAAAATTAAAAGAAAGTCAAGGGCTTCACCATCGTTTTCTGGTGCATCAGGTGGTAAATTTGGTGGTGCAGTGATGGAATAATGATATCTGCTCTATTGGCCAGCGAGAGAGATTTAGGAGGCCATTTTCCATTCTGAGTTTGAAGAGAACAAGGGGGATGATTTCTGCTTGACAAGCCTCCTGCAGTGTGCTCCATCTCAAGGGGCAGAGAGTTTAGACTGCGCCTAGTGTGGCCATGTGTACTTAACAAGGGAGAAAATAATCCAAATCACTTTCTAGCTTAAGACAGCAGGATTCAGACTGACTCAAACATGCTTAATGCGAGCTGTATTAGCCTGTCAATGATGGCTTATGAATGTGTGAATTAAAAGGCTTTTAATACAAGAATAAAAATGGCTACATTTTAGCTGTTCTCTTCAAAATAATGCTAAAGTAATTTAATGGGTAGGTTTGACCAGGTGCAGAGAAACTTACTTCCCCTGGCTGATAATTACTTTCTCTTTCTCACTCTATTTTTAATGTACTGGGTATTACTGACCTCACCCAAACCCATGCTTTTAAATTTCTATCCAAGGAATATCTGTCTTCCTTTCCTGGGGGCATCTCTCCCAAGAGGTGCTAGAGAGTTAATACTTGGGTGCTTTCTCCTTTTTACATCCATCACGAACCTGAATATGCTGTAGCTGGTACACGATAAAATAAAATATTACGTTTCCAGGCCTATTTTAAATAAGCAGATCAAAGAATCAACAAATAGTTGAACACCATTTGTCGTTAATATGGTTTTCTGCAGGGGGAACAATGTTTTCATCATAAAAAATTAATTTACTTTATGTGCTAATATTTGTAAGAATAATGGAACTGTGCTTAGTGCTTGTGAGTAATAATAGCATTTGTGTAGTATTCTCTACATTATGGGAATACACAAGGTATATTACTGAAATTATTTCACCAAGCAAAAAAGCACATTAAGATTCTTATTTATAGATTATGTATGTGAAGAAGATAAAAACAATGTGCTGAGGTCTGATGACTCAACTCCTCACACCTCAGAAACATGGTGGAAAAAATGTTCATTCATGTAGATTGGATTAGGGTTATTAACATATGCAAAAGGATTGTCTCATCATAGTCTCCATCTCTCAGAAAATTCAGAAAATGGTACATGTAGAATTTTTCAGCTGACTTTAGATGGTTTAGGTAGATCTTTAAAAGAAATCTGTGGACATATCCTATAGTAGACATGTGAAAAGTATTTGCCCAAGATGATATAAAATACATCTTATATAAAATAAGATAAGTTGCTTGTAATGAAATTATCTCTGTTTTAGAGTGCTTGTTATGATGGGAATATAAAATACCATCAACCCCTGTGTTGCATAGGAAAGTGGTTTTCTCTCTGTCTGATATGAAGGATGGGCTTCCAAATGTGGTTGACAGCCAACTAACCAATGACTTAAGGGGGGAGGTTTAGTGGAAATGCAGGGAAAGCTGGGAAGGAGAGAGGTAGGCACAGAGGGAGGGCACTATTCTCGCCCACATGTTCCAGGGAACGGGGGAGGTCCTTAGGAGAATGCAGCCCCTGCCATACAACACTGTCATCTCCCTCTCTCCCTGGGGATGAATCCTTTGTAAGTATCCTGGAATAAATCAACTTTTCCAAAGAGCATTCTCTGTCCACTATGTTGGTTCAAACCTGGGGTGGGGTGGGACTGAAGGCCGAACCTCACCGTGAGAAATTCATAAAACACCCTGGCACCCAAAAGGTCTCTATTTGGTGATGCTCTTTTGGAAGGTTTGGAAACTGGGAGGTAGGGACTAGCTGAAGGATATTGATCACTAGTGGTAGGTCCTTGAGAACACCTTGCACTTGTCCATTTCCTGTCTCTCTCTCTCTCTCTCTCTCTCTCTCTCTCTCTCTCTCTCTCTCTCTCTCCTTCCTCTCTCCTGTTAAAGTCAGTAAGTAGCTTCTATCACAGGCTCCCACCACTTTGAAGATCTACCTACCACAGGTCCACGATGGATTGAAACCTCCAAAGCCATGAACCAAAATAAGATTTCCTGCATTAAGTTTTCTCAAGTATTTTTATCAATGCTTTGCAAAATCAATTAACCCTGATATTGTTCTTGATAAATGTAATATCTCTTTGAAAATCTATGAGCTAGAATATACTAGTTTTACCAGCTATTGATAAATTCAAATTGACGTCATGTTTCACCTGTCTTGCAGCCCTAGATGCAGTGAGAAAGTCCTCAAATTCTTGATATTATCACCAAGATTAATTCTCTGCCACTGAGTACCACTTTCCCTCACAAACTGACCCTGTTCTAGACTGTGTCTTAGTAGATACAAAATGCTCAGCTTCTTCCTCTTGATTGAAAATTGAAAATAATCTGGTCACATAAAACCTATGTGCTACTGAGAAGATCTCCAAACCCGAAATGTAAAATCAAAGCAAATCTGACTCCATCTTGTTAGAAAAAGCCTCTGCCACATAAGCTTGGCTTCTCAGTTCCAGAAATTCTTTCCCACCCTCACAGTTAAACATTTGCAAGGATGTGGCCTTCAGATACCAGGTGGTTCTACAAAAATATCTTGTTTATGGCTTAAAGGGAGAGCACAGAGTCCGGTCAGGATGACCAAGGCAAAAATCAGAAACCTAAACAAGCCCGAAACCTTGTAGCATACTTTGGCAAGCACATTCCAGGACAGACCCACCAGTAAGAAGCCTTAAGTTCCTTGCCATCTGTCTTTTGATATGAATAATCTTTGTAACCAATAATCATAAGATGCTTTCGTGTGCACAAGGGCCTTCTTAACAAATCCCAGCTTTTGACCCACCTCCCTTTGTTCCAACCCAATAAAAGAACTCCTTTCCCTTTATTTGGGACCACTGTCCTATCACCTGCTGCATCGATGTGTCAGACTGGACCGAGCTCAAGCCTGCAAATAAAGATCCTTTTGTACTTGCATCGGATCTGGCCTCCGTGGTGGTCTCTGAGGGGACTCTGCGACGTGGGCATAACACTATTCAAGATATATTGTAAAGGAAAATGCAATAAAATCACCCTAGTAATGTCTGTTTATGAGACACTTATAATCTGTATTATGCAATGTTTGCTCCAGTTCTTTCCCACTGTCTACTCATTCCTTCTGAGCCCCTCTCATCTTCCTTTTTCTGTCTCTTATTTCTGATCTCCTAGAATCAAACAAAAACAAAACAGAAAATGAAAGCTCATCTCCTCATTTCCTTATCAGCCATTTTCTCTTCTGTTTTTCTGGCAGCCATCCAGACATTCAGGTTATTATTTTCTATGTTAATCTCACATCAAAGAACATCTGTAAACAGAGAGTTCCTGCTCTCCAAGGGGTTCTGGAAGCCATCCACTAATAATGTTTACATTAGAGGGCTCAGAGCAGATGCTGATGGGAGAAGGTGAATTGCCCAGGCACTGGACTAGTATCACGAGAGTTTTAACCTGCTCTGGGTGGAAGTTTTAGATGCAAATTGGAATGTTCTTACACAAAAGGTCAAGGTACTTCCTCTACCAGAGGCCCTCACTAGTTGTCAGATGCTACTGTTAGCTGTAACTAGCATGTGGAATTAACCTTTAAACCACCCAGGTGTGAACCATGTGAATTCATTATATCTGTAGTTATACTTGAAAGGATTTGAGTTGTGTGTTTGTTTGTTTATTTGTCTGTTTGGGAGTTTTACAATTAAAAAACAAAGCTCCAGGTATAATTCTAGAAAAAAGCAAAAAATATTTCTGTGTTTGATATGTCATAGATATATAAAATGTCCATAGAAAAATCAGTCTATCATTTAATACAGGTATATCACAGTTTACCAAAATGTATGCATACCAACATTTATGGACCATATTTGAGGCCATTCCCAATAGAGAAAAATATAAAGAAACAAAAAAGATACATAAGTCATAAGGGCAAGAATTAACTTTAATGAACACTATTTTACTGAGGGAATTTTAGGGTCCGTTTTTAGAAATACTATGTTAAGCTCAAATGTTAGGGAGACCACTGAAATCACCATGTTGCACCAATCATCTCTTCCTGGACAGTTCTCTCTAGGAAACTGCCTATCTTATAAAAAGTGATACTTGAAAGTACTTTCAATATTTTCACTGCACAGAATGTGTGCATCCCCTGCAAATTAATTTCCACATGGTTTATGTTAGCAGTAAGACCTCTAGTTAAAGGCAAGCTACCAATGGTCCGTTTTTAGAGTTAAGCTTCCCACAGGAAGTTTATTTTTATGAATACTGAACAGATCACAGAAAACAGTTATCGGTCCCACTACAGCCACATCCTTGTTCTTACTGTACCCTTAGCTACAGCTGTGACCTGGTCACAGTCACTATGAAGGCTTCCTATGCACAGCAATGCTGAGACCCACAGCCATCAGGCTGCGCTCAGTGTGGTGGTTTGGGTGACAGATGTTCCTCACAGACACATGTGTTTGAATACCTGGTCCTCAGATGGTGGTGCTGTTTATGTAGATTATGGAAACCTTAGGAGACGGACTCTTGTTGGAGCAACTGGGTTCCGTCTGGTGGTGTTTGAGGGTCTGTACTCTGGTCTTCTGGTGGTGTTTGGGATCTATACCCTGGCCCTCTGGTGTTGCTTGAGGGTCTATACTCTGGCTCTCTGTGATGTGTGAGATCTATACCCTGGCCCACTTCTAGTTCCCATTCTCTCCTTTGTGTTTATGGTTGAAAATGTGATCTCTCAGCTTCCTGATCAACCACCATGCTTGGCTATGACTATGCTTTTACTGTCTTTAGGGACTCCCTGTCTGGAACCTTTACCCCACATCAATTCTTCATTCTATAAGCTGCCTTTGTTACGGTATTGTATCACAGTAATAAATAGCAACAAATACAGAAGTTTCCATACCCGAAACCCAGCACCAACAGAGCAGTGCAGGGAAGAGTGCTTTGGGCGGCATCCTGTGAGATGCCCCTGCTGGTGGGAGCAACAATATCACAAGTGCGTTTTGAGAAATGGTAAGAGAGTTCTGTTAAAGAAGCAGAGAGGATATCTTCAATAGGAATAACATCAAGAAAGATGTGCTTGTACTCAGGGCTGCTGTAGAGAAGAATGTGGCCAGGAAGTCTGCAGAGCACAGGGCCTGGACTGAACTGATGGTATCTCAGGACCAAAGATGCCTCCCTGAAATCAGCAGCAGGGTGACCAAAGAATAAGAGAAAGCTCTCCAAGGACAAGGCCCAAACAGCAACTTCACATCAGATGATGTACTGTTCCCATTTTACAACACCTGGACACCCATGGGCCTCAGACATATGATGTTAAACACCCTCTGAAAGTATTATTGGAAGGAATTAACAATTACAAATGCAAGAGAACATGCTTGATCATTGAGCCAAAGTATGTATGGCAGTTATATACCACAGTTTTGCACAGGATTTCTTATTAAGCATAGCCAGGGGAGGATGGTCATGTAGAGAATAAGGAAACTCAGAGCTGAAGGCCAAGGTGAATGCCCCTCTCTGCCTTGGTAACCCCCTAACTGTCATCGCTAACACAAATACCCAGAAAATCATAAATCGCAATATGGCAAAAAATTAAAAGCAGAGAATGCTTCATCATGCAATGCTAAGCAGGACAGGATGGTGTGATATTGGATTATCATTTGTCCCTATATATCCAATAATTCAACAAAAAATCAAACTTAAACTTCCACCAATACAAAGTGAATGAAAACATTGAGGAGAAGTCCTTGAGTGCTAATTTTTGCCCACTGTGTGGATAAACAGAACTGAGTTACCTATGTAACGGAACTTTTATTATTATTTTCATCTAAAATATTTCTTTTAAATTAGGCATGGTAGTTCATGACTTTAATCCCAGATACTTTGAGGCCTGAGGCTGGAGGATCACACGTTCAAGGCCAGAGTGGGAAACACAGTGAGTTCAAAACCACTTTGGAACTATTTAGTGAGATCCTCTATTTTGTCTATTTCTCCCTTGATATTATCTGTCCATTACTATCCCCCTCTCTCTGGCTCATTCCTTTCATTTACCTCCATGGTTCCTTTCCACTTTACTGGCTCCTGTGGTTACATCAGGATATGTATTCACATATAAGGACTTGGAGTTATCGTCTATACATGAGAGATAATGTGTGTCACTTATTTTTCTGAGTCTGTGTTGCCTCACTTAGCATAACATGTTCTAGTTCCATCCATTTATTTGCAAATTTCATGATTTATTTTTCTTTTCCACCGAGTAGAACTCCAGTGTGTAAATGTACCACATTTTTATTCTCCACTCATCATTTGACAAACATTTGAGTACTTTCTATTTCTTCTTAACTACTACTTGTGAAAACAGCAGCAACAGACGTGGATGGACAAGTATCTCTGCAGTAGGATGAGCCCTTTGGAAACAAGTCAAGAAGGGGTTTAGTTGGATCATATGGGAGATTTGTTTTTAGCTTTTAAAGAGTTCTTTACAATGCTTTCCACAGCAGTGGAAACTCCACCAGTAGTGAATGTGCTGGCTCTTCCTCCACATCTTCTCCACCACTTGGTTTAATGTGTTCTCTTGATCTTATCCATTCTGACTAGTGCAAGATGAAATCTTAAAGTGCTTTCAATGTGCATTTCCCTAATTATTAAGGATACTGAAAATTTTTAAAGGTGTTTCTTAACCATTTTTACTTTGGAGCTCTCTGTTCAGATCCACAGCGGATCTTTTAATTGTATCATTTGTTTTCTTGATTTGAATCAAGAATATTTTTAAAAGTTAAAATTAAAAAAAATTCCTTGTGCATTCTGGATATTAATCCTCTGTCATTTGTGTAGCTGTGGGGGATTTGTCTCCTACTTTGTGGACTTTCTCTTCGCTTGATTAGTTGTTTCCTTTGTCATTTCCTCTGACATTTATAATAAACTATTTTGAGAGTATTAAATATATTTTTTAATTGTTCAAAAACCAAATTATAGTAAAAGCACCAAAATCTATTGAAGATTGGCATATTTACCATGAACAGATTAACTGTCATTTAAATGAAATGCTTTAGTCATTTCATAATTTTAAAGTCATCTCATGAATTTAGAGTAAATGAACATACAACTTACATTGATTTAATTTTGGCAAGGGACAGGATCTGTATGTACTCACTCTGAAATAATGAAATATGATGTTTATGTTATATACTCTTAATGCCTTTTTAAGATGGAGTGCAATTTTAAGCTTTCTGAGGAGTGACAGATGTAGAAACCTGAGGTTGACAAATTGTAAAGCTGAGGGAAATATATTCTCAAATTCAATGACTGGAACTTAAGACTCATGCTTAGATTTTTTTCACAAATCTATTTCGTATCTTCAGGAAAAGAAAATAGATTGTATAGGAAAATGTTATATAAAATTGATTCATAGATTCTTTCTGTGGAACTGAAATAAATTTGCCTTTGGGCAAATGGCATGAAATACTCAGATATTTCTTACCGAGAAAGCATATTGTAGAATTTAAAATCTCTTTCCAAAATCATATGTAACAATTTTACTCACTTTAAACCTTTGCTATCCAGCAGTATGGATCATAACAAGAAATATGTGGCAATTTACTTGTCCGTTGATAGGACTTATACACTGTATATAATGGAGCAATTTCTTTTTTTTTTATAGTCAGGACCTAGACAATTAGCCCAGGCTAGTCTTTAGTTTGTGATTGTTTTGCATTAGCTTTTCGAGTTTTGGCCTTATAAGCATGAACTATTGTAACTAGTTAAATTTCTTTCAATACTGAAAACAAAGTCAATGTTACTGATGGAGTTATTACCTTCAACGAGATTCAAACTTGTTAATTTATTTTCTACAAAATATTGGCTTTGTTCTTTAATAAGAAAAACAAGTAATCAGGGAATTGACTAACTGTAGGCCAGGGGCCATAATTAGAGAATGATGTCATAATCACATCTTTGACAGTTTTGATTTTCTTGACAGTTTATGAAACAATAGACTCTAGGCTTACAATAAAATTTAATTGGAATCTTCAGCTCTCCAAACCGTTAACATATAGAAATAACTGGACTTGATAATTTAATATCTATATTTCTGTCTATTCAACTAACACTTGAAAATGTGTAGCACAGAGTAGCTGGCCCTTCCCTTTTGTGCAGATGTACATTATGACTGTGGAGAACACAGTCAGAACATGGTCTCCTTCCAGCCTCCCCTTTTAACGTTCCTTCATATCTTCTGATAATATTCACCAAATATATGGGCAGGTATCTCAAATTTACTTTTTACTTAATTTAACTTTTAAAATTTAAATGAAATGGATGGACAATGTTCATTCTCAATTTCACCTGTCCTTTATATAGTGATACTTATAAAATCAGTCTCAAACTTTATAGTGTGAACATTTACCTATGTCTCAGAAGACTAATTTAACTGCAATTGCAAAGTACGTTCCTTGGATAAATGTTGGTTCTTTCTTTTACATTTATTCTTGGGGCAGGGGTAATCTGTGTGGGTGTGGACTTCAGAAGACATCTTGTAGGAGTTGGGTCTCTCTTTCCACCATGTGAATCTATGGAATCTTACTCAGGTTGCCATGCTTTGTGGTAAGTGCCTTTACCCTGGAAGCCATCTTGCTAGTCTCAATGCTAGTTCTTTGTATGCACTAGTCCCATGTAAATTCTAATCAGACCAAAATCCATAATAGTTGAGGAACTTTTGGCAACCAATGGCTGCTGGGAGGAGCAGAGACAGTCTCTTTCAAGGATGGAACACTTGGTGGGATAACCAGACTTCAGTGAATGCACTCACGAGGAAGGATGTATCTAAAAACATAAATTAGGTATATATAATACTGATATATATATATATATATATCAGTATAATACACATATATATATATCAGTATAGTACATATATATATCAGTATAATACATCAAATTGTGAGGGAAGTGGCTATAGGGGTATTTAAATACCATCAAATTCTATTGTATGAAAATTACAAAAATCCAATTAAAATGCTATAAAATGAATATAGGAACTTGAATGTCGTTTCCTGTCATGGTTTTCTTCTTCACTTCCACATCATTGCTAAGTGATGAAAATTCTGACTACTTTAATCTCTAAAACTTTCTTCAACATTTATGTATCTCATCAGATATATTCAGTACTCAATAAGTACCAGGTCAAGTGTATGATGAAGATGTAACAATAAATGATCATTGGTTTTGTGGACAGAAGAGTCAAAAACAAATATAAACCTTAAATAATTAAAAAAAACTGGTTGCAGTTTTCATAAGTCTTTTCTGATAAAGTTTTGTTTAATGTTTGTATAATTCATATAGAACATCTTAATCGATCTTAATTATCTTTATACTCCTTTTCTCATTGGCAAACCCCAATGGAATTCATACATTCTGTAATCTATTTTTGTTAAGGCTTATTGTGTCAAGTTAGCCAAGTAAGTCTTATAATGGTAGAAGAAACCAATACTATGGATATGCATCACATGAGGGTCTCACATGGTCTGGAGGATCCGGCATGCCTGTGGAATGAATAGGTTGTCGAAGATATCTAACTATTGCAATAAAGGTTTGAATTCAGTGGAGGCAGATAATCAATGAAACACTCTGTGGACAGTAAGAACTGATTGGATTCTCCATGTAATTATAGTCAGGAATTAGCAAAGATGTAGGAGATGAGGAAGCAAAGCATAAAATGGGCTGATGCTCAAGCTCCTACCATCCTAAAGAACTAGTGTTGACCCACGGGACATATTTTGAAACACTGGTTAAAACACTTTACTTGGTTACCTAGCTGAATTGCCTCCATAAAATCTGATACTGATTGTATAAGTATCATTATGTAGCAGACCCTTGATTTGGAGATTAATATGTTTTTAATTATCTTCTGTTATATTATGAATGGCATCATTCTCTCATTAAATGAAATAAGGAAGACTAAGTTTTAAAATTAACTTTAAGTCATGTATCATGGCATGTGCTTATCTATAATTTCAGCAGTTGGGAGAGAGGTGAGGCAGGAGGATCAGGATTCAAAAGCAGTCTAACTTACACAGTGGGTTCCAGTCTAATATGGGATATCTGAGACCCTGTTTCAAACTCAAATAAGAAGACAAGAATACATTTAATAAATGGTAACTTAAAGATGCTCATTTGGACTTTCGATGGATACTCTCAGTGGTCAAGGTGAATCGTACCTACATCCAAAAGAAATGGCATGCTCCTTTGTGCTATGTGTTTTCCAGGTTTCATGTGACTACATAGAAATACGAATATTATATTATTCTGTCTGGATATCTTCCACAGAAATTAACCTTTCTGAAATGTGAAATATTCTAATTATATTATAATGCAGTTGATGACAGCTTAAAGGTCTGATATTTTCTGAGGCTGTGAAGAAATTCAAGCATATCAATTTAAAGTAGTTTCATTATGGACCTGGAGAAACAGTTCAGCAATTAAGAGCACTGTCAGCTCTCCACAAGAGATAGATTCTACTCCTAGGACCCAAATGGTGACATAACAACCATATGTAACTCTAGTTCCAGGGGATCTGATGCCTTCTTCTGGCCTTTGTGGGGATTGTAGGGCAGAGGTACACATACACATTGTGCAAGCTAAACACTCATACACATAAAATAAAAATATATTGATTAAAAATAAAAAGTATTTTCATTATGCCAAAAATGTTGGAGATTCTTCACATGATCTGACCATACAAATTATTTCTTGAATACAATCTAATAGCAACTAATGGGGTATGTGGTAAAACTTACTATTGAGGAATATTCCTTTTGCCAGTAGACTTTCTTTAATTATTTCTCCATCAAGGATGTGGAACAAATTTGATTGGTAATCTCTTTAAGATTCTTGAAGTAAAAAAATATTTTAACAGATTACAATTTGCTTAAGGGACTGAAAAGATGGATCAGTGATTAAGAGCACTAGCTGTTCTTGCAGAAGACCTGGGTTCAAATCCTAGTACTCACATATTGGCTAACACCTGTCCATAACTCCAGTTCCCCTATATCTGAGACCTGCCTCTGTTCTCTATGTGCACTAAATGACATGGGTGCACTTACATATGTGTAGGCAGTCCATCCACATATGCATAAAAAGAGTAAGAATAATAAATAAAATATTTTAAAACTGAAATATGCTCAAAAAGAAAATTGTATGCAGGGCATTGTGGAACATGACTTTAATACCAGCACTGTGAAGACAAAACTCTGGGAGATGGTGCCTGGTCTACAGGAAGACACTTTTCCCCCACCTCAATAAAGAAATGTTTATGACATGTGACAATCATAGGCACTAATGCCTATAAATGATGATTTTGTAATACAACTGCTTTCAATCACTTTAAAAATCTATCGATTTTTAAAGATTTATGATTCAACAAATGAGCTAAATACTATAACTAAATCCAAATATTCCATTAGGTTGTGATACTCACTGTTTGCAGAAAACATTTGTCAACAAGTTGGTCTAAGTTACAAATAAGGAAGTGATATTTGCAGGACATTATCCAGTCATAGTGTCATGGGCACCAAGCATGTTGTTTATCCAGCTCTATAATTTCTGCTTGGTTACTAACAAAGTGAGTGATCACTGTGTGGAACAAGCAGAGGTCTGGTCTTCATGTGGGTTAAGGACAAGCTCCAGGGTACTCCCTGATTCAATGATAGGCTACCTTTTCACTATATTTTACTGTCTTAAAAATAGGGGAATATTCTTTAAATAGAAAGCCCGAACTACAGAAATAAAAAGAACTGTTATAATTCTGAATTATTGTTTGATGTTTTTGGACTGACAAATTTTTATTGAGTTTTCATGCATTTTATATAATACATCTTAATCAAATTTAGAGCTCCTTTCCCCCACCCATACCCTCCCTCACCGGAGTTCAGGTATTTTATCATACATGTCAAGTCTAGCTGCTCAAGCATTTATATTCAGATGTCCCTTGGTGCAAGTTTATGAGTTTTAAATTGGACAAGCCAAGTAAGTGTCCTTCCTGAAGCTTCCATTAGTGAGGCATAGTCTCAAATTCTTAATAAGGGGATGATGAGCTCCATTTCCATCTAGAAGTTCCTTTTGTTTTCTAATTTCAGCATGGACAGTCTATGGACTAGAGTGATAGCTCAGCTGTTAAGTGTGTGTTGTTAAAGCATGAGGGCCTGAGTTCAATCCCCAGAACTCAGGTAGAAAAGTCAGGTATGGTGATGTATGTTTGTAATACCAGCACTGTGGAGCTGGAGACAGGCAGACTCGTGGGGCTTGGCAGATGGCCAGATTAGTCTACTCAGCAAGCACCAGGCCAAGTGAGAGATCCCATCTCAGAAATCAAAATGACCACCTCTAGAGGAAGGACTTCCAAGGTTGCCCATCAGCCTCCGTGAGCATTACATGTATGTATACACACACACACACACACACACACACACACACACACACCTGCAGCACAGGGACACACACACACACACACACAAAGTTGCATCTCATGAAGGACAAAGGCTTTTGTAATACTCACTTTGACCCCAGCTGGTTATGTCTGAGTTTCTTTTTAATTGACAGTTTTATTGAAATTTTGAAAATCTCATGCAATGTATTTGTATCATATTCAGACCCTCTCTCCAATCTGCACTCTCCTTTATTGACTCCAACCGATTTCATGTTGTCTCTTATTTTTTAAGACCTATCAAATCTAATTTGTGACCCCAAATTTCTTTCTGTGTGGGTTGATCCCATGGAGCCTAATCAACCTACTGAACTCAGACCCTTAAAGAAAATAGACTGTCCCTCTCCCAGCACTAGGGTTCTGAGAGCTGAAGTGAGAAAATCTAGTTGGGAAATTAAAGAATATAAATACTAGCTGATCTTGCAGAGAACAAGGTTCAGTTCCCAGCATGCATAGGGCAGCTAAATCTGTTTGTACCTCCAGTTCCAGGGGAATTTAACACTTCTGTCTGACCTCCTCAGGCATCAGGCATCGTACCACAGGGGTGCACTTACACACGTAGACAATCCATGTACACACATAAAATAAAATGATAACATTAAAAAAGAGGAAAGTCTAAGCAATTAATTTGTGTCAATTGCTTAGTCAATACGATTTATTGAAGTTAATCAAGCAATCAGATACATCTACTTAGGATCCATATGCTCGATGGATTTATGTCTGGGACTTTGCATAAATTATTAAAGTGACACATCTAATAACAAGAACACCCCATGACAGCTTCTTTAATTGACTTGAAGTCATTTGGCTTTCTAGATGCAATTCTTACATCACTCCAATACAACTACACTTCATGTATGCTCCATGTAGCAAAAATCATGCAAGTTACATGATCATCTTCATGCCATCTGAATATTTAGAATTAATAGCACTTCACTATTGCTTAAATTGAATCCCATCTATCGTTCATTGGCAACTTATAGAGAATTGTTGAACAATAGTGTGGAAAAATGTGTTTGACACCTACTTCAGGGTTATGTTCTGGTTACCTGCATTTCAGTCCCTGCATACATGTACACATGCTTAATGATAGAAAAAGAGAGAAAAGAAAATGATAGAAAAAGAGAGAAGGGAAAATGATAGAAAAAGAGAGAAGGGAAAAAAAGAGAGAAGGGCAGTGAAACTAGGACATAAATAATTCCCATTTTAGAAGCAACTCGACAGCAACATTGTGATGCATTGTTATTGCTAATGGAATGATGAAGAGTTAGAAATAACTATTTTGGGAAGTACCCTCAGCTGAACTATGAAAGAATACATTCTGCTGACTTTTGAAGGAGCTTTTAGAATGGACTGCATAAAAAATAAGTATTGCGCTGCAAGACATGTACTTATGCGACTGATGCCTTCATGGCTGATACCAACTCCTAATGCACTAAAGGCAAAGTTAACAGCAGACTAACACACTTTCATTGGGGACAGAGAATTACCTGCACTTTTTCAATCATATGATTAATGAAGCTAAAACAGAAAATTTCTTATGACATTCTCAGGGTGACTCTAAATACAATTTCAATGTAAGGATATAATGTATACTTTCAAATAAGAAATGTAGGATTGATGCTGCTGAAGGGATGTCTTAGCACTGGATGCTTTGCAGAGTATCAGAGATCTGTTCCCAACACCCACATGGTGGCTAACAATCTCCCCTTAATGCCAGTTCTGAGGTATCTGATACCTCTACTGACCGCCATAGACATTGCAATCACATGATTCATTTCATAATATAGCATCAAAAGGAAAATACTCAAACACATAAAAAATAAATAAACTTTGAAAAGAAATAAAGGGCTGTCATAAAGAGAAGTGCATCACATCAAGTTGTTTTGGAACAAAGAAATGAAATATAGAGTCAGGGTTTTTTAACTTTTATAAACATTACTGATAAATCATTTCTGATTTCATGTAGTTGGTCTCTATATCTATTTATATGAAGAAAGAGGATCCTGCCCCTGGGTGGAGGTATTATTATTTGTTATAGTTTTATTACTTTATTTATTTTTTGTGTGATGTGATATGTGTGTGTGTGGAGAAGGAATGTAGGGGCCACAGGATGGCACCCATGTTGGTTATCCTTTGCAGTAAATCTCGACCTTACTCCTTGGAGATGGGAACTTGATCACTGTTTTGGCTAAGTGCATAGGGTTAACCTGTCCCCTTCTCTCTGCAGGGATTACAGGCATGTGTGGTTATGTTCAGCTTTTAAGTGGGTGCTGGGTTTAGAACTCAAGTCCTCATGCTTGTGCAGAAAGGAATCTTTCCCACTGAACCAACCTGTCCTGTAGTTTGAAGTATATATTCTAGTCAGGAGGAGACTTTCAATCTTATGCCAGAAAAAAATAACAAATAGTACAAAACAAAACCACAAGAAATGTAGCACAGTCTTGGGACTGGAGAGATGACTCAGTGGTTAAGAGCACTGGCTGCTCTTGCAGAGGATCTAGTATCAATTCCCAGTGCACTCACATGGCAGCTAACAACCATTGTTAATTCCAGTTAGAGGAGCTCCATCGCCCCCTTCTGACCTATGTGGCCATTGTATAGCATGTGTGCACTTACAAACATACAAGCAATACACATATATAGATAAAATGAAAATAAGAAACCATTTTAAAATGTAACACCGTCTTAATTTCAAATGAGCCATGAATCCTAAATATGTCACTCCAGACAAGCAATATCTGAACCTCTCAGTGTGTAATTTCATCAATTTCCATTAAGTATCTGTTTTCAGTATAAAGAGAGATTTTATTCACAAGAGAAAGATAAACATAACATTAGATCAGTTGATGGCCATGAATTAACAGGCTCAATTACTTAATAAATCCCACATGGCTAAAGACCATAATGATATGTTAAAGACTGCTTCATTCCTTTTTATCCCTGTATGGACAGAATTTACCAAAACCAGTTGCTATGTATTTCGATGAACACACTGGAAATGCACTGCAATGTTCTTCTACTCACAGAGAGCTGATATGCCAAATGATTTCTAAAGGTTTCTCACTTCACAGATATAAGCACAACTAGTAACCGGGACAGTTTCAATTATCCCATGACAATTTCTTCGGGGGTTTTTATCAACCATTTCTCATCAATTGAGCTGGAGTGAAGGGTGAGCAGAAGAGTCAGAAGGGGAGGGAACGGGGAGATGGTGTAAGTGTAGTACTCATGTAGGAAATTTTCAAAAAAATAGTACAAGTGGATTGAAAAGATGACTCCGAAGTTAGTAACAATGGCTACTCCTGCAGAGGGCTCAGCTTTGGTTCTCAGGACACACAGAATGGCTAGCAGCTATTCTTAACTCCAGATACAGGGGATCTGACACCCTCCTCTGGGCTCTGCAGGCAATGCAGGAATGTGGTGACCTGCATACATGAAGCAAAGCATTCGTACAAACATAAGTGAATAAATAGATAATTTAAAAAATAAAATAAAAGCCAAAATATTCAAATTAAAAAAAAAAAACGTGGTGGAGAGTGCCTAAGAAATGACAATTGAAAGGTTGCTTTCTGACCTCCACATGCTTGTTCAGAATTGCACAACTGTGGATCTTCACACCTATGAACGTGCAGACAAGTGTACATGCACACACACAGTGATGTCATGGATTCAGTTTTGCTATCTACTTACTTATTAATGTATTGGTTTACTGTGCCTGGAGCATCCGTAAAAGATCTTTTAGCATCTGCTTGTAAAACCCTTGGAACTTCCTCTGTGAAACTGGATTCCTGCATTCAGATGCCCTTCCCCCACTTTTAGCTTTCATAGTGGGAAGGTACACTTTTAGGGAATACCCACTTTATGCTATCCTGCTCTTAAATTATATGTGTAAAATATTTATTTATGTCAATCCTATTACGAATGCTGTGATGCTAGAACTTATAGTCCTGTTATGGTAGCTTACACAGATTCTCTAGGAACATTTGCTGACCTTATATGTTACTCATTACTCCAAAAAGATTGAATACTTGTACTACAACTTAACAAAATTTAGATGGCAATTTCATGATATTGTATAAACTAATAAAATCTTATGCATTGCTAAAATATTGTGCATCTACCACTAACAGAAAAGTTATATTTTAAAAAAGCAACTAGATGGCACAATGAATACTAACATGAATTTAGTACCACAGAAATACCAAGCACATTCATAAAATTTTAAAATACAATGTCTGTTTGCACAATATGGTATTATGCTGCTATAGACACTCAATAACTTTTATACTATCTACTAACATAATGAAATTATTCAGTTTTTTAAAAATTTTGTGGTTATTCACACAATTTATAAATAGGAAATTATTCCTGACTTGACGCAGCTCATGATTACACTCATGATCACCATTAGAAATTCTGGAGTTTGATCCCAAACCCAGAATTTTAATTTAATGATTAAATTAAATCAGGGGAGGACATGAAGGAGTTGTCTAGATTAAACCATCCATGTCAAAATGATGACACAGGAGTTAGGCATGGTAAAAGATCTCGATGCATAGGAGGAATTGAAATTTAAGAAAAAAACAGTAACTGGAATATTTGAATAAATACCTCTGCCATACGTTTGTGTCGATATCAACTGCATTTGTATCAACTGCATTTGAAAACAGTAATTCTAGCATCTACCTTATCTCCAATAGACACTAGGAAGAGACCGGAAGAAACATGTCTTCAAATACTGGCTAGCCATTGCCAGAAAAAACAAATAGGATTTATTTGTTACCATTGAATATTTTCTCACATTTGTTACAAGTCTTGCTGTTACATTTTTAAAAAAATATTTGTATTTTCTGAAACAAACCTTTAAATTTTATTTTATTGAGTTGTTGTGATGTTCATACAATATGTTTTGATGCTATTTAGTTCCTTTCCCCTATCACACTTCCGCTTATCGCGCCCTCCCAGTTTAATGTGTTCCATTACACACACGCGTACACACAGTCTAATTTGTGTCCCCAGTTGTCCTTCAGTATGGGTCCATCTGCATCCCTCAACTCTCATCAGAGAATCTTCCTTATGCAGCAGATGGTGATTAAAACAGGAACCCTGAGCTGGTCAATGTGCAGAGAACAAGAGACTGCAGTGTACTTAGCCTGAGTAAGACTCCTGTATCAAAATTTCCAAGATTCAGGGATCATTGCGGAAGAGGGGACAGGATGATGACAAGGACCTAGAGTTTGCCAAACTGCTGACCAGTTACTTATATGAACTCACAGCACAAGTCCTATGCAAGATCAAAGCAACACTATCCCAGCAAAGATATGAAGAGATGGGCAAGAGACCTCACCCTCCCCTGAGGAACCATTAGCAAACTACGACTGGTGGGCGGGAGAGCTGGTCTCATTTTTGGATGTAACTCTTGGTAGGTTAACCAGGCTGAAGTGGATGTGAAAGCTTTCCATCAATATCTGTTGAAAGTTTAAAGAGAAAGTCCCCATTTCAGTCCTTCTCTGCCTATGACTTTCACAAGAAGGCAAAGTAAAAGTACACATTTAAAAGAGGAAAGCAGGGCGGAGAGTCACAGGGCTCTTGGTGCCTGCTCCTGTTTGCCGATGCTGCCGGTTCTGGAGGTGGAATGGATGGCTATACTCCAATATTTGTATATTATACAATAGTCCATGTAAGGCATCCTCATGTGCATTTCCATATTTAAAATATAAATTTAAAAGTGACATAGGTCCAACAATTTGCACTTGGCTCTCAGCAGATACTGAACACAGAAACAAAACGTTTAAGTTTTAGCAGCACCGACTGGGGAACTAACTGTGCCCAGCTCATGTTTGAAGCAGAAAACTTGATTGTGGCCAAGCAGACCATGTGGCTGCCATTGCACCTGGGTGTAGAAGAACCATTTCTTTGCAGATGTCTTTTATGTTTATATGCCACAGAATGAACTTAAAAGGTGGTTTAAACTCTGGAAGAGTTATTTCACATTCAGTTTTAAAGACCATCAAACACAATTTTTAATACACATAGATTGCCAAATGTTTAGAGTGAACTATTTCTCCCCTCATACAAGAGTCGTTCTTTACAAGTTTTCATAAATTGTCTGTGGAAACAGATGTGGGAACAACACCAACGAAAAACAGATTATAGTGCTTATAAACAAATTGCGCAAATTAATTCTTTACATGGAATAATTGTTTATCTGATGTTTGTATTGTATCTAATATCTAACACACGGGGTAGAAGGTTTAGGTATTATTACACTGATAGGCCAATATCTTGTATCTTATTTATTTGTTTACCTCTTGGTTTGTTGAGACAAAGTCTCATGAATCTGAGGCTGGCTTCAAGTTGGCCAAGGATGACACGGAGCTCCTGATCTTCCTGCCTCTACCTCCCACAATCCTGTACCGAATGTCCCACAGTTTAACTAAACCAAGAAATGGCACATGATTCACTGGTTGAAGAAAAATGCAATGACTGGGAAATGACCATGAAGAGTTTAGCTAATTCCACTGAAATGTCTCATTTCTGAACAAGCATGTTGTCTGCTTACATGGGAGAGCTTTTTCTTGGGAAGATGTGGACAGGGCCTGGGTGGACGTATTATTTCAAGGTACGACGCTGGCATGCCATGAGGAGAAGGATGGAAACTCAAATTAATTAGTTTTCCCAATATTAGCTTTTAACCCTTAAGAAAACTAAGTTGTGAAAGGAAACTGTCACTTGCTAAACTGAGTTCAGTGACTGAGCTGGGTCTCATGAGGAACTGATTCCATGTCATTTGTGGGAATAGAGGCAAAACTACATCTCTGTGCTGTGTTTTAATTTGACATTTCAATTTCAAAAGGTATAAACTTTGATTCCTGTCAAAGGAAGTAAAAACAAATATTAACATTATTCAACATTTCAGAAACTTCACAAGCATTTGAAAGAAAAAAAAAGTGCTCTAGGGAGCTAGAGAGAAGGTTCAGCAGTTAAGAGCACTGACTTCTCTAGCAGAGAACCTGGGTTTGTTTCCTAGTACCTACATGGTGGCCAACAACCATCCATAACTGAAGTTCCAGGGGATCTGACAGCCTCTTCTGACCGCCTCAGGCATTTCATGACACACTTTCATACATGCACGCAATACTCTCGTAAACATAAAATAAAAATCATAAATAAATATTTTTAAGAAAAAAGCTGTAAATAATGTAGGAAAATAAAGGAGAATATTAAATATTAATACTCCACCTTATGTAATCATTTAATACAATTCTTACATCTCCTCTGTGTTGGTGCTTGTCATAACAAGAGCATTTCTCAACCCTAAGCGAAACTCTAGCAACATTTGCTAAACCTCCCAAGCTCCTGTACATTACTTTCATCTGGTCTCATTTTGACCCAGATGCACTTCAATATTGTAGCCAATAAAAGTTCACTTCCTTCTGTTTTGTATTTTCATTAAAGTTTCAAGAACTATTTTCAGAATGTCATAGTTGCCTATCATGAAATGTGATCAGACCTACACCCCATTTCCCTTCCCTTCCCTCAATATCATGTCCCCTCCCAACGTCAGGTCTCCCTTTGGGCATGGATCTTTGTGACTGTTGTTTTGATAACTCACTGACACTGAGTCCTGTTAGTGCTGCATGTATGCACAAAGGTTTTCCTGCTCCAGTGGATGGCCGCATTTCCTTCTTGACCTGAGTGTGATAGTCTTTTACAAGGACAACAGCTTTAAAACACATAATATATATTTGCTGGATAGTTTCTTTCATCATACACATCAATGTTGTTACTTATATATCCATACTCAGTTTGATTTATGTCTTTTTTTTATTGATAAACAAAACATATCTGTAGATGCTAAGGAGAATTACTTTCCAAAAGGAATTAAAACCTGCTCCAGAAGAGTCGAAATGTGAAAGCCTAGCCAATGGTAAGATGCTTAGGCTCCAATGTGTACACCTGTCTGTTCTCACACTGGTGACAGCAGTCCTAATCAACTCAATGGGCATAAATTTTAAAAGAGACAGGAAAGTAGGAAGTGGCTGTGGCTGTGGATAAGAAGTTTAGTAGGAGGAGAGTGAGGGGGTCCTGTAGGCAACAATGACTAAGATTCATTACACATATGAAACTCAAGGAATAAAAAACTAAATTCAAAAATTCAGTATCTTAAAAGAAATATCATATAAAACACTTCATTAGTCCAAATATTGCACTGGAAGGTGAGTAAAATTCCAAGCTACCAGTTATTCTCCTCCTTCTAGTTAATTTACTAGTATCTTAATCTGAAATGAAATATATTCCAATCATTACTTCCTCTAGGCCCAAACTAACATTCATACACATGAATACATTGTCTCAGAAAACCATTTTGTGATTTATGACTCTGTATCACTAAAAATGATGCTTCTCTTTCAAATTACCTTTTTAAGTAAAATGTAGGAATTATCCACATGGAATAATCATTGCTCATGCACATGATGAGAAAATAAATCTACTTACAATGGGTTCAATTAAACTGTCAATTCCATAAATAAAAAAAAAGCCATTGCTCACTGTATTTGGGAAATATAAGATATTCTTTGTATACTATTTCATTTACTCCCCCAAAAGCTCTGCTCTACTATGATCTTTACAGCACATTCTTAAGGTGATGAAGACATAGACACCCTAATTTCTTATAGTGTAATAAATTAAGAGTACATTTAGTCTCTGCTATTCTACCTCTGGATCATATACTCGAAAATGTTATAACGTAAAGCCAAGTGTGATGGCACACATCTTAGAGGCAGGAGGCAGAGAGAGACTGATCTTTGTGTGAGATTGACTCCAGTCTCAAAGTTGTATTCCAGGGCAGTTGGGGCTGCAGGGAGACCATGTCCCCAAACTAAAAATAATGAAATAATAAAAATAAATAAAACAAATTGTGGTGTCTAAATTATATAAATGGTTAGTGTATTCAAATTACAAGTTTAGACCTTTCTCTGTAGAACTAAACATTTTGAAAAGCCTCTGTCGTTTTTTTTATATACCCAGATATATTAAATGCTCTCACTTTCTTAAGTGTCCTTCCCACCTTCTGAACTCAGGATTTATTGAATAAATGACTTAATATTGTCAAGATACTATCCAGCCACATTAGCTATCCTGCATTTTTTATATATGGTAACTTTAAAAGTTGGAAATCAAGCATTTGTGTTAATAACTATTCAAATATTCACTCATTTTATAATTAAGTATATAAATAAATCTCAAGAAATCAATCCTATGTTTATAAACCTGCTTTGCTACAAGGACAGTGTTCAAGAAATAAAATTTTACTGAAGAATGCTTGGTATTTTAAAAAAGAGTCGTACAGATAGTATTCAGAGTAATGTTCCAGGATGCCAAAAAATGGACAAAATTTTTGAAAGACTGTCATGATATTTGATGTCAGAAAATGCAGGGCAGTAATCCTTACGAGCTAAGAAACCAATGAAATTATCTCTACAACTCCCCCAGCTTGCTGCCTTACCAGATTTCTAACAAGCATGGCAAGTGAAATGAGAGAAGTCTGGAAAGACCTATAAAATTCCATAAATTAAAAGGAAAAGTTGAGAGTTTGGGAAGAGAAGCCTAGCTGGAATTCCAGGACAGATCAGCAGGGAGAAGAGCTCCAAGCACTGAATTCTGAAAATAGGTTGTGGATCCTCATTGAGTATTCTGTGAGAACTGATAGGTGCACTTTTGTAAGGAAAGTGCTTAAGGCCCAGAAAGAATGGCTCCTAAGTTCAGAAAGGGAGAGATCTTCACTCATATGTGGCAGAGAGTATTATCTTCTGTCATCAGCCATCCTAGGAACCTGATGAGATGGTACTGGGCACAACACACACTGTCTTTCTTCAGTGGACCAGAATGCCATGTTGAAGATTAAACACTGCTGTTGATGTAAAAGCACAGCACCCATCTCTAAAGGGATAAGATATTTTATTCTGGAGCCAAATATGAGTGTCCATACCATGCCCCAGGAACACAGATTCAGGCTATTCCCAAACTCCCAGTCTAACATGGTAACTGTTTCAATAAGTTTTTGTAGTAACAGAACAATGAAAGTCATTAATCAAGACATGTTTCAAAAAATTGGTGGAGACATCAGAGAGGCAAGTTTTAGCTAAGCAGGGAGAATCCAGCTATGGATGATAAAAGGCTTCTTAGCCTTCAGGCTGGTGGAAGCTGGTGATCTACTAAGTTAATACATTCCAAAATGTTAGTCACAGGATGTTAAGTCAGACACAAGTATCAAGAAATAGATATTTAGGAGGGTAAAGAAGACCCAAGATAAATTATACGCAGACTCTGAACTCACATCATTCCAAACTCTGCAGTCACTGAAGTACTGATGAGTTGATAAGCCTTGTTGGAGGTTTTTTTCTGGGAGCATTCATCCACACTGCTGTGTTCTCATCTAACTAGATGATCTTAAAAGCAAACCCCAAGTATTGTGCTGGTTACAGGTGATATTAACTATGTCCCATATTATAACTCAAGAACAGACACAGGAAAATAAAAAATTACCTAGTACCCACCAAAGGAAAATTCATGATATCTGACATTCTATCAAAACTGACCAAAGAGAAAGGAATTACCTTATAAGGGGGGACATTACATCTTCTAGAAACCATAGGATAACAAAATAAAGCCTGTATTTCAGCAATGGAATATCTAATCTGAAGCCATTGAACAGGAATCCTACTGATTGCCAAACAATACTGACCATTGCCTCTGTCCTTGGTTACCCATCAGAAATTGATGGCAAGACTCTATCGCTGAAGTCACTACATATATGGGCTATAGAACAAACAAGGAGAAAACAAATCAGTGCTGACTTCAGAGCTTCATCTCTGCTGACTAGTGTTCATAGTGCAGGAGGGTGGTGTGCATGCTACCGGAAGGATAAACCATCATCACCCTTTCCCAGCTGTGGATCCTGTGATCTGAAACAAATGGCCTGGCAAGGTATGCCCACCACTGCAATAGTGGCATGAAAATTGTGTAACCAACCAATCACTTCCTAATTGGATTTAAGGTCCACTTCATCAGATGGAGTCTACTTGACATTGATGCTAGACAGGCTAGACAGAACACAGAGCCAAGGGAGAGCCTAATAATAGTTTTCTACTAGATAGTTATCATATAAAACTGTCTCCTAATGAGTTAGTATTATACCTCTAGATTAATTCATTTTTCAACTCTCACCAGAGAAGTTTCCTTATGCAGCAGATGGTGAATAACACAGAAACAAACAACATAAGTCAATCTGCAAGGAACAAGAAACTGCAGAGAGCTTATGCCTGAATAAGACTCCTAATTCAAACTTCTGCTTCCCAAAGCTTAAGGATCATTGCAGAACAGGGGGCAGAATGATTTAAGAGCCAGAGACGGTAGATGGCCCCAAGGAATAGTGTTTTCCAAACAACTGGTTACTCATATGAACTCAGAGCCATGGTGGCAGCACGCACACATCCCAAGCAAGTTGAAAGCAGATAAAATTGCAGCATAGATGTAGGTAAGTGTTTAAGAAATCCCAACACAACCTAAGGAACTTTTAGCACCTGATGGCTGGTGGAAGGAGAAGAGGGACTCTTGGCAGGTTAACCAGGATCAGTGAATGAACCATACTGAAGAATATTTTAGGACACAAATCAGACTCTGTAAGGTTTATTTTATATATATATATATATATATATATGTATATATATATGCATATATGTATATGTATATATATGCATATATGTATATGTATATATATATATGCATATATAGTAGAATACGTTAAATACAAATAAACTTACTTCTGATCCAAGTAAAGCACTACATTTATGACTTTAAAATAAATAAGTGTATTATTTCCCACAGTGGACATAGTTTTGATTTTTCAAAGCTCTACACAAATCACTAAGAATAGTTATTCTACTAACAAGATGTGCATAAAGATGTTAGATCCATAAGGGTTGCCTCCCATCAGTAACCAAACTTTCTTAATTATGGTATCACCTAAATTCATTTACACTCAGATTTTCTTAATCTTCCAGAAATGTTCTTCTGAGTCTTTGAAATGATGATCACATATTATCTTAAAATTATTTATGTATGAATGTGTTTGTTTGTGTGTGTGTGTGTGCAAATATCATTGAGATTGTATGTATGGATTCAGAGAACAACTTGTTGAAATTCTCCTATCTGTTTATATTTTAGATCATGAGCATTCTTGCATAAACTTTCTCATGAGAAACAAGACTTTCCAGACAAACATCCTCAAATTTCAGCTCAGTTCACAAAGCATATTTTTAAACCATATGAACATTATTTCACAGTCTTTTCAGGCAGCTGTCCAACAACCCTCTGTAATTTCAGGTCAAGGGTACTTGACACCCTCTCCTGACTTCCCTGAGCATTGCATACACGAGGTGCACTTACATCTTACATATATGCATGCAAAACATTAATATGCACACACATTATATATATATATATATATATATATATATATATATATATATATATATATAGTTTAAACCCATTGGATGGTTAATTCAGATAGAGTGTGGTGCTGTTTTTAAAAAGAGTTTAAAATACCCTGATCTAGTTATAGATTTTGTTTGGATAATCTAAAAATATGAAATATGTGATTTTCCACCATCAGAACATGAAGTCTGAGGCAAGGCTAACTGCGAAGTGTGGACTATTCTTTAGTCTAAATTTTCCATAAAGATGGTCAAGCTTATCCATTTCCAAGGAACTTTGAGGACTTTCTCCTGTAGAAATTATGACTCCAAAAATCCTTGAATCCATTATATTTATTAAAATTCTTGTAAATATACTGAAATATCAATAAAAATTTAAAATTTCAGGGAAACTTTTGAAGCATGATATAGATTTTAAAATTTTAATGAATCTAAATTTTTCTTCTATTTAAATAATGTTTTGTTGTTCCTAAACATGTTATTTCATAGAATCAGCGCTCCATTTGGGTCCTTAGAAAAATCCAGGATACGGTCCTTAAGCCAAGTTAGTTTAAAGACTCTATATCTGCCCTTGAACATTCATATGATACGCCTGTATCTTTGAAAATATTTAGAGGAAGATTTGTGATGTTCCTTTCAACCTCAGATTTTCCAAATGTGTCTTAATATGGAGCTCTTTGTGGGTATCTAGGAGCTGAGGGTGTGCTGCACACTTCCTGTTGTTTATGCTCCTCTGAAAGCCCAACTGTATTACACACGTATGCATGGTACACCCTCTCCTAAGCTTCGGGGTTACAAAGGAACTAGAGAGAAGCAAGGTCCCTGTCCTAAAGAAGCCCTCCAGCAGCTCAACTTTAGGTCTCACTTAGTTTACTGTTTCTTCAATCTGTGGGAGAAATAGGAGCATATCTGACTGATCTAGGGGTATTTGTCAAAATACAGGTGCCTGCTCCTCCTTTCTCCCATGTTATTCCTAATAACCAAGAGTACTTTAAAGGAAGAAGGCAACTATGAATTAAAAGGCACATCGTGATAAAGCTCATTTTATAACTACTGCAGTATTGCTGTAACCCTTTAAACTTGTCCATAATGGCTACATTCTGCATGCTAAAATGTTGTCTAATGTCTTTTTATTGTCTTCCTTTCCTCAACATCAGTATCAATATCATCCCTCTTTGATAGACATGATTGGTGTTTGGGACTGGAGAACAGCACTGGCTGTTCTTGCAGAGGACAAGGGTTTGATTCCCAGTACCTGAATGGTGACTAACAACTGGAACTCCAGTTCCAGTGGATCTGACCTCCGTGGACATTGCAAAACAGGGGTGTACTTACATACATGTGGGCAGTACACTCACACACATAAAAATAAAAGCAAACAATAAACAAAAATCTGTAAAAAAGAAATAATATGTGCTAATGAGTTTTAATCAAAATTCCTCATGAAAGTTAGCTATTAAACTTGACTGATTGTAAACCTACCATAAAGTCTACTAGAATTGTGGATCTGTGATCTGCATATCATATATATAAGGAATGTGAAGACACCCAACTCTGGGGATTGCTTCAAGGAAGACATGGGATCTTTACTCATGTACCAGTTTGTAAGAGTGAAGGTAGCCAGGCCTGGGACTGCCTGCTGAATAGCTGTAGTCAGTTACTGGGCAGGCTTCATGTAAGGAGAGCTGGGTCAGCAGTGTGAGGCTGACCTAGGGAGTTAGTGACTGCAGAGACTCTATCTATCTATCTTCTTATCTATATATCATGTATCTGTCATCTATCTATCATCTATTTATCTATCTATCTCTATATCTATCTATCATCTATTATTCATCATCTATCTGTCTATCAATCATCTATCTATCATCAATTATTATTTATCATCTCTATCATCTATTTTTCATCTATTTGTCTATCATCGATCACCTACCTATCACCTATCTATCTATCATCTATCAATCATCTTTCTATCTCTCATGTATCTCTCATCAACTATTATCTATCATCTCCATCATCTGTTTGTCATTTATTTATCCATCATCCATCACCTATCTATTATCTATCTATCTATCTATCTATCTATCTATCTATCATCTTCTCTGTCTACCTTACTCCCTCTATCTTCCCTCCCTCCCTTCCCCCTCTTACTCACTTAGAGAGATGCATACTATGAAAATATTTGCATGCCATTAATAAGGTACAAAGACAATCTTGTGATGTGACATCTCCAAGGTAGGATTTTTTTTCTAGACAACAAGAAGTAATTATAATTATAAATGAAATTATAAAACAAATACATAGAGAATCAAAAGTCAGAGGTATATTTAAATATAGTTATATTAATGGTATATTTGAGTATAACACAAAATTTCAGAAAACACTAAGCTGGAAGCAGAGGTCAACAGAGTCAAAATCACTAGGCTAAGGCATAAAAGTCAAAACACGAATTCCTCCAGTTTTATCTTTTCATTATTATGAAATTTCATTTTAGTGCTGCCAGTTCGTTTCTCCTATAACTGTAGTAAACTCCCCAATGGCTACCTGGGCAAACAAAGGTCATACAAATCCGACCAAACTGTAGCATCTGCTTCACGCTCTGAGACATAATTTAAGTGATGTGTTTATGACAGCAGTTTAAAAAATCTTCAGGACTATAGGAGTGACTATGTATTTACCAAACACATTTTTTTTCAGAATTTTTTCTTTTTAGTAATTATGTCCCAAAACTTTTGACAGCTGTCTACTACATGTAAGAGACTTGATTCTCTGACTTGCTACTTTTTGTAGATTATTGATGAGCACATGCAGACAGAATCCTTCTGCTTGGTTTTCTACTATTATTAGGAAAAACCTTCAGTTCACCTCCTTAATACAACATCAACAGCACCATTTGGGAGACTGTTGCATATGACTTAGTTGATGGCTTTGACAGGTACAGGAGCATGCCCTCAGCAGGGTACTGAGGGGTTACATGAGATTTCTTTTTATCCTTAAATGCAGCATGTCCGAAAAGGTTCAATGTCAGGGAAACCTGGAAGCATCTGCTTTGTACCTGTCTTCAGGCCGAAGTAGAGTAGATGACAAGGGTGTCAACTTGTCAGTTTTATGAGTATAAAAGAAATCTCAACAAAGAGTCAAGCTGAAAATGTCATATCCCACAAAACACCCCTCAGACTGCAGACTGCATTTCCAAAAAGGATGTGTTTTGTACTCTCACCAAAACACAATTACACGCACAGTTGCACAGACGAAGGCATTTGGATATTTCCATAAGAGTAATTTACAGTAAACAGGCACAATTAAAAAGAGAGGGTGTTGCCCTCATTCAGTATGTATTTAGAGCTGAAAACAGTGTTTCGGAGACTTTAGAGAGGGCAGAAAAGTGTTTGCCACACACTTATTTCCAATCAGTGTCACAATAACACCAGCATCATTTGGTCATACCTATTCATTCACGTATGTGAAGGGCTTGATATTTTTTATTGTTTATTTATTCATTTACATTTGCATGTGTGATGTAGTGTGTATGTGTGTGTGTGCTGTGAGTTTGTGTTTGTGTGGGTCTACACACGTGTCTGGGTTAATGAGCGTATGTGCCCATGTGTATACGGGGGCGGGGCAGTGGTAGATGCTGGATTTCTTCCTCAGTCTCACTCCATCTTGATTTTGAGACAGGATTCTTCAGTAAATCTGGGGGTCGTGGACTCAGCTAACGTGGCTGACCAGTGACCAGGCTGATCCTCCTGTCTCCATCTTCCCAGCTCTCGAGTTACTTAAGTGCACAAATGTACCTCGAGTTTTAGAGGACTGCTGAGGACTGGAACTCAGGTCCTCCTGCCTTCATGACAAGCACTTAATGGACCTAGCTATGTCTTCAGCCATCCTTATACTTTGAAGTCACTCTGTAGAGTGAATGAAAAAGGCAAAGTGACAAACACTTTTTGAGGTTTAATGTTATTAAGCAGCCTCTGTCTTCATTAAACTGCCTGGATCCCCAGTTCTCTGACATCCTAATGATTCTCTGTGTACAGTTTGCTGCCTCTGAGATATCCCTGAAAACAACTTCACTTGTTCACTGATTTCTACGAGAAGCATCCAGAAAGACTATGGCAGTTGGCAATGATTTCTTCTCATTGATTTTCTGGGAAATATGAGAGTATTAACATTTTCATCCAATAGACATGAGATCATTCAGTGATTCTTATTGATAGAGTCCCTACCTAAAGCATATTGGTATACTGATAATGAAAGAACATGCTTTAACAACCCCCCAAATGATATGAAAAATGGGCTGGTGAGATGGCTTAGCATATCTGAAATGCTTGCATGTGCTCACACATATGTACACACATACGCACACACACACATACACTAAATAAATGTATTTTTTAAAAACAAAACACATGGAAAAATCTATGGATTCTGATAAATACTTGGAAAATTTCAACATTTGTTAGTGCAAAATTAAAATATACATTATATGCAATATAAACACATGAGCATGCATATACACAGTCATATACAGTCTTGATTAAATATAAATATATGTATATGTGCAAGCACACATATACACACATATCTTTGCTGTTTTGTTTTTGAAGATTGGTATTTTTTCAGAAAAAAAAAATCTGAAATTTAATGGGGTCAGTTGTTCGCTTACAGGGGAATGGCTCAGGATGATTTCATTCATGTCCATGTGAAATGTCACATCAACCATTACAGAAACTGGACATAGTTTCTCTTCATGACTCTCATCCTTAAGTGTGACCTAGAATAGGAGCATTATGCCATCCCATACCTGTATATTTTCTATGCTTAGTGTTAAAAATATTAAAGGCACTAAGTTAGACATGGATTTAAAGACAGAAAAAAAATGAGCTTCTGTCATGTGGATATTTATTGCCATTTCTCCCAGTGCTAAAACAAAATTATAAAAAGTGATATAAGCCTTCCATGAGGAATGTAACCTCTAGTTGACTGCAGGCTAAATCTGAATGTACTATGCAGGTATTTATGCATGCGTTTGGACAGAAATGCATTAAATACATACCAGTATTTGGTTTGCAAAAGATTTGAACTCAACGTGAACATCTTTAAGATTATGCTGAACAAAAACCAAAATGGTCAGCGAGTGAGATTTTAAAGACTAGTACTTTAGATTTCATAAAATTAACCAAGCTAAAGCAGATAAATTTGCAAAAGCATACATCCATAATTATAAACAATGAAGCAAGTTCAGAAAGACATGTGAAATGTGAGTTTTCAGATTTAAATGGTTTCTATGGCGATAGAAGAGAGAATACAGCAGGTTCTCTGAAGTATTGTGTGCATTTCATAGACTCTCAAAACCACAAGGAAATTCCTTTGCCTTTGACAGTTACAGATGCCAGTGGCCATCAGAACTTTGATTTTAATGATTTCATATTATAATTTAAAGAATAAAACTGGTCTAAAATCTTTCTAAGTAGCAAGATGGAAGAGCTCCTGGCAAAGAAGGTAGTGAAGGAGGAAACCCCTCTCATTTAACCCTAAGAATTATAAGCAAGTTTCTTTGTTCTGCAATTGAAAACTTAAGACAAAAGAGAACTTCCATTTCAACCAGTCAGACTACTAGAGGATGGAAATGATATGCAAATAATTTGAATAGCTCTTTGTCTTTCGTAGCTGGTCTTTTGTTCTATTGTACGCATCACCTAGGTTTAAATTTCCTACCTTCTGTGATAAAGGATATAAGTTTTGTGTCCAGTGATAGAATCACTTGTATATTCGCTTAATCACAGTTCACTGCACATTGTCCTAGAATATCCTATTTAAAAAGTATATGGGGAGCTGAAAATCTTTTGCACATGTTCATCAGGCATGATGGTACACATAAGAGTCCCAGCACTTGAAAGTCTGAGGTAGAGAAGCAGGAACTCAAGGCTATCCTTGGCTATATGAGACCTTGTTTCAGAAAAACCAAAACCAATCAAGAACAAATCCATGTTCTCTGATAATGCTCAGGCTGCTGCTGCTGCTTTGCGAGCTACAGTGTTTAGTGGGATGTCTGTTAACAAAAGAGGAAGTAAGAAACTGAGTGGAAGAACAGACATGGCTGAATGAAATGATATTTTTAATAAAAATTTTGAAAATATTCTATATTGAATCATTGTGTGTTTCCTACAGAACATCTCAATCGATCTTAATCATCTTTATACTCCCATCGCACCAGGGTGAACTAGTGGGAAAGTACTGCATGGCTAGAAAGGACGAGGTTAAAAGTCATCAAGACAGCTGTGTTTGCAAATCATGACTCATTAAAGGCAGATTCTTACCTTTCCTGCCACAGAGTCTAGAAGGTGCAGGCATGGCCTATCTCAGTCATTTCATTTTATGTCCTTACCTCAGCTCCTAGATCCTTGGAAAGACATTCCTGGGCTGTGACACTAGACAGAAAAGATTTAGATTCCAAAAAACAGAGAGAGATCATGATGGAAGATGATCTAAGAAAGGGATTTCAGGAACGACTGTAAGGAAGCAACTTCTCTAGTGTTACTGGAACTGAAGGAACACTGAGATCATGCTGGTCACTACCCAAAATGAGGCTGTGATTCGGGTTGTTTTCCCAAGTTGCTTGATGTACATATTTTTTATGAATTAGTCGTGGTGGTGTTATTTGGAGCAGTAGTAGAGGTCTTATTTTTTCAAAAGTAATAACAGTAGTGGCATTTTTCTAGAGAGTAAATTCTAAAAGCATTTCATTCTGTGAGGAAACTTGTGTTCAAGGCTGTAATGATCTAAGTGAATACAACCCAAGGTAATTGGAAAATCAAACCGGATACTCCCCTAAGGGGGAATTGCTTAACGGGATGGAGAAATGGCACAGTGAGGCCGTGAAGCTAGACGTGGGTAAGACATAGGTAAATGAAGTTTGTAAAATCTGATCCTTATTTTTAGAAAGCTAACACATCAATTAACTTTGATGTGTGTATGCTGCATATGCATATGGTGGCAGGAACGCCAACAGCTTCAGATGTGGGCATATATTTTTAGCTACTTATGTGCTGTCAAAGTAGCTAGAGGTACAGCATTTATACGCACAAGTGCAACCTGGTTTCAGTCTTCACATTGGTGTCTGCCTTCCTAGGCACTTTACTAAGATACAGACAGGCTAGTTGAATTGTGATCACTGATAGATTTTATTTATTTTTAATTAGACACATGACTAAATATACACCCAAGTTTGGGATAGAAATACTTTTGATTTTGTATTTATATTTTTTTCTTTCTGGATTTAAAAATATTCATGCTGTCTAGATGCTTTCTTCTGTAGGGTTTTACTCAAAGTCCATCACTAAAAACCTCTGAGTTTATTACTCTCAGAGCAAAACCTATGTAACAATTTTAGGAATTTTTTACCATTTTCATTTGAAATTACATATTTAATGTCATGCAATACATTAATATTTCTTTGCACATGTTTTCTGTTGACTTCTTAAGAAGTAAAATGAGGAAATGTCTCACCGTATTAACTTCTTTCACAAAGGAGATAACACTGGATACTTCCTCAGAAATTTGAAGTAAATTCATTTTATAGATTTTCATTATCAAAAAATTTATTGACAGATGAAATACATATCAAATTGTGAATATGTTTCCTTCTCGAATGTCTTCCTACCCTCAACTCTAGGATTATTATTCCCTACTTAGAGACTGGCTTATATAACATTGTTCTAAATAAAACATGACCAAAATGGATTCTGAAAAGTCTTGGCTTATGGTCAAACAATCCATGAACTTTAATAGGCTGCACAGTTTTAGTACTAAGAAAAGAAGTCACAAAAATGTCTAACTCTGGTGTGATTGAGCATTCTTATAATCTCAGTACTTGGGAGGTGAAGGCAGATCATCAGGAGTTCAAGATCATTTTCAGCTACATTGTGAGTTCAAGGCCAGCTTGTGCTGTAAGAGACCCCTTTTCACAAATTAAAGAAACAAGAACAACAAATGTCTATGAACACTTGATTAAAAATCGCTATTCTGTAGAGAGGCAGAGATGCAGAGAATTCTTTTTAGAGATTCTTTTTTTCAGAGATTTTTTTAATTGTTCACCAGGCAAAGAGAAAAACAGAATAGGAGGCAGTTAGCAGAATATTTTTGTAATAAGACAAAAAAGAGAAAGTGTCTGTAAAACATGTGAGCTGGGTGACTAGTCTGTAATTCCAGTCTTTGGGACACGTGGGATTTTATTTGCAAGGCTGATCTAAAGCCAGGACATGTAGGGCTTTACAAGCTGGGCAAGATGCAAGCGCATTGAAGGCAGGCGGCTTCCTGCACTCTGGCTTGAGTTGGCTGACCAGCCTCTACACCTCAGCTGGCCACCCTACAACCCTGCCACCCTGCCACCCTTTGCTGCTCTTTCAACCCATCATGGGAAAAATTTCTTAACATAAATACTTAGCACTCAGTATCTGTAAAGAAAATCACCTCAGGGAATTACTATTTTTGAAACGTCCTCACAGAGGAAATATGTTCCAATCAATAAAATCCATTCATATCTCTCCATTCCTCAGGGTCACTCCCTAAGGGAGTCTTTTTCCCTTGATACTTGATATATCTGGCTTCCTATAACACACACGCGTGCGCGCGCGCGCACACACACGTTACCAACCACCATATCATTTTCTGAGATTTAAGAATACTTGGGGAGCAAGCTTCTCTATCATTGTGGTTTGCTGTTTTCTGTAATGCTATTTTGGAGTTGTGCCAGTCCATCATGTGAGTCTGAAGATTAGTCAAGGGGGAACTTTCTCTTCATACCGACTTTATCAACAAGAAAAACTGGCTTCGTTATTAATCCTCTACTGTATGTCATTTCTTTATCTCGATAATTCTCTGATATCCTTTTCAACACTCAGCCATTTTGAAAAAAACAAATGGGTTCAAACTTGAAAAAAGACAGGCCATACAGGCAACCATTTCTTCCCATATGCAGTGTCTGTCTGAAACATTAGATTAGAAAGCGGCTTTTCTAAATTGTGAATTTCTAAACACCTCCTCTTTTGTCATTCTTTAGAATCTCTCTGAGAGTGGGAGGACAGGAACATGGGTTTTAACATCCAATAGGATCCCAGGTCATACTGATTTATTAATGCATAGTTTTTAAATTTAATTTAACCCCAATAATTCTAATTCCTGCCCTAAAACATTGATTTCATGATATTCTCCTCATATCTTTGATCAGCTAATTCTTTTCTAATTAATTATTATTTTAATTGTATGTATATATTGGGTACAATTTGGTAACTAAATGCTTTAAGAATTCTCTCTCAGTGAGGTCCCCTCTAGGTTTGAATCAATTGAGTGAACGAACGGAGAATGCTCTCCAATTAGAGAAACACATTTATTCTGGTTTACTTATAAAGGATTCTTCCTCTGGGAGAGAGACAGAAATTTTGTATGGGGGAGCCAGCTTTTTGATCAGAAGTGCAGTGGACCTCTGGCACACACACACCCAAGATGGAGACCAGCCACCCTGCTCCTGAGTCTCCTCACAGCTTTCACTGCTTTATGGCAGACTCTCCCTGTCAAGTCACTGGTGGTGGTTGGAAAGTAGTTGACTCTATTGGCTTCATCTCTGTCAGTCACATTTTTAGAGGCATGTCCCTCGAGGGGGAGAGAAACTCTGTAAATTTACACCTACACTGGATATCTGCATGCTTTGTCTACAACCTTGAAAGAGATATATTTCATGCTTATCAGTTATCAGTTGTATCTCCCTTATATATTGAACAGAAAATATCCTGGGAAAGGTGGATGAAGCTAATGGGAATGTGATGCTGTATTCTTTATGTCCCAGTATTTAATTCCATCGATCACAGGACATGCTATTTAGAATATATTAGCTTTCACTGAAGATTAGATTAAGTAATACTCAACACTATCAAGTTGCTTTCATTTATCAGACACAAACAACATTCTCCTGTTGAATAATCTCTATTTTCAATCCCTTGACACTGTTCTTACAGAGCATAAGGCATGACTTCTATAGAGCGTCAGTGATATATTTGTTGATGATCAGGTTAGACAGTCACACCAAGACCTGCAGGATTTTGTTCTGTGATCCTAACTTCTTATTAACTGGCCATCTCTTCAATTTAAAAATGCACACACAACAAAAGCCTGCTATGTTTTAAGGATACCGAACCTCTGTTACTCTTTTATTTTTTTATGTTACAAAAGAAGATGACATCGATGTAAGAAACAGGGAAGAAGATGATGGAGATGAACTGTCCCCTCATGTTCACTTCTATCAGACAGTAACAGAGGGCCACAGTGGAGCACACCTATCAGAAAAGAACCCAATCAATTACTGCTGCATCCCTCTACACCTAAACTTCAGAGATCTGCTTTTGGACTATTCATGAGCTCCAGGGGATTTTTATTTTCCTGATAGCCTCTAGTCAACTTTCATGCATTCCTCTCAAATGCAGAGACAAGAAAGTAAGCCGATGTGAGTATTCACAATATATAAACAAACTATTGCTGCTGTTTATTGACTAACTCCGCCATTATTATTTATTTCATATCTTAGACTTCATGAATGTGTTAAGTCTCACATTTTGAGCTTGTTTGAGACTTGGAGACAATTTATCTGGTAGTTTTATTTTATTGTTTTTTTTCCAGTAAATATTGCTATAGGATGAATTATGTCCTCCAGAAATTTTCTGGTTAAAGTCCTGTCCCCAGTATGTCAAACTGTGAGTTTCTTTAAAAATTGGGTCAGTGGAGAGACGGCTGAATGGTTAAAAGCACTGGCTGCTCTTGCAGAGGACTGTTCCCAGTACCCACAGGCTAACAACTGTTTGTAACTGCAGTTCCAGGGGATCTGACACCCTCTTCTGGCCTCCGCGGGCAGTGCATGCATGTGTTCCTTCAAACTTGCAAGGCAAATGACTTATCCACATAAAAAATAAAAGTAATGCCCTTTGGCTTGCTGCCCACAGATGTGTCCATACGCATTGTTCTTGATTCCCATCATAACCTGGAAGGAAACTGACACAATGTGCCACTTGATGTCCTGCGAATGAAGGAAGAGGATGTCCTCAACTTCCTTGCAGCAGGAACTCACTCAGGTGGCACAGCCTTGACTTCCAGTGATATCTCCTCTAGGAACCCTGGCCAGCTGCCTGTGCGGAAGGCTGCTGCTGCTCATGCAAACATTCCAAGTGCTGATTTCTTCAGTCCTTGGACCTTCACTAACCAGATTCTAACAGGCATGATGGAGCCGCATCTGGTGGTGACTGACCCCAGGACTGACCAGCAGTCCTTCACAAAGGTATCTTATGCCAACCTGCCTACCATTGCTCTGTGTAAACACTCTCCTCTGCACGATGTAGACATTGCCATTCTATGCAGCCAAAAGGGAGCTCACCCTGTAATTTTATGTGATGGATGTGAAAGAAATAGGCCTGCTGGGACGAGCCACTGTGACTCCATTTTAAGTCATGACTACATTTTGACGCGGTGATCATGTAGGGGACAGAATAGCTAGACCAGGCATTGTGCAACTAGGCAGAAAAAACTGCTGCAGTTGCTTGATAACGGGAAAAGAAACAACCTCCAAAGAACTAACCAGTCAGCTTAAAGATCAGCCAACTAAAATAACTTATAGCTTATGTAACTACGACCCTTGCCCACCAGGACTTGCCCACCAGGATGTAGTTTTTTGCCTTTATAAACTCCAGCTTGCACTTCCTTGGGCCTCTCTTCTGCCTGCGAGCAGTGTGATTCCTCCCTCATGCATCGGTTAGCAATTGGCTTTTTTTTAATTGGCTTTTTGACTTATTAAATGACCCCAAAGAAGTCAAGTCCTTCGTTGGTTTTTCTTGGTGGGATTTGCGGACCCTAACAGATGCTGCCCAGGAAGTTCTGCGTGTGTGAGGCACCATCTCGGGTGAGTACCTGTGGGAGGTCCTGCCCGATGTCAACCTCTACAGAGACCCTGAAGAGACAGAGAAGGAAGAGGAAGCGGCTGCTGAAAAGGCTCTGACTAAGGAGGAATTTCAGGGCGAAGACCACACCAGCCCCTGAGTTCACGTCGGTTCTGCTTGCAGGGTGGAAGACCGTTCTGAAGCCCTGCAGGTACCCTCTGTACCTAGCCAACACTTTCCTACTGAACGTTGATGTGTCCCGTTGGCCACTGAGAACTGATCTGCAACTCCCACTGCTCAGACCACTGAAAGGGTTGAAACAACCAAGTGATTGTGAGTTGTTTTGCAGACACTTGAGTAAGACGGAAAGAAGGTGGATGGAGAATACAGTGTTCCTAAACAGTAATAGTAGTTTAATAATAATAATACTAAATAATAATAATAATAAAATAGCAATAGTAGTAATAATAAAAGGACAGATCATGCTATCAGGAGAGGACCCTAACTCAGAAGGAGAGAAATCTGGACATATACCCAGAAGATGGAACAAAACGTGATTTGTTGTCTTTTATTCCTGTTAGAAGAAATTTCAGTACCAAGGTCATGCAAGTGTATAAATGCATATGTACCGTTTTGCCATTGCTTTACCATTACTAGTTTTGAGTGACTGACTATCTGTATGGTTGTCCACACCAACATTACTTGAGTTTAAAGGAGCAGATGATTTGTCTACAAGCACAGGGTTTAAGGGCCCAAGTAGACTTCCAAAGCAAATTCCAGAAGAATGCTAATTTTTACAGAGGGAAGGTCAATCCATAAATACATTTGAGATCACACTGTGCTGTCACCGTCTGTGTGCACATGTGTACACATATGTGTTTCTGTGTGGGTGTGTCAGTCTGGCTCCAATTGGAAACAGATGGCACCCTGAAATTGGGAAGTTCAGAGTAAGTTTAATAAGGGATGATTTACAATGGTGTGAAAGAAATCTGGTACGACTAACACAGCATCGTGCGAAATTAGAAGCTGAGAAGGGGAGGGAAGGAAACGGATAAGAATCCGTGACAGGAACAGCACAGAAAAGGCATCTTGGCAAGAGAATGAGGATCGTTACCCTGAGCTGACTTTCCTGCCTTCTTCTCGTCTCAGTCTCCTCTCGATTTCTATTTCCAACCCTGGACTGATGCTGAAGGTGAAGGATGTCTACACAGGGTGCGCCTGCAGGCACATTACTCCAACTGCTCTCAGTATCTGTTTACTTCTCAGCCTTTCTCCTTGTCTCTCTGTCTCCTTCCTCCTCTTCACAGTGATAGTTTCTGCCTACGTACTGTGTGTCCTCCTGACATTCCCAGAAAGGTCCATGGGGAGGAGAGGAACGGTTGGATATCACTGCTTCTTTCTAATTCTTGCTCATCCTCTTGCTATGAGTGAACAAGGACTTATTATTTTCAGTTTGTCTCATAACCAAACATTGCCACACTTCCTGTTTGACAATGATCAATGTAATCAATGTAGTAAAAATCCATGTGAAAACTTCAAAACCCATTCATATCTTAATTCTCAGAGAACTTGGGTAAGTAAAATTTTCAGCTTTGAAAGACGTCATGAGAAAAATAAAAACATACCACAGAGTGCAAAGAAATGCTCATGATTTATAACAAATGTATATTTATCTTTATAATAAATAGCATGATATGTATTTAATAATAGTGTAACATAATATCTAAAGATGTAATTCAAGAAAACTAAAATCCTAACAAAACACAAACTTTCAAAAATGTATTTTTATTTTGTGTATATGAGTGTTATGTCTACATGTATGTAAGTGCACCCATGTCATACAATACCCATGAAGGACAAATGAGAGGTGTTGGGTGCCCTGGAACTGGAGTTATAGACAGTTATTAGTCACCGTATGGGTGCTGAGATCTGAACCTGGATCTTCTGCAAGAACAGCCAATGTTCTTAACTGCTGAGTCATCCCTCCAGATCCCAGACAAACATTTTAAAGCAGGTACTTCATAAAAAGAAGATAAATAGGAGGACAGAAAATTATAGCCTCCCCCCCACTACTGATTACAGAAATTCCAACTAAAGTTAAATAAGGTAGCATACTGTGTACTCCACAGACTGGACCAAGTTTCCAAGCTTTTGCAATGGTAAGCTTGGTAAGGGCAGTGGACAACTGGAATTTTTCTGCACTTCTAGCAGTCAAACATCAGCACGAGGACTTTGACACAGTTATGTAAAACAATCTATTTAGTATAAATACTGCCAATTTATTATAGTGCCAAAACATAATCAATTCAAGAGTAATTGTGATTAAATGAATGATAAACAGATATTGAAAAGCAGATGCTAACGTGCCTGAATTACAGATTATTTCTCAAAACAACAAGGAACAGACTATTAAAACCAGAAACAAGGAGCATGAAAATTCAAAAATTATGAAAGATGCTAGATTCCAAAAGACATCAGCCACATGATTCTATTCATATGAAACAAGAAAGGTATAAATTAAATTTACAATAATATAAAGATAACCCATGATTACCCAGACCTGTTGTCAGGAAATGATAGTGTGATAAGGGATAAAGAAAAACTTTAGACTCTCAAAATATTCTCTCTGGTCTGTAATGATAGTTACTCAAACTATAAATATACCAAAGTGGGCCTGCTCAAAATAGTTTCATTTTATTGTATAGGAACTGTGTCCTAATAAGACTGATCTAAAAACTTTAAATATAATAATCTTATTAATGGATCCAGAAAAAAATGAATATCATTTAGAAACTTCGCAATGTTCCATACATAAAGGATAATGCAATCTGAAGTTTTGGGAATGGCAACAATGCACTGGATTCTGCTATCTCTAATGTGTAAGATGCTCCAGGTGTTTGATACAATTTATATGTAAATAAAAACACACATATGTTTTAGTATTTCCTTTTAAGCTGCAAAGTGTTTTTAAGTGTGAAAATTAGGGTATTAGAAGGAAAGTATTTGAGTATATTATGTCATTAAGCATTTCAATCTCATTGTGAATTTTTAAAGTTTCAAACCAAAAATTCAAGCTTAAAAGACATTAACAGAATGTGTATGAATAAATAATGCATGATCCAATGAATAATGTAACATTTAAAAGACCTTCCTGTGACAAAGTCAGGTTGGGGACCTAAGACACATCCCTAGGGTCAAGCTCATGGAATATCTGATCCTTTTTGTCTACTCTAACAGAACAAATTACATAACTGGCCCAGAACCTCTTTGAACACTTGTGACATTTGTATACTCTGGAAAAAGTGTTCTACAAATTTTCTTTCCCCATTTTTGGCTCCCAATAATGAACTATCTTTAGCATTTACATTCCTTTTCAGTGTTTATTTCCTTTTTAACATCAAAACATTATAGTTTATATTAATAAAATGCATGTTATGTATTAAACCTTATGTAGCCATGGTTCAGGGACGATTGCAGAAGAGGGCACAGAAAGATCGTAATTACCAGGGTCATTACATGATCATAAATAAACAGAGTCTTGCAGGCCTCTGTGACCTGGCTCATATGAACTTGCAGCAATAATGACAGCATGCACAGGACCCACGTAAATTCAATCAGACAAAAACCCAGCATACAACTGTGGAAATGGGCAGCAGGCCCCAACCTTATCTGAAGAACTATTTCTAGCTGATTACTGTTTCATGAGGGAGAGCTGATCTTTTTTAAGGGAGATACTCTAGAGAGACTGACTAGACTCCAGTGAATGAAACTGCACTGAGAGACATCTTGGTACAGAAACTTGACTCTATACACCTTAGCACATATGCTAGAATGCATGAAATCCAGTAATGGGGGGTTATGGTATCAGGGGGATGGCGAAGGGGTATAAAGATGGTTAAAATGTTTTGTATGAAATGCACAGAAATGCAATACATAATATACAAAAATTCACCTGATTTACACCTCTCTCTCTCTCTGTCTCTCCATCTGTCTCTCTCTTTTTCTGGATATCCTCAAGCCTCAGAGCTTCTTTATAGATAAGAGGACAACTTCTGGTTCTCTGTTCTTTCCTTCGACCTTGTGGGCTGTTCCTTTACCTGCTGAACCATCTTGCAATTCCTATCCCTCTGTGTTTGGTCTGTTTGTTTGAAATTGGTCTTGTTCTGCAGCATGGTTCAGTTGTGGTCTTATGGTCATCCTAGCTTGGTCAGTGTTATGATTAAAGATGTTTGTTCTTCATTCTGTTCATGCTGTGTGCATGTATGTATGCATATGTGTATACATTTTTACATAAATGTTTATATGTTCTTGTTCTACTCAGGTAGCTGTGTACTGATGTGGAGTCAGAGGTTAACCTTGGGTTTCAGTCCTCAGGAGACATCCACCGTGTTTTTGACACAGGGTCTCTCTCAGTGGTACCTGGGGATCCCACATTCTGATAGGTGATCTGGATTGTGAACCCTAAGAATTCCTGTCTCTGCCGTTCCAGCTCTATATACTTGGGTACTGATGACTGAACTCAAGTCTTCATGCTTGAATGCCAAGAACTTATAAACTGAGCTGTCTCTCTAGCACGTTTTTATGTGTCTTGTTCTTTCTGAGTAATGTCTCATTTCTCTGGCTCACAGGTAGTGAATACAAGTCAAAGTCAACTTTGTTCCCAAAATCTATGACAAGAAAACCTCATGTAGTTCAAAGAGATCGGGATCCTTGAAAAGAATGGCAACTCTAACTAGGTCCTAATCATATAGCACGTCATTCACTCACTCCACAATGGGAGTTTATTGAAAGCTGTCTACAGTGACAGCCAGACTGTTTCATATATTTTCAGTCACGATACTGTATTTGACAGCAAACATATGACACTGCTGTGTACAGAAAGTTTAAATAATTCAATTAAATAGATATTTCCTTTATAATTTGAGAAAGCACAACAAACTTCTCAAATTTAATACTGGCTTTTATTCACATTAACATCTTACTTTCAAACATTGTGTTTCCAGGGAATGATTTTGGTTCAAATTTGATTGCACAGTCCTTAAAAACACAGATCCAGAGAAAGTTCAGTGACTAAAGTATCTCTTCTTCAAGTGTTTACTTATACTGTGCAACTTCGAATTGAGTATATTTTTATTAACATTGGAATTTGTATTTCAAGCATTACATGTCTACTCAGGTGACCTGTCTATAAGGTTTTTTGTTTATTTAAAAAAATTGAATTATTTGTACATAGGTTATTGAGGTTGTTTAAATTATTGAGTTTTTACAGGAGTTTTAGAATTTATTTTGGCTACAAGCATTTTCTAAGTTATGGGTTTTTCCGTATATTCTCCCACTTTGTGATTTGTGTTCAAAATGCATTTTTCAAAGAAATTTTACTTTTACAAATGTGCAGGATTGATATTTCCTACTTTGGAGATGCTATTACATTAGTTTCTATGCCTGCGATGGAGCCCTGAGTCCTTCAGCCTTCTCTTGCAGTATATTGAAATTGTATAATTTTTACGTTTAAGCTGAGCATCCATTTTCTGTCACAGTCCATTCCATTTTGCTTGTGGGGATTTTATTATTCTGCAACCAATGCTGGAAATAAGGGTCCTGTTCTCTCTGTATCATCCTACTTCCGGGTGAGCTCTGGTACATTCCTAGTGATTCATATATGCCTTTGGCTGACAGCAGAGTCTGTCTTCATCACAATATGGAAATAAATCTTAAAGCTGAGTATGGGGACTTCTGATTTTGAATTCAGATTTTTATGTAAATTGTACAGTAAGATTTTCAAACACTATAAAATATTTTGCTGGAGTTTTTAATTGGTATTTTGTTGACTCTGGAGCTCAAATTGGGAAGATGTAGTATCTTAACATGGTTGATTCTTCCCATCCAGGAGCATGATCTGTCTTTATAATTATTTGGAATGCTATTTCAATTTACCAAAATTTTGTGGATTTTTTTTCACCATTAGATCACCTACATATTTCTGTATATTTATAGTTAAGCATTTTAATTGCTATTGAAAATGTTTTTTGTTCTTTCAATTATTCATTTTATGTTGTGGAATTTTGGGGGTAGTAGTTGATTTGGAATATTAACATTTATTCTCCCAGTTCTAATTACTAGTTACAGGAGTGTTTTGTCCACAACTTGGAGTTTTCTTGAAGGTAAGTCTATCATGCACAAAGACAATTTTATTGCTTTTAAAAATGCATACATTTTATTTGTTTCTCTTATTATTGATTAGGCCTTTGGATGTGATATTAAGTAAGATTTGGAAGAGATTCCACAAATTTGGGGAAGAAATCATATACTTCCCACCTATTAGTGTAATGTTAGGGGTGATTATGAAGTTTTTCATAAACTTGGGTTTACTTTATATTTCTAAATGACAAACACATTGTAGTATAAATGGATGAAGGTCATTGTCAAATGCTATTTTCTGCAGCTTTTGACAAGATTAAATGGTTTTTGTCTTGAAAAGAAAATATTTTGGTCCTTTCTCAGGCTGTGCCTTCACTGTCCTGCCTGGGTCCTTTACTGTGTAGAACAGATAATTTTAGTTTTGGGGTGGAGGTTATTTCCTGTGGTATTGAAGTTCTTACCAGAAAGTTCTTGTCTATGTGTTCAATTATTTTCCCTTTTGGTTTTCTCTAGCACTATTAATATTCTGGATCTTATATTGTGATTTTTGATCTTTTTGAATTGATATTTCTTCAAGAGAAATCTGAATCTAATTTTATTCTTTTACATATGAATATCCATTTTCCCTGGAACCAATTGTTGAAGACGTCTTTCCTCCAATGTGTATAATGACACCTTTTCATAAACATAGGTGGCTGTAGTTCCAAGAGTTTCTTTTTGGCTTTCTGTTTATGTCACTGTGTTTCATATATGTTTTGTGCTGGGATCATGTTGTTCTTGTCACTATGACTCTGTAATATAATTTCAGGTCAGATATTGTGGCATCTCCAATGTGACCCTGTTTGCTCATGGTTGTTTCTCTTCCTATTTTTTGTAACAGTTTGAGAAATATTTGTAATAATTCTTCCTTAAAAGTGTGACAGTGTTCAACAATGCATCATCTGGTCTTAGGCTTTATTTTTAATTGAAATATTGATTTTTGTAAATAAAATTTATTCTTAGACAATATCCCATATATCCACAGCACGTACTGACCTCCCTCATTCCTCTAATCTCCCATCTCCTTCCCACCGCTGTCCAGCGCCCTTCCTCCCCACAGACCACTCTCTGACATGCATGTGTATTCATTTTGTTTTGTGACACACTGAGTTTAATCTGAGATGCCTGTGTGACGCGGGTTTGGATCTATCAGTTGGAGCTTAGTGGGATCAGGAGTGAGGGACTTTATGGAAATATTATTTAACTTCTGCTTAATTCCCTTTGATTATCATTAGGGCATTTAAATTATTTATATTTGATTTAATTTGGTAAGTCATACATTTTGGAATTTATACATTTTTTTCTAGACTTATCAGCATTTCCGAATGTAAATTTTCAAAGTATTCTCTACTAATCTTCTGAATTTCACTGGAGTTTGTTGTAACCTTTCTCTTTTCATCACACGTTTAGGAATTTGCATTTTTCTTTTGGTTAGTTTGACTAAGGATTAGTTATTCCTCTTTTCATAATTCCATTTTTTATTGAATTTTTTATTTCACACAATGTAGTGTGATGGCATTTTAATCCTCTTCCTTATCCACACCTCTCCCCACTGCCCCTGAACCATTTAATGTACACTTTAATGTATATAAAAGTTGAGTCTGATTTGAGTCCACAAATGTCCTTCAGGTTGGGTCCAACCACCAGGCCCACCAAGAACTGCAGTCCCTTAAAACAATTCTGCTTCTTCCTCCCGGAAACCATCAATTGCCAAAAGCTCCTTAGGTTTGTTTGAGATTTCTGACCCACTTCCCCATGTCTGTGTTGGGATTTTGATGGATCTGAGCTTACACAGGACTTGTGCCTGCTGTCAGTTCATGAGTAACTGACCAGCCGTCAGGAGGAATCTGTTTACTTGTGGTCACTTACCACCTCTGACTCTTACAATCTTTTGGCCTCCTCTTCTGCAATGATCCCTAAACCCTTGGAGAAAGAGGTTTGAAATACGTTTCCAATTCAGGAATAAATGCTCTACAGCTTCTTGTTCTCTGGAGACTAGTCATATAGTTGAAGTAGTTCACCATAAATATTTATTCATTTATTATTGTATTATGTGTATAAGTACTTTGCCTCCATGTATACAACTACACCCGTGCCATGTAAGCGGAAGTGGGAGGAGGGCTTTGGATCTCCTGGAACTCGAGTTACAGAGGGTTGTTAGCTGCCATGTGGGTGCTGGGAAGTGAAAGCACATCTTCTGCAAGAGTAGCCAGTGTTTTCAACACCTGGGACACTCACCAACCCTATCACTTCTATTTCTGTTGAGCATTTAAATTTATTCATTTTTACGTGTTTAAAAATATACAGAAAAAACTATTTTATTGAGAAATTTGAACATCTAAATTTATAATCACTAAGTCAAAGTTTATTCATATTATCTGTTACCTAAAGCCATATTGCCTTTTAAGAATCTCTACTACACTTGGTTACCATAAAAATTAATAAAAATACCCTCTATGTCTTAAAGTTTTTAATAATGCATATTATGATTTAAAATAAACATTTTTTTCAAAGGAAAATATATTTTCTTTTTTTTTCAATATTTGGTCCTTCTATATGTTAGTCAAATGTTTTTTACAGAGCTACAATACCATGTGATCTACTCTTTGGCTTGTTGTTGTAGTATTTTTACTTGTTTGCTTTTGCTGTTTATTTTGTTGCTGTTGTTTTACTTTCTGAGACAGGGTCTTCCTACATAGGTTGAACATAAAATTCTCCTAACTCTAACTCTTGAGTGGTGAGATTACAAGTGTGAGTTACCATACATGTACAGTCATCTATTTTTAATTACATTTGTTTGATTTAAATAATGTGGTAACACATGTAAATATTGACATATATGCTACTTCCCTTTTAAAAGCTATCAGTTTAATATATTCTGTGTGCTAAGATTAGCAATCACATGACTATATTTATTGAAAACTTTTATATTTGTCACCTTTTACGTTTGATTTTGATATTTTACTTAAACATATCATTTTCAAATGTTATATACTATAGCATGGTAATACTTTTCCTTGAATATTTATCAGTTTTTTTTTCAAATATTGGGTCTTACACCATAGCCCAGTCTGGCCTGGAAGTCATTATGTGCCTTAAAGTGATCTCAAACTCAAAGTAGTCGCTGAGCCTTGGCTTCTGGAGTGATAGATCAGAGGCATCACCTCCATGCCTGGCTTCTTCCTGTAATTTTGATATTTCTTTTAAGTTTAGACAGTTTTCCCAGTCTAGACTAATGGACTTTGTGCAGCAGTGATTCTCTATAAGGTCTGTGAACTCTCTGACCTGGGCACATCTTTGCAAGCATTTCTATACTTCTGTATTCCCGTGGGGACCTGATGCTGGCATTGCTATGCCCTTTGGTAGACTCCTTCTCCTGCATCATGATCCTGTGGCTGGTAAACTGATTCACCACGGCAGTTTGATGGCAAATATGTTCACATACTAAGTGATAACAAATATATTTTTCTTGCTGTTATGATATTAAGAATAAAAGTTAAATTGGTGTCAAGAATGATAGTGTACTCCTTTATCCCAGTATGTGGGAGGCAGAGGAAAGAACATTTCTGTGAGATGTGGGTTAGCCTGATCTATATAGTGAGTTCCAGGCCAACAGGGCTACAGGGAGACCATGTCTTAAACAAACAAAAAAACAAATGAAAGTTAAAGCAGTATGTGCAGAACTCTGACATTCCAGAGAACTGGCTTACTTTTCTCTGAAGAATACTAATCTGCCTCAAATGCCACTGAAACAAAATCTCTAACCTGAGTTGTCTTTTGCACACCAATCCTATAATTGTTGATTCTTCTGTCATGAAAGCAGTCTGAGTGGTGTAAATCAAGACTGCACACACTGCACCACACATTACGCTTATTTTAGTACCACGATGCTCTGGCATGGATAGCTCTAATTAAACACATCAATAAGTCCTCTCATAATCACCTCTTGTTTGCACCTCACTGATGTAGAGTGCTAAGTACTGAGCACTGAGAAGAGGTCACATTCCCATTCTGTTCCCTTTTCCAATGTATTGGACCCAGTTCTCAACATTCTAGGTACTGGAACATTCCCTATCTTGTTCTCACCACACACAAGCAAAATAGCCTAGATATTTATGCTTCCCTGTCTGTGGATGACTGGAGACTTAAGTCATTTAGAGTCAAAGACAAGGAAAAGTTTAAAAAGCATGCACAGTGACATTCTGGCAGAGGCAACAGCACAGGGTGGTGACAGTGTCTGTTAATTACTCAGATCTAATTATCAATTGGTTATATACAGATAAACATTATATCTACTTGATTTTTGTATCAAAAATAGCAAATAGCATTCCACAGGGTCACTAGATACCTTGTCATTTTTGTATCTTTTCAGACAGGAAAACTAATTTATCATGCTATGAATGTTTAGAATCAGTTCTATAGCTGTATATTGAGAAGAAAACACATTATAATACATCTGTTCTTCTAGACAATATTACACACATCTTTCACATATTCAATGTTATGTCCATACATAATTATCATTCATATTATTAATTTTAGTTGATAAAAGAAAGTGTCTCACCTGTATTGGTGAAAATTAATTTTACAAGCTAAAATTATTAGACATGCTTATCTCTTCCCAGAATAGTGTGATCTAAATGACTCTTTGAACCAAAGAAATTTGTAATATATTTGTTATGTTTCTTTTTATTTGACCAAAATATAAACCTTGACAAATGATCTCTACGTTTCCTCTGCACATTTATTTCAAGGACCTGTGTGATGTGAAGCTTTTTCTTGGAATTCAGCCTGCATGTGCATCTCTAGAAGACCATATGGAGATTAATTTGTGATTTTGCCAAATTCCTTCAGACTTCAAATTTCACAGTATTGGAAGCCAGAAAGGAGTTCTACATTTAAAATCTAAGTGTGAAATGATATCATTCTTTAAATCATTAAACATTATTTACTGTTAGTTTTTCCCTGGAGATGAATGCAAGACAGTTCAATCCATCGAAGAGCTCATGGCAGAGCTGTCTGAGCTGTGAGGCACTAAGTAGATAGTCTCCCAGGTAGGAGACGTTTCCTTGAAGGAGGACTGCATTCATTCTGAGTACATGATTTCTGTGGGGTCAAGTCAAAAGGAAATGAGTCCAGGATCAGATGAAGACAAGGAGAAATACATAGAAATGAGGAAGCAGAGAATTCTTCTAGAGATCTCTCAGTGATGAGACTGTCAGTGACAAGACCCAACACATATTCACTTTTACACTGCATCTTAGTTTGTAGTTTGAGTGACATTGGTAAGAGTGGTTTTTGTCAGGGTATGGGACCTCCAAAGAGAGGGTGTGCCAACACCCTAGGTTATACTGCTGGATGTCTTTGCTCTCCTTTACAGTTCAGTAAGCCCAATTCTTTTCCTTCCCCACTTTGATTGTGAGGAATGCCCATTTGATTGATAAAATGGGGCAGAAGAGACAGTATCAACTACTGGAGAAATTATCAAAAAAAAAAAAGACCTGAGGCTTCTATTTTCTTTAAATCCAACCGTAATTTTATTTCTGAATACTCTATGGCTATACTTCTACAGAGCTTCCAAACATTAGCCACAATGAAAAGGTATTTGGAGAAGAAGGTCTGGCCAGTTTTCAACTCTGCTAGCCATCCCAACGTAGGCCTGTGTGGGTGAGTAATAGCTCCTGATACAGTTTCTTCCCAGATTCACATGTTGAAGACCTTCACTATAACTGAAAGATAAATTAAGGACAGATGGAGTCACAAGGGTGGATACATAATCTAATAATTCTGGTGTCCTAATCAGCAGAGACAAGGCTTCAGGAGAAAAACCAGACAGGGAGAAGAAAGGTGGATATCTATAAGGGGAGAAGACAGGTATTAAGAGTTAACAATAAGAATAAACAATAAGAATAAACTCTCTCAAATTGAGAGTAGGGTTTCAGCCTTTACAACAAAACAGAATAATTTGATTAGTCAAAAGATGATGTACTATCAATGTATTGGATGAAGAACCTAGGAGATCGCAGCATTCTCTATGACTTGCTTGTGTAACATTCCTTCTTACAAGGTATGAATCAGGATTGTCCTGGAAAGAATAGAGTCTTATGAAAAACTAGCAGATAAAGGTTGATGTAAATGTTTCCTTAAGGCCTGGTCAAAGTAAACCAGGCAGTGGAGGGTTTGAGATTCTACACTCTGCCCTGGAAAAGAAATAGTTTAGATTTTATGGTCTGCCTAACTAAGGGAGTTATAAGAAACTAATTGTGGATGAAAATCAGTGTGCGTGGTAGATACTCGTTTGAGATTTGAACTTTGCCATTGCTCAGAATTTCTGTTTTTATGAGACCAAGATCCGTAACAGAAGAGAATCCTCTGTCCACTTTTGGGAGCTTCCCAATCTTCATCTAAGAAGTCTTCAATTGAAAGCATATTTTATTTGTAAATATTTCTAACTTTTCATTTCCATAAAACTGTCAAATGTTCAAACCTACAAGCTTCACACTGCACAGATCAAGCTATAAAGTTCATTTTCAGGGATGCACACTTTTTATTAAGAAGGACAAGATGGCTATGCAAACAAAGTGCTGTAGTCAATAAGGAAGATGAAGGCCTGGACAGTGATCTCCTGCACAGTCATCTTCTGATGAAAGTGTGGAACACATTGCACTCACTTCATTAATATCACTTACTGTGCCACTGTGTTAAATCTTATTAACTGAAATGGTTTCTGCTGTCACTGTTTCCAGAACACTTATAATTCAGCCCTTTCAGGAGTGTGTATATATATATGATATTTACAGAAAAATGCAAAATAAAGGAGAATACATATTTCTAAGAGAAACAGAATTGAATTAAGACATTATTTTAATTTATCAAATAATATCAAAGTGTAAGAGTCAGGAAGACAAAATTAGGAATAATTAAAATGAGTAATTCAAATCTTGAGGAATAATTCACTAAGGGAAAGGATTTATATTTTTAAAGATGAAATATAATTTCACCATACATTGTTTGAATTTTCTAATTTATAGTTGTTGTTTGTGTTTGATGAATTGGGATAATAGGCTGGACATGGTGGTACATGCTTTTAATCCTGGCACTCTAGAGGCAGAAGCAATTAGATATCTGTGAACTTGGGGCCAACCTCGTCAACACTGAGTTCCAGGAAAACTGAGGCCACAGGGAGACATTTTTCTCAAAACAAAATAAAAAACAAAAACAAAATATCAAGGTGTGGTGGCGCACACCTTTGATCCCAGCACTTAAGAGACAGAGATAGGCAGAACCCTGAGAGATCAAGTCAGCCTGGTCTACTCAGTGAATTCCAGGCTAACTGTGGCTACAGGGAGACACAATCTCAAAATACCTAAGCAAATAAATAAATAATTAAGAAATAAGAAATATATAAATAAAAATATAGAAGTGAGATAATATTTCCCAATTCAGTAACAATAGCAAGAATCATCAGGAGGTTTATCTAAATTATGGGTATGTGCATTTTCCTCTGTCACTGCAAGAAATGAAAGATGATTCAAAGAGAAGACAGAAAGACAAATAAAATTGATCAAAAGCAGGAAACATGCCAGGAATGGGGAGGACTTATCTCCATTAACCAGATAAGAATGGAGATTAATATGTAACTAGCCAAATATTTCAAAGTAAAATGATTAAGACATAGTTTTTTAAAAGATAAATTAAAATAGAACCTACTTCAGAGATAAAAAAATTTCTGACACCAACCAATTATGTAATGATAATGAAATGTAATGAAATAAATGTTTAACTCAGACAGGCACCTGCTAATTAGGAAATGATGAATACGGAGATGGAGGAGGACTGGACTGAAATCAGAAGAGGGCCTGGAAGCTACAAGCAGTGTGGGAAGGAGCTGAATATCTGCATCATACATGCAACAGAAATTCAGTAAGCCTGCCTCAAACTGGCCATGGACGTACCCGAGGACAGTTAAAATGAAGAAGGTAATGCTCATCAAATAAGATGTGGTTATAGCTCCTTACTATTATATATTTTGAAACTTCTGAAACTCCATATGGTAGATGTAATTATTTCTAAGACCTATCTGGGAAACAAAAATAGTAATTATTGTCTATGTCGATCAGCTGCTAATGGTTTGAGACCTTGATGCTTCTTATCGCATTATTGGAACTTGATGTCCAGGACAGAAGTTGTTATAGTGCTTAAGTACTGTTCTTTGTTCTACATACTTTACATAAATTCTGTGGTTTCACAAGTTACTCTGTTGAAAATATTTCAGACAAGTCCTAAGCAGGTCAATCAAAAAGAACTGGAATATGACAAAAATACAATTAAATTGAGAGAGAAAGAGAGAGAGAAACATATATCCTGTCCTCAACTCTTAGACAAGAATCTATGAAGCCAATAGCTATTGATCAATATCATGCAATTGTTCATCTTTTGTTAAAAATAAGTGAATGTGCTACTATTATGGGATACCCACAGCATGTTTGGAGGGGCATCTGAAGCCTCAAAATGGGCTTGTTTTCAACAATGAGTATCAGAACTGTGACTCACAGGACTCCACCTACAAAGGAGGCCGCATTTGGGAGACTTGAATGACACTTGGGAAAGGCTTGCTCCAGTGTGGAATCAAATGTGGAGTAGGGGATTTCAACAAAAATGCAAGGAGTTTTTGCTTTGTCGCAATTATTGGGGGTTGCGCAGCAGTCTCCAGATTTCAAATTAAACAAATACTTTCAGCATGCTCACTGTAGCAGCAAATTACACAGTGTATTATAAATTATCGTTAAAAAGACAGTTTTCTTTAAAAGTGTGATACAAGGCCAGGAGGCAATTAGCCTCCCACTGTTCCTCCTTTGTCAATAAAACCCTATTCACCAAAATAGGTACATGTCAGTGCCATCTAAAGTCGTAGCCACCTGCTATTCACTGATTTCACGTTTTCTTATCTGTTGGACTTCTAGTGTTTTAAACTGATCCTTGTGCCATCTTTATGTAACTATACCAACTGTCTATAATCTCTCTCAGGTTGTATTTTATAGAAGTAAGGTTGTCCTTTGCTCGCTCTAGCAATTTTGTGAGATTGAGTTACAGTCTCAGAAATGCCAGAATGATTTAAGGTTAGAAACTGAAGCCTTAAATCTAAATAATATCTAAACCAATTAGACATCTGTAGAGGAATTCTGATGAGAAGATCTGGGTTTCATTCATGGCATATAGTGTTTCCAAATCCCATGTAATGAATTTCTTCAGATAAACTATTGAATAGTAAAATGAATTCATTTTGATCAAATATGGATTGTCTATGATCACAGGGAAAATCAATCAGCTTTAAAAATGTATATTGTACTCAAAGTCATATACTTTCATTAATATTTTTAGTTATGAGGAGCAAAAAGGAAATGGTACAGGTTGTTATTTTAATCCAGAATTAAAATCTGACAGTAAGAGAGTGAGCCTGCTTGCACCTGGGCCCTAGCCAATGATGAACTTAAAACTGCTTTTCAGCAAGGGATAAATAACTAGAGATTAGATTCCAGAAGAGAAATTCCCTAAAAGCAGCAGCTCTCAGTTAAAAACAGATTAAACTGGCAAACAAATAAAAAGACAGGATGCTGAACTGTTGAGGAATGGGACATTGACTGGGGAAGTTAAACCACACAATGCTGAGAGAATCTCCTTTCAACTTGTCAGTCTCCTAGCTTTTCCCAAAACTTACATGAAACACTTCATTGTGAGGACTGTTTGCCCTTGGTTTACCTCTCTAACCTCTGGAGTATAGTAAAAAGTGGGAAGGGAACAAAGTAGTGGTAACCTGAACATTCAAGGATGGGAACCAGACTCTCAGGCATAGCATAATCATGATGTCTCCAGACAAAAGAAAATTCTACCACTAGGACAGTTACAGTTACACAGGTTTTCATTCGAGATAGAAGCAGAGTCCTGGAGATGTGTGAATATACCCAGTAGATCAATTTATGTGGGAGGTGATGGAACAAGGGGTCTGTCACAGTATCCCTGAAATTATGAGTGAATCTCCCCATACCAAGCCAGGAGAGAGGCTGTTACACTCAGAACCAAAAAATAGGTTAAAAATTCCAATGTTTATCCATATTTTCTACTGATATCATACAGTTTGGAGTGCAGCTTTTGATTCAGACTTTAAAATCAATCATCAACCTGGAGACATGACAAACACAGAACAGTGACTCTCTCTTAAGACAATTTAACTGACTAGTCAGCTACCTTAGTCTGGAGACTGCACCTCAGCAAAACTGACTCACCTGAAATCATGTTAAGGAGACAGGAAGGATAATGATCTCCTTGATCTGATTACATTCTTATATGCTGCATCCAGGAGCCCTTCCCTCCCTGAGGGCAATGCTTATAGATTCTCCCTGCTAAGCCAACCTGTTTTTTTTTTTTTTTTGAGTTCTTACTCAAATTCTTAACCTTTTCTCTCTCCCTTTTCTATCTGCCTTTGGCTACTGGTCAAAGCTGCAGTGTTTGCAGCTCAAGCCGAAGGATTCCCTCACTCTTTTTCTGAAGGATCATCCCTCCCCAAGCAACTGTTTGCTGATGTTTATTCTTCCACACCTTCCTCCTTCTGGCTTTACAGCCTGTCTGCTCTGTATTTTTCTATCAAACTCCAATAAAATGGCCCTCAGGGAAAAGGTAACAACTCTTTGATGCAACAATGATGCATCTTAAGAGACCTAAGTGTGAGGTGGGTAAGCAACCCCATCTCTAAGCTGTGGGACTACTGGTAACTGATAGCTGCTGGTTGATCATTTGGGAACCACAAATTATACTCAGTAGGTCTCAAGAAATTTAGTAGAGGCACGAAGTGGGGAGAAAGCCGGAAGGTAAGAGGAGACAAGAGGAGGTTTGGGAGGAGACACGAATGTGGTCAAGGTGCATTGTATAAAATTTCCCCAAAAATAAATTAAAATATTAGCTCTCAACGCATGTAGTTAAGAACATTGGTATCTAAAATATATATGCATTTAATACATGAATATATAATATATATTATAGCTACCATGTGACCCAGTTATATCACTTCTTGTGTTTAACCCAAAGACTGCAAATCAAAATATCAAAGACATCTCTGCACATCAATATCTACTACAGCCACAATAGTAGGAACCTACTAAAGTGCCCAACAGTAGAGGAATGAACTAGGAAAATATGGTTTCTCAGCAGCCATTAGGAAGACAACCTGATGTGATCTGCAGGCAACATGGATGCCAATGGATGGAGATAACCGTACAAGTGAATTAAGCCAGTCTCAAGAAGACAAATATTCCACATTTTCTCTCACTATAGGCCCAAAGAATTACTGATAAATAAAATCGCATATGTACTGATGGCCTAAATGTCAAGGTAAAGAGCCTGGGAAATAAGGATTATAATGCGAGGGGGATAAAGAGGGAGGCAATGGACAGGAATGCCCTCAAATGCCTGTGAAGATGGTCTTATGCAACAATGTCTAATAGAAAAGAAATACTCATATTTTCCCTGTGTAGCTGTGGAGCCTACCTGTAGAGACAGCAGTAAATCAGATACTGAATCCCTGCTCTACAGAAACTGTGTGGGAAGGTTTCAGATTTAATCACTGCTGTCATGTGTTCATTCTACTGCTCAGTCCATCTTGGTTGTGTCCCCCTTGTCCTTGGGAGCCTTCAAGCTTTCTTTATCACATGATATATTTTGATAGAGCAATTTAGAGTTCTTACTCCAAATGTGTAACTGAACTAATATTTCATGGACATTATGAATCAAACAAGAAATAAAACTTAACATTTGAGGTAAAATGACTCAAAATGCATGATTAGCTAAAGAATAACAAGCAACAAAAGACATAAAACTTCAAAGCAGAATATAGAACTATTGGAGACAAACTAATGTCATTAAGATAAAACACATTTCAGATGGTCTGGTTTTAGGATTTTTATTTCCAGTTAAGGTACATGTTTGGTGTCATTGGTCGAAAATAATTACATTCAAATATGCATGACTTACTTGTACATTTCTTTTGTACAACTGCAGAATCAGTTGCTAGGGGCCAGTTAGGGCAGTACCATCCCTTGGTTTAATGTTGACAAAACAGTACATATGTAATTTAGAGATTTAGAAGAAAATCTTTAAAAAAAACTCAAATTACTTTTCTGGCCTAATGTCCACTCACATGCATGTGTCATACACTCGCACAGACACATAAATAAAACTAAATTAGAATAAAATACGCCTTAAAAAACTATATCTCATTTTGTTTATTGGACTCTGGTACAATTCTTTCAAATATATATATATATATATATTTATATATAAAATCATTCAGTATCTCTGAGCTTCAGCCCCATCTCTAAATGGAAATGACCCACATGAACTTCACTCTAGGATTTTCTTATACCTAAGTGCACTAATTCCTCCAAGCATTTGTCTCATCAGGACATACTTTATTCTACACTGCATTTTTGGAATATACTTGCAATTATCTTTAAAGCGAGAGAAGAGAAATTTCATTTTCAGCCTTCCTATAAAAATATAATTTGACTTACTTAAAGTTAGCTGCTCATAAATAATGCCCTTACACTAAAATTATTCTTTCTTTCTAACCCTGAATTGTGTATCTAACGATTATGCTATCTGCATGTAAATACAATACTTTGAAATACTTCATATATATATATATATGTATATATATACGTATACATATACATGTATATATATATACATATATACATACACACACATAATTTCTGGCCTTCTTTTAAAATAGAGGCTATGATTTGAGGTCTTTAAAGGATACATTTAAAACTGAATGAGGAAGTTTTTACACAATGCTGAAATATTGTTTGAGAGTTTTTTTGTTTCTTTTATTGTGTTGTCTTTGACAGAGTCTCATTGTAGCCCTGCCTGACCTAGAAGTCTCTATGTAAACCATGCTAGCCTTGATCTCACAGAGATCTTCCTGGCTCTGCTTCCTGAGAGCTGAGATTAAAGATGCCTGCATACACGCAATACTTCTGGAAGAAAACAACAACATCAACAAAAACCCATAAAAAAGCTTAAGAATGAAAGTGAAAACATGATATTTGATGACAGGTTTTACATTATGATCTAGGAGCTGATCACTTGCACGTGCACTATTTTTTAATCTATTTCTCCCTTTTATTTGTCTTTTAAAATATATTTTATTGAATTTTTGTGCATATCAATGAATAGATCTTAATCAAATCCATTCCCCATCTGTGCCACATAGAGCACCCACCTCACAGGATTTCATACATTCTGTCATACATGTTAAGTCCTGTCTGCTCAAGCATTTGTGTCCAGATGTCCTTTGATGCAATTCAGAATTCCTGTAAAAAACATTCAACTATTTTTAAGGAACCACTGGAATTTTCTTTCTGACATCCTTTGTTATGTAAAACTGAGGTTGAGGAAACTATGCAAAGAAATTCAGAAATCTTTAGGAAGTTCCAGTGTGGAGTGGTCATATATTTCAATTGTGCTATGTTTGTTTAGCATGTACAAGTCTCTGGTTCAGTTATCAGTACTGGAGAGAGAGAGAGAGACAGAGACAGAGAGAGAGAGAGAGAGAGAGAGAGAGAGAGAGAGAGATAAAGTGAGAGATAGGGACAGACAGAGACACAGAGAGACAGACATTATGGCTTAGAACTTGAGTGTGGCACAAAGCTCCCAATGCTAAAGGCTCTCTCACCCGTCCCTAGTGCTAGGGAGCTTCCAGTCCATGGCACTAGAACCACTAAGATTCGAGGTCTAGAGAGAGACAGGTGAGTCACTGGGAATGTGCCCTCAAATAAGAGACCCCCCCCCACCATTTCTTCTCCTTTCTTTTGGATTACCGGCCTCTATGAGGTAAATGAGTTTTGTCTATCACATACTTCCATCACGAAGCCTGTGTGGCTACAGACCCCACCTAATAAGGCCAAACAGTCAAGAAATGAAATCTGAATTACAGTATGCCAAATTAAACATTCCTTTCTTAAGTTGGTTATCTCATGGATGAATACTTTGTCACAGTTACAAGAAGTGAACGGCACAACAGCTGTACCAAAAGGATGCTCAACAATCCTATTCATGAACACAAATTAAAATCACAATGAAATGCCTCCACACACCTGTTAGCCTGTCTGGTAGCAAAGAGGCATGAAATAAATGTCAGCAAGTGTGGAAAACCAGAACCCTCACACTCTGGCAAAGAACGGAAGTGGAGCCATTACAGAACACAAGACGGAAGATGTTTAAACAGTCAAAAACAGCACTGCCATCCGAAGCAGAAATCCTGGTTCTGCTTGTACATAAAAGAAAACGAAATTCCTAACCCACAGAGAAATCTGCACTTTGATGTTCATTGCAGAATTATTCATAATGGCTAAGAGGTGAAAACAGTCTAAATTTCCTTCCATGATGGCTGGATAAAGAAAGATTATTAATACTACTCAGCCTTAAACATACGTCCACTCAAAGATTGCTCCTGGGAGGGGCAGAGACAGTCTCTTTCATGCATGGGACTCTTGGTAGGTTAACCAGACTTCAATGGATAGACCCACACTGAAGGATATGTGGGGAGGCTCTTTATATAAAATACTGTACATTAAATTAGTCAAGGGGCAATGAGGACGGTTCTAGGTAGGGGAGGAGACCCAAATACCATCACATTACACTGCATGAAAATGGCAAAAAGCTACTTTAAAAATATATAAATAAATAAAAATATAGCCCCTAAAAACAGTCTTATGATCCTGGAGTACATTAAATTAAATGAAATTTGTAAAGAAAATACTGTATAATCTCATCTACATGTAGAATTGTAAAATGAAGTCAAACACCTAAGAAGGGTATAGACCAGTGATTACCAGGTTGGAATGGGAAGATGTAATTCACGGTTACAAAACTGAAATTTCATAGAATGTGGTTTATAGAAACCAAGTCTGGCATGAGTAATATAGTTATATGATATTTTACTATACCAATGTAAATACAATAAAATATACTTTAGGTACCTGAAATACACAGTAAACATGGAAGATGTTGGATATGTTAATTTTCCTGAATATAATAGCTATTCTGTTCTAGTTATGTTCAAGAAAAAAGCATATTGTACACAATAAACATAAACAATGAAAATACATTTCAGTGGATATTTTTCTTCTTCTGAGGTGGTACTTTAACTTTATAAACATAAGCGTGCATACACATACACACACACACACACACACACACACACATACACACATACACATCTCTAAGCCTTCTAAAGATAAATTGTTTATTTTCATTTTATGAGTGTTTTGCGTGCATCCAATGCCTGTAGAATCCAGAAATGAATGACCTGGAACTAGAGTTACAGACAGTTGTGAGCTGCTGGGAACGAAACCCAGGTCCTCTTCAAGAGTTGCTGGTACTCTTAACGACTGAGTCATCTCTTCAGCCCCTTTCTAAGCCTTTTGACTGAAGCAATTATAAACGAGAAGTACTTAGAAACCCCATCAAGATTTTAAACATGATATTAAGTTGAATTCACATCGATGATTAATGAAGGTGGAGGTAAAGACTTTCTACTGTTGTCTCTTTAGCAAATCTTAGCAAGGTTCTCATAGTTGTAAATGGTATAAAGAGACAATTCAGTGCTTCAGAAGGAGAGAGTAGGAATCAAATGACTGGAAACACTCTAAGTAGCTTCATCCTTAAAACTGTCCACATGGTGTGGGGTGATGGGAGATGGCCAGGTGATTACGAGCACTGATTGCTCTTTTAGAGGACTTTGTTTAGAGTCTCAGCATCCATGTGGCAGCTAACAACCATCCATAACTTCAGCTCCTGGGATTCTAACACCCTCTTCAGAACTCTGTGATTATTACATACGTATGGTACACTTACATACATGCAGGTAATAAACTCTTGCACATAAAAATAGAATATTTTACACTGTTAATATGTCAATTGTTATTTTAATTATAATTCCAGTATTTCAAATACTATGCGACAGAGACAAAACTTCAAAGTGCTATAAAACAGTACCTATAGACTATCAAATAATCTAGACATGAGGGGATTTTAGACATATTTGAATATATAGTTTATTCATTTATTTGCTTATTTATTTATTATTTATAGACAGGGTCCTCCTCAAGCCCCACCACTTTACCCTCAGTCTCGCGGAGATCTGCCTTCCTCTGCCTTCTGTGCTCGGGGTTAAAGCTGTGCAACACAGTGCCACCCAAATTTTTAATATTTTATTCTTTGAAGGTTCCAGACAGTTATACAATTTAGACCGATTGCATTCATCCACCACCTCCTCCCTCCGCCTCCTCTCGTCCTCTCCAGCGTGTCTCCTTCTAACTTTGCATTCTCTTTTTATTTTTTAACAGGGTTTGGATTTTTTTTTAAGTCTCATAAATTTTATTAAGATTTATTTGTTATTGAAAATTTATGATTTCTACACAATATAATCTACTGGTACTTAGATCCCCTCCCTTATGCCCAACTCACACTACCATCCCCTGCCCAATTTAATGTACTGTCATATATATATGTATATATATTTATATATAATATACTGTCAAATATGCATATACTTGGCATTTCAGGGCCAGAAAGCCAGCACACATAATGAACATGTTATCCTTGGTGTCAATCAACTTGGGAAAAAAATAAGGGAAAAAATAAGAACTCTTGAAAGCAGGTTTATAAGTGTTCTTAAAATAAAAATCTTTCTTCTATCTGAGGGAATTTATTTAATGTTCTAACCCTGTAATTTTGTTCTTGGTTGAGATGAAAGGAGATGGACAGAATAAGATTTCCCCTTTACAGTGTTGTGGGAGCATCTGTGGCCATCAGCTCTCCTTATCTGCCTGTCTGTCCTTTACCCTAAGGCCCCTGTAAACCTGCTAAGTGTGCATTCTGTTGCAAGTTTTTCTACTAGGTGGTAGGTCAACACTAATTGTTTAGGTGTTTGGGATTCCAGGGCACCTCCCATCACAAATAACTTTGTTCTCTTCAAGCTATCTTGGACTGTGTGAGGAATTCTATCCACCATTAATGAAGGGCTCTTCTGACTAGTAAGGTGCCAATGTCACAAGGATATTGTGTGACAGGGCAAAAATGCTGAAGAAGGAAGCAATCAGAAGCCTTCCTCTAGAAGGATGATTCCAGAATGGAGTCAAATCATAGAAATTCTGTTTTAGATTTTGATGCAATGGTTCATAGTTCAGAAAATGAAAGACATTTTCCTATAAACGTCAAGGCATGCATAAAGGTGGAATGCACTGGAAAGGTTCAAAGTGGGTTAGGAGATGTGAATTGATCTGTGTTTTGAAAATTAGAATGCTGCTAAGTCCATTCTTTGTTCCCAGATTCAAGGAACAACTTAGACTTCACAGCACACAAATTAAATTCCCTTAGCACACCGTAAACACCCCCACAAACTTGAAAGTGCTATTGAAACTTTAAGATGGGACCCCAATCCGTGCTAAGGAGGTCATGGATTTCATAAACAATGAAGGGAAATAAAGATTTTTGAGATATCCAATCTTTAGTATATTACAAAGTATTTTTGCTCCCATTTAATGAACCATTTCACGGCTCAAAGGCTTTACTATTGAAGCTATTTTTATATATTAAATCTCCTTAAAAGAAGGAAGCAGCTTAGTTAGGACTAAACATGGCATGTATTTTAAATGTCTGGTTCTTTATTAACTTGTCTCATCATTTTCTCTAGTCTATGCATTTAATTACTTATTTTTTTCAGTTAGAAAAAAAATTAAGAGTGAAAGGGGAAGTTAAACCAATTGAAAACGCTATAAAAAGTTAGAATGGACTTCTTTGTTTTTAATCTTATTTTAATTTTATGAGTCTGAATGCTTTGCCTGTGCTATGTATTTGCAATACCTGCAGAGCCTAGAGGAGGTTGTCAGATTCCCTTGGAACTGGAGTTACAAATACTTGTTAGACACTGTATGGGTTCTGGGAGCCAAACCCAGGTTCTCTGCTAGTGCTCTTCACCACTGAACCATCTCTCCAGCCCATTCTTAAAATAACAGAACTCTCATAATATAATTAGGAAACAAGCAATTTTAAAAACTAGAAGTAAACTCATGGCTTACAGAGGAAGAAAGCATTCATTTGAAAAGAGAGAACAGGTGTTGGAGGAATGGGGTGAAGGGCTCCTCCTCGGTTTTTGAAACATCTGGAATCTACTTAAAGCTAATTCCCTCCTGATTACATTCTAGTTTTCAGCTTTAAACCCTTTGTCACAGCAGTAAAATCCATGTTCATCATACATGTGAAAGCGAAAGATGAAGGGAAAGAGGTAAGTTCTTGTCCCAATGTCACAGAGGGAAGTAGGGCCCGGCTGCTGGACATCCAATATTGTCTGAAGCCTTTGAATTCCTGGTGTTCCCATTTGGTGGATTGTAAGTATCACAGCATAGTGAAATAACATTCTTTCTATCCTGCCTCAATTATACTTTTAGCTAATATATCAAGTCAGTGTGCAATAAAGATAATTTCTGACTGAATGACACAATGCAAAGAAAGGATTTGATTTTTAAAGTTGTTTTCCTCTATGGCCCATCAATAAACAGACATAGCATTATATATATATATGTGACTTTCTAGGGTTGTAGAACGAAATTTTTGGCACTGAATATTATCTGGGCAGGATAAAGAAAAGCATTTTTCCACAGTTGATGAGACTAGGCATTTTCTCATAATATCTGGTAGAGTTTATTAACATTAACAGTGCAAGAGGTTGCTAAGGTAAAAACAAAATAGATCATGTGGATTATGTCCCAATAAATTATTTACACAGAGGTTTCTGGGTAATTTCATCATCTAATGTAAATAAACCAACAAAGACCAAGAACCAAGATGCTTGAATTCCTCTAGCTGATAACTCAAGTACTATTTATCCTTCAGACCTTTTTAGTATTACCACAAATATGTGAATAAATAATACTGACTCTAGTACTGATGCAAATGTCATGAAATTGTCATCTATGTAACCTTTTAGCGATTGTGTAACTGAACTGGTTTTCAGTCACTGTCCATTATTTCAAGCTCCCCTCTGTGCCACCTGGTCTACTATAATAAAATACCCACAACTGGATAGAATACAACGACATGGACACATACTGCTCATGATGGTGGGAGGTGAGTAGTTCTAAATCGAGGTGCTGGTGATTTGGTGTCTGGAGAACTCCCTTTTTGATGATACCTCATGAATGTGCCCATACACAGAGGAATGGATTAGATAATTGTCTTTACAAGGAAGAAGGTCCAATCATACCTCTGTTCTATGATATAATCCCCTCCAAATGTCTCCCACCACACACCATGATCTTAGGTTGAGAATTTTACCCCATTAGCTGGTGGGAGGCATGTTGAGACTCTGTGCTTGCTCAGAAATTCTTCTTGGACAAACTGAAAGTTAGGTGATGTGATGGTCATGGGCAGCTACACACACAAACACATGCTCCCTACATACTCATACATACATCTATGTGATTGGCTAAAACTCATTTGTTACCTGATTTTGAATGACTGTATTTAGATAAAGATTTAAACCACATTAAAAGTCAGGTGGGGGTGTGCATGCCTATGACCCCAGTACTCAGGAGGCAGAGGCAAAATGATTACCAGGGTTTGAAGCCAGCTTGTACTACAAGGTCAGTTCCAGACTAGCCAGGACAAAACAGAAAAACTGTGTCTAAAACAAAACAAGAAACAAACCAACAATTCAACAACAACAAGAAAAAGAAACAGAACAAAACTTACAGACCTGGGAGATGGCCATGTAGTTAGGGGCACTTACCACCAAGTCTGATGGCCTGAGTTTGATCCTTGGAACCTACATAGTGGAAGGAGAGCTGTACCTCACAATGGTCCTCTGACATCCAGGGGTATACCATGACACACCTGCTACCCCCCACATACAAAAGAAATGAAGGGAGAATAAAAACTGAAGTATTTCATATAGATACACAGAAGTCACCAAGTATTAGCTACAATGTGATTAAACTGTCTAATCAAGGAATGACATTTTCTATTCATATTATTTTACTAGCTTAGAAAGGCAAATAAATGGAGTTTCTAAAGGGGAGAAGGTCTTTCCTCTGGTTCTTCTAGGGATAAACACTAACACACCTTCTTTATAACTGGTCATGCTAAAGATTCCACAGCAACAAACAGCTCTCAAACCTCAGAGGGTGAATACAGTAGTTTACTTTTTGCTCATGTGTAAGTCAAGACAACACTGCTTCCTTCCCGCTGCAACCTGGAATCGTGCAGGATCCTCTGTCTACAACATGCTCTTCTCAGGAGTTTTGCAGTTGGGGAGAAACCATGGAACACGGAGTGTTATGTGTTGGTATTTATTTCATTATGCCAACTTTAATATTACAAACAAATGTATGATTGCTTAAATATACGAAGATTATATTTTTGCATGGACCATATTATTATTCATATTTAACAAAATAAGCAAGAAATGGCTGAACAAGGACAGCTCTATTATTTTTAAAGGCATAAAACTATAGTCTGCTTAATATAAACTTAAGGATTAATCATAAAATGTTGGTTTGAAAATACCTCACGAAATAAATGTCTATAGAAATAAATGGTGTATGGAAAATTATGACCTTCTTGTAATTGGAGTTTTCCTTAAATATACAGGCAATATTTGGGTGCATGTTAGCAAAACAAATGACATTGAAAATTTCTATATATTATTAATCTATTTTACTCTTGTTTTATTACTATTAGAAAGAAGTAAATAGCAAGATAAAATTTATGAGAAAGTATCATTCAATTCAGTTCCATTCAGTATCTGTCGAACTCTTGTTTTAACATTCATATATTTAGTTATGTATTCATCTTCCATGCTTTAACTTGTAACCACTATAGACATGCACAGATTCACTGCAGTGTACTAGGGCTTCTGTAATATGGTAATAGTTCCTGCTGTAGTGGGGTTTTCATTCTGCTTGGTAGAAAAGCAACAAAGTAATTTCAGTGAGAAGACAGAAACTGAATGAACAAAGATATCCTTGAAATTCTGCCTCAGTGCAATTACTAACAAGGTTTAGAATAGATCAGAACCAGCTGAGGTCCTGTCAGACAATAAGTAAGTAAAGGCAAAATATAGAATTATGTATTATGATGATAAAATATCTACCTAATAAAACCTTGTTTGTAAAATGTATTTATTTTTATTTAATGTGTATGAGTGGTTTACCTGCATGTATTTAAGTGTCTATGTGCATGCAGTGCTCACAGAGGCTAGAAGAGGGCTTAATATCCCCTGAAACTGGGGTTATAGTTAGCTGTTAGACAACATGTGGGTGCTGGGACTCAAACTTGGGCCCTCTGCCAGAGCAGTTACGGCTCATAATGATATGCTATCTCTCCAGTCCCTTGCCTAAAAGAAGCATTCTTAATACCTGAAACAAAGTTGTCAGAGAATGCAGTGAAAGCAGAAATCCAACACACAAGATCAACTGTAGTTGGAATAAATGAACATGTAAATAAATATGTTTGCTTAAAAGAAACTAAACCCTCAGCTAACCTGTTCAGTTAGGAAAACTAGACATTCAAGCAGTAACTAGAATTAAAACATTTAATTTCATAAGGGCACACATACCTGACCACGCAGATATTTTGTAAAACATATAGATGTCATTTAATTAGTACCATAGAACCAGATCAAAGACCAGACCATAATAATAAAATGTTTGATGTTTTATGAGAGATAAATTTGAAAGGGGTCAATCTCTTTACTGGGTTACTGCAAACTCTGTAATAATGATAAGAATAATCTATGACTACTGCTGTTATTGCTATTATTGTTTGTGAGAAAGTTTTCATGAGTAGCCCAGGCTGCTCTCTAATTCTCCATCACCTGTTTCTCTTACTGCCTGCTAGATACAGGGGCTATAGACATGTGTCCCACACTGGGCTAACATGGCTCAGAACTCTTAATTGAATGATTCTGTGTCTTTTTATCTATCATTGAATCAGGCAAAATCATCAGAGACCTGTCTATTTTAACTAACTCATTATTCTCCTGCCCTAAATGACAGCAACGAACCTGCCCTGCAGGATGACCATGTTGGTCAGCGCTGAAGGGGTGTAAAATGAATCATAACAAGCAAATAGCTTTATTCCATTTCTTCAGTGGATATCAGCAACACTTTTATACACCCTCAATTTGTCCCCTACGATGAGACTCTTCTGAAAGTTCTTACTTTAAAAAGGCCTAAGAATTTATATATTTTTCCTTTGAGAATTCCAGACGTGCTAACTTAAATGGCAAAGTGAGTCACATAATTTAGTGTGCCAGTTATATCCAAACTTTGGTTCCCTCAGATTTTGACAGAGAGGTTTATATTTTATATGATATGTTACTTTGGGTTCTTTCTTTCTTTACAATTTGCCACAGACTTGGTTTCTCATGAGTTTTTTTTTTTTTCCTCCTAAATTAATTTCATTCAGGAGTCCTTCTTTGTAAAATCTGTTCATGGTAGTTAAGTTACTGAAAATGAAAACTATTGTCAATATCTCTGTTTTATTTATTTATTTATTTTCGAAATATGGGAGAATTTGTTAATAAAAACCTCTCCTGGGAAAATAAATATGAAATAATAGTTGAAGGAACCAGGCTAGGAGCATTAGCAAATATAACTTTATAGAGTTGTACATTGAAATAAAATTTGATCAGGAGAGTCACTTGCTACCTCACTCAGGCATTCTTATCTGAACAGTGTTTGTGCAGGTAGAAAGGGAGAAGGAACGTTTCTTGGCCTATGCAAATTTCAGTCCAGTCTTCTGTGATGGTCATAATATGGGGAACACATGACAGTCTTGTGACTGGAAGACCGTGGACTCTAAACCTTCCAAGCTACTTCCTGCTTGTTATCTGGCGACACCCACAGTGTGGATTGATATTCAGTATTACTTCTTGGTGCACAGTGTTCCCCATGATCCTCATCAGCTAATGTGATGACTACTGAAATTATAATTACCGCACTTCAACGTTTAATCAACAAACCATGCTTGAGGAAATGCGGAAGCAGTTATATTGATAAATAATGGAGAACAATGACTAATAAAACTTTGTGTTTATTAATTTCAGTTTTGGGCGGTTTTATACAGTATCTGCTGAACTTCTACCATTTTCATCACCCACCCTTCCTGTCATCCTGCGCTCTCTGCCACTAAAAATTCTTCTATACAAAACTTCTCCTACTTTGATGTCATTTTTAAATTTTTTTCTTTGTTTGTGAGAATTTCATACATGTAGACAGAAGAAATATTATCTTATTTACTCCTGATTTATACCCCCAAATTTCTCCACATATCCTCAAGGTGTCCTCCTCCCAAACTCATGCCTTTCAGATTTTATTTATCTTTTTTTTTAACCCAAGTCTGGTTATAGCCTTCTATAAGTGCATGGGTGTGAGTCCATATACTGGACCATGGGAAAATTACCAGTGAACACTTCTTCAGAAAAGAATGATTCTCCTTCCTCCAGCAACTACCCATAGCCATCAGCTCCTTAGTGAGGAGTGGGACCTAGAGATCCTCTATCCCATCCGTGCTGGAATTGTGTCTGACTTGATCTTGTATAGATCTTGTGCAGGTAACCACAGCTGCAGTGAAACCATACGCATGATGGTCTCATATGTCCGGAAGACAGTATTCAACAGCTCTCCTCCCCAGCCTTCTGCTCTGCATTCCTTCTGTCCCCACTTTCAACATGTCCCTTTAGATTTAGTGGTGGTTGGATTAATCTGTCATTGATTATTTTTTCAATCAAGTTTAATTGTAGTTTCTTGCATGAGCGTGAATGGGATTTGTTTACTGGAATATTTTCAGAGGCTCCCACCACTAAAGAAAAGGAATCTTTCTCCCACAGCACACACAAACTGCCTGCAGTCCATCAAAGAATGGTGGGGCTCTGTGATGGCCAAGCTTGGTTGTCAGTTTGACCAGATCGTTGCAGCTAAACCATAAGCCACTGGACGCTCCTGCGTGGCACTTTGTGATCAGATTCTTTGAAGCTGGTAGATCCACTCTGAAAGTAGGCAGCACCTTTGGGTGGGAGCCCAGATAGAAGGACATGGAAGGAGGAAACTTGCTTGGTGCCGCTTGTCTTCATTCTCATGGTGAGTTTACCTGCCTTGTTGCTGGGGCAGTCCTTCGCTGACAGGAGGACCAACTTCTCCCAGTTCCAGTAGCTTGAAGACCTGCGACTCTCCAGGAAAATTCTAAGCCTTCAGTTCCAGATTGGAATTGCCTCTCCAGTGTGGCTCAGTCATTGTTGGATTAAAACTCTATCCTATAAACCAATCTAATAAATCTAATATATGTATTTTTTTAGTATATTACATACATATTCATTTTATCATTTTTTTCCCCTTTGGAGAACACCAGTTATTACCGGGTCTCACCAGCCTATTCTGAATACATGATTCAGTGGTCCTGTGCCTATCTTATATAAGCTAGGTAAAGGTAACCACAGCTTCAGTGAGTTCGTGAGTACAATGTCCAGAAGAAACTGTTTCACAGCACTACTCCCCAGTCTCTAACCCTATATCCTTTCCACCTCTTCTTCTAAGATGTCCCCTGAGCCTTAGAGAAGGAGATATAGATGTGCAATTAGAGACAAGCATTTCCCGGTCATTTATCCTCCACAACCTGATTCGGTATCTCTGATAACCATTGTCCACTGCAAAAAGAGGCTTCTCTGTCTTGATTTGCGGTGAATTTGACAACCAGTCTCTGGTGTGTTAAATTATAGCTTTATATTAATTCCCTTAATTTGGAATGAAACAACTCATAGATCAGTTTTAGGACCTATTTATTAATGAATGTAATTCAGTTCTCCTAGGTGACCAAATATAATTATTTTGAAACTTCCACCAAATGATTCTGAAGCTTATCAGGAAAAATAAGCAGACCAGACTACAAAAGAAGTTTTAATTCAGAAGAGCAATGAGAGGACTGTAGCCATTACAGACCTAATTTAAATGGTGTGAAACTGATGTCAAATTAAAGGAAGAGAGTGATAAACCAAAACTGGCTGACAGGAAGTAGGACTTATTATATGTCAGTTTATTTATGATAAAAGAGAAAGCATATATCCAGAAGGGCAATTTTTATCTTATACAGTCCTCAGGCAATCTGTTAACTAGTCTTGGAGTTGATGCAATTAGAATCCTATTTAGCAAAAAATACTGGTGTCCCCGATGAATTAGATTATGTTATTTTGACTACTTTTTTTTTCTACAAATACTTAAAACGTGTACATGGAATTAAAATGTACAGATCAAAAAATGAAGAGATGTGGTGTTTTTACAGGAGGAATAAGGCATTAGTTGTTTTTCTGTTGCCATGATAAAACAGCATAACCAGGGTCACCTATAGAAAGAAGTTTATTTAGCTTGCAGTTCCAGAGGGTAAGTTCATCATGGCAGGAAGACATGAAAACAAATACAACTTGAGGAGAAACCTGAGCACTCACATCTTCAAGTCTCCAAGCACATGGAAAAAGCAGAGGTAGAGTAAGGAGGGAAGGAGAGAGGGATGGAGGGAGGAAAGGAGAGAGGGAGGGGGGAGAGAGAGAGCGAGAGAGAGCGCGCTCATTGATATGAACAATCAAAGATGAACCCCGGTGACATACACCCTCCAGTATGGTCACACCTCCCAAAGGTCCCATGACCTTCCCCAAACAGTGTCATCAACTGACCAAGTGCTCAAATTCTTGGAGGACATTTGTCATTCAAACCACAAGTGGTAATTTCAGTAAGTAAAGAGCTTCCTTACAAACATGAGGACCCAAAGTTGATCCTTGGGAACCCATGTCAGATTGAGCTGAATGTGGTAGCACATGTGTGTAGTCCCAGTGTTGTGGAGACCAATACAAGTGAATCTCTGGGGCTGGCCAATCAGCCTGGCCTACTCAGTAAGCTCCATATCAATGAAAGAACCTGTCTCAGAATGTAAGGTGGGAGGCTGAAGAGATGGCTCAATGATCAAGAGCACACATTGCTCCTGCAGAGGATCCAGGTTTGATTCCCAGCACTTACATGGTGGCTGACAACCATGTATGATTCGAGTTCCAGGGTAGTCCAGACCCTCTTCTGACCTCTACAGGCAATGCACAACACAGGGGCACTTACCTACATGCAGCAAATACACTCATATACATAAAATAAAAAGATAATAAATAAAATGTTTTTTTAATGCAAGGTGGACTGCACTTGAGGAAGGACAGTTGATTTGGTCGTCTTGAATATCCATACACATGTGCATTTATATATATATATATATACAAAAATACATATATGCACATAAAATAGTTATTATTCTTGTGATATATCTGTTTTGTATAAAGCGAAAACTATGACAACAGTCAGCTGAAGACCCTTTGATTTTAATTTTAGAAGGATCAATAGCAACAAACTATTAACTCCTTTACTCATATAACAAACATGGGAACATGGACCTCTACCCCTAGCCATTCATGAAATATTTAGTTAGAGGACACAGAAAAAAGAGATATGGTCTAGGCTAGAAGGCTTACATAAAGCCTGTTTTTGAGATTGATAAGTGGAGAATTTATTCATAACTGCAGTGTGCTAACATGTATGAATGTTTACTAATTTAGAAGTCTGTTATAGAAATATCACAACTGTTTATACTAAAAAGAAATATTAATTGATAAGATTAAAATGCATGGAAATATTAAAGCTTAGTTGGCTTTATAACAGAAACATTTGGAGTAGTATACATTTCTAAAATACAGGGAAGGCTAAGTACGTGGTGATGAATTCACTTAATAAAATTGCATGCAGCCATCAAAAATGTTTATTGCTACTAGGTAATGTTATTGGAGTACATTTGGAAAAACTCATTATTTGAAGATATTAAGAGGAAAAACTAAAATCATATTTAATATTACTTTAAAGGGAAAAACCCTTGCATACACTTCACACATCATCAGGAGCAGTTGTGGCTGGATAGTTTAGACAGAATAATTTTTTTTAATTTATGCTTTTCTTTTAATGAATAGAAGAAAAACTTTACAAGGAATACATTAAATGCAGTCAACAGATTTTTTATATTACATTTCTAAAGCTATAATATATTTTTCAAGATGTCACATCTCATTGCTACATGTCTGTTATGCCATCACAGATATCAGTAGGCTTATTTCATAGAAGACTAAATTTAATACTGTGACAGTTCCAAGATAGTCTGCACACAGTTATCATAAAAAAGATATCCCACCATAATCAGAAGCCCCAATTAGTGTCAATTATACACCATCTTAGCTGTCATCTAGCATCCTTAAGAAAGAAGCTGCAGAACATGGCTTCTTATTACACTCTGGCACTGAAGGATTTCATTATTATCTGAGTTTTAGCTAGTCATTACATGGGAACAGAAAGGTCAAATGAGGGCTATACAAATTAGGACTTAAAATAGATCATGATGTTTTCTGAAATTACTTTCACTGATAACTTTTCAATTTGTGGCATTGGAAAACATGTGAGAGTGCAGTTCCTTGCACCTTTAAAGGTTTAGAAATGAGCCAGATCTAATGGGAAGTGTAGTTTAATATTTTAGATCTGTATCTTTGAATAAAATTTATGTAAAAGGCATCTCAAATGTGTTTACTGTGTTTCCATAGCATATTCTCCATTAAAGTTCTGCTGCTTCTGAAATAAAAAGGAGTAAAATCACTTTTCAATGCAAAGATATTATCCTTAGCACGCAGTTCGTACAAATGAAAGCAATTGCAATGATTTATTTTGAATTATCATGGTGTTCTTTTTCTATTCTCTGTTTTATCTGCTCTTCTGAGATCGTTTTTCTTTTCACCTTTTCTTCCACTTCTTAAAGAAATGAAAGATAAATTAGTGAACCCCAGATCGATGTTCATTCATTGTTGAGAAGACTAAGCTCTTCAAATCTAAAAACGGCTTTTGAAATCAGGCATCTTTTCTTGCTCGAATTTAACACCAAAGAGAGCCCTGTCTCTTCTTCCTAGCTCCTTTCTTTTTCTCTGACATACCTCCCTCTCTCGCGCACGCTCTCTCTCTCTCTCAAATGTTTTTGTCAACATGCACATCAGTGGCCAAGCTTGCTGAACATCCTCTTGGTTTCCATGATGGTTGGGAATGCTTAGTCCTCCTCTTTTCTAAAATTTTCTCCTCACCCTTTTTTGGGATCCTACTGTGCTCTGAATGTTTCCTGGCTTGTCCCACATTCATCCAGTGAAACAGAGCCTTCAGCTTAACACAAGGAGTTAATTTCATGAGAACCATGTCTTTGAGAATTATGAGAGATAAGTTGATATAGAGTTAAGAGCAAAGAGAAGGCAGGTGTTAACAGGACCCAACCTCTAACTCCTCTCACAGAGGTGAGTAGAAAGGGTTTGGGGGTGAAGGTAAGAAACACTGTGAGGGTGCTGCCACATGAAGAGACCTACTGAATGAGTGGGTTTTTTTCATAAATTAGACAATATTTCTCTACGCCATTCCCTAACATCTCTGAGGGGTGCTCAAAGCAAATTAATGGGTTTGGATGCCTACATTGCCATTGATGCATTACTAAATAGGTGTTTAGTTATATTGTCTTTCCTCTTTTTGCTAAGGATGAGGAAGTGTCTCTTGCTTCCTATACCATTTTTAGCCATTGTCCTTTCTTAGTATTTTCCTTATAATACTATTATATCTGCTTCTCATTTATGATAAAAAATTTGCTCTGATTTAGTTATGTGTAATAGGACTAGCAGTGTTTGCTATTTTAACATTTGTTTCGATATACATGTATGATAAATAGTTCAAATGACAGCTTTAATGTTTACATAATCAAATTTATTGATTCCTTCCTGTTGGCTAATCAAGAAATTATTTAAATATTGAACAATGTTTTCTTCTGATATTAAAATATATTTCTTTGCATTTAAGTGCTTCGTCTCAGGGAGAATCTCCCTTTGTGTATGGTTCCCAGGGAAAGCTTTCCTGTACCCGAGGTTCTAGTGCCGTGTCCTCTTTCCTTTCAGGAGCATTTCTCTAATTACAGGCACTGCCTTTCTCCTATTCACCCATTTTTCCCTCCACCCAGTAGTCTATTTGACATTTGTGCAAACGCAAGTGAAATTCATCTATAACAGATATTCCAGCACCACACGTTTTCAGTATATCTGTTTCTAGTTATTGTCATATCTGTTTCTTTCTGCAAATAAATTGCTTGATATATTCAGTTGTTCACCATACTCGCTTTCTAAATATCAGCATTTTTACCTAGGTTGAAGTGTAATTAGTTCAATTATAGTTTCCATGTAAAATAAATTAGATTTTCTTACTGGAAAATCACACTGGAGAGGTTGAGAATCAGTCCACGAGGCTGGGTGTCTTTGGAGTCTCAACTGCCCTAATAGATCACAGGAGATTCGCTAGTTTTCAGTCTACATCACATTCGGAAGAAGCTGATCACAGCAGAAAGAATAACACCACTGAGGATGAAGGCAAGTGACAGAAAGGGGCCATGCTCCTTCCTGTCATGGCCTTTTATATGGGCTCTCATCTGAAGATAACTCCCACATTTAGGGTAGGACTTCCAGCATCAAATGATCCAATCAAGAAGATCTTTCTTATTTCAGTTAATCCCAGATCCAGTTGAGTTGACACCAAGGATTAGACATCACAAGCTCTTTTAAAATTTTACTTTTTATTGAATTTTTCTGATTTTCATGTACTATAGTGTGATGGTAGTTAGATCCCTTCCCGACCTATAACTCCCCCCACTGACCCCTCCATTTAATGCATCTGCGGGTATACAATATGGCCTATGTGTCATTAAATATCCTTCAGTGTGGGTCCATCCACTGGGCCCATCGAGAGTCCCACCCCTGTAAGATACTGTGTCTTCCCTCCCAGAAGCCATCAACTACCACAAGGTCCCTAGGTTGGGTTGGGGTTCCTACTTCCCATGTCTCTGCTGAGACCCTGATCAGAACTTGTTTAGGTTTTGTGCATGCTGTCACCATTGCTATGAGTTCACATGAATAAGACACCAGCTATCTGGAAGAATCTGTTTTCCATGGCCATCTATCCCCTCTGACACTTACAATCTTTCTCCCTCCTTTTCCATAATGATCCTTGAGCCTTGGGAGGCAGAGGCTTGACATAGGGGTCCTATTCAAGGATGAGCTACAGTTCTCTACACATTGGACAATGTGAGTTCTGTGTTAATCACCATCTACAGTTCTCTACACATTGGACAATGTGAGTTCTGTGTTAATCACCATCTGCAGCGTAAGGAAACTTTCCTGTGAGAGTGGAGAGACAGCATGCATCGTATGTGTGCAGGTTGTTTTGAAGATGTGTCAGAGACATTTACTCTCCGTGTCTGACCAGTTCTGGAATTCTGCAGTAGTCTCCCTCTGTTGGAAAAAGACGTTTCTTTGATGAGGGGTCAAAGGCACACTTGTCTGTAAATGTGAGCATGCAAATTTAGAATAAAGTAAGAAATTGCATTGGTCTAGGGATGTGACAAAAGTAGGTTTTTCTCTATATTCTACGACTGCTTCAGCCATGTGTATTTTGCTATGTTTGCAGTCCCACACATGAGTTCCCTCTCATGGAACTTGTTTTTGGTCCATTTAGTCACCTGTTAATTACCCTCATAGATAAAAGTGCCATTATTTTATCAAAAGAGATAGTTTTCTGAGCCAGTCGTTGATCATTGACTGATCATTGACTGACTATCATCATTGAACATCTTTCTCTCTTGACAGCTTGTGTAGTATCTTCTGATACCATGAGAGCTAGTCGTCTTCAGGGAGGAGAGCACATTAAATTAGGTGCAGATGGGGGTGGAGGGAGGTGTAGATAGGGAGGGAATCTAAATACCATCAAATTACATTGTATGAAAATCACAAAAATTCAACAAATTTAATTAAAATAATTCCATGCTTTCTATGAAACCACAACAAAATGAAGCTTTAAACAAACAGCAAAAGAAGTTCAAACCCATAGAGATTAAACAACACACAACTGAGTGATACATGGGTCAAAGAAGAAATCAAGAGAGAAATAAAAGTATTCCTGAAAATTATTTTGAAAGAATTCAGGCCCATTTTTTTGAAAGAAATCTTGAATCACTTTTTGTTTGTTTGTTTTTTCTTTTAATAATGATTACATATTTAAGTTTCTGAACAATGTATTTTAAATAATTGTTTTGTCTTTTTGAACTTTTTGAGACAAGGTCTCCCTCTAGCCCCAACAGACCTGGAACTTTCTATGTAGACTAGGCTTGCCTGGATCTCACAGAGATCCACCTGCCTTCCAATTTATGGGATTAAAGGTATGTACCACCCCACTGGACATAATTTTGGACATGTTCTAAATGTTTCATATTGGAACTTGAACAGAAACTATGAACTAAATAATGATTTCCTTCATCTTTTCTTCTGTAAGAATACACTGAATTGAGTCTTTTGGTAATGCAGATTCTGAGTACAGATCAGTAAGAAATTATGAAGCCGTATGACAATTTCCTCCAAATCAGTTTTTTATCTTAGAGGGTGAAAGAAGATTCATTAGACTTAGAAAGAAAACAAAACTTATAAGACTCAAAGAAGCTCCAGAAGCTTACAAGATTCACAAAGCCCTTCTCCAAGGTTGTACAAGCAGTAACAATTCAAAGGGAAAAGAGAAGCCAGACACACTGAGGAATTCTAGCAGTGGAACTTTCATCATTCATCACACAAAACTGTGGAATTTAGGGTGATGCAGCTACCTTTGATTCATTCATGTTCCTGTAAGTAACTCCTGGCAGTGCTCTGTGAGCCCTATAATCTCACTGGCTTACCAAGTTGAACTTTGAAGGAAGTGTTACTTTTCTGTCTGTGAGTAGATGTTTGTTCAAGTTTCCCCAGGAAAAGTCACAGAACACCTGATAACACAGTGATGAAATGGCAGGGACCTATCACCAAAGAATCGCATTAATCCAAGTTTTGAGTTGACACATTTTTTTTATCCTTATGTTTTGTATTACATGTCCTTTGCAGTTCACCCTCACCTAAAATACTGTCCATGAATACTGCCATTTCTCTGTCTTGTCTTCTCAAGCAGAAAAATTTCTTTACATATTTCATTCACAGGACCTCAGGAAATGTTCACTGACATAAAAATTCTCTTGCTCCTTTATATTGTAAAGTTGAAATATTTTATGGATATGAGTCTGAATTAGGCACTGCAGCTTCTACAGCAACTTTGACAGTCCTCATACGGAGAGTGAAAAGAGGTTTTATACTCAGCTTTCTAATCTCTGCATTTACATCATCTCAGAAGACAACACTGCTGAGTACCCCAAGCACAGATTTCATGCTAAACAAAATTATTCCTGCATAATTAGACATCAACTTCATAAAATATTTGTTATGAATAAAACAAATAATCAAAAGGCAAATCTGGCCACTAATAAACAATACTGGCTTAATCATGGGTGAAACCAGTGTTGGATAAAAGTATTTAGTCTTTAACTTATGAAAATGAGATTATTCATCTTTTGAATCATCACAGAATTTAGTCTGGGCCTGGTAAATAAATAATAATAATAATAATTTCTCATTGTATGCAATACTTCACCAAGAAGACATATGTAGATATAGAGAAATTAGCAAAAGCAGTAAAAATAGCAAATATAGATTTCTATAACAACTAATTTCAAAATATTTGAGATTATCAGTCTCAGAGGAGAGAAAGCACCTACAAAACTGCATTTCTGATCTTCGCCTACAGATAAACAGAGCATGAAACAGACAGAAGAGTTTTTATGTGATCTGATAATGCCTTTTTTGGATTTCTTTTGATTACTGAATTTTGCCTATGGAAATGACTGGGTTTCTTTCATTCATAGCATTAATATGTATGAATGAACTGATTGTGTATCAAAATACCAGGATCAACAGAACTGCTGTGATGGCATTTAAACACAGTCCTTACGCAAACATTAGACAATTAATATAAAGCAAACGGCCTCAGAAATGGATTCAAAATTGGCATATTTATGTAATCATATTCCTTAAATCTGCAATGAAATTCATTATTTGTTCACTCAAAGATAATACATCTTGACAGAATTTAGTCTTTGAAAGACAAACTACGATTTTTCTGGATTTAGTCATATTCCAGAATTCATATTTTTAACATATCTGCTTCTACTGAAATGTCAGTTATTAATTAGAAATTACCATGGTTCCTAGCAGTTATCATTGAATGGCACTAATTATTTCTGTTTCAAGAGATTTCTTCTGTACTTGATCTGATGAATTTGCTCATTGCGCTTCAGTTATCTAAAGAGCACATGATGAGCCTCTACTGCTCCCCTTTCATAATTCACATTTCAAACTTTGCATCTTCAAAATTATCAAAAGGAAAACTGATGGATGTCATAGTAACTGAATGAAGATAATGAGGAACAGAAAAAGAGTAAGACAGAATAAAGAGGTACAAAGAATACAGGTAAATGTTTAAGAGTACATCGTATTAACAATGTACTCATTCATAAATTTGCGACTCTCTCCTGGGAATAGAGGCTTCATGATGGGTCACAGCTTGAAGTGTTCTATTTACGGATTCATTTGGGGCTTATGTATCACCTTACTGATCATACATTTTCCTGAGAATATATGCTTTCATGCATGGGACTACATTGGCTGTGGTTACAGTTCACAGAGAAGGAATTATACAAACCCTTGTTTGCAGTGACAGGAAGAATTGGAGGCCTTCTATGCTTACAAAACTCCTCTATATGTGTTAGGGTATGATCTCACAGTGTGCCATTCTAGAAAATGTGTGTAATGCATGTCAGGTAAGTTATACCTATCCAAATCACAAGAACCACGAACTATACATACACTACAGGGCTGACTACTTGATTACAATGTGGAATACAATCTTACCAAAGATTTGGGATGCTTGTGGCAGCAGGGTAGGGATTTCTTCTGATCACATTCATCAGGGGAAAAAAACACAAGATATCTTTATAATTAGAGATATGAGACATGGCTATATTATGGCTTATATGAAAATTATTGATCATGCCTGGTATGATGATTCAGCAGGAAAAGCACTTGCTGTGAAAGCCTGAAAAATTGAATTTTATCTGTAGAACCCATAATGGAAGGAAAGAATGGATTCCTAGAAACTGTTCTCTGAGGTCCATTAGTGAGGCTGGGACATGTGTGTTCTTGCAAGTCACCCCTCCCCCAAATGATAATAATAACAAAATAAAAAAAAAAAGAAAAGAAATTATTGATCTCTTTGCTTAAGTGCATCCTTGTCCACTGAATCATGATGGCCCTAGTCCTTCTGATAATGTTACATTTGTGCAACTAAGAAATTAAAAAAAAACTAGTAAAATGCTAGCACACAAAATAAATAGGACAGATTTAATCAGAGATAGGAGTGTATGTATTATTTTTGAGGGTAGGGTATGAACTAGAAAGAAGCTAAAGTTAAGCAAATATGATTTCTAAAGGGTATGCACAGAAAGAAACCCATGAATTATATGCTTTTCAAAGACTTTTTTGAGGGGAAGGACGGATAAAAGGTAAATAATTCTGATGATTAAAAAGAATGACATACCCTGAGAAAAGCTGCATCCAAGTAAAAACACTATCTGAGATGACAAATATCTTATAAAGTATCACACTGACAGGAAAACTGCCCATGAAGGGGAATTATTACCCAACTACATGTGACCATGTCTTCTGGTGGATACTGACAAGTAGCATCCAATGTTGGACATAGAGAGTAATAATATATAGGGACGGAAAAGAAATCCACAAAACCAGCATTACACTTAAAGTCTTTCTCCACCTGTGTGATGGTCATTGACAGGCACAGCAGACAATAATACAACTAAAAGATCACAAAAACAAGATACTCAGATTATTGGTCATCATTATTAAAATTGGCAGACATGTATGAGATGATTTTTTTTTCTGAACATTCAAAAGACCAATTTTATGCACCTCTCAGAACATACAGGAAGTTGAGAGGGATATGAAGGGAAACCGAGGGGTCTATGACTCGGTACTGTGTCCACAGATAAAGCTTTTAAAATAAAAAGGAATGCTTGTAAATGGTTATAAAACTTTATTTTTCATTACTACAAAGGCTTATCTCATCAGGGATCTAAAATTATATCCTAAAAACCATACGGAGGTTTACTTGTAGGGTATCAAATATTTATATATTTGGGTAATTATAGCATTTATTTCTCTGTTTTACTTGTTTCATTTTTTTTGACAGGGTCTTCTTAGTTCCAGCCAGACTAGAACTCTCCGTGTAGACCAGGCTGACTTCGATCTCACAGAAATCCACCTGCCTCTGCCTCCTGAGGACTGAGATTAAAGGTGCATGCCCGTATTTCTACTTTTCTGTTGAGACAGGGTGCAATTATATAGCCCCTCACTAAGTAGTCCAGGCTGACCTTTATCTCATAGAGATCTGCCTGTCTCTACCTCCAGATTGTTAAAATTAAAGGCATGTGCCATCAGGCCTGACTAAGTATAGCTTTTTAAAAAAGAAATTCAGGACTGGAGATATGACTCAACCATTAAGAGCACTGGTTGCTCTTATAGATGACAGAGGTTTGATTGCCAGCATCCACATGGAGGCCAACAACCATGGGTAAATCCAGTTCCAGGGATCTGACACCCTTTTCTGAACTCCAAGTACTCTTCATGTACTTATACAGTTGCAGACAATATACTCGTACACATAAAATAAATATAATAAAATATTAAAAAAGAAAAAAGAAAGTCAATACCCATGAAATATAATTAGTCTCAAAATATAGTTTTGTGATAATCCTATAGTAGGTCATTAATGCAATCCTCAAAGCTCAAGAATTAGAATATGATCATATTTTAAAATGTATGTTCTCACAGGCATATTATTTTGAAACAGAGAGGAATGATAAGTACAAATATCAGAAACTTATTTCATATTGGTGAGGGGTTTCAAAGAGTATTTGTGCACTGAAAGGCAACTATAGTTCTACGTGTCCTCAGCATAGTGGTGACTCACAGTGTTGGTTTTAGTGCATAGTTGTTATTTTGATAGAGTAGATAGATGACGACAAGTGGACATCGTGACTACCCAAAGTCCAGTGAAATCACTACAATCAAATACATCTGCAATTGTTAACTTTATATTAATGAAGAACTTGGAGAGAAATGAGTCTTTCCAAGCCCAGATGTACATGACTCAGAGAAAAAGGTGCTGGACCATCAAGGGAAACCAAAAGTCAACATGAGACAGTGGTCCTGGGAGTCACTTTCTTGACAGTGGTTAAGGATGTGGACATACAATTCCAAGCAAAGTGAAGGTGAGCTTTATGAGGAAAGAGCAGGAAAAACTAAGACCCCAGAATTAGGAGGGACAGAGAGGGGTGTGGTCAGGTGTCATTTCTGTAGACTTTTCATAAGAATTACAGTGGGACTTTCAAACAGTCAGGTGATTTTACTGAACTTGGTAGGTTCTTAAGAATTCAGTAGGCTTAGCCAATGGGCAGCTCAGAGGCTCTGTGCATGCCCTATACCTGAGATCATCACATGTTGTTTAAGTGCTGGCACCTAGTTAACAGGGTGATTACACACTGGACACTCCCCATGTCTATCTTTTTGGCAATGTTCATACTTCGGTGGTATTTTGCTCCCCATCTCTCTCCCTCTCCCACTGATGCTCATAGAGTCTTATTTTGTCCCCAAATGTCCTTCATTGTAGGTCCATCTGCTGAATCCACCAAGACTCCCATTCCTGTAAGACCCTGTCTTTCCAACAGCCATCAATCGCCTAAAGTTCCTTAGCTTGGTGTCAGATCTCTGACCCACTTGTATCTCTCAGTTCTCACAGAGAAGTTTCCTCCTCCAGCAGATGGTCAAAAGCAGAGACGCCCACCACTGACCAATGTGCACGTGTTGCCGGTCTCTAAACGTGCACATGTGGATGCTGGCAATCAAACCTCTGTCATCTACGAGTCACCATCTTTACTTACACCTGTTCTCGGGCTCCCAAGACCAGCTTGTAAGTTATCACTGACTTTCATCTTCACTGCCTACAAGGGGCTAATTCTGATCATTGCTTAGATAAAATTGCAGTTTTTTTTTTTTTTGGTCAGCTCCTAGTCTGCTTTCACCGATGGGGAGGGCTGATATGCTCTCCGTGCTGTGATATTTGAAGGCTTTAAGAAGCTGTCTTTACAATTTACTCTGTTGCAATCAGATGTAAGAATATATGAACGGCCAACAGTGTCTTGAATATATTCATCAGAATGTCCTTGTGGGAGCAAAGTTGCTCTTATCTGGTGGGCTATCTCATGCCTTGCTGGGCACTTTCATATTTACCCCTGTCAGTGTCCCTGACCTCTCCATTTGAACCCAACATCTATTTTCACCTTAATAATACACCGACTTGACTGTGCCTCTTGGTGCCCAGTTGGTCCATTAGGTAGTATTTCTGAGTAGGACTGTTACATAAATATTAATCCAGGGGTGAAGGCACCTAGCAACCTGAAAAACTGCTGGTTTTGAGTGAGGCCTAGAACATAGGGCCTCATCAGAGGTACAGTCCTACTCTGCAATCTGCTGTGTCTTTGGGTCATATGATTCAGCAAACCCACTGAAGCTTATACACTCAGTGATAGATATGCTGCTTAGTGCTTCGGCAGTCCAACATAAGTGGGTTGCAGCACAGTGCCATAATTTTTTTCCAATGTATCTCTACTATTTTTTTCCTAATAAAGAGCTGTTAGCCTGTTATTGGGCCTTAATGGGCACTGAGTGCTTAAGTATGGGTCACCAAATTGTGATACAACCCAGCTGTCCCTGCTGAACTCTTAACGTCCCCACTATAGAGCTGGAGGTTCCAGCAGCACTCTGTCATTGAGTGGGAGTGGTAGATCTGTGATTTGAATCAGGCAGGAACTGAAAGCACACGAAAGTTACACAGAGTGGCCTCATACACACTCCCACTGTCCTGCTTTCTTCCTGTGAATCTGTGCTTAGGGCCTCATGGGAAATTGTTATGAGTAGTTGAAAGATGTGTTTAGCATGAATTGGTCCTCTGTCTGCCAAGGCCGGCCAAACCCCGCCAAATTGGACAGCTCATTCAATCATATATGCCTGTGTGGATCAGCACAAACAAATCTGACTGGTGATGCTCTGTGCAAAGAGAGGAGCCTGGAGAGTCAGCTACCCCTCCAAACCAACCTGTGACCTGAGTTGTACATGGGGGAGGAGCTAAGGTGTGAGTGGAAGAAACTGGGAAGAGACTAGTGCCATCTTGGGCAGCTGGCAGCAGCTCATGGGGTCCCCAAAGAAATGTAGAATTTGCTGTATGGCCTCAGTAGGGCCTTCACCAGCCACTAATTGCTTTGTAAGTAAACGCAATTAAGCTGGCTTCCCAAACTGTAGTTTGGCGGATTTATTCCTTCTTGGTCATTTGGCACCTGGAGAGGAGGGTGGGGCTGGGATGATGTTTGCACCACCCAGACTGAAAGCTCAGACATGGTTCCCAGATGGTTTTGCATGAGATGCATGTACCTACCATTGGGAAGTCTTTTAAACCGAATAATGAATGACAAACCTCCCAATGGCCATGAATATAGGATGTTCACCTACTCACACACTTGACTTGGGAGGAGAGATTACAAAACCTATAACTACATGTAATCTCATGGGCTATGCCTAGTGGCTTAGAAGAAAGAAATTAGAAAATTAGTGCTAAGGAGATTTGGGTCAGTCCATCATCTGACTTCTTTGAATAGTGAAAAGAAATGAGGACCCTGAGTCCATGTGAAGGTCCCTTTGGCAGAGGAGGATTTAAATAACCAGGTGCATGGAATACCCAGTTGTCTGGAAACAAGTCAGTTATTATTTGTGCCATCAGCCAAGGGGCTCATTAAGAAAGTGGTCATTGTGATGAGAACAGTGGTTATACATGGCTTCAGTAATGTGCACTTCAACCAACAACAGCCTTGCAGCCACAGCCCTGCTGAAAGCTCCATTCGCCAGAATAGATCAATCTGCCTCGCCAGCATGGCACTCTTCCCTGGAGCAATTAGCCAGCAACTTCGTGCCAGGTTGATTAAACTGAACACCACCAGGAAAGGGAGTGCTTTGTTCTGTCTGGAGTAAATGCTCATTCTGGATGTGGACCGCCACTCTGAAGCAATGCTTCTACCCAATCTACCATCGTAGATGTACAGACAACCTTATACACCACCATGATCTTCCACAGGCATCGATTCTGGTCACAGAACTCACTGCACAGCCAAAGCAGAGAAAAGGTAGGCCCACGTTTGTCACGCTCCCTACGTTGTATCACTCCCTATACATCTCATCCTTTGCCTGCCTTGTTTCACGCTCCCTGAATCTCATCAGATTCTCTGCATTTTCCAAGAGATGGATAGCCAGCAATGCAATGGCCTTTAGAAGAAGGCTGCCATCCAGGTGGCAGTCCTCTGTAGATCTAGGCCCTGTCCCTCCCAGGCATATTCAAACAGCATTCCATATGCCTTGCATGTGCTATTTTCCCACAAGGATTCACAGGCCCGGGAATTAAGGGGTATAAATAAAAAGGCTGTCTTTCACGATTATCCTCAGCAACTCACCAGATAAAATTTTCTTGCTGTTCTCACAGTTTTATGCTTCACTGGATTTGAATGTGGATGGGACTACAGTGTTCTCATTCCTGAGTCTCTCCTTTGTGGATGGCAGATCCTGGACTTCACAGTTCTCATAATCAGGCCAGCCAATTTCTCATGAAAAGCTCTGTATGCTTTTGGCGTCATGTCTCTGGAGAGCTCCAACTACCACAAAAATATGTGAGCCACCAGGAAAGGTGAAGCTTTTCATCATTTGGTTTATTTTCTTTAGCTTTTCATTTTAAAATGAGAAACTTTTTATACCCTGACACATTTCTTTTTCATTCACAATAAATTTTCTTGTCTTTTGTCCTTTTCTATTCAGTAAGAATGATTAATTGGTTCTTGCTATGGAAGGCATCATATTAAAATGCACAGAACCCAAAATATTAAGTACTGGCTTTTGTGTCTCGCAATGGGAATTTGGAAATCATGAAAAAAGAAAAATTTCACAAGAAAAAGAAAAAAAAACATTTTTCAATTTAAAAACAAGGCTCAGCAGATCTATGAATTTAAATGCATTTTATAAGCTCACACTTAAATACTGACATGGTTTACTGATAATTGTTATTTTATTTAACCATATAGAAAATGGTAGAAAAGATGACAATCTCATAGCAAAAAAAATATATCATTTTCTAGTTTTGTGTGAAAGAAGTTCCAGTTCACTCTATCGATTCTAATTTTGGGGAAGAAATAGATGAGTTAATGAATTCAATTCCCAAGTAGTTGTGAGGATTGAGTTGTATGAAATTTCTCCCCAGGTTCCTTGAGAGGAATTGTAAAGAAAATGCCCTTGTATGCTCATCTTTCTGTAAAGAGCTAAACGAATGGCTTTAAGTCTCCTCACAGCCCCAGAGAGGTGAAATTAGGCAAGAGCACACTTTCTTTGTTCCCCATTGGGGCATCAAATTAATACAGCAAGTTCAGGGATAAATGTGACCATGTGGTCAAAGGGAACAGCTCCAATCTGTGTCACCTTGTGAACTGGTTGCTGACGGGACATGAAGTTCTGCCCATAAAGGCATGGATAATCATCAACAAAACATCCTGTCTGTAAGCAGTCACTCCAAGAAATAGATGTGGTCTCTAGAAAAGGCTCCAGCCAGAGAATGGGTTATTGGGGACAGTCAATAGACTCAGTTGTCTTGAGTGGAAGTTTTTTTTCATCTGGTTAAATGAAGACTTACATGACAAAAAAAAAAATAGTTAACTTAGGAAGAAAAAGGTAGTCATTCATTTTTCTTAAAAACCATGCTTGTTAATTGTATTTTAATTTGGGGAGACAGAAAATTTATGCTTAATAGGTAGATCTTAAGTGTAAGAGATTTGTTTGTTACATTTTTTCCTAAAAGTCAGATAATAACTTTCTCTTACTTTTTTCTTTAGGTAGTTTGGGGTATCAGTAAAGAAAACAGAACTCTAAGTGCTCGGGCTCCCTAATGATGCTGTCTTTCCAATACAAAACTTTTCTCACAGGCTTACTGTATGGGTTATCTTATATTTTTGCCAACCCAAACCTTAAGACTTAGAAATGAATATAGCTACTTTCTCAAAAACATTTATGCTGGTGTGTATTTCTGGGCTCCAACAGGCTCTTAGAATCAATGAGCTTACATTCACTCATAAATTCTCTGTGGAACAGATATTGGTGAGAAAATTTTAAACCTATTGTCTATACTTTATATATATGACATCCTTTAAATGTTCAAAATTTTTCCATTAAAAAGCAGTTAATTTTATATTTTAAGTTAGTTCAGAAAGCAACTGGCTTCCATATAAGTGTCATAAATATCTGATTCATTTCTGTTGATTTTTGTCTTTTTCTTTTGCTTCCTTATCCCCCTGCTTACACTCAATTTTATTGCCTTTCCAAACGCACGACTTTAAAGTGTTTTCTGTTTTCAGTATCCTGGTCTTTGTCCACTTTACATCCACCTGGACATACATATTTAGCAGTTAGTGGTTAGTGGTTAGTATCTGTGTATGAAAGAGACCATATCACATTTGCCTGGGTTGCTGGCTTAATATAATGCCCTCTAGTTCTATCCATTTTCATAATTTCATTTTCCCTTATGTCTGAATAAAATTCCATTGTGTATAGCTGCCAGATTTTAATTATCTGTTCATCTGTTGATACAAATATAGAAAAATTTTTATTATCCCTTTGATCTTTTGATGAACATATAGACAGATGTTCATTGTCCAGTCATCTACTGACGCACATACAGGCTGATTTCACTTCCCTGCTCTTGTGTAAATTGCATCCATAAACATGGGTATGCTAGGATCTCTTAGTAGGACACAGAGTCCTTTGGGCACATGCACACCAGTGATATAGACAGGTTATATGGTAATTATATTTTTGATTTCTTGAGGACCCTCCACACAGTACCCATCAAAATCCTGCCTGGAAACACAGAACTATTTTGCATAAAGTTCATTTAGATAATGGAAAGCAATTACGAGACTTTTCACTTGATGTTACCCTAATTTTAAAATCTATGAATTTTGTGAATCATTTTTTGATTCACACTATGGAGGCTTGAGCGATGGCTCAGTGGGTAAGAGCGCTCTCTGTACCATCATGAGAATCTGAGATCGAATCCCCAGAATCCATGTAAAAAACCAGGCATGACTGCATCTACCTGTCATTCCAGTATTGAGAGGGAGAGAAACATGGATCCTGGGAATTCTCTGGCCAACACAAACACCAGCTTCCGGTCCAGTGAGGGACTCGGTCAAGAGATGAAGGAGCATGGTAAGACAGGCTTTACCTTTACCAGCTCAAGATGTACTTCTCTGGCTTCTGCATGAATGAGTACAGGTGTACAGCCTGGTATGCACACATGCATATGTTCACATGTATACATACTCACACACCTTACACATACACATGCAGAACAACCAAGTTACAAGAAAAATCATGCACACAAACACTAAAAATGGACTAAGCTATTATTACAGACTAGTTATCCTCTACATAACTACATAACTAATAAAATTGTCATGGAAATACTAAAGTCATGTCAGATTCCCACATCCTTTTGTAAGGAGAGCAGTCCAGTAGCTTCTCTTCTCTAGAACAACACACATTTTTGCTGTTTAAAAGTGACAAAATATAACAAAAATTAACAATGAGAGAGAGAGAGAGAGAGAGAGAGAGAGAGAGAGAGAGAGAGAGAGAGAGTTTATTCCATCCTGCAGTTCCCCATGACAGTTTTCAGGGAAGTCAAGGCCTGAACAAAAAGCAGAGAGAGCAGATCTGCAGATCCTTGCCAGCTTCTGGTCACCTGGTCACCCCTCCCCTTCTTACACTGTCAGGACCCCTTGCAAGGGATGGGGCCACCCACAATAACTCGGGTCTCCCACATCAATTGACATTCAAGACAATCCTGCACAGGCATAGCCATAGGCCAACCTGGTCAAAACAGGTCCCCATTAAGACGTTGGTTGTCTAGGGGATTCCAGGTTCTGTCAAGTGGGCAGTTGAAACTCTCCAGCACTAGGTCTGGTATTTTAGGGTCTCTGCTTCTCTGTATGTTTGCTATGATTCTTTTTCTGTGTGTGTGGGGGGGAAGATATTTGTATGAATATTCTTGGAAGTTACTTTGTTTAGACATATGTTCATTATAGAAAACGAGAAAATCACACATTCAACTAAAATAGCTGAGCACATTGATTTATCTGAATTATAGCCACGGATGAGCTTTACAGAAGAGCAGATGAGAAACACACATTTTTTCAAACACTATGAAGGACACAGAAGGTTATTTCCATTATATCTGCATATACTGGTGTATTCTATTACAATCCACAGAGAGGTCTACATGGTTTATGAATTTTTATTTAAAGGGAGACTACTGATATAATTTTAGGTTTGTCTGATACCTATAAACCCAGCATGGGCTGGAGGTTTTCTGAAGGTTTGGGGACAGCCTGGTCTGCATAATGACTTCCAGTCCAGATTAGACTACAGACACTATTTCTCACATCCTAACCTCAAATAAAATAATTCCAAGGTTTCCTGGAATGTGCAGTCAGGGAAACTCAGGAACAGCTCTCCTGATTTAAGGGAGGTAGAAATAGGAAACAGGTGTCCTCTAGGACAAGACAAAAAAGACATTTTTTTTTTACATTGGTTGGGTGTCGGGGGTCCCAGAACTCGGGAGGCAGAGGCAAGCTGATCTCTATGAGTCAAGGACAGCCTGGTCTACGTAGTGAGTTCCAGGACAACTCGTGCAACAGGGAGGCCCTGTCTCAAAAAGAAAATAAATAGAATACAACTAGGTAACTGCAACAGAGAATTGAGCTGGAGAAAAAGAAGATGTAAATTAGTTTTTACTTTTCTTATCTAACAAGGCCTGAGGTTAATTAGTGGTTTGGAAGTGTATCTAGTTACCACCAACATTTCTGCTAATTAACCTTTGGAACTTGTTTTATATTCCTTATACCATTGCCTTGTGATTACATAAAAAAACATATTATAACCAGAGTCTCATCAGACAGGAATAAGAGACAGAACTTGTAGTTGAAGTTCTCTCATTGTGAAGGACTTACTAGGGATTATCTCCCAATAATTTCTCACATTCCTCTTATTTTTTTTTAAATAGATATTTCGGTGACCTTTTAAAACAACAATTCATATAATTTAGTAAGATGTCCTGACAGGTGTTATGTAATGCAGTATAGTGAATAAACTTTTTCAAGACTTAAAAAGGAACATCACATATTGGTAAATTAAGAAGCAATAAATATAACTAACATCAAAATTAGCAGAGCTAAGGAAAGATATTTTAACTTAAATCGTGTTTACTTGAAAGTTTACTTGAAAACTTGCAAAGGACAATAAACAAAGGTTCTCATAGCACAGACTGCAGAAGACAGGGACTAATGTAAGTGTAACTTTAGGGTTATGGAAAGATAGTTTTTAAATGCACATCCATTAAAGATTAAGTGGGACAGAAGAGGGGTAAAGTGGATTTAATACATATTCACATTTTAACTGCGACATAGTTCAAATATTTCTGTTTCTCTATTTAATGCAACACAGTAGAAAATCTTCGATCTTGCTGTTGAGGCTCTTGTTCCTAGCTAAGGGCAGACCTGACAGGATTCCTCTGCATTTTTGCATACCATCATTGCAGATATTAACAGGTAGTTAAATAGTACTTAAATTTCCTTTTGATATTAAGGAGCTGAATAATATATTATCTGGAATGTATTTTTATATTGTTAAATTAGCATGTTTCAAGTATAATTCTGTTACAAAATTTAGTCTGTTAAAAAGTTCCCCGAGGCCTGGAGAGAGGACTCAGTGGTTAAGATCACTGACAGCTCTTGCAGAGGACCCACATTTGGTTCCCAGCACCCTTATGGTGGCTATAACTCCAGTTCTAGGGTATCTGATGCCCTCTTCTGGTCTCCATGAGCATTGCACAGCACAGGTATATTTACATACATGCAGGGAATACAATCATAAACAAAAAAAAGACACATATTTTACAAAGAAAATATAAAAATAAAACCAAAATGTTTCATGATTGAAAAACATTAGGTATATGCATGAATTACCAAACAATAAGGATATATAGTGTTCCCTGATGTACCACATTTCGTAGAGAATGTCCTGTCAAAGGACAGTTGAAATGTAAACAATGATGCATTGATTTAAGTTAATATGAGCTACATTGTGATGAATGAAACTGATGTGTTAAAAGAGGTGTTTATTGATGACTGTGACTGGTGTTGCCAAATTGCTCTTCATATTGTCTCTAGAGATCCACACTGCAGATTTTGGACTTGTAAGTCTCTGTATTCATATGATCTACTTCCTTTCATAACCTTCTAGCTTTACACACACACACACACACACACACACACACACACACACACACCCCTAACTGGAGCTGTTTCTCTAGACAAAGGTACATTTACACATGATGCTCTTTGCCTGTGGTTAAACCGTCAACTCAAACAAACTAGAATCACCTGAGAAGTGTCTTAATGAATCATGAGCAAGATCAGAATGGCCTATCAGCATGTCTTTGAAGGACAGTCTTCAGTGCTCATTGATGTAGGAAGAGCCAGCCCATTATCAGCAGCACCAGTCCCTAGGCAATGCCCTGAATAGCACAAGAGAAAGGAAAGCTAACTGACATCAAGCTGATCAGAAAGGATTCACATGTTCATTCTTTCTCTGCTCTTGATTAGGTACATGATGTTTTAAGTTTGTGCCTTAACTTACCCCAAATAATGAGTTTTAACATAGAATTTTGAGCAAAAAAAACTCATCTATGTCTTTCGATTCATGATAAATTTGAATTTATTATTATTAATAATAAAGGCTAATGTTTCTGATATATCAATTATTAATTTCAAACACACAGACCTATCATTTAAAACTAACAACTGCATCTCTGATTTGACATGTTTATATATTGAATTACTTTTTTCCTCTTAATTGATTTGGCTAGTGCTATCAAATCTATGTCTTCTTGACATAGAAAATAATTTTTACGAAGTTTTAATGCAGTATTTTAAAAGGACAATTATAGTGATAAGTTTCAGTGAGTCCACATCAACTTATGCCTTCATTTTTCTTAACCACCCTAAATCACAACACAAAACAACACAAAATATGGCTAGTGTGTGAGAGCTGAGACATATATGATTCTTTATGTTTCTTTGTATTTTACATGTGTGGGTATGCACATGCCAGGTTATATGTGTGTCATGGTGTGTGTAGAGGAGATCTTAAGATTTTGAGGGGGATTGGTAATCTCCTTCCACCTGATGTGTCACATAGTTCAAAGTCCAGTTGTCAGAATGGATGGCTAGCACATGTTTTAGCTGAGTCATCTTTCTGGCCTCACACTACGCTATTTTATAGCTGAGCAAATGCATTAAAAATATGACTAAATTAAAATGTTTATAATGTATAAATATTACAGTGGAATTCCTACCACAAATGACACATTATAAAATTCACCAATTATCATCTCATGGATATTACACACCCTCACAAAAATGTCTTCCTGCATTTGGATTTCATTAATCCCCACAAAATAGTTTAGTCCCCAAATACTATATTTAATTAGTATGATTGGTTCTTGAGAGCTTTGCCAATAGACCACTGATGGAATCATAATCTGATGCAAGTTTTGGTGTGTGGCACCAGGTGATGCCTAGCTGGAGGAAGTGGGTGGCTTTGAGCATTCTTTTGAGTGGTATCTTATATTTGATCCCTACCTGTCTCTTTGTTTCTTGGCAGCCTAAGGTGAGCATCTCTGATGCACCATGCCCTTGGCCATGAGGCTCTGCCTTATCACAAGCCCAGAAACAATGAGGCCAGTAGAGAGGACACTGATGTCTCTGAAGCCAAGAGCTGAAACATGTCCTAGTCTTTTTTGAGATTATTTTTCCAGTTGCGTGTCACAGAACTGAAATGCTAACAATTGCATCCTATTCGATTCTTTCCCTTCCTCAGCATGGAATTATATTCTTCCAGATTTGAGACTTCTATTTCATTTCAACTGCAAATAAGTTGTTCAGTATTATTGTAAAACCTCAGGCTTTAAATATCTAAATATACATGTATCTCTCACCCCTCACCAGAGAAGTTTCTTCTTGCAACATGTGGAGGCTACTCCAGAGATGTACAACTGTTCAAAATGCAGGAAATAGATGACTATGAGTTTCTCAGCCACAATTCATACATGCAACCCCTATACCTAAGGCTCAGGGAACATCATGGCAGAGGAGGCAGAAAGATGATAAGAACAGGAAAATCAGAAGCCTGCTGCTAGATAGTGTCTTGAAATCAGGACAGAGATTTCAGGTCCATAAAATCCCAATAATTTGGCTGCCTAAAAAATGACCTACATAAGGAGCTGGAGAGATGACTCAGTGATTAAGACCACTGACTGCTCTTTCAGAGGACCTGGGCTTGTCTCTCAGCATCCACGAGGTGGCTAAAAACCATCTATAACTCCAATTCCAGGGGACCTAATGCCCTCTTCTGACCTACATGGCCATTGTACAACTCAGGTGCACTTACATACATGCAGGCAATGCACTTATACACATAAAAATAGGACTACACAATGAAAATAGCAGCTGACATGTCAACATGGGTGGGGGAAATTTTACAAGGCCCAATTCGAAGAAGAAGAGCTGCAGGTAATCTACGGTTACTGAGAGAGGGCAGTTAGCTTGCTCCAGGGACCTACTCCCTCATAGATTACCTAACCCCTAGTGGTCAACACCAAAAACATATGCATGTACTAAATGGACATAGTAGGTTTATATATATATATATATATATATATATATATATATATAATGACACATATATATATAATGACACACACATATATATAAAATGACACACATATATATATAATGACACATATACATATAATGACACACATATATATAATGACACATATATATATAATGACACACATATATATATAATGACACATATACATATAATGACACATATATATATAATGACACATATATATATAATGACACACATATATATATATAATGACACACACCCATATATATATATATATATATATATATATATATATGGGTGTGTGTCATAAGAAAAGAAGACGAGGTCATAAATTTAAGCAGGAGTTGGGGCACACAGAAGGAGTTGGAGGGTGGAGAGAAAGGAGTGGGAATGTATTAAATTCCCACAAAATAAGTTCATCAAATTTAACTGAAAAATTAAAAAAAAAATGGGTGTAGTGGCACATACTTTTATTCCCAGCACTTGGGAAGCAGAGGCAGGCAGATCTCTGTGAGGTTCACGTCAACCTAGTCTACACAGTAACTTTGGGTCAGCACATGCTAGAGTGAGACTCTGTCTCAGAAAACCAAAATTCAAATTTTAAAATAATGAAACAAAGTTAAAGGTCAAGTTTCCTTTTCTGAAGTAAAAGATATTATTTTCATCCCTTGAAATCTCTAAAGACATCCCTTAATAACTTCTCCTACACGGAGATGACTTTTATTTCCTTGACTGTCTCCCAAGTGGACTAAGTCAGAGTCTCCATCTGCACAATCTTTGATTTGATTGATAGAAACTTAATTTTGTTTGAATCTTCTCATCTCATTATTTTTCATTTTCTGTGTTAATTCAATCTCTAAATCATGGATTACGCCAGGAAGCCACCTAAATACTTTCAATGCAGAGTAATTTTGTTCATTTTTTGATTTTTGAAAAATTCATACATGATTATTGTATGTATTGTATTTTCATCCCTCCCACTCAAATGTGGTACATTTACACAATGGAGTTAAATTTATCATTAAAGAAAAATGAAATCATGAATTTTGCAGAAAATTGGATGGAATGAGATAGAAACCATTAAACTGAGTTAACCCAGATTCAGAAGAAAAAAAGAAAGGCATGTTCTCTCTTATTTGTATTTCCTAGCTCTGAATCCTTAGATGTGTATGTATACAGATCTTGATGTATTCACAGGCAGCCAGGAAAATGGAAAATAACCATGGGGGAAGAAGACAGAGTTTAAGAAACGGGAATCGTAAGGGACAAGTATTATCAAGGGAGACGTGGAGAAAATGAGGGTTACTTTAACTGAGGAGGACGGAAGGAGGGCTCTACAGGAGAGGAGGAATGCAAAGAGAGATAAATGATGCTTAGGTGGTAGGAAATGCCAAAGGGAAATGAGGTATTTAATAAGCCTACAAAATGGCACATATCATATAGTGTACATGTAAAGCTGAAGGTGAGGTGACACGAACCCCAGGGCCAGGCAGGGAAGCCACCCTTTTCAGTTGTTGGTCAGGGTGGTCCAAGAGACTCCCTAAATAATATAGCCCTTAATTGATTGCCAATCCAAACCTGAAGGTACGCTGAATCCGTGATATGCTGCAGACACAGGACTTGAAGCAATTGACCTGGAGCAATTCTAGCTGACCTGGAAGCATCTTTCTAATGACAGCTCTCAAAGTATCAGAAGGTGCTACGTAAGCCACAAGGGAGAAAAGCAACCAATGGTCCTACCCCTATGTTAAATCCAAGAACCAAAACAATGATGGGACAAGCAAATGATCTGTCTACCTGGATGTGGCAGTTTGAATAAGAATGCCCCCATAGGTTCTAAGTATTTAAACATTGTGTCCCTAGTTGGTTTCCCTAGTCTGGGGAGACTTTAGGATATGTTGCCATACTGGAGGAAGCAAGTCACAGGGGGTCGCGGAGGCAGACTTTGAGGGTTCTTAAAACTTGTTGGATTACCAGTCCCTCCATGCTTCCTGTGACTCCTTGAAGATGTGATCCCTCAAATTTCTTCTCTGGAAACATCTGCCACGCCTCCGCACCATTATGGATCGAACCCTCTGGAGCCCTAAACTGAATGAATTCCTTCTACAAGTGGCCTTCGTCATAGTGTTTTATCACAGGAGCAGAAAAATAACTAATATTGTGCATTAGTGGCACTTTTATCTTGGGGGTAATCATCAGCCCTGTAATTAGACTAAGAGCCTGCTCAGTGAAGAGGAATGCATATGTGGTACTGTCAACATAGCCAAGTACACATGGCGGGAGAAGTCATAGAGCCTAGAGAGCATCCTAATTCTGTCACTTACCTAGATCAACATAACTTCTTACTGTATTCTAAATATGCATCCTTTTACTTTCAGATGAATATGCCTATAACCACTCATCAAAGAAGCTTCTTTACGCAACAGATGGAGACTCATGGATTTTCACAACAGGTGAAATGCAGAGAATAAGTGAATTTGATACCAAAGCCCTAAGTAATACCTTTACAGTACAGTCTTTAAGCCTAAGGCTTGGGCGGAGGGCAGGCAGATCGTAAGAGCCAAAGGGACAAGACACCTGCTGGTAGTTAATGCATGCTAGACATTATCAGGAAGCCGTGCCAGGAAATCCACACAGTATCATAATCCAACAAAATCTGCGTAATGACAAAACCAGCAGATGCCAGAGTGAATGGGGAAATGTCACAGGTTCCCACCTCCAGATGAAGGTTTACAGACAATCCACAGATGCTGAGGGAGGGAGGATCTGTTTTTTATGGACTAGCTCTCTGAGAGGCCACCAAACCCCATGCGGACAGCCCTAACCACAGGTGCACAAGCTCAGCACTAAATGGGTTCATTGAATTATGTATGTATACATACATAATTGTATGTATGTGTATGTAACAATACTGATTGAAGCAGAATGATGTTTTGATGATGAGAATATTTGTATTTCTTTCCATACATGACTAACAGTAAAGGCTTACATGCCTAGTCTATAGCTGTTATAAAGCATAGATAAAGTCCATTCAAAATATTCACATGTAAAACTTTATTGGAAAAAAATACCTAGAAGTAGAATTGGTGGGTTATATGAGAATGTGTTTTAATTTGGTGCCATCTGTCAAGAATTATTTCTAAAGTATTTTACTCTTTTATACTTCAAACACCAGAATGTGAATAATTCAAATGCTCCACACCCTCTCCAATACTTAGTATTATCAATCTGCTAAAATATCATCAGTCTGGTGTGCAGAGAGTGATACTGAAACCTGCTTTTAATTTGAATGTCTCTGATTAGTAATTATACTGAACCTGTTTCCATAAGCTTATTAGACATTCATGAGTCTTTTATGAAAGATCTTCCCAACTTCTTCACATAACACCAGAAAGGTTTATTGATTTTTTTTGAAATTTTGTCTTATTAGTCTTCTTTATGTTTTCTGTTTAAACTTTTTGGAATACTAATCTTGGCTATGTTCTTTGAGTCTACGTCTCGGATAATATATATTTTCCCTAGTCCGAGATCACTTAATAAGACAAGTGTGTTCTAAGAAAAACAACGGGAGGTTATTTTATAGCTGTGTGCCTATGAAAGTACACCGTTGAGGTTGACTGCAGTGTTGCTAGGCTGCAATTTGTTGAGGAACTCGCCTGGCTTAAGCGTGGTGGTTGGCGGGATACCATTAAGCAAAACGTGACTGTCATTAGTGTTTACTGAGGAGAAGATTTGCACTTCAACACAGTACAGCTTACACATTTTTATCATCTGTGTGTCTGATGCCTATTATATATTACCTATTTCATGTTATTAACCATTACCTATAAAATATTGCCTATTTCAAAGTTAACAAGATATTTTCCTGCATTTTCTTTTCAAAGTTTTATTGGTTTCCATTTTAGGGTTTAATTTTTAGTTGATTTCAAGGTTTTGTATTTCTAGGTAGTGGTCAAGGTTGATTTCTTACTGTAGAAATAAACAATTTTTCAGCACCATTTACAAAATATATGAATCCTTAGCCCTTCCTGAGCACCAGGGCCTATGCTGAGTCACCTCACTGCTCTCTTTCTTTTGCATGAATACCGCAGTTCCTGTAGCTATGTGGAAAATACCGGACAGAAGGAAAAGACCCCTGTCCATGTTCTCCTCATTACACTGTACTAGATTATTTTATTACATTTCTAAACACATCTTCTAATTAGAGTGTCATTATCTACTTGTCTAAAGGTAGATGCTGGAGAGATCGCTCAGCAGTCAACAGTACTGGCTGCTCTTGCACCGGGATGGGTTTGGTTCCCAGTACCAAGATGGCATCTAAAAACCAACTGGTTACTCCAGTTCCAGGGATCTGATGCGTCGTTGTGGCCGCTGTGGCCATTACATAACACACATGCACTTACATACATGCAGGCAAAATTCATTCACATAAAAAGGCAATACATTTTATAAAAAATTAAAAATAGACACAACCACATATGCACACAAGCACACACCATCTTGCACAGACACAGACAAATGCACTCCATCTAATCTCAGATGTTGAGATTTGAATATTTCTTTCATTTCAGAATCAATTTTGGGAAATGTGTATCTCTAAAATACTGATTCTATTAATCAATAAAATACTATATCCCTCTGGTTCACTGAGATTTTTGTTAAATTTAATCACTAATGGTCTTAGTACAAAAATATTACATATCCTTTATTAAATCAGCATTTTATCTTCTCATTTCTTTTGTAAATAAGTTGATCCCGTTTCAAATCTGTCTCACCTATTATCATTATAATAAATCTTACTGTAGTTGACTTATTTTTAATATCATTTTCATGAAGTTTCAGTGAGTTCAGGAGCAAGAAACTAGTTCAAGTTAGGGTGGGTGTTGAGCCTTTCCTGTGCATAGAAGAGGAAAGTTGCTCTTCACCTGTTGAATGCAGGCTCCATATATCTTACTTTGATAAAGTGGTTGACAGTGAGGTCTCCATATGCTTTTATTTTTGTTTGTCTGTTTTGTAACTATTCACAGTGAGCTATCAGGACAGGATTTGGGAGGCTCTCCTTTACTGCCCACGCTTTGTATCATGTTTTTGAAGACCTTTTCTTATAGGTATTTAGTGTTTTCTGGTGATCATTTGTGATCCTGAGATAACTCTCTCTTCACCTCATTACAGTCTTTCTATGGTATCCCACTTTATTCAGTATTAACTATACCCTCTTCCTGAGCATACTTTTTTCAGGCTGCATACTTTGTTAAATCTGCACTTTTAAGTGCTTTTTATTCTAAAGCATATTTGTCTTCCCATCCCCTTTGCCTTACTTTTGCTTTTTGCCTCTATTTGGATTGTTTGGCTACATTTTCATTCTGTTCATTCCATCTTCTCAGATCCACTTTCCTTGTGGCTTTATTTATTAACAGTATACATCCTCACTTTAACAAAATAGACTTAAAATTGAATTCACAGTACTTTAGACTTCACCAACCATCTGCTCTACCTGGTGCTTTCTTTAATTTTCAAATGTTTTCTTAGCATTGCTTTCTTTAAAAAATAACATGGTTACATTTAAAAACTTTGCGTATGTTGAAATATTGGAAAGGAGTGAATGGCGAATTCACAGCAACAGTGACAAACTTCACATTACTTTTAAGATTCATAGTATATTTTTGTCAGGAAATAATATTCAAAAATTGTAGTAGTCACATAGAATTGTGAATTTGAACTCTAAAATAAATTTAAATATTTTTAGTTTGAGAATTATATCAGTTTAGCTATTACAGTACTTTCTGTTTCTTTATTTACCAGATTAGGATTTTTAACTTTAGAAGTTCAGTTAGATGATCTGCATTTTCCGTGGGACATATGGGAAGACATACTTTCCAATTCTTCAGTATTTAATATTTCATCAGTTCAACAAGGTTACATTCCTAATATCTGTGTCTTTCTGTCCATTGTGATGCTTTCCATGACATATGAAATCCCCAAATGTCTAATGCTAGTATTACCTTTTATGGACATGATGAAAAGAAAATAAATTGTTTCAGATTCACCACTCCCGTTGCTCTTCCCTTCCTCACTGAACAGAGATTCTATTTTGCACACTGGTCCTCAGCCTAAAGAATGCTACTTCACACACCCTGTTCTAGAGTATGGAACAATTTAATCACTTGAAGCATACATATGTCATATTTCAGAGCTTTTCAGAATATATAAAATGTAATTTTTCATGGACACATCATACAGTTTTTATCTCTTTATGGTTACTGATTTCTTTCAATTTTTAAACTAGTTTTATTTCGAAAGTAACATAAATTTGACCAAAACAGTTCACTTGAAGAAGATTCAGCTTGTTTTAGTACTCAGACTGAGCAGTTTTGAGTCTAGCTCTGTTCTCAGGCTTGATCTGCATCAGTTACTGACTTTTCTGCCTTCTCCAGGATGTGCACAGGGTGAATTACAGGGGCATGTTTGGAGAAACTTGTCATTAGGCTATCCTGTCATTGAGTAAACAACAACACAGAGTGTGCTTAACCTCAGATATGATATATGTATGTGTATGTATGTGTGTGTGTCTGTGTGTGTGATGTGTGTGATGTGTTTATGTATATATGTGGGTGTGGTGCATGCCTGATGTGTATGTGGTGTGTGTGTGTGTGTGGTGTGTGTGATGTGAATCTGTGTGGTGTGTGGTGTTTGTGTCATGTGTATGTGTGTATGTGTTGTGTGTGTGGTATGTGATGTGTATCTATGTGGTGAATGTATGTGTGAAGTGTATATGTGTGGTAAGTGGTATATGTGTGATGTGAATGTGTGTGGTGTGTGGCATGTGTGGATGATGTGTGTGATGTGTATATGTGTGGTGTGTAGTGTGTGTATATGTGGTGTGTGTGGGTAATTTTTGTGATGTGTATATGTGTGGGATGTGGGTGATGTGTAGGATGTTTATATGTGTGGTGTGGTGTGTGTGTGTGTGATGTGTGTGTTTGATGTGTACCTATGTGGTGTGTATGTGTGTGGTATGTGTGGTTTTTGTGTGATGTGTGTGTGTGTATGAGGTGTACATGTGTGGGATGTGGTGTGTGGGATGTGGGATGTGAATGTGTGTGATGTGTGTTTGATGTGAATGCTTATGGTGTGTATGTATGTGTATGTTGGGGGTGTGATGTGTATCACATATTCACCACATATATAGGAATGTGAAACATTTTCTGTCTTTCTGATATTGAGATTTTTATCTCCAAAGTTGATTTTTCTATTTAGAAACATTTATTGTCTTTTGTTTGTTATTTCTGTAATATTTTTAAAGTCCCTTTTAATTTTTAGGTATTTATTTGACATATCATTTTATTTTATAAACTTTTTATTATTGCAAATTAAACCTTTTGTTTTGTTTTCATATATACAGCTCATTGATGAATGTTGATTTTATGAACTACTAATTCATTAAATTATTTTTTATATTTTTTTTCCTAAATTTTAAAATATTTTAAACATAATAATATAATTTTCTAATGGATATAATTTTTTCTTTCAATTCTGACAATGTCTTGTCTCTGCCTTGACCAATAATCTAAAAGTGGTAAAGACAGTTATTCTAATGTTATTATAATTATTTGTTAAGTTGTTCTTGCCTTTTTTAATGTACATAACCTGTTTTTGTAGAAAATTAAAACAAGTTATTTTACATTCTTTGAGTCATAATCTACACTCCTTTCTTCTGATCCCAGGCTACTAACTAAACACTTTGACCTAAGCTTTGAGTAGAAGTGATATTTGGCCAGTTTGCAGGCCTACACTTCAAGAGGAATGGAGTCTCTGCACCACAGGGAAGCCGGTCATCAGTCTCCCAGGGACCATGCTATGGAACAAAAGAATGAACTTCACTCAGGTGATTCACAGGCTTCCAACTCTCCCTGTGGCAATATAACCAGTGTTGTCACATTTATGTGAGTGAAACTGTCATTCTTCTAGACCAGTCCAGACAGCAGATGAATTTTCCCAAGTGAGACTGTCAATGGATGTGTTTTTCCAACTGAACCCTCCCTCTACTCTTGGCACATTCATTAGATAATAAAATGGTTATTGTTTAAGCCATCAAGTTGTAACATTGCTTACACAATGACAGATAATCACAAGGAAAATAACTATTTCTTTTATATTGCCTTTATAAGTATCAACATTTGGATTTTTGTTCTAATACTTTTCTGATACCTACATTAGTAAAATTTGATTTAATTGTTGTCAGTTATTTCCATCTGTACTGTTCTAATCTACAATTATTTCTAATTGGTGTTCATAATAAGATTTATTAAATTTTATTTCCATAAGCATCTTATACCATGTATGATCATTTGTACAATGTTTAGAAGTGAGCACAGCAATTATTTTAAGTAATTCCTTGGCTGTGATTTAAACAGCTGCTGAAGAAGTACTGCTAGCTTTAGCTAACAAGCCCCAAGACTGCCATATTGAAATGGTGTTTTTGTGATTGTTACAGTGATTGTTGTTGATAAATGGTGGTTCTAAGTTACAACCTACACCAAAAGTCTGACCTTTCTGTTTCAAGTATTGAGAAATAGTAAAAAAACCGTCTACATTGTGTTCCACAAAATGATTGATCTTTGATTAAACTATGTTCTACACATTTACATTCAGATTTCTTACAGAAGAAACACAGAGGAGATTTGATTTTAATAAAAATAGTATTCATAGAATTGCAAGTAAATGTTCTATTTTCAAAATATAATCATTAAATTATAAGAATTTTTTGTTTTTACTTTTGTAAAAGAAATGAATTTGTATATGTACACTGATGTGTATATGTATGCTCTTGTGCACAAAGTTTTGGGCAGCAGAGAGCAGAGGTCAATTTCAAGTCATTTTTTTACTGCCCTCTATCTGATGTTTTGAGACCGGGTTTCTCACTGGACATGGAGCTCCCCGTTTTAGCTAGACTGGATGGCCAGTGCCCCCGACATCTGCCTGATGTTGTCCCTCTCCCAGTGCTATGGTTACCAATGCACACCATCATGCTAGGATATTATGACTGCTGGAGGTGCAACCTCGGGTCCTGGTGCTCACACAGCAAGCATTTTACCCACTAATCTATCTTCCTCAGTCCTAGATACAAATTTGTAAAACTTCTTAAGCATGAGACTAAATGAAAGTGTCAGACATTGCTCTATTTTAATTGTTAAAATATAATTTAGTCACAATTGCTTCATTTCCAGACACATCATAATAAAGTGTCTTGTTGGAAAATGCATTCTCCATTGAAAGTCAGCTCATGAGGCTTCTTATAGAGAGAAAATTTTAGTTGTCTTACCAGTGTATTTAGGAAATACAGTCTTAAAATTTATTCTGGTATTGAAATTTGTTTTCTTGCTTTATTCTCTACTAAGTGATCCATTCTTTAAGTTTAGTCTTATAGTAAATGAATGAATGTAATAGTTGGGAAAGTCTCAACACTCACATAAGGGACTGCTGGAGGAGATGGAGTATTCCTGAATTAATATTAGGGATTTTCTGAACTTTAGAATCTCATCCAGTAAAGTTTCCTAAAGGAAAGATGATGAGTTTATATTGTGGAAAGATTATGAACCTAGGTCTTCAATAAATTTTTTTGACCTCTATAAAATGAGGAATTTGGACAAATCACATGAGAATTTGTCTGTCCATTTTTGTTGTTCCTTAACGTCTTTAGGAGTTAGAAATTCAGTCACAGATCATCTTGCAACTAGCAAAACTGAGTAAAGTAAACATGATAGATCTCCACTTAGAGCTTCAGATCAGTATCAGATCAAGGCTTCTTTCTGCTTCTCCTCTGTTCTTAGCTTACTGGAAATATAATCTTGAAATTTACGCATGATGTGTGCTCATGATTAAATGACCTCTGTGAATTCAGATTAGGTAAGTCTTTACATATAAGTTCTGTTAAATTTATATGTTATCAACCATCTGAATTCCCACATATGGATATTTATAATGTATTTCATTCATCTTTCTTGTCCAGCCATGGGACTGAAATATAGCTTGTTATCTCTTCTCTTGCACCTGTTACCAGCTTCTCATTCCAAGTGACCTCGTAGTCACATCTGTACTCCACCTTCACCTGCTTTTAATGTTCACTCCCTTAGTCACTCCAGGTGCTAAATATTCTGCTGCCCAGAAACTAACATGGTCCATTCTTCTTTACAAAAGAAATCTGAAGTATTTATTAGGGTGTTGATGATCTCAGATCTCTGTCAATTTGCCTATACACTCTTTTTTTTTTTTAAAAGAACTCTCCCTCACTTGTTCAATGTGTCTATTCTCTTTCCTGGTGTAGCTTTCTTCTAAAGATCACATGATCACTTTATTCAAACATCCATGTCTCTTGGAATGTATTTTATTGATTTAATTTTAGCAGATTATAAGGCAGCTTCTAGTGTACACCTGACTAATTTTTAGACATCCTTACAGATAATTTTCTTCTCCTATATTCACTGATGTTCTGTGGTTTGTTCCTGTTATCCATTTAGAACAGGTAGGGGCAGTCAATTTCCCCTATACATATGAATGTTCGTGATCTCACTTAATCTCTATAAAGATACTGGAAATTTGCTTGTATTACTATAGTTCTAAAAAAAGGAAAATTTATCTCAAGGAAGTTAACTGAAATAATGATACTACTAGCAGAACTTAATGGTGATGCTTGAGAGGGCTAAAAGACAAGCTCCTTGTAAACAGGTCTCCACTTTGATTCCTTTATTTTAATCTTCATTATGATGAGCTCTTTTGGAAGAGATGGTTTTATCTACATAAAATACTCAAAGAGGATTTCTGTGAGTGGCCTCCTTCACTGGTAAGCTTGGTTCAATCACTGCCTTTCCACTCCCCTCCCACTTGAACAACTCCCCTGTTTCTAGTCCCACAACCTGTTTTATGAGTCTTGGGCACAGGCTCAATCCTGTTCTTAGCACCACAGATCCTAGACTAATCTCTTAGCGCAGACCCACCCAATGCATCCTGAACCTGGTTGTCAGACTCAATTTTTCAGTCTAGTTTGTTAGAAGTTTCACAGGTTGTCACCATTCACAATTTACCATTGCATTTGTGAGACCAGCTTTCTACCCTGGCAGTTTCCATCGCCATCTTGCCTTGGATTCTGGAGACCTGAATTCTTCCCTGGTAAATCTGATTCTGCACACTGTGTCTCCACTCCCCTACTGACACAGCAACTTCAACACCTCTCACCCCACATTCTGTTCTCCATCTAGCCTTGCACACAGGCACACTCTTCTTAACCTCCAGATCTCTGGATTACCCTCTTACCTCTGGTGGTTGAGTTCTGTAAATCACATGGCGCCCATTCCCCTACATGGATACCATCTGCAGATCCTTCCATTGCTGCAGGGGAAACTTCTGTTCCCTTTTTTCAGGGCCACAACCTTTTCTGTCTACCTGAGAAAGCCTAAATTCAGTCTCTGCCTAGCAGTTTCCGTGTCTGTTAACTAGAAATGCCCAGATCTTAAGACATATCCTGAGAGCTTTTGATCTGGCCTAACCTGTGATTCTGAGGGAACTATGGAGGAACTGGACTAGAGTCATCTGGTCCCTCCGATATAAAGTTAAAAGAGAGAAACTGAAGCCTTGACCAACCAGCTTTCCACAGACAATAAGAAAACAACCAAGTCACATCAAGTATAGAAATAGAATCAGACTTCAACTCAACAAAGGAAGGCATGAGTCTCACATCAGAATCACAAACAAGAGAAACCCACATGCCAAGATCACAAGGAAAAAAATAATAACATGAAAAACTCAAATAATATAGCCTAATAAACATCACCAGACCTAAAGAAGAGTTCTACAATGAGAACCCCAGAGATAACCCAGGAAATAGGTTTTAAAACAAAAATCATAAACATGACCAAATGATTCAATGAATTTAAAGAATACACAAACAAACAAATCAAAGAACTAAATGAGGAAAGAGATAAACTTCCAACTGAATTCTCAAAAGAGACAGAAGTAAGAAGAAAAATGAAGGTGAAATGAAGAAGGAAGTGAAAAGCTCAATAAGTCAATTTGAAATGATGGGAGAAAGCCTCACCAATAAAATGAATGAAATGAAAAACAGAATATCAAGACCAGATGATAAAGTTGAAGAAGTGGATCACTCAAGCAAAGATTAAGAAAAATTTTTAAAAAATCCTCAGGAATGGAATATTCAGGAAATATGGGACATCATGGGAAGATCAAATTTAAGAATCATAGGCATAGAGGAAGGAGAAGAATCTCAGAATAATACTATTGACCAGATCTTCAACCAGATTGTAGAAGAAAATTTCCCAAAATTAAGGAAAGACATGCCCAGAAAAATACAAAAAACATATACAATATTAAATAGGACCAGAAAATAAACTTCCCATGGCATACCATAGTAAAAACAATAAGCATGCAGAACCAATAGAGAATTCTGAAAACTGCAAATGAAAAACAAAAAAAAAATATAAAGGAAAAGCCATCAGAATTACAACTGACTTTTCAATGCAAACTACAAAAGCCAGAAGAAACTGTACCAAAGATTTCCCAGGTCAAAATGACCGTAGATGCCAATCTAGAATAATTTACCTAGCAAAAAATGTCTATTATAGTTGAAGGAGAAAGAAAAATCTTCTATGACATAAATAGGCTGAAAGAATTCACATCCAGAAAACCAGCCCTTCAGAGAATACATGAAGTAATACAAAGAGCTGAAGAAAGGAATGACTATATGGCAGGGGCAACAGAAAGAAACTAAATGAAGGTAGAACTAAGGAACCACAAAGATAGACCAAAGATGCAAACAGATATTAAAATGATGAGGATCAATACATATCTTTTAATTACAATGTTACCTAGCAATGGACTGAACACAGTCAAAAGAAAGAGTCTAGTTGAACGGATCATGAACAAAAGCCATCCTATTGTTGTCTGTAAGAAAGCCAGTTCATCGTCAAGGACAGGTACTACCTTAAGGATAAAGGACAGGAAAAATAGTCTAATTAAATGGCAATAAGAAATAAGCAGGAATTGCAATTCTAATATCTGACAAAATAAACTTCAAACAAAAAATAATCAGAAGAGATTAAGAGGGTCACTACATTCTGATCAAAGGAACAATTAACCAAGAAGATGTTACAACCACGAATATATGTGCCAAACTTGGGTACCCAACTTCATAAAAAGTAGTCTTTGAGACACAAATTAATCTGAACTCACTTATTGTGGGGGACTTCAATATTCACTGTTTCCATTAGACAAGTCAACTGGACAGAGAATAAACAGAGAGACCTTTGATTAAAAACTACCATACATCAAATAAACCTAACAGACATCTACTGCATATCCAACCTAAAAACCAAATAATAAACATTCTATTCAGCACCCCATGGAACTTTCTCCAAAATCAACCACATACTGGGGTGTCTCATGAAATTTATTCTCCACACTTTAATGGGCGGGGTCGGGTTAATCCAGCTGGATAAAATGGAAACTGATCTTCCATTTAGAGAGTCTGATTTATTTAGGGCAATTTATAAAGTTACTGGTTACATGCGCAAAGTCTGCAACAGCCAGGTGCAAGACTCTTAGTCCATTCTCGGCCAGAATTTCACTGCCACTCACATGATTCTTAGAACTGTGGGGACTTGGAACACTGCCTTCTGAGTCTTGGCCTTCCACGTGGGCCTCGGGCCAGGGCACTTTTCTTCCCACATGGATTCAATCCATGCCACTCCCCAGTACTTGCTGCCATGTTGGCTCCCCTTCTCCCTGCCTTCCTCCTCCCTCCTCCCTTATTGGTCAGAGGGCAGAACTTCAAACAGAATGAACCAATAGAAAAAAAAAAAAAAACAACCTCAGAGAGAACTCCATATTTACCATACATGGGGAACACACAAGAAAACCTCAACAAATAAAAAAATAAAAATATTTAAAAAAAAGTAATTCCATGCAATCATCAGAACACAATGCAATAAAGCTTAAAATCAACAGGAATAAGCCCCAGTAACTTCACAAACTCATGGGGACTAAACAACACACTCCTGAATGATGAATGTATCAAGGGACAATTTAAGAAAGAAATAAAAATATTCCTGTAAATAAATGAGAAGGACAATTAACCATGACAATATCTCTGGGACATGTAAAAATCAGTCTAAGGAGGGGAGTTTATACCTCTAAGTACCCATATAAAAAAATCAGGAAGAGCACAATTAAACGATTTAACATTGCAACACAAGAATCATGAAAGGTGGCAACAAATGAAACACAAGCCCAACAGACAAGAATAAATAACAGAAATCAGAGCAGCAATTAATGATGTAGAAACAAACAAAATTACAAAGAATCAATGAGTACAAGAGTTGGTTCTTTGAAAAGATAAACAAGTTAGACAGACCATGGCACAATAAACCAGAAAAAATATAGAGCATCTCCAAATCAGCAAAATCAGAGATGAAAGGGAAACATGACAACATTCAACAAAAGATCCAGAACATTGCGGGGGGATACTTTAAAAACATATATGGTATTTGATTTGAAAACCATATAGAAATTCATCTATGTCTAAAATCACTGGAATCAACAAAACAAAACCAAGAAGAAATTAATAGCTTAAGCAGACCCATAATATATAAGGAAATTGAAACAGCAATACAAACTTCCTTACCAATAAAAGCCCAGGCTCAGACTGATTCACAGAAAAATTCTCCCAGACATTCAAAGAGGATATATATCCAATACTTCTCATATAATTTGAAAAGATAGAAACAGATGGCTAGCTTCCAGTTTCCTTTTATAAAGACGCATCACTCCAATACCCAAACCAGGTAAAGATGCAATCAAAAAAGAAAACTACAGCCCCATATCCTTAATAAACACAGATGCAAAAATTCTCAACAAAATACTTGAAAATTGCATACAGACACACATCAAAAATATCAGCCACCGTGATCAAGTTGACTTTATTCTAGAAATGCAAGGATGGCTCAGTATATGTAAGTCAATAAATGTCATAAAGCACATAAATGGACTCAAAGACAAAAATCACATGGTCATCTCAATAGATGCAGGAAAGGTCTTTGATAAAATTCAATATGTATTTCTGATAAAATTCCTAGAAGGAATTAGACAGAGGGGACATACCTCAACATAAATAAAGGTGCATACAAAAAAACACATCCAATATCATTCTAAATGGAGAAAAACTGGAAACATTCCCATTAAACTCAGGAAACAGACAAGGTTGTCCACTATGCCCACTCATTTTAGTACAGTGCCTGAAACTCTTGCTAAAGCAATAAGACAAGAGAAGAAAGTTAAACGAGTACTCATTGGAAAAGAAGAAGCCTTTTTAAGAATGACATGTTATTATACCTAAGAGATGCCAAAACGTCCACCAGAAAACTTCTAGAAATGATTAACACTTTCAGTTAAGTGCCAAGTTACAAAACTAATCTACAAAAATTAGTTGCCTTTCTATATACCAATAACAAGCAATTGGAGAAAGAATACAGAGAAACCCTTCCATTCACAATAGTATCAAAAAAAATCTTGGAATAAAGCTGGCCAAAGACCTTAATAATCTCTACTATAAAAATTTCAGATATTTAGAGAAAGAAATTGATGAGGACACCAGAAGATGGGAGGACCTCCCAGGCTCATGGATTGAAAGAATTAATATTGTGAAAATGACCAACTTACCAAAAGCAATATATAGATGCAATGCAAACCTAATTGAAATCCCCATGACATTCTTCACAGAATTAGAAAAATGCATCCTAAAAATCAAATAGAATCACAAAAGACCATGGACAGCTGAAGCAACCCTGAGCAAAAAGAGCAATGCAGCAGCAATTACAATACCAGATTCCAAACTGTATCATGGGGCAGTAATCATAACAACAGTGTGGTGCTGACACAAAAATAGACTCAAAGACCAATGGAATATAATTGAAGACTCAAACAGGAGTACATGCAATTCAACCACTTGATATTTGACAAAGGAGCCAAGAACACTCAGCATCTTCAGCAAATGGTGAAGTAAAACTACATCTCCACCTGTAGAAGAATGAAACTAGAACCTAATCTGTCACCATATACAAAAGTCAACTCCAAATGGATCAAAGACCTCAATGTGAAACTGGAAACTTTGAAACTGTTAGAAGAAAACATTGGCAGTAATCTACAAGAAGTAGAAAAAGGAAAAGACTATAAATCAGGCAGCAGTTACTCAGAAATTACGGTTATTAATCAACAAATGAGACCTCATTAGACTAAAAAGCTTCTATACAGCAAAAGAAAAAAAAAAACAAGGAAGTGAAGAAAAAGCCCACAGAGTGGGAGAAAACTTCACCAGTGATATATCTGACAGAATTATAACATCGAGATTATATAAAGAACTAAAAGAAAACAAAGAATCAAGATAGCAAGTGACCCAATTATAAGATGGGCAAAGGATCTGAGCAGAGAGTTCTCAAAAGAAGAAAGAAAGACGGCTGAAAAACAGCTTAAAAAGTGCTGAACATCATGAAAACCAACTTAAGATTTCATCTTACCCCTGTCAGACTGACTAATATCAAGAAAACAAATGATACCAAATGCTGGAGAGGCTGTGGGGAAAGAGAAATGCTTATTCAGTGCTGGTTGGATTATAAACTCATGCAACCCCTATGGAAAGCAGTGTGCAGAACTCTTAAAAAAATTTAAAAAATGAACCTACCATTTGAAGCAGTTATACCACTCCTTGGCATATACCCGAAGGACTCATCCTACTGCAGAGATACTTGCACATCCATGTTTTTGGCTGGTTTTTTCACAATAGCTAAGGGATGGAAGCAACCCAAGTGTCTCTCAACTGACCAGTGGATCATGAAAATACAGTACATTTACACAATGGCATTCTACTCAGCATTAAAAAAAGTTTAAATGAATTGTGCATGTAAATGGATGTAACTATATACTGTTATGCTAAGTGAAAGAACACAGAATTAGAAAAACAAATGACATACGTTCTCTCTTATTTGTAGATCCTAGCTCCAAACCCTTATATGTGACTGTGTACCCTGATGTAACTGCAGGAACCAGGATAATAAAAAGGAGGAGTGAGGTGACAGGAAAAAGGAGCCTAAGAGAGACTATTAGGAGACAGGTGTTACTAAGTGGGAAATAGATAAAGGCGGTATATTTAAATGGAAAAGGGTAGAGAGGGCTATACAAGGAAATGGGAGGGAAAGGGAAAGGAGGCGCTCAGGAGAGATGGGGTCTTAGTAGACTGGTGTTATCAAGGGAGACATGGGAAACATTTGGAACACTTTAAATGGGGAAGATGGAGGGCATGGAGGAAAGATTAGACAGGGAGAGAGAGACAGACAGAGAGAGAGAGAGAGGGGACAGAAACAGACAGAAGGAGACAGAGACAGAGAGAGATAGACACAGAGACAGAGAAAGAAAGTGAGAGAATAAGAGAAAGAAAGAGAAAAAGAACACCTAGCTAGTGTAAAACACCAGAGGGAATCATTAGACTAACAAACTAATGACAAAATCTACATAAAATATTTCTACAAGAATCCATGTACATAGCTGAGGGCTACTTAAACAAGAAACAGTGACAGACAGGAGAACCCTCCCTTTGAGTTGTTGGCCAGGATGGTTCCAGAGAATCTTCAAATTACACAGGCTATTGCACAGCCCTTGATTGCCTCCCAGAACTTGAAGATAAGGTCCTACTGCTGAAGACAGAACATACCTCAAAGGATTTGGAACAATGTAGCCGGAACTGACCTGGAAGCCACTTCCCTGAAGGCTAGGACTCATAGATATGGAGAGCACTATCCAAGAAGTCAGTCAAGAACATCAGTTGATAACCCAACACCAATTTCATGAGCAAATAAGCACACTGATGCCTGGTGCAGTAGTGGCACTTTTATCTTGGAGCCAATCAATGGCTACCTAATTGGTCTTATAGCCCACTCAGTGGGAGAAAACTCATGTGTGGTACTGTAATCATAGCCACATACACTTGAAGAGGTCTAGATCTTAGAGATATCCCCAGGTTGTCACATCCCTAGGCTTATATAACTTCTTACTAAATACAAAATACATATCCTTATAGTTATTGTCAAGTATCCCAGTCATCACTCATCAAAGAAGCTTATTTTGTACCAGATGAAGACTACTACAGAATACCACAACTATCATTCACAGACATTATTTGTGAATTGCCCATCCCTAAGCAGCATATCTACAATGAAGCCTCCACACTCAAGGCTCTCACAATATATAAAAAGGGGTAAAGAGACACCACTGAATCTCTCTATTCTCATTAACGAAGCTCCCACATGCAACAAAGTGCCAGTAACACAAAAGGTCAAAAGGGCTAAATCATGGAAATTAGGAATCTGTAGATTGTGGGTCCTAGATGGGACTCATATTAACTATCACTTATCCAGGACTCAGGACGCATTGCAGAAGAGTGGGTGGAAAGATTTTAAGAGCAGGTGAGAAGGTATGTGACCATATGGAAATAAAACCAAAAGGCTCCTTGGACCCTGATCATATGAACCTACAGCAATGGTTTGGGCATGCTCAAGATCCATTCAAAATAAGCAGAAAAATACCCAGCACAACACTGGACAAATGGGCCGCATACCCCAACCTTTACTTAGGAAATATTGACAACTGATTACTGTTGGGTGAGAGTGTACTAGTATTCCTAAAGTGAGGGATTCTTGGTGGGCTTGCTAGGCCTCAGTGGATGAACCTACACTGAAGTCACTTAGGAACACTAACTTGACACAATAGACCTTAACGCAGATGAAAGTATGTATGGATTCCAGTTAGGAGACTACGGACAGGGTGCTGCTGGTGAAACAGATATAAAGATGATTAAGGTTGATTGAGATATTCTATATCAAACACACAATGATTCAATAAAGAAACACATTTTAATAAAAAATTAGAAACAAAATGTTACCAAAAAAAAAAAAATAGTCCTCAAGAGTGGGATCTATAGAAGAGTTTCCTATCTGTTCTTTGAGAAAGTTTAATCATTCCATCAGTGTTCCAGGTTCCCAGAGTAGTACTGCATGTCACAGACTCTAAGAGCAGTGAGATACAGTTTCTACATTCTGTGAACTTAGATTACCCTGAGACTTTCTGACAGACATTAATAAAAATAAAAACCTAGAACTGAATTGAATGAATTCAATTTTTTCTCTTGACTCTACATGTAAATCATCATTAAAACCAAGCTTACAAATTTTATAGGAATAGCAAAATAAGATCATTGGCCATGGGAAGAAAATTATCAATTCAAAGAGAAAATAAGCTCACATAAGTTATAAAGTATAATTTAAAAATAAATTAAATTCTTGCAATATATAACAATGACTGTTGTAATTATGAAGAGTCAAGCTGACAGTGGACTGGAGTTGATGACTAAGATTTGAAAACATCATATCAAAATGAGATTTCAGTGTTGTTGATTCATTCATGATTGTTCTCAATTTAAGAACACTGGATTGCATTGCATTCAAGATGCATTAAAATAATTTTAAGACAGAAACATAATAAGCACAAAATTTAAAAGTGTTTTTAGCAAGACCCTGAAGTTAAGGAAGATGTTCACTCCTTCTTTCTGATTAATTTTGCAAGGCAAAATGACATTCATCCAGTGATGCCATGTGATTCCAATTGTTCCATATAGGGGGTTTAGGACAGAATGCCCCATTGGCACACTTCCCGACAAATTCATGAATAAATTGTTCCACATAATGTTATCCAAATAAAGAATCTATTTTCCAGAAAAATGTCTTAACCTGAGGTTTTGCTCAAAATGTTTATTTTACTATATACTCTTTGGTTTTTGCATAAGTTGGCATTGTATGCTTTTAAAAGATTTTTTCCCCAAAGTGGTATATCTTTAGGGAGATTTATTATGATTAGAACTTAACAGATGAATTATTTTATGAGTTGATTCTGTTTAAAACTATGTGTTTTATAAACCAAAAGCTTTGGAATTTATTTTTTAAGTATATGCAAATATTTCTTGGTGTACTTTCACTAATTCATATGAAACTATTTCATTTAGAATGGATAAAAAGCAACTAAATACATTGCAAACATGTTCAACATTGTTATCATGTAGAACTGCTAATTGAGAGAGACCTATGTCAGGCTATGACAGGGGTATACACCTGTTAAGGTTTCCTGGGGATTTTGAGTACAGCATGCACCTGTGAAGGTTTCCTGAGGATTTTGAGGACAGCATCATCTTTTCACTTTCCTTTGTTTTACCTTAAATTCAAACCTCCCATAAAGGCAAAGATTAATGACTTGAATCTTGTAGTAACTTATAGCTTTCTTGTGAACTAATACAGATTTTTGCAAAGTCTATAATGAAAACATCAAGTAGAATCTAGTAATACTTTCAATAATTAAATTGGCATCTTCATCCCCACAAAATAAACTAATGGCAATATTTTGAAAAACTGTGTCTCACAAGGCAGAAACACATTATTTTTACAGAAAAAAAGCAAGGAAACCAAAGTTAAAATAAGTTTAGAAATATTCTCCCTTTCTCCTTTGAAGATTCATGATGCATTTCATCGTATTTAAAGTCATGATAAATTCAACTCCAGAGGAACCTGTTATGCTCTTTTCTAATCTAACATTTTCCCAAACTCATTTGAACTACAGACAACATTAAGAATATTGCATAAAAAAGACTATTCTCTCAAGAGGCTTAGGTAAACAGGAAGCTGGTGGAAATATATGGGGCTGCCTCTGCTTTCAGGAAGGCTCATGAGTAAAATTGGTCACAATAGATTATTTAGTACTTTGCATATTAAGGTTTCAGAGGAATTTTTATCTATCAAAACTGTAGTATGCTGGTACTCTATCAGGATTCAAGCTGGAGCCACCATCTGCTTTCTAAATGTAGTTCTGTTGGACCACAGCCACACACATTGTTTGTGTTTTTCTGTAACTGTCTGCAGCAATGTCTGAGGACTTGAGAAATTCACAAAGTCCAAAATATGAACTGACTGATGCTTTACAGAAAGAAAGCATTGCCCAACTAAGATCCATATATTTTTAACAAACAACTGGTCTGAAGATTGGCTTATTGTTGTGATTTTTAAAAGTTAAAGTGCATATGTAACAGAAGCACCGTGTATATGCTGGCAGTATGAGATCCTGAGATATTTTTATGCATGCTCAGTGGTCCAGAAGAATCACTCGGAGATGAAACATCCTTGACTTTCTATTTCTATTTCTCTATCAAGTAATTTTGCATGTGTCCTTGATTTTCTAAGGAGAGGAAAAGATCAAATGTATAATCAATTGTTGAGACTATTAAAAACTCAACAATGCTCTTGTTAAATATCTAATTTCAATTTTCTTGGGGGTTAACCTTAGTATGCAGTCATACCATCCACCTTGACCTTTTCAAATACAAATACCAGGCCTGTGGTTGTACTCCATGACAAATGAAAAGTAATGTCTTCCATGTCTCCTATTCTTTGGTAGGAGATCGTTAGACTACTTTTCCAAAGGTCATCCTATAATTTAAAAATATATTGCTTTAAATAAATGTTTGTTAGTTTACCTATCAATAGGCATATTAATATATAGATTCTGAGCTACTTAAAGTAGAAGACATATTAATATGTAAGAAACTACTTTAATTTCTAGGAGAAATGATACAGTAAATAAAAATATAAACTTCCCATAATAAGAATGACCTAAAATGAATGGTGAAGTTTTTCTGCATGTAGAATATCCTTTATACAAACAAATCATATTAATATAAAATAATAGGTATTCAGTTATATACCATATTTTTTAAAAATAACATTTCAAAATTTTTCTTTTTCATGCACAATAGTTTGACAAATTAAGGAATGACTGTATCATAGCTTGTTTAGACAAAACTCTCGAAAACCTTTATAATAGCTTTTATTTAAGACCAACAAGACCCAAGGGGAATCAATAAAATTGGTGAGTTGTTTTATAAGACAGGGTGCTATTTTAAGAATCTTTGAGTAGTTTCAAGGATAAAGTAAGTGTGAGCTGTTGTGTGGGGCTTGTGTACGACTTGTTCAGGCAGCTTTAGAGCATTTTAGTTGACTCATCAAAATAAGGGATAGAGTATTTCTCCTGAGAACAACAGGACTTTAAAACTAAGGATCAAATGGCACCTTCTAAGTAAATATTTCTCTCCAGAAGACGAAAAAAAAAAAAAAAACTGAGCATGGAGGAGTGTGCCTTTATATTTTGTTTTCATAGTTGTCAGTTTTGATTTTCAATCAACATATGCAATGTTTCCAGTTCTGAATATTTGAAGGCTTGAATACAATGCACAGAGTGTGAAAGGACTACCTTGTTCATCATATTAATCCGTGACTTTAAGCAGGTTTGCCTAGGATGAGTGAGAGCATAGGTCAAGGGCTAAGATTAGATGTCCTAAGGGAGGCTCAGAGAAGTATGGTTTAGGAAATAGGCCATCAAGACAAGGACTCCTGCAGTCCACCAGTCCAACCTTACAACAAATAATTTAAGACCCTAGGTCTGAAGCAAATATCCTCTGAATGTGGGATAGAAAAAAAAATCATAAAACATAATATTGTTACTAAAATAACAAAAATCTTCCATAGTGTGTTTGAGTCTACTGAAAAGTAAGAGGCAAGTCAAGAGTAGCTGCCTTCTCATGCTCAGTTAATTTCCTTGTAGATCAGATAGTCCGAGTTTCCCAGTGAGCCAGACAACACCCTAAGGGGAAATCATAAATCAACAGGACTTCCAATAACAGGAGTCAAAACTACAGTTCCCACATATCCTCTCTTCCCTCACTCATTTGCTCAACAAGCATCTACTGTTTCCTTACTCTGAGCCAGCTATGAGATTAATGCTAGATGTATAATTTATACACAGAAGATTGTTTTGCAAAGAGTTTTAATCAATATTAAGACAATACATTATAGAAAATTACAAATAATGCAGTACTATTATTGTTGGACCCATCAACTAGCCAGAATAAAGATATTCAAAAAAGGAGGCTGCATGGAAGTTATCGCAGTCTCTCACAGGGCCCAGTGATTCCATGCAAAGCCCACGCATTTAGACTTTAATGACGGCTGTATCCCACTCACACAAATGATCTTGACTTGAGACCCAGCTGCTTGGGAATATAAAACTATAACCTGTGATTCCTTGCTCTGCTGAGCAGCATACTGTAGTAAATTAGTGTATCCTGCAGATCCAATCACAATCGGTAGAGTTTCAATCAGGCCTACAGATAAGTAGGTGCCAATTAGCCTTCCTAGAACACCATAAACAAACTCAGCCATTGCAAACAGAATTGGAAACACCGATGTGATCTGGTTGAAGGGCCCAAGAAAGGCTTCATTCAGTCTGTGGCTTTTGTAGTTCCCACTGTGCCCTAGCTATGTCGCTGAATGGAAAAACTCCCTCCCGCAGGGAACTGGGGGGCTCCTAAGACTCAAAACCTAAGGAAATGTGAGCGGTTCAAAAAGCTCAGGAAGTTGTAAGAGTCGCAAGTGTGGCAAAGGCAAAGAGAAGCTTCCAACCAAAACAGCCTATAAATTTATAGACAGTCCCCTGGCACAGCTTATGGGATCATGGGCCATGCTGGGGTGAACTTTTCAGTGACTCGGCTGCCTATTAGCCGTCCATACTCCTGTAAGAAACTCCTCATCTGTGTTGATAAACAACCCATGTGAACTCATAGCTTCACCACGCCATATGGGGGTACAGTCCTTGGTGCTCCATCACAGATGACTAGACAGGGTTATGTCTCCCAAGGAAAAGTCATGCAGGATCCACACACAACCAAGATCAGCAAATCGAAGTTTTAGTGGTACCTTCTCTACCTGTGAATAGTCCGTGTACAATAGAACAGTAAAGAAATCAAAACGAATGGCTTCATTGAGCAGCAACGATTTCAGCTGCAAGTATTCCAGAACACTGACTCGCTACCCGAGCATTTGCTTGCTCTGACTTCCAGACTCTTTGCTCCTGCTCTGTATTAAAATGGTACTTTGTTTTGTTCTGTGATTGTTTATCACAGTCCATTAACACTGTAAAATGTAGGTGTAGCTGGTTGGTGTTGGTTGCTGGGGTTATCATTAAGATATGAGTTGCCTCTATCAGGTAATCCTAGAGTCTTAGGAGCCTTGACTAAAGGTAAATTAAAGCTTCAACGGGGGCAACATCTCTCTGCCTCGTATGGTATTTCCTAGTGTGGATAATCAACAAATATGTGAGATTTCTGGCCTTCAATTTGAAGTTAGAATTTAGTTATTTATTCATTATGTTATGTGTTTAAGTGTTTAACTGCATGTATATAATACAATATTGCCTATTGTCTTGTGATGCTTACTGAGGCTGGAAAGGGGATATCAGGTCCCCTGGAACTGGAGTTGCCATACTGGCAACTCTGATCTCACATCTGAGAGCTTTGGGAGAATGCACGATAGACTTCATAGGCCTTTAAAAAAGACAAATAACAGTAGAGGACATGAAGTTGGGGGACATGTTGGGTGGAGATGGGGGAGAACTCTAAACGGGACCAAAATAAACTGCATTAAATTCTTATACCGATAAAAATATTGTTTAAACGTATCTTTAGCGTTTTCTTGCCTTTCTGCAAATTTCTAGCATACAAAATTATAAGAACTCTCACATTTTAGAATCATCAATATTGGATGAAGGTATTAAGTTTTCTTAATGCAGTAATCTAGAAGCACAGCAAACGAAAGGACTGCCTTAACAACACTTCAGTGTGAATCCATTGCCATCCCAAACTGGAAAGCGCTCCCTCAATGTACACAATGATGATGTGCCTTCCCACTTCAGCCCCTGGCTACACACAGAGTGAGCTGCCCAGGGGTAATTATGTCTCCTGGAAATATTGCTGACTACAGTTGAGGCTGGTCATAAGAACCTCAGGTTTGGGACTATATGGAGGACTCTACAACAGAAGGACAACCCTCCCCTGCTCAGGTGACTTGAGTGACACGTGTCCAGTCTTAGGCATTTAGATTGGGTAGCTGACTTTAGGAAACAAGCTGTGCTAGCTTCAATCAGATATTAACAGACAGAAGAATTTAGCCAAATGCCTGGAAATCAATTCACCTTTTGGTAAAGGGTATAATGTGTGTCACTTGTTGCTCCACCTGAGAAAGGAACAGATAGACCTCTGAATCACAGAGCAAGAACAGGAAAGTAGGGGCTGGAAAAGTGGTGCAGGAGCTATGCCCTCAAACTGCTCTTCTAGAGAGCCAGATTCCAAATCAGAAGGTACACAACCACCTGCACCTCCAGTTCCAGAACACCTGATGGCCTGTTCTGAGTTCTCTGGGCACTATGCTCTGTGTTTAACACATGTACACACAATTAAAAATGAAACAAATCTTTAAAAAGGTGAATAGAGGAGGCTGGAGAGATGGTCACTGGTTAAGAGCACTGATTGCTCCTGTAGAGGACCGGGGTTTGATTCCCAGCACCCACATGACAGCACCATAACTCCATTTCAAGAGGATCCAATGCCCTTCTCTGACATCTGTGAGCATTATGTAATATGTGTGCTCTTACCTCCATGCAGACAGTATATTCATACACATAAAATGAAAACAATAAAATATTTTAAATGGGTAATAGAGAGGATGACACAAAAGCTAGAAGTCCCAAAGAAAAGGAGAAGAGCTTCTGCACACATTTCTTGCACACATTTCCATTCAATCAGATAAGGTAGTACAGAGCTACTTAGAAGAGTGACCAATTGCAGAATGCCTTGCTCATGCTTGTTGATTGGCGTTTCAAACTGTATTGACTCTTCTGTGATTTTAAAAGCTAAATATTTTCCTTCTCATACCACAAAGGTTTTCTCATGTATTAACCTGTGTTTTTTTAAAGTTTTCTTATTTGACAGTTTCATGCATGTATATCATACGTTCTGGAAACACTCAATCTTCTCCTGTGTCTTATGCTCACCTGGGGGTGAATTACTAGAGACAATGACTTCTTTCTGAGCAGCCCTTGATTGCCATTAGTTCCCCTGGGTGGTACAGGATCTGGGAGCCCTTCTCCATGTATGGATTACTGTTAACTTCATTTAATCTTATTCAATACTAATGTATAATGACTTGAAAAGGTAAAATTAGGTTCAAGTAAACATAGAATAAAAAATAAATAACTCACACAAATAAAAGTTATCTTACCCTAATGGGCCATTATGTAGGCATCCAAGCTTTAAAAAAATCTCAGTGGTTAGACAAAAAATTATTTCCATTGCCCAATAACTTGTGAAAACAGCTGAATGTTTCATTTCACAGCCTTCCATCTCACATCATGCCTGGGTGATTTTCACTCACTAAGTAGGGTCACTGAGCCATGAAATATTCTCCCTGGGCACACACAGCTCTATAGAATTTTCTTTCACAAAATATTGATTTCATGATTAAACTTTTCTATCAGATAAGAACTCAAGGTCTGGGCCTTAGACTTTTTATACTATCTTTCGTTTATTATTTGAAAATCTTTGAAAATTGTCTATTTCCCTTAATAATACATAAAGATCATGTTCTATCATGGAGAAGATTAGATTGATTCTCTATTCTCTATGACTTGGTGTTTTATAAAATTTATAAGTGGCTAGAATTTTTGTAAAATTTATGATTCTATTAAATCCTAAATCTTCATTATGTGGTAACATACTAGAATTTATGCATGTAAAAAGAAAGCCTGAAAGTTATTTAGATACAGGGCTGATATGTAACTCCTTAAGAAAGTGGCTGCTAATTGCTATCTTTCAGGCTATTATCTAAATTTTAACATTTAGTGCCCAACAAAATTTACATGAAAAATAGTAAGTAAACTTTGGGTTGTAATACCACCTATATGTTTCCAATAATTAGATATTCTGTAATATGTAAAATCCTTTCATTATCTAGACGACTCAAATAATTCTCAAGATCGCAAACACTAATCCTGTATTAGAGTGATGATAAGTGATATTTAACACTCTACTAATGCTTTTAAATTGGAGATAACTAACAAAATCTAAAATATGAGTGATTTATATTCATAAAGGCTCATAATTTTCTTAAATGAAATTTCAAAGCATGTGTGCCACTTAGTTTTGTCAACCAGACACATGTTAGAATCACTCTGGAAAGAACCTCAATTGAGGAATTCTCTGCATTAGAATGGACTATGGGCAGGTCTGTGAGTCATTTTCTGATTGCTTAATACTGTATGTGGACCAACCCATGGTTGAGATATGCTATCTCTGGACAGGTGGGCCTGAGCTGTACAAGCCAGTAAGCATCATTCCTCTGTAGTCTCTATTCAGTTCCTGCCTTAAGTTCTTGCCTTGGCTTCTGTCAGTGATAAACTGTGTCACAGAAGTAGAAGCCCAACAAACCTGTTCCTATGCAAGTTACTTTTGGTAAGTGTTTTATCATAGCAACAGAAAGCAAATTTGGACGGAATGTCAATCACTCCTTACATAAAAAAGGAAAGAATCTGAAAAATGAAAGAATCTTTAATGAGCTGTGGCATTCCTTATTTAAAGTGTTTATTGTCATTATGATTTATGCACAGTGATATTATTCAACTTTATATTGGGTAGTTATATAAGCTATCATCAAACCTGAGAAATTTTTAAAATATTTGATCAGTTTTTGTTTTCTGTGTATGAGTGCACTGCCTGCATGCAAGTGTACTGTGTCCTGCAATGCTCAGAGGTCAGAAGAGGGTGTCAGATCCCCTGGTCCTGGAGTCACAGATGGTTGGTAGCACAATGTAAGTATTGGGAATTGACTCTGGGCTCTTTGCAAGAGCAGTCAGGGCACTTACCTGCTGAGTCATCTCTCTAGCCACACAAACAGAACAACTTTTGAGAGTAAAAATTAAATCATCACTAATTATGCATTCAGGTTGCCTTGAGCTGATGCACTGGAACTTTCCCATTCACAAGGAATTGTCTATAACATTGATTATGCCACGCTTGTTTGAATGTTTTCAGTCGACTAGTAATTTAAATATCACCATAACATAAAATCACAAAATTAAACTTTATCCACCATATATGTGTCGTCCCACATTCTGAAAACTCGAGAGGCTCTAGGTTCTTCTTTTTGTCTTGGATGTTCTCCAAAACTATGCTGTTCTTCCTTGAAGATGTTGTGTAAGCCTGAGCTCTAAGCCACATCTTTCAATTATTCTTTTCGTGAACTGTCTCGCTTACGTATGCGAAAAGTGCATATAAAATTTTGTTTGTTAAAAAATAAATTAAAATAGTCTTGCACTGCTTGAAGAGGAGACTGCATGACTGCAGGCCTGCAGCTCAGGAAGTGCAGCATCCTTTCAGAACTACTTAATGAACTCTGAGCCTCCCCTGTGAAAACAGGGACCAGCAAGAACCTTTTGATCAAAGACACTAAACATTTATCAAACATCGATGTAAATGAAGCTCTGGATTTTCATCTATGTCAAGTTGATTGCAGACTTGTCTTGTTTCTCTGAAGGAAGTACATTGTACTTTGTGAATTTTGTCACAGAAAAATCTTTTCTCATTGTCTTCCTAAGTTTTGTTACACTAACAACAAAATAAAAGCACCTTCAAATTTAAAATTAAAAAAACATATATAAAAGTTCTTAAAATGCTTCTGCCTTATGCAAAATTATCCTTATCGACCCTGAGATGCATAGGATTCTTTCTAGACATACACTTCCATGATTGCATAATCAAAGGATGAAAAGAGGTTGAAAAATTCATCATCTTAAATGTATTGCCTGGAGATAACAAATATCCTTTATCTTTCACTTTTCTTTGGCCAGGAGAAGTTACGTAGTCGGGTCTACTGTTAAAAAGATACAGAATGGCTAATTATTTCACAGAGGAGGTCAAAAAATAATACATTCAGTTGATCATGATCATATTTCAACAAAGTGTATCTTCTTATCATCTGGGACTTATAAGCAATGGTTCTTATTCCATCCCAGGATTTTAACCACATTATGAATTATTCATTGTATTCAAGTAAAACTAACATCTGACTCAAATATTTTCTGATATTTACTTCTAATTTGTTCTTTTATCAAATAGTTCCTGTTTCCACTGACTGTTTGAGGTATAGCCTGCTGAGTTAGAATATACATTAGTATCGTCCAGAATTACTGTCAAAGTGCAGATTTTGATTCATTAAGACTGGACGACCCCTGTAGAGCCAGCTTGCATTTATCTCTTAGGCATGACAGCTGTACTCAGTTTTGAGACTCAAGCTAGAGGTTGGTCAGTGCCCCCTTTTAGCAACTAATTAAGTACTTAACCCAATCATTTTCATTAAGGGGCTATCACCTTCTGAACCAAAATGCATGAACTTTAATGGCTCTGGGTTCAGGTATCAGACAGCTGGAGACAGTCTTATATCGTGAAGCCTTGACATTTTTCAAAGAAGCTATTTTTCAGAGTTCATGAAAGCCAGCTAACTCTACTCATTTGTAACCAAGCTATCCTCTACAGCTCCAGCCTGTCCCTGGGTGAGACCTTTGTGTGGTCCTGCCTGGAAGTCTTCAATTATTTGGACATTTACAGCATGGAGAGTTCGGTATATCTTTTTTTTTTTAATTTCATTTTATGTGTATTAGTTTTATGCCTACATGTGTATAAATGTGCCTGGGTTGTATAATGCCCATGGAGGACAGAAGAGGTTGTTGGATCACCTGGAACTGGAAGTCTGGATGGTTGTTAGCCACCATGTGAGTGCTGAGATTCAAACCTGGATCCTCTGCAAGAGTAGCCAGTGCTCTTAAGCACTGAGCCATCTCTCCAGTCCGAAGAGATTTCTGTGTCTCTTCTATTCCATTCTGAGTGCATTGTGCTTCACTATCAAAAGAATCCTTAGGGACTTGGGAGTTGGCTGGAGAGCTGAAGTACTTTCCATGCATATGTGAAGACTGTTCTCCGGATCACCCAAAACCTACATGAATGTTGAGTGGGAGAGGTAGTTCAGCTGTAATTCAGCCTCATAAGAGACAGGGAATCCCTAGGAAGCTAGCTAGCCATATCAGGGAGCTTTCAAAGTGATTCAAGACTCTGCCTCTTTGAAAAAGGGGAAAGAGAGAAATTTGGACTGATTCCTGACATCAACCTCCATATACACACACATATATGCAAGACATGCATTCACATACACATGCAAAGTGCTCACACATACATGGGAAAAATGGAAATGAACTTTTAAATCTTTTAATATTCACTTTATGTCTGTAGATGGTTGCATGTCTCTCCTTCAATTATATTGAATAGCAGTAATTCATTAACCTCACCGAGGGAGTGACTTGATACTAGCTCAGGGTTCCCATATTAAGACAGTAGGAAAGACCAGATGTATGAATTCCACTTCTGGGTCAATAATCTAGTTTTCTGTCACCTGTTTGGAAAGGGCTTACTCAGCACTGTGAGTTTCAGTGTTGTTCGGAGGAAGAACCCTCGTTTGAGGTTTTCAAGTACAAGGTTAAAATCTTGGGGTTCTTGGGGCTGAAGAGATGTCCCAGGGATTAAGAGCACTGGCTGCTTTTATAGAAGACTGTGGTTCGAATCCCAGCACCCACATGGCAACTAACAACTGTCCGTAATCCCAGTTCCAGGGGATTAGAAAACTCTTCAGGATTCTTGTGGGTCATTGTGCAAAATATATGCGCTCATATATATGCAGGCAAAACAGTAATACGCATAAAATAAATTATAAAATTAAAAAAATATGTTAGGGTTAACAATTTCCTTTTCATTTGCTGGCAATGCAATCAAGCTAATTCTTCTTGTGTTCCTCGGGGGGTGATGAATTCATCTACCGAAGCCATCCTGTGCATCAGTCCACCCCATTTCTTCTGTAGGCAATACATCAGTTTGTCATAAAAACATCAGAGTTTGTCATATAAACTTACAGGGAAACTTTCAATGTTAAAATGTGGTTTATATAGGAATGTTGAGATATTTATAATGTAAACATTAAGCATTCATGTAATTTCACAGGCCTACATCACTTTTTGGAAAACATCTTATGAAAGAAATTATTGAAGAATATTGCCTATATATTTGTAATATAGGATCACTTTACAAGGGACAGAAGACATTTCAAAAATTATGAGTGTTTGGGGAGATGGCTTAGTGTGTAAGAGTGTGTACTATGTAAGCCAGAATGCCTGAATTCAAATCTCTGAACTCACATAAGAGCCACCCATGAACGTGAGCACCTGTCACCTCACTGCTGCCAGGAGCATGTGGAAAGGATTGTTTCAACTTGATGTCCACTGACTTAAATCCAGGCTCCATGAGAAACCCTATTGCAAAGGGATAAGGCATGGAGTGTTGGAGCAGGACACCCATAGCACCCATAGTCCTCCTTAGCTCAGCATGCTGCACAAGCACACTGAAAGTCTCTCTCTCTTTTGTCTCTTTTTCTCTCTCTCTCTCTCTCTCACACACACACACACACGCCATTAAGGATTAGTGACACTCTGTGGTCTGTGCTTCAGTTCTTGTCACCAGGGACACGCACTAAGTTCCTGCCCTGGCTTCCCTTCATAATGGACTGTGTGTGATGGGGGTGTGTAAGATAAATACAACCTTTCCTCCTCAAATTGCATTGGAGTGTTTTATTATAGCAATAGATGCAAATGACAACAATTATTATTAAAAGTTCTACAAGAAGAACTTGTAAGTCAAATAAGTGTACAAAGCCTCCTGGGAAAAACAGTAGTCCCTCTGTCCTGATTTCCTTCCATTCTGAAGCAGATCATACTTTCAACTGCTTGGTATATATTCTAATATTTACTTACATCATAATTTTACCCACATTGTTCCAAAATATACCTGTTTATGATTAATTCAATTAAGTTTTTATAATTTTATTATTTTTATTTAACATATATGATGTGGATATTGGTAATTGGACCTGGTTCTTCTGCAAAAGCAGCCAGTGTCCTTAACCACAGTACCATGTCTCCAGGCCCCAAGTATATTTTAAGATTTAAGGAGGATAATTCATTCGTTTTTGATAACATAAAATGAAAGTATAAGTCTTTCACCTCTTGGAAACCCCCAAATCACATATCACATTTGGCTCTCTCACTTTCTATACACCTAATGTCTTTGAATTATAATTCTGATTATATGAATTTAACACTTGATATTATTATCATCTATTGTAAAATATTTTCCAAGGTGAGCAACACGTTTACTATTACTTTTTTAAAAAGTTTCTCCTCTAAGGTTCATGACCATGTGGAAATAGAATCCTACAAGCTCCTGGAACCCTGCTCATATGGACCCACACCGATGTTTTCAGCAAATCAAGACTCACGCAAACTCAAGCAGAGAAAAGGCCAGCATGGCACTGGGGAAATGGGTAGCAGAACCCAACCTCTGCTTAAGAAATATTGGCAACTGATTACTGTTGGGTGAGGTTGAGCTACTCTTCCTAAAGGAAGGGACTCTTGGTAGGCTGACTAGACCTCAGCGGATGAACCTTCACTGAGGTCTCTTAGGAACACTAACTTGACATAACAGACCTTAACACAGATGAAAGAATGTATGGACTGCAGCTGGGAAGCTATGGATGATGGCATGGGAAAGGTATACAAAGATGTTTGTTTGACTGAGATGTTCTGCAAACATGATTGAATTAAAAATATTAAAAACAAAAGATAGCACTTAAAAAAGTCCCTCCTCCAGTTACTCTCTCTGTAATTGATCACTGCCACATGTTTGAGGTGGGGCAAGTGACCATTTTGATTTTCACTTATATGGGGTGACGAATGGTTACTTCAAGATCCTACCAATATGCTCAACATCAAGACACATTTTGTCAAATCATTTATCTGATAGAGTCTATCCTAGGATCCTCTGATGGAGTCTATCCTGGGATCTTTGCTTCAGTCTTGGTCACTGTTGTTACCCTGTCTTGCTTGGTACCTTGGCAATTTCTTTCTGTTCTCCTTTCCTCAAATCATGAATTTTATGAATTTGTTGCAACTCATTCTTTGGACAGTAGACAAAGAGAAGCCTGAAGCTGGCTCAAGCTGGCTTTGACTAGGTACATTTTAGACACACCTTTTAAAAGTATGCTCAGGTCAAACGCATGAGCATCGCACATCAGTTTCTATTGCCATATAATAGCTTGCCATAGAGGCTCTCAAGAATACAAAGATTTACCCATATTTTGAAGGGCAGAAATTCAAGCATTTCTTCTGGGCTTAATAATCAGAGCATCACAAGTTTGACAGAAAGTTCTTGAGATTTTTACTACTTTCCTGGAGGCTTAAAGCACAGGATGAGCACTTTCCTGGAGTCTCCCATTGTGGGATTTTTATATTGTTTGCCATTGTCTTGTCAAATTTCCAAGTTAAAGGTGTATTTAAATTTTGAAAATTTATGCTTGGCTGCATCGAATATGGAAAGCTGTAGAGGAAGAACCTAGGAATCTTAATATTTACATTATGAAAATATACATAGAGCCACTATTTTGGCACAAATTTGCCATTGTGAATGATTCATATCCACCATTCTACTCCAGACAACACTTTGTTACCATGAGTGGATCAATGCCCCATGGCAGAAGAATAAAGAATCAGATGGTTTTCAGAATGTCTGGGTTCATGGGAGTTGACTTGCATAAGCTGGCTTATGAAACTCCCGACTTTTTTACTCATAGTCCCGTTTCCCCCATGTGGGGTCGGGCACGCACACACACACACACACACACACACACACACACGCACGTGTGCACGCACATACACAGATTTCTCATGGAGGAAGGTGCTACCCACTTCTGAATCTGTCATGGCATTTGTCAATCAAATCTTGTTCCTTCAGTTTCCCTACTGAGTGTGCATGAATTTGCTGTGTCAGATCTTCTACACGGTTGAGGGGTCCCTCTGCATCTTCTTCCCTCGTTCTTTTTTATCCCCATGTTCCCTTCCTTTTCCTCTTGAGAAGTTTGCATTTATGATTTTAAAAGGTCTGCAGTAAGTCTCTTTATAAGGATTTTCATGACACAGATTTGTTAAATATATATATTATATATATATACATATATATATATAATATATATATATCTCAAAATATTGAGAAAAACTCTTCTCTGTTCCATAATACACACGGAAGTCACACGCAATCATGAATGAATAAGACTTTAAGTACAATTTACCATTTTACATCTCCAAAGCAGAAATTACTGTGGTTTCATGATATAGATTTGTAGATGTTTTTCTAAACAAAAAAACGTAGAAATTGATTTTATCCAAATCAGTATAGTCTACCTACACATGGCAGAAAAATTGGAAATGAAAAATAAATATTTAAAAAGTATACCATAGGGTCTGGAGAGCTGGCTCAGAGTTCAAGAACACTGGGTGTTCTCTCAGGGAACCCAGGTTTGGTTCCAGGTACCCCCATGGCAGATAGCAACCATCTTTAACTCTAGTTCCATTGGAATCTGATGCCCTCTTCTGACATTCGAGGACACTGCATGACACAGGTGCCCTTGAACACAGGTTACACAAGTACATACACACTGGCAATATACTCATACACACAGAACAAAAATAATAAATAAAATAAAAAACGTTGTACTCTGGGGCCTGGAGAGATAGCTCTGTGGTTAAGAGCACTGGCTGCTCTTGCAGAGGATCCATATTCTGTTTCCAGCACCCACATGGCAACTAATAACCATCCACAACTCCAGTTCCAGGGGATCCAATGCCCTCTTCTGACCTCTGCAGGCATAGTGCACACAATACAGTTAAACATATAAAAATAAAAATAATAAATAAAATATTTAAAATGTGTATTATGGCCTTGTTATAGGAAACTATTATTAGGTGAAAAAGTAAGATGGCCAATAATATTTAGAACATGACACACTGAATCTGTTTTTATCTTGACAGGTGAATTTATATGTGCATGCAAAGTTTAATAATCCATGTAATGTACTTACACAATGAAGATATCAGTCAGGGCTATAACATTATTAGGGAAAGAAGAAAGGACAAATATGGGAAAATGATTATTTTAAAATGTGCACATTTGCATAGGTTCATGTATAGAGTAGTTGTTTTATGCCACTATGAATAAATAAGCTGTCAGGAAGTACTGAAGGGAGAAAAACTGACTTTGCCCTATGGTTTCAGAGAAATTCAACCCTCGATTCAAGGAAAACAGGTGCAGTGCCTCTGTCCATGTGGGTGAGCACATGAGGACAGCTAGCAGGCCCAGGATCAGAAGGCTGACGGAACTATCGTCCTCAGAGGCCTGTCTCCAGTGAATGCCTTCTCCCAGATAGAACCCAGGCCTGTTGATTCCAGGGATCCAGACAGCTTCCTTACCTCAGAAACAATTGTGCAGAATATGAGACTTTGAAGGCATTTCAGATTTAAGTGATAAAATGTTTCCTACGTGAAACAAAGGATAGGAAATTTTTAATTCTATTCCATTTTTCATAAATTCCAAAACAAAGTAATTAAAAATAGAAACTGCAATTATTAGAAAATACTTGTGAATAGGGTAACTTGACAGAAAAGAAATTTGAACTGTAAATCAAAGAAAAGAGTATAACAATTTTCTTTATTTGATTTTCTGCGACTCAATACTTGACAAATCATTCATATAAAAGGCTTTATAAAAGCTCGTAATAGCATACCCAGACAGGAAATTATATTTGCAAAGATATGTCATGAGGTTCAGATTACTGATATTTTAAACACCTTCTTTTTCCCGGTAAACCAAATAAGTACTTGCCTATTACACAAAGATCAACTTGGAACAAGAACAGATAATAATAAAGAAGATCAGCAAATGCCAACATAGTGAGAAATATTAAAACCCAATAATAAAGAGATTTAAAGTAAAAAGTGTAGGATCTAATTTTTATCAGGTTTGAAGAATTGGATAATTCTAATGAAATTCTTACATATGACTTAGGGCTTCAGAAATGGAGTTATGCACAGTAAAGAAATGCCTTAAAAACCAGCCACCTATGGGCAGGACCATGCTCCGGGGTTTGGTCCTGGACTTATAAGGGAGATGTAGCTGAGTTCAAGCGATCAAGCATACATGCATGCCTTTAAACAAACTGCTCTAAACTGCAGCTGTAATAAGACAGCTGCCTTAAGTTTATGTCTGACTTTCCCATAATAATCGACTATAAACTTGAATTTCAGCTGAATAAACCCTTTCTCCCTTAAGAAAGGGAGGAACATTTGGAAACTGGTTCTAAAAAATTGTGCACAAAGATGCTTATGCACACATCCGTACTAGCTGGAAAATATTTAAAAACTCAAAGTTTCCATACATTAGTAAATTAGTTATAAAAGTCATGCAGAATTACACACGGTTTGAGCACTTGGTCTCGAGCTGGTGGTAATCTTTATGTAATCTTATGTAGTCTTTAGTAAATGAAACCTCAGTGGCGAAAGTGGATCAATGGCGACAGGCTCTGAAGTTTGGCAGCTTGGCACATGTCCAGCTGACCCACTGTTCCTGTCCCTATGCCTTCCCTGCCTACTGCTGTATATTCCCCTCAGTGATGGAATAATTCACCGCAGTATAAACACGAATAAATGCTCCCTTCTTTAGAATGCTTCATGCATTGGTCACAGCAATGAAGAAAAGTAGCAAAAACAATATATGTTAAAAGTAAAAAAGTTTTAAGAAATCTATAAAATGCTATGATAGCAATATGAAATATATAACAGTTCAAAACATGGAAACATGGCAATCTGACACTTGGATGACTTCAAGGACGCAAAGCATATCAGGGTGAGATGGCTGTGGTTGTTTTGCTGATCCCTCTGCCCTGCCATGCCTCTCCTCTTCACGCCCCAGCTCCCTATGTATATCTTTCCATTCTCAGCACGCCAGCTTACACTTTCATATCATGCAGTTGTTAAATCAAAAGTCAGCAAATGCTTAGACATGTAAAATATGGAGGTGTCAGCCTGTGAATTCCAGTGTCAGATGGAAACTCACTTTGACTCATGAGAGCCTTGAGTGTTCCAGTGTTGTTTTGTCAGCTTAATGCTCTGACGGTACCATGGAAACTGGTGGTAGAATTCAAGGAACAAAGGTCAGAGGCTTCTGGGAGGTTACTGAAGACCAGTTTGATGATCTTCAAGGCCCACATCAGAGAGCCACCGTGTATGATAACTATTCCGTATCACCACTGGCTCTTCCATCAGCCCCCACAGGTGTCTTCCATTGATAAAATGCATTTAAAGACCAGACCAACAAGGACGGGTTTGCTCATCAACACATAAGGGTTATTAAGCATGAATCCAGAACGTTAAAAGGGAAAATGTAGCCACCTAGCTCTTCTGCTCTCCACATTGACTACTGATATTTTGTCAAACTCCAGTGCCCCACCCCCCAAAGGTTCTAAAACCAAGGGAAACACATATATCCACACTTCTAAACTGCTGCATAGTTACTACTTTATGCAAACCTCTCTCATATCACGATCTGAAATCTAGTATGACGCCTACTAACTGTACCTATCGTGAATTATAAAAAAGGAAATGAAATAATAAATTGACATAAACAGTAAATGCTATAAATCCTTCCATGGCTGGTCACAAGTTACAAATACAGAATCAGACACACTATTTTGTGGCTGTTCCCATAGACCTCTTTCCTTCTTTTGGGACCTTCACAGTCAGAGTACTTTCCACAGTAGAAGGAGCTCAAGTTCCATTCCTATATGGTACAAATTGTTTTCTGTGTTTTGTTTGTTTGCTTGCTTTGTTTTCTGTAGGGTCCCTAATTGAAATACATTAACTATGAGGAAGTAAGCACAAATATGTAGATGGTTTCAGAGGGTCCTAAAGATGTGTTTGTTTGGGGATTTAACATTGACATGTGCCACTTAGAGATGAGCCAAGCTCTACAGGACTTAAAGCCATGTTCATCTGTTACCCCATGTTGCCTGTGAAACTGCGCTCCTGTTAGTCTTCATGTTTCTGATAGTTATAGGAACTGAAAACGTGTGATCAGTGTGGCAGCATAGTCAAATTCTGGGTGAGACCCTTCCTCCTGGTTCGCAAACAGCAGCCTTCTCCCTATCTCCACATGGCCAAGCAGAAGGCGAAGCAAGCTGTCTTGTGTTTCTTAAGCGTAATACAAGGAGGCCGGGAAGCTTCACAGAAAAGGCTCAGCTCCAAACTGTTTCAGTACACACAGCTTTGCATTTCATTGACCTAGATTACCACTGAATTTCTGCACGCCAACAGCGCAGAGGAAATTCACAATCGCACGTTCTCAGAGGAGTGACAGTGTCTCCGGTATAGCAAAGTCCCAAGGATGGGTGTCAGGCCAGCATACTTCTAGAAATCCAAGAGATGGCAAAATTAAGGTGATTGCCATAAAACCAAATTGCTTCCTTTTGGTAGCTCATTTCCTACATCTCTTTTCAAGATTTTTTTTTCTGCTTATTATTTTAAATTATAAGTAAATGTATGTGTGTGTGTGAATATGAGTGTACATGCTCATGAAGACCAGAAGGCCTCAGATCCCAGAAATCTTGGAGTTCCAGGGAACTGTGGGTGCTAGGATATGACTGCAGGTCCACTGGAAGAGCAGGGCATACTCTTGAATGCTAAGCCATTGCTCCAGCTCATACATCTTTTCAGTTAGTATGGTAAAGACTTCAGATTATGACACATGTGAACACTGTGCTGTCCACTGCCTTTCTTCTCCCTCACATTAAAAGGAATTTTCTACGCATTCATGACTCGACCATGGTAAGTTGTTGAAATGGCATGTTTTAGTTCATCATAGAGCCTGTAATCACATAACCTTCTTACTGTAACGGCAGCATCTTGGTGATAAAATCCTGGGATGCTGACTCATGGTTGGTGTGAGAGTTTGAAAAGGAAGGGTTGTATAAACCTCAGTGTTATTCCTGGCCAGGAAATGGTTACTGAACTCAGTTACGGCCTGTTCTACAGACTCTAGGGAACGTGGGTTTTTTGTTTGTTTCTGTTTTTGTTTTTTCAGTATGGTTCATGGTGTTGTGGAAGCGAGCACAATAGTTCTGACAAAGGAATTAAGAAAGTCATTAGATTCTTAATGACGATGAAGAAATTGATGGAGTGTTAATATCTCAATAATGATAATTGTAAGAATAACAGATTTAGGGGCTGGAGAGATGGCTTAGTTGTTAAGAGTACTGTTTATTCTTGCAGAGGACCCAAGTTTGTTTCCTAGTGCCTAGATGGTGGTTAATCACTATCTATAAATCCAGTCCCAGGGATCCAGTGCCCTCTTCCGACCTTTGTGGGCATTATACAACATGAGTATACCTACATACATGCAACGAATGCACATAAAATCATAAAAAATTAAGATCGCCTAACTACTGAGCCATCTAACATACTTTCATATCCTACTAAGAAGAAATTCTTTTATAGCAAATATTTTTATTTAGATGTGAGTATCTACAAATGTGTGGCACATGTTTGCTCACACATACTGGTCACACGAGGATACTGGGGAACTGGAGAGATTGCACAATGGTTAGGAGAACTGGTTGCATTTACAGAAGACCCAGGTTTGGTTCCCAGCACCTACACTGTGGCTAACAACCATCTGTCATTCCTATTTCAGGGAATTCATTGCCCTCTTTTTGCTTCTGTGGGCAGTGCATGACATGGGTGCAATTACAGCTACGCAGGCAACATACTCACATGCATAAAAATAAATAAATCAATTAATTAAAGATGAAGAGGGCATATTCGACCCCTGGAGCTTTAGTTACAAGTTGTCTTGTGATGCCTGGTGTAGGTACAAGGATCTCTCCTGCGCTTCAGCTTCTTTATTAATCGCTCGATATATATATATATAAAAGGTCGTAGACCAAGAGAGGACCTGGTCTGGATGAGAAGAGAGAATCTAATGAGGCTCCTGCATGGCACCAAATCTTGATAAACTATTTTTACCAAGTTGACATTTTCCTTAAAAAAAATACAGACTAAAGACAGACCAAGAAGCATCTCAGTGAAACTCTTTATGTAGTCTTCCTTCCATTATTGAGTATCAGGATCCCCTCAAACCACCAAAATACAACATTTTTCTAACTGTTAAACTTTGCTGTTCTAGAATTTTTCACAAAGTCACAGCTGGTGTTTTTCATATGATATATCTTATCTATCGATATCTATAACTATACCATATATATCTATATCTGTCCATATGTAACTATCTCATGTCATTATCTGTTTGGTGTCTTCTTTACCATAAATGGAAATGATTAGATAATACTGAATACGGATGAATATTGTTTTATTTCCACTATTTTCAGGTTTGTCTATTTCCATTTTGTGGGGTCTTGGATAACTTTTCAAGCCTCCTGCTGTCTCTAAGAGGGAGCAGTGGAGGGAAGCAGAAGTTTCTAAAGCAAGTTCATCTGGCCCCACGTCACAACTGTTGTCCTCTTGTGTAAAGGTCGACATGACTATGCCCATCATTGTACACTGATCCAATGGCCCAAGACTGAACGCTCGGAGTATGTTTTACTATTTGTTTTGCTGCCATTATTTTGTGTTCCATTTGATTCATTCACCTGTTTTGTCATCTGGCCCACTCTTTTCCTCTTCCTTTCTGCCTTCGTTTGGATTTAGAATGTCTTCAAAATGCCTGAACCAGTGCTACTCATAGTTAATGGACAGAATCTAGGAAGCCTAGCATATTAGGGATCTGCTCTTGGAGAGGGCTGAGCAATCCTAGCGGTCCCTCCCCCCTCCTTTGCTCCCTGTGCTCTTCTTTACCATGAAAGGAGTGCTTGCATTCCCCAGCCTCACCACAGATCCAATACAATGAGCTACAAAACTTAAAAAGATGACATGAACAAACATATCAATAATTTGATTATCTCAGTACTTATTACAGCCATGGAAGGTATCAGACCTTCCATACAAAGTCTAGGATATAAGACGTCACAAACTAAGCATCACAGCTCAGAATTTGTCAGTTTCCTGTACACAGTCGTATCTGTAAAGTTGACTCTAAGGTGTATAATATTAAAAAAATGTCAGAAGACAGTTATTCAGACAGACACATATCAACCTCTTATGAATGGAATTTGCCTAATACTTCCACAGACTTATCAAGTTTTTATTTACATTTTAGAAATAAAAACCTACTCCCATGATTTCACCTGTATCCTATCATTTTGAAATGTGACCCATGAAATAGATCATAATCCCCAAAGTATCCTTAAATATATCTCTTCTAGATTTGTCATACAGGGAGAATATACAGCGTTTAATCTCCATCATGTTAATTCTCATATGTCCATTACAGAAGACAACAGTGCATGTGAGGTCAGAAAGCAGAGGAATTGAGTTGGATTAGACATTATCAGAAATGACAATGGTGAAAATGGACTGAAACCTCAGCAAACTAATCAGAATTTTCTGAAAAATTAATCAAATAAAGATGACAGAAAATTTGTCTTTAAGAAGAGGAAAAAGTCTCAAGTTTGCAAAGGAAATAATTTATGTAGTGAGTCTGAGTCATAAATACAATCCAAAATTTATTGAAACTTGCCAGTATTAATATGGGTAGCAAAATTTGAATTTGGCATATAACTTCTAATTATTTTCATCAATAAATACAAAACAAGATCAGTAGTTCATTATTTCACTGGAGAGAATTAAAACTGGTTGTCTACCTATGAGACTGGTGTACTGGGATTGGAAGGACATTTGTTCCGGTGCCCAAGAATACCTCCTTGATATACATAAGATGTTATCAAAAATCTATGTCAATTCATTTATGGAGAAAACTTTCAAGTTCTTTAAAAATGAAATCCAGGTCCAATCAGATAGTTGTTTTTTATCTGCAAGGGAAAAGTGAAACACTATAGATTGCTGTGCAGTCATCAAGATGTTTTGTATGAAATGCCCCCAAATCAATAAAAATATAAATTGAAAAAAAAGGGAATTCAACCAGAATACTGCAATGAAACTATTCTCAATATAATGGGACCTACCCACCAAGGTGTCTTCCCATCATGTCTCTATTCTATTACGCTGACCCACCCCCACTCTGACCCACCCCACTCTGTCCCCTGTCGGCCTTGGCAAAAGCCAGGCTCCAATTCCTCCCCTTAAATCTCTGGACTAGCTTCCTAACCCAGACTAGCTTAAAAGCCTAGCACAGATTCCTAAAGCCCTCCTCAGATGGGTCCCCCAACTCCAACTTCTCTGCTTCCTCCTCAGCCAGACAGAGCTGCACACCAAGAAGTCTGCAAACAAGCTAAATAAACAATATAAATGGAACCAAAACTAAACAAACAAAAACAAAAACAGAGTAGAAGTTCCTACTAGATACAACCAACAAAGAACATCGATTTGCCCAAATGTCACTGAAAAAACAAAAATAACATGAAAGAGAATATATCTTTGACAAAACTAGTGCCACAGAGACATACTCATAAAACCAGCCTGGTACCAGGGCAAAAAATAGATGTGTAGAACAGTGGAACATAATAGAAGTCCCTAAGATAAGTCCCTAAGATGCAATTTCAGCCACCTGAACAAAGGTACCAAGAACCCACAATGGAGGAAAGACAGCATATTCAAGAAATGATACTGGGAAAACTGGATCTCCACCTGTAGAATGAAACTGAAACTTTATCTTTCACCCTGCACAAAAGTCAACTCCAAATAGATCAAAAACCTCAATATAAAACCTGAAACTGCTAGAAGAAAACATAGGAGAAGGGGATGGGGAGCAGGCTGGGGTCCAGGTATGAAAGAAGGGAAGTCCGGAGATGGAGCACAGAGGAAGGCGGGAGTTTTGGGGGGAGGGTGGGGCTAAGTCTAGTGCTGGAAGGGGAAGGGAGGACAGAGATCAGATGGGAGGAGAAGGAGCAGAGATGAACGAATGTTGGGGGGGACCCAGGGGAAATGTGATGCTGCTGATTCCCCTGAGAGACGCACGGTGTGTACATATGGCTGCTTATGTATGTCCAGGGGTTGTTTGGCAAGGAACACAGTGCCAGACAGAGAGATTTCTGTTTCAGTGGTGTGCGAGAGTGGTCCAAGAGACTCCCAAAAGAACACAGGCTATTGACAAAACTCCTGGTTAGCTCCCAGAACTAGAAGATAATACCCTACTACTGAAGACAGGACTAGGAGCAACCGAGCAGGAGCTGACGTGGAAGCCTTCCACCTGAAGTTCAGCTCCTATATCCTAGGTGATAACGTGCAAACTGCTAAGGGAGAAAATTAATCAATGAGCCAACCCGATGCTAAATTCGAATATCTGTAATAACTGGCACAGCACACTGCCTCTACTGGTGCAGTAGTGACGCTCTCCTCCTTGGGGTGATCAACATCTATCTCATGGGACTTAAAGCCCTCTAAATGCGAGCGAAGGCATGGCTGTTATGTAGACTCAGCCAAATACATGGGGTGGGAGGGGCTCAGATCCTAGAGAAAACTTTTTCTCTGTAATGTCTCTAGGGAAATGAAATTTCTTACCAAATGCTAAATTTGGATTCTCATATTTACAGAGAAGCATATATTATACCACTCATCAAAGAAACTTCTTTTTGCAACAGATGGATGCCATAACACAATTCCACAACTGATCAGACACAGCAATACACATCTGAGAGATACCACATCCTATGTGACGAATCTAAGGATCATGGAATACAGAGGGAAAAGGGGCAGAGAGAAAACTCTTGCATCCTCAACTCTCACCAATGAAGTTTTGTTAAACAACAAAGTGATATACACACAGAAGGCCATAACTGGCCAAGTTTTATAGAATAAGAGACTGTAGAGTATGCAGTCCTAGACATGTCTTGTACATTGAACTTCACCCATCCATGGCTCAGAATCACTGTGGAAGACAAGGCAGAGAGACTGTAAGAGCCACGACTAGGTCAGGAACTTAGGGAAGCAGCGGGTCCAGGCTACTGGAAAATTTCACGTGTGAACTTGGGGCAATGATAGCAACAAGCACAGGATCCACAGCAGCTCAAGTAGACAAGGGCTCAGAGTAGAGTGATAGAAATTGGTGGTCTGAAAAATACTGGAGACTGGTTACTACTGGAAGAGATAGAGTGTGCCTTGCTTACAATCCCTAGAGAGCTTGACCAAATTCGAGGGGATGAATTTGTACTAAAGGACATCTCATTACAAATGTTTGACTTGACAGGACTTAACATGAATGCTGGAATACATGAAGTCTGGAGAGGGTTTGTAGGGATGGATGGGGGAGGCTGTCTAAATTTGATTAAGAACTGTTGTATGAACGTATAAAACTATAAACAATTTTAAATTGTAAAAAGTAAATCATTGAAGAATTTTTGTAAAACAAAGAGACCCAGCACTCTAACCTACCATATCATTAATTTTGAAGATTATTTCTCAAAGTTTGTATTGATATCACTTTAATTTTGTCATGGATCTACTTTGAAAGTTTACATGGCTTCCCAGTACTTTCTAATGAAGTTAAAATTCAAATATTTTCAAAAATAAAATAAATGAAAGACAAACCTCAAGCTTTATATATATAATCATGTCATTGTGTTTGTAAGAGAATAGAAGATAGTATATAGGAAAATATTGTTAATGTTGGAAGTACCCATTATTTTTGCTTGGAGAATGACTAAACTATCTCAGTAATGGGTAGTCCCAACTCATCAAACAGCATTGTGGGTAGGAAGAAAGTGCTCATCAGACAGCGATTTCCTGATAATTTAGTCTTAGATGTGTATGAAATGTCAAGGGGATCAGTACGCACCACATACACCTTTCTTTATTTTCTTACTTCTTCTTGCCTTTCTCCCCCTTCCCTTCCCATTCCTTCCTCCCTCTCCCCAAGCCCTCTTTCTCATTTGTGATGAACTCAGCATCATTCTTCCTTTGCCTCTGGTATACTGACATCAGAAGCCCATCCAGTCCTGCTAGCTTCATTGTTCTGTACATTGTGTTAAAAAAAAAAAAACCTGAAAAGCTTTGCCCCACAGTGTAAGTCCACAAGTCCTGAGGACAAGGCACCTGTGAGATCTAAATTGGCTTTCTGCCTGAATGCACTTTTTACCACTAAATTGAAACCAAAAGTTAAGTTCCAGCTGAATGAACAGTTCAGTTTAAGCCTGTTCTTTGGGATAGGCAGCTCTAACGTTAATTCCTCCACTGAATAGAATAAGAAATGCTTATTTTCTGGTGTATTTCCAAGAACAGACAGGAGAGTAGCCAATGTCACATTTACCTCTGTCATGGAAAGAAGTTCAGTCACTGATGGTGCTCAGAGCTTAGAGTGTCACATTTGGGTACTTGGCACAGCCAGTGGCTTTGCACTTACTGTGATAATGGATTTGGGGTAGTAAAATCTTAACTCCCTGACAGGTATGTTTCAAAGGGATTTTAGTTTCACACACATTGCTTTGTTCTATGGGTAAACTATTGACCAACAGCTTATTTATGATTTTAAAACATATTTACTTGATACTTGGGCTCTTTTCAGACAAATTATCTTGATATGGTCAGAGATTTTTTTGCATACAAAATTTGGTATTAAAAATGATTCCATATAATTCTTTGGATGCTGATGGAATGACATTGTAGGTTGGTTGGATGTTGGAGAACATCAAAAGGAGGTTTTCAGGCCTCTGAGGACTTGTTCATGTAAAATTACATCAATGGTGACAGCACACACAAGACCCATGATGGCTCACTTGGACAAAACTGGCATAGAATGAGGGAAATGAACAGCAGATCCCTACCTAGCCAAAAAAATATTGGCAAATGATTAATGCCAGATGAGGGAGAGTAGATCTTCTTTAAGGGTTGGACTCTAGATAGGCTGACTACGCTTCAGACTTTTACCTAGGGAAACCTGGATACAAAAGCTTGACCAGATAGGACCTAAACATATATGACAGATGCATGACGTACAGGTGGAGGGGTAAGGCAGGTGTGGGGGGATATGTCGGGGTGTGAGAGAGGAATGTTGGGGTGTGGGGGTATGGAGTAGTGGGGGGATATGTTGGGATGTGAGAGGGGTGTGTTGGGGTGTGGGGGGTATAGAGTGGTGGAGGGGTATGTTGGAGTATGGGACGGGTTTGGAGGGTTGTGAGAAGGGGTGTCTTTGATTAAGTTGTTTCAAATGAAATGCACAAAAAAATTAATAACTATATTTTAATTAAGTCATACACCTTTAAATGTATATTCAAATTCATTATAGGAATGAATACAGCTAATAACAAAAAATAATCTGTGCAAGAACAAATAACTTAAAAACATTTTGAAATTTTGAAATGTCAGATTTAAATGGAGCACATTTAAATCAATAAATATCATAAGACTTTGTTTCTGCAGCACCTTAGAACTGGCAAGTCACTCATTTATTACTGTGCTTGACTGCCACAGGAATCTGTCTATATCAATATAATTTTTATTCAAGTAGGACTATGGACTCATGCTTACATAGTTTGAAATTGCATTCAGATGTTTAAATCCACATGTTTCTTTTTTCTTTGCCACTCATAGCAAACAAAATGATATCCAGCAGCACTAATCACCAAGGAAATGCAAAATAATACCACTTCTTTCCAGGAAGAGTGGCTAGTATTAGCAAAACTAAATTCACAAGTACTCCTGAGGATGTGAAGTCAAATGGAGCCATGCGCATAAAGTGAGGAAATGATAATTGGTGCAGTCATTGTGGAAGATAGTGTGGAGATCCTTCAAAGGTTAAAATAAGAGCTACAATATGGTGTCACAATCACACTCTTGGGTAGATATCCAAAGACTGTGACATTAGCATGTAGAAGAGACACTTGCATTTCCAGGGTCACTGAGGTTCTATTTACAATTGTCAAGAAATGTTAACAGCCTACAGTGTTCCGGTGTTCCATGCATTCTTTATGAGAGTAAGCCAATAACTTTTGATGGTATCTTCTGAAGGACTTTAGAAGCTAACAAATGAATACGTTGATCTATTTTAACAAAAAGTGTACACACAACACACATGATGGAATACTATTAAGTCAAAGAGGAGGTCCTATAATTTCTGACAGCATGGATGGAAGTGGAAATCATTATATTAAGTGTAATGCAGTAGGCTGAAACAGTAGTACAGTAAAATGTCACTCTTATATAGAGTCTGAAATGCCATCTCAGAAGCTAAGTATAGATAGCAGCTACCAGAGTCTAGGAAGAACAGAGGAGAGTGTGGAACAGGAAGAAATGACGAGTCGCTACTAAGTTCCAGTGAGATGAGAGGCAAATCTCTGCAGGGCTGCTGTGGGACAGGATGATGATAGATTCCAATAATGCACTGTCAATTTCACAAAGCTACAAAGGTTTCAAAATTCTACTGTAACGAAATAATTGTCTGAAGAGATAGTTAATCTTACTCTGATTTAGAAATTATCTAACATATATATATATATATATGTGTGTGTGTGTGTGTGTGCGTGTGCATGTGTGTATCAAAACTTTACATAATGTTTTCAATGCATTTTATTGAACACTTGTGAGTTTCATGTAAAACATCTTTCTATCTCCTCCCTCATCTGAACCCTCCCATAGCCTTCCAGCCAGACCACCACATTTCATGCATTCTGTCATATATGTTAATACCTATCTAGTCAAGTTAGTGTACTTAGATACCCCTCAGTACAAGTTCATACACTGGGGTCTAGTCAGTCACTGCCAATAGTTATTCTACTAAGGTTGGGGTCTGCTGCCCATTTCCAGGTCTACACTGTTTTGTTCTCTGATTGAGTTTGCATGTGTCTTGTATGTGCTGTCACCATTATGGAAGAGGGGACAGAAAGACTGTAAGAGTCAGGGGAGGTAGTGCATGACCATAAGGAAACAGAGTCCACAGGCTCCTGGGACCCTGTTCATGTGAACCTACAGCAATGGTGACTGCTTCCGTGTGGCCGGCTCTTAGAATATCTCCACCTGAATGGTCCCTGAGCCTAGGTGGATGGGGTTTAATACAGGAGTCCTGTCCAGGGACCCATACTCAGAAAACTCTTGTTCTCCATGCTTTAGCCATATGTGGCCTTTTGTGTTTGTTGTCCTCCTTTGCATGAGGGAGCTTTGTTGATGAGAGTAGAAAGATGCATGAATAGTCTCTCCACCCCTTGATCAACTAGGGACTTGTGAATACTATACAGGAATAATAGCTATTTTAATAGTAAATATTTGACAGTCTTTTAATATCTAATAATGTAATAAGCACATTACTGTCTTAATGGTTAAAGAAAAGAAAGTATCAAGGAGAAACTATTATCTTCTCATTATTTTCATCCAAGTAGTGCAAAGATCAGTTCATTAAGCAATCACAATTAATTAATTTGATGTGCATTTTTGTATGTGTAAAACTAATTAACATCACTTATTATTATTAAATATATCATATATGATTTATTTAATGTTATGTAATATTAGTACAATATTAACTAAATAATATTTGCAAAATCAAATAGTCTAATGAACAATGCACAAATTCATATGATTTCATGTATTAAAAATCAAAGTAAGCTTTACTCATTTTTGAAAAAGTCACGTAATTTGGTAGATTTTCTTTAAAGAAGAGCATAGCTTATGCCTTAATAAGTAAATACATACGGCTAGAGCCATAGCTAGAAAAAAGTTTTAAGCCCAGATTTTCAACCCATTTATCCCCAGTTCAATCTTGGCTCTGTCAACAACTGATCTTCATAAGTGCTTCCTCAAGTATACATTTTGACAATATTGTATTCTTCAAAAGTTTTTGAGGGAATTCTTGATATAACTCTTAATACTTGTACAAAATAAGCACATTTTATTATGTAGTTGTCTTAACCCGAATTAGATACAGTAAAATCATGAAATTTTTTTCTCAGATTATTCACTAAAATTTACCAAACTTCTTTCTTTCATTATAGTTTTCGAGGAATACCTGAATGCATTTGAATTTGGAAATCTGATTTCTGAATCTTTTCTTTGTATTACTCTGTTAACAAGAGAGCTGGGAAACTATGTATTCTATCACTACCCTCTTTGTATTTTAAACTTCTCTATGTAGTATGGGTTAATAAAAGATGTAAAACATTTTCCAAATAAAGGAACAGAGATCTTTTAGAAAGCCTGCTATGATTTTCATTTACACATGTATATCATCATTTCTGAGCATCTTAAAATTGCCTTATGGACAAGTATGATTCAATTTAAGAGCCAGAGAAAATGAGATCAGAAATTACTTTTTTGAAAGGTCAAAAGGCAGAAAGCAAGGGACAAAACTGGAGTTTCTAAATTCATGTGTGAGCCACATAATGACTTAGCCAAGCTCAACCTCTCAAGTCTTCCTAACAACCTGGACATGAGAACAGTTAATTTTCTGCATGACTGCATCTGGTGTGGGACATTTTATTCCATCACTCCTTGATCTGAGCCCTGCCTTCCTCACACTGCTTTCTAGGAATCCTGTATCATCTTTGAAAGCTTCTTGTAAAACTGAGTCAGCTGAGTACCTTGTTGTAGTATTGTCCAAGTTTTTCCTTAGAAAGTTTGAGTAATAAAGCTACTAAAAAAATCAAGCATTTGTTATGTGTTGGATGCTTGAGCTAGTGACAAAGGGAAAAAAGCAGGATAATAAATGGTATCTGCTTCACTATTTTCTTGACAAGCATTACCAGCCACTGCCTGTTTCTACTGGCTATGGAGTAATGATGGTCTTCACTGAGAGCTCATTATTCTTTATCATTTACATGTATCTATCAAATTCTGGGTGAAAGGTGAAGACTACTAATTTGGCACAAAGTATAGAGACAAAGAATTGACAAGATTCTCAGACCTCACTGTTTCCAGTGTACCGTTTCTCTAATGCACACAAGCAAGCCAAACCAGGTCCATTTTCTCTGTGTTCTTTGTAGATGTAACGTAAGCAAGAAAGTAATATAACCTTGTTACACTTTAATTCTTTTTACATTACTATCACCACTTGCTGACTTCATATTGTAAATATCCCCTTCAGTGTCTTAAAAGGCTTCAAAATATTATTTAAAGTGAAAATCAACTTTACTTTATTCATATCAGCTTCATAATTTATTTCCAAGTGTTTGTACAATATCTATCTTTTCCTATAATACTTGGACAAAAGAAAAATCAAGGTTTACTCATACTGAATCCAGTAGATGCTGGCCTGAACATTTTAGAGACCCAGGGATTCTACCCTGTTCAGGCTGGGCTCATTGACACCTACATAAATAAATGATGAGCAAGAAATGTGATGAGACAAGTGGACTATGAATGTCTTGATAGTTACTATATACATTTGTATATGTGTTATGTTATAATGTAGATCTGTAGAGAATTATCATGGGTTAATTAGATTCTCACCAAGAGCTAGGTTTTGATGGAAGGGATCTTTTATTTTACTGTATAAAAAAAGCTTTCTAAGAGAAAAGAATCTTCATACATAAAGCATACAATACTGACAATTTAGATTTGTAGAAAGGAACAGACAAGTCTTCATTGGAGGAACTTGAAATATGTTAGCTGGGTACAGAATAGTGAGCAGTACTGCATGCATGCAGAGGAGTAGGTAAACCTTTAAGAAAAGAGAGGTGTATTTCATCTTAAGCATAAAGACTTACAGAAGGCCCCTGTTTAGTCATACTGTAGCCCAAATCTTTATCTTCTGTGACTAAATAACCAGCCATGCACAACGCATTTTACATGGATTACACAGTGTATGCTTTAGTCCTGGAAGACAATTAACTAGAGTGCATTTCATTATCCCATTATATGCAAGAAAACAGATGTCCAGTAAGGGAAAACAGCTCCATGCATACCACTCATAGAGCCAATACATGGTCACAGAAACCTATAAATCTAGCCATTAAATCCTGACCTACCTCTGTGAGCTGGAGTAGATGGCTGATATTGTGATGAATGTAGAAATGAGTATCTGAAGGAAGTGCATGGGTGTACATGAGTCACTTTTCTCAGTGCTTTAACCAAATACTGTACAGGAAGCTACTTAGGGAAGAATGAGTCTGTTCTGGATTACAGTTTCAGGGGATACAGTCATTATCTTGGGAGGACATGCAGCAAATGGGGAAGGTATGTCAGTAGGGACAGGAGGCCAGCTGGTCCCTTTGCATCCATGGTAGAATTCAGGAGAGAGCAGAAAGTAGAGCCAGGCTATACAGTTTCAAGGTATTCCCCAAATGACTCACTTCCTCCATCATGTTTTTACCTTATAAAGGTGCCACACACACTCTTCCCAAACAGCATTACCAACTAGGGACTTAGTGTTTCAGAAAATCCTGGGAGGGGGAACTTCACATGGAAACCACGACAATGGATACATAAATAAAATCCTTTTGCATTTCTCATTCAGAGTTAGGTACACTTTGCTAATTGAGAATACTTGTCTTGAAATACTGCTGTATCTATGAAAAGTTAGTTATACAAATCATTTTAGACATGTAAAATAAGCATTGAAAAGCCTATTTAAGGCTTTATTCCCTTTTTGAATGACTGCAAGCATTCTTTAGTAATGAGATTTCTTTATGGCTATTGTATTTTTATCAAGTAGGGACTTTATACACTGCTCTTATTAAAATGCCAATTAAAATCTGATAGAAGATGAAGAAATGGAGAAATTTGTAACTTGTGTTAAATAAGAGTAGATATTAGCACCTTTCACTTCAGATTATGTGCCTTGTCCTTACTTAATATAAAGCTCCGTTTTCTTTGTATAAAATGAAATGTATTGGAGTCAAGATGGTGAGCTTTCAATGCGAATCTCATTAGCACAGTGAGTCAGAAAGCAGGTCGAACAGGCAAACAATCACTGGGGATTATTCCTTGCATGGGTCTTTAATCAGGGAGACTGAAATGTGATGTTGCCATATATATGACTGGAATTGAAGGGGAGAATTTGCATAAGTTAAGCATAACTTACATGCATAGCACAGAATGCTTATATGTTGAAGCGGACAGAAGACAAGCCAGTCTCATAAGAAATTGTCTGAAAATAAATCAAGAAAGTGATGAATAGAAAATCTGAATATTTTGGAATCAATTCTTTCAAAATCACATTCCTATATTAAAGAATTTGGAATTGATTAGGACTTAATGTAAACATCTTTATATCCCTTAGAATAACAAATGGAAGAGAATACCAGAAATTTCACAGTAAAAGGTGGATCTCTTTTCATCACTTTTTTTATAGGAGTAGTGGACTGGAAGTTATTTTTTTCTGAAATAGATGGATATTGTTCTTCTACAGAAAATATTGTGGGATTTTTTAAAGCCATTGACTAACTCCATGGAAAGCAAATATAAAGTTTCTTCAGTGTTTGCCAAACCACATGAGAATACCAGTTCACAACAACTTGAAATGAATAGCAAGATTTAGAGACTGTTCTATCTTTCAGGGACAGAAAAATCATGTTACCCCTTGATTGAATGAATGCACCCACCTAAACTGTCCATTACTTAATTTTTTGTAGGAAGAATAATGTAATGAATAAATGATAAAGACAGGGCTAATGATGGTTGCAAGAAAGCCTCACACTTATAGCCTGTTCACTGTCAGACACTAATTTAGGTTGTGGCCTCTATATGTACCACACATTCTTAGTTATCATAGGAACATCAGATCTGAAGTGATATTTGCACAGTTGTGCATATGTATGAATGTCAGCATGGGTTCTCAGGTGTGTCTCCGTCTGTGTAGAAATCAAGAAATAGAACTTGGAAATTTGGACTCAGATCAGCAACCCTGTGCCTCAGAATGATTGTAAATGGGGCTGATAATACCAACTTTGTATGCATTTCCTCAAAAGAAATATAAAAATCTATCCACAGAGCAGTTACTTGCATGTCCTGGTCAGTTTTTTGAAGTGACTGTATTCTTACAATTTATTAACTCTTTTCACAAGATTTTGCGCCAATGACAAGTTTTATTGCTATGATATACACACATTAATAATTATTTTATTTTTATGTAAGTAATTTTACTGCAATTATATTTTTAAAATATTTTACTTATTATTTAAATTTTTATGTGTACGAGTGTATGGTGTCCATGTGTAAGTGCCTGTGTTGTGCAATGTGCATCAAGATCAGACGAGGGTGTGGAATTCCCCTGGAACTGGAATTATGGATGGGTTTTAGCCACCATATGAGTGCTGATACCCAAACCAGGATTCTCTGCAAGAATAGCCGGTGCTCTTTACCTCTGAACCATCTTTACAGCCCCATCTCAATTATTTTTAAAACACAAAAAAATGCATCATCATAATTCACTATTGATATCAAGTCACAGATTTTCTGTATTTCCATACTGAAGGAAAGAAAGTAAAGAAATCCTTATGCTTTAAAAACATTCAATACAGAATCATTAAAATCTAACTGTATGTAATTGTATCAAAAAGCTACATATTTAAAAAGGCATTTCATTCAAAGATTTCTTATTAGCTATTCAAAACTCTACACAAAAATCTGTTTATCCTGAAGGTACTATTGGGCTGTGATTGAGATCACAGAGCTCATGTTGTCACCGAAACATGCGCAGGGTGCTCCCCCCATTTGCAGATGGTTCACATTGCCCTTCCCTTCTTCAGCCTTCCTCCTCCTCTTCCCTGAAATCTGGCCCTTAACATGGTATTCACTGTCCTTTTGAGACTTGTAATTATTTTCTTTAGCATTCTATATTTATTATTGTTGTTATTATTATTAATAATAATAATAATTTAATGCTTGTTCAGGTGATATTTTACCTTTGGCTAAATCTTCCTTTGACCTATTTGTTAATATCCTCAGTGAAAACACCAGGGTTTCTGCTCCTGAATTTTGGTACACAGAATAAGATCAAAGAAAGGCATATGGTGGTCTTTTAGAGGCTCTGGGATTTTTCATTTGCCAAGCTTGTGGAAAGAATGCTGATGTTCTTCTTGTGTTCTTCCAAGGAGGTTGTGTGAATAGGGTACGAGACATCTTCTCCTTGGCTTGGTGGATTCCTCTTTGCTGCTGGTGGCAAAGGTGTCTACATGATGTGAGGTTTCCACAAGGACCCTGAGAGATGCTTTCTTCTCAGTTCCCCGGGGGAAAAGTGTTTAATAGTCAACACAATCCTCTGGATCTTGTTTTACAAATTTAACTCTGCTAAAGCTATATAATCTATTACTACAAAATCCCAGACTTCGGGACCTGTATAATAAACCTTTGCTCTACAGTTGAGCTTATTTACATGAGATTCCAAAGGTGTGGTAGATAATTTATCCTTAGAGCAGGGATGGGGTGGGGGGAACAATAGTCATAAAAGTTTTCAAAAACTACCTTACTGTGGGAAGAATAAATGCAAATATTCAGATAGTCTTCTTTAATTTTCTGTTATGTTTCGTTAGCACCTCAGAATTTAGCTTTTACTTTTTAGCCCACTTAGTCCATTTTTCTGTCACTCTTTGAGTATTATATAAATACCATTTTGAATAAATTTTACATGGCCAAATAAAATAATCTGAATTTAAGTGTGATTTCATATGACTTTATGCCTCTTTCTTTTGTTTTTAATTTCTAATATCTAAAAACACAGACCAAAAATAATAGCACTGTTTAGTAATTTAATAGAACAATTAAATTTTAAGCCATAAATGGTAAAAGGCAAAATGCTATTCTTTCTGCTCTATTTTACTGTTAAGTCATATTATGCTTCAGGATTCTATTCTGCAAATTTTCTTTATTTTGATATATTTCAAGGGCAATGCTTTGCTTAGATTCTTCATATATTTGTAAAGGGAAGTGGAAATTACACCAGAAATTTCAGACTTCAAAGGAATTAAATGTTCACTTTCTATTATCATGATAAAAGACTAAGGAAAACCAACTTGAGAGAGGAAAATGTTTACTTCAATTTACAACTCCCAGGTCACAATCCCTCACTGAGGAAAGTCAGGGCAGGAAGTTAGGGCGGAACCTGGAAGAAGGAACTAAGGTAGAGACACAGGAGAACTCTGCTTATGGGCTTTCTTCTCCAGGTCTGTGCTCTGACTCTTTTTTATACAACCCAGGAGTCCCTGCCCAGGGCCACACAGCCCAGGGCCCTCCTGCATCAAGTAGCAATTGAAAAACTGCCTCAGAGATATGGATATGGCCCATCTGACAGAGGCAAGGACTCAACTGAGGCTTACTGTTCTCTCTCCCCAGCTGTTTCAAGTTGACGATATAAGTTATCCAGCACAGTAGATAAATGCACTATATTAGATTTTTGCATAATTTAAAACTTGCATATATTTTAATCCTAGAAATTAACTTTGTAGAAAATCATAAGTGGATTTAAAATTTCTGTTATAATTTACTGTGTTTTTTCATAAAGTTACTTAATCTGCATGTCTTATTAATCTTGAAAAAGGGAGATATATGTTTGCAATCATTGTGACTTAACCTTCCACCTCCAAAACAAAAAAGTAAATACAGATTTTAGAACATTTTGTAGATATTAAAGCTTTATATACTGAACAACAAAAATTTCATTTCAAGGATATCTGATGAAATGTTTCATATTCAACATACTAACTAGAGGACATTTCTTGAATGACTTGAAATATTTTCTATTTAGGAGCTGGAGCACTGGCTGCTCTTGCAGAAGACCCAGGTGTGATTCCAAGTACCCACACGGTGGCCAACACCCATCCATAACTCCAGTTCCAGGGTACCTGATACCCTCTTCCGTCTTCTGGGGGCTCTGAATGACATGGGTGCACTTGCACACATACAGGTATTAACACAAAAAAAAAAATTAAAAAAATGAATCAAAAATATTTTTAAAAGAAATATTTCCTATTTCATCAATATTCAATATTGGTAATAATCCTCTTAGAGCCCTTTTTAAAACAGCATATTTTAAGTAAAAATGTCTCAAAACCATTACAGATTTCTCTTGGAATTGATATAAGCTAAAAGAAAGTTTAACACAATAAGATATATAAAAAGACTTAAGGAACTTGGGTCAAACTTAAATGTCAAAACCAGATCTATTTATCAGGAACAGAAAAAATGGAAAAGTTGAGATTTTATTTAAGAGTGAAAGCAGCAAGGCTTTCTGCTTGTCTCTTCATTTCTCTCCTCTGCTGTGTTAGGGTGTGACAGGATCTGAGACTGGGACAGGGCATTGGGTTGCCTATTCCAGTCAGTCTCTAACAGCTGGGCCCCCTTCAGTGAACGCCATTCAAATGCTGGCTCATTTTTCCTACTTTCTCACACAATTCATTTTGACTTGAATCATTCTGTTGGTTAGCTATTCATATATTGCTCCCAAATTTGTTTCCTTTAAGTTTCTTCTGACCTAGATTCAAATAAAATAAAATAAAATAAAATAAACAGAAGGGACGGTAGCTTCTACTATAGTGTTATGTCATACAATGGATCTGTACTTAGGTCTTCAAAGAAAATGCACCATCATTAACTGGTTTATTGCTATACCTCTAATTATTTCTATATTATATATATATAGAAATCTCCCAAGACAGCATACTGACATTTGAAATGTTTGGAAAGAATATGTTCTACAAATTAAGCTGCTCCTAGTCCATCCCTCTACCTTCCAAACACATGATGCAAAGCAAATATAAGTTAAGAATTTAATATCAAAGCTCAAAGATGTTCAGGGCACCTGGGAAAATATGGTGCTGCGGACAAAATGCAAATCCTAGACCAGATCCAAAGACAAAATATAAGTACAGAGGAAGCCTCAGGATTTGTTCAGTAAGAGATGAGGCCAATGAGGTTTCCAACTACTCCACACAGCTGAGCTCCCCACCCCGAAGGACTGTGCCCTCCAATGATGAGCCTGAATAAATCCTTCCTTAATCTTGGTATTTCAGTCCTTCGTACTGGTAGAGATCAAGTGTGGGCAGTATAGACATGTGTGTGCTCTTTTACTATGGACCTTGGAGATATAAACTACTGTGAAATCTCAATTAAATTGGGGATTTTGAAGACATTTTTTTATTTACAATTGCAATTAGTGATTACTAAATAGTGCATATGCTCTTAAGGTCTAGAAACCCCACATCTGTCTGCAACAGAACTCCTCAAATCACTGACCACTGAGCTTTCCTCTCAGTCCTTTGCTGTTTGTTCGAATCAGTATCTCAAGTCACTTAGGCAGGTTTCAAACTCACTAGGTAGCTGAAGATGACACTTTAGTCCTAATCGTCCTGTCTCTCCTCCCAAATGCTAAGATTTCAGATGGATACTACCACATTTGTCTTCATATCACATTTGAAAAAGTCAATTTGACATAAAGTCAGATTAATTTGACTAAAAGTCTTCTAATGATGTCTTGCAGTAGAAATTATCTTAATTTTTAAGTAACATAAAGTAAGACATTAAAAATGTAGCACTCAGTATTAGTCCATCAGAATGGATTAATTATCATTATTGTAAGTAATAAGAAATGAATTCAGGCTTAAAATTGTAAAAGGTAACCATGATGCTAGCCTATCATGTGAGCCCTCAGGGATCAGAGGAGGATCAAGAGTTCAATATTATCCTCTGTTATGTAGTGAGTTCTTGGCCAGCCTTGGCTATAGGAGAACCTGTGTCCTAAAACCCAAAATGGAATAAACTAAAACAAAGTAAAAAGCAATCACTGGTGGATGGCTTTAACCTGAGTCCACTGTGTCTTTAGGGTTGTTTTACTGATATTCTTTGGCTGTCGTCTTCAATGCAATGCATTTTTCCCTAGAGTGCTTTAGGCTTAGGCAGCAGAAATGTGTGATGAAAGGTAGGACACAGGGTCATACACTGCAGTATCCAACAAAGAGAACAGGATAATCCCCGAAAACTTTCAAGCAAAAATTTAAATGTCCCCTATGATTGTTCTGATATGTTTTATTCACTCCTATGGCCAGGAGAGGAGAAATATGTTGATAGACTTTGAAGATATAACATCTGTCTCCTTTTGCTGGTAGTGGGACAAACTTCTCCAGAACACTGTGAATCATTAAGATGTCTAGAGCTATCGGGCAAGGAAAGATAGGGAAAATGAAAGGTATAGAGGAAGTGAGCATATAATGCCATGGTCATTTAATATATTCTGTGTGTATTGGCTGGTATGTAGAGTCAAAGTAAAATTTAGACTCTTAAAGAGGTGAGGACTGGATATTCTGATTCCCAGTCCCATTTTTTTTTAAAAAAATTTCCTCACAGTCTTCCTGTATAATTATTTCCTCTAAGTTTTTCTAATAAATCACTGGTCATTTTCAACTAGGTTCACAGAGTGTTGGTAAAGGATGGGTTCTGTTGCTCATACATGCTAATCACAACCATGCCATAAACCAGCTTTCCCCAGAATTACAGAGACAGTAGACACCTGGGACACATCACAGAATCCAACTAAAGATGTGTGTGTTATATCCTGGCATTATCAGAACCACACTACCGGTGGTTACAGAATTTCTGGTAACCAACCTTCAGTATTGCTAAAATCAAGGAACCTTTATAAAGACATTTATAACTGATTTTCTGTTAAATGTTGGCTCATTTCCCTTAAGTGTTTGTCAGCAACTGCATATTTTCAAATTTAAATCATCTCATAGAAAAGTTCACAGAAGGGCCAACTTTGACTGTACCCCTCCTGGTACTAGATGCCCCCATGATAGATGGGGGAGTTTCACAAGGTCACTGCTACCGGAAACCTACAGACAATCAGTGGTTGCTGAAAAAGGGAGAATCATTTTACTGTGGGGACAGGCTCCTGATAGGTCATCCAATCCTAAGTGGTCAGCCATAAACACATACACAAATGCGTACCACTGACTAGACTTGTAGATACATGTGCATGTATGTATAGATACATATGTATGTATGTATAGATACATATGCATGTGTGTATATGTAATGGTAATAATCAGGAAAGAAGCCACAACATCCAGAACTAACAGGAAAGCAAGGGCAGTTGGAAGGGAGGTGAGATGGGAGGAAATTATATAAATATAGCACTTATGTACGAAATTCTTAGAAATACTCTTTCTATAATGGGCAGCATTCTTGTCAGCACTTATCTACACAATCTTACTCATCAAAACTTAGTTTAAAGAAAAAAAATTATTTTCCAATTTTTTCCCTTACACATAATGGCAGAAAGTTGATTACAGGGTTAGAGATTTGAAAATGAATGACAGCATACCATGGAAATTTATTTTTCCTTGAGCATTTTGAAGGCAGCACAGCTAGACATAGTAAGAAACAAAATAACTCTAGATATTACAGCACTGAGTTTAGAAAAATAAATCAATTCTGAAATAAAAAAATATGTTTCAAGTGAGACTTCAGTGTGGTAATCTAATCATGTTTTATTAATGGATTTAGTCTTTCCTTTCAATGACTATTGTAAATCATGTAAAATTTGAAAGAGTTGTAAAGCATGAAAAACAGTTATGCCAAGGTAGGTGAGAGTTAAGGGTGAGGAAAGCCAGACTGACAATAAGAGATAGATGAATGCTCAGCCCTATAAAAGGGGATTTATCCCAGCTCCTCCATGGCTAAAGGAATTTGGAAGAAGATGGCATGGAAAAGATGTAAGAGGCAGAAGACAAAGAAAAGGACTGCAGAAGGTCACAGCCACACACAGCTATTGCAATTAAGAAATCACAGCAGCTGTCGATACCTAGTTCTGCATCGAAAATGGGCCCTGCAATAGACAGACATGGTCAGTGAAGAGGTACAAGGCCCTAGAACTTGCTGCTGAACTATTTACTATCAGATTCAGGGAGAGGGGCAGTTATGGCCTTTAGCACTGTGCCCAATGGTGATCCCACCAGGCTCCAGCGGGTAGTTTCAACACAGTGCTCATACAGATGACGCTGGTTAAACTACATGGGTCACAAAACCAAATCAGAAGCCAGGACTCTAGGAATGAGAGAGATTGGGAAGGAGTGTTGATAGAGATGGGAAAGCATTAAGAGATGGTGTGGGGAAGACAGTAATCAGAATGCATTAAATATGTGTGAAATTTTCAAGTAACAAAACTAATCAAGGAAAAAGAAAGAAGTCAAATCAAATGTAGTCAAGTATTCCAATATCTTCAGTGTTTTCTCATTCAACCCCCCCCAAGAAACAAATTGTGTTTATTTTGTTTTGTATATTAACCTATCTATTCCAGCTTATTTTATCGAAGAAACATATACTTTTTTTTCCACTGAGTATTTACAGACATTTGACTTTCTAGATCCTTCTTCAGTCTGCTAAATGGCGGTTCTACCTTCTTCAGCTCTTGGGCCTCTGAGTTTAATTCTATGCTGGTATCTCCAGTACCAAGACATTTATTCCTGTTACAATTTCCCCTCTGACCCCACATTACCATTGCACTTGATAATGCTTCTAATTTCACAATTAATTTTGAGATTGTTTCTTTTCTTGTCCACTTGGCTCTGTTGGTTGCAAACTTCAGACACTTACCAATTTATTTCTTTGTTCCCTCCCTAATGTCCAACAGTCACCAATAAAAGAACGCAAACATTTGACAGAAGAGTAAATACAATGAATCTCATATGCAGTAAGATGAAAAATAATAATTAAATCTGATTGAATAAAATGGAAATTGAACTATCATTTTTAAATATTGCTGCTGGGAATGAAATTTAATATAATCTTTCTGGAAGTTAAACTGACTGAAACATCTTTGTAAGAACATTAGGAAGATTCATCTCTAGAAATTCAGTGTTTGAAAACTTACCCTAGAAAAAGAATGACATAACTTTTTAATAAGTTCATAGAGAAAATGAATTTCAAAGTTAAAAGAAAATGTTCACACATACTAGCAAATTTATGAATGCATATACACACCAAAACAAACAAAAAAACATTCAATTTCAGGTGTATATATTAGGACCCAAGCAATATAAACACTGATAGTTTAAAAATATTTTAATAATAAAGTTAAAAATCACATATAATTTGTTTAACACATGACTAAAATTACTAATATATAAGTATTTATGACAGTGATACCAAAAGAAGATATATGGAAATGCAAAATTGTATTTATGTTTGAAATATTTTGTATTATATTTATTTAGGTTGCATGTATGTATGCGTATGCATGTGCGGTTCCCTCTACCTTGACATTCATGTGGAAGTCAGAGAACAACTAACAATAGTCAGTTCTCACCTTCAACTCTGTGGGATCTGGGAATCAAACTCACGTCCTCAGGATAGAGAGTAGGAGCCTTTACTACTGGAGCCATCTTGTAGGCCTGGCATCTGATTTCCACAGTGGTTTCTTCATACTTTCATAATTTGTTTTAGATGCCTCATTCAGCAAACATGACCCCTTGGAATCTTGTGCTATTTACTAATTCATGTTTATGTGCTTTGCCTGCGTGTACCACATATGTTCAGTGCTCACAGAGGCCAGAAGAAGGCATCAGACACTGGAGCTTGAGTTATAGATAGTCATTAGCTGCCAGGTGTGTGCTTGGAACTCAACCTGGATCATCTGCATAAGAGTCAGCGTTCTTAAATGCTGAACCCTCTTGCATTTCTATTTCATGTCTCAGACTGTTTTAAACAAGCTGATCTGAGAGCTAAGTGGCAGCTGACTCAACCTGCATCACCTATTTGCTGTTTTCAGGGCGTATTCTCTTCTAGGTTTCTACAAATTCTTAAATTCACATAGGAGACCTCTGAGGGGTTCCTAAAAATTTCCAGATTCATGTCTGCAGTATATTCTGATTTATATACATTTAAATCACTTAAAATCATTGAAGCAAATATAGTTATGATCTCTAAATGCCAAGGCAAGGAAACTGAGAATGATTCCCACTATCTTCAGTTCATATCTTAGAAAGTATAGATGGGTATGGGATGGAAAAACAACTAGGCATAGAAGAATAAAGGTGTGGAGAATCTCAAAAGAGCTCCGTCCCGTGAAGCCTCACAAATATTGGAACAATCTGCACGTTTCATGTTTTTAATTTACTTTTTCTGGAGAAAATGATACACATTTATCTTCTACATAAGAGAAGTTTTCTGACTGAGCCCCTTTAAAATGTGAATACTAGTAGTTCTTAACATGTTTTTTTCATTAGATTTTTGAAAAATTAGTCTATATAATTATAATAACCTATTTACTATTTTAGACATACAGATAAATATTTCATTATATCCATAAAACATGTTATCATGTTGAAAAAAGAGTATGTATTCCTGATAAGGTTAAGAAACTAGGTCAAAGAGTAGCATGGTCTTCATCTTTGAACATTGGATGTTTTTAAATTATCACAAGGGAGCATTATGCAGATGGAAATTGAACTGTTTATCCTCAAGAATTAAATCACTATACTAGTCTTTCTGCTTTCCTCTGGTTTACAGTCTGACTATTAAATGTCAGTCAAACCCTGAGATCCATTCACCTGTCTGCTTTCTTCGCTGTACAAAATTTGAGAAGAACCAATATCAAACTAAGATTATCAGATATGAGAAGCCGCCGTTAGCAATACTAACAAAGGGGATACAATGAGGGAGAGTTATCTAGAGAGAAGCATGATTTGATCCATGCTGCTAATGGAAACAAATTTTGGATTTGTCTTCAGAAAATAAAGGTTTCCCGTCCGGATAGGTCTCATACTAAATCTTAGACACCCAGGGCTCAGGGACCATTGTGGGGAAGGGGGGCAAAGGCTGTAAGAGCCAGTGGTGGCTTCTGAGAACTTGCTCATGTGAACTTACAGTAATGGTGACAGCATGCCCAGCCCAATCAGACAAAAGCACAGAGCCATGAAAATGCACAAGAGGTACCAAGCTAGGTTTTGAAAACTGTTAGGCAAGGGAGAGTTGATACACTAGACCAAACTTAAGTGGCTGAACTCACGCCGAGGGACGTCTGGGTACACAAACTTGATTCAATTGGCCTTAACATATAAGACAAAATACATGAAATCCTGTGAGTAGGCTATGGGGGACGGTGCAGATAGGGGAGGACTCCAAATATGATTAAGATGTATTGCACCAAATATATAAAAAGTCAATAAAAATATACATTAAAGAATAAAGGTTTAAATATATTGCAAGAAATAATGAGGGACACTTTACCAAAACAACAGACTCTTTACCAGGAAAATATTTCTCATAGACATTTACACATAAAAATCTGTGACTTCAAACTATAGTAAGTAAACATGGTTATATTCTTTAAAGAGTGTACAAAATAATAACAATAACAGTATTGCCATATTTTAAACAATTATTTAACTGTACAGAAGTTATTACATTTATTTAATGAAAAATTCTATTATATAGGTGCAAGAAGAATTTAAGCACAAAAACTGCAATATGTATATTCTTTACAAACACATATAGGATGCTCACAAATGCTGAAAGGGCTGGATATGTGACTCTGTTGGTAGAGAGATTTCCTAGAGTGCACAAAGTCTACGATTTGACCCTCAGCAGCACAGAAGCTGGGTTTGCTGATAGATACTTCAAATCCCTGCTCTCAGGAGAGAGAAGAGAGTAAGATATTCAAAGAAATCTTGGGCTAAATGGCAAGTTTGAAGATAGCCTGGGATAACTGAGTCTTAAAAAAATAAAAAGTAGAAAAAGAAAGAGAAAGGAGAGAGAGAGAGAGAGAAAGAGAGAGAGAGAGATAAAGAAATAAAGCACTCTAAAATAGATATGGGCCATCAACCAAATCACAACATAATATTACAAACAATTACAAAATAACAATAAAGCTACATATAAGATAATATTCATCAGTTCTAGAGCAGTTGAAGTAAACATATAAAAAGTTAAAGTGGTTTATCTCCAATGGCTATAAGAAAATAAAATTCGAACAAATGTCTCAAAGATAAATTCACAGATCTTCAGTTACATAAATGATGAAGAAAACAACTTGTAGATCATTTTTAAAACAGAAAAATATTTACTGAAAACTTTATTTTAGGCAGTTATATTAGAGGAAGATGAAGCAACAAACAGTAGAAGTAAAGGCCAATCCAAGAAAGTGGACAACACATATTTATAATGAATATGAGAATATAAGGGAGGGGAAGGGAGGACGGCAAGAGAAAACTTCTGTTATCCAATAAACTCTATAGAAGAAACCAACCCAATTAAAAAATGGATAAGACACATAAGCAGACATTTCTCAAAAATTCAGGTGGCTGAATAAGCATTTAAAAATCATCATATCTATGTTAAGCTGATAAATTAAATGCAAATTAAAATAACACCCCCCCCCAAGTCTTGGATGCAGTCAACACAAAATCCTGGAAAGAATATAGAACATTGCCAGTGGGGAGGTAAAACTATGCAGCCTCCTTGGAATGCAGTGTGATAGCTTCTTACAATACTGTAAAAATCCCTTCTATGACACAATAAAAGCAAACACACACACACACACACACACACACACACACACAAAATATTTACATTATCTTTATTTATAGCTGCCAGAAGTCCAAAGCAACCAAGATACTGTAGGGAAATCGATAAACTGTGGAGTCTGTGGAAATCAGAAAATTACTCAAATGAAATAAGCTAATGAGCTAAGAGAGACACAGAAAATCTCAAGCTGAGAGTAGAGGGTGGAAGAACAATTGATGATGACTACATGTTGCTTGATTCCAGCTGTATGGCCTTCTGGTAAAGGTCAGATTGTAGAGACATTAAAAAGATCTCTCTGCTGGAGAAGAAGATTGGAAGAGGAAAAAAAACCAAAGAACCAGAAGATTTTCAAAGCTGTATAAACCGCAGTGATTCGCTGTTTCAGGTTACTCGGTCTGTGAGCGACCTGGTACCTGTGCTCCTGAGAAGTAACCCCAGTGAACGCATGGGTTCTTTAATCTAGACTTGGATGAAACTGTTTCTTTGACCTGTCAACAGTGACCTGATTGGGGTGGATGAATGTTCCTTTTTATCTCCTCGAGGAAAGTCACATTATAACAAATTCCAAAGAGTCATTGGAAAGCTTGAGGTACTAAAGATCAAGAAAGACACAATAAATGAGAGCAAAATAGAAACTGTGATAATCTGGCTACAGGGCATGTTCATATCATCACACTGGAAACAGAACAATTGATATGATAGGACATGAGCATGGAACATTAGTGAGCAGAGTCTAAGGCATGCAGTGAGGAAACAGTGAGCAGAAGAGGTCAATTAACAGATACTGTTATAGTACATAGTGGCACATATTCTATTGTTCACTATACAGTAGAATTACTATATACAATGATAATGTGCGGTGTGTTTCCGGAAAGGTAGAAGAGGAATAAGGCTCTACCTCGGTGGTGGAGAAACTGGTAGAATGTCCAAAAATAAGTGATCAGCCTGCAGTGCCATGAAAAAAATAGAAGAAAGGGTTTGAATGACTTTTGGACAAATAAATGGTGATGTTTGAAGAGAGATAAATATTCTCCCTGATTTAAACATGTCACAGTATTTGTGTTCATACAAAAATTACATGGGGGCTGATGAGTTGGCTTAGGATATAAATAAATCTGCTTCCAAAGCCTGATTGTTTGAATGCAATTCAAAGATTACGTGGTGGAAGGAGAGAACGAACTGGAGAGAATTGTCTTCTGACCTCCAAATGCATGCTATGGCATGTGTGCCCCCCAATAAATAAATAAAAATATAATGAAATATTTTTTCAAAGTTGCATGCTACAACATTCGATTGTTGTGTGATGGTCCAACCATAGCAATTATGTGGTATTTCCTTGAAGTGTTCACCTCAGTACTGCACAGAAGGTGGGTCTCTGAGCTTGTGTCTAGTGTGGAATGGCCTCTCCTTCGCTTCTGCTTTTCCTATGTGAGGATTTCTTATTCAGACTGTTAAGTCAGAATGGTGAGAAGTTAAATTTGTGGATTTCCCTTCCTAGGTATTTTGAGAAATTCATACACATGTTCTGTATTTTCATCATTTCTAGCCCTCCCTCATCCATCTACCTCTCCTCTTCACCTGACCCACACGCCTATATATAGGTACATTATATTATACATGAGGTATTTAGTGATGCTTGTGTATGCACATGTTGTGGGAGGACCACTTGGAGATTGGATAACGTACAGGAAGCCAGTCCTGGAGAAAATGGCTTCTACCTGTTTCAGCATTCATTGATTAAGCTCTTCATCTAGAGGTGGAACCTTGTAACATTTAGTCATGCTGACCTTGATTGTAAGAACTGTTATTGAGAAATTAAATAAAACTAAAATAAAATCTGTGATACATGGAGTCTCTTACAAAGAATATATTTAATACAGTGCATTATTAGTATGAGGTAAATTTTCTAATGTGTTGTGTTTTCTGAATCTCTCATCTATGCCCATTAATTATATATAAGGAAGACTTTGAAAATCCAGCCCTGTATTAATGGTAGTTATACAATTATACAAATACCAATACAAAATTCACTTGAATTTTACATTAAACAGATAATGTATCTACATAGAAAAATCATCTCAGTTATGATTTGGAAGTGCTTTAATGCATATAAAACCAAGGGTTATTGATTGAACATATTGTGACCACCATTCCTGAATCCTAAACGAAGAAAAAAAGATTTTTCAAGTATGCTGTAGATTAGTAGGAAACTGTATATTAATGGTATATTTATAATGTCTGAGAAAAGTTGAAGATAGTGTTTTATATTCACTGCTCCCTAATTCTTTCAATATTCTTAACAGCCCATTTATTCTACTGTATCATGAGAGTTCCATTAAACCAATACATTAAATTATTTCAGTGAAATGTTTAAGGTACTTTTAAAATAAAGGCTGAGTTCAACTTCTTTTTAGAGATATTGCAGCTGATATTGAAAAGTCAGAATAGAGCATATAATAGAATATTTCATACAGAACAAATGCATTTTGTAATCCTTTATAATTAACAATTTAATTGTAATTTGCACTTCAGAGGAAATCCAAGCCAGTACTCAACTTATGAATAAAGCATTGAGATCAAGTGATAAAATGAAACATTGAGACGAGCTACATGTTCATTTAACTTTGAAATTGTAATAAATACTAGCAGAAATCTATACAATTCCATAACTAGAAAAATTACATGTTAATTCATTTGCTCTCTGTTGGTACTTATGAAACATATGCTCTTCTGATCGTATAGATCATGTTGATGAGAAAGAAATGAAGACTGAAAGTACTGTACTGCATAGTTTTGTCTACTTGACACGAACTAGAGTTACCAGGGAAGAAGGAGCCACAATTAAGGAAGTACTTTAATCAAACTGATCTGTGGACATATCTGTGAGTCAGTTTCTTGACTGCTGCTTGATGTCAGAGGACACAGTCCACTGTGGGTTGTACCACACTTGGACATGTGGTCCTGAGAAGTATAAGCACGTTATCCAGCAAGGCAGGGGAAACAGCCAGTAAGCAGTGTTCCTCTGTGTTCTCTGCTTCAGTGCCTGCCTTGAGTTCCTCCCCTGTCATCCCTGGATGATGGAGTATAATCTCTAAGCCAAATAAACCCCTTCCTCCATCCTCATTGCTTTGGTCAACATTTTATCATGACAACATAGACTAAATTAGAAAGGAAGGTAAGGAGTTCTAGAATGGTCCATTGTAAACAATGTGCTTTTACTATAAAACTCAAAATCTCATTATTCATGTGAGTACACTAGGCCATATTTCCATTTTATTAGTTAACAGTTATGATTAGAGAGCTGTTAAAGGTACTTTAGTTTGGGGGCTGACGGGATCGGTTAGTGGTTAAGAGCACTGCCTGCTCTGTCAGAGGACCTGGGTTCAATTCTCACCACCTACTTGGTGGCTAACAACCATTCATAACTTCAATTCCAGGAGATCTAGAGCCTCTTCTGACCTCCATGAATATTGCATGACACAGGTGCACATACAAGCACTGCACTTGTACACATTAAATACAATATTTTAAGGGACTTTAGTTTGTATGTATCCTGAGACAATTTTTAAGATTCTAGTCCCATGTTTCATCCCTACAAGAAAATATCCAAGACTGGATACTTTGTGAGGAAAAGAGGCTTTCTTTCTAGAATTCAGCTTTGGAGGCTGAAAGTACAACAACCTTGTGTCAACTCAAGTAAGTGATTCTCTGTCTAAACCATATCAGGGTAGTCGGCATCATTATGTGGGTACCAGAAAGGAGAGCTCAGCTAGAAAGCAACTAGATCAGAAAGCAGGAAGAGGATAGTGTTGCTCTTTGTAGCAATTCACTCTCATGGGAAGTAATCAAGTTTCCATGGGAACCATCGAAATACTTTAATACCCAAAGTGATTCTTACAATGTGCACTAGCCTAGCAATTAAAAACCACTTCCGAAGGGTCAATCACCACTCAACACCACCATGCTAAGACTCAAGCTTCCAAAATGCGAACTCTATGGCTTCTCAAGCTGTATTGCCACCACAGCACCAGGTACCTGCAGCTTCTGAAGGCAAAATTATAGACCTTTTAAAAAATGTAGATTAATAGCTAAAAAAGAATTTTAAAAGTGTCAAAGGGAAAAGGGAGAAATGCTCCACCACTTATAGCTAAATCCTGACCCTTTGTTGACAATATTACCAGAGTGATCATCTGGGGTGACTTTAAACTGTTGGCTTCTAAATGAGTTTGGGCATTTTGCAGGCAATAGGCAGTCCACACTGAAGTCATGGAAGAAAAGCGTGCAAAGTACTTTGCAGGGTTCAAAACTAGCACACTTGAGCTATTTCCACTAGTTCATAGCCTGAATAAATAATACTCAGTGTAATTTCATGTAAACCAGAGAAAATGTTATCAAATCACCAAGAGAATGTTGAACATCTATTAATGTTATTCAAGTATGATGTTCTTTTTAAAAGTTCAAACTTTAATAGCTAGCACACTTAAATAAGAAACACATTTAAGTCTCATGAGATAACTTCATTATCTGATAGTCAGCTTCTACATAATCTTATTAATAAATAATAGAAGATAATCTCACAAATTAGCATTACTTGGCTTCTATATATAACTTTTGGATCACACAGGCTAAAACTTCTAAGATTTCAGTTTCAATTGCAATGTAAAAGAAAAATAAAAGATATGCTGAAGGTATATTTAATTTTCAGAGTTTACTAATGGCATTGCAATTAGGCTTTAAAAATACAATATAAGTGATTTGTCTGCTCTGCTCTGTCTCTGCATTTGTATTCAATCACAAATTTTGAAGAATTTTAGAGAACATCCAAGTTAATTTTTCTATAGGTTACGTATAAATATTCTGAGGGAGCACGACCTAAGTTGTGTTATTCATTTGTAGATGTCAGGACTCCATCTAAAAGTGAAAGAATCATTGTAATAAAATACAGAGCCTCCCAAGATATGCAGTTTAGTGTTTTCCAGATTGATCCATGTATATGTGTGTGTGTGTGTGTGTATATATATCACACTGATGGTTCATGCATTATTCATATTAATAGGTGTATATTGTGATAATTGAAGATATGATGCCACCTCTTTTGCATATAAACTGCATTTTAAAGGCATTTACATTTTTTTCTGTGATTATGAACCTAATCTGAATTAAAGATGTCTCCTCACATCTTTACATGCCTAGCTAATTTCTTGGTAGCAGACTCAAGTAAACAGAAATTGTTATGGCAAATATTTATGCAGTCTAGCCTATGTGTAAACATATTATTCTAATTTGTATAACTATGTTAAAAATTATAATGAGCAAATGTCCTTAAAAGATTATGAACAATTCCAGTCACATGACTAGCTTTGTGAATCTGCGTTAAACTAGACTGTTTAGAAATCATGATATATTTTTCATGTCAAAGAATGGAGAATAATAGCTTATTTACCAATTAAGTAGAAAAGAAAAATATTCATATTATCATCATCTAAATAGATCTAGAAAATCTTTTGATGAAATTTAATATCCCTTTGATCCTGATTAGCAGTGGATTCTTTTTCTCCATTGATAAAAGGATGAAGACAGTAAAAGTGTTCAGAGCAAAGTGAATGTAGTTTATTGGCAATTATTACAGATGTGTGGGACAGTGCACTCTCAGCTAGAAGACCCCTAACTCTAAACAGGGTTTGGGGACTAGGGTGCCACATCCAGTTACCTCTCCTTTCCTCTTTCTACAAGGAGGTGTCCGTGAGCTCCTCTGAGGCAGGAAATGAGAATTTGCTTTTGCATTGAAGTACTGCAATATGCCCCCTTGTGTTGGGGCATGGGGCAGAAGCAGTTGCTATAGGGTCCTTTTATTTGATGCCAGGAATGCTTGGGTAAGAATGCTGTCCTCACTCCCTCTACCCTTCATGGGATAGCATTGTCTTCAGTGGTTATCATGCAACCTGTGTATTCTTAGCTGGAGCAACCAAACAAGAAAATGAGAGTAGAATGGACATGAACCGGAAAGAGAATATCAAAGAATTCCAGGTTCAGACTGCATAATGCTATACTTAGTGATGACAATGACCACACCAGAAAATTAACTGACCCAATCAATAATTTCAGCAAAAGAACACTGCACAAAATTAAAATATGTAAATCAGTGGTTCATGTGTAAATCAGTATTTTCTTCCCATACTGAAAAAGAAATCAAGCAAACAATACCATCTATTAACATCTCAAAGTGTAAAAGTAATCCCTAGGAGTAAACCTAACCCAGCAATGAAAAGATCTCTACAAGGAAAAATAAAATACTTGGAAGAAGGAAGCTGGATGCCAAAGAAAGATCACCCATGTTTAGAGGAAAGCAGAACTAATCCTATGAAAGTGGTCATATCACTGCAAGCAATCCACATCAGGCAGTCCTCATCAGAACTCCAAAGACCTTATTCACATAACTGTAAAACAGTCCTGATATTAATAAAGAAGCACTAAAGACCTTGAAACAAAACAACAATGGGCAATAAAAGCAGTGTTGGAAGAATCCTATCTGGTTTCAGATTGAGCTGCAGACATGTAGTATGATAACAGGTGCATTGACCAAGAACAGAACACAATAGAAGACCCAGCAATACACCCATGAAAGTTCATTTGTCTGACTCCCACATCACATATGAAAAATAAATGATTTTGTTTGTTTGTTGGCTTTTTCTTAGCACCCCAGATTTCTGGACTTTCCTCTTATTCCAGACCTCCCATTGCCTCTGGATCATCTGTACTCAGGCAAACTCAATTTTTTTCAGTCTAGTTTGTTAGAGCCTTCACAAGCTGTTCCCATCAACACCTTGCCTTTGCCTGCCCTAGATCAGTCATCTACCCTGGCAGTCGACTCCCTGAATCTGTGTTGGACTTCAGTGACCAGCCTTGCTCCCTGATGAGTCTGATCCTGCCCACTGCGTCTCCAGTCCCGTAACACCACAGCAACTCCAAAGCTACAACGAGAACACCCACCCTACATCCGGCTCTCCATCTACTCTTGGACAAAGACAATCTTTTTCTCTTGCCTCTGCCTGACTGTGAGCTCTCCAAATCACACCTTTCCCTTCTCCTACATTGGTACCGTCTGCAAACCCTCCCACTGCTGCAGGTCTAGGCTTCTGTTGGGATGCCTGTGCTCGTGGTTGGCCTGGGTGGGATGCAGGGTCTCCACCCAGAGCGGGTGAGAGGCGTGGGGTCAACACACAGACCCCCGGAGCAGGGTGAAAGCATATGGAAGGCTAGCGGCAGCAAACTGGTTTATTCACGGAAATGCAAGGGGTTATATGAGTTTGGTTAGCCAATCGCCCTATGGGGTGGCTCCCAACTGCAGCCAATAGTAATCTGTCCCCACGTAGATCATCTCGGTGCAGATTATCTCCAGATGCTGGGCAGAAGCTGTTGTCACGCCTAGCCAGAGCAGAGCACCACCTCCACAGGAGCCACTCCCTTATTCTTCATAGCAGATGACCTGACTAAGGCCTATCCTGCATTATGCCATACAGGCTTCTCTGACATTTAGTAAAGTCCCATGCCTTTGCAGAGCACCTGAGAAAACCTGAATTCAGCCTCTGCCTAGCATTCTTCCCAAATTGTGCTCTGCCTGATGGCTAGAGGGGCCTAGACCTTAAAAGAGGGGTTGAGAGCATCTAATCTCCCCTAACATGTGTCTCTGAGGAAACTCCCAAGCAGCAGAACTAGAACCACCTGGTTCCTCCAATATAAAATCAAAAGAGAGAACCTGAAGCCTTGACCAAGCAGCTTTTCATACCCAATACGAAAACAACCAAATCACATCAAGTATACAAAATCAGACTTCAACTCAACAAAGAAAGGCTTGAGTCTCACATCCAGAATCACAAACAATGAGAGAAATCCACATGCCAAGATGACAAGGAAAAAAATAATAAGATGAAAACACTCAAATAATATGTCCCTATGAAACATCACTAGACCTACAGAAGTATTCTACAATGAGAACACCAGAGATAACCCAGGAAACAGAGTTTAAAAGAACAATCATAAACATGATCCAATAATTCAATAAATTTAAAGAACACACAAAGAAATCAAAGAGCTAAAAGAAGATAGATATAAACTTCTGACTGAATTCACAAAAGTGATAGAAATATTTAAGAAAACTCAGGCTGAAATGAAGAAGGAAGTGAAAAACTCAGAAGCCAATTTGAAACAACTGGAGAAAGCCTCACCAACAGAATGAATGAAATGGAAAACAGATTTATCAATACTGAATAATATGAAGAATGAGACCACTCAAAGAGTATGAGAAAAAATTAAGAAACACAGGAATGGAATATGCAGAACATGTGGCAAACCGTGGAAAGACCAAATCTACACATTACAGGTACAGAGGAAGGAGAAGAACCTCAGCATAATGGTATTGACAACTTCAACAGATTGTAGAAGGAAACTGCCCAAATTAAGCCCAACTGAGGCTGTCTAAAAATAAAACTTTTATGATATGTCTGTATTATAGCTACAGAAACTACCAATATCCAAGATATTATAAAATCAATTTAAAGATTTATTTTAGAAATTTTAGGAAGTTTATTTGGTAAAAACTAAACAAGAATAATTATATTCTGAGGTTAATACTATTTTCTTCTGTTTTAACCCAGTGGGACAGTGTTTTAGTAGGTAAACATGGAACAATAGTGTATGTTTCCTTCTGCTCTCTTCTTTCTCACAGCTCCAAGTGCTTATATCAGTTTTTGGACTTTGGCTCAGTTAACAACTCAAATTTTGGGCCATTTTCCTGAGGAAGTTCCAGGAAAGAGGCTGACTACAGAAAAAAATATTTCAAGTAGGAACTTCATATTTACTATTGACTAGGGACTGCTTAAAATGGTTTCAGTAATATCTGATAGTAGGCAATGGCTCAGCTAGGCAGACTCCCATATGTGATCATTCTGTGGCCAGACTGCAGTTTGCACTGAATTTTGTAGAGCTAACAACCAGGACTGGGAATTGCTTCTTCCAGAGCTGTGTTCATTTAGAAAGATAAGACCCTTGAAAATGAAAAGAAAGAGACAAAACAAAAAACTAGTTTAATTGAAAGCTTAGAAAAGCTCTTTGAACAAAATCATAATAAATGCATGAAATGTTTAAATAATTTATGATTGTGGGACTGAGTATTTTTTTTACTTTTTATAATTTCTGATATATTCCAAGCTATGTACAATGATAACTGAAGTTTACAAGTAACTTCTTATTTATTTAATAACTTGTGGACACTTTTGGCTTTCTTGAGACAGCCACACTAATTTTATGTGATATCTTGAGACAGATGTGTATGAGTATTTAAATTTATAGACTATGGACTGGAGAGATGGCTCAGCATCTGAGAACACTGACTGTTTGTGCAAAGGTACTAGGCTTGATTCCTAGGACCCGCAAAGTGGCCAATAGCCATCCATAACTCCAGTTCCACAGGATCTGACACCTTCTTCTGACTTCTGTGGGCATGGCTTAACACAGGAGCACTTACATACATGAGGCAGTGTACTCATACACAGAAAAATAAATAAAATATTAATAATATACCCAAAAGAAGGACAGAGATATAAGCGGTAAGCTCACAGAATAGCAGAGTTCCTCTCTGAGAGGAAATTAAAGTTCTCTAACAGTTAAAGGAGATCGCTTCTTTTTTTCTTCTTGCCATTTGTGGGGGTCATTGTGTGGGGGCATCTTAAAGCATATTTTATGCTGCTTATTGTCATTCTTCAGACTGTCTGTTTGGGATGGGTTTTCATGAATCAATAGGAGTTAGATTCTAAATGTTTAGCTAAGACATCATAATCCAAGTAGTCCGGGTCTGAGTGTGAAGGGACGAATGTTTCTATTTTCACGTTTGATTTTTTAAAAATTGATGGTGGGAATTTAATGTAATTGACCAGTATATTTTGTTCAATAATTTGAAATAAAAATTTTCCATTGAACTTCTTTCTTACTCCACAATTAAAAAGCTACAGTTCCAGCCAAAAGTTATTAACTGGTTTTGGATTAGCAATCATACAATATAAATAAAGTGAATAAAGTATAAACATGAACTGCTTTTAGACACTACAAATGGGCTGATTATGTGTCAATGCTCATGAGTGACTGGACTTCTTCTAACCAAATACTGGTATCTTGTTCGGTTTAAATAGCCAATGTCAGAGATCAAAGTGGAAGATAAGGCTGTGTATAAGGAGAAAGACAGAAAACAGGAGAAAACTGACAGTTTGGACCCTTGGAAAATAAGGAGTGTCGATCCCTGGGGCTCTCCAGAAATCATTTGCTGAGGGTTAAGCTGCACATTCTCCAGATGAGATCATTACAGAGGTGATCCAGAGAAGACTCTGAGAATAAATCAGAGCTCTTCAGAACTGATCAGAGTGAAGAGATATTCAATTTCCAACTCGGTCACACTCAGAGCATTCAGGGAAATAACAGAAAAGAGAGCCTTAAGGGTAAACATAGCCTCCCTTCTATGTCCATTCCCCCAGTGCCATAAACCTTGAATCTGAAGCTGTCTTGAGCATGAAATATGCTAACAGACAATTCCTGCAAGTTTCCACAGAAAGGAAGATGTCCCTTACCAACACTTTATGCCCTTGTCCTTCAGTTGATTTGGATGCTGAAGTTTTGGGTGAGGGGATTCAGAAATTTTACTTAAATATTAAGCCTGATATGCGTGGTTCCCATAGATTTTACTATTAATTTGTACAGAATGTTACCATAAGCCCTCTTCTTGCTTGGATATGGGTCAAGGTGAGATTTCTTCATCAGGTCTCCCAAAGCTACTCTTTTCCTGGGTGCCATTAGGCACACAAGGGGATCTTACATCTACTGGGAAGGAATACCTCTATGTAGAACATCTAGATCCTAGGCAACCACATCAGTGGAGAGACAAATGTCCTTTGGTGATACCTGAGCTTTCTGTGGAAATACATAGACATTGTCCATTAGACAGTGGAGACCATGCTGCTTGGAGATTCTACTTTTCAGAAACAGATGGAAACCTGGGGCACCTTGAAAGTAGAACTTGAGTCATGTGACTTAAAGGCAAAAAAAAAAAATCCTGTAATCCTAAAGCCCCACAAAACCAGTTCTCCCTTTTCATATAATCTTGTCGTTGTTCAGAAGCAAATCCTTTCGTTCAAGTCAGAAGGAGAGCATTTATTCAATCACAGAAAGATATTAATTCTTCCCATCTTTGACCTAAAAGAGGAAAAGCAGTTTGCAAATGCGGCCAATTGACAAGTCCCTTGGGTTGAGAGCAAATCTCCTCTCTCAGTGCCTGCCCTGAAACTGACTTTTAATTATGGGCCTGAGAAAGAGGAAGCAGGAAAACAGAGTCCTAGGGACCTCTCTCTTAGTTCTGCTCTATTGTCTAATTCCCAGTCACTTCTTTGTTGGCACAGGTACCACTGGCAGCTCTGTGGAAATTTCCCTTCTTTGTGTGAGCACAGTGAGGGTCGCATTTCTTCTCTGCCAGGCATCAGGACTTGTTTCCATAGCAGCCTCTTTGGGGAATGAAAAGAGCTTACAGGAGGCTCTTTCTGTAAGTGATAATTGAAGAAAAAAGAATTGGTGCCTATTTGCACAAAACAAGGTTTGCTTGGATACAATCTTTGTATAGGAAGGGACTAGATTCTCTTTATATAACAAGGTGCTAAGCCATTGAACAAAGGTTCTTACCGGAGGTGTGCTCTGGCTCAACACTATTTAAACACGGACATTTTGGCCTTGAGAGAAGAGCTCTGTATTAGGGTCCAGAAATGCAGAAAATCCTTACCAAGTTTATACATGTAGATTTTTCTTTTTATGAGAGTTCTTTACATTCCAAACACAGGTGTGAAGGAAAAACGTATAACATTTCTGTTAATTTGTATATTAAAGTATTCTTTTGGGCTATTAATCCCAGCACTCAGCAGGTGAAGACAAGAGGATCAAGACTTCAAGGTCATCCTCAGCTATGGAGAGTTTGAAGCCAGTCTTGGCTGCCTAAAACACTGTCTCAAAAGTAAAAATTGAATCAATACAGGGTCACTCAGGGGAAGTATCTCAGAGAAAGTGGTGACACTCAGTTTTCACGCAAATAATTAAGGACAATGGAATTAGAAAATGATCATGGTATTTCTGTACATCTCCTTTGAACCAGAAACCTCCAGATCACTTGATTGTCCATGTGATTTGTGAAATGAGATTTTGAATGTTAAGACTGTAGTCACAGGATTTCAGTTTTACTGACTATGGAGGTAAGAGTTGGCAGGGAGCTAGTTCTCCAAATTTAAATGTTTTTTCTGAAGGATGAGGCAAGATCATCCATTCAGGAACACTGACAAAGCTCTTTACAAGACTCAGGAATCTCAGGTAACATACAAGACTCAGGAAGCCTGTGAAATTTACTGGATACAAGACTGTCCTCTGAAGTTTACATGCACAGGAGTCAGCTCTAGAAAATAGGACATTTTGGTGAAACTAACAGCAAGTCATATAGAGATTTTCAAGGATGCAGAGTTTTTGTCTTCACAGGTGCTAAAGGGCGAACAGTTTGATTACAGAGCTACCTTTCAGTCACCAGTGCTCTGTGAATGAACCCAATCAACCCATCAGCTCATCCGTCTTGACATAGGTGGAATCACTCTTTGGTCTGTTTTCAGAGTTCTGCATTAACTGAATAGGCATTTTTCTTACCTCTGCAGTAAAAACTACTCAAGATATTCCATATCTTTCCTTTATAGTATAGAGCTACATATTCTTTTAGTGATATAGAGCAGAGTGTGTGTGTGTGTGTGTGTGTGTAATCAATATCTTTCTCTTTAATACACTCCTCTTCTATAACACAGCTTATAGAGCTGAAGAGATAGAACAAAAATTAAGGTCACTGGGTGCTCTTGCAGAAGACTTGGATTTGGTTCCCAGCATGAACATGGTGACTATCAACCATCTGTAACTCCAGTTCCAGGGAATCCAACACACTCTTCACACCTCCTTGGGCACTGCATGTCAGCTTTGCTTTCATACATGAGGGCAAAACACCAGCACACAGAAAATAAAAATACCCCCCCCCAGTTAAAACTCAGTTTATATGTATTTACTGTTTACTTGGAAAGTGAATTTATATTGCATAAAATAATTTCTGCTTTATAAATACTAATTTAAGAGGATAGTATCACCTTCTTATATAATTGTTATATACTTGCTTTTATAGTAATAAATTTAAGTCATTGGAGCATTAAATTATCTTTTCCCAAAGTCAAAGTTAGTTTTAGTTTGTACTTGTTAGAAAGTGCTGCTCATAAATTTCCTTTTAGAAGATTACTTCATATGATGCTAATGAGCAGTAAAGAATGTTTTTATTCGTTCAAGTAATTGAGAAAAATGTCACATCTTAAACCAAATGTGCCACTTTATAAAATAAAAGTGTGAAATTTCCCAATGCTTTATTTTCTTTTTATGGAGATAGAATTTCAAATTTACATAAAAATATAATTTTATATGAAAATAGGTTTTGTTCATTAGTAGACATCCATATCAGATAAAGAAGGATTTAGTAGTAGAAGTGTAGTCAAGGAGGATCTACGGATTAGGCACTTATACTTATCATGAATGTTTATTTAAAGTAGTTTGTGTATATGAGATATACATTTCTCTCAACCAGTGCTGAACTTAATAAAAGCTGCATAATCTAGTCTTCACTTGTTAGAGAGTTTTTTCATATGAAATTACATCACGATGTATCAAACAACAGATTGTTTGACAGATGGTGTATATTTCCATCATTTATTCTCAGAAAAAAGGAAATCCATGCACTGTTTCCAAAGCTAGACCTTTTAGCGTTCAAAGTGCTGCGTCTTTCCCTTTCTCACGTTCACGCTCTGTGCGTCAGTCTCAGCTTTGGTAAGACATTTAAATGCGTCCATCTGGCTTTGGTTCAGGCTGTGAAGAAATGGTTCCTCATCTCTCCTACATCCAGGCAGGGTCTCTTTGCTCATTGGTGTATTTTTTGCCATTCGGCCCTCACTGGTTTCTTCACTACTCCAGATTACATGTCCTCTTGTTCTTTGATTGGAATATCTTTTCCGATTTATTCTGAAAGAGGATTTGTTCACTGACTCTTAGGGATCACTTTTTCTCCTGTGATTTCTACTGTCACATGTTTAAGGATGACTTTTCATGAATACCATAAACCTAGCTTCATCAATAATATTCTTCCAACCAGGGGAGTTTCTTCTAAAGTTTAAAGAATCCATGCCCCGTTCAAGGTTTTTTCCTACTTATTGACTCCTTAAGTCTTTGCTGCATTATTATCCTCATTTTCCTGGAATATCTAATCCACCCCCAATAATATACTCTTCTCTATTCTGTTCATTTGCTGTCTGATTCATTCATGACCACACTCTTCTCAGTGTTTCTGTACCAAGTATTCACATTAGATGATAAATAGATGTTAGATAGACTGATAGATCAATGATAGATAGATGATACATAGATAAATGATAGGTAGGTAGTTAGGTAGATCAATAGATAGATAGATAGATAGATACATACATACATACATACATACATGGATGATAGATAGGGTTCTGACTTTCTATCTCTTCAGTTCCTTCTTTTGCATCGTAATGATTGAACAATATATGCTAGTTCTTAGCAAGACAGCACAAGGGCCCAAACATCAGTCTTACCTTAGAAAACCTAAGTTTTGTTATTACAACACTATGTAACTAGAGGTCACCTTACTATGTATACATTTGTTCCGAGTTCTGGAATAAGTGATTGGATTTGGCAATGCAGAACATTACACACTGCTCCTTCCTTTTGGTTAAACTGGCAATCCTAGAAACTACAGTAATTTGATTCCTAAAGTAAAGTAACTTTGTTCTCTAGATTCTTGACTTCCTCATCGCAGAGATACCCAGTAATCGCCACCGTGCGAGATTTTCATTGATAACTTGACATTATTTAACTGCTGGATCACTACCCCTAGTAAAGGACAAGTGTGGGCCTAAAAAGGAAACTTTTCAACCTCTGAAACCTATAGAATGAACCCTACCTTGACACGTGGACCTGATCTCTCCTCTAAGACCTTCATGCTGCTGTCTGTCTGTCTGTCTGTGAGGTTGATACGTCTTCTCATAGATGTCTTTCAAAAGGACAACGTGTATTGTGTCTCCCTTGAGCCTCAAACTCAAAACCTTACATTCCTGAATGACAATGTCATTGTGGAATGGTTTACATGAACTTCAGTAGCCCCAAAGCAAATGTAGTAACAACAACACATTTATCAAATACATCGGTGGGACATCAGGCAGACAAAATGGAGAAATCTCTGTCATAGGTCTCAGATCTAATTGAATGAAAAAGATATCCTTCACTTTTGAATGGATGAAGTTTGTGGTTTCTTAAGTTAACACATTCCAAAAGTTTTCCTGATAGTCCAAAGGATGTTGAGTCTTATATACATATTCAATATTAAAGAAAGGAAACTTTAAACCCAAATGGGACTTTGTCAGGGAACTTCAATTCACAGGCAGTGTTTTCTACCAATTCTCTTCAATCTGAAAATCCTATAGTTTTTTTTGTAAAGCTCAAAGATAAGATTTGGGGCCTGGAGAGATGGCTCAGCATTTAAGAATACTGGCTGCTCTTGCAGGAACCCAGGTTGGTTCCCAATACCCACATGGAAGCTAGCAACAGTTTGTAACTCCAGTTCCAGGGGATCTGACACCCTCTTTTGCCTTCTGTGGGCATTGCATGACATGGGTGCACCTACCTGCGTGCAGGCATTACACTCATATATATAAAAATAAATATTAAAACAAACAAACAAAATAAAATTGAGGTTTTGATTTCAAAAGTAAATGAATTTCCTTAGGAATTCATCAGATACTGGAATCAAGAACCCCAAAGTGGAAGATGTTCAATGACTCTCCTTTACCAGGTCAGGAAAGAAACGTTTTCTCCTGATCACAATGTTAGCTGTATTCCTTTTCCAGTTGGGTGGGGCCATGGAAGAAACAGAATTTGTTCAACCATGGATGAATCAGGCCTTAATATAGCTGGCCAGTATCCACTCAAGTGTAAGCTATGATTTAGGTCTAATGCCTTTGAAAATGATGACTGGGGGCCATTTCAAGAGACCACTAACAATTCATTCCTGGAAATGCTTACAAAGCAAATATATATATATAGCTTTCAGTCACTACTGAAATCAAATTAAGTTTCAAATCTATGTGAAAGTGAACCAGATCTTCAGTTTCCTTGTAACAGTCCACCATGGATTTTCCTAACAGCTATTTGTTTTGAAAACAAAATCCTATATGGAAAAAAAGCATTTTTATATCCATAGTAAGCTCTTCAAACTTCCTAATAAAAGACTGTCCATGCTTGGCTTGTACCTGTGAGGTTTGGGGGAGTGTGAAATACATCCTGACAGTTTAATTGAAATAGCTATTGAGCATGAAGGAGAAACACCTGTAGCAAGGATGAAGAGCAACAACTGAAATCCCGGTTGGATTTCTCAAAGTAGAGAAGAGTAGGATTTGTTTCTAAATGATGGTGACTTAATGGACATCAGGGGAGAAATATTATTGGGATTTAGAGGAGAATTTCTGTTGACTTAGTTTTCTTTATTGAGCCTTGGGCAGGTTTCATAAACCTGATCTCCAGTGACTTCCTCTGCTGGACATGAAACTGTTACGATACAGGCTACAGAGATATGAATTCTTATTATTCTGTGTAAACCTAAGCAACTATCCCCGTCCAGGGTAAAGAAAACAATCAGGTTAATATCAAGGAGCTGTTTCAGGGAATAAATGATTTAAGAGCACTTATAGTAACATGATCCTGGAATTTGAATGAAGAGCATTTAGTGCTGGTGCAGGAACCGCTGCAGCTGCTTTGTTGTTGTAGCCTAAGAGTTCATATGTAATGCCACTTTCAGTGGGGAAATGGGTAGGTTTTCTAAGGTTTTATTAAAAGATACACTGACATCCATGCTTGATAATATTACTCTCCAATAAATTCAATTAGGACTCTTTGGAGAAATGACAAGTTCCAGATTGAAGCACAAGAAATCAAAGATGAACCTGAACCATCTTATACTGACAAAAAGCAAATGGAGATGAAAAAACAAAATCACAGTAACAAAAGACCAAGGAATCTACTAAGAAAGAGTCCTCACGGCTCAAAACAAGAAGAACAAGAATATGAGGACAGCACGGCTGGACGGTCGGTCAAGGAGTAAAGCAGGAATCTTGAACTCATGCAGACGAAGGATGGATTTCTAAACTGTGACAATATGAGACGTTCTTCCTTGGTGTATAAACCAGGGAAGACAAAGAGGAGACTGAATGTGGAGGAAACTGCCCAATGCACCCCATCAGCTTCAAAGAGTCCAGGCTGACAAAATACACTTTTTATGTAGTTTTATGAGAATGACATTTAACTTCTTTGGCTTTCTGCTGTGTGCCACATAACTTCAGTCCAACCAAGAGAAAAATATTACACAACCCCCAAGAGAAATACTTTGTTCAAAGACAGACAATTCCACTGTAATGAGATATGAAATTCCTGCCAAGCAGCATTTCATAAAATACACGTTGTCTGATCCCAATGACTTCTTATACACTGTGAAGCAAGCCCACACATCAAACAACATCCATTGACAGAAAACTGTCTATAGAGAATTTTGTTTCTAAAGATACATATTCACATAAACATATTAAATTACACACACATTTATATATATATCTGTATCTATCTATCTATCTATCTATCCAAATTGTAGACAATTTTGTAACTCTATAAAAATAATTTATATTCATGGTTGTTTTAGTGAGCTTCCCATCAATATTAAGATATGTCAGATATAGTCAAATTAATCAGAAAGTTGTGGTTTGGTTCTAGTTTTGGTCCTGTTCCAGTATAGCCAGTGTAGTGCATCAGGACGGGATGAGGGAGGCACCTATTTATCTTATTAGAGCTGACAGCTGACCATCAGAGAGAGAGAGAAAGAGAAGAAAAGAGGAGAGAGAGAGAGAGAGAGAGAGAGAGAGAGAGAGCATAATTCACTGACCTAACATCCTCAAAGTAGCTCCCATTTCTTGAAAGTTCTCCTGCTTCTCCAGTCCTATGACTGGAGACGAAGGTTTTAGCAATGGGGCCTTGCAGATGGTTTTGAAAACAATCAAATGACAGCTATATTAATAGGGAGCAGAGTGGGAAGACTAATGCTCCTCCAGGAGGGAAGCAGGGGCTTTTGAGTGTCTAGATGCAAACAAGTTATGACATGTCTGGGAAAGTAGAACCTGGCAAGGTTTTCAAGGGCCCCTCCCCAATGTACAGAAGAAATCAGCACCTGCTGGGTTAGGAGACTGGTGAGTCATGCTACAGAAAGACATTTCTCAGACCAGCAGAACTGACAGCAAGCTGTGTACAGAGCTCTAGGGTTGCACTGATAGTATTGGGGTGGGCTTTTTTGGGTTACAGCTTCTTTTGAGTCATCTCTGCTCCTGCATCAAACCCCTCACCCATATTCCTGTAAGCGACCCCAATAAAAACATTGATTAACCATGCTGCACTCTGGTGCAGCTGTTACTTCGATCTTTTCTGGGTCACTATTCTGGGGTTAGTAGATATGCATGTTGTGTCTCCCCAGGAAAAGTTTTTCATGAAACAACCATAAAATATAAGAAAGGACAAGGAGGGAAGATAGAAGTGGAAATCCGTAAGAACATATATACTAACTGAAACAGAAAGATGAAGACACAGGCAGGGAGAATGCGGATAATGTACTGAGCATCTTCTGTTTCTAGGTCTCCCTCACAGGCATCTGTTGAAATTGCTAAACCTCCACTTTCCGGGGTGGCAGAAAACGAAGCGGGAGGAGAATCGTAGTGACTAGAGATTTACAGTTTCATCCGTAGCAGCTTAGTTGGGTTGATGGGAGTGTTCATTTTCTTTTAGGTAGGTATAAAAAGTAATTTTATTTCATATTTTTAACGTATGTATGTGTGCGTGTGTGTGTATGTGTGTATGTGCGCGTGCGTGCACAGGTTCTAGGAGTTGGTGTTCTCCTATCATGCGGGCTGCAGGCATTGAACTCGCATCTTCAGGACGAATGGCAAATGCTTTTACCCACTTCCTTTCTTCCTTTCTTTCAACCGTGACACTACAACCTTATGTAGATACTACAGACAATATGAAAACAAGCGGAACATTATACTTATCTATATATTTAATTTTAATTATTTTTATGTATGTAAGTGCACCCATGTCATGCAATACTCATGGAGGCCAGAAGAGGGCATCAGATCCCTTGGAACTGGAGTTACAGACAGCTGCCTTGTGAGTGCTGGGAATTGAACCCAGGTGCTCTGCTAGAGCAGTCAGTGCTCTTAACTGCTGAGCCATCTCTCAATTCCGGAAGATTATACTTTGAAGTTAGTGATTGTTGGTCCTTTTACTAGAGCTATTAAATTTAGCCAGTATTTTCTTAGAATTACAGCAATATCCAGTTGTGAATTTTGTCACATGTGGGAAACATGAATTTCAACATCAAATATGAACCAGTAAAAGGGGAAAATCATTAAAAATTTTGAAGAATTACATGGAAAAAATATTCTATAGTTTTTAAGACTTGAAAAACAATGCAAACAGAGTAGTGAAAATAATCCAAATCTAGATGTTCTTTATGCAAAACAGCTTGGCCTAGAAACCACTTAGAAAATGACTTTAGACAGAGCAAGAGTTGGTATAATGAATTAGTACATTAACATTAAGAGCCCTGGGTTCATGACTAAACTGTTATTACTCTTGCCATTTGCAAAACTTGCTTAGGGCTTCATTTTTTGAGGCAAATGAAAGAGAGGATTTAACACCACTGCCTCCACGACATTAATGGAATCCATTCATCTACTTTGCCATGCTGTACTTAGAAATTTATGCTTTAGGGATTATACTTACAACTCCAAATGCATGCTGTGAGCATGTCCTGGGGGGAAGCCAGAGCGGCTGTAAGCTGAATGTACTAACTCTGTAATTATTTTGAAATAATTTCCACAAAAATTGTGATGTGTTAATTTTTTTGTTCACAGTGCTAATTTGTATAATGAAGCTCCTGTAATTTAGACTCTGTCCTTCAAGTTGAAAGAAGATACACAGTGAGACATATTCTTATTTAGTTCTAAGACTCATCTCTTGTGTCTGTAAGAAATGCCAAATCAGAAAAACCAAAGATGTATGTTCTCACTCCATTGTGGATCCTAGCACCAAACATTTATATGTGAGTATGTATCCTGATGTAACTGCTGGAACCAGGAAAATGGAAAGGAACCTGGGAGGTAAATGGAAAGAAGGAACCTAAAAGAAGAATAATAGGTGACAGGTGTTACTAAGGGAGAAACAGAAAAAAGGAAATTTAAATGGAAGGGGGAAGGGAGGGCTGCACAAGGAACTGTGGCGATAAAAGGAAGACAGGAGCTCAAGAGAAGTGGAGCCTTTGGAGACAGGTATTATCAAGGAAGAAATGGGGAAAATGGGGACACTGAATGGATAAGGCATGGAGGGAAGATTAGACAGGGAAAGACTGGGGGAGAGATGAATTATGCCTAGCTAGTATAAAACACCTGAGGTAATCGTATTAGTTGAACAACCTAATGACAAGTTCCTCCTACAATATCTCTACGTGAGTGCATGTGCATACCTGAAGACTACAAAATGAGAAACAGTGCCATACAGGAGAATCCTTCCTTTGACTTGTTGGCTAGGATGGTCCAAGAAACTCCCTAAATTACACAGGATATTGGCACAGCCCCTGATTTCCTTTCAGAACCTTAAGTTAAGACCTACTGCTGAAGACAGGACATACTTCACAGACCATATTTGGAGCAATGAAGTTGGAACTGACTTAGAAGTCACTTTCCTTGAAGGCTAGCTCTCATAGCTCTGGAGAGCCATGGAAGAACATCAATCGATGGCCCAACACCAGCTACATGACAAAATAACCACATAGATGACTGGCACAGCATTTGACACTGGTGCAGTAGTGGCACTTTTATCTTGGGGCCAATCAACGGCTACCTAAGTGGTCTTGGAATCCACTCAGAGGGAGGAAACTTATGTATGGTACTGTATTCATAGTCAAACACACATAGTGGAAGAGATTACAGACCTTAGAGAAATCCCCAGAGTTGCCATATCCCTAGGCTAATGTCATTTCTTACTAAATGCAAATAATGTATCTTTATAATTACAGTCAAGTATCCCTGTCACCACTCATCAAAGAAGCTTCTTTTATAGCAGACAGAGACTGCTATAGAGTACCACAGCTGGTCACACATGGACATTGTCTGTGAATGGTTCATGCCTAACCTGTACATCTCCAATAGAGCATCTGTACTCAAGGCTTTTGCAATATAGAATAAGGGGTAAAGAGGACCCTAATGAATCTCTTAACTCTCATTAATGAAGTTTCTTCATGCAACAAATAGCAACAAAAAAGGTCACAAATGGCTAAATCATGGAGATTAGGAATCTGTAGAGTGTGGGTCCACAGACAGGAATCTTATATTAAGTTATCACATACCCAGGGCTTTGGGACTGTTGTGGAAGAGAGTGTGGAAAGATTGCAAGAGCCAGTGAGGAAGTGCATGACCATAGGGAAACAGAATCCTACAAGCTCCTGGGACCCTGCTCATATGAACCTACAGCATTCGTTGCAGCATGCTCAAGACCCATGCAAACTCAAACAGACAAAAATCCAGCACTGAACTGGGGAAATGGGCAGCAGATCCCAATCTTTACTGAAGAAATATTGGCAACTGATTACTGTTAGGTGAGGATGAGATAATTTTCCTAAAGCGAGGGACTCTCCGTAGACTGACTAGACTTCAGTGGATGAACCTGCACTGAGGTCATTTGGGGACACTAATTTGACACAATAGACCTTACACAGATGAAAGAATGCATGGATTCCTGCTGGGGGACTGTGGAAGGTGCTGGAGGGGAAGGGGCGTGTAAGGATGATTGAGATTGCTAGAGATGTTCTGTATGGAAAACACAATGATTCAATAAAAAAATTTAAATGCCACATCTGGGCAGGAGAAAGGGATCAGTGCTTGAGAGCAGTTGCTGCTCTTTCAGAGGACCATAGTTTGGCTCCCTACATACATTCAATTTATGTACACACTCAATTTAATTGTGATAAAGAATTTTTTAAAAAGTCAATTTTTACTTTCATTCCCTTTCTTAGAAGGAATCATACATATATAGTGTAGTGCATAAAGTAACTCCATACTGTTGTATATTCACAATTCTTTAATTTTTCATTTTCCTTATTTATATTTGAACTGTGTTTTCATTTACTTTGGATAGAAATAAACAGGAAAACCATTATTCTATGTAGAGTATAAAAAAGGATTGTGGGTATTGTAAAACCTCCTGTAAATCTAGTTCCAGAAGATTTTATTATTTTTTCTTATCTCCATGAGCATTGCATGCAAATGTATGAACGCACACAGAGATACATAGATACATATAATTAAAAATAAAACTTTTGAAAAGAGTTCACCTGCACAAAGTTCAGAACAGCACTCAGATTTGGGGAAAATGTATTTCTTCACTGCTTTAATTAAAACAAATATTTTTCATGGATATTGAATTTAATTCTAAATATAGCACTGTAATTTTTCATCAAATTTGTTAATACCAAATTATGTGTTATAAATACAGGACTTTAAATCAATAAAAATCTGTGTGAAAGTGTGCAAGGAAAACCATTCAAATCTTAGCTCTTTAAAATGGAGAGATACTCAGAGTTCAAGGGCACTTGCTGCTCTTACTGAGAACTAGAGCTCAGTTCCCGGTACCTAGAAACTCCAAGGGATTTGACACACTCTTTTTCCTCCCGTGGGCACCCCCACATAGGTGGCATACACATGGCTGACCCCCCTCATAAACACATACACAGACAAAAATGTGTACTAATTCATATATGTTATCACAATTGTACTGTATCTGAACTCAGGTGCCCACACTTGTTTCAAATGCTTTACTGGCTGAGTCATATTCCCAGCCCCAGATTAAGAGATTTCTACATCAGGAACACTGTTACAAAATTCACATATAAGTCAGTCTGATTTCTCATGACAAGAAAATTTACCAATGCATACAGACAAATTGACGCACAGACTACAAGAATTGTGTGAAGAAAAACTATAAATAACTCTGTGTTCATAGATATTGTCTGAGGGTTATAACTCCATGAAATTTTCTTTAAAAAAAAAAGTTCTTTGATATATCAGTTTTTATAAACACATTAAAATGCTATCTTGCTAGATACTGTCTCCATTTTCCAAATACTTCTTCAGTATCCTGGAAGGTTCTGGTATATTTCTATTTGACTTCTAGTTGACTTAAAATTTTTCTGATAATTTCAAATGCAAAGACTTGTCTTCAGTCTTAATCTACAATTTAAGGGATGTCTTTACATCCCTCTAAGAATATCTGTCTTTGTCTAAATGACTTCTAATTAATATCGATGTCTTACTCACATACCCACACACACCTAGATGTGGTATGATTACACATCCTGGTGCTTGATATATATTTACCACAACTGATAGTGCTGCCTTTTGAACAAACATCTCTGATTAATATGGTAGATGCAAGAATCACAAACCACACAGCAAATGTGAAAGGAAGAACATGAATTTTCTCAGAATGGACTTACAAAACTACATTCTTTCTTCTTACTATAACCTCAAATGCTATGGACTCACTGAAAGGCATTTTTACAGGGAAAATTTACGTCTAAAACTTTAACCACTGAAACCCAGGTTGAATCTTAATTTTTGGCAGAATTGCACATTTTAATAGTCATATGCTCGTTTACAATCCCCTCTTCCCTTCCTGGTTTAATGTGCAAAACTGGATTAAAAAGTTGTTTTAGTTGCCTACACTCATGTATAAAAGAAATTTATTTACAGTGAAACCAAAGATTTAAAATCCATTGCTGATCTTTATGTTAAAGACTAAACATGCTTGTTCAGGAATTAATGGGTATATTTTCTATTAGAAAAACAACAATTTAGAATGTCTGTCACTGAAAGACCCATAAATGGTGGCAAAGTACAGGTTTCCCTCTGCTGTTTCTTTATTTCTTTTCCGGGGGGAGGGGAGGGACTTTTCTATTTATTTGTGTTGAATTTTTTTTTATAAAGTTTGTCATTATTCACTTCCCACTACCTTTTCTGGTCATGGAGGTGGGCTAATGTTCTAAAGTCCTCAGTCACAACTTCCTTGGTCAATACAACAAAATAAAAATAGTTCAATCGGAATTTTGTTTGGCAGTTTTTACGGTAGGTGGATTTTTTAAATTTTTATTATGTTTGTCTTTGTGTGATTGTATCACCTGCATGTAGGTAAGTGCACCCATGTTATGCAGTGCCTGTGGAGGTCAGAAGAGGGCATCAGATCCATAGGAAATGGAGTTACGAATGGTTGTTAATTGGCATGTGGGTGCTGGGAATCAAACCCAGGTCCTCTGCAAGAGCAGCCAGTGCTCTTAACCTCTGAACCATCTCTCCAGCCCAGTGAGTCAACTTTTGTCTCTTGAATTTTTAGTGCCCTTTGTATTTTTTAGTTCCAAAATTTCCCTGTTTCTTAATCAGCTAGAAAAGTATTCCTCTCATCCCCTTTTTCAGTTTTTCCTTTGGAAACTATAAAATCCTATTACATGCAATATCAGATGTCTTCTTTATCATCTGTTGTCTGTTCTTGCCTGACATTTGTGGACACAAAAGCTCATCTCTAACCTCAAGGGGAATAAGAGACAGTTTATTATAGTGCCACACATGAGTGACTATGGCCCTGGAACATAGATTCAGATTGCCCCAAATTCCATGTTCTCATGTGGTAATAGTTTCATGAAAGTTTTACAGGAGCCGAACAAAGAAAGCCATAAAACAAATCACTTTACAATACATTGGTGGAGACGTCACAGTGGTGGATTATAGTCAAGCGAGGACAATTCTGCTCAAGGCCTTAGATACTATCTGACAGGCTTCTTAGCCCTCGGGTTGTGGAAGTGGGTGGTCTGCTAAGTTAATACATTCCAGAAAGCTTTTATCTGTCAGTCATAGGATGCTAAGTTGGACCCAGAGGTGGGAAAGAAATGGATATTTAAGGGGCTAAAGATGACCTAAGGTAAATGAAATTAGGCTCTGGATCGGCAACATTCCAAACTCTCCACAGTCACTGGCATGGTGGTCAGCTGGTCAGCCTTGCAGAAGGTCCAGTCTGGGAACTTGCATTCACACACTATTTTATTAGTATATAGTACATGCTAGATTTTTAACTTATCACTAGGCCCTCACCCACTCTGCCTATATTTCACTTAATCTATCTTCAGTTTGAGCAGAACATACGAAGTTATATCTGCATGTCATATCTTGGCTTATTTTATCATTTACTTCTATTGTTTTATTTATCCTTTCAGATTGTTTGAATTTGGATATCTTATGCCTTGAAATTATGCTTGAATTCTATAAAGTTTTCTTTTTCCTTCCTTGTCCTTTGTTTCTGAAGAAACTATTTAGGGGAAGAATCTGTGCAAGCCTCATAGACTGGGAAGTCTTCTACTATAACTGGTCATGTTTGAAATGCCTGAAAATAAAATTATTGAGATAAAATGCTTACTAAATTTAAGAAAATTAGTTGAAAGGGGGATATAATGAGTCACATAGGAACAGAAGCATTCCTAGAATTGCCATACAGTATTATTCATTGATTAGTTCACTTTCAAAACAGAATAAAAAATAAAACAATAAAACCTCTAAAATATTAATGAAAGCTAATTGCGTTTACTGATATTTAGAAGATGAAGGTGAAGAAAGTTTTCAAGTCTCATATCTCTGAAGGAGTGACCCCCAATAAAATAAGTCCATTAGAATATTCCCAAATTCCTTGAATTTCCTTACAACTGAAGACCACAATAATCAAGCAATTACAAGCTAAAAATTGTAAGCATTGGAGCTGAGGTGGGGAGTTAGCTGAATTCTGGCAAGAAAATAGCACTTGTTACTGAAATTGCCACTATCTGTCCGTCTGCCCCTGAAGGTATCAATTCCATGGGAAAAATGGCATTTTACTGACTTTTGTTCTTCAAGGGGCCTGTTCAAGTATTCAAATAGCAAAATTCAATCCCATCCAAAGCCCATGTCATTTGATATATTTGCAAAGTAAGCACTAGGGAAAGACAGCAGAAAGGGATGAGAATGAGACATGCTCACAGAAATGGAGATGGATGGACACTTACTCTGAGAACCCATAATCCTGCTCATCATTTGAAAGACAGGACAGCACACTCAACTGATCTCTTTGTAAGAGAATAAGAATTCTTCCCAAGTATGAAGACTCAAATTATCTGAATCACTTAACATCCACTAAGGACCTTAAGCATGCTGTTTGTGGAAGCCAGATCCAGAGATAACAATTACATATTGTCCATCTTCTTTCAGAAAGAATTTTAAGTGGAATAACCAAGGGTTCATTTTGCCAGCATCTTTTTTCATAGACACAGTCTTGTGTATAAAGTAGAATAGGAAAGCCATGTAATGGAGATGAACGTTACAGAAACACACAACTTAAATACTAGGTATTGGAGTTTGTTAGGAATAAGAGTGTCAGGCAGCAAAGAAAGCAAACAACCCTGACAATCCCGCTTGACCCTTGACCGTTATTACGGCCTAGGAGTATGGTTAGCTGACCAGGGGAGCAGCTGCAGTCACACAGCACATTGCAGGAGTAAAGCATGTCCTATGTGGAGACAGAATTTACAGGGATTGGTTAGGGGTGTTTATGAAGGGCTTAGTGCCTGCATCGTTCATTCCAAAGGACTTGTTTGCAGAACAGGAATCTCCTTGTGGTTGGGGGTGGTGTGTTCTGGCACCACATATGGCACCACCTAGCCAAGTTAGGTGGGTCAGCAGGGTGGTGGTGTCTCTCGGGGAGTTTTTGTACAATCTCACATCAGGGTTGCTTTCACAGAGGACACGTAGTTGAGATGGACAGGTAAGAATGCCTATATTTAGCCAAGTTTAAAAAAAGGTGCCAAATGTGCATGTTTCCCAAAGAATGCACACCATTGGCTAACACACATAAATGATTACCATTAACCATCAGGGACCGTGCATATCAAAACACACAATGAGATTCCCCCTTACTTTCTTGCCATGGCTGTTATGAGCAAGTTTGGGGGAGCATGTAGAAAAGAAAGCCCTTTTCACTGTTTTTGTTAGTGTGAACTGGAATAACTGTTATGGGAAGCGGTACAGAAAATCCTCAAAAGACTCAAAATACCAACATTTTGAAGAGGTGTGACATAAACTCATTGTGATACTCTAACTATAGCTGGGATGTCGACGCAGCCTCAGAGTCATAGAGGGGTGACGGCTTAGTGGAATATTACTTAGAACAGAAATAAACTCTGTGATGTTCAATGTGAATGGACCCAAATATTTCAGCTTTGAGAAATATTCAGGAAAAGATATGAATTTACTTATATGTACAATAAAAATAATTAGATGTTTGATAGCAGAACATTCATTGGTGGCTCCCATGGGATAGGGAAGGTGGACCAGGGGTGAAATATTGGTTAATAGATACAAATGTTAAGTCACAAGCACTCAGGGTTTAATGGACAGCAGGATAGTCATAGCTATCAACAACATATTGTAACTGGGAAATGATTAATTGATAGTTATGTAGCTTATTTTAATTACTGCAATCACTTGATTCATTGGTTAGGCAAATATCAACGCATCACACTACACACTCTAAAAAACATGCATTTTTAACTGGACAATCATATAGCAACCTTACTAGCTGAAGAACAGGGAAAAAGATGAAATCAATCCATGTATTGTTGTATCTTCCTTTATGTTGTTCCAATGTTGTTTCAGAATGTTGAATCCTAGTATTACTGCTGAAATAACAACTGAATCTCATAAGTTGCTTCTGGTTCATTTCATGGATATGTAATTTATTTTCTGTCCTGGAACACTATCAGTATTGAATAAAACTAGGTCCCAATGTTACCCCTTATAAAATCCTCATTTATAAGCCAGAAAACTGAATTCCAAGTATCCATAAATATTTGAATGGGACCCCAAATGCATGTATGTGTTTGTAAACCTGTATTATAACTGAGACCTTCGGTCATATTTACTGAGATTAGACCAAGGACAATCAAATTTATTAGTGAAAGAAGAAGTGGGTAGATGTTCTTGTTAGTTTTAATTTCTGTTTTTTAAGATTAAAAATGTGGCTCCGAGCTCATGGGCTTGAGCATGACTTGTTCAAACATATGGCCCTCCTGCCTCAGCCTCCCAATTGTTAGGACTACAGAGATGGTGCCACAATGCATGGATTAGAAAAAGAAGGAAATTTTTTTAAATTGATGAAACCTCTGCTAAAATTTCACACAGGGAGGAAGGATTATATTATTAAATTCACAGAAAGAAAAAATTAAGCAATAAAATAATTTTAAATACTGAAGTGTTGAAGGCCATTATTAGGCTGGAAAAAAATTGATGTATGATTGTGTAGGCTTCTTAGCCAAGGTAAGGGATTCAGATGATAATTCCAGTTGTATTAATGACACGGTTTGTACAGTTTTACCTTGGGCTCTTTCCTTCAGTTTCTCCCTTGGATGTATTTGTATTCATTTGTTAAATGTTTAGTGACTTTATACTGAGAGTTATATACTCCATATTTCCTAGGTGACCTACATAATCAGAAAGAAGGACACTGCCCATGCTGTCCCACGGGTGGCCTTTGAATTACATGGGCTACATTACAAATTGCAAAGGGATGAGTTAAGAGATTGGTAAGTATAGTCAAACACTGTTAAAGAGGGACTGGCTGGTGGACCTTCTGTTTGAGTGGTAGGCGGTCCTTTCCATCTTCATTTATCTGCTCTGATGTAGCATTATGGATAGTTTTGTTTTTTTACTATGAGACATGTTCCAAATCTCTGCTTCAAATCCCTAAATCCTGGGGAAAGGAAATTTCCAGGATATAGAACTTCAAAATGATAACTACAATGTAGATAATTCGGATGTAGTAAAGCAGCTTGCATGCAACTCCAGGATACTGAGGCAGGAGGATTGCCAGTTCAAGGCCCACTTGGCTACATAGTTGTTGAGGTCATCTGGAGCTCTATAGTGAGACTGTCTTCAAAAATAAATCCACCATCCCAATGTATATATAGCATATACATGACTAATGATTGTTAAACTAGCAAACTACTTTGGAAAACATTCTTTGGCACTTAAAGGAGTTAGAAGAGAAGAGCGTAAGATGGGAGAAATGAAGAGAAGTCAGGCAGCAGGTGTTGATACATGAGATCTTTAATGCTCTAGGAACAGTAAGGCAGCAGTCCTCCATGGGAATTAAGAATCTGGATAAGAAGACAGGGACTCTCAAAAAGAAAAAGAGAGTGCCTCAAAATATGACCTTTAGAACTCCCTCCCTATTCTTATGTCATGGAAGGTACTCCTGATCTAGACATGCTGTGGAATGCAGCTTCCACGTGAGAGGCTGAGAAATTCAGCAGCAACAACTCTGTCCACGTGGGTTTACTGCATTAGCAAAAGTTTACTAAAAAAAATTTGAATGAAGCTGAGGACTTCAAACACGGTGAATGATGAGGAAGTCTATGTAACATGCTTTAAGGAAACCATTGGATTTTAACCTTAAAAATAAAATAATGGGCCAATAAAATGACGGAACAGATAAAGGCACCTGCTAGCAAGCATGGTGCCTGAGTCAGAACCATGGAGTCCACATGGTGAAAAGAGGGGATTGAAAATTGAATGCCAAAGTCTTCTGACTTATACACACATACGCACATGTGTGTATACATACACATGCATGTAATTTGTGACAGAACATCTCAATGAGAGAATTCTGACAAAACTTTGACTTATATTTAATGTGCTCATTATGATTATTGAGCTCATTTTTCATTCTTTGTGTAAGAATTTCAGGACTTCTTGCATAAATCCAACAAAGTGCTTACAAATTCATTTTTAATGACAACAATATATACATGCAACATGTTTTACAGACTGCTCTGCTAGTGAGCATGTTTTAAACCTAAATAACTTGATGATCATGAATTCAAGCTCACAGATCCAGGCAAGGCATAATCAAAACAGGTGTATTCTCTGAGTCAGCAGACAGATGTGGGAACAAAGTCCTAACAACTTCCTTTTATTTTTTTCTTACTTTTTTCCTATCTATTCTAAATTGCAGGAGGAATATCGTAACACCCCAGATGCCTCTATGTTCAATTACCTTTATGCTTTCTCTCACTCTCTGCTTCTTAACAGTGTGCCTTCTTTTCCTTTGGGTGTGTGAGTGTGTGTGTCCATGTCTGGGTATACACATGTATGTGTGGGTGCACACGCACATGTCTAAGCCTGTATGTTATGGTCAGAGGACAATCTTCTCTTTAGTGTTATTCCTCATGTCCCTTCCATTTTTAATCTGACGGAGTGTCTCATTGGCTGGCTGGTAGGCAAGCTTCCAGAGATCAGCCTGGTTCTGCTCCCCCTTTGACAGACCCTCACCCCAGCTTACCATTGCTGGGATCACACTGAACACGGATTTTTTTATATGGGTTCTGGATTTGAGGGATGAAGCTCAGGTCCTCGGGCTAGTAAGGCTAAAGCTTTCTAGCTGAGCTATCTCCCAACTGACTTTATATTTTATTTTATTTTTTTCTGACTCATTCCCTCTCAGTTTTCATCAGTAGAAGTGGCTCCATTTTCAGTAATGAAAATTCCATTAAATACAAGCAGATGGACTATAATAAGAGGCCAAAAATAAAGAGTAGAGCACATCGGAAAATAAAGAGTAGAGCACACTGGAAAATAAAGAGCAGAGCACACTGGAAAATAAAGAGTAGAGCACATTGGAAAGGAACATGGTTGCAGTTTATAAAATCATAGTTGAACATTACAGACTGTCACCTGGTGTATGGACTTTCATTCGTATCTGTGATCTTATTTCCCAATCAGGAAAGTAGGAACAATTTTACCTATTGTCAAAGTTAGTCACGCTGTATCTGTACTTTGAGTTGAAGTTTATACAGTCATTCGTTCAGTGCTAATAGATCCTTGCAAGATATTGTCTAATCCATGTATGATTAAAAGAATAAAGCCATGATTATATATTGCCTTTGTGTCTGTCAGGGTCTTATATATATATATATATATATATATATATATATATATATATATAAATTTATTATTATTATGTGTGTGCACGTGGATGTTCATGTAGAGATCACAGGATAAGTCTGAGAAGTCAACCCTTTCTTTTCAGCCTTCACTTGGATTCTAGGGATAGAATATCATGTTGCCAGCCCTGTGCAGCAAGCATTTTTACCCACTGAATCATGTCTCTGGCCCATTATATCATATATTTTACAACATCAGGTCCCAGTTCTTGGACTGTCTCAGAACTTGGAAAACTTTGCATGTACAGACAGGGGCATTTGTTGCCATTAATTAGAAGTTTTTCATTTTAGTTTTTTAAATTATTTTATTTTGTAAATATTTATGTGCATGTGTGTCTTAGTTAGCATCTGTGAAGGTGTGTGTGTGTGTGTGCATGTGTGTGCACTTGAGGAGGAGAGAAGAGGGTGGTGAGTCCCCTAAAGCTGAAGTTACAGGTGGGTTGGGCCCATTTGATTTGGGTCCTAAGATCCAAACTCCAGCAACATGCTCTCAATGACCAAGCATCTCCCCATCTCTCTATCTCTCCATCTCCCCATCTTCCCATCTCTCCATCTCCCCATCTCCCCGGCCCTTTCATTTCATTGAATGGCCATTTATGACAGTAAAAAGTGTGTGTAATTTTTCAGTAGTTAAAATGGCCTTTTAAAGTTTAAGTTTGAGTTTATCAAACTTAGAATTATTCTGTATATGTAGAAAATATCTGATGATTCTGTTTTTAGACAGGGGAATATTCTAATTGATACAACTGCACTCTTTTCCTCAGTGGAAGATCTGAAAGTAAGTACTGTGCTGATGAATTTTAAGAAGTGATTGAAAAATTTTTATTGTTTATGTATCTTTTAAAACAAAGTCCTCTGGCATTGTTCTAAAATATCATGATACTCTTTTAAACTGTCACACTGATAAATATCCAGAGACATAATGGGAGTGTGGCTGACCCAAATTTGTTCATGTTTTGTGACTAGGACATCTGGCAACTCATCACTTATAAGAACCTTCATCCCCTAAGTAGAATTTTATCCTTTATTTTATGTGTTTATTTTACATGATCCTATGAGACATTTCTAGAACATATGACTTCATCATGCATGCAGATTTTGATACTCTCTTTTCCCACTTTGTCAATAATATTTTTGGTACTTTCTTGAATTATATTGAGGGACAATCACACTGCCAATGAGAACCATAATGTTCATTTTCTTTTCTAAGATGCTAGCCTTCAGCATTTTCAGTCCTAAATATGAATTACTTTCATCTCTCAGACTTTGAGTCAGTTCTTTTGTGCAAACATTCTATAAAGTTCTCTATGTTTGAGTCAGACACCAGAGGGTCAAATACCTCATAACATACCAAAAATTCACATTCCTAGAAAATACTAACAAAAAATACCATGATAATAGCTGAAGACTGCCTACCAGAAGTGCTTGATTAATCTGTTACCTTTATTATATTTGGGGCTGAAAAGAAGGTTCAGTTGTTAAAAACACTGGCTGCCCTTGCAGAGGACCCAGCTAGAATCCCAGCACCAACAAAGTGGCTAACAAACATCCGTAGTTCCAATTTCAAGAGGATTCAATACCATCTTCTGACTTTTGTGAACACTGCACGACATGAGTACAACTTACATTCATGCAGGCAATGCACCCACACACATAATACAAATATATAAATAAAATAAAAATTCAAAATTCAAAATCTTTCATTCGTAGATATGTACCGAGCCTAAACTTCATAGGTATCATTCAAACTGCAAATGTTTTCAAGGCTCACAGGTGTCTGGACTAGTAAAACGTCCTCTTCCTTTCCCTGCCGTGCATTCACAAACACAAAATATATAAATGTGTGTGTACGCATAGTCAAATGTATGACATGAATGCACAACTGTGAATAAAATGTACTCCCAGAAATAGTTCCTGTCAAATGAGATTAACATTCCAAGCAGGTTTTTTTTTTAATTCACACACTAGGTACAGTATTATTTTGTACTAATGAAGGTGTTTAGTGATGTCCATGGATTCTATTTGACCCCAAAGTTCCCCATGTAGCTTTGTATCACTAGCAATTTGAGTATTCTTCCCACATTCAACAGCTGTAGTCACTAAGAATTTCTGTATTTTACCCCTTACATGTCAACAGTAACAACAGTCAGAAGTAGCCTCACTGAGATGTGATTTTCTACTTGGAAATAAACTTCAAATAGGTTAACACTGTATTTTGAGCCGCATAAACTTCAAATGTTAAGCTTAATCTAGAGTAGAGATGATCAACTTGTGTACACTAAGGAGAATTAAAAGAGACTCTGTCATTATAAATTGATACAGCAATAGCATAATACTTTGTGTGTAGATGAACATAACAGCAATCTAGAGAATAAGAAAAATTAATCATGAAAATTTGAGTAGAGGAATGTCTAGTTTTCTTAGACATTTTTCTCGGCATAAATGGTCAAGCCACCTTTGTAAAGGATTTATTTATATTATTTTTGCTATGTGTGTGAGTGCAGGTTCCCTGAGAGGTCAGAGACATTGGATCTTCTGGGACTGGAGTCAGAGGTAGTTGTCAGCTGCTCCGTGTGTGTGCTCAGACCCAAATCGAAGTCCTCTACGAAAGCAGCATTCACTGATGACTACCAATCCATTTGTTCAGGCCAAGATCAAACCATTTAAAGTTCAATCAGGGGTAACTACTTGTCCCAGGGATATTTTAATTCCTAGGCTGGATGTGACTCTCAGTAAACTAACAAGTTATACCACGGTTGCTAAATGGAAGAGTATTAAACATAAGGCAATTTCAGTATCTTTCTATCTGCCAAACTGACTGTATTGCTCTCTGGACCACAAAGGTATACTGTGAGTTCACTTGCTGTTTCCAGATACTCTATAACCTGCAGAAAATGATGCTTATCCTGCCTTTTCCCTTTAGCTTGTTCAACACTATAACTTATGGAATTGTTTCCTTCCATTCTATAGCATCACCTGACTCCTTGCTATTCCAAACTTGGTCCCTCATGGTTCTCCGTGCCATGAACATTGCACACATGACACTGCATGGTGTCCGGTGTCCTCACCCCAACTTCTGAGTAACGTAACCAATAACTGTTGCCTGTCTCAGCTGTTCAATGAGAGGTGTTTAGTATTAAGTCATCTAGTAATATTTGATAGGAAATAATTCCTCCTATAAGGTAAACAGATGGCCAGAATTAATATTTCCTTTTGATCAAAACCCATTTTCTTATTTCGATCAAAACAACCAGATTCAGAGAGTAACTTGTTTCTAACAAGTTCTTTAGATTTTTTATCTATGTATCTATCATCTATCATCTACCATCTATCTATCATCATCATCTATCTATGTGTCTGCTTGAGTATATGTAAATGTATATATGTGTGTGTGTGTGAATGTGTGTGCATGTGTGTTCATGTTTACCTACTTTGCCTGCATGGAGTTCAGAGGAGAGAGGAAGAGACCACAGACCTGGAATTACAGACCTTGTGGGGACACCTAGCTAAGTGCGAGATCTCATTACTATACACCAAGCACTCTTAATTTTTGAACGTTCTTTGCAGTCCCTCTAATAGTCTTCATTCAATGTATTCCTGTCCTTTATTAGGCTAGTGAATTAAAAATTGATAAATCCTTTAGATGACATAATTGTTTTAGTTCTCTATTTCCAAATAACATTTATGATGCAACATTATCTAATTATACATAAATAAGCAAATATAAAACATTGATCAATACTTAAACATAAAAGAAGTTATCCTATCATTAATAGAAATGTTATTTCCAGCTAGATGATAGAAAACTTGGAGAAGCACACCTTAAGAGAATATACTTTCAGTATTGAAGACAAAGAAGAAAATAAAACTGTAAAGTTTGGTTGAGAAGAGAGGAAGATAAAAGACTAAAGACACAAGATTACAGGAAATCTCAAATACACAGTGGGAGGCATACACTGAGGTTTCCTCCTACAGGTAGAAGTCCCGAACTGGGGTGACAAGGGTCCACATTAGTAGGATGACCACCAGGTCTAGTAAAGCACAGTAAATGTTAGACCAGAGGTTGTGGCACCCAGGAACCTTAGAGATAGAACTTAATATGTGAAGTACAATAAAACCTCTTCAAGGAAATATTGGGAACTTGTTTTCCTCAGACTTTTACCTTTTATCTAGATAACACACACATGAACATGTAGAAAGAGAAAAGGCAGTCTTGTATTTACTGGAATTTGGAGGCTAGATTTATGTTTTAGTTTACCTAACATAAATTAGAAAGTTGAGCTGGGATTATTCCTAGATAGTTGATCATCTCACTCTGCACTTTTGAGAAGCCAAAGCAAGCTTTCCCTGGGGAGAAAAAAAAAAAAAAAGGCAAGGCAACACCAACCTAAACTGAAAGCCTTTGTGTCAAAGAAGGGTGAATGACAAATGGCAGTTGATCGTTGGCAATAGCCAACAGAAAGAAGAAACTACAAAATAAGACATTTAAGAAACATTTAAGATAACTGATCAGTCATGTGAAGAATGTAAGTGTGTTTTAATAAAAAAAAAAGAGAGAGAGAGAGAGACTGCAATGTAATTTAATCCTACAAAAATTTACCAGGTTTTGTAAAAGAACTAGATAAAACTTTTTTTTTAATCAATAAAACAACAGTTTGACATTGAAAAGGATCAAAATAGATCAAGTTGCCCTGAGTTCATAGCTGGCATCCTTGGCCACATTCAGGAATGCAGAGCTGCCAGTGTTACAGCATTGTTTCACCCAAGAGAAGAGGAAACAAGGCACAAGAAAGATTTGATTGCTGTGATGAACACACTCAAGGAAACAGCTTGAGGAGCAAGTGGTTTGTTTGGTTTACAAGCAAGATCATCACTGAGGGAAGCCAAAGCAGGAACTCACGGAAGGAACCTGGAGGCAGGAGCTGAAGCATAGGCCATGGAGGAAAGCTGCTCACTGACTTGCTCCCCTGGTCTATGCTCAGCATGCTTTCTTATAGAATATAGGACCACCTACCCAGGGGTGACACCAGTAACAGTGGACTGGCTCTACCCACGTCACTCAACAATCACGAAAATACCCCACAGACCTGGGAACAGGCCACTCCAGTGGAAGCAAGTCCCCGTTTGAAGCTCCCTCTTCATAAGTCTGCCAAGTTGACAACTAAAGCTATCCAGCACAATGAGGTCCTTTGTCCTCTCATGCCTATTTGATAAGCAAAAAGGAAGTCACATGTCAACAATAACTGAACTTAAAAATCTAAACAAATAAAATCCTTCAATATATCTGATGTTTAATTTTCATTATTTTCATTGTCAACCGGGTTTCATTTAGAATAAACTGAAACAAACATTTGAGTAAGCCTTTGAGGGAGCTTCTAGGATAGGTTTACCTGAAGGGAGAAGGCGGTTGGCACCCTCCCTTGGGCTGTGGTCCAAGGTTGGAAAAAAGAAGCAGTGAGCTGTGTACCAGAATTAGTTCTCTTCTTCCTGAGTATAGATGCAATGTGGTCAGCTGCTCACATTCCTGTGACTGTGTCTTCCATGCCTTCCAGAACTGTATCCCCCTACACCTTAGCCAAATTAATCCTTTTCTCCTTCGACTGTTTTTGTCAGGTATATTATCACAGCAATGAGATTAGAAACTCATGTAATATGCCAAGCAAAGAAAGAATACAACACCCTGAACTTTCTCATGATACCACAGCCTAATTAATGTGCTCAGTATTGGAGAATGTGGTAACAGTCAAGACAAGGGAAAAAGAATGTCTTAATGGACACAAGTATGCTAGTTCACTTAAAGAGAAAATAATTCGCTATGAAAACCCACAGAAAATCAGAAATTGAGGGGTTGATTCTTGCTTCCTTATATAAAAGTAAACCAGGAAAAAGCTATGATAATAACTGTTGAAATAAGTGTGAAATATTAAAAGCATTCTACTTAAAATTAGGAAAAAAGATGACACATTTGCGATCATTAATTCTGCTAAAATATTATGAAAAGAACTGAACAATGTAAAGATGACAGGAAATAACAAAATTCTGTCATTAGTAGCTCTCATGAAAAGCAACAGCTGTAAGTGAAATGCAGCACTTGCAAGGCTGTTGGGAGGACGGATGAAAGTTAGACACTAGCCTGCACGACACTGCCTACAAGTAAAAAAAGAAAAAAAAAATCCACAGAAGTCACAAAAATAATGTGCTGAAATTAAATACTTGAGAAATTGTCTAGTAACAAAATGACACAAAAACTAACTCCTGTAGTAGCCGATGTTGATTGCCAGCTCCGTGAAGATCAACCTCTGGATGTCTATGAGGAGCCTTCTAAACTAAGTTAACTGGGTCTGGGGAAGAATCAAACTAAATGTTAGCAGCATAAATCCATGTGCCAGAGTCCTAGACTTTGCAAAAGAAGAAAGTGAGCTGGGCATCAGCATTGCTTTCTCTCTGCTTCCTGACTGCAGATGTGCAGCCAGCTTCCTCTGGCTTCTGCTTCCATACCTTCCCACCTAGAGGCTGACCTTTCTTCCTTTGACCACCTTCCTATCCCTATGCTCCTTGTCTGCCACATGGAGAAACCTGGGATGCAACAACCGCGTCTAATCTAAGGAGATGATTCCCATGTCATTAGATATTTCTTAAGCATCTCTTCCCAAAGCTGAACTTCTTCCAGTTAACTAATAGACTTTTTAAGCTCAACGTGTCCACAATTTAAGTATTATGCATATATGACTTCATATTTTAAACACAAATTTACTTATTCACACTTAATTACTTGTGATTGTGTATGTATTTGTGCATGCACAGAACGTCATGCTTCAGCTTGTGTTGAGATCAATTTGCAGGAGTTGGTTTGTTCTTTCCTAGTGAAGAAGAAAAATTAGGTCCTGAATGCCTCTCAGGTGGTCACTGCTCCCTGGCAGCTTCCCTGAAAGGCTGTGTCTCACCATTTGTTATTAAAATTTCTCTTTAGGAGAGGCCGACCAACTTAACCTGCCTCTCTCCCTGCCTTGCAGCCCACAAAAGTTTCCCCAGGCCTTGCAACAAACACACAAATTTCTCCACTCACAGTTAAACAGATTCTAGCTAGTTTACTTGGGCTTACTAACAGAGCAATGGGTAAGGGGTTACTTACAGAATGGGCGCCCACCCTCCCCTCCGCAAGTTCCATTGGTAAGTCCACGTGGCTGGGATCTTGCAACTTCCTCGTGAACAGATCCAAATATCCCATGGGGGAGGGGAGAAAAGGGCCGGCCTCCTGGCGCCCCCAGTTTAAATACTTTTAGCCCTTCCTCTTGTCACATCCAAGGCCAATAGACAGAGTGGGTGGGGCATAGGACTCGCCCAGGTCCTAGTCTTTCAGTTCAAGGTGGTCCTGGGTGATACCATTCTGAGAGGGGTGTTTGTCCTTTTCCTTCGGAGACTCAATCCACTCTACACCATTCCTCCCTGAAAATACCACTACTGGACCCCCTGGTAAGGATTCAATCTCAGTCAAAGTTCACTCCTTGGACCGGAGTTGCCCATAACTGAACTGCCCACCCTGATGCTCCTTCTGATGGGACAACCCACCCTGTGCCTGCCTGGTAGGACACAACCTCAGTCCCAAACGCCTTACCCCTCCTGAAAGGCAGAAAATATAAAAGTCCAGAGTATAAAGAAACGTGGGCTCTCCTCTAGACCACGGGCTTTTAGCTCCCACCTCTTCCAGCCCTGGGCTATGGGGAGGCGCCTTCTCCAGTTCATTCTTTAATGATGGTGCTGCCTCTGTAGAAGGTCGTTTTTTTCTATTTTTCTTCTACTTTCTATTTCCTTTCAGATGATGCCAACATCAGGGAGAGAGCTTTCAGCACAGCCAGACTCTGGCTGAGCTTCCCTCCCCTTTCCCCTCCCTTCCCTCCGCCTGTCCCTTCCCTCCCTCCTCCCCTGGTCCCCTCTCTTTAGCTTTCCCTCTCCCACTTCCTTTCCAACCACTTCCACTCCTACCATTCAGGACTTGGATTGACCCTTCTGCCTCCATTGCCTCAATGGCAGGGGTAAAGGATCTGCTTTGGTCCTCAGTGCCTATTGCTCCCTATTGCAGGGAGGCTGCATCTTGTATTGAAACTCCTATGGACTGGTCCATGGAGTTTGCTGCCCACCCACTCCCCTCTCTGACATTCTGTCTTCCTGTTTCTCTGACTTTGTGTTTCTCAGACCTCCAGAGCAATAGTCATCACTGCCTTGCCAGTCCTCTCTATGCAACACTGGCCTCTGTATGCCTAGGTGGCACCCCTAGAAAGGCCGTATGTTTTGTACTTAGGATCTCTGTGGTCCCTCAACGCCCCTCCCATTCCGCTTTCCAGTGGATGTCCTGAGACTCAGCTAGTTGGCCTCACCAGACTGGCCCTTGTCTTAGGGGATGCTCTGGTTCAATCCCACAGCTCAAGGCATTTTTTTGGAGGCAGTTCTATCCAGAAGCATGAGCTCACAAATTTCTTAGGTTCCTAAAGTCATAGTCTTGGCTTGTTTCTTAAATAACCTCTCAGCCTTGGGACTCCATTCTGCCTTAAAACAAAAATCTAATTTAAAGGAAAAAGAAACCAAAATACAAAAATAACTGTTGCCTGTTGACCGTTAGTTGCTGCAATACAAAGTAGATAATCAGTGGCCTGAATTCGGCACATTTGACCCGGTTTCACAGAGAGGAACGGCAGATGATCTGAGGTGCCCTAGTGTCCAAGCTGTCCTCCTCTGTCTCATTTCCTGCTCCTCTTAGCAGAAGCTTATTAGTACATTGAAATGTGCTCGTTGAGCTCTTTAAACTGACTCTTGTGGTAGGAATGCTCCCCAGTTTCAGATCCAAGCATGTTCATCATTGGGAAACTCCCTCTGGAGATGGGATTGGCTCTCCTACTTCAGAGTCAAGCATCTTAATAGGATCCTTCAATCCTCCTCCTGAGCTGGACTGTTCCCCTCCCCCAACTCTGTGACAGGGAGGACAACAGATAAATGGTGAAAAGCAAAATTCTAGCATGGAAATCTCCAATATTCAATCAATCTGGAAATCAAGATGCATCCAAAGTCATGTTCACACCTGAAACAGAAATTTTCAGTGTATAGGAAAAATAACAATATTACATTTATGCAGAAGTTTTGGTTAAAAGGATACGTATTGGGTTCTGAAGAGATAGTTCAGGGTTTAAGAGCACTGACTCTCTCTCAGAGTACCTAGCTCTGTTCCCATCACCCACGTGGCAGCTAACAACCATATGTAACTCCAGTTTCAGGGAATCCACTGTCCTCTTCTGATCTCTGTGTGCACTACATGACAAAGGTGCACTTACATTCAGACAATACAGTATACACACATAAATATTTTTTTAAAAAGCATGTGTATTTAACACGTAGTTTATTCTATACAAACTGTAAACTGCCCCTACCGTGTGAGAGATTATTCAACATCTTAAACATTACAGTCAAGGAATTATACGGAAATTATTACAGGAACTGTTTCAATAACCCAACAGCAGCCACTGAGGTGGCTTTAATCAAATCATGTAAACAGCTTGCTTTGAGAGGTCGAATAGTTAAAAGAGTCTATTTGTGGACAGAGGAACAAGTACAGGATTTGAGATAGTCACATAAATTGCAATTTCATTTTAATGTCACTCAGTTTTTTTTATGTATAGCCCACATAAGGAATCTACACACAATTAGCAAAAGGTCAAAATCATTTACTTGGCCTTGATCCCTTTCATGAGGATTCATTGAATATTTTAAAATGACAAAAACAAGCACCTGTGAGAGAAACTAGTCAAACACCATTTGTTAGTGGCAAACAAAATGGGGAGAGAATGGCTGGAGGCAGAGATCCATTAGACCCTTTCCAATGTCTTCAAACGCCTATTTTCTCTCTGCTTGCTGTGACAGTTATATTGCTGTCCTTCATTCTTGTGCTGTCCCGGATTTTAATAGTAACTCATAAGTTCCTTCTTAACCTCTGAGTTCCTCGCTATTCTCTGTAAGGCATTGATCTGCTATTCTCTGTAAGGCATTGATCTGCAACATTCTGTCCTTGCTTTAAAACTTCGATAACTCCCAGTTTCCATGGTCATCCTCATGCCCCCCCCCCCGCCGCCAAGGAAATGATGGGGATCACATTCCCATTATAATTCATGGCCCCTTCTCTTTAGCCAATATATTTTAAGCTGGATCCTAGTCATCAGGCAGTCAGAGAAGACATCTCAGAGTTATATCCAACTGTGAGCCACTGCTATGAAACATAAAGCTACTGAGACAAAAGTTACCCAACAAATCCCAACACCCAGGTGACTCTTGTGTCTGTTGTGGTAGGGACAGCTGCTGGAAAAACAAAAATGCATGCCTCTGCCTTGGTTCCCCACCAAGATTTGACCCTTTTGTGTCAATAGGGAGATTGGAAATGGGGCTGCTCCCAGGTGAGATGTCCTCCTCCCCTCTAGGCCTAGTCCTTTTCACCCTCATAAGAGCTTTCCCTTATACCTATGGGAATGTGGAGCCCTAGCTCCCTTGGACTGCAGCACAGGAGGGCGAGAATTGGGATTGGATCCAACCATCCTGTTTATGGTATTAGGACTAGTCTACCTAAACCTTCTACCTGCCACCCAGTATCCTAAAGTAAACTTTCTGATGGTTTTCACTGAAAACAAAATCAGACATATTGCTCCTTAAAGTCACATGCAGTTAGAAAATTAACCATTTTATTTTTAACTCTTAATTTACACTTGTAATTCAGAAAATATCAATTGGGTCTGAGCTGGAAGGGCAGCCACAGGTGGACTCTTTTCCATCATAAAAAAATCCTACATCTTCTTATACTTTTAATCTCTGTCACAGCCAACAAGCTCTAGCCAAGCTACTTCTTGGTCCTGCTGAGCCATCTCTCCAACCCCAGGGGAGCCATACCTTTATGCAGATGTGGAAATTAGGAATTCAGTGTTCAAACTTGTGCACCAGGCACTTTTACCCATGGAGCCACTGTCTCAGGCCAACATCTTTATTTCTATCTTATTTTATTTTTGCGATTTTGCGTTGCCTCCTAAGTTCTGACTTAAAATGCTGTGAGTTCTGTGAAGAGCCTGCCGTGGCTCCTGGCATGTTCCTACTGCTGCCAATCTTGTCTTTCTAGTTTTGTCCTGAAGGGTACTTTGATCAGCACCCTCTCTGAGGCACTTTCTCTTTTGTGTCTTTCCAGAAGCATTTTCTTTAATCAGACTTTAATTAAATGTATCTGGCAGGCGTTACTAACAGAAAGAGAAAGATGGTCATAATTTCATGGACAATTTTAATTGCTGTGCTGGAGAGATGGCTTTGCAGGTAAGGCCACTTGTGGATCCTGCAGAAGACCTGAGTTTGGTTCCCAACACTCACATGGGCAACTCATAACCACCTGTAACTCTAGTTCTAAGGGATTGGAAGCCCTATTTTGGCATCCATAGGCACCTGCATGCATATGAAAGCACACACACACACACACACACACACACACACACACACACATATATATATATATATATATAAACAAAAAATAAATATTTTTAAAAGAAAAGAAAAATAATTGTTATCTACACCATGCCATTAAGCTGTAATAGAAAGTTGTGAATGTTTTATGGTTAGGTTTTACCTTGTCTCATTTTAAGAATTATGTTTGTGCCAGGTATGGTGTTGCTTCCCTTTAGGCCCAGCACTTGGGAGGCAGAGTCAGGCAGAGCTCTATGAGTTCAAGGCCAGCCTTGTCTACATAGTGAGTTCCAGGCCAGCTTTGTCTACATAATGAGTTCCAGGTCAGCTGGGGCTACAGGGAGACCCTGTCTCAAAAAGACCAAAAAAAAAAAAGGAATTATGTTTGTGTTTCTCTAAAAGTTAAGCTATGCTTTGTATTCATGCTTAAAGAGTAGCTAAAATTTAATTTGTATTTGTAGTGTCCAGTTACTTTTCTTTTTCAATTGCTTTTTGAGTGTACATATAAAGAAATGGACTTCACTGTGACATATAGTATCACATATGCTCTGTCACTGACACAAAATCACAGTTCTTAATTTTTTTACATTTATTATTTTATTATTTTTAATTTATGTGTATGAATGTGTTGCCTTCATGTATGTAAGTACATTCATGTTGTAAAATACTCACAGAGGTCAGAAGAGGGTGTCAGATCCCCTGAAACTGGATTTACGCACAGTTGTTAGCCACCATGTACATACTAGATCTGAACTTGGGTCTTTTGTAGGAGCAGAAAGTGCTCTTAACCACTGAGTTATCTCTCCAGTCCCTCTTAAATTTTTTAATGTTTTGTACCTTTCCTTAATGACTACTGGTATGCATTCATTAATGTCTTAAACTGGAAGCACTGTAAATCAAAGATGCTATGCAATAGAGCACTGTAATAAATAGATTTGAATATTTAATATAGATTATAAAATAATTCAATGAAGAAAATTAAGAAATTTGGAAGTGTAGAACTCTTTAGATATCACGATAGTCTTTGATTTAATGCAATTATTTTACCAATAAAACTGGGAAAACACAGTGTCTAATAGTGTACCATAGCTGCTGTTGGGGCTATTCTAGGATTTACCAGTGTTACTAAAAATGCTATATAATGAAGACTGTGTTGGTTATTACAATAATGACAACTTTTCAAATCATAGTTATTAATCTGTTGTAGTACCCATTTCTCTTCCAGTTCTTAATTTATAAATATTCTTATGCAAATGTCCTAACACAATGGAAATGTTCTTTATAGTAACCAAGGAGAAGTTATTTAGGAATGAAGAGAAATTCATTAAAATTAGTCATTAGACAGTCAACAACTTTCCAGAATCTTTGCTTAGACTAAGATTAAGAGTTTCCGAGCTCTTTCCCTGAGAAGCAGCTGTCAAATCACAATGTGGTATATACATTATGCTCTATTCTTACACACACAAAGGAAACACAGTCTGCCTAAAGATATGAGCTATGAATGAACAGAGCTAGAAATTGAATTCAAGAAGGCAGTTCTACTATTTTGTTTTAATATTTAAACACATGGAAAATATTCAATAGAAACCCTAAGGATACAAATACAATAGTAATTAATGTTCTAACAAATCAAGGGTTAACTTCATTTTAATGTGTGTAGGAATGACTTTTACAATATGGACATGCTCTGAAAAAATGACTTTTACTTAACCTTGCAGCCAAAAAGTTAATTTTATATTAGCTTGTTTATAATGTAGATAGGCTCACTTAGCCTTAGGCTCCTCTTGTGACCTGGAAATGTATTATTGACTTTTTATGACCTTTACTTGCCCTTGGTTCCAAATAACATATGAACGTGTGCCACAATGTACAAGCAATAGATGGAAGTGAATGATAGCATCCGTTCATGGCTTTGTGTGCTGTACTAGGTCAAAAGTGTTGAAAAAAAAAAAAAAACCTTCTGAGACAGACTGTGTGACTTTGATAAAGTTATTTATGTCAATTTCATTACCTATAAAAGAGCTATACTCACTTTCTCTGCACTATAGTTGTAAATATTTAAAAGAATACGAACACAGTAAAAGAACCATCAGGCTCCAATTAGAGCCAAAACCAATGACAAATATAAACATGTTATCCTCAAGAACTATTGAAAGCAAATTAGATGCTTCTGAAGTCTTAAGTGTCACACATTTAATTCTATTTATTATAATTTTACTTTTTTGAATTTATTTTCTGTTCTCTAACTGAATTGTTTTCTTACTAAAAGTTCCATATTTCCACACAACTTTTAATGACTTTGTATGATAAACAAATTCTCTCTAAATATCTAAATATAATATATATATATATATAAATATATATATTTATTTGGAAAATTCCCCATCAGAACCTGTCTTTTAAAATAACGAAAATTAGTTGGAAGCGGTGCACGTCTTTAAACTCAGCACTCAGAATGCAGAGGTAGGTGGATCTCTGTAAGATCACAGCCAGCCTAGTCTACGTAGGAAGTTCTAGGCTAGCTAGAGTTATAGAAAGATACTATCTCAAAAAGGCAAGTAAAATAAAATCAGAATAAATATGAAATGAGGGAAAATTATGGATTCAAAAAGTTACATACTTTTCAGGCTTCACAAGGGCAGAGAAGGTTAGTGATTCTACCTTCTTTTTTTTTCAGCTAAATGTTCATTTTGTTATAAACATGAGTTTTTAAAAATCATGTATTTTATTTCATTTTTTAATTATTTTTATTTATGTGTATGAGTATATTGCCTGCATTTGTGAAAGTGCACTCATGTTTTGCAGTGCCCATGGAGGTCAAAAGAGGGTGTCAGATCCCCTGGAACTGGAGTTACAGATGGTTGTTAGCTCCATGTGGGTGCTGAGAATCAAACCCTAGTCATCTGTGAGAGCAGCCAGTGTTCTTAAACTGCTAAGCCATTTCTCCAGCACTTTATTTCATTTTTGATTTTGTGTAGTTATGTGTATATGTGTTTGTATATTTACAGATGCCTTCATAGGTCAGAAAATGGCAATGGATCCCTTGAAACTGGAGTTACAGGTGGTTGTGACCTACCTACATGGCTTCTGTAAATCAAGCTCAGATCCTCCATTAGAGCAGCACATGATCTTAATCACTGAACCATATCTCCATGAGTTTGCGATTAGTGAGAAACTTCAGGATCTCTGTCCTTTACCATTCCATGCCGGACTGTCCTTGCCTGCACTGCACAGTCTTTGAGAGGAGCAGGATAAATACAGGTCTTTAGCTTTCTATGTAGACTCGCTGTGACAGATCAGATGATCCTGATGACCGAAATGGAATTGTAGCTGTGCTCCCCATCTAGAGAAGGGAAGTGGATGGGACTGTAACCCCAGTGCTCGGAGTATTGAGTGAGGAAAGGAAAAAGCGGGCTGGCTAGCTAAAGCGAATACTGTGGCTCAGGACAGTAATCGAGTCCCCTGGGTCACTAAGTGTGCCTGAGAATAATGGCTCTCCATGTGACACAACTAAACTGCTTGATGGAACCACTGGCAGTGACATTACTGAAGGAGCACATGTTGCTGCAAGATAGAATCTTGCTCACCCCTACATTTCCATTCTCAGAAGAATAAAGAGATAGTGTCGCTTTCAATCTCAGGGCAGTACATTCGGTTGGAAGCTTCATCCCACCACTAGCGCTCGAGCTTCACATCTGAGGATAGCAACAGCTTCCACTTCTCTCCATGAACAATGTGTAACATGGGACGTACTGAGCAGGTCAAAGCACTGATTCCTGAGAAATAACCTGGCAATGATCTGGATGTGGACGAGAGACAGCAATCCACCCACAGCTGATATCTGCATAACAGTTACAGTGGGAAAACCCTCTGAATCAAACAGTATCTAATTGTAGTTATCATTTCTTCAGCTTCAGATTGATGATCATAAGTCTCAGTGGTAATAAGGCTGAGCTTATTGATCAGGGGAGAAATATATAGGTGTACAGTTTAACAAGTCTGGCCCTTGAGCTGGGAGCCCATGAAGCAATGAGTAACCCACACAGAGGCTAAAAGAAGACTCAATGTAACAGCAATTGAAATAACAACAATAACTTTTAACTGGGCATTGTGCTATATTAAATAGTCTTGATCCCGAGTGCCAACATTTTAGGCAAAATTTTTAATACTGCCTTAACTCTAATTTTTTGAATCAGGAAAAATAAGGCATTGAAAGTTAAGGAGCTTGCAAAACTTGTCCCTTAAGTAGCAAACCTAGAATTCTTTCAAAGGAAGACTAGTTTCTGAACCTGGGTTTTAAGTGACTTTTATAAAATACATTGTTTCCTTCAAAAATTCCTGTATTCAGGGGATGGGGAGATGGTTCCAGAGGAAAAGCGCTTTCTGTGCAAACATGTGGACCTGAGCACCCACATGGAAATTCTCAGGTGTAGGGCATGTATCTGTAATACCAGCATTTGGGGTGGAGGCAGAGACAGGCAGATCCCTGGAGTTCAGTGGCAGCCAGCCTTGTCAAATCAGTGAGTTTCTTGATCAGTGAAAGACCCTGTCTCAGAAAATAAAGTGGTGAGTGAATGAAGAAAATCAATATCAACCTCTGGTTTTTATAGGCATGAACAACGCATGTGCGCATGCAACTTTATACACACCTGCTCATACACCCCACACCAAAACCCTTCACATATATACACACACGAACATACACACATACATGTACATACACACACACACATACACACGCACACACACTCCTATGTTGAAATCCCAATAACTAGAACATCATAATGTAACTGCTATATTTGGGGAAATCACATTTAACGAGGCAATATTATTATTAGAGTGGACCTTAATGTAATGAACCTCATGTGGTTTTTAAGAGGAAATTGGGACAACGTCATATTCACATAACAAGAATAAAAGGCAAAGACACGGGAAATGAGGGTTCTGAGAGTCCAGAAGAAGGGATCTGAAAAGAATCCTTGTGTGGGTGGGATATCATTCCTAGAATTACAGTGTCACGAACTGAAAAAAGGAAAACGTCTTTCAACTATCCAGCCTGTGTTGTACATCCATGGGAGCGCCCACGAGGAAACCAGTGAGGTTTTGGTAGTGCATGGGAACTTAGCTGCACCCCAGATTTAACGACCTGTATCACCACTCTCTATTCCTCTCACCTGGTGAATCAGACACAAAGGGATAGTATAGTCAGTACCCAAATTTACAAATGGATGAGTGTGCATCGTAAAAAGTAAATTACAAAGTCTACCAAGCCCTAGAGCCATAGGAAGCATGGCCCTAGAAGTATTTACTGACAGTAAGCCTGAGAGATAACTACTGCTTAAGGCTGAGAGGAAACCCAAACTCCTGCTTGTAGACATATTTCTCTTGTCATTTAATAAAAAAAATATTTGTGTCAAAAGACAGGATTTTGGGGTCACATATGCTTAATACCTATTTGCCATTAGTTTGCTAGTCTAACACAATGTATCACACTTTTATATCAAGTAAATAAATTATTTTACAAGTTTGTCATGAGAAGTCAATGAAATATTGTGAAGTGTTCACTGAATGTTTGCTATTGTTGATATTAGTATTGCATTTTTGAAAGTTCCTGACATTTAACAGATATTAAAGAGTTGGTATCTATAATTAGTTTTATGCCAATAAATCTTACTCAAGGTAGTGATTGAGGAAAGAACTTTGATATTGAACAAATATGTCTGAAATGGATGTCAGGAAAACATATTCCTATTCACTCATTTACTGAAGTGTCTGTTGAAACTTGGGTGACTGGACCAGTTTACGAAATGTCACTCACATTGTTACTATGTTACAATGGCACAATGGTCAGGAGCACCTGTTGTTTTAGAGGGATAATGTTCTGCTACCAGGACCCAAGAAAGGCAGTTCACAAGCTCCTGTTCTCCTACTCCAGGGAAATTTGATGACTTCTTCCGGCCTTTATGGGCACTGACACATATGTGACATCGATGCACACAGACTTTCACAAACACATAATAATCACACTAAAAACAAATACATACAAAACCTGCATTGTCCAATTTCCAGCCAAATATCATTTTAATAATGAAATTGTCTTCTTATTGTACAGTTTTTTTTTTAACCTTAGAAACTACTAAGTCTTTTTTAAAAATCATCTACAATGGAGAACTCACAAGTGGGATGCAATCTATCTTTGTTGAATACAACTGATTTGGTTAAAATTGATGCTTGCAGAATATATAAATGTATTCATCCATGTCTGTCAAACAGTCAGCTACCCACTTGGATGGCAGAGTTGTATTTTCCTCTATTAGAAAATGCAATTTAATATTAAGAGATGTGTAGGGAAAGGTCTATGTTTCAAGACTTGGCAATTCATACATGAAGGAAATGACAATGGCAAAATTCTAGGTTTTAGGGAGACTGGGAAGAGCCGGGAGGGGTCAAGAAGACTCTTGTATGTTAAACTTCACCAAGGTCATGGCTTTGTGAAATTTTAGGTATCCTGCATTAAGTATTCCTGCATTAAGGGATTACTGGAATGATAGCTTGTAAAATATGCATTTATCTTTTTAATGTTGCCATGGCAACGTGTCCAGAGAGCCAGAATAAGCCCAGGAGCCCGGATCCTCATGAAAACTGAGTTTCAAGTGATTGAGACAAGAATACTTGTGGATTTCTTGTGTTTCTGCATTTCTCGTCGTGCTGGAAATGCTACCACCATGCTTATGTTCAACAGTGAGCTAGAAGGAAGCCTAGTTCTGAACACAAAGATGCATGGTCAGCAGGGGTGTGCTACAGTGTGAGGATAGAAAACCACACAAGCCAAGGAATGACAGAGTGTGAGGATAGAAAACCACACAAGCCAAGGAATGACAGAGTCCTGAGGAAAGACTGCCAAAGCCTCCAGCAAGTTGCCCCTGGTGGAGGAACAGGGCCCATTAACCCATGCGGAATTTATGCATGTGCAGTGAGCAAGCAAGTAAGAGGCTCAACTGTCTGCAAGACAAGCTCTGCGGAAATTCATTGCCTGGGGGTTTTATGGAGGTTGACCAGAAGGCATCCTTTGTAGAGACCATACCAAATTCCCGCGCTCCCAGAAAGGAGGCAGGCGTTCTGAGTGGAGTGAACCTCTCCTAACTCAGGGGAACTTTGTATCAGAGAAAGGAGAAATCTTTCCCAATTCATGTTCCCAGAGATCAGTCAGGGACTAATCTTGTGAGGCTTTTCAGATGACCAGTACGCGAACATTTTACCACAGGGCTGCAAGTAGATAGGTTCTGGATCATCGTTTCAAAGGTTCCCGTACTGCGAACAGCTTTGGAAGAAGATTCGTGTTTCCCTGAAAATGACACTATCAGCAAGCTCGCTTTCAAGTCATTACAGAAGACTGACTTCCTAAATTTGGCAACCGCAGCTGAGGTGCAAACTCAGACGGTGCTCAGTGTCTGCTCAGGGTTCACCCAGCGTCACTACCCAGAGAACTGTGGAACAGAAAGATCCCGTATAAAGAAGTTCATTTTTCAGCTTTGCTTTGATTAATGAAGCCCTTACTTGTGACCCACAGTTTTAGATCATTGCCAGCATGTATGACACAATGGCAGCTACTTTGTTAGTCTGTAAGTAAGGTAACATCTTAGAGCCTTACTATACTCTGTATCAAGCACTTTGGGGTTCTCTAGGGCATCTACAGAAAATGCGGGGTGAACTGCAATGGGCAAACTGGAGTCTGGCTGGGCACTGGCCGCTGTAGCTGATCACCCCGAAGCATCTGCTGTTTAATTAAGGCAATGCAATTAATAAAAATGTCATTCAGTAGTGGAAATGGACGACGGCACATTTTGGAAGCAGCTTATAAATTAAACATTTAGGAGAAGCTGGGGCAGACAGAGACCGAGTTGAGTCTTCAGGCCATTCTTTAATCTTTTAATCAGTTGGGCTTTATTTGAAATCCAAGGATCGAAGAGGCTCGATTCTTACTTTCCTAAGTGTAACTTAAAAACAATGTTCTCTCTTTTCAGTTTGGGTTTTGTATTTTGATTGCAAGTAAACAATGCAACTTCTTTGCATTTAAAATTAAGAAACAATATTTAAGATTGATGACTTTTGGAAAAAGCAATAGCATTTAAATATCAAAAAATAGCATTTAAATATCACTCAAAATAAGAAAGTTGTGTTTTCTGATAGAGGCATCAGTAGGCACATGTAGCCATTTAATCTTAAAATTTAATTCATTAAAGTTAAATTAAAATGTACTCCTTCTTCATATAAACCATACTTCCTGATCATAATAGCTGCTTCTTATGTGTGTGTTAATATTGTGTGTATGTTAATCATATGTATATGTGTATGTATGTTACCTGTGTGTGTCTATGTGTGTGTAACTGTGTGTATATACATGTGTAGGTTAACTGTGTGTCTATGGTAACTGTGCGTGTATGTCTTTGTGTGTGATGTATATATCTGTACGTGTGTGGTGTGTACATAGTATATATGTGCATTGTGTGGTTGTTGTATGTGTACCCGTGTCTGTCTTTGTGTCTGTATCTCTCTGGTGCTGTGTGTGTGTGTGTGTGTGTGTGTGTATACCAGTGTAGTATATCTTTGTGTCAGTTTCTGTGTGGGGGACTGTATATGTGATATGTGTCGTGTTTGTGCGTGTGCATGTGTGTATCTGTGTGTGGTGTTTCTGTGTCTATGTGTACCTGTAGGGGCATGTGTTAATCTGAGGCTGACAAAGGGACACGGGACTGGGTCTTTCATTAATGGCTTCCCCAACTTACTTTTTGAGACAGGGTCTCTTACTGAGCCTAAAGCTAGAGATGTTTTGATAACCCTGGTTAAGCACTGAATGATCAGGGTGTTCCTGTCTGCCCTGAAACATTGGGGCTATTGGCACATACTACTACAACCAGCTTTTCTGTACGGGTTCTGGGAATTCGAATTCACATCCTTAATGCTTGTTCAGCAAGCATTTTGCGCATGAATTACCTTCCCAGCTCTTGGTCATATACATAGGACACCGTGTACTGAGAACTTTGTAGAGAGTGATTGAAATGCCCTTCTTTGCATTAATAAGTGACCTCGTTCGAAAGTAGCCTATTTTACTTATAATAATTTTGAGCTCCATCCATTGTGTTTATATATTAGAAGCCTATTTTCCTTTTTGTGTCTGTGTACTATTCCATTTCACAGCTGAATAATCATTTTTTCAATATCTTACTTTACTCTTCAGAGAGGTTGGAGTGCTTATACTTCCAGCTGTTAATCTGCATGTTTGACACAATGTACTGTAAAATTACTCTCTGAATATAGATTTTATTAATTTTATTTGAGAAAAGATGAGGATTTTTTTTTTATTATAAGAACCTGGCATAAAAAGCCATGCGTGGAATATTATTCAGCAAGGAAAAATGAATTCATACCCACTAGAGTACAAGGAAATATTGGCAGTACAAAAATGTTCATAATGGAGTAGAGGCATGGATTTCCTCTGCTGCTGGGAAGGGAAAATGGCTTCAATCTATACTGTAGTTTTTAAATGAGATTTTAATTTATATTTCCCTATAGACTGGAGATGTTAGATAGGTTTCATTTGTTATCCAGTTATTCTGGACTCTGTTTTTTGGTGCATCTGTTCAAGGATTCTGCATTCTTAGAACAAATGGGCTATTTGCCAATGTTAATTTGCAGAAGTCTTTTATTTATTCTGAATATTCTTGTCAGATGGATTTCAGATTCTTTTTTAAGATTTATATCTCAACTCACATAAATAATTGGGACTGGAGTCATAGTTACTAAAGAAATGTATGGAGCCCCCATTTGCAATGCTGCTGTGGTATATCAAAACAATCGAGACTGCTCTGAGCACAAGGGGTGGGAACAGATGCCAGAACATTCATTTGGGGCCCTTGTGTCCTATGATTTTAAAATCCTAGAAAAGAGAGGAAGAAAAATCAGTGCTTACAAGTATTTAAAGACTTCATTTTCTTTAACTGTCTCTTAAAATCACACATAGAGCAAGACAATGGAAGAAAGAATGCTCAGTCTTCTCACAATTTTTCTTATAAAAGTAAACTTGACTCTATTGCTTGGAATTTTCATAACATGTGGCATTTGCCATCTGGATTTGCTATCCCAAACAGACCAGTACCAAGTACAGAGTCCGACATGCTTTTGTAATAATGTTTTGTTTTTTAACTCTATGTTTGGAGCTGGAGAGATGGCTCAGCACTTAAGAGTGCTTGGTGCTCTTGTGGAGAATACATCCGGCAGCTTTACAACTTAACAGTAACTCTAACTCCTAAATGATCTTTTAACCTATTTGGGAACCACCATACACATGATATTCACACATACTGAAACTCACACGTGCATGTACAATTAACAAAACTTTGTTTCTTTACTGTTATGTATAGAATTATGAATGAGCAAATTTATAAATTCTTTTTAAATGAATCTTTTGATTTTGTATCTTTGCATATTTAATAAACAGGATTTGGATTTCAAGTGTCTAAATGGCCTATTGAATACAGCTGTGAATATTTAAATAGCAGGAAAGATATGTGATTTGAAAATATAGCTCTTTTCTCTTTGCAACCAAAACCTTCCTCTTCTAGCACATAAACAGTAGTAGCTTTAATATAGTTTGGGAATGCCACACATGAGTAAGTTGCATGATTCCCACATAGACATGTTTGAACTTCCTAATTCCACAACATACTAATCCAATTTTTTTAAAAAAAGACAAAAATAACAGAAAGTTTCTATAGACTTAATCTTTCATAGTCAAGATCATGCAGTACCCACTTAAAACTGCTTTCAGGTTTGTAATTTTCTATAGCATACATATTCAAATCAAAATACCGAAAAAATAAAGACACTGTTAGGAATCCAGAGTGTTCCCACCATTGTAGAATTTACTAAGAGTTGATGAAATGTTTGCAAATTAAAAATCAGAACTGACAACAAATGTCTACTTTCAGCACCATGCCTATCAGTGATTACAGAGAGAGAAACACCATTCATGCACAGAAGCCTGCATTTTGGACACACATTCCATAGCTAATGTGTGCTCTCCTAAGTCCCTGCTGCATTTTGTGGCTTTGGCTCTTCAGTGGGAGAAGCAGCTACATCTCCTGGTTTCCAGAGCAAGGCCCGGATGCACACTTTTATTTCCAATTTAAACCGTGAAGACAAAAGTGACATTTATTCAGAATGTTGGTACTTTGCTTTTCTGAGTTATAAAATGACCTCTGACTTTAAGGATATAAAAAAACTCCTAACCACACTCTCCAGAAATTAAATCTGTCTGTGTTAAGCATGAGCTTCCTTCCTCTGGAGGTAGCAGAAATCCCCACCCACTGCTAATAAGCCCTTCAGAAAGGATTAATCCTTGAGGCAGCCTGTTAAATAAGATGCCCTGTGAGGTCTCTTCCAAACTGTAGCTTCTAGCACTCTATCTATTTCTTATTTTGATATCTCCACATTTTATCAGAGCCAAGAATCTTCTGACATGATTGCTCTGGCTACATTGTTTTTGGAACAGGTTTGCATATGTTCACATGCATATTAAAGCAAAGAGGGTTCATGAATAATTATTTATTTTCTCTTAATTACCTATATATGAACTATTGAACAGCTCTAGACTAAAGTAGTTTTGCAAGGATTCATTTATATTTTTAATACAGTTCCAGGTTAAAGCAAGGCAAAAGACTTAATAACTTGGGAACAAATTCAATTAGTTCTAATTTATTAGTAGCTCTGTTGTATTCAAAGTAAGTGAAAGTGGTTACCTTTCCAAAATGTACAGCTGATGAATTAATTATTAAAGACTTCTGAGTCCATGAAATTGCAAAGTTTGTGAAGATCAAGAAGAGACTTTTTTGAGAATGGCTAGGTCACAGGAATTGGGACTGTACAAGGTGATGTAGAAACTCAAACTACAAGAAACAGAAGCAGAGCTGGATTTTGTGATTGAGAAGAAAGATGGGATTTCAAAATCTTACATAGCTTTCTGGTTTGCTGGTCACCAGTTAGCACATATCTGTTCATAGAAATCTGAAAACAAGCACATGTTAATTAATAAAGAATATTAACTTAGAATCACAACGAAAAACTGCAAAGAAAGAAAAATTTAAAGCCATTAAAAACCTTCTACAGAAGGATCAAAAGTATGCTTTTTTCTTTTCTGTTTGATTGTGGAAAAGAGATTGGCCGGGGAGATGGAGACTGCAAGTGTGGTGGGGATTAGAGAGGAGAGCGCACAATAATCAGAACAGACTCACAGATGTAGGGAATCCTTGCATAAAAGTTTAAAAAGAGAAGATTCAACCTAAAACAATAAGAGATTTTGTGTATATTAAACATACGGAGAATGTGCTTTTCCTTCACGCCTAATGTGGCAGCGAGCACGGAGTGGAGCTGGCGTTATCATGTGAGCCCGGAATGGAGCTGGCCTTATCATCATCTCCTCCTTATTTACAAAAACATGCCAGCTTCACTTTCTTTCTGGAGGAAGCAACTGCCAATCATTTTCAATGTGCTTTGATGCTTACATATTAATTTTTTTTCTCTCTTGCAGTGGGTTTTGTTATAATATTTTGCATGTGTACATATATATATATATTTTTTTTTCTATCTCTTCAGGAAACCAATAAACTTCAAACTGTCCAAAGTCGTTCTTTTTATTGCCTGCTTATTCCTATATGTTTTCCATTACATTTCTTTGATGTCATTGCAAATATATATTTTACTAACATAACCATAATTCTATATTTTGTTTTTTTGTGTGTGTGTGTGAAAATATTCTTCAGCTAAGTACATAAAGTATAGCTAGTTTTGTATGTTTGTTTTCTGTTACTGTAGCAAATACCAGAGAAAATAAACTTAAGAGAAAGACTTCTGGGGATTTTACATTGTTCACTTCACAGTAAATTTCCTTTCCCTTTAATGCCTGTAAGGGGCCAATATATTATGGCTAAAGATTAAGAGAGAGGATGCTGCTTACTTCTGGGCAGCCAGGAACCAGAGAGAAGGATCTGGATATTGATGTACCTATCAGAGGAATACTGCAAGAGCGTAACTCACTCCCAGTAGGTCCCAATTCTTAAACATTTCCCTACATCCATAAAGTTCCAGAAGATGATAATGAAGACTTTAAACACGGGCCTTTAGGGGATAATAATCTGAATGATTTCACCTTTGAAACTGTGTATGACCAATATAGGTATATTAGTTTCATCAAAGATTGCCGAGTATCATGACTTCCTTAAGTCATGCCAAGCAAAACTTAAGGAGTAACTGATCTCTCATCCAGCAAAATCTTTTCAAAGGTGAAAGTCATTTCATTTCTTCACAAAGTTCACCACAGTATGCCTAATCATTATCCAACGGTCAGGGGTTCTGTGCAATTCAGCACTAAGTAGCAGCACGTAAAAGTGTGCAAACATTCTCATTTGGAGCTCATTGCCCTCACCACTTTCATGATTTTTACTTCTGCAAATAGCTGACATCAGTCCTTAGGTGTGTCAGCACTAATGACTGACAGGATTAGGCCCCCCTGGGACAGGCCAATGGAGACATTCCTCAGCCTAACCATCTTTACTTTCACTTTCTTTAGGAGCTTCTGGCATTGCATGATGTTTACTGAATCTCCAGAGTCTTTCAGCTGTTCACTTGGAAAACAGAAATTATTCCTCACTTTATTTTGTGACTCCTGCCAAATTTTGTGCTATGCAGACATCATCTAATTAAAAATAATTTGTACATTATCTTTCATTAAAATGAATATAAATTAAAATGCAGTGTATCTCGTATCCCAAAAATGAAAAACAAGTATTGTTTACATTTAATACCAAGTATGTTCTTCTACAAATTATCTTTAAGATCAGTTTAGGCTTCAAGCATCTGAACCATCTTTTCATTTACTTCTATTTTACATCTATTTACATCTTTTTAAAGTTTGCTTATGTTTTTTATTTAGCACTGAAACAAATCAAACATACACATTTACAGCCCTAGAAATATTTAGACATATCATGTGAAGGCAGTCCTTCCATATTTGTTTAGTACTGTGGAACTCGTCTGCATTTCCAGAGTCCCCACCCTTAAGTTTGTTCCAGTACACAAACATCCAACCATTCAAAGACTTATGAATGTGTGCACACACAAACACTTACATACAAAACCAAAATAGGAAGTGTCATAATACTGACCCCCCCTTACACAAACACACCTGTGCACATCCATGCACAGAAATCTAAAGGCAAGGATAGAGTGATGACTTTGCAGTTGAGAGTACTTTCTTTTAAAGTGGACTGAGTTCCCAGCACCTAGTGAAGCAGTTCACTTCTATCCATAATTCCATCTTCAGAGCATCTAACACCCTCTTCTGGCCTCTACAAGTGCTGGCATACATGCAGTGTGCATGTGTGCATGCACACACACACACACACACACACACACAAGGGTTTGCCAAAGTTTGCAAACACACACATGTATCAGATATCAAAAAGAGAATTTGCACTATGGGAACTGAATTTTAATGGTGACAATACTATAGAAAATTATGTAGACAGTAGTTTGTTTTATAATGCTGTGCCCTTAAGCATAATAAACATTATCCTTAAATATTCAGCAATAAAAGCAGAGGGAGATACTAACATAATCAGTAATTGTCCAAAACTGAAAATGTATATTTCTGTACCGAAGGCTCTTGAAATGACAGAATATAAAAATAACTCTTATTCACTCTGCCAATAACACACTAATAAATAGAAATAGATTATGGAATTTGATTTCTTAATGTTTTTGCCAAAGAGAAATTTTTCATTTTAATCAAGTCCAGCCTCCAGTCCATTATTATTTTCTTTCAAGTTGTTGTACAATCCTCTGCTAGTTCAGAGGAATTTTTTTTCTCTGCATAGACTCTAACTACTAACAGTTTAAAGATTACCACTTTATATTGAAGTCTATGTGTTATTTTGAGTTAATTATTGCTTCATTATTTATTTATTTTTATATGCAAGGTCTTATGTAGCTCCAGTTGGCCTAAAATTTGCTAAGTAGCTCACTTGTGGCATCTGCCATCATATCTGGTTTTAGTGCAGTGCTGGGAATCAAACTCAGGAACTCAGGCAAGCTACTCATACACTGCCTACAAAGCCATGCTCTATTTTAAAATGTGTATGTCTGTGTGTGTATGTGTGTGTGTGTTTGTGATTCCTCATCCTGTTCCTGCAAAGTATATTTTTTGCATTAGACATTCCATTATTCTAGTATAATTTATTGGGATTCTCCTATCTATTCTCGGCTAGCCTTTCATCTGAATACTCTGAAAAAAAAATAAGAACAAAAAGTACACCTTAATTAGAATCTGGCCATGAAATTTACCTTCAGGATAATAGACTTTTGCTGAGGAGAATTTAACACTCTGAAGGGCATGTCAAAATGGCTGCTTTTCTGTTCCCCCTGCAGGAAGCACCAGGAGGTTTTCTTTTGATACACACTGAGAATCTACACAGGGGGTGAGAGGGATAAAATCCTGGTGTATTTAATTCAAGCTTATCACACCAAGCCTCCAGCAACTCCAGCCAGGCTACAACTGGCACCGTCCTCAGTGCCTGCTCCTGACCCTCCAGTCGTCCTCAGCTATTGTTCACCATAATGACCTTTCTTTCCAATTCTTAGGGTGGCAGCTTGCCCCATGACTTTGATTCTCGGCTGGGTCTAAGATAAGCTGTTGCTTTTTCAAATTACTTAACGTTTTCTTTTCCAGAACAGCCTGGAGCAGTGATTTCTATGTTTATGGCATGTCAGAGCAGCAACCAGACATACATCTTACTTTGGTACCAAGAATTGACAATAGCTTCTTTTATTTAATGATTACTTTTAATTGAATTTTGGGGCATGTCATATATTAAATCTTAAATTTAGACCCCTCCCTCATCTACGTACCCTATGCCCCCTCTAATTTCATGTAGTCTGTCATATATGTTAAGGCCTATCTGGTCAAACATTTTCACTCAGACCCTTGGTGCAAGTTCATCACTCACCCTATCTACAGTCACTTCCTGAAAAGAAGATCAATTCTTCCTCACCCTGAAGTTATCAGTTTCCAATAGTCCCTTGACTAAGGTTGGGGCCTGCTGTCCATTTTCCCAGTTGTATGCTGGGTTTTCGTCTGATTTGATCAAATGAAATTTATTACTATATGCTAAATATGGATCATTATATTTACAGAGAAGTATACCATACACCACTCATGAAAGAAGCCTCTTTTGCAACAGATGGAAGATATTACAGAGTTCCACAACTGGGCACACAGAGGGAATAAATTTCTGAGATACAACCAACCCTAAGTGACACATCTACAGTGAATCCTATTCACCTAATGCTCATGAGGCACAGCGGAATCAGAGGTAAAGAGAAAACTAACACATCCCACTCTCACCAGCAAAGCTTTGTCACACAACAGAATGTGACGCACACAGATGGCCACAACTGGCCCATGTGTAGAGAATAAGAGCCTGCAGAGTGCCTGTCTTTGGCTAGGACTCCTATATTAAACCTCACCCACCCATGGGTCAAAGACCATTGAGAAAGAGTGGGTGGGAAGATTGTAAGAGCCAGGTCTGGTGAATGATCATAAGGAAACAGAGGTTCTCAGGCCCCTGAGAACTTGGCCATATGAACTTACAACAGTAGTGACAGCACACACAAGACCATACCTTCTTGATAATCTCAAATCAATCAGCTCGTGTAGCTACTCAGAGTTTGTATGACATTGTTACATGTTTATGGACATTCAAAATCTGCAGTTCTGATGTTAAAATATTACTATGTTGTCTTGGTGTCTCTCAAAAGAACAGATACATCACCAATCTCTTCCTCTCATGATGTCAGTGGAGAAAGGGTGAAGTAAAGACACATGAAGTCGAACTATGACTTGTAGACTATTCAAAGATACAGAATGTGATGAAGGGTAATTGATCAAATACGATTGCTCAAACACAATCTCAAAATGTGGCAAAGTAGTCAATGACTCAGGTCATGCAGGTCTGAAACAGTCTGACATGCCTGGAGGAAGAGGGCCAGCTGCCATTTATCCCACTTGTCTTCCAGAAGAAGAGAAGAACTGTGGGCCACAACAGCTCTTGCTCTCACACTCAGTAACAAGTACCATTCCACAACCATGTGGGTCAAAATATGTCCTGGTCGCATACAGTGCTCAGAAATGTGCTTATGAAAATTCTGTCAGTACGAAAATTACTTGACTGGACCAAAGCTTTTCTGTTCTGTAATAAATGAATTTAATAGAGTTTAACATTAAGGAGCTTTAGAGATCAATGCCCACAGAGATTTTCTGATTGTTAAACTGACTTTCCAAGTCAGTTTTTCTCACAATCCAAAATTATGTCAAAAACAGACAACCAGTACTATCAATTCTTCTTTTTAATTTTGACATTTTAAATATTAAGTCCAATGCTGTGAACCAATATAAAATTTTAAAAAATACTGACACCCAAGCTCATGAATTCCAGGCTTGTCTGGACTCTCTATATAGCCTCCTGCAGCCACCTCTGAAGTGCTGAGATTATAGGTATGCATCATCACACCTGGTTTATATAGTACCGAGGCTCGAACCCGTGGCTTCATGCAGCCAGACAAGCCACACACATAGACCATGAACCATCATTTTTAATACCATTCTCTCCTTGAATCTTAGTACTGCTCTTACACCGAATTGACTTGAATATCATGCTGCACAACTTCAAATGAACAATGACTTCTGGGTCGCAAAAGAGAACATATTTTTATACCTGCCCACAAGGTTACCAAAACTACAGACAAGCAATACCTGTGATTATTTGTTGGGGAGTTTCATCTAGCACTTGTATAACTAGATCCTTGAAAATCTGTACAAGGTGCTGTTGGGTCTTATTTGCAAAGGACTATGCATGCACGCACCTTTTCTGAGTAGAAGCAGGTTCACTATGCAGAATGAGGGCTCTTTGTTTTACTAATTTTTATCATTTATTCAAAGTGATCTCGATGTTTGTGCCCAGGGTATGCTTAAATTTTTTTCTGTTTCTGGGACTTAGAGTATCTGGTATTTGTGATCATATCTTATACAATCAAACTCAGCCATAAGTCCAGAAGAACCCAAACTACCAAAGCTCTAGTTCTTAGTCATCCCTGATCCTATTGTGAGTATGATTCTTTCATTTCTTTCCTAAACTGCTGAAACTCAGCTCAGATATATGTAATGTCCCCAGAGCTGTAACTTCTGTGAATAGCTTGGTTTTAAATCTTGAGTTCAGCTTACTTGGTGACATTATGAAAGACTATTCAAAGATGAAGGTTGCTATGCCTGTTATCCAAATACACCTTCAACACCTCCTTCCCTCCCATCCTATGCTTACACAACTGATGCACACATGTTCCCCACCCGTCCTATGCTTGCACATCTGATGCACACCTCCTTCCCGCCTGTCCTAGGCTTGCACACTTGATGCATACCTCCTTCCCAAACATCCTAGGCTTGCACACCTGATGCATACCCCCACCCCCGTCAAAGGCTTGCACACCTGATGCTTATTGCTTTGCACTTGTAGACTTAAGGCAAATGTCAAATTTTTTTGGTTGTGATAAGATTACATCAATATATAAAACTGTCAAACAAGAAAGTAGACAAAAATCTGATCATACTGCATAACTAGGGATCAAGAGCTGACAGGAACTTGGAGAAATTAAGGCTACCAGGGAGTAAGAAATTTGAGAAATTTACTTATTGTGATGACTAGTACTTTTTTTCTTTTTTTAAAAGAACTTTTATTATTTTTATTTTCTATGTATGAGTGTATTGTCTGCATGTGTATAAGTGTGCCCATGTCCTGCAATGCCCAGGGACCTCAGAAGAGGGCGTTAGACCCCTTAGAACTGTAGTTATGGAAGGTGGTTCATCTCCATGTGGGTGCTGGAAACCTAACCCAGGTCCTCCGCAAAAGCAGTCAGTGATCTTAACCACTGAGCCCCTATTTTTGCTCTTTTTGTTGTTGTTTTGTTTTTGAGACAGGGTCTCCTTGCAGCACCAGCTTGTTTAGAACTCTATATATGTCAGGCTGGCCTTGATCTCACAGAGATCCATCTGGCTCTGTCTCACCTTCTTTGGTGCTGGGATTAAAGACAGATATCACCACAGCCAGCAGGCATGATTAATATTTAAATCCCAACGTGATATAACTAGAACCACCTTGAAAGGGAGTCTTAAGTTAGAGATTTTCTGTATTAGGTTAGCTTATGGGTATGTCTGCGGAGAACTATCTTCATAGAATGGGGTGACCCAGCCCTCAGAGGTGTTACCAGTCCCTTGGCAGAGGAGATGGCAATCAAGCACACTGGTCTCTACACGTTCATTTCTCTCTGCTCTTGACTGAGAATCAGTGTGGCTAGCTGATTGAAGTCCCTGCCACTTGATGTCCCTGCACTAAAAACCTTTAATATACAGTTTTGGACACCATTTCCTTTATAAGTTTCTTCTAGTCAGGGTATTTTATTGAAGCTATAGAAGGGACCCTAAGACATTTATTATCAAGAATGTTAATAAGTATAAAATTATTCTGGCAGGAAAGAAGTTATATATTTAAATTAGTCTCTTTCTTTTCATTATTGTTGATGCTCAGAGAAAAAAATAGCAAGAATAGTTTTATCCATGGATAATTGAAGATTATCTTAAAATTAATTTTAAACATTTTTCTTATGGAACAACTTCCTTTTTGTAAGATTGAGATCACTTAATTTGTACAGTTCAGTCCAATAATGTGCACTTTTATATTAACATTAACACCCATGAAACTTGCCTTTGGTTACTTAATTCCTTTTGAATATCTATGAGATGGCATTTATTGGACTTTCCCCTCAAAGTTCTATTTGATAGTATCACTGGGTGTCACAAGGCATCTTACTGAAATCTGAACTCAGCAAGTCCTGGTGTTGAGATTGTTTCTTCCTAAATGTGAAGTTCCTTAACAAATAGAGATTCTGTTCAGTAGTGCTATAACATAGGCTACTTTCTTACCTATGAAGATTGGGGAAACCAGAGCTGAGCTGAGAGGCAAGACAGTATGTTCTATCCCTGAACAGGGTTGAATCTCTGTAATAGGGTTTTTATTCATTGAGCAGGGGTAAGAGTCAGAGGTGAGAAATGTCACTGGGGTTGGGGAGAACCTAGCATCAATTATTGAGGAGTGGTCTGAAGAGAAAAGTCCAGAATGGAAACCTTTGACCATTTACAGACCCACACACCAAGGACCATGAGTATTAAGATTCTACCCAGGCTAGGACAGGAGTCATGTGCTGGGCCCACATGCTTGGCAATAAAACTCTCCCCTACACACATCCTGAGACTGCAGCACTCCAGAGGGAGTCACGCCTGGCATAAAGAATTTCCTGTGGCATAACCAGTTTGCTATGAGGGATCAAGAGAACTCTCAACATAATGATGGGATATTCTTCCCGTCTCTGGGTCTTTATTCATGCTGTTCCTGCTTCTCGAAAGGGAGGAGACTCTTCAGAATCCCCCTTTCCCTTATCAGAAAGACCTAACACTGAACCTTGGCCCATAAGAGTGGGTTTCCTGCCCTAACTCCAAGGTTTTACAAGGTTTTAAGCATCAATCTGTCTTTCTCCCAACTCCAGTTCAACCCAATGTGCAGAGAAATCCAAAATTTCCTGTCCAGAGATCTTGACACACCAGTGTATACATGCCATGTTAACAGAGACAGAAAAGTGGCAACTTTTGAAGTCAGCGGTGGACGGAACTTGCACAGCACCGGCTGGAGAGTCATAGACAGTGTACATAATTAGACGGGGAAGGAAAGCATAAAGTCTGATGGAGTATGATTCAAAGCCTCACATGGCTAAATCACCAAGTTCACACAGGGAACTCATTTGCCCAAGGACACTGAATTCTCCCCAGAGCCTTCCACATGAAATAACTAGCGTGCTTTGATAGCAGAACTGTACAATATTGAGAACAATTTTTGTATCCTAATTTTTAGCTTTTACATAGTTCGACAAGCCATGTAGAGGCCTGTTTGCAAACTCCCATGAGCCTTGCCAGTATTAGGAACAGGCCTAAATCCACTAACATTTCTACAACAGATAATTTATATGTAATTTCTAACTTAATCATAATACTTTGTATTTGCTTCTCTTAAGATATCTCCATGTGCCATATTAACTACTGGTCTAAATGGTTCTTTCCTTTACTGAATCAAGAGTTCTTTTCTTTACTACTCCATGTTTTTGCCTATATTTGTGGGGATGGCATAAAAATTATAGATGTATGCTAGAGAGAAGGCTCAGTAACTAAGAGCACTGACTGCTTCATAGAAGACGGGTTCAGTTCCCAGCACCCACGTGGCAGCTAACAACCATCTGTAACTCCAGGAGATCCAACGACCTCTTCTAACCTCCTTAGGCATCACACATGTGTGCACATACGTACATGCAGGAAAAATACTCATATACATAAAATAAAATTTAAGTTTAAAAATTTATATACAATGTTGAAATATGAACTGAATGTCTTCATTTAGCAAGTTTCTCAGTATTTAATCTTTTTAGCTTCAAGAATTTTCCTTTTATTTTTCTCTTAAGCTGATTCTTGAATATCTAATTTATTATTGATACAAAACTATAAAAAAGTATACTCCTTTTTGAAAAGAGTTCCAAGCTAGACACCCCATAGATGAAGAAATCCCTTCTGTGGTCAAATCTCTAGGTCTAGCTTGATCCTCAGGAGGAGGGAGCTTATACAAGGAGTTAATGTTCAAATCTTAATAACACAAATACTATAATGATACAAATCTTAGCATTTAAATGCTGTGTACTATGCAGTATTATTTATATTAACAATATGAGTTAGTTACCACATGAGGTTAAAAACTTCACTGTTTCTTCATAAAAATTTTAATGTAAATATGTAGGGCTTAAGTTTATTTGACTGAGTTAGCAGAGTATTGATAACATGCCTAGGATGTGCATGTGTGCCTGTGTGTTTGTCTGTGAATGTATGTGTATGTTAACTTAAAACGACTCTCATTTTAAAAAGGACATGAGACTTTTTTTTCTGAAACCAAATAAAACTAACAATGGCCTGGGTACACAGATTAAAACTACAACAAATATGATGTTAAAATGTGGTCATAGTTTCTTGAAGTATTTATAGTAACCCAAGTAAAGGCATGAACCAACACACTTTTCAGTAAACTGGCTGAAACGTCAGGTAGGTGGGTTGTTACGAAGATGTAAGTAATAAGTACTAATAATTAAGCATTCTCTTAATGAGATAATGTGCTTATCATCTCCCAAAACCCCATCCACATGAAACTGTTATCAGAGCTTTCTGCATGTAGAGCTTGTAATTAGAAAAATGAAACTTTATCTTTTCCTTCCTTTCTCTTTTTTTCTTTCCAACATAGGCCCATACCCGGACCTACCAAATCCCAGCATACCTTTCCTGACACTGGACTTCCTAGTTGTTTCTCTGAAGTCTCCCAACCCCCACCCCTTCCAGCACATGGCTGCATGTCTTCAACCCTTACGTAAAAGGCATGGCTTTCTCGCTTCTTCATCTCTATTCTCCTGGCAATTGGCTAGACTTACAGCTTATCTACCTTGGTGATTTATTCTTAAACTCTGTTGATGCTGGCCTTGAGCTTTCTTTTGAGTCCATTTTAAAATTCTTTTATTAAGTCAAAGAACCCACAAAGGGAAATCATTTTCCCAGTAACATGTCAATCCCAGCTCCCCAAAGTTTCTAGCAATAATACCAGAGGCTGAAAAATGCTAGTGTGTAAATCACGAGTCTAGAGTATTTCTTTAAAATGCAGATCCTAGGACCATCCCTAGGGTTTCCCAAGGTGATGATGAAGCTGAGCTTTGGAATATGTTGGTGCAACAAAAAAACTGGTCTAATATGAAAAAATATATGAAATGCTATTTGGAGAAGCTATTGTGGAAAGAAAACAAATGGCCAAAAAAATTTTAAGCCTTATTCTCAGAAAAAAATTCAAATAATAATTGAATACTTATAAGCATCTACTAAAATGGTCCATTTACAGAATTTTTGGTCCAGATCCTACCTCCAATTCCAGCAGTCTCACGGATGAGAAGTCACTCACACGGGGGCTGTGTTTCCGGGCATATCTGCATGGCAAGGGGCTGGAGGCAGCTAAGTGTGTCAGTCCTCCCTGGGCTGGAGAGGGAAAGCGGGATGTGAGAATCAGCATTTCACCGCCGTTCAGTGGAATATCCTGGGTTGCTCATCTCCTTTCGTCCTGCCCTTCTCCCTCTGCCTTGGAGATTAAGACCTTTCAGCTAGGCTGAGGGGAGGGAATTCTTTCTACAAGATTTTATTTGAATCTTTTCACTGGTTATATTTTCATCTTTTAGTTTGATTTTTTTTAATTGACAAATGACTTTCCAAATCTCCAGGATTCAATGTTATGTTTCAATGTAATGATCAAAGCAGAGATTTATATCACCTCAAACAATTATCATTTTCTTGTGGTACTCTAATAAAATCTTGTCTTCTAGCTATTTTGAAGAAGGCAGTAAATTACTAAGACATAGTCGCTGGAATTTGCCATAACCGGAATCCTTATTGTATCTAAATGTAACTCCGCATCCCTTTATCCCACCGTTCTCCAGGGATTTCCCTGCTCCCTCCAGATGCTGCTGAACATGATTTTACCCCCTACCTCCATAGGGCTAATGTTTTTAGATCCCACATGTAGCTGACATGGTATTTGTCATTTTGTTCCTGATTTAGTTCACTTAACATAATGACCCCTGGGTTCATTCATATTGAAAATGATAGACTTTTGCTTTCAAAACTAGTTGATATTTTCATTCTTTGTTTTCCAGTTCAATAGGGAACAGCTATGGTTTTAAATGCAGGAAAGGAGAGAGCTCACAGCACAGCTGATTTACTAAGGGGCACTGAAACAAAAGCTCAAAGTAAAATGGTCTTAGAACACACCCAGGTTCTGAAGTGTAACAGAAAGAGCACAGCGCTCTAGCATGAAGAGAGGTCAGAGCAGCGATTCATATATGGTTATTTAGTTTTATAACTGAAATTTTAAAGTTTAAATTTCTTTTCAAGCACATGGCTATATAACATGTTTGAGGCAAGCTTAGCTTAATGTCTCTGTCTTCAAAACAGAGAAACTTACTTCAAACTGAGACAACTTGCAATAACAACAAAATTCCTATAAAAGCAATAATGACTCCATTCACATATGTGCTTGAAAGTCCACAAGCAAATCCTACAGAGGAAATTCCCCAAAGGAGGCTACCTCATCCCAGGTGTGGAAAGTTGGCAAGCTAAGCTATCTGGAACAGGTGATTACTTCTGGAGAGCGTGACCCAAGCACCAGGAACCTCCGGGAAGTAGTACAGTCACTTAAGGTGTTGTTTTGTTTTTGTTTTAAGTCTGTAAAAGTTTGCTCATTGCTTTATAACATTTCTGTGTGTAATAATTTTGTTATAACTTTCTTCAGTTATATCCTTGAAACAAAGGCTTCATAAAGCATGTCTCTTTTCCAGCAAATGGTATAATACACCCTCTTAGTGTATGCTTCTGTAGCATAAGACCTGAGACTTATTATGAAGAATAGAAATGCACTTCTTAAATTTCAGGAGGCTCTGAAGTTCATCAAGGTGCTTGTACTTAGTGATAAGGGCCTTCAGGCTTTGTCCTCCAAGGTCAGGAAAGATGAAGAGCAAGCAAGAGAACAAGCACTCATCTAACCTGTATGAGACATGGATTGACTCATTATGACTTAATTTTTCTCCCAACCTCCACCTCTTATTACTGTTCAGCTCAACTTTTAAAAAGACACATTAGGAACCGAGTGAGGCAGAAGCATCTCTTTATGTTGCCGTGGATCATCTCATTGGGCAGAGTTGAGTACCCAGAATCTTACCCAGAAACTACAGATGGGAGACATTTTAAATGGGGAGCATGTAGTCTTCTGAATGGCAGGACTGCCAATCCTTGAACTATCTGCTTCAGTACCACATAACTATGGAGCATGACTTGGGCTGACAGGATGTGGTTATGCAATACACATTAAATATACGTTGTTCTTCATGCATGCTAAAAGCTTTATGTACAATGCCAAGAGAAATCTGCTTTTTAAAGTTAAATCAGATCTCAGTGAAATTGTACATATCTAAAGAGGCTCAAACAAATGAAACTTAGCTTATAGGCATTGCTACTAGAACAGGCTGTTGAGATATTTTGGAAACCTATTATATTTATTATATGGAGAGTTCCAGGAAAGGATAAACAAACAAGACAGTTTGTTTTTCACTTTAAGACACAGCAAGATCTGAAGAATGAATTTTATATTTTAGTGTCTATTTTATATTCGGGACCAAAGATAGAAAAAAATATAATTTCTTAGGCTTCATAAAGCTCCCTGAAAAATTCCCAGAGCGGATTTTTCTTCCTTCAGTTAATAAAAGTATGTGTCCTTGAAGAAATTCTTTTTACAACATAGGGCTCTTTCTCTTCCACAGCTTTATTATCAGTCCCCATCAAATGTGAATATTAATTACTGAACATTTAGAATTACATGAAGAAAAAAATAATTATGTATAGAAAGTAAGGTTTATTAGACTAAATACATTATTTCTTAGGTTAGATTTATATTGCTATGATAAAAACACTGACCAAAACCAACTTGGAGAGGAAAAGGTGTATTTCACTTACTCTTATAATTCATCATGGAGGGAACCCAGGACAGGAGCTCAGGGCAGGAACCTGGAGGCAGGAGCTGGAGCACTGGCCACGGAGGAACACTGCTACTTACTGCCTTGGTCCCCTGGCCAATTCTCAGCCTGCTTTCTTCTACAATACAGAGCTGCCCAGATTGGCACTGCCCACAGTGGGCTGGGCCCTTTCACATGATTCAACAATCAAGAAAACACCCTACAGACATGGCTGCAGGTGAACCCAATGGAGGAAATTCCTCAGCTGAGGGTCCCTCCACCCAGGTGTGTCAAGTTGAAAACAGCAGTTATTCAACAAAATCATGAAAGATTTTTTTCAGTAAATACAGACCTTAAAAACTTAAAACATACAAATCATAATTTTCATCACTTGAATCCATTAAAACTGTCTGGAAGACAAGGTATTTCTCACAAAGAGAAAATTTTCAAAGTTCAAGAAATTGTCTCCTGGAAATTCTAGAAAATGATTGACAATGAGAAAGCTAGAAGGGGCTTTTAAACACAACCTTTAACTTCAACTACAGCATTTGTGACCTTGAGCTTCCTGTCTCCTCATGAACTCATAAGATATTGATGTTCTATTCAAATAAGGGGACTTGAGAATTTTAAATAAGTACCTAATGATCTTTGAACAAATAACACAGTTAGGGATTGCGGAGAGATGTTTTGGATATAAAGGACTTCTACATACATGGAGAGAAACTGTCAGAACAAAAGTTCTGTGTTCTTTATCTTACAATTGAAAACAGATACACAAATGTTACTAAAAATATCAATAGCATTGACTACTCTAACATGATCATGATGGTTAATAACACCAGGGATTGTTTATGAGAAAACAGGCATAGCTTAAGTGTTGTATAAACTCCAGAGTACTTACTCCTCACTATAATCTTATGAGAAAAGACTAGAGACATTAAGTCAGTTCAGCAAAGGCAAGCAGCTACAAAAGTATAGTTATGAAACCTGGCAGCAAAATTCCCTCTGCTATGGTTTCCGTAGTTAACTTTCTCTTCCACTGCCCCATATAAAGCTCAGGTGCACACTGAGTTTTTTTCATAACCCGGGAGCAAGTGTCTCTCCTGAGGCTGATATTGCTTGTCTGGAAACATCTTTTTTTATTATTAATCTCACAATTACTCTGGTGTCTTGTGAAGTACTGAAAGCAAAAGAGCCAATTAGGTAACTTTCCCCATGCACATTTGGATGCCTCATTAGGTAATACTGTGAGCTACAATGAGAATGTGATTCAGTCAATGAGCAGGACGGCAGCTAGGTGCTCCTTCATCAGGGAGAGTTCTGAGCTCTGACTCACCTGGGAGAAGACTCCACACTGGGATTTAAAGTCCCGATGTGGTGGTGATGGTGTCAGTTCCAGCTGCAAATTTGAGAACGCCATGAGAGAAGTAGCCGGGCTGGCAGAGAATGTCAGGCAGTCCAGCTGTGGGAACTGGCATTGCCATCCACAAACACCTAGGTCACAGCGTCACCTTTCAAAGCCAGACACTCCAGAATATGATCTATATACCCCAATGCCATTCTGCTAAGAATGAAAGTATTTTGAAATGGAAGCTTTCTTTCTCTTTGTAGTAATGTATACCCATGATGTGAGAAAGAAGGGGATTTAAGGACAAGGAGTGTGAATGTGGAAAGGAGACTCCTAGGAGCAGAGGGAACAACTGAGACCAGGTTCAAGGAGATGAGGAGATGAGTGGGACAGGGGAAAGCACAAAGCTCGATGAAAATTTCATAAGGAAGTCTACTGCTTTGCATGTTAATTAAAAATTTCAGAAATAAGCTGTGGCTGGAGAGATGGTTCAGTGATTAAAAGCACTGACTGCTTTTACAGAGGATGAGTTGGATTTCCAGCACCCACATGGCAGCTAACAACCTGCCTAATTCCAGTTCCAAGGGATCCAACACCCTCTTCTGACCTCTTAGGGCACTGCATAACTCGAGTGCACTTACACATATGCAGGCAATACATTCACACACATAAATAAAAATAATAAAGGAAATATTTTCAAAGAAATAAGCTGAATTCTGTGAAAGAGTTGAGGTTCTTGCTTGGTCTTGAATTCCTGGATTCAAGCTATCATTTGCATCATGATATGTTACCCATGTATAAGCCACTGAGCCCCTAAATGTGTGAATGTAACAGTAGTGAAAATTGCATCCCTATCCCATTTAATCATTCTGTGTGGGTTAGTACTGACTCAGTCCTCAGCAGGATGAAGGTTCTGTATTTGCACTGAGCATAAACAGTGTGGTTTGAAAACATTTGTTTACATGATTTAAACTGCATGGAGCCTGCTGATGCTGCTTGTAAGGGGCTGTGTCTGTGTCTCTGCACAGCTATTCCTGGCCTCCTGTTTACGCCCTTGTCCTCTTTGGATACGCCCACATGCATTTCTCTCCCTAGTTTACCTTCGAGACTTCTCCCAGAACTGAAGCTCCCCTTTAACCTTCCTCCACATACCACACTTACCTCATTCCTCTGTCATCTTGATCCTTCTTCTATTTTCACGCCAGCTAATTCTACGGTTATCGTAGAAATTATACTAGTAAAAGAAAATCCCAAAGAGGATGATTTTATTAGCCAAAGAAGGAACGGGATGGAGTCAGGGAGTGAGGTTAAAGTTCGCAGCAGCCTCAGGAGACCAAGACACCATCACCTGACCCAGAATGTGAAAGAGAGGGCTGATGGAAGCCTAATGGTCCTGGAAGATCTTGGCAAACTCTGAACTGCATAAAGCGCTCAGGGGCAGATTTTCTATCTAGACATTAAGTAGCAATAATATCATCCTCCACCCAAGGTCCAGGGAACAGATAGGAGACATAACAAGTGCAAGAGCTGGGCGGGAAGAAGAGGGCTGAGAAAAGCTGGATCTGGACACGACAAGCCTGCTGCTCTCATGAACTCAGAGCGGCTTTGTTTATTTGAAAAAGACCTGCAAGAGCTCAAGCCAATCAATATGGGAGTGTGGAGGTAGGAGGGGCACGTGGAAGCACAGTCCCAGCTAAGGAGCTGATGGCAGTTGACCACTTCTGGGGAAACAGAGTCACTTTTCTTCTTGGGTGTGTTCCCTGGCATGCTGTCCCTGTTCCAGTGGAGGGCCCTTCACAGGTGGGCAGCACTGACCGAACGAGAGGACATAAGGAGAGGGATGGGAGGACGGTGTGTTGTGAGGTCTGGGAGCAGAGACAGCGGAGGGTGAGGGGTGAGCATAATCAATACACGTATTGAATTGTCAAAGAGTAAAAATATTGAAAAATGCAAATAAGTGAAAACTATCTTCAGAAAACATGGACAAAGGGCACACTGCTTCAGGAGAGCCAAGAGTGAACGACATAAATAACGCTGAGGGATTTTTGTATTTTAGCAAATCTACATTCTATGTGAAAGGTACAAGAGAGATTGTCCCCAGAAGGGACACTGTGAAGAATCAACCGTCCATAGCTGTCTCTAGAAAGTCATCTGTAAGTGGGAACAAAGGGATAATGTTAAGTCCCAACCTAAAAAGGGACTCCTTAACTCTGAAGATGGCGTAATAGCCCGGGATGGGGGAGCCTGCCATTTCTAATCACTTAACATCACTGAAATGCTCACTGTTATGCAAATTTACTAACAGTGCAAACAGAACGTGTCTCACTCACTTGATACACGACTCTTCTATTTGCTTTATTAGGCTTAAATAAAAATACTAGGAACAAAAGTAACTTTAGGGAGAAAGGGTTTATTTCATTGTACACTCCCAGGTCACAGATCTGTTGTAGAGAGAAGTCAGGGCAGAAACTCAAGGTAGAAATCTGTAGGCAAACTGAAGCAGAAACATGGCATAAAGTTGCTGACTGATTCACTCCATCTGGTTCATGCTCAGTGAGATTTAATACATGCACACACATATGTATATATTTTATGTGTATACATGTATTGCCTGTATGTATGTAAGTACACCTGTATCGTTCAATGCTCATGGGGGATCAGAAGAGAGCATCGAATTCCCTGGAACTGGAGTTTTGGATAGTTGTTAGCTGCCATGTGAGTTCTGGGAATCAAACCTGGGTCCTCAGGAAGATCAGCCAGTGATTTAACCACTGAGCCATTTCCCCAGCCCCTCAATGAGATTTCTTATACAACTCATGAACATCTGTCTGGTGTTGGTACCACTCACAATGGGCCAGGCTCTCCCAGATCATCAACAATCAAGGATGTTCCCCACCAACATGCCTACAGGCTAATCTGACCTAGGCAATACTTCAACTGGGACTCCCTCAGATAATTCAGAGTTGTGTCAAGTTGAGAGCTGAAGCTAACTAGAAGAACCAATGAATTGTGTTAAATTCTAATGAGTGTCATTAGGATAATGCAGTTTGAACCTGTGAAGCCATTTCATGTGAATTTATTGACACAGATGTTTATATATGCCACGTAAATTTATAGTTAGTAATATACCCAGGGATAAATGGGATTTATCATGTTGCCTCTTTAATTTAAAAATGCTTTTGCTTTTCCTGTAAAAAAATGTGATAATTAAATATTGAAGGCTAGAAAAATATTCTTAGGACATTTCTAAAATAAAAACATTTCATAACTTTTAAAGATATATCTCAGAAACAAAAGTGAACTTTGATATGTGGACTTGTTAGGGAAACCTCTTAGCTTCCTAAAACTTAAGGTCAAACCTTCTACTCAAGTTTTAATGAAATGACACTGAATGAATAATGTTATTATAAGACTAAAGAATTTCCTATCTTATCCCATTAGTAATACATAAAGCTACCTGGGTACAAGGTCAGCCTGGTCTACATAAGTTGGAGCTACAAAGAGACCCTGTCTCAAAACAAAAAGAAAAGTAGAAATACAAATAATAAATAAATAAATAATAAAACCTGTTGGTAATCAGGCTTCTGCATTTAAAACATCAGAAAATTTGAAGATTTCAAGAAACTTAAAATTCCAGGTCATATCATATCTGCAAAGTTGTCAGTAGCAGGGAAAGTACTGGGAATAATTTCATGTTTCTGCAGGATAAGAAAAGATCAAATAAGATCCTGTTTCAGCTATGGTTTTAATTGCAATATTTCTGTGACTTTAAAAATTTCAGAAGTGAAGTTTTAAGTTACTGAAAATATCTTTCCATCAAGTCTGTGAGTGAGTGAAGTTAAAATGGAAATTTGTCTATATCTGGCAGGAGGGGACAAGCTTGCCAACCAGGCAGGAAGGGGAAAGATCCTCAGTTCTCGCGTGAAGCTACAAGTGACTCTCTCTAGTCAGAGAGAACAATGAGACTGCATTTCTCATGGTTTAGGAGATAAAAATTGTTCTTTTTTTATATACCTTTTTCTCCCTTTGAAATTGATGGTGTCTGGTGAGAGCTCTCAGTTCCAAGTCTCTTTCCATTCCCTTCCCCTTTGCTGCCGAATTGTCGGCAATTATTAAATGTAATCCAGTGTGTGCATTGGTTACAATTCCAAGTCTTCTAGGAGTTTTGCTTTTGTTTTTTTTTTCCTACACAGATAAATAGTGCACTGCCACCTGTATATATGAGTTAGGGTATTTTAAAGAAAACCGACTGTTGGATACATTAGCAATAGATGTGTAGAAGTAGTCTATTAAAGGAAAGTAGTTGGTGAGCTGGTAAAGCTAAAGCTTCCCATTAGGTATTATCAGGAAGCTAACTGTGGGATGTATAAGCCACAGACCACAAGAATATTGCTAATTTATGACTCTGATCAAAAAGGTTTATAATTAATCCCAGAATCCTTACATTAGAAACTAAATACTAGGCCACTTCATCATATACATCACATTCTAATCACATTTACATCTCTAAATAGCTGAGATGTTCTCAGTTCTTGATGATTCTAGGAGAACTGTCAAAGAGCCAACACTAGGATGAGGATACGTTGTTAGTTAACCTGCCTGCACATAAGGACGAGAATCAGAGTTTGGACTTTCAGAATCCACGTGAAAGCGGGTGCAGTGGACTGAAACTATAACCCTATTGCTGCAGAAGCTGAGAGATGGATCCTCAGAGCTCCCTGGCCATCCAATCTAGAAAATGGTGAGCTATGAGTCCAAAGACAGACACCATCTCAAGGGGGAAAGCAAAAGAAGAAAATATCAAATATCAGCCTCTTGCCTTCATGGACACTCATATGTGCTCACACACACACACACACACACACACACAAATATGAGGTCACACATGCATCACACACATAAATGACAAAGAAATAAAAGTTATCAATAAAAGAAATTAACTGTATTGTTATATCGTTTGTTACAGAGGAAAGCTATATACAATAGTGTAAGCATACACAACAACTTATTGATGTCAATGTGTAGTTTTTGTTTCACCAGGTAAGGAGTAGAAGACCGTAATCATTTAAATATTCAGCAACACTGCCGCATTAAGATCCTGTTGAAATCATATGCATATGATGATGAGATTGTCATTGAGAAAGGATTCTACAGGAATGATGTTTTAGGAAGACTAGCTCAAACTCAAAACTGCATTAATACAGCCTGTGCCCATTCCAAATCTCTAGTTGATAGAAAATGATCTTTAAGTGAATGAATCTATCATCAGGTGAACACTTAAAAAGAGAATCCATTAAATTCACCTTGAAAGGCACAAGGCCACAGGACCTGATTCAAGGACAATAGCACAAATTATATCCAGAGAGGCAAAGACTGAGGAATGAGATACCTCCACATACAAGCCAGGCAGGGAGGACTAGTGCTTGGGATTGGGGTGCTCTGTTTTCTCACAGATGTTGATGTTTAACTGTTTCTTCCCATTGACACCACTGACCTACTGCTCTGACCTCCTGCTATAGAGAATATCACCCTTTTGTCTGTTATCCAAGGATTTTATAGGAATTGGAATTGCCATCAAATATTTTGAATATTATTCATATAAGCAAAATAGTTTAAATGGAGAATAACTAACCATATTCGTTACTTTTCTGTTGCTGTGATAAAATGCCATGACCAAGGCCACTTATAGAATGAGTAGGTTACTTGGTTTAAGGTTCCAGAAGGAAAGTCCATAACAGCAGAGGTGTTATGATGGCAGGAGGTGGCTAGAGCAGAAAGCTGAGTGATCACAACTACAGGCAGGCAGAGGAAGCAGAGAGGAACGAAATCCAGAAAGGCTTTAACCCTCTTCAAACCTGACCTCAGTGATGTTCTTCCTTCAGCAATGCCATATCTCCTAAAGGTTCCATGGCCCTCCCCAAACAGCACCATCAATTGGACCACCAAGTGTCCAAATACTTGGATCCTATGGGAGAACTCATTCAAATGACGACCTAAACTAATTATGTCTTTAAATACAACAATATGCATTCCTTGAAGTATTAGGAGTGTACACTAGACTGTGTGCACCCTCCTGTCTTGGATGTCAATGAATATGAACAGAAATATGTAGCTGTTGGAATAATGTATGTTGTGTCAGTGAAAGAATCTGAAAAGCCTGATTTGCTGGAGAAGGTAGTAGAAGTAGACTAAGAGAGCTTCCATGCATATAAAATATGAAAAGCATTTTTTTTCTAATGAGTTGACATTTGTGAACTTTAAGTGACAAAAGAGTGAATTCTCCCATGTACTGGAAGATGGGGAAACATGGGCAGCAGCAGGTACACATCACGGTCAAACGTCATTTTCTCTGCAGCAAGGATTTTGCTCCCTTGATACTGAGTGAGTGTCTACACACTGCCCTCTGAGCAGACTGAGAGGTATGATGTGCCAACAGAGGGCTGTCCGCTGATCTTTGAACAGAAGTTGTTAAAGCCGTAGATTGATGCTGTCCACCAGTTTCCAGTTATAAAGAGGAAGCAGATGTTCATGTGCAACAAACCCAAACACGTTGCAAAAGGCTAGAGACATGTCCCTGTTTCACTCACCATAATTTAATATTGAGAATGCATGCAAAGGGCTTCGTGAGGGAGAAGTTCCTCACATCTCACGTTATGCAAACCAAGTTCTCAAGCTCCTGTCTATGCAGGACTCACTTTCAGAGGTGCAGTCGTTGTGCAGGGTATGAGTTCAAGCTGCTCTGGATGGCTTCTGGTGCTGAGTTTCCAAATGCTGCTGAAGTTTGTTACCTCTAAGTTTTGTTAGACATTCCTTAGAAGAACTACTCCCTTCTTGCCTTTTCATACTGTGATTTTACGTGTGTGTGTGTGTGCAAATCCGTGTGTGTATGCACAAATGTTTATCTCTTTATGCCTGTGTGTGCATATGTGTTTTATGTATATTTTAAATTGCACATGTATATGCCTATGTGTGCATGTGTGTGCACATGTGTTCATGTCTAGGTGATTATTACTATTGAGATAACTTAGATGTATCATTTGTCAAGTAATTACAGTCACGTTGCATGGCCTTGAGATTCTTTCTCCAGGAAGCTGTCATTAAGTGTACATATATGCCTATGTGTGCACTTGTGTGCACATGTGTGCATGTCTGGGTGATTGTCACTATTGAGACAAGTTAGATGTACCATTTATCAAATAATTATAGTCACATTGCATGGCCTTGGGGTTCTTTCTCAAGGAAGCTGTCATTAAGTGGAAAAGGTACCTTCTTTTGAAAAATCTAAGATGATTAATATCTTCTTATATGTGAGAAGTTCATCAAATGGAAATAGCTGATTTTTCTACAGTAAAATATTTTATTAAAATAAAAACAATTGATTTCTGTATGATCACATAGCAAAATAGTAAAGCATGAATATTCATGGTAGATTGTGCAAAACCATTTGCAAAATAATATACTTCTTTTTATGTAAAATTCTGTTAAATACAAAAGCAATACACAAGGCAGAAAAGGACTCAATACATTAATGTTGTATTTCTTTTTTTATTAGCGAGTAAAGCCTTGAATTTGTTTTGATTCTTTACTTTATAGTTTTTTTGCCACTTTCATTAAGAAAAATTTTAAGTACCTGATCCAATATAGAATATATGCACTATGGCAAATTATAAAGAAGTTTGAAACTGGAACAAACCTTGGCATTGCTTCCCCCAACAGTTCAAACCGCATGATGGATTGTGTTTAGATATGGGGCATACATGCACTTAGTTTCAAAAGTATTTTCTTCTAGAATTACACAATCTATTCATTGCAGGAAGATTGCACAGGCAAATCCCACTACCAATCAAAGACATGGTTGAGTTTCCCTGTATATCTTATGAGGTGGTGCCATGCCGCATTACAGAGATGCCTGGAAAATAAACAGCCTGACTCAGAGCCCATTTTAACCAAGAGTGGGGCCTGGTCTCTGAAAAGCTGTTCCTTCAAATTTTTTTCAAAACTGACTGTGTTCTTGAACCAAGGCCTTGCTAATTTTTTTCTATGGGAAATATACACCCAGCAAGAACTGGGGAAGTAAAACAGACCCTTATCTTCTCAGAGAATATTGCCCTTTCTGATCCCAACCGAACTAGGATACCACACACAAGCACCGACAGTATCAACGTAATCATATGTCTTGTTTGCAATACTGTGGAGTGTTCCCATTGCTTGCAATGAATACACACTGCACTTCTGATAGTCACAGCATACACACACACGTGTGTGTGTGTGTGTGTGTGTGTGTGTGTGTGTGATCTTCCCTGTGGAGACTGTAGAACAACCTTCTGGAATCAGTTGCCTCCTAGGACATTTGTGTTCTTAACTCAGGGTATTAAGCCTTTACATGCTCAGCCATCTCACTGGTGGCTGGAGATATTCTGAAAGGGGAATTTCTGAGACAAAGGGCATAAAATTTATAAAATGATGGATATCAAGTGATAAATTATTGTTCATACATTTAAGCAACGTTTCAATATGTCACTGGTATATTTTCTACATCCTTGCTAACACAATGTATCTTAAAATCAGCAAAAATCTTACAATGTTATTTTATTTTTTTAACCTTAATCTTTTCCTTCTTTTAACAAACATTTGACTATTGTAGTTTGTGTGTGTGTGTGTGTGTGTGTGTGTGGTGCTTGTGTGTGTCTGGGTGTACATGTGTGTATATGTGTGTAGCAGGCTTGAGCAAACTTTTCACATCCTTTGAGCCTCCCATTAAGGTCCTTGATTTATTGTTTTATCCAGCGCGATAAGAAATTCTTATGTACTAAGGAAATTAGTCCTTTGTGCGCCATAGTCTTTGCAAATATTTATTCCTACTTTTATTATACATTTGTCTCTGACTTGGTTTATTGAATTGGGACTACTGCATTATGTTTCAAAGCAAATGTGGCTGAGGTCTCCCCTGTGGAACCTGCTGTGGGCTCAGTCAGCAGCTCTGCCCCCTTTGGGGATTGCTTAAGTACCAATTTGTTTGCACTCTGCAGGGCAGGTTTTTGAGGAGGAGCTGCTGTCTATTGACTGCTTCAGACTGAAATAAAAAAAAAAAAAAACAGTTTTGCGGCCCACAGGCACCTAGCATAACCATATACAGGACCCACCCAGAGAAAATTCATTTCTAAAGATAATCTCTAATCTCTACAATTTTCTTTTCTGGCCCTGTCTCCTTTGTATCTGTCCTCTGGCTCCTCAACTTGTATGTAAATATAGGCATGTATAGAATGTACTACATGTAATGTGTCAGATTCCTTCGCAAGTTCTTAGTTTTCAAAGACCAGATCAAAATGCAGTACCCGATCCTGTTATCTGATTAAATCATTCTACCTCAATATATATTAAATCATTCTACCTCTCTTTATATATAAATGGATATATATATATATATATATATACAGGTTTCATAGGAAATGGAAATATTGATAATTACTAGAGAACTCCAAATTTCTCAAAAATGAGATTATATGTATCCAGATTTTAAAATATATGCTTCAAAGAATTCTTCGTCTATCTGTTAGGGAACTGGGTAGAAAATGATTTTTCAGTAAGTTGAATGCTGACTGCCAAAAAGTGGAACATCAATGGGTGACACTGGAGCTATCAACAGCACTGACTTCTACCTAGCACTGAGTTAGGACAAATGAGCTTCCTTCCAAAAGCTTTGATTGTCTCATGATCATCCTTTCAATGGCCCAGGTTATCATTGCCCTTTTTCTAGTAACTTGTGAGAATTAATTATGTTTGTCACCTTGAATGGGTTAGGAATGCCCAGATAGCTGATGGAGCCTCGTTTCAGCTGTGTTGGCTAGGAATTTCCAGTAGGTACTAATATTTTAATCAATACAGCCAGCACACAGAAGCTCCATATGTGACATGTGGTAGGGACCACCCAATCCTGTTGAGCACATAAAACAAAAAGCTCACAGGAAGAGTGAATTCTCTCTCTCTAAACATGGATATCCATTATATCCTTCCCTTGAATATTTTGGTATTAAAGAACTGGGCTCTTAGTTTCCAGGATTCATTCCAGAGACCTTCTAGATTACTTTCTAGCATTCACATGGCATATCTTTAGACTTCCCAGTTTTCATAATTCTGTAGATGAGGTCTCATAGATATAAATCTCAGAACAATCAAAAAAACCTATCCACTTATAAACTACCAATCAATTCTACCATGTGTCTATCATTTATCTATCTATTTAACTTTCCAGCACATTATCCTACTAGGTATATCTGATCCATATATCTGGCTATCAAATTTATAATATATTTGCTTATGTATCTCTATCTATCTATCTATCTATCATCTATCTATCTATCTATCTATCTATCTATCTATCTATCTATCTTATATCTATCTAGCAATCATCATCTATAGATTTACTATCTGTACATTAATATCCTACATTAATCTATCTATCCATTCATCCATCATCTATCTATCTCTCTACTTATCTACCTACCAATCTGGCCATCTATCTATTATCATCTGTCTATTGATTCACCTACATCTAATAAACAATCCTTTTGGGTATATATTATTTATATATCTATCATCTGTCTTCTATCTATCTCTATCTATTATCTATCATCTATCTATCCATGTGTCTATTTTCTATCATCTATCTATTATCTATCTATCAATCTATCATCTATCTATGTTATTATCATTGATTATATTACTTCTATTTTTCTATGGAACCAGTACTAACTCAACCACAAAGCCTTCTTACAGGAATAATTTTGTGGTCCTAGGTCATTTTGGATAAAAATGTCAGGTTTCATGTTGGCAAATGTAGTCATTGCAGTTTGGATGCTTTTTTAGGATCTTAGAATCCTGGTCATTTCTATATTTTCCATCTGCAGTTCCAAGAAGAAGGCAAACACTTCCAAGTTCTTCCAGAATTTTCTTGTTATAGGTTAGAGAACATGGATTTTGTGTTTCTTCACTGCCCCTCAGGCATTAAGCTCACTCTGGCCATCACACTTTGTCATTTTCGTTGACTGCCCTTATCAGAGAACCACAGGTACCTAGTAAAAAGTATTTCACATTTCTGCAGACTCTTTTGCAACACATTCTTGATTTCTCTGCCAGGAACAGCTCTTTCTAAACTAAATCTCTTCTAACATAGCAGCTCTTCCTCCCACCGCACTTAATAATCATTAAAAATCTAACATTTATGCTTCATAGCAACTTCAACAGAAATAACATTACATTGTTCCTTAGCACAGGTTCAGATTTCTTCCACAACCAAACACATATATTTCTGCATAGCCATTTGCCACTGTCCAGCCCCTGGAGGTATAAGACATGGTACCTGAAAGGAACCTGGAACCTGGGCTCTGCTACCTAGAGTTTCTGTATATACAGGTGGCTTAACTAAGGTTTTCAATGTCTCAGCAGAGTTTGGTGAGGTGGTTCAGTGTGTAAAGCACTTGATGCTAAGCCTGATGACCTGAGTTCAATTCCCAGGATCCACATCATGGAGGGAGAGAACCACTCCTGAGGGTTATACTTTGAATTCCACTGGATGCTCATCATGGCGTATGCACACATTCCCCACATGGTAAAATAAATGCAAAAAATGTAATAAAATCCAATACTTATCTTCAGACGATGACCTTTTAATGTATTGTGTTACTTGTGATGATTAGGACAACTTATGTAAATGTTTCTTGAGTATCTGGCATGCCTTAATTGTTTAATAAATTTTAAATTTATGTTTTATTCCTTTTTCTGACATTCCTGTAATCATTTATCAGGTAATTATGGTAAAATGGCAAGCTATTATTTAATTTTAAAATACTTGACCTTTTCCCACTAAAAAATGATGTAATTAAAAAAGACCAAAGAGCTATTAAAGAGGTAGAGAAGAACTCTTGAACATGTGCAAACCAAAAAAAAAAAAAAATGCAAGGACCTTTGTGGAAAACAGTGGGCAGATTCTTCAAGAACTTAGAATATAAAATTCAGACACCTCACTACTAGGAATATCACAGAGTGAAGTCAGGAGCCTGGAGAGATGGCGCAGAGTTTAGGATTGTGGTTTACTCTTGCATTGGACCTGAATTCGATTCCTAGCACCGACATGCAGTTCATACAGGACTGTATGTAACTCCAGCTCCAGAGGATTTAATAACCCCTTTTGTCCTCCACAGGCACCTGCACTCAAGTATATATTCACTTATGCAGATACACGCATACACACACACACACACATAGAGGTATTTTTTTTAAGTAGCATGACATGGTGTTGTATGCCTTTAATCTCAGCACTCAGGAAGCAGAGATAGGCAGATCTCTGTGACTTTGGGGCCAGCCTGGTCTACATACAGAGTTGTAGGCCAGCCAGGGCTGCATAGTGAAAACCTGTCCCAAAAAAAGAACAGAGCAAAATAAACTAAATAACACACACACAAAATAAACCCAGTTAGTCCAAAGATTTGCACAGTATATATGTACACTGTCATATCATGTTTCCCATTAATGTACATATTTTTAAAATTTTATGTCACATTTAAAATTAAATTCAATGTAAAACGTTAAACAAGTTTGCAATAAATGTGAGTATTTCAAATAACCAAATACTTTATTACACATGAAAGTTAGCTATATTTGAATTTTTCAGTTTTTAAAATAATTAATTGCTTTATGTTTTTCAATCAGACACACTCTGGTCTTGACATACTCTTGCCATACATTCTATCTACTTTTGTTTCTGACTAATGCTGCCTATGTTACTTCTGTTTTTTTTATTTATTTTTATTTTATGTGTATGAATGTTTTGCCTGAAAGTATGTAAGTGCACCTTATCGATGCAGCCAGTGCATGTGAGGGCTTGAAGAAGGCGTTGGATCCCCTGGAACTGGAGTTATGAATAATTGCTAGCTGCCCTGTGGGTGTTGGGAAACTAACTTGGGTCCTCTGCTAGAGCAGCAAGTGCACATAACCACTGAGTCAACTCTCAAGGCCCTGCATATGCTATTTCTTATATATTATATCCTAATATTATTTCCATACTTATGAGTTCAATATGAAGTTAAATATTTCCCTTACATACTCTGATAAGATTTCTGATTTGTAGTGTTGCTGAAGAGTCATCACGTAATTGTATTACATTTTGACATGTCTTGACAAATACCCTCTCTGGTTAATAAAACTGTGTATCACGGTATTCAATGCTATTAGTGTTTACTGCTACTTATTGCAAACTGAGACAGGACATTTTTGGATATATATGATGGTCTCCATTTGGATAAAGATTTCACTGCTAATTCTTCTTTGTTTCCAGGTTTTGCTTTCTCATAAGAAATAGATGTGATTTGTATTTTTAATGAAAGATTCATCTATGCCTTGGGAGACTTTTCTTCAGAATGTGGCACAAGAAACATACAAAAATTGATAAAAGCTTATGGAAAAAAGTGAAAATATTTAAATAAATCCACAATCAGATATTGAAATGAACTTTGAAAATGCAGAGAGGAGCTGAAACTAAGTCACATTTGTCAATAAAGGGCTTACAGAGAGGAATGTTTGCACAGCACGGACAAGACTGCAGACCACACAACCATTGAACAGCATATGGCTTTTACAAGCTGTAGAACATAATCCCGCTGTACAGATGAAAGTGGAAGCATTTGGAATCTCTTGCTCAACTTTAAACTTTCACAGATCCATAATGAACCTTTGAATTGAGAATGAACACCTGTTCTGAATCATTTTCACAAGCAAAGTGCCAAGTAGGGACTTGTTTGAATGTGGACAAAATTGTTATTCTTCAAGGTCAGCTGCTCATTTGTATAATTTGCATAGACATTCCTATTAGGAGCCTTGTATCAATTTCATAGGAAAATGATAGAATGTGAATCCTTTGCCAGCTTCTTTTGGATTAGGCTAAACTGTGAGAATTACTACTACAGAGTCAACGACAAAAAAGTTTCTCCAACTACAGCTCAGGTAATAAACTCAGAAGGAAGTAGGGTATGAGGAGAATGGGGTCTATTATTTTCAGCACGCTCAGGTGAAATATATTGGGTGTTGGCCATGGGAACAGTGATGGCATTGAAAGAGTTGTGTCAGCACTTTTAAAGTGGCATCATAGGAGATGAATGAGATTTATTGATCAGTATTCTCTGTAGATCTGCATATAACCAAGAACATTCTCAAGTATAATGCTCGGAGTGAAAGTCCACCATCAATTACTCTGAGATGTTAACGCATTTTCCATTCCTGCTAATGGAAAGTGTGATATATATAAAGCTTTGAAGGAGATGGAAAGTGAAAAATGAATCAAAACAAAGGAAAGAACACAGGCAGGCTCCTGGGAGCCCAAGATGAGTTTCTGTATAGAGTAAGAATTCAGAAGACACATACATTGACACATAGGGTGTGTTTAGGATGCCAGTTGAGGCATCCTGGGCAGTAGGGATCATTTATGACATCACATATCTGTCAGTGAAAGACACATACAATTTTTGTGTTCTCCAAGTGAAGAAATCCTTTGTTTCATCATTATCTCTGGCATTGCTGCTTTATTTTACTTTAATTGATCCTATTCCTAACTTAAAAAAAATGTTGACTTCCACACAGTCATCTCTGAGATCTTAAAAGGTACCCTGTCCAACTTGGAGTCATATTTTGAACAAAGATCTTTATTGGAAGGTATCTGAGGACTTTTAATGTACACAACAACCTTGGGGCTGTGGGATGGTGTTATTTTACCAGAAAGTAAAGAATTATCTACATTCATCAATTGTGCCACATTCATTTTTCAGAGGCTTTTAAATATATACAGTTACATAAGAAAATGTGCTAAACACCTTGATAGATATGGCTCTATAAAAGATGATCACTGATCTTAGAGAGTTTAAGTCTCTTAAGGGAGCAATGACTATTCAAGGTCAAAAGTTTTAAGAACATTTAAAGACATAGAAATAAAAATGTTAGTGGAATTCAGAGAAGATAGGAATTGGTGACAGAGCCTAATGGAAAGGAAGAATTCAGTCACTAGAAAGAATGGGAAAATATGCTTATAAAAGAGTACTTTCTTAGGAACAGCAAGAGCATTTCAGATATAGTGAGACCAAGGTGACCATAGTGAGGCTCAGTGATGAGGAAACCACTGGAGAGTGAGGTTTAGGACTGGTTTCTGGGGATGACCTTGGGACTCCTCAGCTGTCCCACGAGCAATAGTCAGTGCCCTCTGCTAAGGTCTAATTGTAATGGTCTCCTAATCAGTTTCTGAGAAGTAAGATGTTAGAAAGTAGTGTCTGAACCTGAAGAAATTTAAAGATGTGCTGAAAAATATCTGTTGCTTCAAAACCTTTAATTTAGGGTTAGTAAATGCAGAAATGTCAAATATTTTATATTGTAGTTGAAACAAAGAAACAAAAAACCTTCATATCTTCAATGTTCTCTTTCAAAACCATCTTAGAAGGTACTTGGGGGCATCAAGTACTAATATGGAAGATGAAAAGATCTATGTGCATGTGAGAGAGAGACAAAGAGGGAGCAAAGGGGAGAGAGAGAGCAGGGACTCTCTTCTAAACAGTGCATACTTTAATGGCTATTCTGGTTGCTTTTCCTGTATCCTATTTTATCCTGTCTTCTTTCTTCCAACCCTTCACATTTACTAAAATTCTCTTTCCATGGATTTCCTAACACACTTTATCTTCTCATCCTGATTGAACAGTAAAATCAATGAGGGTCACTATTTGTTTTTTGTCTTTTGTTGTCACAGCACAGTCCCAGAAACACAGGAGGTCATTGATCAAACCCTGTGCTTCGACATAGGTACTGAGATTGAGACTGACATTCATGCCACAGTAGCTAGACAAAGAGAGTGAATTATTTGTCAAATATTTAATATTCATCTCTATTATATACTTTTCTTTTACAAAACGTGTAGAATAAAGTGCTTATTATTTATTTATTTATTTATTTATTTATTTATTTTCTCAATGAGTAAACTGAATTCAGAATGCTAAAAAAATAAAATAAAAAACAAGAGTGTGTTGCCAAATGACAAGATTAAGAAAGTAGTCACCATTCTAGAATTCTAAACTCAAATCCCGGCATAAACATTCAGCCTGAAAGCCAGTATTTTGTTGATTTAGTGGAAAGGCAAATGACAGAAGAGATAAATGTGATTTCAGTAGGTCAGAGAAAGACAGACATGAGGTTAATATTACTCTGTCCTTGGGTATTATGTTGGAACACAAAATTGCAATGTTTGTTTTCTGAAAACTTGTTGACTCGGAGTTTATAGCTAATTCCAGTTATGCCATTCCTATCCCAGAATCCTTTTGTTCAACGCACTGCTTCCAAAAGCTGTAGTTTAAGTGAAGAGGGTGTGAGCCTGTGTTTAAAGCTATAGCTGTGCTGACAACTGAAAAACTAGGAAGGTGCAGAGGAATTGGGTTGTCAGTTGTGAAGAATGCACCTTAGGGTGATGATGCTTTAGTACTGCTGGCCTGGTGCTGATGCTTTCAACTTAGGAGTAACAATTAGCAAAGCATTACAGGAAGGTTCTAACTGTATTTGAACAGTATGCATTTAAAAATTGATATCTATATCTTCATCTATCTATCTCTCTATATATCTTATATATACAATATGACCATAGTTTATGGCTTGAGTCTCCCAATGTCCTTCAGTGTGGACAGATATATCTGTAAAAACTAAAACCTACATTCAACTCTAGTATCTAAATTTTAAAATACTTAGTAATTTCTTTTCAATAATCTCTTGTGAGGGTTAATTATATTAACTCAGTTAGATTACGGGGTATCTCAGAGACTTGTAAAGTGCATCTATGGTGCTGTGTTGTTATTTCCAGGGATAGGCAGATGGTAATAGTTCTGACCTGATGAATACATTAATCCTTGATGCAGTCATGCAATTTCATTATATTGTTGAGAGGTGAGGTAGAGGTAGAATCAGTGACGACATGGTTGGAGTAGGTCGTCAGGGGATAGATCTTGCCTGCCTCCTTTCTGACTATTTTATTTTCCTGACTGCACAGTTCTAACCTCCTCTCTTCCCTGTGATGCACAAAGGCCTCTGAACCCATACGACAAAATAAATAATTCTTTCCTTAAGTTATTTATGACAGGGATTCTATTTCAGCAGTAATCAAAAGTCACTAGTACGTACCCAGACACACAGACATATCCCACTGTATTTTTTTTCTTGTATAAAATAGAACTAAGTTTAGGATAATATCACTTTTTAAACTTTTTCTAGTTTGACAGTATGTAAAGGGCATTTGAAGATATGTTTGTGCTTTATTTAAATGAATCTTGTAGGCTGTCATCTGCTTATTTACATGACAGTTGCTAATTACAGAAAAAAATGGAAAAATAATGCATATTGAATGCATACTTCACTTCAGTGGGATGCATTTCTTGTGTTTGGTTATAAGAATTAATAATTTCTGTCACTTACTGTCTTGGGCCTGCTTTCACTCAGCTACTCAATAGCACATTATTGATAAATTGTGAAACATCCAAGTCATTTCTTAGATGGGTTCTAAGTAAAACGTTAAAACTAATATTAAACATTATCTCTATTAAATTAAGTATCTGCACAGGGGCTTTTAAAGCTGTGGTAACTATACATTTACAGAAATTCTGTGCCAGTCCTAGACTTTCTTTAGAGAGTTTTTCTTGCTTTTCTACTATTTGCAGCTTACATTTTTTTCTGGTACAACCTGTGTTTGTCAAAACTGATAAACCAGTGTTCATAATGCAAGTGGTCAAACCTTGGGTTCACCAGTCTTCCCAGGCATGTGCTCTGACCCAATCCAGGAAGTTCATTGCCTTTATTAATCTTGCATTTAGCACTTACCTCTGGAATAAGAGTTATTCAGTTTCTTCTTGTTTTTCAGGAACTTAATCCTGGGAAATATTGAAACAAAAGGTCTGTAGAACTCTGTTCTGGTGGCTATTCGCAGCTGGGGATCTGAGGACATTTCTTCTCTATTCTCACACCTGTGTACACATGCCTGCAGCCCTCACAGTGTCATCCGGCCTCTCTACTATGACCCAGCTCAGTGTGGTCCTTCCATTAGATAAAGATCATAGAGGAGAGAGACATGGTTTGGTCGTCTCCCTATGTCCAGTGGTGGATACAAACCAAATACTGAATTGTACTTATATTCCAAGAATAAAGGAACAAATGTCCAGCAAAATGTTCATTGGAGAAAATTTAAGACTGTACATCAAAATAAGTTTCTTGTTTATAGTCGGCTTTTATAACTGAATTCATTATATAATTTTATAACATAAAGCACAGTCAATGAGCTTGGTTTTGTGCCATCTCTGACATTAATAATGTCTGCCTGGGATTTTGGTTTTATAAGTTTCTAGCAATGGGCATTTCTCCTCTTCTTCCTGTCCCACTGATTTCCTCTATACTTGAATTCTAGTTTGAGGTTCTCAGTCTGTACCTAATTTAGTTACGCCCCATTATCTGAAAATTAATGCACAGCAAGTACATTGGGCACAATGAATCTACTCAAGTTTGCTGGGTCCCTCCGCAGGAATCTCATTACCTCTCTGTCTCTGTGAAGTCAGTAGCTGCAGGGAGCTTCTCAGAGGATCAAAGTTCATTCAGGCCTGTCTGTGCTGATTCCCATCTTGAAGACACATTGCTCTCACCTTCATCTCTCTCTTCTTCCCACAGAGAATTCAGATGTTAAATCCTGAATACCTCCCATGGGGAGTTTATTTTCTATCTTTTCTCAAACTGCTGTGTTAGACTGTGCCTAACAATACATGGTTTCCTGAAATAAAATTCAAACCAAGTAAGCTGATGTGTGGTTGTTCATTTTCTTCTAGACTTTTAGAGAAGAGATATATTTCGAGTTTCAAATAGTCCAAATCCCCCTGTAGGCTGACTAGTCTCATTACAATCTAGATAGCTTCTATTTACTCAGACACTCAAAAGTGGAACCATCTCCATATTGAAAGAATGTTTTTTAAGTCTAAGAGGCACTATTCTTATGTTACAAGAGAGGAATTCAGGGGACACTTGATATCTACTGAAATATGTGCTAAATATCACATAGACACAGACAAGAAAGTACTGCTAAATATTATGTTCAAACTAGATTGTGACACCCTTGAGCATAAAAAATGGCTCAGTGACAGTGCTCTTGCCTAGCACATGCAGGCCTTGGGTTCCATCTCTAGCCTTGATTAAAAAAAAAAAAAAACAAGAATGAATAAATCCCTATGGTAAAGGGAGGGTAATAAAAATAATCAAACATCAATAATCTAGGACACGATAGGTCGATAGAATCAGGTGGTATGAAACAGCTTTCATTAAACCATTGCGATATAACTTCACAACACGGATAGGTGGAACTTCATCCACCAAAACATAAGCCAAACAATCATATTTTAAGCACCTCAGAAGAGTTACCAAAAGATGGCAGATTAAAAAAAAATCATTTATATTTCCTTATTGCTAGCATGTGCACCATACGTGTTGCCTCAGAGACCAGAAGAGGTCCCTGAGTCTCCTGGAACTGGAAGAACAGAAGCCTGCGGGACGACATGTGGGTTCTGGGAATGGAACCCATGTGCTCTGCAGTAGTAGTAAGTGCTCTTCAACAACAAGGCATCTCTCCAAACACAGAGTGTAGATTTGGAGAATGTAGATTCAGCTAAGTGAAGCCTAAATAACTGACCCACCATTCTTGACACTGGCACCTCACAGAGTAGTGACATGACAGCCCTGGGCCCAGGAGCCACTGCGGGTCCCCTGACACTTCAAGGGTGATGCTCTGAGTCAGTCGAGGCACTGCTCGTGGCTCCTTTCTCCAGGATCTCTACTTCTCTCAGGTTGTGAATGCTCATGTGGAAGGCGGAAAGGATTTCCCCTCCTCCTCTGCTTTCTCTTTTCAGAGCGATGAAGAGCAGTGTGCTTTCCTTTGCTCTTTCAGCATGCATTACCATCCAGGGACATCACGTATCAGAATGTGTTGGATGGAGACTTGCACTATTATCTGAGCTAGATGACCTCTGTGTTTCCTCACTGATGTTTCTATGAATTCTAGGGTTCCTATAAATATTGAATGAGAGAGTGAATATGAAAGGATTGTCAATTTCTGATTAACTGAATGATTGCAAGTATTTGTGATAGGTATTTCCATGGAGATTGCATCATTTCTATTATTACCTAGTTACTCAAACTTCCTTTCTAATAGCAAATCAAAAATATTTTCCTTTCTATTTTGTTGGAAATCTATTGATTACATTTAGCTTGGAAGAGTTTATGATAATCCTCACATACCTAAGGATCTGAGTGTTTGGGCTCTTCATATTTCAGAACAGAATATTCATGGTGGATCCAATTTCTTCCCCCTAGGTCACTCCATCTGTTCCCCATCCACAAGCTGATGGCTGACAAAGTAGGCTACATTAAATTTTCTTGTAAACTATTTCACTCCAAACCAAGGCTAGAAGAAAATTCCTTTCTAACTCAAAATCATTAGACACAAAGACTCCAATGAAAATCTAAACAAAGTTATAAAAGAGAATGTAAAGAACTGATAATACATAAATGTGTTCAATTACAAATGAAATACTTACCATAAAATTTAAAAAATGAAACACATGTTAAAAAGTTAATTTAATGCTAATAAGTATACATAAGGCTAATGTTTGTTGGGATGTGAAATATTTAATTTTTTCATTGACAATTGGAAATGTATGCCAGAACATCTAATTCTTCATCTGTTTGAATTAATAACGATAACACAATAACTCTCTCCTAGGGAAAACAATCTAAAACCCAAGCAAATGTTTATGATTATGTATTATTTGTACAATAAAACACCAGGGAACCAGTGTAAATCTCCACTAATAGAATGGTTAGGCAATCATGTTTATCCTCTGTATTAGTGGCCAAATGTTAGAGACGGATTTTTTGTTTTGTTTTGTTTTTGTAAGTCTTCTTTGGAAATTTTAATAAGATTGGATTTGTTTTCTGAAATTTTGGTGAGTGTATTAGTTACTTTTCTCATTCCTGGGACACAAATACAATGGAAAAGCAATTTAAGAAAAGAAGGGTTTGCTTGGTTTATGGTTTGAATGTTCAGGTCTCCTAGTGTGAAAGTCACAGCAGTGGGAGCTGACGCATCCCATCCCATTGCTTCTGCAATCAAGAAGCAGAAGGAGATGAATGCTGGTGATCAGTCAGGGTCCTTCTCTTTATTCAGTCTGGCACTCCAGTCCATAGAACCCTGCCACCTACATTTAGGGTGGGATATCTCCACCTCAGCTAAACTCACCCAGAAACTCACTCACAGACATGCTCAGAGGCTGGTTTCCATGGTGATTCTAAACCCTGTCAACCTGACATGCAAGATTAACCTTCACAGTGAGAGACCACAGAAGATAAAAAAGGGTCTCCAACATAAGCCACACTTGTCAATATCATTACTGAGCACAGTAAGGAGTGCAGTACTGAGTTTGTTGCATGTGTTGCCTCATGCTCTTCTCTAATATAGTTACATATTATTAAATATTATCAGAACTATTGTTCAGACTGGTGAGTTGGACTCACAAGGTTCAGGACTGGATAGATGACTTAGTAAGAGCTGATAAATTATGAAGGTAATCGTTTGGATACTAGCAGTCACAAAAATTCCCAGAATCATCTTTATAAAGTATACACCTGTATTCAGTTCCAAGGGATCAATACCGTCTTCTGACTTCTACACACATAGGTGTCCTTTCCTCAGATTAGCCAGTGTAATAATCAGTGCACCAATGAAGAGTTGGCACTGAGGCAGTTCTGATATTAAGTTCTTGATTCTATAATTCAGTCTGTGGTGGGATCTGGAGCATATATTAGTGGCTGAGGCCAGCAGTATCTTTTTTTCCTGAGCTCCAGTGTCAGTGATAAAAAAAAATCCTTCATTAGGAGATTCAAAAAGAAATGACCCTCTTATCCCAATCATGAGAGAAGAGAAAGTTCTTGAGCTGATATGCATAAGTAGTTATTAGTAACATTTTAAACATATATTTGTAATTACATTGATTATGCCAAAATCTTCAGACATTTTGATAGCTACTATTTATGCAAAGCCCATAGATTTCACATAGTAGCTTCTTATTCTTTATGATGCATAGATGAATCATTGTTTAACAAATTTTCCATTATTAAGGGTCAAATCTCAGCCAGATAGAGAGGTAATAGATATATGGACAAAAGATGATAGATAGAATAAACACATGAGCAGATAAATAGATGATAAATAGACAGATGATAGATGATAGATAGATAGATAGATAGATAGATAGATAGATAGATGGAAAAATGATGACTGGATGGATGGTAGAATGATAGATTATAGAAAAATAGATGATAGAGATGATAGATGATGGAGAAACAGATGATAGATAGATGAAAGATAGAAAGATAGATTGATATATAATAATTGGATAAAAAGATGAAATATAAATGATGGATAGAAGATAGACTGATGACAGATAAATGATTAATAGATGATAGTTTTATGATAGGATAGAATGAATACATGAATCACTGATATATTTACTGGTACATGTACATGTTTTCTTATAAAGACAAATATGTGCAATATATATATATATATATATATGCAGAGAGAGAGGGAGAGAGAGACAGAAAGAGATTCAGAGAGAGAAAATCATACAGGGAAACAAGAGAGAAAGAGAATCAGATTAAGGGAAACATTTGCTTGACATTGGAGATGTATTTATAATATAATCAAATAAATCAATAAACAATCAAAATGAAACAGAAAATCAAATAAAATGCCGTATAAAATCCCCTCCTATACTGTAGAGAACACTAGCTCTTCAGAACAGTTAAATGTGTTAATTCCCTGCATAAATTAGGCTACTTGCACCACAGACACTCAACTTTCTGCGTTTTACTCCTCAGAAGAGCGTTTAGCACTATGAAATCCCCTGTGGGCTCTACTTGTTTGAGCTTTTAATTAAATTGCTGGAGGCAAACAATAACCCCACCAGATTATATGAGACTGTTCATTCCATGTGACAATGAATCTAACTGCTGCTTTTAACTGAAAATCACTTCTCTAAATAAAAATGTTTTCATTTCTTTCCTTCTCATAAAAATAATACTAGAGAGACCATATTTAGATATAATTCTACCATAAAAACAGGGATAGCAGAGAACATTTTCTCAGAACTTGTAATAAAGTTTTTCTATCACCTAAACTAGGCTGTCAGCTTAGAGTTTTATATCACCGATTTACCTGTTTATTCTGATTCATTATTTGTCCTTTCTGCATGAATGCTAAATACAGTTTTGTATATTTTTTATTGAATTTTTGTGTACTTCATACACATCTTAGTCGTCCTTTTAAGTCCTTCCCCATCAGTACCGTCCCACAGCCCACCCCCTTACTGGATTTCATGCACTTGGTCATTTATGTTAAGGCCTATTGAGTCAAGTTAGCATCCCCAGATGTCTCTTAGCACAAGTTCATCCACTGGATCTAATTGGTCTGTCTAGAGTCACTCCCTTAAAGAAGATCACATCTTCCTCACTCAGCAGTAATCAGTCTGTGAAATGTCCACCCTTAAGTGACACATCCTCAGTGGAAACTCTAGAGAAAATCCTAATGCATCTCTTATCTCTCATCAAGGAAACACCCACATGCAACAGAGAGCAATGAACACAAAGAACACGGATGGCCAAAGTCTGCAGAGTGTGGGTCCTCAGATAGGACTCCTAAATTAAATTTCAGCCACCTAGGACTCAGGGATTATTGCAGAAGAGGATGCAGCAAGACTGTGAGACTCATAGGGAAGTAGATGTATTACATATGGAAACAGAGTCTTATAGGTTCCTGGGACCTTGCTCACATGAACTTAGAGCAATGCTCTCAGCATGAACAGGACCCCTGTCAAAGCAAGCAGACAAAAGCCTACCATAAAAATCTGGAAATGGGCAGCAGGCCCCAGTCATGACAGAAGAACTCAAGACTTTTTATAACTGGAGAGATGATCCAGAAAAAGTGATCTAAAGTTTTGATCTGAATACTCTGGCACTACTTGATAAACTGAGCTGAGCTATACTTTAAAAAAATGTGATAACAAGGCTGGGGACAATGTCTAAATGGTAATGCATTTCCTGGTACAGTGCATAAAGGGTAATGCATTTCTAGCATAAGTGCAAAGATGTGAGTTTGAATCCAAGAACCCACAAAAGGTTAGGCATGTTAGGAAAGTATGCTCCTGATTGAGGACTGGAGGGAGAGACAGAAAAATCCTAAGGGCTCACAGACCAGAGGGCTGGGAAGATGCAGTCATGCACAGGAGAGTCAGTCTCAGACAAGATGGAAGGCAAAGATTGATATCTTTGGTTGTACTCTGATATCTACATGTGTGCTGTGGCATGTGCGTGTGTGTCTACACTCATACACAGTCTTACACATGCACAAATACCATGCACAGACAAATAAAATATAATAAATGCAATGCCAAGAATCACACAGAGTACCTTAAATGATCGAGTGTTGAATCTTTCTTAAACTCAATAAGGGAAGTTTCATTTAGAAATTTAGGTATTTAGAATCAATCTCATGGGACAAAAGAGCTGACTCAGTGGTTACTAATACTTGCTTCTCTTGCAGAGGATCTGAGTTCACTTCTCAACACCTATGTTGTCAGGTGACTCATAACCAGCTTAACTAGTTACAGGAAATCTGTTGCCTATGTCTGACTTTGATGGACACTGCTTACACTTACACACACACACACACACACACACATAAATGAATGAATTTATTAATGAATGAATGAGTAAATAAGCAAATAAATAAGCAAAACTAAAAATATGTCTGCATATAAAGTAACTGAGAATCATGCACAGATTTTGAACATGTTATTTCGTGTTGTGTCTCACGTTCTCTCAAATATTCCTGAAAGATTTGTGAAAAGCAGTGGGATGATAAATGTGTGTGACTCAGGGAACGTGTGTTTCTGAGGGTTCAGTGTAGCTGTAGTTTAAAACACTAGTGAGACACAGAGGAGAAACTACATTTTTACAAAGTTAATCCCAAAGTTGTGGGGACAGAAGTCACACAGCTCTTTCAAAATAAGCTATTTCCCTTAAAAACATCTCAGAAGTTCTTTGGAAGTTCATTAAAACAAGGCAGTAAAACAAAACTAATCTCATTTCTCTAGTAAATAAACCTTTGGGGCAACATAATTAAGTTGTGAACCTTCTTGCTTGTTCCCCATTGCCTACACCAGTACTACACACGATGTCTTCAGTAGTGTTCAAGAATATAAAGTGTGGAAGTTATAAACAAACACAGGAGTAAGGTTTTGACTAAATTATTGAACAAAACAAATGTCAGCTATACAGGAAGTATAAACAGTGAGGAAGAACCCTGCCCCTAATCCTTAAGTAACTAAAAGGACACTCCTTAAAGAAAAACAAGAAACCGTCACTTAGAAAGCAGAAAGAAGGCAACAGATTTAATCTTGGCTCTATCAATGAATCAAGTAGACTTCAGTGTAACAAGTTGGTAAATAACAAGTTGATACCCAACTGTAAATATGTGTGCACATATCAGTGTTTGTGTCTACTCTGATATTAACACATTCACACTCTGTTTTGAAAAAGTGAATCACTTTTTACTCTTTTTAAATATATGTATCATTAGACAATATTTTGGGGCACCTGTGTTTAAGAGATTTCTATGTTCAGAGAGAAAGAATGAAGAAGACAAACATTATAACCCCCTGTCTTATGATATTTATTTTCCATGCCTTAGCTGGCGGGATCCTGTCAATATGGCAGAATAAAATGGAAACTGGTCTTCCATTTAGAGAGATTAATTTATTTAAGGTGACTCACAAAGTTATTGTTCAAACATACTTTTCACAGCCGGCTGTCATTTCTTTGGCAAAGTCCAGCACAGTGCCACAGTGGGGCTTTTGTCCCATTCCTGGCTGAATTCCATTTCCACTCACATGATTCTTAGGACTGCAGGAACCTGAAATGCTGCTGTCTGAGTCCTGGCTATCTGTGGGCCTGGGGCCATGGCACTTTCCTCCCACATTGCTTTGCATATTCTTGACCCACCATTCAGTGCCCCTCCCCTTGACTAGAAGCTGTGCTTTAATCTCTCCTGTCTCTCTACCTTCCTGCCCCCTTATTGATCAGAGGGTGGGACTTGCCACTGAATGAACCAATAGTAAAAATTCAGAGAGAAATATGTATATACTATCACCCCCTCCCCCTGTGAAGCATGAATTCCTTATGATTGATGCAAGGGTACAGGAATACCCTAACATGAGAGGAGGAGGAGGGGTTTGAGGGAAGAGAAAGATAGGAGATGATGGGGAGGAGGGGAGGATCAGATGACTCTACATGCGTGCATGAATGGAGGGAGGGTGGGTCAGGACTGGTGTACTTTACACATACACGAAACTGTGAAAGAATAAATATTAAAATTGAGGGATTGGGCAATGTGGTTTCTTTGTAGTCACAGCTGGTCTGAAACTTGCTATGTAGACCAGGATGATCTCAATCTCTTAGATATCCACCTGTCTCTGCCTGCAGAGTGCTGGGATTAAAGAGGTGCATCACCAACCCCAGCCCTATGGATAAATAATTTTTAAGGGACCTAATAGTTTTTAAAAACAAAAAAGAGTGTAAGAAGCATACCAGTAACTCAGATTATGACAGAGCGCTCTCTTGGAAATAAAAAATGGAAATATAAAACTAGAGAATTTTGTCAATTAAAAAACTTTCATCTAGAAAAATAATGACACCGAACAAATTCACACTTAAACAAAACTGTAAGAGCCAACTCATATTAGCATAAATTCTGTGTGAAGTATCAAGTAGCAAAAAAAAAAAAATGAGAAAAGCATTAGAGGAAATACAGGAAGATGTTATTTTCCCGTATGAACTCATGCGCTAAAAATCACATACATTTCAACTTATGTGAGTGTGTTTATCTGAATGAAAATGTTTAATTTATGAAAATTGTATCACAACAGTTTCTAATCAACATGTAAAAATATATTTGTTCAGCAATGAAGAGACAAATTTTAGTGCCAAGAATATGTAAAGACTATTCTAAAGCATTAGAAGTTAAAAATAGTACTAAAATTGCGTAAAAGCTATGATTAAGCAAATAATTATACATATAAACTGTGAATAAACAATTCAAATTATTTCAAAAATCAGAATTATTTATTATAAATAATAATAAAGAAAATAGTTGGAGAAGAGGAGATGCAGAGCTGCTCCCAAAGTCTTAAGAGTCTTGGAAAAGCAAAGAACCAGGGCTTTTCTGAGCATCTGTTGAATGAATGTGTACCTTGTATGCATTAAAATGAGAAGTATTTAGGATCCAAGAGCTTTTGATTTGTGTTTACAAGTCAGGGAAATTGTTCACATCTTAAGGAATATTACAGAAATCTAACAGGAGGCAGGCCCCTGGTTGTTAAAAGTAAGAATATTTATTTAGCAGAATTGTCTCAGAGCATTGCCTTCAAGCAGGGAAGAGCACAGAGATCTGGTTTTTAGGCACTTAACAAAGCAAGGCTAAGCCAAAAAAAAAAATTGGGATCCATAAAAAGTATTATTATGCTCAGGTCGCAGAGTCCCCTCAGAGACCACCACAGAGGCCAGATCCAATAAAAATACAAAAAGGACCTTTATTTGCAAGCTCGAGCTTGGTCCGCAGTCTGTAGCAGTGGGTGATAGGACAGTGGCCCGAGTAAAGAGAAAGGAGTTCTTTTATTGGGTTGGAACAAAGGGAGGTGGGTCAAAAGCTGGGATTGGTTAAGAAAGCCCATGGACGTGAAAGCAGCTTACAATGATTGGTTACAAAGATTATACATATCAAAAGACAGGTGACAAGGAACTTATGGCTTCTTACTGGTGGGTCTGTCCTGGAATGTGCTTACCAAAGTATGCTTTAAGGTCTCGGGCTTATTTGGGTTTCTGATTTTTACCTTGGTCATCCTGACCGGACTCTGTGCTCTCCCTTTAAGCCATAAACAAGATATTTGGTAAAACCACCTGGTATCTGAAGGCCACATCCTTGCAAATGTTTAACTATGAGGGTGGGAAAGAGTTTCTGGAGCTGAGAAGCCAAGATTGTGTGGCTGAGGCTTTTTCTAACAAGATGGAGTCAGATTTGCTCCGACTTTACATTTCAGGTTTGGAGACCTTCTCAGTATGCCACGTATGACAAGTGTCCCTGATAATCTTTTCAGCCTGTTTTACTCTGTCCGCAATTCTCCACCCTAACACACTAGAGCTCTCTATTACAACCATGTAAATATTTGGCTTTTATATGACATAGGATGGTCTGAATGTCCATCAAAGAGCCTCAGGGGTGGAAGGCTCACTCTCCACAGTGGTACTATTGTATTAGGAGACGTTTGGAAACGTTTAAGAAGTGGGGCAGTGGGCTAGCCTTACGTGATTGAAGACAGGAAGCAATTTTTCATGTTTGGAGGTTGCAAACCTGGCTCCTCAGACCCTCTCTCTTGATTTTCTGGCTTTAGCTTCATGTCTGCCCAGATATTCTCTAGTTTCCAAGGGGTCCTTCAACCAATCCAAATTCACTGCAAGTCTTCAACCTTAGCAACTGTGAACTAAATAAGTCTTTTTTTTTTTTTTTTTTTTTACACCAAAGAGACCTGTCTTGGGTTTGTTTTTGGTTTTTTAAGAATTAAAGATTAAGTAGTAGACTCTCTTGACAGAATAAGAAAAGCCAAATTTTGATTGTTTCTTTAAACAAACTGTCTGGGGGCTGTCAATTCTTCCTCTGTTGTTGACCCAAACATATATTATTAACTAGAGTTTTGTGTTTTCCTAAGAGTTTCCTGATTATTGACCATACTCAGAACTTTCTTCTTTCACTGGATCTTTTTAATCAATACAAGTTGTCCTTTTGGTTCTTACTAAATGAAACTCATTTCTTGTTAGAATGGAATTCTGTTATGGCGATCGATTGTAAAGGTGAGAAAATAAATTTATAAATTATCAAGAAATATTCTGTGTGCTTACTCATGTATGTGCAGGTATATTTGCATATGTGGGAATAAGTTTGATGGTCAGAGGTGGAGATCAATTGTCTTCAATTGTCTTTTCTCCAACATACTTTTTGAGGCAGAGTCTCTCCCTGAACCCAGACCTCATTGATTGGCTAGATTGGATGAACTCTGGGCTCCAGGGATACATTTTTCTATGATCCCACTAGTTACAGAAATGTCCAACCACATCTATATTATTTAATTATTTTAATTTTATGAGTGTTTTGACTGCAAATATGTAAATGCATCCATGTGTGCAACACCTATGGAAACCAGAAGAGGGTGTCAGAGCCCCAGGGACTGAAAGCATGGACCCTGGTGAGCTTCCATGTGTGTGTTAGGAACCGAAACCATGTCATCTGCAAGAGCAACTAGTGTTCGTAACTCTTGGGCCATCTCCCCAATCCCACCATGACTGATTTTTATGTAGTTGCAGGGAATCTGAAGTCGGGTCTTTATGTTTGTTTGGCCAGCACTTTTCAAAATGAGACATCTTCCTAGTGCATCGTATACAAGTTTTGTAGTTTGGTTTTCTTTTAGAATTTTTAAAGATTTTTTTTGTTATTTTAATTATGTATGTGCACATTGTTTCCCCTGTAACTGCAGGTATTGATGGTTGTTAGCCACCATGTAGGTGCTGGTGACCCAGCTCAGGTTCTCTATAGAGAAATACTGAGCAACCATTCCAACCCTGTTTCTTAATTTACAGTTGCACTAACAGAAAAAATTCAAACTATCTGAATAATGGGTTCCCGATGAGCTGGGTTTAGTTTGCCTTTATAGAACAGCTGGGATTCCAAAATCACCAGGAACATGAGTTGGGGGAGGGGTCATCCTAATGTAAAGCCTCACTGAACTTTAGGAATTAGGGGGAAAAAAAAGCTTTGTAGTTAAAATTATAAAATATTTAAAATATTCACTAATCTTATTTGTGGTGTATATCACTGGGCTATATGCCAGATTCTTGAGTATTTTATATTTTTGAAAAGCTGAGTCTAAAAACATACTTTGTTCTATGAAACTGCCAGACAGAAAGGCTTACTAATGTTTTGAAAGAAAAGGAAAACAACACTGTCATATACAGAGGCAGCATTCTTTTTATTGCCACTTTCTTTAAAATCATGAATATATTCATCTTCATCAATACTCTATGAAACAATGATTATTTTCATCTTAAGATGAGAAAAGCAAAAACCCAAGGGAATAAAATATTTTTATTTATTATTTTTATATGTATGAGTGTATTGCCTGCATATATGTAAGTGTACCCATGTCGTGTATCATGTACTGCCCATGGAGGTCAAAAGAGAGTGTCAAATTCCCCCTGAAAATGGAGTTACGGACAGCTGTTAACTACCATGTGGGTGCTGAGAAGTGAACTTGGGTCCTCTGCAAGAGTCATTAGCGCTCTTCACTGCTAAGCCATCTCTCCACTCCCAACCAAGTGGATTAAAAAAAACTGGCAACAAGGCTCAGTGCATAAAATCACTTGCTGCCAAACCTGGCAACCTGAATTCAATCTCACAGTGGGAGGAAAGACCTGACTTCTGCAAATTGTCTTCTGACTTCTTCCTCTCTGTCTCTCTGTCTCTCTGTCTCTCTTTCTCTCTCTCTCTCTCTCTCTCTCTCTCTCTCTCTCTCTCTCTGTCTGTCTCTCTCTGTCTCTCTCTCTCTCAATTAAAAAAAAAATTTAAGGAAACTCTTCCTTCAGGAACATGTAGCCACATTCCTTTAATTCCAGACCCAGGAGGCAGAAGCAAGGCAATGCCTCAGGTACATACAGACCCATGAGTTTAAGCATTGTCTCCACTAGCACTTTCTCTCAATCTGAGCAATGGGATACTGGTTACAGAAAGAGAAAGCAGAGAACAGAGGAAGAGAAGAGTGCAGATTACAGAGCTTTCTGTGCAACTTACTTTCAGCATTTGTTCCTTGAATTCAGTGACAATGGACAGGGTGAGAATCTTTCTTAGTGGAATGCCCTCCAGAATTTAAGGATTGATCATATGATCTGATTTCTCCTGGGAAAATCAAGGCAAACATCTCAGTGGTCACGAAAACTGTGTCACAGGGTTCTTTCTGGTGTTCCTTTCTCTAGCAACCACTTTTCCTGTGATTTGGTGTTCCTCACATAGCACCTTGTTAAGTGTAGTCCAGCTGTTCTCGACTACTGCTACATATATACAGGAGTGGGCTGTTCTTTATTTCAGGAACTGGTTAGAGAATATTTTCTTCACTGAGCATAGACTTCCCATATTTCCTGAAGTATGCTTCTTTGGCAATACTTTGACCTCATGGAGTGGTTCATATGCAACATTGTACATGCAAGCGCCCTCTTTTCTTCTTAGGAAGGGGTTGCCAGACCCGGGGAAGCACAGCACCTGTGCAAATTTATGCCTAAAACAAGAATAAAAATGGGACAACAGCCACACTCTCTGCCAGCCTTCATTTCAGATGTAAAGTTTTCTCTTTCCTTCTTGTTCTATGAGCTTCTAACTTGACTAAGCAAAACTAAAGATCACACAAACCACTTTCAGAGAAATGGAGGTTTTCTGTCCACCATATCGGCACAGCAAGATTGTATTTCCTCAGGGATTTGGTCTCAGGCGGTGTTATCATTTTCTAGATAATGGTATTTCAAAATGCTAATAGTGACGATGATTGATTCTTCATTTTATTCTGGCCTTTCACACAAGACATGAGGGTCCCAAAGACACTATATCATGGTGGGTAAGATGGCATTTCTGTCTTTGTTGTATGATAAATACTACTCTAGACTGGTTTATGATTTCTAATTTCTCCTCCACAGTCCTTTAAACCATTTACCCTGTGCCAGGTAATGCATTCAGCACTGTCTGCAGACCACAGGCTTCATGTGTGTCCTCCCGGCAAGTCTTCCTGCCTCATGTCTATGACAATAGCCCTGTGAAATTAAGCACATTATTCTAGCTCTCCAAATTGCTGTTTCCTGCTGTGTAAACTGAAGAAGATATTTATGACTATCCCATAGGATATATGAAAAGATTAACTGGAATGATGTATTAAAGTGTTTGCCAAATTCCCAGTGCAAAATAGGTGTTTATGTTAAATATTGCTTTTGATCCTTGTGATAACTTTACATAACTTTACAATTATCTCTAGCCCTCACTTGGAAGATGAATTTTAGAGAGTTTACATGATTCACGGATTTTCCAACTCCTTTCTCTGCACCTGAATCCAGGATTCAGTTTCTTGATGCTGTGTGTCTGGTTTGATGTTCTGAGGGTCAGGGTCTCTCTCTGTATCCCCCGCCCCCCTTCCTCAGCCTCCTGAGTGTTAGTGTTGCAGGTGAACACTACCCCATCTAGCCTAGGCCTTGAATGGGTTGCCTTGATGGGTAATTTTGTTTAGATTTGTTTTTCCTACTCTGATTGTGAAATCTCTCTAGGCTATAAAACCATTTCCATCTGTAAACAAACCTATGCAGAACTCGATCATATGAAAAACACTGAGCTGTGGAGAAAGATAGATCTAAGCTTTGTCTGCAGTCAAAAGTTCTATCAGTGAGAGCACAAGCAGTTCAGAGGGTCTATCTATACTCACACTCGCTGTTCTTAGCTTTCAGCTTGTATCTGTAACTGTTGGCTTCTATTTCAGTATAATTTGTAAATCAAGGATAGGGCCTAAGAATTTACATTTCTTATTTTATACGCAAGGCTGATACAACTGGTCCTCATGCAAAGTATGAAAAACATCCCTGTATTTGGTTTTCTCAATAGGCCACAAGGACAATCATATCAGAAAAATAGTTTCTCTTTCAATATAAATAAATAAGCAAATTATTAGACTTTCCTTTCAGCTTCAGTTTTCAGCTATACTTAGCACTTGCAAATATCATGTATTTATTAATAATTAAGCTTTACAGAAAATTCTATAGCTATTAATTTGAATTGTCAAGTATGGTTATGCTACGGTTATCTAGAATTGCAAATAAAATACTGACTATAAAAGATTCACCTTTCTCCTGGGACACTGAGGAAATTACATACAGAGAAGTTGTTTCTTCATTGTGTAAGGTTAGGAAATTTGTTTCATTTATCATGTATACAAAAACAAGAAGATTGTATTATTATCAGTTTAAAAACTATAAATTTGTAACCCATCATTGCTCTATTTTGGAAATTTATTTCCTGAAACTTAACTAGTAATCTGAGAATATTCTTATTATCTTCTTTCAAAAGATTTTCAGTTGGGAATAGTAGCTAATGAAAAATTATTTGAGTGTAGGAACAACTAATTTTCAAGCATATTTGGTAAATTATTTTCTTTGGCAGTCAAGATTTTCTTCATTATTAGAGTGAATCGGTCTCATAATTTGAACATCACTAACACTCAAGTGAAGTGAATACTTTACAGAATGGGTATAATTTAAACTTTTCTTTTTCATTCTTACCTTGCACTTTATTACAGATAGCCACTGCAAATGTACTAGTCAAAAAACTGTTAAAACAGATCCATAAATATTAATATGTTAAGTAAACTGGTTTTCCTATCCATTGTTTTAATATAATTTTTATTGTTTAAGATTTTATGAATGGGTCTGGAGAGATATTTCAGCACTTGAGAGCATGTACTGTTTTTCCAAAGGACCTGAGTTCAATTCCCAGCAACTAGTTGCATCAGACTGTTCACAACCATCTGTTAATTCAGATACCACTAAATAAATTTCCTTGACTTCAGGAGGTGAAGACTGCCTGTCATTTTTGGACTCAAGTGTCTGTGATGATTATTTGTCTGCATCATTCTAGGAGAGATATGTTTCCTACTTTTACTGACCACAGTATACATTTTGAACTTGCTTCTGTCTATCTTTAGCTACAAATTTGCTTCTCCACTTATATGTGCAGGATATTGCATTGTAAAATTGGGGAATGATACAGTGTTTAGATTTTAATTAAGGCAAACAACTGAGGGAAATGGTATGCAGCTTATTAAAGTAATATTTGCAAACCGATTGTGGAACATGACAGTTAATTACTGAGCCACATACTAAATATATCAAAGCCTAAGTATTCTCTGAATAATAATGGTGACGTGTATGAATTCATTCATATGCTTACTCTTGTTCACTCAATAAATAAAAACCTGTAATGTGTTCTCTTAAAATTGAAATGAGCTATCAAAACCTAGAATGTATTTCATACATATTAAAAGACAAGCTGACTGTGTCACACTTCTGTCTCTAAAGATCTACATTTTGCCAGAGTTTCAGGTCAGCCTTTCACTTATTCATGCCTGAAATTTCTGAGTACTAAGTCAGCATGGCGCTCTTTAGAGTGAAATTAAACAGTCGTGAATTTGTCAGGCTATGGCTAACAGAGTCTCCCAAAATCAATAGATTTTGAAGTTGTGTAAAAAAGAACTTAAGCCCAAAGTTATCTGAATCCAGAAGAAGGGGTGTTTTTCTTTCTGCATGTTCCACCTGAGTCCTCTCTCATCCTGCACGTTCCACCCTAGTCCTCCCTCATTCTGGGAGCAGCACTTTGTGTCTTTAAGGTATTTCTTCATTTGAAAGTGCTGGGTCAATCCAGAAACATGCAACGCTTAAGGAAATCTAGTAATTACAGTCCTTCTACCATTGCAATGGGACTCAGGTGAGACACAAGGAATTCAGGTCACAGAGATGACAACAGCTTCTGGCTCACATCTTTCAATCTTTTCCTTGATACCAGATGCCTTTGTTTAACAGCATTTTCTGCATGAAGACATGGACAGCTCATGAAAAATGAAACAAAATGAAATGGAAATCTTCTTGGCACAACAGAGAAGACTCTAATCTTTCCTTTACAATCTGATCATAGCAACCCCTAAGTATCCTTGGGAGATTGGATCCAGGACCTTTCCACAGACACACAGGGATGCTTAAAGTTCATATGTAATGTGTGATGTTTACATAGGACTTAGCCACAACCTATCATGCACTTCATGTGAGTTAAATCAACCTATTATATTAATACTTTACACAAAGCTAATATTATGAAAATGGTTACTCCACAGTAGCATTTAGCAGATGATGGAAAGATACATAAACGTCTATACATGCTCAGTATAAATACACTACACACACGTGTGTGCACATATTTATGTATTATTTTTACCAGTGGCTGTTTGAATATAGAATGCTTCCTAGAAGAACCTACATCTTTTAGCATTGATTAGGATTAGGTAACTGATAACATATTTCATTTATCCAAGGTGAATTTAAGGAGGTTTGTTTCATTCAACTTTATAATTTATGTTTAATTTTAAAGATAATCTTCTAGTGTTGCCTCATTTATTTCTGAATATGTACCCAGAGGATTATTTTACTGCAACATTTTTCTATTAAAAATAAATATTCCCAAGCTCAGTAAATTTACTTTTGGACTCTTATTTTGAATTTCCTCTATTTTGGGGAAAATAAGATTTATTATTTCATATACCATTAAAATTAACTGAACTTACATTTCCCCAAGGTATTTCCCTTTAGGAATTCCTCTAAAGTTATTTTTTATTAATATTAAAGATGGTTTATCAACTAAAGTAAAACAACCAAACATTCCAATGTAAAGCTACATCTAATGACTCTTTGGTGAACTTGTCACATCTTAGATCTTCTGTTCCATTGGGTAGCAGACATGCTTTTTCAAAACGTATTTACATTTCATCTGATCATTTTTATTGACTATTAAAATTTAATGTGTATGAATGATTTGCCTGCATGTCTGTAAGGGTATCTGAGTAGGCAAGACACATAGAGGACAGCAGGTGGAGTGTGAGTCCATGGAACTGGAATTACAGAGTTATCTGCCATGTCCATGGAGGAAGAGCTGTGCTATCCCTCCAGTCCCTCATTTGCATGTAAATGCAATCCAGATGGTGAAACTTCCTCAACTTCTCTTCTTAAAGAATAAAAATATTTGTTTCAGATATATATTTTCTAACCATATCCACGCATGACTTACACCTACATAAAACTTGCTCTGAGTAAACTTTTGGTTTCCTGGAGAAACTCAGTGTTATGCTATTTTAATGTTAACAGAATTACTTTTCCCCATGTTTAATGTGCTAATTTGTGTGGGAGTCTGGTTATTGAGCAAGGCAAGCAACCCCGGATACCCTGAAGGGATGACAGCAGGTGTCTGCTCTGCTCTGCCTGATGTGATAACCTGGCCCCAGGCAATCACTGTAGATATGAATCTTCTTTTCCCCCACCCCAGACCAGAAACTGTTTCGTTTTCCTCATTCCTGAACTTCCATGTCAGCCCTACAACCTTCCCGCCTTTACCCCAAAACCCCACCTTTAACTTTCCTGCCTTCTGTAATGGTCAGAAAGGCCTCCCTATATAAACCCCTGTCTTGGCTCTAATAATCAAACTACCCACCCCAGGAAGGAACTCCTCCTGCAGTGCTCTGAGCCACCTGAGGACCTGTTTAATTGTCCTCCATTCTCTGGCATGGCTGGAGCACAACAGCCATGCTGAAGATGGAGACCCACCCACAAATTTGTAGAGGTGTTAAAGTGTTTTTCTTTTAACATTGCTCTAATATGGACCAAATGCCAACTTTGTGAATCCTTACTGAATGAAGACACCATATTTTTTTTTAATTTGCCCCCATAAAATTTCCAGTCTAAGTAGACCCTGAGAAATTATATAGAGTACGAAGAAGGAAAATGGGCCTAATAGTAAGAAAACAATAAAAATACACCAAGCCTGAAATGTCATCCATTTAAATTAACTTTAAGGACTTTAAGGTAGATTTTCTAAATATGTTTAAGGCATTAAAGCAAAATGGGACTATGATTAATGAACTGATTAAAACAATGCCAGAGAAATGTGAACTTTCATAAAACTGAGAAATGCATTCTTAACCAAACTGAAAATAGAGGATCTGAAGGAGGAATTTTTATAAATTCTAAGACTTTTCAGCACCAGATTTTTACCTCACATAACATCTGTCCTAGATGTGCATCAGTGCTGTCAAAAATGACAATATTTATGTCTGTTCATAGATGAACATTGTGCCATTATACAACCATGGATGCACTCTCTCCACACATCTCATGATCTCCTAGTATGTGAAAACTAGGAAATGTTTATCTCTTAGGAATTTAGAGAGGTTGTGGATACCAGAGAATGTGAACAGGGAAATAGGTAGAATCTGCGTCAATGAAATTTCAGTTAGACAGGAACATATTCTGCTGCTCCAGGGAGAAGCAGCATCATGTAGCAAAAAGTCACACATGATTTGTATAGAAATTGAAGAATTCTGGAACCTGAGGCAAGAGGTTCATGAGTTCCAGGACACTCTGGGCTTACATAAAATGGCCCCATCTCAAAAGACAAAGGAAAACAAAATAAATAAAAAGACAAATTTTTAAGCTGATTGGTTTGCTAATTATCTGGGTCAATCAGTACATAATCTAACATTACATTATACATTATAAATATGTACAGAGTAGGAAAGATGGGATCGTCGAGTGCCTGTCTAGAATGAAAACCCATACCAAAGTGGATTACTTAACTTTAGTCTTGAAACTGCTTGAGCAAATATTTCTACTGTTTATTGTATTTTTATATTAAGATGTAAAGTCTGATAAAAATATTCTTCTATACATTCTGTGGGAAGGAAAATTCTGCCCATGTCAGAAAAAGCTTTGGCCAAGAAAATTCATATCACAAGGAATTTGACAGGTGGCTTAATTTGGAAGCAACTACTAATGACATTCAATGTGAAATCCTAGGCCCATAAAATAGCTTTCCAGACAAGGTGTGCTCTTTGTGTTAGCATGCCCATAGGGAGGGAGTGCCTGATCCCCGTGAGACTCAGTATCAAATCAGTAAACTGGCACTCTAATGTCAATCCTAAGCCTTGGCTCAGTTGTCATAAACCCTCCAGAAGGAGGTTACAGTCTTCTTGGAGCTGGAAGATCAGATAAATATGTAGAGATGTCTAATGTCTGTTAGTGTCTAAGAGTGCAAACTTCTCACTTTCCCTCCTTCATGCTGTTTGCAAATTGTCTTTCCCTGCCCAAGCTGTATCATTAATTTTGCATTTCATGTCGACCTTCAACAGATATTTTGTTGAAAATTATCAGCACAGCTGACACCGAGATAGGAAAACAGGTAGAGCTATTAATTCTTTTTTCTTTTGGATCGATGTGCAGACATGGGGCCCCAGCTGACTTTCAATTCAGAAACGTCCTGCCTCTACCTCCTAACTGCTGAGAGTGTTCCACCATGTGGCTCATGAGCAGAGACAAAAGTTCAGTTGTTCCCTGAATTAACATATTTCCCCATTGATAATTTAAAATGTACACATTCCTTTTCTCTATAGTAAGATTATCAGTACTGAATTATGTCATCCAATTTTAAATGTTCAATATTCAATCTTTTTAGAAATAAATTTCACAGTAGGTTATGAAATAAATATCTCTTGAGTATGTAGTTAAAGAAAATCTATTTTATCATTTCCATTTTTATTATTTTATTTATTAAATATGCCGACATTTTAGAAACAAAATATATACGGTCTAATAAAAATTCTCCTCGGAAATACGGTTTGTGGTAATTAAAATATCAATTATTTAAATGAGGAAAACATGTTGTACTACATACTCAGAATCTTATGAATACAGATTGACATCACTGAAATACAATTTTTACCTTAGAATCTAAATTATATAAAGGGAGATATTTTACTATATTTTTTCTAATAAACACCAAATTTATGGCAGAATGTTAAACCCCATTTATTCCACCCATTTAATGGAAATAGAAAAGCTTTTCTATGCAACAGAAAAAATTATAATTTGTCTTCATTCCGGAATGTACAATACTTTATTACTTTGGAGAGTGTATTCCGTGTCTTTGCGATATCATTCAGTGAGACAAAGTACATCCTAATTTTGCATTCCATGTTGCATGAAGTTAGAGGGGTGCTGAGGACATCTGCTGCCACATGCCATGTAAAATCCCGTGTTCCATTGACGTTCTGTGTGCCACGCTTCCTATGTGTAGTGGGTATTGTGGTTTGAATGAGGACGTCCTCCATAGGCTCTAAATATTTGAACCTTTTGTCCGCATTTGGTGGAGCTGTTTGGGAAGCATGGCCTGGCTGGAGGAAGCACGTCCCTGGGGACAGGCTGTGAGGATTCTTTAGTAGTACCAGATTTCCCGTAGCTCCCTGCTTACTATGCCTTTTTAAAGATGTGATTGCTCTGCATTCCCGCTCCAGTCACCTCTGTGGCCATGCAACTCCCAGCTTTTAAGGACTCGAAACCCCCTGGAATAAGCTCTTTCTTTTATGAGTTGTCCCAGTCATCCTGTCATATCACAGCAGAAATCAGAGACTCTAAAGTAGGACCTGATGGAATTTGAAGTCAGCAATTTTCACATGAGTTGTAGGGCAAATATTTTCCTCAAAATTAAACAATGCATAGAAACAGAGTAGGAGGCTTCCCCTGTCATATGAAGATTTTGTGCCATTTCACAGATCTCAGATATTAGGAAACATCTAAGAATAAAACCACAACCTAATGTATTCTTTGCAAAATACATAAAAAAAAAAAAACTCAACACAACAGTAACTAAGTAATTACGAAAATATGGAAAGAATTCTCTCAAGTGAGGATCTTCATAGGTGTGTGGCTTTTTGTTTGGTTCTAAAAAGGGTACTTTATAAAATGGACAAACCAAATCTATGACAGTCTTCTTCATTCATAAAATAAAGACTATGATAGACATCCCTTTAACAGGACACCTCCACAGCTACCAGAGCAAGAAAGAACCCAATATTCTCCAAATGAGCAGGGTGCCCCAGATACAGTTTACCTTCCCATCAGGACATAGATGGTCCAGAAAGATCCCTAGGAATACTTCCTAGAAAAGCTAACACTTCATTCTTTCGTAAAAATCAAGAAAGAAACTCCTTTGGCATGCCCCTTACTGAGACACTTTCCTGGGTTCCCCATCTCGTAACATAAGAAGCATGTAGCCACTAAACAGAGACCCTAAGGCTGCAAGGAGAAGGACCCTGTGTTGACCTTGTCTTTTAACGAGCCCTCTTTGGAACCACAGCAACATTCATTTTCTTTTCTTACTGGAATGATTTTGAGGGGTTTTTTGGCTAGTAAACGATTATGGGATGACCACAGGGGAATTTGATAGGATTTTGTACTTGAATACTTGTTTTATAATTATAGATCATTTTGTGTGAATCATAAATTAATTGTTCATATCTATTTGTAGATACTGCAATTATCAATATTTTAATCTTACTAGCAGGCTCATTATAATGAGAAACAGCACGGGTTTTACTTCCTTTCCTCAGGTAATTGTGAGTTGACTTTGTCTTTTGTTTTCCTTTGCTAGTATTTATGTAGTTTTAGAGTATATCAAGCTGAAATTTCATGGTATTATAACTTTCAGGCTCATATTATATAAACCCATACTATATAAATGTGATATTAATTTTCTCATTCTTATTTGGGTCCTACATAGTCCAATTATACATTATATCATTACTGTAACAATATAATTAATTGATCCGCAAATGATTAATGTCTCACTTCTAAGAAAAATTCAGGTAACTGTGGGAATCATTCAATGATAGTATCTATGGTTAACATATTACTCTGTGCTAGTGTCTACAGTCAACATGCATGAGGCGCTAAGTTTAATATCAAACATCAAACAAATTTTTATTTAAAACACAAAGTTCTTAGAATTGGAATGTTTATCCTATTTTATTGCTAGAATTGTAAGGATACAATTTTTAAAAAAGAAACTGGGTATAATTAAAATTGTTCAGATACTTTATGATGCTAGTGGTATACATAAAATGAAATTCTTGAATGCATCTTTTCATTTTATTCTAGTTTTAGACAGCTTTCAGCAAAATATTTTGGATATTTAACAATACTCTATGACACAAAGTGTGAAAATAGGTCTATTGTGGGATACTTTGGGGGACATTTGAAACACAGTTTATTTCGGTAACAAATTTACTATTGTTTCAGTAATAATATGCTTACTTAAACAACAATAATGGATTAAAGAATTATAATGTCAGTTTAACAAAATTAGTTTTTTTTTTCAGTAAATATGAACAGGGAACAAAGAGGCTTTATTAAAAGAGACATGCTCTTTACCTACTTTCAAGATTTTTAAATTATTCACATTAAGTATTTTCCTTCTTTGCCTGGTATCAAAACAATTTTGATCTCATATTTTTTTATGTCAACAGAATTAGCCATTTGAAATACTTTCAGGGAGTTATGTTAATAAAGCCATTCTAAAGGGAACTGTTTCACCACCATTCTTGTGTCAGGGGTGTTTAAGAGACACTACATATAATCAGAGCTCATGCATGAATCAAAAATCACTGAATGGGATGGACTCAGTACTGCAGAATTCTTTCTTTTTTTCATACATATTATAATGAGAGATTATATAGGAATATTGTAATAGCATAGTCTACTGGGATATGCCTCTGAAAAAAACAGTGTGTACATCATATCTTACTGAGGAACTGCCTGGGGGGAAACAGTGCAGCAGAGGATAAATAAGAACCCTCAGAACTGTACTCTCTGGCCCCTCTACTCACACATGAAAGGCCATTGCTATCTCATTTCCTTTTTTCTTATACATCGCTTTTGACTTGCAAACAAAAAGTACAAAGGGCAATATCTTATATTTTGGTCATGCTTTCTAATATCCAGTAAAGAAAGTCAGTCTGAAGAGACAGAGTGTGCAAATACCAACAGGTACAAGAGAGCACGCTGGGTGTCAGCAGAGATCAGAGATGTGCAAAGTAACCCCACCATGCGGGGCACCTCTCACCTGCTAAAGTGACTGATATCAGAGCTCACGATGTAGGAAGTGGCGGCAAGATGAAGGAGGAATTCTGTGCTCTGTTTGTGGGAATGTGAAATTGTGTACTGTCTGCAAAACAGGGGAGGTCCTGAAAGATCAGACAAAGAAGGAACGTGAACATAGATTTTATGGTGTCCATAATACGGTCATGTTATGCATGCTCAGCACACACGTATAAGCATATTACTTTTGTGTAGATGAGAGCATGAGTCTTTCCCCTGAGACAGTCAGAGAGCTCCCATGACAAGGTTGAGTCAGTGCAGGCTTGTCAGTCTCACATGCATAAGAGCTTTTTATTATTACTAAATCCTGTGTCTGCTTTTCTTTTGCATGTAGGTATGCAAATATATATGTATGTATTATGTATACATGACTTTCGTTTTTCAATAATACTACCAAAAATACTCATTGGGAGACAGAAAGCAATGTGTGTCTAGGTTTAGGGTTGCTAATTGGTGGAATGAATCTACCGCACATACATGCGGCCTTAATTCTACTCCCCAGTTCTACCAAAGAAAGGCAAAATGAAAGGGATATTTTGCTCCAGTACCTGCATTTATTGCAGTATCATAATATCATCTTCTAATAATTGTGTGATTTCTGTGTGAAATGTCCATTTCCGGTTCAATTTTTAAATGCTTTGGATCTATCCTGTGGTGCTATTTTAACAGATGGAATATACCATAAAAGTGAGTTTTGTTCATGTTCTTATTTATTTTTATAAGCCCTGATTACTCAGAGTTGGAGAGCAAAAATCCGTTGACATTTGTCAAATATCTGCTTTGCATAAGCCCAGCCACTGTGTATTTAATAGTTTTGCTTTCTCATAGTAATGGAAAAGTCGAAAAATCACTCTTTCTGACAAAATATTGATGACGACGTTATGGAGCTAAAATACTTTTGGGTGTAATACCATGTTAGTGTAGGCAATAGCCAGAGCAAGTATCAAAAGATGAAACCCTTCTCGGGAGCATAGCTTTAAATCATATATTTAACAAAGGAGAACTGGGGTTTGAGACATGGGAGACAGAGCTGAGTCTGCAACTTCTCAGTGAGATCACTTCTCAGTGAAACTGTTGGGGTTCTTGGACCCACAGACAGCAAGTGAGGCCCAAAGTTATAGTCAAGCTGTCTCCTGCCTCTGCTGTCCTTCTCTGCAACTGGACACTGCAACACATCCCATTTTTCTATATTCCATCCTCATTTTTATTTCTTGAATTCTGGCTGACCCTCCTGGATTCACAGCAGGAAATAAATCCTTGAGTTACAAATGATGCATTTTGTAGGTGAATGGATAACTTTGTGTTCTTTGTGAATCAATCAGGGAAATCACTTCATTCAGATATTAGGATCACAGACTTTAAATGCTATACCTTTTCTTCTTTGCGTTCTTACTACTCTAGCCTATAATGCTTCAGTCCTCTCCTGGGCAGTTCTAATCCATGGGGAGGAGCGCACTGCAATTGTCATTGTTTAGTAGAGTAGCTGTTGATTGTAGAAGCGCATTCATTGTTTTACCAAAATTCTTTTCTGTATGTGTGTGGTGTATGTTTCTGCATGTGCTTGATGTTTACAGGTTTTATATTACAATCAGCATAAGAAAAAGAAGAATTCTATTCATTCACATAGCAACAAATCAACATATTTCATGATTTTAGGGTGAGGTAGACAGAAATTAATTTCACTGGTTCATTACCCTCTGGAGAAATGAGTGACAGTTTATAAACGTCTTCTCCTGAATGCAAATGTCATTTGAAATAAAAAGTAAATATGTTGAATAGAAACAGTCTGGGATGGTGGTTTAGTGTTTCTTCTGTATCAGGTAACCAACCTTTCTTGAACTGATTGAGTGACTGATTGATAAACATATGAAACAGATCAATATAGACATAATTACACAACTTACTGTGTCTCATATTTATTTTGCGGAAAAGGCTCTTAAAAATTGTCTCAAGTCACTTCTTATGGAATTAAGTAGTTACAGATAATTCAGCCCATTGTTTTCCTGAGCTCTCTTGGCTGTGGCTGGTCATTTATTTTCTGATTAATTTAGCTGTATATTAAATGCAAAGGATAATGGAGTCGAAGATGTTTTTATTAGAATTATTTCTATAAAGAAATGTGTATTATGGATTTAAAATTATGCTTCTGTGTTTCAGAAAATAGCTGGCATAGAAGGGGCATACTGTAATTTAAATATTCTGGTCAAATAATTACACTTCAGGGTTGTTTTGTTTTGTTTTTTTTTCTAAATTTCTTTAGGCATTATTATTTATTTCAAGTCAACCAATGATCCATATTGTTAATGAATATTTTTATTGTCATCCTGAGTCATCCTGAGTACTTTTCAATGTACATAATGAAAACAAAACAATTTTGACCTGAAAAAATAATTGGTGAGAAAGTATTCAGTAATATTAGAAGACTTCTTTCCTATGGAGATGACACTGGTTGTAGATCTCAGAATGAATCAAAACTACCTATTTCCATGGGCAACATTCATCATCTTAACCATGGGAGGCAATGGGCCAGCAGAATATCTCATTGGCTAATAGCACCTGCCGTCAAACCTGAGAACCTAAATTCAGTTCTGGTAACATAAGTGGCAGGAGAGAACTTACTTCCTACAAGTTGTCTTCTGACTTCCACAAAGGCACTGTGACATGAACACACACACACACACACACACAAACAATAAGAAAGTAAATAAATAAAATATAAAGAAATGAATAATGTAAGGAGAAAATCTCAAGTTTCTTTGCATCAGAGAAGATACCTCATAAGCAATTGCTGTAGTTACTGTAGTAAAAATTAATGCTTCTTTCAGAAGAGCTGCTCTCACAGACTAGTTCTGACTTTGTGTGCAACGGATGCCTTCTTAATTCCGTAACTCCTTTTCTAATGTTGTAAAACATTTATTTGAACATTTATCTTTTCTTTGAACCCACTTAGAATACTAGCCACCCAGAACATGCAAGTATTTGGTTATATTTGTCATAGAATCCACCCTAGTCATCTCCCTTCTGTCCTAAATGTGTGCATGTCTTCAAGTGTGTGCCTGTGAATGGGGGTGCAGGTGTGAATTCAGAGGCCAATGTCAGGGGTCCTCCTCAGTGGCCTTTTACCTTCCTTTGTTTTGTCTTTATTTTTGAGGTAGAATTTGTCACTGCACTTGGATCTCATCAACTGGCAAAACTGGCCAGCGAGCTCCCAGAATTCCCCTGCCCTGCCTCCAGTGTTGGGGAATACAGCCACATGCCACTGAATCAAACTTTAATACAGGGTACAGAAGCTGGGTCAAACTAAGGCCCTCATGCCTGTGCAGCAATCACTTTATGACCAAGTCACCTTATCTCCTTATTCTGTCTTCTGTCTTTCTTTCCTCTCCTACCTATCTGTCTGTCCATAAGTTGGAGTCCTTTGATGTCGGACTAGAAATCTTTCTAGTCTTTGCCTTAGTAATACTAAAATGAGCCTTGCTTAGAATATTGTATCAAGGGCTAATATCTTCTTAGATGTGCATGTACTTTGAAATTAGAAAGAATTAATTACATACATGAATATCTTTTGGTCATTTTATATTTCCCCAAATCCTATGAGGAAGACACTCTTAAAGGTAACAACAAGTAAGCTTTAGTAAAATCCCACATTCTTCAATCCGGAGAATTAAGTACTAACTTCTAACTCATAGTGGACTGCCAAGATGTGAACATATATGTGTGTAGATGTGCACGTGTGTCTACCTATGTGTGCATGTGTACAGAGATCAGAGGTCACTGTTGGGCATTTTCTCACCTACTTTTCCACTATATATATGTAACTGTAGCTCAGAGATCATCTAGACTGGCAGGCCTGTGAGGCCAGGACTGGCCTCTTCCCATTATTATCAGGGCTGGAGTTACAGACGCACTGCTGTGCCTGGATTTTAAGTGAGTGCTGGGGATTCAAACTCAAATCCTCATATTTTCAGAGTAAGCACTTTACTGACTGAGCCATGGCCCCAGCACTTTTAGAGTTTGTATTATATACACTCAGATCCACAGAACCCAGAGGAGTGAAAGCTGCCTTCCCAGTTCTGGATGCAGGCACGCAATGATCAGGACCCCCCAGCTCATGTCTGCTATGCCTCACCTCACTTCTGGACACATGCCAGACTTGTCTGTTACTTTACATAGTATTCTTTACAACCCTCCCAGGTGCTGGTGCTCTCTTCAAGGTCTGCAAGCCAGGCTGTCTGCAGCAGCCCTAGCTGGTAGGTATCTGTCATTATTTTGAAAGAGGGAGGTGAACCGAGAGACCGGTCTCAACTTTCTAACCACACCTACACAGCAAACTCTCTTCCAAGTCATCCAGCCCCCATTCTCTAGAAGATGCAGCTGACATGCTGTGACTGACCCTCACGGTAATTCAGCTTCAACTTGTGCTTTCCATGTCTGTATTCCATGAGAATTCATTATGCCATTCAGAGGCTCACATGGAAAACATATCCTCTGCTACAATTCTTTCAAATTAATAGCAAATAAACAAAAATCACAAGAGGCCCTGAATCATAATAACCATAACACTAAACAATGTCTCCATGGATGTCCTCCCTCCCCACCTTTCTCTACTTCTCTCCCTCCCTGTGCCCCTCCCTCCCTCTGCCCTCCCTTCCTCTGTCCCTTCATCCTTCCTCCTCTCCTCTCTTTTCTTTTTTCTTCTCTTTTCTTCTCACAGATGAATCTCAAAGCCCATGTTATCCTTGAACTGATTCTCAGGCCTCCACTTCAAAGTCCTCTTTTAGAACTGCCAACTAACTGGATAATTGTTTTCTGCTTTAAGAGAGCATAGGCCAGTGGTTCTCCCCAAAGGTCTGTAGCTTCTTATCGTTAAACTTGAATTGCTAATTTTGTCTATAGCAGGGGCTCAGAAACCGATTGTTTTGTTTTAGAAAAGTAATTAATGCATTCAAAAATAAATTATAAAGTGTGCTGTATTGCAGGCTGTACAATTTAGATTTCTTTTAAAAAGTGATCTTTTAAAAATCACTATTAGAATATTTAACATTATTTACAATGTCACCCATATCTAGTAATACAAATTTTTATTTTTTTATTTAATTATTTTTATTTTCTATGTACAAGCATTATGTCTCCATGTATGTAAATGCACCGATGTTGTGCACTGCCTGCAGAGGACCAAAGTGGGCATTGCATCTCCTGGAACTAGAGTTACAAATGTTTGTTGGATGCCTTGTGGGTGCTGGGATTTTAACCCAGGTCATCTGCAAGCACAGTCAGTGTTCTTAACTGCTGAGCCATCTCTCCAGCCCCAAGAAAATTTTAAACATAGATCAAATAAAAAGACCTGAGTGTGGGGGCAGTGTCGGAGGTGAGGGTAAGCAGGGAATCTGAACACCATCAAACTATATTGTGTGAAAATCGCAAAAATTTAAAAAATATAAGGTATAAAAGAAGCACTTGCTCATGTATACATCCACGCTTAAGTGGATATACACATACACACAACATATATACACATGTATCTATATCTGCACACAAGCATATATATGCATGTATCTATCTATCTATCTATATATATATATATATATACACACACACACACAAACACACACACACACAGACCCACATCATTTAGGCATTTAGAATGGACAAGTCAAATGGAAAAGTCAGGGAGCTTCTCTTTTAAAACCTATTTGAGGAAGAAATCCTTCTTGTTTAAAAAATTCAACTTGGTGAAATCCAGGAAAAAAATCCAATTTTAAAAGTATTTTTAGACTTTAAACAGCCACAGAGAATATTCAGACTTTTAAAATCAGACAGAATGAAAATGTCCTGTCATCTGAACCTAAAATTACAGTGTTCTGTCATATTTATGGAAGTAGTAATGGAATCGATACCGTGAGTAACTTCATTTAAGTAGCCATTTGCCATTTTATCTTGACCTGGGGGTGTATTTTAAAATTAATGTGATTGCTGGCGTCTGTTATATAGTTAGTGTCCACAGCAACAGCTCATCTTTTTGGTAATCATCCCCTTTAAATGTCATGGTTGTGCAAACGTCAACACTGATGGCTTCATCTCCATATGTACTTGTGAATGGACAATGAAATCCACGACCTTTGTTTCATGATAGTCATGATAAGTATGTTCGTGGTACAGCAGAAGTTGTGAGGACATTTCTAAGTGAAGGCTACTTTTCAAATATAGGTCCGTTGTACAGTTAATAGTGTGAAGAAATTTCTAAGAGAGTACTACTTTCAAATGCCAATACAACAAGAAGGAAAATGAGCACATTCAATTCTAGAATTACATGGAAAGCATCACAGAAATGCACGTTTTTGTACCCATTTGTGTTTTCTTCTGTAGACTCTTAAATATCTAAGTTAATTTACAAGGCTGAGATTTTGGAAATAGAGCTTTAAAGCTACAAAATATTGTTTCTCTTGGTAATTATGTGCTGTCTTATAGAAGTGTTCTTAGTCTGTGCTTGAAATGGAGAAAATAAATGCCATAATTTAGAATTAGTAATGAAAAATTAAGGTTTCTTTTACCTTTATAAATTCTATAGTGTTGGATCTCCATTTTGATGGATGTGAAACTGAAGTTCATAAATATAATCTTATAAAGTGGCAGATGAGCTGGCTTTCAATTCAAATCACTGTTAACACACAGCCATTGAGACAAGTAAAAGGTTTAAGTCTCAACCTTAATGTGTGGGACCATTTCTGATTTCAACTTGAGGCTCTTACATTTTACATACCTGTCATTTGAGGCTCTTACATCTTATATACCTGCCATTGGATGCAAAATCAGGGCTAAGAGTCAATTTCAGCCTTCTTTTACATACTTATTTGAGACTATTCTCATACACATGCCCTAATAAAAATAAAAATAGATACAATCAAGTACTTGGGCCACAAATACTTTATATAGCAATGTAAGTATATTATATACATAAAATAATATACAAATATAAATATAAAAAATATGTAATAGTGCTATTATCCTATCAAATTATGATCTATCCATATATTATTTTAACTATTTTTCTCTTAAAATTTAGGATTACACATACTCCTAAATGTGTTATTAGTGATATAACCTAGCAACACAACTTGAAGTTTTTGACTATTAATATATCAATTACACAAACAAGGAGACTACATCATAGACTATCAAGCTCAGCTGGTGAATCAGAGGGTAATCAGTGGGTGAAGCTATTGCCATATAGGCATGAGGAACTGAATTTGATACCCAGAGTGCACATAAAAGTCCAGACATAGCAGTGTCCACTTATAATCCCAGTATTGGGATCCCAGCAGATACCTGGAACTCCCTCCTCAATAATCTGTAAACCCTAAATTGCAGCAAGAGACTCTGTCACAGAAACAGCAAGGTAGAAGTGAGGAGGGACATCTGAGGAAGGCCCTTCAGAGAGTGACCTCTGGCCTCCACAGAGGTCCACATATGTGCATACAGGGGGAGAGGATCACAAACCCTAGACTGGTATCATTATTTAACAACAAAGTAATTAAATCTCAAAGTGATTGATAGGGTTTAACATATAAATAAGGTATAAAAGTTGGATTTTTCTTAAACTTTGTCTTAAAAAGTTGAAGGCTTTATATGTACATGTTTTGCCCCTCATTTACAAACAACAAGAAAGCATGTAATTTGTGACTTTTACTTAGTCTATAATCAAACATTTGAAAGTTCTTTCCTTAGTTATTGAATGAAGCTATTTAGCTGCATATTTATACGAGTATACATACTGAATTCGCTTAATGAAATAAGCTAAACACATGATTTGAATTAAATTGATAAGTCCAAACTTATTAAATTAAAAATTGATTTAAAGGTTAATTTTAAATAGTTCTAACATGTTTGCATTTAAATATGTTAATTAGTTGCATTGTTTATGAAATATATGTATACATGAGTCTTTCAATATATAAAAAGTCTGTTCTAAAAATTTGTTGAACGATTTGTGCTAATCATTTCATGTGACCATAAAATAAAATAAAATATGCTTAGCTTTCTAGAAAGTTCAGATACCAATTTTTACATTTATTTATTATTTATTGGGAAGGTTACACATGTGCCATTGCACATATGTAGAGGTCAAAGAAAAAATGCAAGGATTGGTTCCTTCTTTCCACCATGTGGTTTCCAGTCAGGGATCAAACTCAGATCATAAGACTTGGCAGCAAACACTTTTACCTGCTGAGCCATCACAGCTCTATTTTAATTACTTAGTTTCAAATTACTTATGAATATAAAATAAAGACAAACGAAATGCAATATTGAATCTTAAATACATTTTAGCTCTTTCAGTGGTACAGGTCTATATTTAGATGGCAGAGACAAGATCAGGAGGCCTATTATGTAAATTTTGTAAATTACGTAAAGATTTTGTGACCTCTGTGGGCTGTAGAGTGAGATCCTACTTAGAAACTGTAGCAAACAAATTCTGATATTTTCTATGTACATATTTCTAAAATTTTATACTAATAATATGAAACTAAAGCCTGAACTTAAAACAATTAGCTAGAAATAAATGTAAAGTAATAATAAATTGTATCCATACATTCGAAATTCCTCAGATAAAATCTGCAGTTAGCAAAAACAGCTTTTTACATGATCACATTTGAATTTGGACTTTAAAGCCTATAAAATCTTCACATTCGTAGATTGTAGGTACTCCGAATTCTCAGTCTTTTATTTAAATATATATTCATATATTAATTTTCTAAATATGGTCAAAGAAGAGATTTTAAAGAGGCATTGAATATATTTTATTCATATTCTTAAACAAATAGTCACCTTGCACTTGGTAAATGAGATATAATTAGTGTATTTTACACTGAGGATACTCACTCGCAATTTTTTCTGTGTAAACTCGTTATCTTACTGTCTTCTTACTTTTATAAAATTGCCATGCTATTGCCTTCTTTGAAAAGCACAACTGGCTTTTCATTGGCAAGTTATTTCATGGTACTCACTATTTCTTGTTAATTTCTGTTGTGTGGTTTACGCTGTGTGGACCACCTGTGGACCAGGAAGCAAGTGGAGGTGAATCCTGTACTTCAGCCTCCTGTGTTCTGGCTACTTAAACTTACAGGCATAGAATTCCCATTATTTCCATCCGTTAAGTAGCTTGAATGAACAGCTTTCTGTAAAACTAAAGAGATGAGGCACCAGGCGAAGAAAGGGAAGGGATGTTTTCATACATAGTCTTCTGCTGGGCTGTTTTAAGTCTTGTATTTCCATATTGGTTTTTATTTTTTCTGGTTTAAAAATAAGTCTATATTTGGCTTATGGTTGCAAGCTCAGTAGCAGTCACTGTTCTGTGTAGTGACTACCCAGACACCACTGACTGCTCTACTTGCAGACACCGTCTTCATGCTGCACATTAAAGGAGCCAAGTAGCATACCATATATAGTGCAGCTTTAATACAAAAGGAAATGGAGTAGCCATTAGAATTCTCCTTCCTTCCTTTCATTCCACAAGCTGGGGCCAAGTAAACTGAACCCACCCATGTCTTCCGGACCACCTTCAAGTACTCTACTGCTCCTTTGCTCTTAAATAATCAGCATATACATCTGTCCTACAAGATCCACTGGGGCATGCTTTCGAGAATTCAAAAAGGAATTGTTTAACTGTTGCTAGGATTCTTTCTATCAACATTTCTTTGCTACTTTGAAATATTGTACCTCAGGAAGACAAGACTTCTCAAGAATAAAAGATTTGTCTCAAGGAGGAAGTGTGCATACTGCTCTTCCAGAAGAGAGACTTTGGTTCCCAGCACCCAAGTGAGGCAATTTACAACCATCTGTAGCTTCAACTCCAGGGGCATCCAAGGTCTCTCACCTCTACAGGAACCAGCACTCGTGTGTATATACCCATGCCCAGATGCACACATACATGCACTTAAAAATAATAAAAATAAAACTTTAAAAAATTTTGTCTTGACTTCATTTTAGTGATTATTGTTTATGACACTAAGGTTGATAAGAACAGCCTTTCTCTCCATATTGATTATTACAAATTAGCCAGGTATTCATTATATTAATAACAATAGCTATAAAAACCACTTATTTAGACAGAAACATTTGCCATTTTATAATAAGACAGTTAAAATACTGTGACAGCTCATTTTGATTAAGGTCGTGATTTGATTTAAAAGACTTAGAGACATACCTCTGTGTGTTTCTGGAAGTGGCCTGACCTAAGGAATGATTTCATCTGTTAATGGATTCGAGATATAGATAGGAAGGTCGAGTTTGGGAAGATGGAGGAGGACGTGCATCACTTCATGGGGTGCCTTCCGGTGCCACATCCTGCCCTGTTCCAGCTCTGCGCAGCTTCCTGGTTATGGTGATTGGAACAGCTCTTTTCTATCACAATGTGCCTTTCACAATGACTGAAGCTTCTGTCACCATAAACTAAAATAAGCCATTCCTCCCTTCGGTTATGTCTGGCATTGTGTCACAGCGAGAAGAAAGCTACCTCGAAGACATGACATAGGGATATAAGGCAGTTTCCTGAGTTCTTAAACCCAACAGGCTTAAAAATAAAGTTGAAGGAGTAATTAATGACTAAAAATTGATGCAGTGCATCCACATCTGAGGAGAGAGAGAGAGACAGAGAGAGAGAGAGAGAGAGAGAGAGAGAGAGAGAGAGAGAGAGAGAGGGAGAGAGAGAGAGAGAGGGAAAGTTTTTGACTCACAGAGGTTGCTTAGTGGATTTCAGAGTTAAGTAAGTAGATTTTTGGATATTTAGTTTTTATCTATAAATGGAACACATTATTAAAATTTTTCTATATATAATAAGAATGCAAAAAGAATTTCCTCAAAGGGATTTTGAAAGAACAAAGTTAAATAAGGTAATATACAGGGTAAAACGTGTCTAAGGTCCTCCTACCCTTCAGTGCATGTTCTCTCTATTTGCAAAAACATGGGCATGGATAGAGTACTAAGATAGAACTGAATAATGATGTCATCCTAGGCAAAGTGCTTTGATTTTTATAAATATAAATTCCAAACTTGTTATATAAAAGGCTCCATGACTGTACTAGTTTCCAGTTACTGTTTAACCAGCTTTCAGAAGTTAACAAGTTAATTGTGAAGCCACTTAGTGGACACTTGATTATTTTCTAGTGACTGTAGCTCATACAGGCACAGTAGTACTGCATCCTGTCCCCAGCGTCTTCCCTGCCTTAACCATAGGTTCTGTTGGATCTCATTCCCAGCTTTTAGAGAATTTTCTAGAAACCCTTTTTTCTTCATGTCTTTTTCAGTTGTCAGAAGAATTCCTTTCCTTGTAGCTCTAAGGCTGAGAGACTGGCTTCTTACTAAAGCCATACAGAGGTGCCAGAAAGAGCATACAGAAATCATCCACAGATTTTACTATGGAATTTTGTCTTACATCACTTCAAAGAGACCACAAGAATCTCCTGTGTCTGTCTGCTGAGATGAGTGAGACCTTAGAAGAGTTAAACTCATCATTGTAACATGGTGTCCTATGTGATCTATAATGGCAGACAGTCACTTAAGACAGCTTAAACTTGGAAATCATAATACCCTTTGAAATTTAGGGATGACCAAGGTATAAGCTTGTTGATAATATATGATAAATTCACAGAAGAAAGATACAAGTTGGGTCATAGGACAAAGGACGAAAATACCAAGAAACTGAGGTCAAACAAGAGAATTCTCTTAGGTGTGTAATGCAGTTTCTGAATCCAGTCCTGGAGACTGAGGTATCTATCTCCAAAGGATAGGTCAGCATTTTTGGAGGGAAGGAAAAAACAAAGCTTTGAGGCTAGAAGTTTAAAATCTTCTACCAGTAAGCTCAAATCATCCAAGGCTGGGATAGTCCTGATGAAGATGCCAATGTCTACAGATCACAGGTGTCATCAATGGGCCAGAGCAGAACAATGTATACATAGATGAATGAATTTCTTTTCAGCATCTAAACTGAGGCATTCATTTGAATGACTGTTAGACTCAATGGGGTCTATGCAGGTCATAAGACATAGACATGGACAGCCTGAGTAAAATCGGGATATAAGGTTATCCTAAGGACAAGGAAATGTCATGCACCTCAAGGAGAAATGACTTTTATAATAATGTGACAAAGTTGAGTGAAAAGGCAAAGGGACAAAGAATAAACACCTTTACTGGAGGTGAAGAGAGGCAAAGAGGGACCATGTATGAGAGAGAAAGAAGCCATGAGAGGAAAGACCCAACGGGGACTTTTTTTTTTTTTTAAGTTTGCTTTGCTGAGTAATAACACAAGGCAGGCCCTGGTTATTACTGAACACTTTAGGTTACCTAAGAAGATAACACAAACTCTTACAAGATGTACCAAGAAGTCTTCGATGAAATCACGTGGCCAGGCCTCCCTTTCTAAAAGTGTTCATTTATGGGGTCTTTCATCTAATAGCTATGATTTGGGTAAGAAGAAATTTTTCTACCCTATAGTACCTCCAACTTTGCAGAAGGATCAACTGCAAAGATGATTTCTTGTGAGAGTCAATGCTATGCAAAGAATAAATCAAGGAACTTTTTTAGAGATCTGACAGTAGAAAGAATGCTTTCTGTCTGTGCAGTGGAGTGTGTGGTGAAGTTTGGCAGTGCAAGTGTGAAATTTTAAATATGCTTTAAAAAGACATATGACTCCCAGAAAAAAAAATCTTGCTAAGACTCAGCATTTTTGAAGAGTGGTACTTATGTATTTTAATGACCCATTAAAGCTATAAATGCATATTTTTTATGGTTTTAATTACAGAGTAAATTTTTTAATGTTATAAAATCCTAGATGGCTATTGGGAAGGAATTCTCCTGATAGTTGATGGTATTCAGACAATACACAGATTGACTATTAATGGGTTCTGTGTAAAATGCATTGCTTGATTACTTACTATCCTGAGGCAACTTGACTTGGAAATGAAATTAACTGCACGGGATTGAATCCTAGGCTCATTCCCAGCTACGCAGAGTGGATGTAAACTAAATCCTTCGGTGAGACAAGAGGGTTATATTGAACCCTCAGTTCAATCTTGTGTTAGAAACTCTTCAGTGCAGAGATCTGAGGGTGCGTTCCAGCTTGGGGAGGGCATGCAAGAGAGGGCCAGAGAGTGTGTCAGGGGAAACTGACATTTCCACATTAAAAAAGAAGAGTAAATGGTTCCTGTTGTCTCCCAGTTCCTCTGCTCTGGGTAAGACTGTGGAGAAACAATGTGGCCTCCTTTGGGGAAAACAGGGGCATGCATAAATAACAGCTCTCAATGTGTTTCCCAGGGCTTTAGATGCTAACATTTTATACCACTCTATTTTCATCCTTCCAAGGCTTTCTCCAGCCTTATGGAGGAGAACATTAATAACTATCTGTGGAGGCATTCTTCAAATTCTACTTCCTTTTGGTCTTAGAATCTCTGTGACCTATATGATAATTTTCCATAGAAATGAATCCTTAGAGCTAGTTTGGTTTTTGGAGTAAACTCTAATCTGATCCTGTAAGAATGCAGCTTTGCACAGTCTTCAGTTGGGCATCATTTAAGGGAAAGCAAACAGCAAAGACAGATGTCCTTAGATGTAAAGGTACCGTGTGGGGTCCGATGAGTTTATAGTATGATTAGGATCAGAACACTGATCCTCTTACTTCTACCTAAGCTCTCTCACTGTCCATACTTAATTTGATTTTTAAGTCACTTTATTAATTCCCTGTCTTCCAAGTTTGAGCCTTTTTTATTGCTTCCTCTGATCTCTCAAACAAAATCTCTTACTCTACCAAGTTTTGTTACTTAATATAAACAGGCTGAACTTATTACAAAGGTGGAATTGTCTAATGTGATGCTTGGAACACCAATGTTGATAAATTTTCACATTCTATATTCTCAAAACAAATCATATTAATCAATGCATTTCATTACCATGTCACAGCTACTCTACGAAGTTCTATTTTTATTGAGATTTGGGAACTTCATATGGTAGATCTTAATCACATTTAAAGTCCCCCTCCATTCCCGCGCTTCCCCCACCAGATCTCATGCACGCTGTCTTCTCCAGTCAAACATTTGTAGGTTTTTTGTTTTTCAATATTTTATTTATTATTCATAGTTTTAATGTCTAAGAGTGGTTTTCCTGCATATATGTAAGTGCACCCATGTCATGCAATATTAGAAAGACAGAAGAGGGCATTGGATTCCATGGAACTGGAGTTTTGAACTCTTGTTATCTGCCATGCGGGTGCTGAGAACCGAACCCAGGTCCTCTGCTAGAGTAGTTGGTGGTCTTAATCTCTGATCCATCTCTCCAGGCCCCACTATAGCATTTTATCCAGGTATCCCTTGGTACAACTTTGTCTACTAGAGTCTAGCCAGCCCATGCAGAGTCTCTCCCCTAAAGAAGATCTATTCTCCTTTACCCAGCAGTAATCTTCTGTCAAAAGTTCTTAGGCCAGGGTTGGGGGCTGCTGTCCATTCTATGCTGGGATTCTGACTGACTGAGACAGCCTGGGTCTTGAGCAAAATGTCATCATACCTGCAAGTTCATAGAGCAAGTCCCAGTCACCTGAAAGTCTCTGTTTCCTTATTTTCATGAAATTCTATTCTTAACATGCCCAAGGTAGTTGTGTGTTAAAGATTAATGTTATTTTTACTTTTAATAAGTGACACTCAGCTGAGGCTGTGTGATAAGTATCAGTGTTCTCCGATAAGATATGGAATGACATGAGTTACTATGTATGCTGTACACTTTAGTTGATCCTGGAATGACCCATGAAGTTATCATTCATTGAAATTTTAGTCAATCTCAGGTGCTACTGAGAAGAACTGAAGTTTTGATGGGTGTGTTCTAGAAATCAGCTGCAGAACATTTTGCAGAAAGGGAATTTGAGAGACTAGGAGACACTGATCTCTTCCTATTTGGGGGTGTGGGGTGGGGTGTTCCCAAACCATCATGTAACCATTTCATTATGACATGTGTTCCCGCCACGGCTGGAGCCTCGCATGAGTGAGTCCACCAGATTTATAGACATATAGCTCCAACCTGGCCAGATGGCCCATGTGGTAGTATGCAACTGAAATGCAATCACATGGAAAAGGAGACAGGAGAATTCCTGGACTCCATAGCCAGATAGTCTCATTCCTACAGTGGCAAAAAAAGAGAAAGAAACCCTCCCTCAAAGGAGGTGCACAACAAAGACTGACTCCAGAAGTTGTCCTCTGAAGCAAGTCCCCAAACACAAAGGTTTTAAAAAGGAAGAAAAGAAGAAAGGTAGCCTCCACAAGTGCTAACAAAATAAATGCTCTTTTAATTTATTTGATAATTTCATACACTCCTATAATCTATTTGATCATGTATACCTAAGACCCTTGCTTATCTCCCTCTCTGTCCCACTGAAATGGTCCCTGAGCCATGGGTGGGAACATTTTGAAACCTCTATACCTCAGGCTCATAGAACATAGTGGAACAGTGGGTAGAGAGAATACTAATACATTCCTTAACTTACACCAGCAATGGTTCCTCTTACAACAGAGTGGTGATGAGCACAGAAGCCACAACTGGCCAAGTTTTAGAGAATAAGAGACTGCAGAGTGCATGTTCCTCGATAGGACTCCTGTATTAAGCCTCAACCAATACTATTTTTATAAGTTGGTTTATCTCATGTATTTATTACAAGTAATAGAATGCCAATCTGCAGTATTTGCTATTTTATTTTCTAATTATGATTTTGATGTTCTATCTCAATTTTTAAATTTTCAAATCATGCTAAAAGAGGTCATATGGGGTGATGGAAAGATGGCTCAGCAGTTAACAGCACTGGCTGCTTTTGCAGAGGATGGGGGATTGGTTCCCAGCACCCACATGGAGGCTAACAACCATCTATAACTCCAGTTCTAGGAGATCTGATGCCCCTCTTCTGACCCTGAGGGCACTGTACAACATGGGTGTACTTACATACATGCAGGTAATACACTCATACACATAAAAATAATAAATGAGATATTTTAAAAAGAGATGATATGGAGTCTGGAGATAAACCTCAGCAGTTAAGAACTCTTACTGCTCTTGCAGAAGACCCAGATTCAGTTCCCAGAACCCACATGACAGCTCACTATAGTCTATAACTTCAGTTCCAGTGAATCCAGTACCCTCATCTGGTCTACCCAGGGAGTCTGTGTGCATGTAGTACCCTTACCTATACTCAGACAACCCCCCCATTATTATAATGTAATATAATAATGTAATCTTAAGAGGCTTTATATATGTATATATATATTTAAGATAAATACAAAAATAATTAAGAGTAAGATAGGTTAGTCAGCCACTCTTCGATGCTGCAATAAGCACTTCTAATGTCATGATGCTGGGCCTCACCTGCAGTTACATGTAGCTGTTTCTTTAAGTTTAAAGCTGTTGCTTTAAGATTCAAGGCATTTCCCACTCAGGGACAAACAAACATGTAACAGTCATCTCTGTCCTGAAAGATAATTTTCCTCAGGACCATTTTGTTTCCTTGAACTTGGTTAAAACGAGAGAGATCTTTGAGAGTCTGAAAGAGTTGCAGTCACTTCTGTATCTAGATGTGACTCCACACACTACATTCGGGTGCACTCAAGCATCCTTTATTAAACCTTATCCTGGGCCACTCTGAAGAGCATCCTTGAGGGTAGTCACAAGTTGAATTCCTCAGATGAGCAAATATCCCAGTCAATGTGATTGTGCCGGATTTCACATGATATATATCTCAGCTAATGACTTTCAGAAACAGTATTTTGGTTTAGGTTTGTGAAAACAGTAAGTCTTACTACTCAAAAGAGGGTGTCTATGGCATGATTGTCTCACTTAGTCATATTTAAGCGAATTGCACAACACGATAACAATGCTAAACGCAGATAAGCACTTATTCTCCCTGAAGGGACATTTCATATAGTATGTTTCCATTATTTTCCTTTCTTTTGGAATTGTAATCACACCTAACATTTTATATATACAGAATGGCCTTTAAAAACTGGGAACATGGCCTGGTGAGATGGCTCAGTAGTTAAGAGCACTGACTGGTCTTGCATAGGACCTGGGTTTGATTCCCAGAATCCACATGGCAGCTAACAGTCATCTATAACTCCAGTTCCAGGCGAGCCAACACCCTCTTCTGACCTGATCTCTCAGGGTATTGCATATACTAAATATAATAAAATAATTGTTTAAATTGGAGAAAATATTTTTTACATCTAAAAGCCACAAATTATCATTAATTTTCTTAGTCAGAAGTTTTATTTTGCATTGTAAAAGCCAGGTAGGATCTATTTTTACTCTCTACTTTGAATTTGATGAAGAGCTGACATTCTTCTCAAAGCATTTTGAACTTACAATCCTGGAACTTCCTGATTAGCAAGCTGTCTAGATAGAGACATGTCAAGGCAGGGAAGCAACAGTGTCTAAGTGGGAAATTCACCCTGCTTTACTGCTTGCGGCATACATGATGGAAAGTTTAGAACCTGTATATCTGCTGTATTGACAGTTTAGAAAGCGACCTCTGAAAGCAATGGAATCTGCCCTTGACCTAAAGAGCTGTGGGGTCCAACATGGATTCCTGTTGGGCATTATCTTGCACTAAACTCATGGGAAAGGTTATCCTCAGCATTTTATTTTTAATAGTAAGAGTAATCAAGGATCAGAGAACTAAAAGAATGACTCAATGCTGAGCAGAGTTGCAAGTGCATTTTCATTTAGAAAGTCAAGGTCAGATCTTGCTACACTACGAAGGTACACATTTTATGCAATTATCTTTTCAAATGTATTTTTATTTTATGTTTATGAGTGTTATGCCTATATGTGTGCAAGTGCACCCATGTCATGCAATGCCTGTGGAGGACAGAAGAGGGCATCAAATCTCCTGGATTTGGAGTTACAGATGGTTTTTAGCTCCCATGTGTGCTGGAATTTGAACCTAGGTCTACAAAAGAACTATCAGTATTCTTAACCACTGAACCACTTCTCCAGCCCCACATCAGTTATATCTTATAATAAAGATCTTCAGATAGAAGTCAAGAAGATTCTACTTTATTTACAAATAGATAAATAACTAAAGAAAAATATCTCTACGGTTATAAAATAGCAGAAAATATCCTCTCTTCCCCAGGATGACAGTGGTAGCTCGGAGTATTTAGGACATATGAAGAGCATACAAGTAAATGACAGCGATGCAGGGAGCACACATAATGTCTGCTATTTGTATCTACATATAAATTTTGAGATATTTAAATTAGTATACGATTGATAAATGGCTCTAACTAAAGAAGAAAATTAAAATTTTACTGTAATGGATTTTTAAGAATCACCAAATTTCTTTAAAATAATAATAATAATAATAAAATAGGCAGGCAGATCACATTGTTTAAATACAAGAGAGCACACTACACCAGAATTACAATGCAGAATGTGATGGCAGATGCTTCTGCTTGTATGTAAAATAGATGATCAGATCTACATGAACCCCCCCGCAAAACACTTCCCTATGCCCCTCCTTACCTTAACTTTTCTTTTTTTCTCTTTCACTAGAGTCTCAGAATTCCTCCTTTTAATTTTTTTAGCAAAAATGGGACATAATGCATAGTTGGCTCCTGTTTTCCGGTTCTGTGCTGAGTAAGAATTCGTCCTTTTACTGAATTCTGAAACAAATCCACAATATATAAATTTTAAGAAGTTATGTTACTGATCATCAACATAGTAATAATATACTTTATAAGCATTATTTAGTGACATTGAGAACGAGTCATGTAGTATAAAACCTACTGATAATCATGTTGTTGACACATTACATGGATAATTGCTGTCATACAGGATACTGAAAAAACAATTCCATTTGGTATCAGTCAAATGAAAAATGTCCAGATAGAGTCAACAATTCTGCAGAAAAGACTGATCAACACATTAAGTGGGATTTTATTGTGCATTTTTAGAACGGATTATGAATTACCATAATCCTTAATTTTGTGCTAATTGCAGTCATCCTTATGGGATAAAGGCCCACCCATATGATCTCATTTTATCTTAACTTCTTTTTTAGGGACTTTCTTTACAAATACAGAAACATTTCAGGTATGGGTAGTTAGGACTCTAACATAATTTAGGGACTTCAAACTACAACACCTAACATATCTGTTCCTTTTCTTACTGTCTGAAGATATTTTGCATCAACATCCAATGGAGTATTAATCATCACAAAACTGTCCACATAGTTTCTCTAGGCATACAGAGAAAGTAAAAATTGTTTCTGTTCAGATTCTGAATGGGAAGAGAAAGATGGAAGAGTTTTCTCCATCTTCCTTGAAACATTAATTCTAGTGTAGCACACACAGATGAATTCTTATTTAATCAAGGTGCACTTTATCCATAAATTTGAAAATACATCAATTCTGGAAAAAACACGAGTTCTTAATAGATTTTGAAATAAAGTTTTATTTTTTAAACTACTCAAATAACTCCTTGTAATTTCAAGCATAAGAAGAAAATCATTGCAAGTAAAATTTTATATAAATAAGCATTATTTTCAATGCAGGTGTTAGAACAGGACCCTGAAATGAGTTCACAGAGTGGAAAATGTGTATTTACTAATGTCAGAATTGTGAAAAAAAAACACAACCCTGAGAGCCAAATAGGTAATTATGTGCTCAGAGCGTCTCTAGGATAGGCAAACACCAATTTTCATGTGAATTCATCTGTCCCAGTGTGCAATGCTTGATCATGTGTAAGCATTTGCTGGAGGTAATTTTTGTTCTCTTTTTCTGTCTCTTCCTCTCTCTTTTCCTAGTCCATAGGAAGTGTTATATCCATTTTCTGCATACCATCTCTACTATTAAAAGAGAAAATCACAGTAACAGAGTTAAAACAAGACGACCAAAAGACTGAAGCTACTAACAATTCAGTTTAAAATTGGTAAGTCATTCTCTGTGAACATTATTTACTCACAAGGAAAATTCTTGGCTCAGGCACTGGAATGAATTTTATGAAGAATTGTTTTATTTGTGTGTGTGTGTGTGCGTGTGTGTGTGTGTGTGTGGTGTGCGTGTGTGTGTTGTGTGTTTGTCAATGTAGGTGCCTTTGGAGGGCACAGCAGATGGGCAGATCCTCCGGAGCTGGAGTGCCTGGCAATTGTGAGCTGCTAGACTTGGGTGCTGGAAACAAACGGGTCCTCAGCAGAAACGTCATGTACTCTTAGCCACTCAGCCATCACTGAAGCTCCTGAACTGAATTTTAAAGATTACTGTTGTGGGGTATGAGGCAATGTAACAGAGTTTACTGGAAGAACCCTGTGCTAAAAATGACTAAGAAAAAACAGAAATACTCCTAGACAGAACCACTCTGAAGACTGGAGGATGGGTGTGTTCAAAGGCCTAGCAGCTGCTAAAAACCTCAGAGACAAAGATGTCTGAATTATTCCTGTCACTTGTCACTTCCAGCACCCCTTTTTTATCGAAAGCAGGAAAAGGAAGAAGGATAAGTATTATTTAAGGGTCTTTTTGTACATTTTTTGAATTGATTTTGTGTGATTTTCACAAACATAGTTTGATGGTACTCAGAGTCCGCCTCCTATCTCCCCACATTGCCCTCTGAACCACATTATTGAACATTTGTGTATTTCCAACAAAACATCTTAATCATTACCCATCTGCAAGTTCCCATAGCATTCTGTCATTTCCATTAACTTCTATCGGATGAATTTAGTATACACAGATGCCCCTCAGTGCAAGTTCATCAAATGGGGTCTAGTCAGCCTATGTAGAGTCTCTCCTTTAAAGACCAGCTCTCCCTTCAGGAGAAGTAATCAGCTGACAACATTTCTTCAACTAAGGTTGGGATCTGCTGCTCATGTCCACAGTTCTATGTTGGAGTTTTCTCTGCCTGAGTTTGTGTGGGTCTTGTGCATGCTGACACTATTGATGTAGATTCATATGAGCAGGGTCCCAGGAGCTTGTAAGGCTCTGTTTCCTTATGGTCATGCACCACCTCCCCTGGCTCTTACAGTCTTTCTAACCACTCTTCCACAATGGTCTCAGAGCCCTAGATGGGTGGAGATTAATATAGGAATCTTGTTCTCTGTGCTTTAACCATATGTGTCCTTTTCTGTCCATTACCCTCTGATTCATGAGGAAACTTCATTGATGAGAGTTGAGAGATGCACTAGTATTCTTTCTAGCTGTTGTTCTACTATGTTACGTGAGCCTTAGGTGTAGCAGTTCCATTTTAGATGTGTTACTTAGGATTGGGCAATTCACAGACAATCTCTGTGTGTGACTAGTTGTGGTACTTTGTAGTAGTCTGTTGCAAAAGAAGCTTCTTTGATGAGTGGTGAATGGTATATTGTCTATAAATGTAAGAATTTATATTTAGCATATAGTTAGTAATTACATTTTTCTAGGTATGTGACAGCCTTAGGATTTTCTCTAAGATCTAATCACCTCTCCACTCATGTGTATTTGGCTGTTTACAGTACCACACAAGTAGTTAAGGTATCACTTGGTGGGCTTTAAGTGCAATTAGCTATTGATTACTCCCAAGATAAAAGTGCCACTACTGCTCCAATGTTGTTTGCTGTGCTGGTCATTGATGTGGCTATTAACCCTTAAATCTGGAGTTGAACCAATGATTGATGTTTTCTCTTAGCAGCTTGCATAGTGCTCTCCAAAATTATGAGAGCTACCCTTCAGGGAGGTGGCCTCCTCGTCAGTTCCAGGTTCATTGCTCCAAGTCCCATGACCATATTATGTTCTGTCTTCAGCAATAAGGTCTTACCTTCAGGTTCTAGGAGGCAATCAATGGCTGTGGCAATACTAGTCTGTTGGACTACCCTGGACTCCATGAGCACATGTAGACAACAGGTTTTCGAACTAATACATTTCCCTCTGGGTTTTCACAGCAGAGAAGCATTATTTCTGCCCCCCACCTCTCTGCAAACCTTCCTCCTCCCTCCCCAGCTAAAACACCTCCATTTTCCCCATTTCACCCTTGATAATACCTGTCTTTCATAGTCCCAGCTCCCTTGAGCTCCTTCTTCCCCTTCAGACCCATGGTTCCTTGTGCAACCCTCCATGGTGTTCCCTTCCCTTTTCAGTGCTCCCATCATGAAATTTGCAGGTAAATGAATGGACCTAGAAGTTGTTAAACTAAGTGAAGTAACTCTGGCTCAGAAAAACAAAAGATGTATGTTCTCCCTCATTTGTGGATCTTGACAGCAAGTTCTTACATGTAAGTATACATCCTGAGGTAACTGCAGGAGTCAGGAAAATGGAAAGGAAACAGGGAGGTAAAGGAAAAGAAGATGGCACCTAAGAGACAGGAACAAAGGAGACTGGTTTGCTTTAGCTCTTAGAAACTTAGCAATACATTTTTCAAGGTCAAAAATAAAAGAAAATATTGATCACTTTGGCAAAAATAAAATACAAGGACCAGAAGACAAAGGGAGATTGCCTAGGATAAATGCAACCTGTGTCACTAGTCAGGGATGTAGTTTTTCTCCTGAATGCACACAAAGAATCTTTTGTAGTACATAAATGAATAACACTCTGAAGTATATCCTTACAATAAATGCATAGAGTAATTTACTTCCTAGAAAGATACTTCAGTATAAAACTGACAGTTTCTTAGTGTCAGGAGAGGCAGATCTGCAGATGATAATATAATACGGTATTTGATGCCAACTGACTTTAAAAGTTATGACCCCACTGAGAGGTTTTCCAAGGTTTCTGCTCCTTGCTTCACACTAAATGCTCATACATTTTCCCTGGAGTCCAATAGCATGACAGATGGATAGGCCCATAATAATATTCAGCTTTAATATGACATACCACTGGAACAGACTGTCTTCCATCTTATCCCCAAGACCTTGCTTGTATATCTGGTCATTGGATTGGAGCCCATCCTTTCTTAAGAGGCCCCTGGTTATTTTATTTTCAATGGACCTTAGTACTATCTTAAAGATCATAAAGAGTTGTAGTGTCTTGAGCAACCAAGGGGAAAGCACTCAAGTTTTAATCATTTCTTTCCTTGCACTGTATTGTGATCATACCAGACATATTTATTTTCAGCTCAAGAACACACTTAATTTGGAAGGAAATCTTTTTTGTCTAAAGTGAGCACTCATAAAGAAATTGTGAATGAGGGTGATTGTCTCAATAGTCAGACTGTCTTTTAGAATTGAGTCTTTATACTTTCTCCTCTGTATTTAAAAAATACTTTATTTATTTTTATGTTTATGAGTGTATCTTCATGTATATAAGTGCATCCATGTCATGCAATGTCCTCAGAGGTCAGAAGAGGATGTTGGGTCCCCTGTAACTGGAATTATGGGTAGCTGTTAACCACCATGTGGGTGCTGGTAATTGAACCAAGGTCCTCTGCAAGAGCAGCCAGTGCTCTCAACCACTGAGCCAACTCTCCAGTCCCTCCTCATTATTCTTAAATGTATGCACAAACTTATTATATTCAAGGAGAGGAAAGCTCCAGAAGTTCAGCCAAGATATTCTACAACTACAGAAACACTCCAGTGAGCTTATTAGGTACATAAATAAATATAATGTCCTGGACTCAGTCACTTTAGTGAAATAAATTTCTTTCATTCTCAAAATGATTAGTTATCTGCAAACAGATATTTAAACAGTAATGAGACTTTCCCATGCAGAGATATGCTGCCGTAGGCCTTTATTTAATTTTGTCTTTTTATGGTTTCTGGTTAAATATTGTAGTATTTCATATAGGAGAAATTCACCATTCCTTTAAGCTTGCTATTATGTGTTTTGTGCTTCTAGAATCGTGGTTCTATTTTTTTCCATTATTTTTATCTTATAAGGTATTATTTCTTACTTTCTTATACAATTATTTTACATGTTTTATCTTTTCTTATAAATATATTCAACTTGGACATTTAGGATGCATTATTGTGTTTCTTTTCCACACATATCAGGGTACTCACTTGCTGCTATAGAGGACATTGACATAAAGAAGGTTTCACATACCCATAGACAAGTGGAAGACCAAAGAGACATTTGTTTGGAGATGGGATTTCAAAGGTAGGATTTCTAACAGACAGCTGGCTCAGAGATGAAATCCATATTCACAATCATTTCTTGGGAATAGTCTTCAGTGTCATAACGTGTATGCCTTCTTCTCACTCAGCTTCCCAGAGCATCATTACTGTCTTGACCGATATCATCTGAAGTTAATCCTGTGAATGCAAAGGTAGGCTGAACTACCAATGATTTAAATCTAGTTTAGAAGTTTGGATATCCTTTTCAAATTAGTCTTTTTAACATTTTGTTGATTTATTTCTCCCTACAGTAAATAATGACACTCTATTTCATCACCTGCCAATCCAGCAACCTGTGTAAGTACTTTATATGAGACCAACAAAGCAAGAAACCCATCAAACTAAACTGCTTTGACTTGTCTCTTATGTAATGATGAATTACATATGACTTTTGTCTAGGTTCTGTTTTTTATTTACGTTGTGAGCCTGAGCCTTTAATGGCTAAGCCTTCCCTCCAGCTCATTGTGACTGGAACTGGTGTAGGATAGGCTGGCCTTTAACTCACAGAGATGTGACTATATCTGCTTCCTAAGTGCTGTTGCTATCTTGATTCTCTCAATATAATACAGACAAAATAGGTTCAGAAACAAAATACATACTAAATGTAAATTGTAAAGGTATACTTTTTAAAAAATTGATTTCTATTACTAAAATATTTGTCCATTGAAACTCAAAAAGTGTCAATAACCCTTTCCTCATAAGGTTCTTTCTTCCATATTTTCCCTCAGGCGTTATTTTCGTACCTATGGGATAGTTCCGCTGTCCTCCAGCTTCATACTCTGCCTAACCTAGCTCTAGAGGCGTCTCCTTAGTAAGCATAATATGAGTCTCTTGTTTGTATTTTGAAAACCATCTGTCAGGAAATTTTAGTTTGGTGGCCGTAGATGGAACATAAAACCAGATACTACAGGAAAAGTAAATATGGTTTGTTTATAATAGTTACTTTAAAAAGGTTTTTCAAAGGAAGTCATGACTAATTCTAATGCAAAAATAATTATTCCATAAAAATTAATTAATGGAAGAGTTTGATTATTTCAAACCATTTTGTGAGTTTAATTTGTAAATCAGAGTCAGGTGTATACAAATTATCCTACTCAATTTTTCCCTTGATGAATAAGAAATTACTGTAATGACATTTACTGCTTTATTAATTCATTACAGAGAGATGTGGTAGGAACAGATAAGGTGCTCTTTATAGAGTTTGATCATTTAATACTTTGCTTTCTGCTTAGCTACCTGCATTTTCATACACTATACTATATGCTAAGCATATACAAATATGCTAGTTTATAAACTGCAACTTATGCTTATATCTAGCTGCAATCTTCAGAGTAGGAAAGAGACTTTTCATATTTCTAGCTACTGAATGCTAATAATTTATTCCTAAAAATCTATCAACATGCTTAGCTTCTCATAGACATTTTCTCCTGAAAGATAAGACTGTCAAAAGTCTCACCACGTAACAGTGATTTCCTGGTGGCAGAATTCACTGACAGATAAAAATCAGGATAAAGGAAAGAAAATCAGTTCTGGTTGCTTTAAAATTAAGTAGACAGCTTCCCAATGCTTCTCTGTGGTGATGAGTGAAGGACTGACCAGGGCAGGTAGAGAGGGAGGAATCACAGGCACATGATCATAATGTCCATGTTCCCAGGTACTGGGCTGAACATCAGAAATCCTGAATCCTAATGCTTCCGTTTTTTTTCAATGTATATCTTTTTTGAGTTTTTTGTGCATTCATGAAATACTTCTTAATCATAGTTAGACTCCCTTCCTATCTGTACTCTATAGCCCACCCACAAGATTTCATGCATTGTCATATATGTTAAGGTCTGTTGAGTCAAATTTCTATTTCTAGATGTTCCTTGGTGTGAGTTCATTAACTGGAGCTGGGTTTTCTTATACATACATATATATGTATGTATATATATATATATATATATATATATGAGAGAGAAAGAGAGGAGATATATATATATATATATATATATATATAGAGAGAGAGAGAGAGAGAGAGAGAGAGAGAGAGATTCACTCCCTTAAAGAAGATCAACTCTTCTTCACCAGGGATCCACTAAAAATGGTTCCTCAGCTAAGACTGGGACCTCTGCCTCATTTCCCCAGCACTATGCAGTTTTGGGTCTGATTGAGTTTGCATGAGTCTTGTGCATGCTGTCCCCATCGCTGTAAGTTTCTATGAGCATGTTCCCAGAAGCCTGGAGGACTTGGTTTCCTCACGGTCATGCGCCACCCCGAGCTCTTACAGTCTTTCAGCCCCTCCTTCCACAACTGTCCTGAGTCCAAGGTGGGTGAAGTTTAATATGAGTCCTGTCCAGGGACATGCTTTATTAGTAACTATAAAATCTAGGTGAAAACAGTGCACTCTAAGGGCTGGAAAGATTGGCTGCTCTCGCAGAATATGTGGGGCTCAGGTTCTAACACCCAAGTGGCAGATAACAGCCATTCAAAGCTTCAGTTCCAGGAGATCCAACACCCTCTTTTAGGCTCTCCGGCACTGCATGCTAGAATGTTCTTATGTACATGTGGGAAAGACATTCATAGAAATAAATGAATCAAAAGTTTAAATTAGTGCTCTCCAGAACTCACAGTTTTACTGAACTTTGGTGAGTTCATGCAATATATTCTGATCATATTTATATCCCCTCCTCCATCTCCACCTCCCGTGTGAATCCAAACACCGCGACTTAGTCATCCTACAAAAATCTTACCCCTAAAGGAGACTGACGTTCCTTCTTGGCAGCCATCAACCACAAGGAAACAAAGCTTTCCAGACTGTGTGCTCGTTACTGATATGAACTCACAGCAATGGTGAGAGCATGCATAAGTCCCACACCATCTCATACTGGACAAAATTCCAGGGTAAGATAATAATAAGTAGGTAAGATGCCCCAACCCTCGCTGTGGCAAAACTCATTTTTAAAGAAATATGTAAATTGTGAGGCTGAGATGACTTAGTAGGCGAAGTTCTTGCTGTGCAAGCACGAGGACCTGAGGCAGGCCTTTAGTGCCAGCGCTCTGAATTCCACAATGGACTCCAAGCCAGACAAGCCTACAGAGTGAGAACTTGCCTCAAAATTCAAACAACCAAACAAACAAACAGCAAGAAAACCCAAATGAACAACACAAAAGCCTCAGGACTTGAGTGCAGATTACCACCCACATAGAAGCCCGGTGACCGCATGTCCTGGGAGTCCCAGCACCACCGAGGGGTGGATACATGTGGGTCCCGGGAATTCACTCAGCAGCACATCTGGATGAAATTGTGAGCCCCACGTGCAGTGAGAGATCATGATTCAAAAAATAAGATGGAGTGAAAAAGACACAGACATTCCAGGGTCAGCCTCTGGCCTCTGTACCTACCTGCCTGATAAGTGTGTCTGTACACTCAGGCTCACTCAAGTGTAGTATTTCTCTCTCTCTCTCTCTCTCTCTCTTTCTCTCTCTCTCTCACACACACACACACACACACATATACACACACACCACACATACATTCAGAAAGCACAAGATATACGTAATGTGAGAATACGGCATGAAAAAATATGAAAATCCATTTTAAACTCTTACTATTTCAAACTCTGTGAACTGACTGTGTCCCAGATTTCAGACTCAAAACTATGTAACTCTGAGCTTGGTCTGTCTATGTCATCTGGATCCTTTTAATTTTTTTAATGATCCTTTTACATCTTGACTACTCATCTAAAATGTGACCAGAATAGGGTTGTTTTTCTTCCTTTTTCACTGAGGAACCAGTTCACTGAGAAGGCAAAGTTTTCACCGTCATTATCATCTTTTTGATTACACTGATTTTAATCACTGGTAACACATGTGTACTTAGTAACTGATAGAACTGGCTAGCATTTTTATGGTGGTCGTTTTCTTTTCTTATGTTTTTATGTGTTTGTCGCCCTCCAAATCTTTTAGCCAGTTTGCTATAAAAGGAAAAGGACAGTTTCTTACTAGATGTTACACTGTTGATTTGTCCTTTGGTATTATATGTCAACTGTGCAGAGTTTTGACGTCAGTGAATGTCAGAGTGAAGAGGAGAAAATAAAGGACAAAAAAGTGGGCAGAGCCATCAGAGGGAAGCAGCCTCTTCTTCTGAAGAAATGTAAATAAATAAGTTATCCATCTTTGAGCACATTCTGAAATCCTAATGTTTGTTATGGATTCTCACTAAAATTCATGTCAATCAGTACAAGAACTTTGCAACATTGATCTTAGGAACTTTTTAAATCATATTTAGATTTAATTTCTTTCTTCTAGGTGGTGAAAGAGCTCATTGCATCATTTCCAAAAGGTTTTACAAAACTAACAGCTATACATTTTTCTAATAATTACAAATGATTTATGCCTCAGTCCTGCTTGCCTTGACTTCCTTTAGGAAACTGATTGACAGATGAAGCTGACCTTTGCTGCTGCCCTCTGTGCTTAGGAATTGGTCAGTATCGATGAATGTCACAGATAAATACTTCTTTGCTCCAACACTTTTCACCTCTGAAATCACTGAAGGAAATAAAACACTTAACACTGGGGACAAGGCAACAACCTGCCTTCATCTTGATCAGGACTGTCACAAAGAGTTACACAGTTTTTAACCTGCACAAAAGTGCTTGACCAGGGGAACAAAGGAGAAAAATAATGTCAACTACCACTGCTTTGCAATTCATGGAACATGGTCAAATTCATTTCTCCAAGAGTGGTGCCTTTGCTCACATGTTCAAAGGTGCCATTTGTTTCATGTATTAATGCTTGCAAGATTGTCATAACTTAGGAACTGAGAAACGTCACTCCCTTAAGTAAACCAGTGATTAGATAGATAGGTAGATAGAGAGATAGATAGATAGATAGATGATAGATAGATAGATATAGATATATATTCCAACTCTTACATCATTAATTGTATTTGCATTTAATAGATGTTTGTGAGAGGAATCCTTAAGGCAGTATCAAAAGAAAAAGTACTGTTCAGGTAGTGTTATTTTCTTTTAGCATTTTAAAAAAGCATTACTCACCAGAGAAGTGTTTTTATTCAGTGGATAGTGGTTAATTCAGAAATTTAAACTGAGCAAAGTGACAGGAGATTCCTCAGCCACAAACAAAACATATGCTTCGCACATATCCCCCAGGTTCAGGGCTCATAGCAGAACAGTGGTGGAAAGACAAAAGGCATGGATCCTGGAGGACTAGAGTATCCTCTGACTATGACAGGCCCACTGCACTCACAAACTCACCGAAACTGTGGTTGTCTTCACAAAGCCTGCACAAGATCAAGCCAGGCAGTCTTCAGTATGAAGGGTGAAAGTGTTAATGAATCTTGAATCCTAACTGAGGAGCTATTGAGAGTTAATGACTTCTGGGGAAGGGAGAGTCAGTTTCCTTTAAGGGCACTGGGACCACAAAGATTCAGTGGATGTTTCCATGAGCACAAATTAGACTCAATATTGTATTCAAAAAACAGAGGACATGACTTCAAGATGTTAGTGCCAACCTTCTTCTACATCAGCCATTGCTGCCTCCAAGCCTCCCTGCCCTGATGGTTCTTTGCCCCTTAGGAACTGTGAGGACCCTGATTGTGTGGGTTTTCAGAGGGATGTGGAACACTTTGGACGTTAAGAGTGGAAAACCGGTTTCAGCCTGGAAGAAAGTAGGACCGAGAACAGTGTAGTTCTAGAGGAAACAGGGACATAATCAGAAAATGGAATAATTTGGTAGAGTCCGCTGTTGTTTGCCCAAAGCCCAATAGCTTGCCTGAGGTCGAAAAATAATGCACTAATTTCTCTAGCAGAGGCAATTTCAAGACAGCCTAGTGTAGAATTGGTGGTGTGGCTATTAATGGTATATAATAAGCAGATCTTCAGTGAAGAGCAAGTGGAGCAGAAAGAAATGCAGAATGTATAGTTTGGATTGAAAAAGAGTTCCAGGAAACTTAATGTTGTAGCCAAGACAGAAGGAACTTAGCCATTTAAACACTTAAGTAAAATCTCAGTCACAAGACTTACAGTGGCAGAATTTGGTGTTTGCCTTCATGGGCTTCAGTCTTGGTCCAGGATTTCATCACCATGCCACATTCCACTCTTTTGGAAAGGAAATGTGTGCTCATTAAATTGTATGTTGGGAGTACATAACTTGTCTTTTGATTTTACAGTTAAGAGATGGCCAGAAGAGACTTTGGACTATGGGCTTTTGAATAGTACTCAGGCTGGTAAAGACGAAGGGACTTTTGAAGATGAACTAAATGCATCTTGCATTTTATATGGTTTGAATGAGAGTGTCTCCCATAGGCTTCAAATATTTGACACTTTGTCCCCAGTTGGTGGCCCTGTTTTGGAGGTCTTGGAAGTTGTGGTCTTACTGGAGCAAGTACAGTAACTAATCTTCCTATATACTGTACTTCTTGAACGTTCTCTGCTTGCCTTGTTTCCAATCTTAGGGAAAAGTTACTACTACTAATTAGGATAAAATTATTCATTAAGGCTGTTGGTACACACATTTGTACATGCTCAGTGTTCCTTATACTGATAATGTTCTGTGATATTTGAATGATGAATGGATATTAAATTTCCTCTCATGCTTTCCTAGGTCTGCTACGATGATCATAACATTTCACTCTGAGTTTTAGTCTTGTGATAGGATATCGTATTAATTGATATTAAAACACACTGGCCTTGTGTTTCTAAGCTAAATAAATTTTGTCACAAGAATATTTATCTTTATTTTGTTGGTTTTAGTATTGTGTGCATGTGGAGATCCAAGGACCACTTTCAGGGTTTAGTTTTCTTCCACTGTGGGTTCGAGGGATCCACCTCAGGCCATGAGACAGAAGCAAACACAAACAAATACAAACTCTTTTTCTGAAGAACCATCTGGACAGCCCCAGCCCCAAGACATTCTTCATTCTTATTCTTGGTAAGAAATTTGTAAACATTCTGATGCATTCTGCATGAATATTCAAAACAGAATTGGCTGACTTTCAGTTTTTGAAATATTTTTGCCTGGTTTGTAATCACAATAAAAGATTCTTTTACATTTAATCATGAAAGGTCCCCAAATTGTCAATTTTCTAGAAGCAAAATGAAGAATATTTATTAAGTTTCTAACAGTATACACCTTGAATTGTTTTCAACTTTGGTGTTGTTATGATGATTGGAAAGATGATAACAATGATAAATATAATTTCCAAAACAGATTTAGAAATGTGTTTCGTATTACAAACTGCACTTATTTAAGCTTGTTCAATGAATTAATCCAGCTCATACAAATTGTCAAATTTACAAGTAAATGCTGTTTGTAATGTGCCTTATTTTTGTCTTTCATCCTCTCTCTATATTCATGTATTTATAATTTATAATTTTCTGTTCTTTAATAATCCAGTTAAACATTTAATGAATTTATTATGAATCTCTTTTTAAAAACGGTTTTGTTATTCTAACACTAGAATAATTAACTTCCTTCTGCATTCTGCAGATTTGACTTGGCATTTTAGTATAAAACCAAAATAATTTATATAAATGCATATAATATGTTGTTGAATATAAAATACCAATATGATCTTTCCACTCCCCCACCACAGCCAGAACAACTCCCTCCTCCCAGCCCCACATCCTGTTCTCCTAGCCTTTGGAACAACCAGCTCTTGTTCTTGGAATCCCAGATCTCTGTATTTTCCTCTTGGTCCAGACCCACCCATTGCATCCAGATCGCCTTAGTAACACCAGCTCATTCTTAGTGTAGTTTTTTAGAACCTTCACAGGCTGTCCCCAGGCCAACTTTCCTTGTTTTCCTGAGACCAAACCTCTATCCTGGCAGTGCCCATCCCCAACTTGCCCTGGATCTCGGGAACCAGACTTCTATGCTGGTAAATCTGATCCTGCCCAGTGTGTACCCACTTCCCTACCTCCACGCCAATGCCAAACTATCACACGTCCTTTTCTCCTTCTAGTCTTGGGCACAGGTACACTTTTACCCTTAGTTATATCTCTGGACTACCTATGCCTGACTGTGAGCTCTCCAAATCATACGATGCCCATCCACCTACTTTGGTACTTTTGGCAGCCTCTCCTACTGATTTAGTGTTAGTAAATCAGTGTTTGCTTTAGTAGGGGCCCAGACCCTGGCAGACTGCCTGAGAAATCATTAATTCAACTTCTGCCTAGAAATCTTCCCAAACTGTGCTGTTCCTGCTAGACAGAGGGGCCCATACATTGAGAGAGAGAGCCTGAGAGCATGTGATCTCAACTAACTTCTGCCTCTGAGAGAACTCCTGAGCATTTGGGCCTGTTCCAACTGGTCCTGACAATATAAAATCAAAATAGGGAACTTGAAGCCTTGATCAACCAATTTTTCATGTACAATAAGAAAACAACCAAGTCACATCAAGTATACAAACAGAATCAGACTTCAACTCAACAAAGGAAGGCTTGAGTCTCACAACAGAATCACAAACAACAAGAGAAATGCATATGCCAAGATCACAACAAAAAAGTAAGAAGATTAAAACCAAAATAACATGTGTCCACCAAATATCACGTCTTATAGAAGAGTTCTACAATGAGAATCCTGTAGAGATAACCAAGGGAAAATATTTTAAAAGCACAATTATAAATAAGATCAAATAATTCAGTGAATTTAAGGAACATACACACACAAACAAATCTAATAATTAAAGGAAGATAAGGATAAACTTCAAATTTAATTCACAAAAGAGACACGAAATAATGAAGGTAACTCAGGCTGAAATGAAGAAGAAGTGAAAACTCAGTAATTCAACTTGAAATGACAGAAGTATTCACCAATAGAATGAATGAAATAGGAAACAGAATATCAAAACTGAATGATAAAGTTGAAGAATTAGAAGAACACTTAACAAAGACTCTGAAAAAAAAAAACACTTAAATACACAGGAATGGAATGTGACAGGGAATGTGGGACAGACACCACGAAAAGCCAAAATTTGTGCATCAAGGGCACAGAAAAGGGAGAAGGCTCTCAGGATAATGATATTGATCAAATCTTCAATCAGTTTATAGAAGAAACTTTCCACAAATTAAGGAAAGACATGACTGTATAAATACAAGAAGCACATAAAACACCAAATAGACAGGACCAGAAAAGTAATTCCCCACAGCATATCACAGTGAAAACACTAAGTGAACCGAACAAAGAGAGAACACTGAAAGCTGCAAAAGAAAAACAACAAGTCACATATAAAGGAAAACCCATTAGAATACAGCTGACTTTTCAATGCAAACTATGAAACCCAGAAGAGCCTGGACCAAAGCATTCCCTGTTCTAAGTGACCATAGATGGCAACCCAGAATACTTTACTCAGCAAAAATGTCTATTATAGTTGAAGGGGAAAGAAAAATCTTCCATGTAATGAGTAAGCTGAAAGAACTAATTTCCAGAAAAATCAGCCCTTCAGAGAATATTTGAAGCAATATAAAGAGCTAAAGAAAAGGAGGATTGTACTTACTGGACAACAGAAAGAAACTAAATGAAGGTTATAACTGGGAAACCACAAAGTTTAGACCAAGAATAAAAACAGAAATTAAAACGATGGGAACCAACACATATCTTTCAATAATAACTTTAAATATCAATGTACAAAACTCCTCAGTCAAAAGACACAGGCTAGTTGAATGGAACAAGAAACAAAATCCACCTTTTTGTTCCCTGAAAGAAACCCATTCATGTTCAAGGACAGGCACTACCTTAATGCAAAAGGATGGAAAAGTATATTCCAAGCAAATGACACTAAGAAACAATCAGGAGTTGCCACTATAATATCTGACAAAATAGACTTTAAACTAAAACTAATCAGAAGAGATAAAGAGGGTCACTTCGTTCTGAGTCAAGGAACAATTAACTAAAAAATATCACAAAAGTGGACATATATACACCAATTTCTGGTGTACCCAACTTCATAAAACCAATACTACAGGAATTTAAAACACAGAATAATCCCAACTCACTAATAGTAAGTGTGTCAATACCCCACTGTCCCCATTAAACAGGTCAATCAGAGGATAAACAGAGACACCAAATTAAACAATACCATACATCATATGGACCTAACAGACATCTACTGAATATTCCATCCAACAACCAAAAAAACCCACAATTTATTCAGTACCTCATGGAACTTTCTCCAAAACTGATGACATACTGGGACACAAAGCAAACCTCACAAATAAAAAAAATTAAATAATTCCATGCATTCTATCAGACCACAATGCAATAAAGCTTAGAATCAACACCAAAAGAAGCCCTAGTAAATTTACAAATTGACGGAGACTAAAGAGCTCACCCCTGAATGATGAATGGGTCAAACGAGAAATTAAGAAAGAAATAGAAATATTCCTGGTATTAAACAAAAATGAAGATACAACACAACAAAATCTCTGTGACACTTGAAAAGCAATCTTTAGAGGGAAGTTTATAGTTTTACGTGCCTGCATCAAAATATCAGAAAGATCACAAATAAATGACTTAACATTGCACATCAAGAATCTTGAGAGGCAACAGCAAACGAAACCCAAACCAGCAGAAAAGAAGATACAACAACAATCAAAGAAGTAATTAATGAAATACAAACAAAGATAACAATACAAAGAATCAATGAATCCAATAATTGGTTCTTCCAAACAATAAACAAAATGGATTTACTCATAACCCATTTAACCAAAAGAAAGAGCAACTCCAAATCAACAAAATCTGAGATGAAAGGGAAGCATCATGAACACACCCATAACATATTAGGAAATTGAAACAGTAATACAAATCCTCCTGACTAAAAAAGCCCAGGCCCAGATGGATTTACAGCAGAATTCTATCAGTCATTCAAAGAACATCTATATCCAATACTTTTTAAATTTCTCAAGAAGATAGAAACAGAGAGAGAATTCCTATTTTCATTCTATAAAGCCATCTTCACTCTAATACCCAAAACAGGTAAAGATAAAACAAGAAAAGAAAACTATATGCTCATATAGGTGCAAAAATTATCAACAAAATATTTGCAAACCATATGCAAACACACATCAAAAAGATCATTCACATGATCAAGTCAACTTTATTCCAGAGATGCAGAGACAGTTCAATATATTTAAGTCAATAAATGTCATAAATCATATTAGTGAACTCACAAAGATCACGTGGTCATCTCAGTAGATGTGAAAAGGCTTTTGGCAAAATTCCACACGCATTTACGTTAAAAGTCCTACAGGGAATTGTACTAGAGGGAACATAACTCAACATAATTAAAGTTGTATTCAAAATCCCACAGCCAACATAATTTTAAACCAGGAAGCAGTCCCATGAAAATCAGGAACCAGACAAGGCTGTCCACAGTTTCCATTCCTTTTTAATATAGTACTTGAAACTCTTGCTAGAGCAATAAGATAACAGAAGGAAGTTAAACAAGTACTCACTGAAAAAAATGTCAAGTTATCCCTTTTTTGCAGATGACATGATATTATACCTAAGAGATGCCAAATATTCCACCAGAAAACTCCTAGAAATGATTAACACTTTCAGTAAAGTGGAATGTTACAAAATTAATCTATAAAAATCAGTAGACTTTCTATATACCAATAACAAGCAATTGGAGAAAGAGTAAAAGGAAACCCTCCCATTCACAATCACCTCAAAACAAAAAATTAAATAAAATATCTCAGAGTAAGCCTGACTAAATACATTAAAAAACTCTACAATGAAAATTTTAGATCTTTAAAGAAAGAGATTGACAAGGAAACTAGAAGATGGAAGGACCTCCCATGCTCATGGATTGGAAGAATTAATGTCGTGAAAATGACCATCCTATCAAAAGCAATATATAGATAGAATGCAATCCCAATCAAAAATTTCATGACTTTCTTTATAGCATCATGAAAAATAATACTAAAAATCATATGGAAGCACAAAACCCCAGATAGCCAAAGCAACCCTGAACACAAAGAGCGATGGTAGGAGGATTACTATACAAAATTTCAAACCATGTTATAGAGCTATGGCCCTAAAAACAGCATATTATTGTCACATAAATAGACCCATAGAGAAGTAGAATATAATTGAACACTTAAAACATGAATACAGTTTCGGCCACCTGATATTTGACATTGGGCCAAGAAATTTCCCTGGACGAAAGATAGCCTCTTCAGCAAATTGTTCTCACAAAGCTGGATCTCCACCTGCAGAAGAATGAAACTAGACCCTTACGTTTCACTTTTCACAAAAGTCAACTCCAAATGGATCAAAGACCTCAATGCGAAACCAGAAACTCTCAAATTGCTAGAAGAAAACACCCTATTGCTGAAGACAGGGTGTACTTCAGAAATCAGATTTGGAGCAAAGGAGCTGGAACTGATCTAGAAGCCACTTCCCCTGAAGGCACGAGCTCACATAGCTCTGGAGAGCAGTATGCAAGCTGCTAAGGGAGAACATGAGTCAGTGGCCCAAAACCAGTTTCATGACCAAATAACCACATCAATGACTGGCAAAACATTCAACACTGGCCCAGTAGTGGCACTTTTATCATGGGGCCAATCAATGACTACCTAATTGGTATTAGAACCTACTCAATATGAGGAAACCTGTGTGATATTGTAATCATAGTCACATACACATGACTGAAAAGGTCATAGATCTTAGGGAAATAACTAATGCTGTCATATCTGTAGGTTGATGTAACCTCTTAGTAAGTGCAAAATATCTATCTATCTATCTATCTATCTATCTATCTATCTATCTATATCCATATATATAGTCAAGTATCCCAGTCACCACCTATTAAAGAAGCTTCCATTGTGCCAGATGGAGATTTTTAATGAGTACCAGAACTGGTCACACGCAGACATTATCCATGAATTTCCCGTGCTTAAGTAGCACACTCACAATGCCACCTCTGCACTCAAGGCTCATGCGACATGGGTCAAGGGGTACAGAGGACATTAATGAATCAATTCTCATTTTGAAGTTCCCTCATGCAACATAGGGCTGGTACCACAATAGGTCAGAAATAGCCAAAGAATGGAGATTAAGAATCTGCAGAGTGTAGGATTCCTATATTAAGTTTCACTCACTGAAACCTCAGAGGTCATTGGGGGAGAGTAGGCAGAAAGAATGTAAGAGACAGTGAGGTGTATGACCACATGGAAACAGAATCTTAGAAGCTCCTTGTACCCTTCTCATATGAACCTACAGCAATGGCTTTGGCATGCTCATGACCCACGCAAACTCAAGGAGCAAAAATCCAGCATAACACTGGGCAAATGTGTCGGAGGCCTTAATCTTTGCTGAAGAAATATTGGGAACTGATTTCTGCTGGGTGAGGATGAGCTAATCTTCCTATGGCGAGGGACTCTACATAGGCTGACTAGACCTCACTCGATGAACCTGAACTGAGGGACAGTTGCGGACCCTAACTTGACAAAATAGACCTTAACACAAATGAAAGAATGCATAGATTCCAGTGGGGAAGCCAATGGAATTTGGTGGGTGCTGGTGTGGAAGTGGTTATAAATATGATCGAGATATTCTTCATGAAATACACTATGGTTTAATATAAAAGAAGAAAGAAAATTTCAGTATCAATACAAGTTCTGAGGATGTGCTTTGACTTCTATAGCACAACTTTTTCTTTTTACTTATATTATTGCTTAAATAAAACTCTATTTTCTTATTCCACTGTGTCATCCACTGCTTCCTGCATTTTGAAAGTTTATTTTAGTACATTGGTCTTTTTATTAGTATGATCTCTTTGTCTTTAAAGAAGATTCCTTGTTTGTCAGTCTACTCCTCTGATATTAAATAGCCAACCTTTCTCTTGTCTGTTTTTTGCAACCAATATACACCATTAACATTAATAATTATGTAAATAAATATTGTGAATAAGTATATAAGACGTATTAATAACATTTAATGTTAACATATAATATTTAATAGCCATCCTTTCTCCTGATTGTTATTTTCAACTACTTATTTTTTCATTGACTATTGATTGGGTTTTTGTAGAAATCATAATTGAACCTTGTGCTGTTACTATACAGTATCACAATATCTGTCTGAGGGTGTTATGTCTATACCTGAGATTGTCCAGCTACATCCAGCGTCTCGTTGTCAATATTTTCAGGATAGACCAGGTCTCACTTCAATCACTTTTTCACCATTTATGGTTTCTTATGCAGCATCATGGCAGAGCTGTTGGTTGGTTTGAATTTTTGAGACAGGGTCTCCTCTAGCCCCCACTGGCATGGAACCAGGCTACCCTCCATCTAACAGAGGTTTGTTTCCTTCTGACTTGGAGTGCTGGGATCAAAGGTGTGCACCACCATGCCTAGTATAGTCTCCCGACACTTGATTATGCATTTACTCAGTCTTCGATCTTGTGGACATTCTTAGTAGACCTAGAATTATGAGTAGATGGTTTTTATTTCATATCTGTTTTGTATTGCTTCCACATATTAGAAGAATGTCTCTCCACTACCTTCTGGCCCTCGTGACCTTTAAAAAGAAACCTGTCACATGACTTTTTTCTTTACCTTTTTCAAAATAAATGTAAAGTCGTCTTTCAGTGGATAGATTAAAAGGAGTGTAGGCGTGGTTTTCATCATCTGATTCTGTTTGAGGCATGCTGAACTTTCAAGTTTAGAAGTCTATTTCCTCTAACAAATTTGAGAAATTTTTAGACATTTTCCCCTGCATTTGCACCAAAAAAATTCCTTTCTAATCTTCTCTGAGATCCCACATGACATAATTTTGAACTTTTCATATATCTTTCCTCCTTTTTCTCCAGAAGGAACACTTCTGATGATTCCTGTAAACTTGGCATGCTTTTCTCTGATAGCTTTCTCTTACAGAACTCCTCCAGATGGTTCTTCTTCTACAGTACTGTATCATTCCCATTGAGAATTCCCTTTGATTGCATGCTATAATGTGTTTATTACTGCTTTTTAATCATGTCCATACTGGACACAGATGGGATTACTCCTGTGAAACCTTCTGCTGAAATTCCAGCGTTCTGGAGTTGCCTTTCTTACTCAGTTTTCTTCTAGGGAATGGATCATGCTTTCTTCCCTTCTGTCATGAATCCATGTTCAGTTTTGTTGTTGTTTCCATCACCATTCGACCACTGTGCTGCTCAGAGCCCTTTGGAGAATGCTCACTTTCTCAGTTGATACTGTGTCCTTTTAAAAAGACAGTCAAAACATTTTTATGCAACTTTCCCTTCACTGTTCTGGGATAGTCATTTCTATCCGAGGTAACCATTTAGACCCTCTGCAATGCGAGACATGAGTGAGGCTCAGAATATCTGAGACGTCCTCTGACCTATTTCATGCTTTATCATGTTTCATGTCTTATTGTGTTTGAGCTCAGGACTGATCCCCACATGGAGGGAGATTGGTCCCTTCATACAGTCCTATTTGTTTTGGAGTTTCCTGTTTACTCCTTAGCTCCAAACAGACATTTTTCTTCCAGTTTCTTCACCCTAAAAGCCTGCTTTGAGGCTTTAGCTATTCGTGCTGTTATCACAGTTGACTACATGGATAGTGCCTAGTCCTGAAGAAAGGCTAAAAGACAGGAAAAAAAAAAGAAAGAAAAAACCACTTGAATTCGGCCTACAAGAAAATTACATATTTGTATTGCCCAGAAAGACCCTTTTTGACTGTACTCTGGCCAGAAATTTTAAAAGTTTCTCAAAGGTTTTAGGCCTCTGATGTCATCATGATTCATTATATAACTAATTGGCCACACATTTGTGAAAAAGTTTAAAGAATAAAAATTACTTTTACCTTTGTGGAGTTGTGGAGACTGTGCATTAGTTTTCTTTGCATTGTTTTGTATAAGTATTTAAGATAAATCAACTCATAAACAGAAGAGATTTATTGGGCTTAGAGTCTCAGAAGGTTCAGGGGGCTGTGGTGTGACAGGACAGTTCATCATGAAGGTATAAGGGGAGGGGAAGGACAGAGAAGGCAAGAGGGAGGGAGGGAGGGAAGCAGGGAGGGAGGGAGAAAGAAAGAGAGAGGTAGTGACATAACTTCCTTCTTCTGGGTGCCACTTCTTGGGTCTACCATAATCCATTTGTTCTATAGAATGAAAACCAAGTCTTCAATACATTAATCACTGGGAAAAGTTTAATGTCATACCTATGATAAGTTCTTCCACAAACACTGATGATTCTCCACTCCACACTTTGACTCTTCAACATTTAGTTGATTTTGTTTATTTTTCAGAGACTTTAGGTAATATCTATATCTATCTATCTATCTATCTATCTATCTATCTATCTATCTGTATGTATGTATCATCTGAAGTTTTAAGGAGCAATTGTAAGAAAAGATAAGATGAAATGTGTCTATTCCACCTTACCTGAAACTAAAACTACAAATTCTCCTGAGAAAAAGACCTGCTATCTTCAAAGATTTTATTTATATGTTTATTTTAATTTTACATGTATGAGTGCTTTGCCTGCATGTATGTAATAGAATCTGTGTCATTCAATGCCTTAGGAGGACAAAAATGTCGGATCCCCTGGACTTGGAGTTACAGATAGTTGTTAACTGCCATGTATGGGTGCTGGTTACTGAATGTGGGTCTTCTTCAAGGACAACCAGTGCTCCTAATCGAGCCATCTATCCACCCACACAACCTCTTATCTTAAGAGCAGTTGCTTTTAATGATCCATGATGAGCTTGAAGAAAAAAAATATTAAACCTTAACAGTAATAAAAATCATAAGTAGCATACTGAAAGCTTTGAATCTAGGAGCTATGTATTATTTGACCTTTATTTTATCATACTAAAGAAAGACTGAAAATTATGATATGTCCACTTTATAAACAGGAACCCAAGACAGAGAATTATTGAGGTGAGAATTGTATCCACTGGTATTGATCTAGGTGCAGCTGAGATGGAATTGGAAACCTCTAGAACCTGTTTAGATGTTGTGCTCTCTGGACACCATCCTATTTCACAACCTAACACCATTCTGAGTCAGCCCAAGAAAGACACTTGATTTAGGGAGACACACAGTTTAGCTTTGACTGTGGATCTCAGAAAAACTCTTCAGTTTCCTGATTTCCATGCCTCTGTTTCTATAGTGGAGATAAACCTATAGGTGTTTTATGGGGTGACAGAGTATATAAGTACCTATCTCAATTAATGGAAATAATTCATGTGTAATGCACTCTGCTCACTGTAATTTTATTCAGAAAAATTGTGAATGTAGGTAACAGTACTTAGAGATGGCTCCAGTGTAAGTATAGTGCTGATATTATCTAACACAATGTTTTGTAATGTGTCCTTCAGTCAATATATACTCTGGAAAAGATGGAAATAGGCACCAGAAATCATAGTTATTTATTTTAAATAATGCATATAATTTTCATCTCAACACGTACCCTTCAGTAATCTGTGCCATCATTGCATTAGTTTTTCTGTAAAAATTGATTTAGAAATGGTACTTTGGAAACAAAGAGGAAATATAACACAATATAAGGTTGTTATTTGAGCTTTGCTAATGTAATTCATAATATAAGCATTTGCAACTAGTTAACATGTCTAGCTATTTCTCTGTAACATTTCTAGGAATGAAAATACCTATTCAGAAATCTACTGAATTTGAGTGTTTTTCAGCAAATGGCCAATATGCAAATAGATTATTTATCATAAAAAAATGTTCCGCTGGATAAAATGGATGAAGCCATTTTCTGAAGATTGTCAGACTGTAGCTAATTGCATTCAGAGTAAATAAAAAGGTGGGTGAGAAATTGGGGAAATAACAAACACCTATTGGTTCTTAGCAGGTAGAAATACATTAAAGACACAGTGATAAAATTAAAAAATGGAGATTATTTAGAGGGCCTAAGAGATGAGAACTGGATTTAAGAATAATGAAAAGAATAGAACATTCTAGTGAAATCTTGAACCATAAATGAGTTGAGCAGAGGCTCAGCTACAGGGGAATTGTAATCTGACCTTTACAAGGTCTAGAAAGGTCAAATATCTGGAAGCCAGATCAATCCCTGGGGCAGAAACTTCTTAGAGCTTGCCTAAACTCTCCCTAACCACAGTAAGTAGAAATGCTTACACAGATAAATAAATATTTGGGTCAGCAAAATTATCACACTTCAGTGAGCAGGGTTATCTTTCCAAAAGTTTCTTTCCTGGCCTTTGCAATCTAGTATGTTTCTTCAAAAGAACTGTACTTTAGAGAAATATAGTTTTACTGAAATGTGATAATAATCCATGACATAATTCATAATAAAAGAACAATATCTAGAAATTTGCTGACAAGTGAAAAGAAAAGGTGACATCTCTGAAAGGAAGACTGGAAGATCTCATGACACTGCCAAAGCCTCCTGATAAGTCGCAAGAGTGAAAGTCTGATACATACTGCATGCTCATTGTCACTAGACACCAGAAGACTCTTAGATACCAAAGAAGCTTTAAAGAAGCAACAAAAGAAAGGGCTGCATGGCTACTTGGGAAAGTCCATGTTCACTGGCACAGAGTTTTCAATGTTTATTAACCCCAACTTTTCTATAAAAACAGCATAAAACATCACAGTTATCACATAAAGTGGGTATCTACTTCCTTTTCTCACAAAAGATAATATTTTCTTAACATAATTGTAAAAAACAATTTCATTTTGACATTTTAAAAATATTTATTTATTGTTATTTTACATGTATGTGTGAATACGTTCATGTACGCATGAGTGCCCTCAGAAACTAGAAAGATGGCATTAGATCCCCTGGAACAGGCAGTTGTGGGCCACCATGTGGGTGTTGGAAACTGAATCTTTGTCATCTGAGAAAGCAGCAGGTGCTCTTAATCACTGAGCCATCTGTCTAGCTATATTTTAACATTCTTTTATACCTTTTTGAGAATTTCAATCATGAGTACTGTATTTACATAATTTCCAACCGTTGTGCTTTGGCCTCCAGCTTTTCCTACATTTCCCACTCCAAACCAACTCACTTCCAACTTAATGATCTACTCTGTAATTGCTAAGAATGGCCAAAGGGTGGGTGCTCTCTACAAAGATGGCTCTACAGTTAAGCGCACTGATTGATCTTTCAGAGAGTGGCTAAGTTCCCAGCACCCACATGGGGGTTAACAACTATCTGTATTTCCAGATCCAGTGGATCTGATGCCTTCTTGTGGCTTCTGCAAGCACTGTATGAATATGCACTTCCATACAGGCAAAATACCCATAGATGTAAAATTACAATAAAAAGATCAAAAATTTTAAAAAGAATGGTCGAAGAGATGAATTTGATGCAGACCACTGTGCGGCAATGTCAGGGGAAAAAGAAAAATTCAACTGGGCATGGTAGGTCACACCTTTTATCCTGAGACTCCAGAGGCAGAAGCATGGGGGCCTCTGGGAGATCAAGTCCACCCTGGTCTACATAGAGTTCCAGGCCAGCTGGTTCTACAGGGAGACTCGGTTTCATAAAATCAAAATAGGAAAAGATCAGATAAAGTTTTTATAGCAGAGAAGTAAGAAGCAATTAAAGCAAGAGTTAGGGGTTTGTAGAAAATCTTAAGAGAATTTTGAAGAAACAAACTCAAAATCGAGTGCTATGAGATTTCTGACAGGGAGACCTGGATGCCCTGGTGTTGCGATCCTGAAGCAGTTATTTATCCTCCAGTGAGAAGACGCTCTGCACACAGCCGCGACCGGTGTCCGTGCTTTCTGACCAGCAGCAATTGTATTGACCCTTGTGTCTAGAGGTGCAGACCGGAAACAACGCGGCCATGCAGGCCGCACACTGTTATTTTTATGATACAAGCGGTAAAATACTGTTAGTGATTCAGTGTTTGTAGCCCTGTCGGCTGCTTTTTCACTGATATTGAACAAAAAGAAAACAGTGATGGAGGAATGAGACACAGTTTGGAAAGGTGAGGTAAAATGTCAGGAGACCAGTTCAGAAGGAAGAAACGGCAAAGGGCTCTTCTGCAGAGCAAGTTTGATATGAAAAGAGATTGTTCTTATGTGAAATTTCACTTTAAATCTTGGCTTCATTGATAAATATAACTTGGTACAAATTATATCTCTGCATATAGATGAACTAAATGTTTAATAACATTTATCATATTACTTATGTATTTTTGTGGGAGGCACATATGTGGCACAATATGCATGTGGAGGTCAGAGGTCAACTTGAAGGTGTCATTCTTTCCTGCCATCATATGTGCTCCAGAGAGGGACCTTTGGGTGTCAGGACTGGTGGGAAATGCCTTTATTCATTGAATCATCTTGTTGGTCTTAATATGAGACTTGGTGACTTAATAATCACTCTTGTTGGTATTTTTATGAGTACGCTGTATTTTGCTACCTCTTGTGAGTCGGCACTGGCAGAAAAGAGTTTTCTGTTATGAGTAGCATAATATAAGACACTCATCCTCTGATATCACGTAAAATTCCTCAGAGAACTGAGAAGAGAAGTGGATGATCCATGGGTACAACGGAAGAGGAAATATAAATCAGAAGCGAAATGGACATATTAAATGTAGATAAAAGTTAGGTTTTGAAGAAAGACTCAAGCACCGTTTCTTTATCACTTTGACAGACTGACATAAGGCAAATAAATAATGCAATCTAAAAATATGTCATTTAATAGAGCATTTTCTTCTTTAAATTTGCAAAGGCACATACTTGTAGTTATAGAGGAAAAAAATAAAATGAAGATGATCTGAATATTATCTTTCTTTGTTTCTTCTTGGACTCTTGGAAGTTTATAAGCTCATATGCCAATTTATATATAAGGATATAAGGTCTCACTTGTTATAATAATGATCACAGAAAAAAATTAGCTTTTTATATTTTAATTTGTGGCAAAAGTTGAATTTTCTTAAAAACAATAAGAAGAAACTGATCTAGATAATCTATATAGCACCTATAAAATCATTGCAAATAAATAGGTCTATGATCCAGATTGATGATAGCTCTGAGGTAGCGAATGCTAAAACTAACACACAGAAAGCATTACTGTTTTACCAGAAGAGACAGACAAAGCTATTTTAAAATGTCAAACTATATCTGGTCCAAATTTAATTTGAGAAGAGTAGTGACGAGGAAGGAGCCCTCTTGGGCAGTTTTTTTTTTTTTTTTTTTTTTTTCTGAGTAGGTGCGTACTTCCTGTACTTGCTGGATTTTGGCTTTCATTGTGATGTTTTCATCGGGTTTCAGGAAGTTTATGATCATGAGAAGGACTGGATGCTAAACACCCTTCACTGCAGCTATGCTATGCGTTGAAGGAACATTCAGTCCATCTCCACCACCTCCAATGCGGAATTTGCTATGAAGAATATGCTAAACATGAAGAGAGGTAATTGGTCTTGGGCCTCATATCAAATACTCAGCCTCTTGGCAACTGTGTAGATTCCTCCTCCAGAAACTGCGTTCTTCTCTTTAACACTGCAGTGGCAGTCAGCCGAAGCCATGGTTTCTGAGAGCCTCACTTAGCCAGGTGTCTTTCCACTATGCCTATAAAGGAATCTTGCCAACACAGTAATAAAGCCTCATGGTGCAGCAATTCCACTTGCCCTTATCAAGGGTCCCTAAGCCTGCAGAGAAACGGGCTTTCTCTGGCTTAATTACGCTAACATTTGGCAAGAAGTACCTAAATACATAGACACCTATTCTCTAGAAATGGGCAATCAGATTCTCCCTTCTTGTACTTTCTGTGTGCTTTCTGGAACGATCCATCAGAATAAAGTTCCAGTGAGGCTCGTTATCCTTTAGACTTCCATATTCATCCACAGCTCACAAAAATCACCTTGAGAGTTTGAAGGGAAGAGACAGATTTCCTGCACTTCAGCATAAAAAAAAAAACTGCATTCTTGAGTATTGGTGAGGCAGTAATATCATAAATAGTTTCATCATGGAGTTGGCAAGTTTCCAATCCAGTGTGCAGTTATGACACTATTCTGGCTCTCCCTGCAGAGGCTCTACTTTGTATTTCTTCTTAGTCAATAAATTAAAGTATAAAGCCACATGCTATTGAATTAGGGTCCGTTAGAGAAAAATAGCCAATAAAATATCTATCTATCTATCTATCTATCTATCTATCTATCTCTTTAGTCTATCAAAATGATAGCTAAATAGCATATACATATATGCATCTACTATTTTCTATGACTATGTGCATGTATTTGTCTGTGTGTATACATAGACTTGCATACATAGATACAGACATATGTGAACATAGAGAAAATTCATGTAGCTATGGGTGCTGACAGTACAAGATCTTCATGGGTACTTAGGAGGCTTCTGTTCATGACAATTGATAATGAAAACAGGGCCTGAGGAAGTCTGTTGGAGAAAGTTCTTCTCCTTGGGGAAAGCTATCTTTTTATTTTCTTCTGGCCTTCAACTGACTGGATAAGTGACACCTACACTGTTGAGAAGAATCTACTTTATCCAAACTTTAAAGTGGTAACATGATGTCTAAATACCCTCAAGCTGGCATATAAAACTCACCATCACAAACCCACCTTAAAGGGTCGATTGTCCATGCATGCACCTCTCCTCAAACCGTAATTATATATAATTTTCAAGGCCATGCTTCTACTCAGTGACTGTCTCCCACATAAATAAAATACATTAAGTTTCTTCCTATAGCAGGATAAAAAGAATCTGGCTGATGTTTGATCTTCACATTGTGCAGCTTAAAAATAATGGAGTTATTGATATTTACTGTGATATCAACACAATATTTCTAATGGTGCATGACAAAGTTTCAATAAAGAGAAAAACTGCAATTGCTTTACATATATACACATGAGTGCAAGCATATAACTGCACACTCAATGTACAGCCAAATGAAGAGAAACTATCCCTGGCGCTTGTGACTAATCTGACCATCACTTCTATGTGGCAATAAGGAGGTGGCAGTCTTACTTAGCTTGGACCCACCATGCAGAGCAGGCCAGACTCCTACCATTCCTTCAGGTTATCCGGGGTTGAATGGCTTTGCTCAATACCTTTTACGATAGACCCAGTGCCCACACTGAGTGATATCAGAAGGCCCAGTCTACTAAGGGCAGTGCTATCTCCGGGCAGATGGTTCTGTGTTGTATAGGAAAGCAGGCTGCGCATGGACCAGAGAAGCAAGCCAGTAAGCCATGCTCCTCCATGGATTGTACTTCAGTTCCTGCCTCCAAGTTCCAACCCTGAGTTCCTGCCTTGGCGCCCCTTGATGATGGACTGTGCTGTAAGCCAAATATACCCTTCCCTCCCCCAGCTGGTTTTAGTCAAACTGTTTTGTCACAGAGATTGCAAGCACACTAGAACAGAGTGGACCATTTACACGGAGCACAAGCACTGCCACATCTCTGTTACAGCCAGTCTACCATGGCCTTCTTCTCTGTGCTTCCTTATCTCCAACTCCACAATCAGCCTTCTCCCCATGTTTCTGCATCTAGATAAAACATCAGCCACGGAGAATCAATCTCGGCACAGTCACAAGTCTTGCTAGTTCTCCTTCTAAGGAAACTACAATTTAGATAGAGCTGAGAGTCTGCCTTTGCGAGGAGCTCCCTTGATAACTGCTCTTCAAGGATGTCTCAGAGCAGAACTACATTGATAGAATGGTCAAATTTTAGGTGATGTCCACATATCATTCAGAAATAGTTATACCTTGACCCAGGGCTCTCTTGCCTGGTCGGGTGTTCCTCAGGGTCTCCTCATGAGTTCATATAAAAAGCCTGTGGGAGAAAAGGTAGAAAGGCGAAAGCAAGGATCATCGACATGCGGTCAGTGCTCATGAAACTTATTTGTGCCTTGAGGGTGTCCTCAGCCTCTATCATATATCTGGCACTTGTTTTTCATGCACAGTCATCTTATGGCTTAGTGGGTCAGGTGGCAATGAATTCAGGATTGGCAGGTCGGGCTACATCATAGGCTATAGCAGAGCATTCAGGGCGGGAAGGGCAATGGCTAAGTCCAAAACTATTTCTTTGGATATAAAAGCAAGTCATCAGGAGTCAGTTTAATATGGTATTGATTTGTCAGAAAACTAGTGTTAGGCTTTCCCCTGTTCCCAGTGGCCTGTCCACCTTCAGGTTCCAAGGCCCGATATAAATGCCAGGTATGGGCTTTGTCCAATGAAGCAGACCTCAAGTCCAGCTAGACTGTGATTAGTTACTCCCATAATATTCTTGCCACTATTGCACCAATGGGCATAACTTGCCAGGCCAGTTGGTTTAGTTCACAGAATTCACAGCTGGGTAAGGTTGACAAATACATTTTCCTTCTAATTGCACCTTCCTGCACTATGAAAGCTAGCCAGTAGACATGAGGCTTTGAAGTCAACATCAGGGTGACTTCTCCTTATGTGTTTTATACATGTTTATAGTATCTTCAGAAATAGGGTCTTACAGTAAAGTTCTGGTATGTAACCAAGTTCAGGGGCAATGCCCAGTGGTGCTAAAATATCTTTGCATCCCTTACTCAACAGTTTCAAAAGAGGAAGTTCATTTCTGGCATTGGGGTTTTATTTTGCTACCCTGTAGTGTAGTAGGGGCAAAGTCCCCCCATTATAACTCCTTTAATCTCTTTTTATAATATATGTATATGCTTTAAGAAGCTTCTGTATTGGCAGGTTTCCATGTCTTTTTCTTTAGTGTTGATTCCCCAGTTTCTCTCCTCTGCCCTCCCATTCCCCACCCCATTTAACCAACTGACTCGTAATTACTTATTGTTATACCCTTGATCACTGCATTCCTTAAATGTCACTAGGGAAATTTACTTATAGCAGATAGTGATTAACACAGAAACCCAAACTGGCCAATGTGCAGGGAACAAGAGGCTGCAGAGTGCTCATCCCTGAAAAAGACACCTGTGTCAAACTTTACCTCCCAAGGCTCAGGGATCATTGAGAAAAAGAGGGTAGAATGACTGCTAAAACCAGAGATGGCGGATGACCTCAAGCAAATAGTGTTGCCCAGACAGCTGGACTCATATGAACCCACAGAAATCATCACAGCATGCACAAGCCCCATGCAAACTCAAGCTAGACCAAATCCCAGCACAGATGTGGAGAAGTGGGTGAGAAACCCGAAGTATCTATTGGCAACTGATAGTTGCTGGGAAGAGGAGAGACAGTCTCTTTCAAGGATGGGGCTCTTGGTAGGTAACCAGGCTCCATTGATAGACCTACACTGAAGGACATTTAGAGAAAGGAAATTAGTCTCTCTAGGCATTATTATATAGACAATAGAGTCATTAAAATGGGCAGGGGGCAAAAAGAAGAAGGGATCTAAATGCCACAAAATTATATTGCATGAAGCTCATAAACAATCACTAAAAACATATTTTTTAAAAAGGAAAGCAGCTAATTCTTAAGTAGTGAGTAGTTCCCTGCAGAGGATACAGGACACAGCTGTGGTGATGGTGGGTCCTCTTTGTCAGTGTTTGTCAGGTTAGAACTGCCCAAGAATCATATCTCTCAGAGTGTCTGTCAGAGCATTTTCAGAGTTTAACTGCAGTGGGAAAGTTCACCTGAAACATGGCTTTGTTGCTAAAACTAAATAAAAGGGGAAAATGGGGCTGGAAAGTCTGGTGAGCACAAGCCCTCGTGACTGCTTCCTGACTGCAGACACAGTGGGACCAGTGGCCTCACTCTGCTGCCACCATACCTGTCCCTCTATGCTGGACAGTACTCTCAAACCAAGAGCCCAACTGAGCCCTGCCTCCCATAAGTTTCTTCTTATCAGATATTTGGTCACATCAACCAAAATCATAACTAGCAAAGGTCCACAAAACAGATTGCCTTCACTGTTACTCAGCAGAGGGGCCTGGCCAAGACTCCAATCAAATTCCCTGCCGTTGAAAACACATGTTGCACCAACTGATGGGGTGGACATGCAAGAACAGCTTGCACTGACGCCTGGAGCAGATGCAGAGCTTTACTCACTGAGGTCCCACACAGCATTAGCCACATTTAGGGTCGCTCAGGAAAACAGCTGAGTGGCATATCTAAGGAGGAGCATGCTGCTTCCAAATTCCAAATAAGCTAACTGGATATCATGCCTTCGGTGTTTTTCTTTTGGTTATAGGAGGGATGTAATATAAAACTTCCTCTCCTCCCCAGATATATCTCGATGCATGACATGATTCACCAAAATAGTCTATAATGCTGCTATTCTTCACTCAATATTCTTCAAGCATGGATCATCAGTATAATGGATCATTTAGACTCTTGTTTAGAAAGGAAAGGTGATCAACTACTTTGAAACTAAACATAGGGCTAGAGTATTATATCCTTGAAATAAGTTGGTGAAGGTATACCAATGCCAGTTAAAAGTCTCTTACGAATAGATGTGCAGACATACCAGGTATCCGGAATTGTGTTAATATGCCCAAATATTGTTATCCAATTCAGTATTGCAGCTGCAATTAGGGTCAGAATTTGCTTATGTTCAGCATTATACATTATATTTGACCTTGATGAGAAGATCTGTCCTCTGCACAGGACAAATAAATCTAAGAGTTGATTGGAGACTCATTGGGAGTCACATGCCTACCTCTTTCATAGACTTGTGGTGGCACTAACAATCTCTGAAGATCCTCTAGGTACATGCTATCACTTGATTTATTCTGTTCCTGAATGGAGCCGTTCTAACTGCTTGCATTTCTCCTTTCCCACCTTAAAATCACTCCTGTCACAGGTCAGGGAAACAATGTTGAAATGTTGAAATTCTGGAAACTATGAAGATATCTATTGTAATCATGCAATCAGGACCTGAGGGGATAAGCGCATGACGTGTCTTGGAGACCTGCTGTGACCTTGTGAGGCTCAATGTGTGATTATCCCTTGACCTGCATGAGACCCTTCTCTGACTAGAGCATCAGAGTGAAATTCTGGGTTTCTTGAAATTAACATCAGTTCAGAGCCAGCGTTCAGAAGTCCCCAAAATGTCTGATAATTTCCTTTTTCCAAAACACACTGATTCTGTTAAAAGTTCTGGCTTTCTTTTGGGAAGACTAGGGAAAGAACTGTGCATTCTTTACAGGGTTTCTGAAGACTTCCTGGAAGAGAACCTGGCCGCCCTTTCACTCAGCTACTCTGAGTCTGTACACTGGCTCTAGACTAAACTTGGTAAAAAGTGGATGGGTTGTGACTCTGGGATTTATTTTTTATGACTTAGGTTAGCACACTGTTTCTCTGACCTAGGATTTTCGTGCTTATAGATAATTTATACTTTTAATAACTTTTAGCTTCTGGAAGAACTGTGCTTAACTAACCAATGTCACTGGTATTCTTGAGTGAGACTATTCTAATTGATCCTTTATGAGTAATACCGGAACAATGCCTACTTTGCCTCTGGGTGTTGGGTGTTGTCATTTTGTCTCTGCCACCCCAGGATCCAGTTACTTCTATTTGTTTAGATCTGTAAGTTCACACACACACACACACACACACACACACACACACACACACTGAGAGATATTAATACATTGTTCTGGGTCAAAGAAAATTTCATGAGGGCTTAAGGCTATGTTTTTAGGTCACAAGAACACAAGGCCCAGTGTGTTTGTCTAGATTTTAAATAAAAAAGCTAAAAGATTAACTTTTTGGTTGAAAGTAAAGTAAATGTCATCTGTTTCAGAGCATGTCGATATTGAAAAAGGCATTCCCACACTTAACTATGTAGTTAATTCCATTAGCTGAGGTGGGAAGTTGGCCTCTGCTCAGAGGTGATTCATCAGAATTTAGGGGCCTCATGGATTTAGCTTATCAAAGTCTCCCAATATATTCCCATTACAACTTCTAAGATCTCTTTCTCCCCCATTTAAGAACTTTACTTTACCAGGAGACATCCTGTTATACCATGAATAAATTTGCATTACACATTACCCACTGATAAGGGAAGATCTTGGTTTTCCTTTTCACCCTGCCTACACAGGGTAAGTCTTAGTCAAGGCACAGAGACAGCTCCAGGTTTTTGCCATGAGTGTGCTTTTTTAGAAACATAGATATGCATGTGTCTTTCCAGAATATCAACAGTAAACTCACAATGCAGGCTAATGTTTTGGTCCTAATGCACACACTCCTATTATTCCACATGCTACTGATAGCCTTTAGCAACCACAGTATTTTATTCTTGTTTTAAGATGCAACTTTCAGTTTACACATTGACATCAATCGAAGAATGGCTAAGAAAATGTTAAAATCACATCATTATGTAGTTCGAAGGTGTTGGATTAAAGGCAGAAAACTGATGAAAATGCAAAAAACAAGTCTCAGTGAACCATGTAAAAAGTTTTATGAACCCCACAGAGCTGCTTTGAGATCAGAGTTGTCAAAAGCCAGTTCTGGTTGCAGTTTGAAGTGGGATGTGGGTCATGGACAAGGGAACTTTAGCTAGAGACCAGTGGAAGAGGCCTATCTATGACCTGTCCTATGGCAATTTTCCTGGGTGCGGCTCTGGAGGAATGATCAAGTGACATACCAGAGTGTCTGATGCATCTCTGTCTTGAGGTGTTTCATCCGTTAAGTCATGTCAAGAGGAATATATCTGGTGTGATTGATCAGCTTACGGAACTGGATTTATGGTCATGACATTGAAAACCCTGTATGCCCACACGTTCTCAATTTAATTTGATAAGTTAATAGGTGGTAATGATTTGACTGCCTAAATAAAATACCAGTCTGTACCTCATGGTGTGTGATGGATGATCAGGTGGGCACATTTTACTTTCACAAACAAGGTGCACAGTCATAACGCCTCAGAATTTGAATTCAAAATAGTACCAGATGATATTTTATAAAATGGAGTTTCTCGGATCAAGTGATAGACTGAAAGTCATTGCTCTATCTAATATGAAGCAAGAAAGGGCAGGGCCTGATCTCCACAGTCATGAAGGCATTCTTGAGCTGAGAATTCTCTAAGTTCATCCTTTTCTTTCCCAAATATATCCACTGACATTAAAAATGTCAAAAGAAAAACTTAGGGACATTTCAATTCAAGCTTAAAGAGTTTATTTGAGCATTTAATGATACATCAATCTGACAGCCTTAGGCTCAAGAAGCTTAGCACAAGACGGACTGGATGAGAGAGGAAATGATCGCATGATGTTCACAGAAGCAAAACAAAACATTTATGAAGAGCCTTCCTGTAGTCCCAGCACACAGAAGGTGGAAATGGCACACCTGGAAAAGATGACTGACTAGACTAGCGTATCAGTGAGGTCTGGGCTCAGCTGAGAGGGCTTGCAGAATGAATGGGTGGAGAGTGACTGAGGTCTGGCCTTCACCCACATATACATATACACCCGTACACAAGCATGCTTCTGTACACATGCAAACATGCATACACATTCAGGCATACCACACAGCTTTGCACATGGCAAAGAAAAAAAGAAAGAAGAGGATGAAGAGAGAAAAAGAGAAGAATGAGGAGGAGAAGGATGAGGATGAGAAGGATGAGGAGGAGAAGAAGGATGAGGAGGAGGAGGAGGAAGAGGAGGTGAAAGAAGGAGGAGGTCGGGGGAGAGGAGGAATAAACTTTGTTAGATTAGAACTGAAAGTTCCTAGCTGGAAGTTTTCAGTTTCTGATTGGTTAAACATATTTGTTTCACTTTTTACACTGGGCTGTGTTTTGCTTATGTAAGAAGCTAATAAATGAATCATGTCACAGAAGTGGTCTTTCCATAAAAAATAAGTTGTTTTTTAACAGTAACACAACCATCAATCCCACAGATATGATTTGTTTGGTAATGTCTGAAAGAGTCCTATGCATGCTCCTTGATTTCATTGCTTTTGGTAAGTGCAATGAAGACAATCTGTGTTGGTACTCTGCATATCTCCACTGCCAGCTCATGCCCTGGTCTACCAGTGCTCTCTTCACTGTTAAAGAAAGTTTCTCCATAGAGCTGAGTTTAAGCTAATTGTGTTGACTCAGTTTCTTCATTCTATAAAATGGATATTATGCTAGCTGCTCCTCTGGATTCCTTTAACCAAAAGATAATTGATAAATGACGGTGAACACAATAGCTGACCCCAAATAAATATACTAAATGTCAGTTCCTTCCAAATAAATCTGGTTTTTAATGCTGAAATGAACATATTTTGACTGACAAGTCGGCTCATCAGACAAAGATGCTTGCTACCAAGTATGACAGCCTGAGTTCCATCCTGGGACCTGTCTTGCATGAAGAAAGAACAGATTCATGCAAGTTGTCCTCTGACTTATTTGAATGGACCTTCAATTCCTTATCCTTCTGGCTCTACGAGTACTGGGATTACATGCCTGTGCACCAGTCTTCACAAGAGACAATTATGTTAAGCTACTAAATCTTGGTATGGTTCCTTATGCAGCAATAAATAACCAAAATAGTAAACCATGTGATCATAGTAACAGACTTTCATAGCAACAGTTTTGTTTCATTTTACTAACACAGGTTTTCACAGTGTAGCTCAGGCTGTCCTTGTACTTGGGGGTATTCTCCTGTCTCAGAATCACAAATGTATTTTCCTTGTGAGTCACTATGCCTGGCTCACAGTTAGGACCAGACAACCATAATATCTGGGGTTTCAGTCCTCTCAGTTTTCCTGTCTAGTGGTTATTAAGCTTCTGTATAGTGTCCAAATACACACCAGTAAGCTCATCACCTGTGAAAATGATTTACTCAGTTTTTTGGTAAAAGTGGAATGTACAGTTTTCATTTGATAAACAATGTTCTTGAACTTGCTGCATATACAGTTCTTCCTGTGTTTTCTGGGAACTGTCTCAGTTACTCTGCCTTCTCTTACTGACCCCACGCATCTCCCTCCTTCTGTGATTGTGTTAGGGAGTCTTTCGTCCTTCAGCTTCTTTACCTCAAAATTGTCTCTGGTTCTCTACAAACTTCTTGAAAGGGAAAGCAGTTCTCTAAGAGCAGACTATTCTAAACCTAATGGGGCTATTGTGTTTCACTTTAGAGGTTCAAAGCACATCAATGGACTCCAAATGTCCCAAGTAATAAAGTACATGAGTCTAATGTCAATTCTTCCTAGTGAGCATGGGACCTTTATCCTTGACACATAGATAAACCAATATCACAAAAGTAACACTTGCATACTATTGTCTGGGATTTCCGAATCGAATCTTCAGCCAGAGATGTTTTCTGTGGTGGTGTTCTATTTGATTCCATCTTGGCTCCATCACATGCCAAGAAATAATGAAGAGATGCCTTCCTTCAACTTCTCCCATGTAAGTGACAAGGAAAACACTAAATAGCATCTGTGTGCTTTAGATTTGTCCAAACGTGCTGGTATAGAAACTGGTGCTATACAAATAAACATACTTAGGCTGTTTGTCATGAGCAATCATGCATCTGACTAAAAGCCCCAAATTAAAAAATGTTCCAAATAAATTCTTTTCTCAGATTGAACAATCATTCAATTTGTCTTTAGAATGTTGTGGTCTATGAACTCATTACAGTAGTGAGAAGAAGATTTTCAGAGTTAAGTTCCTTTTCTACACCTGTCACCTTTCTTATCATGATCCTGTGCCAGCTGGAAAACAAATGATTGCATTTAAATTATAAATGCTGGGAACAGGAAAGGCGCCTCACAGTTAAGAGCATGGGCTGCTCTTGCAGAGGACCTAGGTTCAGTTCTCAGCACCCACATGGCAGCTAACAACCATCCTTAACTCCATTTCCAGGGATCCAATGCCCTCTTCTTGTCTCTGCAGACAGTGCATGCATGGGTGCACTTACACATGTGGACAAAACAATCATATACATCAAATAAAAATAAACAAATAATATTAATGATGACTATTGCAGGTAAAATAGAATCCATTATCTACTTCTTACCTGGATAGGCATTTAACATTTTAAATTATTAAAACTGAGCAAGGAGAACATAATTTAATAAGTATGAGTTTAAACGTATATGTGTGTATGTGCATCTGTCTTTGCTCAATGACTATAATGCACATAATTAGTTTTTCAAATATATGTTGGTGATATTTCATTGATCATAATAGTAGACTTTGTATTTGTAGAAAAATATTGTTTTAGGTAAAGATAAAAACAATATTTTAGGAGAGTTTTCTGGAATATGTGATAGAATATTAGAGGTAATTTTCAAATGAATTAAAAACATTTTTCTTATGCAAAGTCTTCTATGAAACGTCTTGGACTGCAGTTCTGGATTCCTTGGTGACTCTTTTTTCTATTTAGATAGTGGGATTTCTTTTCCTGAAACTTACGTTCATCTATTTTTAAAGATTTTTCTCTCTCTCCATTGTTCCACCTTCCTTTGCAGTCTTCTCTTTTAAATCATTTCCTGACATCTCAGATTCTTTAATTGAAGGCATCAGTTTTTACATTTGTATTTAATTAAGGCTATCAAATTGCTGTTTTCCATTCTTATTATTCCAAGACAGCTCATGATTGTGCTATCACTGGTTTCAGCCCACCTAAAACTTTAATCGATTTAATTTTGTAAAAAATGCAAAAGGGAGGGAAGCTTTGGTGAATCCTTTAAATAATACAGCATGAAACTGTTCATGGTACAAAGATAGTGGAAGCTGTCACTTTGAGTTGTAATTGATATCGATTTATTTAGTTAATACACTGGATAAATATTTGATTACCTAACTCCTCATCGATTATAAGAAATCTTACCAGGGCTGAGATATGTGGAAGTAAAGGTTACATAAATGTAGGTTCATATCAATGTTATGCTCTGACTCTGTTCCAGGATGTAGACCAGAGACTTCCAAACAGTACTGTGCACCCTAGTGTATCAGACATGGGGACACACAGCTTGTACTCTGGGATTCTAACTGTGAGCTTTTGTTCCCAATGCTGTTAGTTCTGTTTCCTAGAGCCTGAAAAATGATATTTGAAAAAAATATTCTACTGTCACTTTAAAACTATCAATTGATATTCAATTCTTAAATTCCTGAATCATGCCCATTCTTTAAGGATTGGTGAATTGGTGATTCAGGCATAGGTTCCAATCATCTGCATTAGATGGATGGTCCTTGCTCTGAACTTCCAGAAACTCAATACTGAAAGTGTTTACTGTGTTCCAACTTGTTCCAACCAGTGATTTAGAACATTTTTCACACACACACACACACACACACACACACACACACACACACACATCTCCTAAAGATAGACATTTTATTTTATGTAATTTATATCAGATTGAAAATTCATAAATGCTTGAATTAATAAATGAATGGAGACAGAAGTGTTTCATCATTATGAAGTTCATCTTCATCTCTTTGATTTTCAAGCTACAATGATTGTTCTTGAAACAAAGTGTGTTAGGCTTACAAGTAAATATACATTTAAAATATCAAATTTCATATTTCTTATCACTCAGATTTATAACATAATTTAGAATATCAAATGACAAGGGAAATTGAAAAGCTAATGTTGAAGACGTTTATATATTAGTCTTTTTGACCTCATTGTACAAAAGCTAAATGTTAAAGAACAGAGAATTAATCAGACTGTTTTAATGGTTGCATCATAAATTGCATATATACTTACATTATAAACATTCCTTTAGCAAGACTATTTATCCTAACATATTTTCAGTAGTCGTGTGCCTGAAATATTTTTGTAGCCAAATCTACATTTATGCATAAGTATGTTTTGCATACATATGCATGTAAATATGCATGCATGTGGGTTTATATATGTGCATATCTATATCTATACATCTGTCTGTCATTAGCTCTCTATGCCTCAGTCTATATGGGAGGCTCTTTTGTTATGTGTGAGAGAGAGTGAGAGAGAAGTTTGATATAAATACATAGACAGACAGACAGATATGGTTTTGTTTGACTTTTGGGAGTCAGTCTGAGGAGGTCTCTTTGAGACTTACAGAGGCTCAATAGTAAAGGGCTAACAAGCCATTTAAAGACTTTCGGACTCCGCGTGTGCTTATTATGTGTACAGGTACCTGCTGGTGGTGATGTCCGATGCTTGACTTCAGGATCCACACATCATGTTCCCATTCCCCATTCATCCATACCTCTCACCTCCATTCCCCTCCCTTCAGCTCCAGGACTTTTCACTCTGCTTCTGCTGACATTCCTTGTAAATAAATTCTAGCTCCTTCTTGTCCTCATGAATTCTGTGACTACAGAATTCCCTGTGTAGTGCTTGTCTTTCTTCTTTACTGTATTGTATATAATATGACAGAGGGTCATGTAAACACTGGCTTTGTTGTCTGTGCATGACAACCTGTTCTGTACATGGGTCTGGGTGGGGCTTCTGTCAGGAGCTTCACTCAAATGACTTTGACAACTCTGGAACTTAAAGTCCCTCCTGACAAGAGTATTAGAGTGTTTCTTCTTTAGTAAATTTTATTTTTGAGAATTTCATAGACGAATTGTCTTTGCCTTATTTCCATCCCTCCCAGTTCCCCACCAGCTCCTCCCATGTCTCCCACTCCTGCTCAGTCTCTTGCCCTTTCCTTTGATTACTATTTTTGTGTTTGAGTGTGTATGTTTATATTTAGATAGATGATAGACAGATAGATAGATAGATAGATAGATAGATAGATAGATAGATAGAAAGAACACAGTGAGTCCCTTTAGTGGCGCTTGTATGTACCTGTGCTTAGGGCTGACCACTCAGAGTTAGATAATCTCTCAGGGAGCTCGTACCTGGAGAAAACTGATTCTCCCTTCCTCAGCTTCCACTGATTGCTCATAACTCTTCATCTTGGGTGGGATCTCATGACATTCCACCATCACCTCGACATGTCAACTGTGTTTTCATTATATAGATCTCATTAGACTACCATAATTAATTTGTTAATATATTTATTTCTCTAAAAATAAATCCATATATCTATTAATGTGCCTAATATCTTTGAACCAATTACTGTGCTAAAGACTCAAGAACACATATTGATGCACACTGAGGATTTATATATGACAAATGCACATCTTAATCAAATGATAAAATGTTTGCTAATTATAATAGTTTTATGAAGGAGAAAAAAGTACTAGAAGAGTAATAACGTTTTGTTTTGACTGAATGTTGAAGTGCAGTATCATATCCCAGATTCACTCCTTCTTCTCTGTGGAAAGTAGATATGCATTGATTAGGCAAAGAGAGAGTTCCAGATGTGGTAGAATACTAGTGTGACAGGTTGGACAAGAATACAGTACCAGGAGGAGAGAGGGCACAGAAGTTTGAGAGGAAGGGACAGGGTTTGGAGTAAGGTCATCATGGAGAAGAAGGTGGGTGCTGGCAAGAAAGAACCTAGGTTGTGTCAAGGAAACCTGTTTCACAGCCCAGAAGGGTATTTGGTTCTTAAGGGTTCAAACTATAGTGGACATTCAGAAGATTTATACTTCAGAGGTTAATCTGTACATAGAAGTATAAAGTAATTGTGACCAAGAAACTGAAAGTCAAGACAGTCAGCTGAAGAGGTCTGAATGAGAAAACAGCATGAGGAAGCAGGAAGGGGTCGTGGCAGTGTAGCACGCTTCCTCATGGGTCATTACCTTGCAAAACCCAAGCAGGAGAGGAATATGTCTAACCGAAACTCCAAGTGAGTCAGGCATCCGTTAATTGAGTTCTTACTGCACTCGTGCCATCAATTTTCAACACTTTTAATGAAACAGAATGAGATCTCTGGAATTTAAATGTGTCTGTTGTTTTTTAAACTGTATCATCATCTACATTTCCTACAGATTGCCATCTGTAAAGCTGTTGTAAGTATTCTAAAAATAACCAATAATATGTGCATCTTTGTTATATTTTCCTGATGGAGAAATTGTTAGGCTATTTTTGCTATTGTTTTCTTGCACAAAGCAATCTTGGAACCAAAGAAAATTAGAAGTAAAAGTTTTATTTTTAATGAATGATAGCAATGAAGGTCAATATTATTTTTCAATGTTTTAATAAAATACTTTCCACCAAGGCATGGTGACAGATGCCTAAAATGCCAGGACTCAGGAGGCAGAAATTGGAGAATCCTAACTTCAAGGTTGTCCTGATCTACATAGTGAGTCCAGACTAACAAGGTCTAAATAATGAGACCATGTATCAACCCACATCTGACCCCAGAATTATTTCCAAGATTTCACTTAATTAATATCGTGTAATATATTACCATGCTGTGGATTTATCCATGGTGATAGATACTGGTAGAATTCAAATTAAGATTGAAGGGATGAGATGCACATTCCATTACTTTTATTTTGCTGCAAACTTTGAAAACACATAAAAATAAAAGACCAATTAATTTTCTTCCATGTTGAATGAAAGAAAAATGAAGTCAACTAGACTCTACAGGATTGTTTTCAGATTTACAAAACTCATTTTTTTTTCACTGAAAATCCATAGCTGAATAAGTTGCTTTTCCCTTGATTATGACAACTGGGACATCACTAACTAAGTCAGCTAAAGTCAGGGTGCTGTGGCTCTTGAAAATTTAAGTCAAGTTGAATGAAAGCTGTTAAGAAGAATACAGAATACTTAGGAGAAGCAGAGTACTAACAGGCACCAAGTAGGTAAAATTCAGCTCCACCTGAGTTGTTAAGGGTCAGAGTCCGTGTGCTAGAAGCCCTAACAAGCAAGACTCTGCTACCCACTACCCACCCTCAGAATATCGACTCAAGAGAAAGTTGTTTTAATCTATATAACCACATTAGGAAGAATTAAGAGGATCAATAACCTGACCCTGCCACCCCTCCCATACACAGTCAAGTCCATCTTCCAAGTACTGACATGAGATTTAGCTTTATTGTTTGTTGTTGAGACAGGGGCCTGCTATGTAGCTCTGGGTAGCCTGGAATTTGCAGAAATCCACTTGCCTCTGCCTCCCAAGTACTGGAATTAAAGGTATATGTCAGGAAGATCAGCTGGAACATATACCTTTAAAAATATTTTTTTGGAGACAAGATCTTCCTGTATCCCCAGCTGACAAGGAACTCACTGTGTACGCCAGACTGGACTCAAGACCTTCCTGCCTTTGCCTCCTGAGTGCTGAGATTAAAGGCATGAGTCATCGCACCCTATTTATGAGGTTTAGTTTCAAATGGACGGCAGAAAGCATTTGTCACTAAACAGTCCTAGTCAGGGTGTGGTTCCACCTGTCATTGATCTAGTCCGCCCTCTGTTCCAGCCTCTCTTGAAAAATGGTCTAATGCGAATACCCAGGAGACAAATTTTCCCCAGAATGACACCAGGACTGCAGCCTTTCCCTTCTCCAGCACCAGTTCCAGTCCTTCGGGGTCCCCTGTCTCTACACCCTGACGACCAGGAATGGTCACACATGTCTCTTTTTAAAATAGCTTTGCTGTTGTCAATGAGGTCACATGGAGAGAAAGAAGTGGACCTCAGAGCACCGGGAAGTCTCTTGCAATCCAGAAAAACATTTCATAACTTTTTAAATTAAATATGAGAGAATGAAAACAATTATTTAATTTTCAGCAAATCTTACTCAATTTTAGCCATTCATGGAAACCGAGCATGATTAGAGAAGGACACAACTGACAAAACTGAAAACAAGTTGTTGGATTCTTTTGAATTTTCTAATCTTTAGCCTCTCTTCATAACCTGATCAGGACAAGGAGAATCTTGTGTTTAAGACTCAAAGTGCTGACATGGGATCTGGTACCCAAGAAGACTCATGACCAGAAAGAGAAGACAAAATGGCTAAGTGTTATCTGAAAATCTGTTCTCTTCAAATCCATATGTTGAAATCAGACCCTTGGTGTGATGGCATTAAGAGGCTAGGTATGCAGGGTGTAATTAGTGTCTGTATATGGATTCCAAGTCCTTATACAAGCACATCCAGACAACTAGATAGAAACTTCTACATCCATGAAAGAAGGAGACTCACTCCCACCAAAGAACATCACTATGCTACGCTGTCCAGCCTCCAGAATCATGAGGCTAAATCTTTTATTGTCTATAGGCTTTCTAGTTTAGGATAGTTTGTCATAGCAACCCAAACAAAGATATAGTGTTTGATTAGAAATATTTTAGCAGTAGGTAGCAAAACACAATTTATAGTAGATTGACAAAGACATGGGACTATGTTCACTGATAATAATGTAGAAAATTAGCGGTGATAATCTATTCCAGGTATCTGAGTTGTCAGAGTGGTTGCCTTATTCCTCTTTCAGCATGAGCATGTCCAGCAGGAACAAGGAATGTAGGGTCAGTAGGGTGTCTGCCAAGAAAGCAAAGGTTTTAGAGACATTGGTGCAGATTTCCATCCACCATCCCCTCCATGACAGAATCTGCAAGAATTCAAAACGTATCCTCCCAAACATATTTGGGGCAGTTAATCAATAAGGTCTGCTAAAACCCAAGCTATAGAAGTTCTTTTTTTTTTTCTCCCCCTGGAATGTAAGGAACAATAAAAGCAGCTGTTGTGCCCAAAGATAATGACAGAACGGACAGTGTTGTCAGCCACACTTCTCTCTAAATGTCAGTGCCAAAACCACGAAGGTGGGCAAGCATCAAAAGGTTCTGGACACGTAAGAAAAGGATCAGAATCCGCGCACTGGGTTGATGAGGCGGCTCAATGGGGAATCCGGCTGCCACTAAGCCTGACTACCTGAGTTCAATCTCCAGCCCATATAGAAGGAGACATGGAGGATGAACATCATCCTCAACCTTCACCCTATGCAGCAGCACGTGTGCATGAACACTATTAGCGAAGACATATTTTAAATTCCATGTACAAAGTCCTTCTCTCAAAGAAGTTCAGGGAAAACATTCAGTGAATTCCACATTCTTTTAAAAAAATACTATTTCCTAAACAGAGTTTTGAGCATTACTTAAACAAAATAGGAATCCCAGTACCTGGATACAGAGCAGTTTCTTGACATTCTACTAAAGACTAATTTGCATAAATCTGTAGTTTGATGTAGACTATTGCCAGCATTAAGTGCAATATTACACTCACTGGTCTTTTCCAACAGGCAGCTTTGGCTTCAGCTCATTGATCATTACCTTTGCTGGAGACTATATACAACCTGAGTACCCAAATGTTAATACTAATATTCACATTTAAGAACTGAGAAAGAAGATCCAACATCCTAAAGTTACCTTAACATTTTTTTTAACCTTCATCATAAATCATACATTATGCTTTTGTTAAAACACATTTCTAACATTTGGAATGTCATATAAAAGAAGCTCTAAAATGTTGAATTAGAAGTATTAATCATCCCTGAAGAAAGGATTGTAGAAAGAAACATACAGGTGAAATAATCCATAATAAAGGGCAGGTTGAAATATTGTTCTGCCAACTCAAAAGCTGACTACTCTCAAAGTTTAAGGTTCCTCTTATACATCTCCATATATCCTTTGCAGGCCATTCCTTATTGTCTCCATTTCCATCTATCACGCTATTATCTTTTCTGAGAAGACACCAGTATCATACTATTTTTATATGTTAGATACCACATTCCACATTCTTCAACTTAATTTGTAGCCCATTTGCTCTCTGAAGATGTTATTCACTGACTATCCATTTTGTACACTGCTTCTCTACCTACCAGAACTTTCATTTACCTGAACAATGCACAGTACTTAGTCAAAGTTTTCGGATATGAGAGGCTCTGCGTTCTGCCTTCCATTTTAAGAAGTGCAAGGTACTGCGATGTCTTCATTTTAAAAATAAATGGCAGCCATAATTTGAAAGAAAACCTTTACCTTGTCATTCCATATCCCTTTGATGATTTACCGTATAATTAGGAGTCCCTGAGTGTAATTCTTCATAGGAAAGTTGCAATCCTAGGTCAGGTGTTTGCCAGAAAGTAACTCGTAGTGTATCCAGCTCCCTTGTAGTTAAATTAGTCTGGTTTTCTTCCTCCAAAGTACAATAGCCACTGGACTACAAATCACCTCTTGAAAAACATGTGACCATTATGTAATTCAGTCCCTTGGAAGTTTGGTGAGTTTTGGATGAAATATTTGAGCCAAGACTGTTTATTTTTCAAGGTGGGTATGCAAGTTCTTCTGTGTGCTGCTGACTTCAAATGCCTTGTGGGAATCCATAGCATAACAGCATTAAGAAAGCATGGCCTGTGGAGAGAGCCTAAGTCCTAACAACACTGCCTTTATGAATCCAACTAACTCCCTTATTAAAGATTCTGAGGCTTCAGAGTTCAGTCTTCTGTCATCCGACATTTGAGGCCATAACATAGCTCCACCTTGAAGGCAAGAGCAGCCTTCATTGGACATAGGCATGTACCTTAATCTTGGTCTTCCGAGACTCTAACACCATAACATACATATTGTTGTTCTTTATATATTAGTTAGACTACAGTGTTTTGTTACATAAAACAAGTGAAAATCAGAGAAAAATAAAACTTTTTTTTTTTCAGTCATGACAGTTGAGGGCAGGTACTTAGAAACCTAAGCCAGGACCTGGTGGGAAGATGACACAGCAGGTAAGAGGACTCGCTATATAAACCTCTATAGAAGATTAATCATCTGAGGGTGACAGCCTAAACCCACAGGAGAAGGAGTGAGCCAATGCCTGAAAGCTGCCGCATCAACTCCAAGCCTGCTACACACACACACACACACACACACACACACACACACACATACATGCATCTCTAAATATACACATACACATAATCACGCATGCTCATATCAAACATATACCTACACATCTATATACATACACAAATCCTACATACACATGCACATGCACCATACATATACATGCATACACATCATGTATACATATCCATGCTATAGATATACATATACACAGCATATATACATTCACACATATGTACATCATACAAACACTACATTAATAATAATCAATAAAACTCTAAGCCATATACATTTTTTTCTATAGGAGTTGGACTTGTCTTTCAATTGTGTTCAACAATTACAGGCTTAATCTTGAATAAGTACTTCAGAAACACCTTGATTTCTCACGAAAATTTGGGCTTTCAACCCAACAATAGGAAACCATCTGAAATACATGTCAGCTGTCATAATTCCTGGCCTCTGTTTGGGAGATGAAAGAAGATAACTAGTAAGAACTCAAAGTAGACTTAGCTCACAACCACATGTATAGTAGAATACTTCATTGGTAGTACCTTGGATGGTCTAAATTAACCCTTTACTAAAGAGCTAAGGCCAAAGTTATATAAAATATTAATATTAGTCATTTGCCTTTACTCCAAGATTTCATTGTAAGATCAAATAAAAATATTCTTTCCATTCTTTTAGTTTTTATTATTTCTTCTTATCCCTCTTTAAATTCTTTTCTGAAATAAGATCTCTCTAAAAACTTAGTTGTAATACTCCTTTACATATAACTTCAAAAAGAGACTATACTAATGGTATTATAGTGTAAACTGGTATTTCTAACTGTACAATAATAAAGCTAGTGTATGTATGTGTTATACCTCTCTATGAACTATGAAGATTTAACATGCTTGGTCCCGATACCTGGGAAATTGGGATCCTGTCTTTCAGTCCTTAGACTCATTAATAAAACAATTTAAATAGATTCAAATGGAAATTCCCCAGAGAAGACAAGCTGTTGAGAGAGGACAGACAAGAAAAAGAAAAGGCCTTGCTGCATGTTTGAGAGGTAGATTTAGAAAAAGAATAAGTCCTAAGTACCAGAAAAGTTGTGACCAGCATGTAAAATAATGAGACAGAAACAAGAAAAGGAAAATTTGTACCACCCACAAACCTCAAGGTGGCTGGAGGGACTGTGCTATGGAATGGAAATTCTCAGGAAGTTCAGTAACTCATTAGAGGGATTATTATTCTGTCTAAATCTCTTTAGCATGGTTTAAGGTGAGCCAGTCTTCCTGGAGGGGTCTCTTCTTCCTGAGGGTAGGTCTTGCCCAAGTGATTTACTCAGTGTTAGGAGGTCTACACTCAGGCCAGATATTCTATTTTGGCCAGAAGGCATTTTCCCTTAATGAGCCTTTATGGCTACTCTAACATTCTATCATTCATTCTGAAGCTGTCAAAAAAAAGAAAAAAAAGAAAGAAAAAAAAATCACTCTTGTTTAGTTAAGTGGGCAGGAAAAACATTCCTGAAGACTATTGTAATAGAAAACTTGACTCCAATTCTACTGAACTGAATTCAGGAACATTTATTGGGATGATCTAGTGGAGTTGGCACATCTGGACCTTAGGGGTTAAGTTGATCCTTGTGATTAGGGCATCTGTGGCCCTTTCAGAAATCAAACTCCTATATCCTACAGAAATTAGAAGATGGGATTCTAAGACAAATAGAATATGTGGTCCAAGGAGCCAATATCACCCAAAGAACATGCAAACTAAACAAAAGTAACTCAGCAAACCAGATGTTACTTCTGCAAAACAGTTTGGTTGTATTTTGTGGTTAAATCAGATACAGCCAGCATGCAGGACTCAGCTTCACAGGTTTTTTACATCTAATGCAAGAGAACTGTGTCTTCTACTCATTGGCTGTGGTCTGACCAAGGAACAACAGACCAAGAGAACTCCACTGTCAAAGGCCATCAGGAGTGTTCCAGAGCCTTTCCCTAAACAAAAGTCTTACAGAGTGTATGGGATTTAAGGATTGGAAGTCAATGTCATACACCAATTTTAACAGTTTGAAAGAAAAGACTAATATTTAATGTTAATAATTTATACATGATTGTATTTCAAAGAGACTGCATCCAAACCTCTGAGAAAGATATTCCTAGACTATAACACTGGCAAGAGTTGGGGAGAGGAGGCGGCAGAGAAAGAAAATCTATATCTAAGAGGGCAGAGAGATAATATGCAAGTTTTCTTATGCAAATGGTCTTCAGCAGGAAGATGCCTAGAAGTATCTAGGATGTTATAGGCTGCTGATCACCCCCTTCCTTGAGAAAACTTGCAGTTAGACATTCACTTTCTGCCCTTTTCTGATGGAAATCTAATCAGAGAGAATCAAATGGGGCAAGATTGCTGTCCATTACCAAATTCATCCTCTGACCGAGTCCCAGGTATAGATTCATGTGAAGCAGCTCCAGAATTTAGAACAACGTGGCAGTCCCAGTGAGGCTGAAGCTATGGTGCCCTGTCACACTCCCCTGTTCAGAATCCCCTCTTTCCCTGGCTTTAAACCCCCTGGCCCCAGTGTGCATATCCAGCCAAGGCTCCTTCAGCTCCAGTTACCAATTTAAAAGTCACATAAATAGTCTAAAAGTGAAAGGGAACATGGCCTGTTTTGCATGATAACCACATTCCCATTAGGATAACACTGCCACAGCAGAAATCAATATCCTTGAAAAAGTTCTACTACTGCTATGTGGAGTAAGACAGAGGAGAATTTACAGAAAAATGCTAATTTCCTCTTTATTAACTCTCTTTTAACTAGAACTTTTCATTCAGAAAAATTTACTGAATTCTCACTAGAACAGCATAGAATCTCTATATTCTATAACTGGAAAAGACCTTATAAGGTTGAACTCAATATGTTCATTTTGAACATGCAATAACTGAGGTAGTACAACACAACACTAGATATTTTGTTTGTAAATTTCTACAACCCTAAATTTCATTATGATGCTGTATCCAGGCGAGATCATTTTGCAGGATAATGCCATTTTGTGATTTAGGACTACATGCTACTAAAGCTGGCATATTTTATTTTGTATAGGGTAAAAATTAGAATAAATTGTTTTCCACATTCTCTTAACTAAAAGTTAATTGTTTTTTTAATTATTCCTTATTGACCATGACTTATTTCATGTAGAAAGAATAGAACTCTAGCTGAGTTTTGTTCATTCTGTTAACATGAGTTTTATGTTTTGCCAATGAAAAAAAAATTCTCAAATTGCTCATTTTCAAATATTGTTCTAATTAATTCATTTATTTTGGTTGTAATGAAGTCTTTAAAACAGCCCTCATTTACCTTTTCAGGAAAAATTGCAGTCTCAAACTTTCCTTTTTTTGACAAGAGTATGATGTTCATGCATGTGTATATGGGTATGTGTACATGTCATATGTATATGTTTGTATGTGTGTATTTGTATATATGCATGTGTGTCTGATTTTTATATGTGTGTGGTGTGTGTATATAGGTGTATATTTGTGGGTGTGGTATGTGTATGTATATGCATATGTACATATATGCATGCCTATTCATGCATACGTGTGTGTACAAGCACATAGGGATGTGGTGAATACATGTGTGTTGTACATGTGCATCTGTGTGTGCCATGTGTGAAGACCAAAGGAAAACCCCACTATTCTGTCTCAAGCGCAGTCCCTTCTTTGTCTGTTTGACAGGGACTTTCATTGGCCTGGGGCTCACCAAGTAGACTTATCTGATTGGTCAGTGAGCTTGAGGGAGCCGCCTGTCTCCATCTTCTCAGGGCTGGGATAGAAACCAGAGGTTGCCACACCAAGCTATACTTAACATGGATTCTGGAGACTGTATTGAGGTTCTTATGCTATAAGGCAAATATTCCACTTAAATATGACCTCAGCCCCAAGAAACTCATTTTTACAAGAATCAATGCATATTTACTAAATCTTGGAAATTTTGTTAAATTGAAAATGGAGCATATATCTTTTTAAAATTTATTTCATCGTTAATGACATGAATGTATGTCTGTGTGTGGGTAGTGTACACATGAATGCAGATGCCTTGAGAGGCCAAAAGAGGGTACCAGCTCAACAGCAGGTAGAGTTACAGGTCTTTTTGGGTGTGGGGAACTGAACTCAAGTCCTTTGCAATAGATCAGTAGGTACTGTTCACCACTCAGCTGTCTCTCTAGCCCCATAGTTTCAATATTAAAATATACAATGGACTGAACTTTGTGTCCTCCCTAAGTTCACATATGAAATCCCCTAATTTGATCAACCTAGGAAGAGAGCCTTTGAGGGATGATGGTGTAATAACTGTAGAGAGGTCATGGATCGAAACAGAATCCTTGCAAGGGGCTTGAATATTTGTTTGCCTTTCTTATGTCCACCAAGTAGGGCTGCAACAGGAAAGTACCCATCTGCAAAGGGTGTCTTTGCCATATGCTAGATCTACTCCTCCTTTGGTCTTGGGTTCCCTACTCTCCAAAGTTATGACAAGTTAATACTGGTCAAACCTCCCAGACTGTGGGAATTTCTATAGCACAGAGAAACAGCAAAGGTAATTATGAGCAACTGTATCCTTTAAAACCTTCACTAAGGCCTCCTTTACATCACTAACTCCTTTGGCTCCTGAACTCCGGCAACCACTCATTTTATTTATTTATTTGTTCAAATTCGGATCTAAAGATAAATGATATGTGAATGGGACCAAGATATATCATTTTTTTGTACATGACTTCTTCAGGAAACAAAATGCATTTAACAACTATGTAATACCATCTCAGCATGATGTAGTCTCAGTACTCAGGAGGTTGAGGCAGGTGAACAGTCATGAATTTAAGGTCAGTCTGAGCTGCACAGTAAATTCCAGGGTAACCTAGGTTGTTATGGTGTTAAGGAGCCTGAGAAGGACCACTCGGACTCCAGATGTTCCAAATTAGCTCAGTTTTATCTAACTGGCCAGCAACTGTGCCCTCTGGGTCGGAATACTGACTCAGAGGAAAACAGAATTTATAAAGGCAAAAACTGCATCCTGATGAACCAGGTAGTTATAAAAGATTACACAGGTATGGCATGTTTGTTCCCTGCACTAGGCATGGAAGAGGTTACAGAAACCAGTTAAGCATTAAGAGAAGGGTTACACAAGCTCTATGACACTAACTGAGACCTTCTGGATTCTGTGAGGGTATTTTTCTGCCGTTAATTCTTCCTGGAACTACACTTTGGTCAATCTTTTCCTGGAATTGTCTGCCAGATTTAGGGACAACTCATCAAGATGGCAGCCTTATACAAAATGGAGGAACTCAGGCCATCACAAGCCTACAGCATGACACGTAGTATTAAAACATCAAAAAGTTTCATTTAAAAATCATTTATTTAATGGAGTGATTTTTGGTGTTACATTTAGGAGTGTGTGTGTGTGTGTGTGTGTTCTGTGTGTGTGTTGGTATTGGCATTACACTATTTTGATGATTCACAGTTTGATTATATAGAATTTGCTCAAGAATATATTGTTTTCTTATATTTGAGTGTACATGGATAGATCTGTGTTTAGTCATATGTGCACGAACATAAGATTTTCATGAGGCTTTCAATTCCCCACTGACTTCAATAGACACTTCAGGGTGGGATTACTAAATAGTATACTATTATGTTATCACCACCCTTTTTCAAAGTGAAAAAAAAAATCGTCTTCTACCCATACCAATAGTAAGTGGCAGTTTCTTTGCTTTACCTCCTGAATAAAATTAAATATTTTCAATTTTTAAGAAAGTTTAGACATTCTAAGCAGACAGGTCTGAAACCATACGCCTATAATTCCAGAATCCAGATGGTTGACACAAGAGAGTCACCAGTTCAGGGGGAGTCTGGGCTACATAATGAGACCTCATCTCATATAAACAAAACAAAAATTAGACAGTCTGAATTGGATCAGGGGGTAAAATGTAATGAGACCTCATCTCATATAAACAAAACAAAAATTAGACACTCTGAGTTGGATCAGGGGGTAAAATGTAATGAGACCTCATCTCATATAAACAAAACAAAAATTAGACACTCTGAGTTGGATCAGGGGGTAAAATGTTTACTATGCAAAACTGATGACCTGAATTCCATCCCTGGAATCCAAATAAGACCTGCACCTGTTATCTCTGTACTCACAAAGGTGAAATGTGAGACAGAGACCAGAAAATCTCCTGGAAGCTCACAGGCTAATGTCCTGGAATACATAGCATATAGAAACAAGAGAGAGCTTCCTTGTCTCAAAAAAATTGGTAGGAGAGAAACAAGTCTTAAAAGTTGTCCCCCCACCTCTCGACATAGGCACCATGTCATGTGTACCTGTACACACACACACACACACACACACACAAATAATAATAAAATTAAAATTTAGACCTTCTAATAATTGTGCAATGATGCTAAATATGGTTTTGTGCAGTTATATGTAATATTTGTATTTATTCAGCATGTTTATATAGACATTTTTCTATTTTATCAATTTTTGTCTTGTAATTGAGTTTTACTTGGAAGTAAAATTTAGTTTAACAAACATCTTTTTTCTTTACAGATGATTCTGATGTTTTATATAAAACACTGTCAAAACCAACACTGTCAAAAATGTTTCCTTATATTTTCTCTAAAAGGTTTTGTAGTTTTCCTTGTATATTGGAACGTGTCGTATTTGATGTTTAAATTTATGTATGTGAATCCCATGTCAATTTTCTGTACCATCTGTTGTAAAGAAAATTTCCTCCAGTAAGTTCTTGGCATAGTGTCAGTTGACCAGGTAAACCCTATAGCTGGCCGTACTTTGCATTGATCCATGTCATTTCTGTGATCCACATTGCTCTTTACTCAATGTGAGTCCTTGCACATGAAGAGCTTCCTCTGAATCTCTGTTCTAACCTAGTTTTCAGGATTCTGCCTAGGCCTGCACTGGTGACAGCTTGGTCTGTCTCCAGCTTATCCTGTAGTCAGGTGCTTGTTATGTGATCTGATCGCCTCAGGTACATTTTCTTTTTCATTTCTTTCTTTCTCTTTTTTCTGGTCCAGGCTTTGTAATTGGAACATTCTCTCAATTCTGGCATTGTTTCCTTATTTGAAAACCAAATCCATTATATATTTGATGCATTCTAATGTGAGAAAAGAGTTTCTTGTACTTTCACAATTAAAATAAGCCTCTGCCATGCGTTGTAATAAGTCTTGGGTCCAAAATCCTTTTCTTCAACTTAGAGGATTTTAGCTTATTTTTCCACTACAGTAGTAAAGTGAGTAGAACTGATGACCTGAAAACAAGATTCCCATCCTGCTCCTAAGCCAGAAGAATTTTCTATGCCTGCTCATTGGAATTGCTTCCCCAGATTCTTATTGGATAAGGAGCTATAGTTACTGTAAACAAGAAGAAAGAACACCAGTTTCTTTTAAAGTCAGTCTCAGATTTTTCAAAGAAATGTGCATGTCTCAGCCCACATCTACTCCCCCACAAAGAAGTCCCATTTTATGAACTGTGTAATAGATTGTCCATCAGCTAACTGGAAGTGCAGTAGGTCAGTATACACTGTGTCTCATTTATGTCACAGTTTCTTTGGTGTTTTTGATAATGATTAAGTGGCAGATTCACAGATATTTTATTTTCTATGCAGCTGAAATACCCTAAAGAATGAATTGAAATCCAACTCCACAAGTTGATCAGAATGTGAAATTATATGACCAATTATAATCCTTCAATTGCACAGCAGAAACTCTTTGGTTGTTTTCCTCATTTCAGCTTTTATTAGATGATAATTACAGCTAAGAACAACAAGTTTCCCTACAGCAATAAGTGAGTTTTCCTAAAAATCCTTTTTAAAGCTTTGGTAACTCAAAATATAATTCAATTAAACAAAGATTATTCAAAATATGTTCTTCATGCTTATTAGAATAAATTGTTTCTTTCTGTTTTAAAAACTGTCTAATATTATCTTGAAGATATATTTTCTCCTCCGATATTTTTTGTCTTCCAGTTCTCTCTCTCCCCTCTCTGGTTTGTCATCCACACATAGCTTCAGCCTCTTCCCTTCTAGTAGAAGGTCACTATGAAGCAGTATTGCACATTCCTAATATTCATTTTTTTCAACCATGTCCCAAAGGACAGGAATTCGCAGTCACAATATGGAAAGAAACACCCCCCTCACAAATTGTTTATGCTGGCAGTGTCCTAGGAAAAAGTTTAACACGTTCCATTACAATTAATAAGGTGAATTCTGCTCCCATTAAGAACACAGAACAGGAGGTTGGAGAGATGGCTCAGTGACTAAGAGCAATGGCTGCTCTTGAAAAGGCCTGACTTCAGCTTTCTACACCAACACGGTGGTTAATAACTATGTATAATTGCAGTTCAGGGGGGTTCAATGCCATCTTCTGACCTCTATGGGCATTGCATGCATGTGGTACACTTACATACATGCAGGCAAAACACTCATACACATAAAATAAAAATAAAATATTAAAAAAGAATACAGACCTATTAAAAAATCAAAGCCTGGTGTGGTGTCTTACACCTGTAATCCCAGTATTTAGGATGCTGAAACAGGGGGATTGCAGTGAATTCAAGGACATGTTGGCCTACAGACTGTTCTTATCTCAAAACTGCAGCAGCAAAAATGAAAAATGAAACACTAGTGTTATTTTTATAAGATTAATTTTTGTTCATGTGCATTTGTGTGTTTTCTACACATACCATGTGGATGCAGGTGTCCACTGAGGCCAAAAGAGGTTGTCCCCTGGAGTTAGAGTTACAGGCAGCTTTGGGTCACCTGGTTGAGAATCAAACTCAAGTCTTTGGACATGTAGCAAATGACCACTGCATCATTTCTACCAATACAACACTAATTTTCATGTTTATTAAAGAACAAAAATTCTACTTCACACATATGAAGTGAATTGAAATGTGATAATGAGAAATTTTAAAGTATGTTAAGCAGATTGATTTACACTTGAATTTTAAAACTTCATGTATGTGTGTCAGTTATTTGCCTCCTTGCTATGACAAAATATCTGGAAAGAGGCACACCTGAGAAATGAAAGTTTCCTGTGGCCCATACTTGCACAGCAACATCCATCTTGGAAGGTGGCCCTGGAGGGGAAATTAAAGGCATCTTGTCACACTGCATGATGCATAGCCAGACAAAAGAGCCTTGAGTGATACTGCACCACCAGCTCTCTCCTGTTCATACAAAAGATCTTAGCCAAAGGAATGGTGCCACTCACACTGGACGAGGCTTTCCACCTTGATTATTCTAATCACAATAATCCTCCCAGGCATGCCTAGAGGCTCAACTCCCCAGTGATTCTAAGACTCAGTAAGTTGACAATTGATATTAACCATCATTACATCATTGTGTGTGTGCATGTGTGTGTGTGTGTGTGCCTGTCTGTCTGTACTCTTAGAATATAAAATATTTTAGAGTATACATATTTATTTATATATGTATATGCATTTAGATATAAGAATATAAAAACAAAATGTTGCTTCATAAAAGGAAAGAAAATGAGAAAAACTGCAAGAAATTTTTAGATAAAGGAGATTGGAGAAATGGCTTAATGTTTAAGAGCACTAGCTGTTCTTACAGAGGACCTGGATTTAATTCCCAGCACTTACATGGGCAATCAGACACCCTCTTCTGACCTCTGTGGGCACTGACCTACATAGGTGCACTTACATGCATGCAGACAAGACACTCATACAAATATAATTTAGAAAAAACAAACAAAATAATTAAAGAAGAAATTTGTAGGCAAGGGAAGAAAATGATTAATGAGATCATGTTAGGTGGAGATATCATTTTAAGTATAATTTTAATATGCTAATATTCTATTTTTGGTAAAAAAAAAAAAAACCCTAAGAGAATTGCATGCACAATTATAGAAAGTACAATATATGGAAGGACATTTCTCCTATTTATTTTTAGATAATTTATTTATGTAGTTATTCGTCCATACTCAACCATTCATTTGTTTGTTTTATTAAGACAGGTCTCCCTGTACCCCTGGAACTCACTCTGTAGGCCATCCTGGCCTTGATCTCCCTGAGATCCTCCTGTCTCTGCCTCCTGAGTGTTGTGATTCAAGGCATGCACCACCAAGTCTAATGTACCTTTCTCTTTCAATCCTCATAATTTTATAAGTGAGGTTAGTACTGCACCAAGTGGTGGAGTGGAATTGGTGAGTACTCTGATGGGAACTCAGCATGCTTTTCCAGACTTTGCTGATGTTAAATGTGTAGTTTCTTTTTTCCCCCGTACATTTTCGCCTGACTGTATTCTTACACACTGCAGATTTCTGCACCGATAAAGAGTCCCTCTGAATAACTCATAATACAGTTCACAGCACAGCATCTGAGGAAACCCAGGTATCAGGTACAAAGACAGGAATCTGGAATCAGGAGCTGAAGCAGAGACCATGGGTGAGGCTCTTTCCTGGCCTGCTCAATTTCCTTTCTCATGCAGCCCAGGCTCCCCACCGTGTGGGGCACTGCCCACAGTTGGGTGTTTTTTTTTTTTTATATCAATTACCCATAAAGAAATTGTGTCACAGACAGGCTCATAGATGAGTCTGATTGAGGAAATTTCTCAATTGAAGTTTCTTCTTCTCAGGTCTCTAGTTCACTTCAAATTGACAAACTCGACTAAACTATCAGTATGCGCAGAAATGAACTTTGGGCCATCTTTTTGTTCTAATTAACAGGCCACAGTGAGCTGTTGACAGGCATTGAACTTGCAGATCTTGTGAAAACATAAATGAAGGGAAAATCTCTCTTGACCTCCCTTTCTAATCTTTTCAAATCTTTGTTGTGACCCAAACCTCTCCGAGAAAACGGTTAAATTTTCTCTGTAATTATTTAACATGTTTGGGAATATAATTTTTAAATTTTGAATTACAAAATTCTTTTGAAAAACATCAAAACATACAAATCTCTGCTTCACCCATCCTTTAGTCATTCAATAAGTCATTACATAAACTATTCTTTCTTGAGTACTTCACCATGTGTTCTAAGCAGTCATTCTCTAGGTGGTTAAAATTTCTCTGTGTCATTTCTTCATGAATACTTACTGATGTCTCTGAAAGGCAAAATCTGGTCTCCTATTTGTATAGAAACATATCCTTTTTATTCTCCCTGCTACCAACTTTTTGAATTATTTCTTCTTTTTTGCTCTTCTTAGCCAACTATTTACTTTCTTCTTTTAAATAGGTAGACTGAGGAGAAAGAGGCATTGTTATAACCCCCCCCCCAAAAAAAAAAAACCTTCGGCAAATGTAATGGATACTTTCATATCTTCTTGGCAAAAACACTGAATGATTTCATAAGTCATTATAGCTTTTAAATACTAACCTTTTCAATCAGTTTAGAGTATATTTAAATGACAGTGTGTATCCCTATAATAATGAGAACCAAATTATAATAACAAAAATGATTGACGGAATGATTACACCTCAAACCAAATTCACTCAGGCTATAAAACTTTGTTATTTTGTCACCATTTTTATTCAAGCATTAGATCCATCATTCATATTCATGGAAATGCCAAGAATACACAAAATATAAATGGAATTTGAATAAATTCTAGATGATCAATACAATTTAAGGCATTTTATCAGAGGAGCTTACTAGATTGTACAACACCATGACTGGAAAATTACATAAAAATTAAAAAAAAACGATTATGAAGCCAGAAAAATATTTCCAATTTTGCACACCCAGAAGAGAGTAGGCAGTCTTGAATATTCTTTCCTCTAAAACTGAATAGATATAACCTAAGAGGTTTGTCATCTGATGTGTTCATTTGTCTAGAAATATTATGCTAGATACCATCAGAAGCTAGGCCAAAGTCAATTCTCTATTCATTAAAAAAACAGAATTCTGACTAAATTAGAAATATTATTTGAAGTTATAAAAATGGAGAATTGATAATGTTTTAAGTTTCTTTATAAATGAACATTTTGTCAATGCTAATTGTCCACAAAATTTCTCTCACTTTAATAGAAAAGGAATGAGATCATTTTTCCTGAGACCATTTCCTATACCATCACTGGTTTTATAGAAGGGACCTATGAACTCGAAAGAGTGCACTGTTTTTGTGAAGGTTTCACATGAACAGGACAGGAAACAATTCTCTAAGCTTCTCTGTTTCTCAGTGGAGAATTGCTTCTTCTAAGGTGCTGTTTTTTCAAATATTTTTAGCATTTTATGAAGTTCAATTTGAGAATTAAAGAACACAGGGAATATTCTACACATGTATTGACTAAACTCCTGCTTTGTGCAGAGTCATTCATGTCACTAAACTGAACTACAGATTGAAAGAAATGAGTTGGACTTATAAAATTACCTTTCAATGGGAGAATAAAAATCCATTACATGCCATAAAGTATACTATTAGGAGATAAGATTTTGATAACTTTAAGAGATAGTAATAAAGTACAGGGACACAAAAGAAGCAGTTGGAACATTTAAGGGCTGCATCAGCATCGCCATAATGAAAGGAGGTCATGGACACCCAGGAGAGCTGTTTCCTGACATCTGTGTAGCATGAGGCGAAGTTCAGTGGTCTTAGATGACTGAGCTAGTCAGGCACAAGTCTCAGAAGTTAATGATTTGAAGGCTTTACGTGGTGATACGGATTTCTGTCTGAAAGCAGTGCCTCCTTAGAGACTTCTAAGATCAGACTTGAGGGGGATCTGGGAGTAGAATTGAGGCAGGCATGGTCCTCATGCATGAAATTCTCAAAAATTAACAAAAAATTAAACTAAAAATGTGATCATTCTTGGTGTAAGAAGCATCACACACACGGCATCATTAGGTTAAAACAGAGAAGTAAGATTTATGTAAAGACTATTCATATTATTCAAACAATGTATAGTGAACATCCAAACTTCTGCAGAAGATGCTAGTTAAGATATGGTTCTGGGTATGACATCAAAAGAAGGAAGAAGCAAAGTAATCACGAACTGATTTTAATCTAAGTGAAGAGGAAATAAACCCATTAATATTTACAAGTAGGATTAATTCATGTGGCTATTTTAAACACAGATGCTGCTAGACTCTAGATCAACTGCACACACACACAGGAAAAGAAGAAATTACAAATTGGCTCTTTCAATTATTGGTAAGAGATATACAGAAAATAGACTACCCTCCATGCAGATTGAGAATTTATCAGAATGTATCATGTAAATGGAAAAGGGAAATTAACACAGCTTAAGCTTAAGTATGAACTGAAGTCTTTGGCTTAAGATAAATAAATATTACCAATACCTTTATAACAAAAGAAATTTTCTTGAGGTAAAAATGATAAAATGTTTTGTAGGGTCTGGTTTATACCAATGCAAATAATAAAGAATTAAAATGGGTTTGATGAGTCAAAAAAGATATAAGTAACTTACAAAAGAAACAGAGATTTGAAAAAAAAATATAATGGAAAAGAAATAGCAGGCCCAATAGACAAAATCCCTATAGCGGATGACTACAGACCACACATAGATTGAATGCGTGTATCCCCAAGCCTTCCTTATGAGTAGACACTGTGTTTCATGGTACTGCTCTCCAGCTGGAGAATAATGTAGATGGAGTGATTGTGAAGTCAGCTTGTTAGAAAGCACTGAGTGATAATAAGGCATATATCAGAAGATGATGAAAGTTGTTATCACTGTTGGGAATATGCCTCTTAGTAGAAGGGACTGAGAGGCAGCACTTTGTAAACAGGTGTCAGCACCCAGATGAAAGTAAACAGTAGATGCTACTTACAAGAACTGTGTGCAGTTTTAGAGAGTGAAACTAAAAGGGATTGCACAGGCTGTCATATATAGTGAATGGCTTTGAACATCACTGAGAAGGAACAAGATTAAAACACGAGAGTTAGGTAGCAGTAACATGCGTTAGAGTGTGGAGGAGGTGAACACCGTTAGAGGATCTATGGAGCCTTAGGGTAAGCCATCTGTCCATTAAAAACTGATGAACCCTGACCTATAGGAAGGGCATAGCATTGTTCAGGATGAATCAGATACAGATGGAACATCAAAGAAGGATCACGGATATGGTGGTGATACCATAATGGACATTCTTTTCTGATTTTTTTTCAAAGCTATTCTTGCTACTAAAATTGTGTAGAATTTTCATGAGCAACCTTTTATATTTTCTCTTTTTCTATTGAATTTTTGTGTATTACATACAGAACATCTAAATCAATCTTAATCATCTTAAGCTCCCTCCCCAGAGGACTCACACACACCCCACTGGAATCCATGCATTCTGACATTTGAGTTAGGCCTATTGTGTCAAGTAAAGGTCCCCAGATGTTCTCAGTGCAAGTTCATCTACTGAGGTCTAGTCAGCCTGTCATTAGTTGCCAATATTTCTTCATCTAAGATTGGGGTCTGCAGCCCATTTCCACATATCTATGCTGGGTTTTTGTCTGCTTGAGTTTGCATGGGTCTTGGGTCTTGTGCATGCTGACACAACTGTTGTAGGTTCATATGAGCAGGGTCCCAGGAGCTTGTAGGATTCTAATTCCATAAGGTTATTCACCTCCTCACTGGCTCTTACAATCTTTCTACCCCATCTTTTGAAATGGCCCCTGAACCCTGGTTGAGTGAAAATATAGGAGTCCTATCCAAGGACCCACACTCTGCAGATTCTTAATCTCTACACTTTGGCCATTAGTGATCTTTTGTGTTCCTGGCTAGCTGTTGCATGAGGGAACACCATGAATGAGAGTTGAGAGATTCAATAGTGTCTACTTTACCCCTTGCTCTATGTTTTGTGAGCCTTATTACTCTGTAACAGTCTTCATCTCCTGAAAAAGAAGCTTCTTTGATGAGTGGTGACTGGGATTCTTGACTCTAAATATAAGTATACATATTTTATACTAAGAAATTACATTATTCTAGGAATGTGACAGTTTGGGGTTTTCTTTAAGATCTATGACCTATCCAGCAATGCATAGTTGGCTATATTTACAGTGCTACATGAGTTTCCTCCCACTGAATGGACCCTACATCTAGTTAGGTAGCTGTGGATTGCCTTCAAGATAAAAGAGCCACTATTGCTCCAATGTCATACGCTGTGCTGGTCACTGATGTAGTTATTAGGCCTTGAAGCTGGGGTTGGTTCTGCCTTATTTTTATGATTTGGAGACATAATTATTCAAAATACAGAATTGCAATGGGTTATTATTAGCTTATGTTCAACATTCTTCCTAATAAAGGAGTAAAAGTAAAAGCATACATCACATGGTGCCTTCCTCACAGCATTATTATTCAAGGATTCAGGACCAATAGGACAAATACCTGGAGGTTCAGTACAGGGTCTGGATGATAAACTGGAGACCAAGAAGCAGTAGGATAGGTGATAATGTACAATGGGCAAGATGGAGAACCAGGCAAACAACAGTGTAAGACAGTCTAGGTTCCTGAGGAATCAGGAAGCTAATAGTGAACTTCCTGCAAGGAAGGGACCCTGGAAAGGGAGAGAACAAAGTCCAGAAATACAAAACCCAGAGTCAACAGAGAGTGTGAATCCAACTTCTATGTTTTCTTTCCATTTAGGTCTTCAAGAGACCAGGCTATGTCCACACATCTTCACAAAATGAGTGTCTCCTCCTCAACCTCCTGGTTGTTCAGTGCTGATCTTACCTGAAAGTTTCCTGTTTCCCATCAATCTAGCTGTTATTTAGGATACTCAAATTCATACCTGTAATCAATCATCACAGCCTTGAAATGCTCAAATAGCAGATTCGGCCCAAAAATTTCAATTATGGATTTATCTCAAATGTTGTACTGAGATAATCTTTATAAAACTGGGCTTGTCATGGGTGATAAGACCATATTACATCCTTTAGGTGTCTAAATTCAGGTATATACAAAAAGCATTTTCAATGTAATCTAGCTCCACCAGAGAGGACTGCAACTATGACAGAAGTCAACCATTGGGAAACATTGAATCCACATGTTAAACTCATTACAGAAAGAAAAATTGTGCCAAAATTCTTTTATTTTTTTCTCTCAAATACCACTAGAAACTTAAAAATCTATGTTAATTCATTTTCTTAACATAAAATGCAACAATGTTTTATATTCATGGAAGGCAAACTTCATCCTGAGATTTTTCTCAAGCTCAATATATTTTATACCAAGAAAAGCAAATATTAAAGGTTTTTGATCACTCACAGGCAAATGTAAGAATGTCATTTTAGACATATTATAAGTAAGCACAGTATTGAACTGAAGCTGTTAATGGTCATCAGAGGGCTTTTGTAATGGGAAGACTGGTCTGGCAGTCAGACGATGTGGGCTCTGTCTAGAATGTGATAATTACCATTCTGGTTTGGGGGCTAGGAAGATAGTTTGGTGATCAACAGCACTGGCTGCTTAGCAGACTTGGGCTTGGTTCCCAGCACCCACATAATGGCTAACAACTTTCCATATCTACAGTTTGAGGAGATCCAACACCCTTTCTTGGCCTGCATGGGCACTGCAAACATGCGGCACTCTTACATCTAGGGAAAACACTCATACACCTAAAAATAAATGATTTTAAAATAATTTTAGAAAGTAGTTTTAAGTAGAGAGACAAAAGAAAAAGTATAGGAATATAATAACAGTAAAAGTTAGAGATTGCTGAAATTTTGTCTAACATTCTCGAGACTTTCCATTACATGGTTGGGCAATGTAAGTTCTTTATATAAAATGCTTTCATTAACCGTCATAATAAATCATAAAGTATTATTATATACACTTTTAGACAAGAAATATATATATATATATCAGGAGGGAAAACAGAGCTCAACAATTCAACAATTTCTGTGACTTCCCCAATAGGCCCCCTAGGTCACAAGGACTTTACCTGTTGTATTTACTATCTCGATTTACTATGCAGTGACAATGTATAGTTAACATATTAAAATCAAATAAAAAAATGCTTAATAGGTTGAGAAACATAGTCCAAATGCAAAAGGAAGCACTTCAATATGATTATTTTATTTTCCTGAATTGTAAATACTCTATGGGGAAGATATGTCCCATACATTTTCATGCTATGACTTCACCTAAATTTCTCTTGGGAGAGGCAGACCAAGCTTAGTCCTCCAGAGCTCCTGCGACAAACACACAATTTCTCCACTCACAGTTAGGCAAATTTTAGGTAGCTTACTTGGGCTTACTAACAGAGCAGTGGGTAGCAGGTTACTTACAGAATATGGGCGCCCTCCCTCCCCTCCACAAGTTACATTAGTAAATCCAGGAGGCTTGGATCTAGTGACTTCTGGTCACAATGGGGGAGGAAAAAAAACTGGCGCCCCCAGTTTAAATACTTTTAGCCCATCCTCTTCTCACATCCAAGGCCAATGGACAGGTGGGGAGAGCCATAAGACCTCCCAGCTCCTCCTCTTTCGGTGGTCTTGGGTCATATCACTCAGTCTGGGAGGAGTGTTTGTCCACAGCTCATCAGGCTTTTCCCTCGGAGAATCAATTTACTCTACAACCATGAACAAGCATACTTTTAGAAAGCAAATGGTTGATTGTAGGTACATTCACATGGGTCAGACTGACTCAATAATGCAATAGCGTTTTACCTTTGATTTTATTTTTAGAAGATTTATTTTGTTTTTAACTGTGTGTGATTGTGTGATTGTGTGTGTGGTGTATGTGATTGTGAGACTCTGTGTGTGTGTGTGTGTGTGTTGGGCAGTGCACTTGAAGGCAGTGCCCACAGAATTAAGAGGAGATGGCAGATCCCAGAGCTGGAGAGGCTGTTGTGATCTCCCTGACTGGTAACTGAGTTCATGTCCTCTACTGACAAATACGTTTTGTGTTCTGGTGTTACAATAATGGTAGATGACACAATTATTTTAGTCAATATAATATTTTTTCGGTCTGTTCAAGACAGGGTCTGCCAGGAGCTCCAGCTGGCCTGGAACTCGCCTTATAGACCAGGCTGTCCTTGAACTTAGAGAGTTCCAACTGCCTCTCTCTCCTAAGGGCTGGAATTAAAGGTGTGCAGTACGATGTCTGGCTATTATTCAAGGTAATTTTTAAAACTGCTACGGCTTGAAGCAATTTATTACTTTTTCACACTTCCTTATTTGTTTCAAAAGTCTGCTCACTAGATCATCTTCATCTTTGTTTTGCGGTACTTTATAGGAAAGCGCATAAAACAGGGGCCGCTGCAACGGGGGTGGGGTGGGCGGGGAGCGGGGAGGGCCTGGAACTCCCCTCACGTGACACTAAAGAGATCTCAGTGCACACCATGCTTCTGGCTACCACTCCACGTCAATTTCCTGTTCCTCAAGACTCCGCGGTGTCCCTTCACCCTCCCAGAGCCGTTTTCTCACTGACCCCTCAGCTTCTATGAATGATTTCTCTTCTTTCTGTTCCTAGATGGCCCAAAAGCAGTTGCTGATTCTTTGGTTTTGAAGGGCTGCACTCTAGTCCTGATTTAGGCAGATTTAGTCCTCCATCCCTATGCAATCTATCATGCAGAACTCTTGGCACTTAGCCTAACACTGTCTTTCTCTCTCTGCACACAGCATGGTGTTTCCTCTACGCCTTTGTTTTGGACTTCAAGCTAGCAAGATCCAGAAGTCCTCAATTTGGTGACTGCTGTCTGCTCGGGGTGCTTTGATTGTCTCTACATATAGTTCACATGGCTTTCAGAGTATAGGCTTACTTTCCTCAGATCCATTCATACTGCAGAGTGCTAAATTACTAATTACAGGAAATCTCATTGAGCGTGACACCCTGGGAACAATTTTAAATGTTTGTGACAGTGACCTTATCTTCTGATGCAGATGTCCCCAAGCATTTTGTAAATGGTAATGTGCACTCTTGGATATACATTTCTTTCCTCCAGAGTTATCCTTGAGTTTCAGTTTTATAGTACACTGACAGTATACTACCAGTTTTATTGGACATAACTTACAAAACTGGGCACCATTAACTATATTATCCAATGAGTTTTACAAATACGTAGTCTGGTAACCATCACCACACACACACACACACACACACACATGCATGCACACACATACCTACACACACAGAGAGATTATGATTTGGAACTTGAGAGATGGCTCAGCAGTTAAGAACACTACTTTTGCAGAGGACCCAGTTTCGATAAACAGCCATCTGTAACTCCTGTTCCATAGGACTGTATGGCCTCTTCTGACTTCAGCATGCATTGTTTGCATGTAGTACACCCACAGACATATAGGCAAAACACTCACAAAATTAAAATAAATGAAATGACTATTTTAAAAATCATGATTCACTTAGCAATCCTCCTGACTTTCTACTTCCGGTTCTGACTTCCCTGTTCTTCTATGTCACTTTACTCTTACCCAAATATTTGGCATTTTGTGAATCACGCTAGTTTCAATGGATAATATGCAAAGAATACATTACAGTAAAAAAATAATATCATGAGGTGGCCATGGTGGTCCATGCCTTTAATTCCAGCACTGGGGAAGGCAGAGGCAGGCGTCTCTGCGAGACTGAGGTCAGCCTGATCTACACAGCGAGTTTCAGGCCACTTGGGATATAGGAAGACTATGTCTCAAAAAGACCAAATAGCTAGCAATAATAACATAATTAATAATCATCATCATAATTTAGGTTTTTTACTTTAACCTAAAGGCAACGAAGAACTAAGGGCAGAGTTTTTAATAAGTAATCTTGCTGAAACTCACATTTCCACCTCTCCCAGAGGTGGTTAGGGATTAACAGGAAGTATGTGGGTGAGGAGTGCAGAAACTGAAGGAAGATTACACTAAGGAGGCGTGGAGAAGGCAGATGCAGGTCTGGGACTGTGAGCAGATTAGCAGTTTGAATCAAATCAAACCATGTGGGTTTGGACATCAAGGGTTGAAATATAAGAATTAATAAAGAATTGTGCTGATGATTTTGTCTTTGATAGTGGAGTGGACAGAAAAGCTTTAAAGCTCAGAATAAACAGAGAGCAGCATTGAAATACAGGTGGAGAGAAATTAAGTTAAGCTTTGAGAGTACTTAATCTGAAGTGCTTGAAATATTCAGATTATAATGTCTACCCATGGTCAACACAGAAAAAAATAGCTGTCTAGATCAAGACTATACATGTAGAAGTCATAAATACATATTTGAAATAAATATGATTTTCTGTCTCAGTTTGCAAAAGAAAAATTGAACAAAATATATCGCATTCTGTGTACTGTTCTTTAAAGTTAGAAACAGTTTCCTTATGGAATGCTGCTTTCATTGCTTCTAATCCCACCAGCAATTGGTTATATCAAGCTTTATTTAAAAAACTTAGAACCACAATAAATTTCTGCCATAAATTACCCACCTAATTCCATGCACGCACGGCATTCAAAAGTCATGTCAGTTCTGTTTAGACCTTAACATATATGACAGAATGCATGAAATCTGATGGGAGAGGGCTTCCAGGAGCATGCAGATAGGGGTCAAAGTATGATTAAGCTGTATTGTATGAAATGCAGAGAATTCAATAAAACCATGTTGAGTAAAAATAAATAACAAGAAGCATTTCTGTATCCATTATGTGTAAATTGTTGTCCACCACTCAAGATTCAGTGTAAAAGAGATTCTATACGGAACCCTCCTAGGACTCAGTTTTCCCACACAATCACATGTGATCACTTTCTTTGAACCTCTACATCATTTTTTAAATTATGGGTTGGAGAGTTCGCTACATGATTAAGAACATTTACTGCTCTCGATGAAGGCAGGAGTTCAGTTTCCAGCTTCCATGTACGGCAGTTCACAACCATCTGCAATTCCAGTCCATGGGATCTGATGCTGGTTTCCACCACCATTAGCAATGCATTCGTGTACACAAACCCAACCCTAGACACATACATACATATAACTGAAAATGAAATAAAACTTTAAAAATTGTTCCTTTTGCACAATTCATTTGGTTGTATTTAGTTGTATTTACTTTATATTTTTCATTACATTGTACATTCCTCAAGGCTATATCTTGGGACCATTTCATTTTCCAGCAAAGAGAACAAATGTCACTTTACATTTAGAAGACACTTAGAAAAATTTACCCATTAACATTGACAGAGGTATTTCATTCCCAGTAAATATGAACCAAATATAACTAACTCATCCTTACATGATTCCATAGTTCAATTATTATATCGAGGACTTGGGTAGTGCTTTAAATAGCTAAATAGCCATCAAAGGGGAAATGGGAATTCTAAATTATTAATATTTGCAATTTTTTTAAAAACTTTAAAAAGTGTAATACTTTGGTCCACATAAGTGATTTTTTCAGTACTGATTGATCAGTATGCGCTCAGATTATTTAGAAAGCAGTATGATAAGTATTATATTTTAGTGACTATTTTTTAAATATTTTATTTATTACTTTATTTTATGTATATGAGTGTGTTATTTACATATAGGTCAGGGCACCCATGTCATGCAATGCCCGTTAGAAGAGGGTGTCAGATCCCCTGGAACTGGAGTTATGCACCTTTGCTAGTTGCTATATGGGTGCTGGGAATCCCAGCTGTGTCCAGTGCTCTTAACCACTGAGCAATCTCTCCAGCCCCTTTTAATGACGATTAAATCAATTCCCAAACTCTTCTTCCTTTTGCTTTGATAAGACCTGGCATTTTGGGTAACTTGTTCTACACGGAGTTAGAGTGTGGGTAAGTTGGTTCGTACAACACTTTTCACATGACTGAAAAGCCAAAGCTGAATTTAGGATAACTGCTATCTGACAGATTTGGATTCAAATTACAATTAGCCGCTGTGGAAAAATAGCTGTTTCCAAAGGACATTGAGACTGCCCAGAAATGTTCTTAAAGTTTTAATTATGTTGTGTTAGAAATTACTTTGGTCATGAAAGATGCCTATTCTTGGCAGCTCAAAATATGTGTTAAATGGGTAAAGATACTGGACTGAACATTATTTGCAAAAATAAGGAAAAATCCTAAACATTTAGGACTTAAAGACAGGCAAGGAATGCCTTCTGAAATTTGGGTATTCATTAACTGTTTGGTAAATGAAAAAAATTCTGAAAATAATAAGAAAAAACAGTATTTTAATATGTATGGTGAATCATAGTTTATGTAGTTCAGTGTTAGAAACAAAGTAAAATGGAACCGGTGTTGTAGGGTATAAGAAATACAATGAAGAGAGGAAAATGATGGACATGTCCACACACCAATTATTCTAGACAAATATTGCTGATGTTTTAAAGCAGTGTTTTATTTCAAATGCTCGGTATTTTAATTTTCAGCAATATGTGCAAGAAACGATCACATTTGTCTAACTAATACAGAAATTATAGCTTTTCTTTACATACACAGATAGCAGATCTCATATATATATATATATATACACTCTACCCAGTGGCCTCTTTGGCCGTTTGAAAAAGGTTGTCCCACTGATGATTAAGACTTCAGCTATGAATCCTTTTTAAAACTTATTTACTTTTATTTTTGTATTTTTGTGTGTATGACTGCTTTGCATGTATGTATGTATGTAATTGCACCATATGTGTGCAATGGCAGTGTAGGTCAGAGGAGGTCATTGCATCCTCTGAAACTGGAACCATGTGGGTGCGAGGACTCAAACCTGTGTCCTCTGCAAGGTCAGTATTCTTATCCCCTGGACTATCTCTCCAGCCCCAACAGCTATGAATCTTATAGCAAAAGATGATTGTGCCGTCCATCAAAGAAAATCCAGATAATGACATTAAGTAAAATAACTTCTTGATGTTATCCCTAAGTACATTTTTACCCCAAAGATAATAGATATTTACCCGTCATATAAAGGAGTAGAGCACAGGATTTTTAAAGAATTTCTAATAGAACTTTTGTGCTTTTCATATAATATAATTTGATTATATTCAAATATATATATTTGAACATGGAACATGACCATATGCCTCACTCTGGAGGATCATGCAAATGCTTTGGGGAGTTGTGGCTACATGAACACACTCAGGGAATGCTGTGGTACCATTATTGCTCTTGTTGTGACACACCAAATTCCAGTGTTAGAGTTTTAAAAACAAAGTACTTAATATTTAATATTACTCATGGTCATGACATTTAATTTTGAAATAAAATATCAGAAATTTATGTTTTAAAATCCAGTCTTCCTGTTTTTGAAGAGTACAGAATAAGCTCATGTTCTAGAACAATTAACCTGGGTCCATATCCAGTGTGTTCTGTTGTATTTAGTCCGTAGTGTGTGCATGAGGCCATGCATGACTGGAGTTTTCTGACTCCTGGTAACTGCTGCTTGCTGCTGTGCACTCAGTTACTGTTCCCTCCTCCTCAGTTATACCTTGAGTATTATGTCCTCCTGCTGGAATAAATACTATTGACAAATTTATAATTTTATAGATACAATCATTTCCTAAACAATAGTAATGCTTAAACAGCAACACTATAATTTTATGAAAATATTTTGGCATAATTCTAAAAGTCTCTTTAGCTGCCTTTTGGCAGGATATCATTTAATTATCAAAAGTTAGAGACAGCACATTAATTTAGAATTTAATGCCAACCAGATGAAATAAAACCATAATATCCATTTGTTTCTAAGAAATATATGTTCTTTCAGAGACACAAGAAACTTGCCTGGGGGGGTTAATTTTACATGACCAGGTGACTGAGCCATAGGTCATCCAGACATTTGTTTAGTCTTGAGTACGTCTGTGGTGGCTTTTCTGATGAAGATTAGCATTTTATTCCACATACTAAGAAAAGCAGATTTTCATCTCTATGACTGAAAGGCCAAATGAAATCCATGGAAACAGGAACAGGACAGACTCCGACCCTTTTGAGGATGGGAGGGAGCTCCTTCAAGCTGAGGACTTTGAGTTGCAAACTGCAGAGCACCACCATGAAATCAAACCCTCACACTGTTTTTTAAATGAATCAAGAAGTTTACTAGGCTTTCATGGGCTCATTGGGGAGTCAAAGGCAGCTCTGACAAGGGAACTTCTCTTGAGCAAATAAGTTGTAACTGTAACACAGAAGAATTCCATACAACACATGGACATCTTGCGAACATAGGCACCATTGGAAAGTCACCTCTGCAACCTAGACGACTCACAGAACACTGTGCTTATGTAAGGTAAGCTGTCACCACTGTACAGATTCAGCTACACCACAGTAGAGTCTCTAATCTTAATTTATTGTTTTTTCCCTATATAACTTCAGGTAGGAGAATATCATAATGAAGAATTTGGGGAATGTAGGTTGCCTTGTGAATATCATGAACCTCTCTCCAACTGCGACAGGAATGTGACCGGGTATTAATTGATGGGAAACTCCTCTTGATGATGCCATCAAGGTCTGACTAAAATGGAAGAGAAACAAGTCTACCAGAGCATCACCGGGATGAAGAGACGAATGTAACTCTACTCAGGAAGACATGAAGAGACCCACTACTGTCTTTCACTGTAGATTAATTAACAAATATCCTGGGCTGTAGAGATGGGTCTGGGTAAAGTGAACCATGTGCAAACCAGAAACGGGATATAAAGCATGGGACGTGCGCCATAATCCCAGTGTGGGGAAGCAGTGGTAGGACTATTACTCACCAAAAAATCTAAGTGATTTGTGAGCTCCAGGCTCAGCTGGAGACCCTGTCTCAAAAAGTAGTGTGGGTTGAAATAAAGAAAGACACCACGTGTTGATCTTTAAACTTAACACACAAATTCAGTCACACACAAGCAAATGAGAAAGACAGACACACATATGCACACACAGAGTAAACTTTGCATTGCTTTCAATTCTAAGAAGCACTACTTTTAAAGAACATTTCACATATATATTTTCAAATGATCAAGAGTATCACTCATGATCACTCTAGTTATTTTATTATATTTTATTGTTTTTAGGACACATGTGTATATATATATATATTTCATGAATTAATGTCTGTAATATTTAAAATAGGCAATATTTGACACGGGGAACCTTGTTTGTTTAATGGTTTAAAATATTTTTTTCAAAAGAAAGCACTTTATAAAAATATAATCCAAGATACAAGTGCTATTTAAATATTCTTTTAAAAAAATTTTATATTGAGCATTTACACATTTCATACAACACTTCTTAAGTTTATACTCCTTTCTAACCCCTGAATGGGCCTCATATATTCTGCCTTACATACTCAGTCCTGTCCTTCAGTGCAAACTCATCCACTGGAGTCTGGTCAGTCTATCTAGAGATCGTAAGTAAGGCATTGCTCTCCTCCCAGTAATATTCAGTCTCCAGTAGTTCTCAGTCTAGACCTGTCCCACAACCAAATTCTCTGGCTCCATTCTAGACTCCTGTCTAATTGGGTTGACATGTGTCCTGAACTGCCACAAGTTCACATGTGCAAGTTTCCCGTGGCCTGAAAGCCTCTGCTTCCCTGAGTCCATGAGCTAGCCCTGGCTCTTACAATCTTTCCTCCCCCTCTTTTACAATGATCCCTGAGGTGGGTGAGTCCTCTCCAGGAATACACACTCTGTAGTCTCTTATTCTTTAAAGTTTGGCCATTTGGGACCCGCTGTGTTCATAGCACTCTGTTGCATAAGGAAGCTTCAGTGGTGAATGTTGAGGGTTGCATTAGTTTTCTCTCTACCCCTCATTCTGCTGTGCTCTATGAGCCTTAGGTGTAATGGTTCAGTTGTAGATCTGATACTTATAAATGGGCATCACTTTGATGGATGTAACGAAAATGTGGTATGTTTACACAATGATATTCTACTCAGCATAAAGAAAAGATGAAATTATAAAATTTTCAGGTGAATGGATGGAACTAGAGAGTGCTAGACTAAGTGAAGTAACAGGATCACAGGAAAATAAGCGACATAGGTGCTCCCTCATTTACAGACTGTAGCACCAACCCCCCATACATGAGTATAGATCCTGATGTAACACCAGGAGCCATGAAAAAGGAAAGAATTCATGGAGGTAAAGGAAAAGAAAGAAGCCAGAGAAGGGGGATATTAGGGAACAGGTGTTACTGGGGGAGGTGGGGAAAGTGGGAGTGGTCAGCAGAGAGAAGAGGGGACGGACATGCTGGGGGCCACAGTGTGGGGTTGAGGGAAGTCAGAAGGGAGCTGGTGACAAGCAGGCATTATCGGAAGACAGCAGGGATAATGCTGGTGCTGGGACTGGAGGGAGATCAAATGGGAGGAAAAAGGGCAGAGTTGAAGGAAAATTGGAAGGATAGGGGATCCAGATGAGATGCCCTCTGAAGCCCCTGGAAAATGTTTAAACAGTGTGGAAACATTAATATATCTATATACCCAGCATATGATAGAAAGAACCTCCCTTTGAGTGATGGGTGAGAGTGGTCCAAGAGACTCCTAGAATAATACAGGATATTGCCAAAGATCTTGCTTATCTCCCAGAACAAGAAGATAAGACCCTACTGCTGAAGACAGGACTATAGGACTCAGAGCAATTGAACAGGAACTGACCTGGAAACCTTCTATCTAAAGTTTAGTTCCCATAATACAAACTTCTAAGGGAGAAAGATCAATCAATGAACCAACCAAAACCTAGTCTAATAACTATAACAACTGATACAACAGACTACTATTGGTGCACAGTGGCAGTATAATCAACAGCTCTCTAAAAGCGCTCTCAATGGGAATGAACTCAGAAATAGCACTGTAAAATCAGTCAAATACACATGACCGGAGAGGTCCTAGATCTTAGAGAGAACCCTTTCTTTACCGTATCTCTAAGGAAATGAAATTTCTTACTATGTGCTAAATATGGATCCTTCCATTTACAGACAAGCACACCACTCATCAAAGAAGCTTCTTTTTGCAAGAGAGGGTTCAGCGGACTCCCACAACTGGCCAGGCACCGAGAACAGCAGCTCTTTCAGTATCTTCAGCAGACATTCAAATTGTAACCTACACTATTAGCAGTCTGATTCTCAGTCTTTTATCCTTGAATGGGAACCATTCCAAAGGCATCTCTGAAACTCAACGTGCAAGGTAAAGATGACAGTGACTTGGAAACCCACATGTTGAATAAGCCAGTTCTCCCTTTGTGTGCCTGCGCGTGTGTGTGTGTGTCTGTGTGTGTGTGTGTGTAAAAAATACTGATGACTGATATACTGTCTAAATCATTGCTATCTAAATATATCTTGGATGGGTACATATGGTATTGTTACCAAATTTTTGCTCTAGTGTTTCCTGGGCTCCATGGTCTTTATGTTCTCTACTGAAAGAATCAAACCTGACACATAGATCATAGTGCAGAAGACCATCTGATTTTAGAGTCGAGGACTACAGATTAAAATGGGATAGCCTTAGAAGCTAGTATGGTGGAGCACAGTCCAATGGCATGAATGTAGACAATATCAGAGATACCACTCTGTAGGGCACACACTCACAGAGAGACAGAGATCCCATTGTGCCTACCTAACTATTGAGGTAGGCTTTCTATTATTGCTCTAAGTTTCAGGAACATACAACTTTGTAAGCAATGATTGTCTGTTCAGATGATGGACAGGCCCATTTAGAGGCAATAGTGCATATATATATATATATATATATATATATATATATATGTATATGTATGTATATATATGTATGTATATATATATGTATGTATATATATATATATACACACACACACACACACACACACACTGTTCTTAAGTAGAAAGCCTTTGCTACATATTAACAGTAAGTAAGATCTTTGGGGCTATCTAAAATCTCCTATCCCCATCCAGCACAATGTTTACAATTTTTACCGATGTATCTGATAAAAGAATCATGGTAGCGGTCTGAATGAACATGTCCCCCGTATTTGGACATTTTATCTATCAGTTGATGACACTGGTTTGGGAGGTTTTAGAAGGTGTGGCCATGCAGGAAGAAGCACATCACTGGAGGGTGGGCTTAGAAAGTTCTAAAGCCTTGCCAGATCTCCAGGCACTCTCTGCTTCCTGTGCTTGCCTGGAGGTGTGAGTGCTTAGCTTCTGAGTCTTCTCCAGCCACCTCTGCCGCCATGCCTCTTTGATGGACTCTTGCCCCTTTGGAACCATAAGCTGAATAAACTCCTCCTTTTATAAGTTCCGTTGACCAGTGTTTCTATCACAGCAACAGAAAAGTGACTAATACAGTCATGTAAGGGAATAAATGAACATTAATTTACAGATGAAAGAAGGCTAGATAAGTAGCAATGTTTTAGCAGAGGAAATCACCCTCCCTTAATTCTCCCTCAATGAAACCCTGCAGCTCCTGTCTTCTCTTTCATCTGGTATTTTAAAGAGGAACTTTTGATGCTTTCCCTTTCCTAACAATAGTGAGTTACCATGGAGACAGGGGTGGTGTCCAAAGCTGATTATGAGGGAAAGGTGCATCCTCAATCGCCTCTAAATCACTGACTTTTAGCTAGCTACCTTACAGATTTAGTGGTAACATTTATGCTAAATCTATATCATAACCAAGCGTGTAGAACTGAATTACATATTAATATACATAAAATCACTAAGTCAGGTAATTGGGTCATATCAAGTCTTTGGTATCCAGGCAACCTCTAATATCTCTCATTTTAAAAATAAACACAAAATATTTGCATATTAACTCTGGAGAAAAGTGAAGATAAGTTGACTGTCTCTAGCCAAATCTATGCAAAATTCATAGAACCATACAGAGATATTAAAATTATAATTTGCTTGATTCATTATCAGATAGTCCTAATTATGTTAGGATTTAGACTCTGCAGAAATAAGCTTTTCTGATGAGGATGGAGAACTGCACTGGTCGATGAGTAGAGAGATTTCTGTCTAGAAAGAAGTTTGATACTATGTTCATTAGCAAGTAGGATCTCCCCTAGGAACTGTGAAGTTCCTGGGCACCAATTCTTGGTCAGATTTTCGGTGCCTGTCATGATTTTCCTCCTGTGGAATTGGCATTAAATACACTCACAAAGTGGCTGGTTACCCCTATAACATTCATTCCACTGTCACACCAGTGATCAGGCTGGTCACTTTTATAGCTCACAGCATTAACATCTAAGTAACACTGTTGCTGACTTTTCTTTCTCCAGCAGCCTGCATTCTACATATCGGTTCTTTTGAAATCATTCCAAGAGAGATGACACTTCCTGATGATGCTTCTAGGTCAGGAACAGTTTGATTCCTCTAAGTCCTATGACTAATGTGTATCCTGTGTTCAGGGATAAAATCTCACCATCAAGATCAAGTTCTGATGGGCAATGACATTAGTCTGTATTGTTTGGGGGATCCTCTGGAACCCCTTGACCAACAACCAGAGGACAAGATCATTGCATTCAAAAATCCACAGCATCTGTAGTTATATCCACAAGAGTCTCATAAGATCAAGCCAGTAAACCTTCAAGGTTGTGTGGGGAAAGGGCGCATGCACCTTTGTCTCCTGCCTGAGGAGCCATTGATGTCATTAGGAGAGAAGATAATCCATTTTCTTTGGGGGTATGACTCCTGGTAGGGTGAACATTCTCCAGTGGATGTACCCCACACTCATGCACAAATGGACAGTAGTAATTAGACTTAGTGTCTTATGAAATTAGACAAGAAAAGGAAAAGTTAAAAGGAGTTAATGAGGCTGGGAGAGTATGTGGAGGGGTCTGGATGGAGTTGGAGGGAGGATTTGGAGGTGAATATGACCAAATTACATTGCATATATGTATGAGAATCCCCCAAAATAAATAATGTTAAGCTAAAATGCTGCTTTCATTCTTGAAACAGTTTCTATCAGCTTTCTCATGTCCTAGAAACATCTTCATGTGACTCATGATACTCATGTACTGAAAGACATCATCAACGAGCTCAGAAATATTTTTCTAGCCTTCATTCAAATTTGTGGAATATGATCAACTCTAGGATGCGTTGCGATCATTGCCATCAATGAACTTATTTTTATCTAGATAAGGCATGGTATTGCAAATATATTGTATTATTTTTCTATACATCTTCATAATAATGTTTTAATATCCACAAACAAACTGGATATTAGTTTCTCCAATTTCTAAAGGCACTAATTCTATGATTAGGTAAGACAACCTCATACCAACTTGAATAAGTGTTTTACAAAGTCACTGTGTTTCTCTGATGAGTGAACTCTTTGGGAACAAAGATCATTCCTTTCTTCTTCAAAGTTTGTTAGTTTTGACCACTTTCTGAAATATATCTATAGCAACATCTTTGTCATTCACATAAGAAATGACACATAACCTTGTAAAAATACTATATACTTTTTACAAATTCTTACCTTCACTGATCTCTTTTGAACATATCCTTGTTATTAAAATTCCACTCACTTCTGCTCTCTTAATGTACTCCTGTTTATAGACAATATATGTTTTAGCCCATTTTCTCTGTAGAGATCTCACCTCTATAAGAGCTTTAATTATTTTGACTCTATTTCTGAGAAGAAAATTATTTAATAAATTGAATGTTCACATCTATTCATTTAGCTATATATATGTTTTGTACATTTTAATGAGTTTCAAATATTTTCGAGGGAAATAAAAATGCAACTAATGGAATAATTCAGAAATTTGTGGCGTGGTCATAATTTTCCTATGTTTAAGTGTTGTATTCTCTTCCTAATCTGAGTCACTGAGGACTCATCCAATGATTTCTCACCTTCCTTATGTCTTCGCAGAGAAATGTTTGACTAACTGATTTGTTAAAATTTAGCAACTGTGTTGCTAAAATTCTTTCATGGGGAGATATAAACAAAATCCACCTCCCATCCCTTGGTCCCAAGGACAAACCAAGCTATGATCTATGATTCCACCAAAATTTACTCTGAACTTATATAGCTTATTACATAGCAATGAATGAGTGTTTAACTACAAGCATTCCCTCTCCCCAAAGCCACACAAGAACGTTGTCACCCAAGTATGGATGATGACTTACCTATAGACATATAAAATGGTGGGAGATGCTCCCTTTGTCTTTCCCTGCCTATATGGTAGTCCTTTTCCAAACGGGGGTGGGGAATGTGAACAGTCAACCAGCCCAGCTACAAAGAACTATGACAAGAGGACACAGCTTAGATCAGGAACTGGCAACTGTCTGACTCAGAAGACAGTCCTGTACACTAGGTTATAAGTATTTGTCAATCAGCCTGTTACCAACATCAGCAAAAAGTGATATTCCATTACAAACAACTACCACAGAAAGCATAAATCATGATTGATGTAAACACCAAAGGGTTGAGCTAATCTGCACATGTATGTATATGAAATTATCATGTTGTATAAGCCTTAAACATCTCATAACTTTGATATGAAACATGGGTGTGGTTTAACCTTAAAAGGCATAGCTCAAGCTGGGTGTGATGTTGTTCTCAGGAGGCAGAGGCAGGTGGATAGCTGTGAGATGGAGACCAGCCTAGCCAATATAGTGAGTTCCAGGCAAGCTGGGGCTTCAGGGTAACTCTGTCTTAAAAAAACAACAACAAAAAAAACAAATAGAAAAGAATATGGAGATCAAGTCTGGTACATGTAGCTGGACATTGCAGGGTAGCTAGCTGCTGGGTGATCTTACTGAAAGGTCAACCTCAAACCTATAGTTCCCAGGCTACAAATCTGATGTGTCATGTCATCAAACTAGATCTAACTTTGCTGAAGAGCAGACTTAGAAACTTTACAGAAACTAATAGACAAAGGCTTGAATACCAATATTATCAATTTACATTGAGAATTCTGTTTCAAAGATTGAGATAGATTCAAGGGTTCTCCAAGAGTACATTCTATCTGTAAAGAAAATAGATGGAAGATAAAAGTTTAATAGGTAGGTTGCTTAGTGAGCCAAACTCCAAAATAGAAGGATTAATTTTAATTTTAATGTTTAATGCCACCAGACAAATACTGTCTGCATAGTTTATCTCTACAGTAGCAATATACTTTCTTGTCACAAGTAAAATATTCAGTCCAACATATGTTTTTATCTGTATAATAGTTAGCTTAGAGTTTTATAGAGTTCCAACTTACTTTTTTTCAGTATTTCCAACAGATCTTCAAAATTTTACTTTTCTATTTATTTTAAGTTAGCATTTATCTGCTTCTCTTTTGATACTCTTCTTTTTTAAAAAAAAAAAACTAAATATTTTTATTTGATGCATATGAGTGTGTTTGCATGTATGTAGGTGCACCCTTGTCATGGAAGGCATGAGGAGGTCAGAAGAGGGCATCGAATCCCCTGGAACTGGAGTTATAGACAGTTAATTGCCATGTGGGTTCTGGGATTCAAACCCAGGTCCTCTGTAAGAACAGCTAGTACTCTTAAATGTGGAGCTAATGCTCCAGACCTTCAATACCCTTCTTGAGTAAGAACCTCTTTAAGTACTTTTTTATTGCTTTGATTAGATCATTTACATATTTTAGTATTTAATTCAAAGTTAACAACTCACCTTGCCTTGCTTCAAAATTACAAAGTTCTCATTGTTTTTCAGACATTGTTTGAATAAATTAAACTGTGTTTTTATCTCCCTTTCACCATAGATGATTTTCAATGAATGCAACATCAGAGACAATTCTGAGTATCATGTCATATATATTTCAGTAACAACATGATGTCTGCCTAGGTTTCAGTCAGTTAATTCGAATAAAAATAATCATAGATCTGTGAGGTGGCTCTAGGCGTAAAGAGTAAAGACTTGGCCATCAAATTCATCAAACACTTGAGTTCAATCTCCAGGACCCACTTAGTAGAAGGAGAGAACCAACTCCCAGAAGTTGTTATCTGAACCTCATCACGGCACATGCGTACACACACAATAAATAAATAAAAATAACAGAATGACCAGAGTTAAAGTAATCTCTCAATTCCCTAAAATGATTATTTGCTCTATTTCCTTAATCATGTTCATGGATTCTTGATAGAAATGGATTCAGGGTTGTCAACAAAGTTTATGGAATAGTTTGTAAATGAGATTTAAGAAACTCAAGGAAATCACATCCCTTCTGTCTCTGACGGTCTTAAATTTTCTTTTATGTGACTATGTCTCCCAATATCATCATTCCGTATCCAATATCCAAAGAAGAGTCTGAATCACCCGTCTTTTAACTCCTAAGTTCTACTGGGTAGAAAAACGAGATCCACATATGTGCTTGTTCCTTCCTTGTCCACCTGTGGATTCTGTTACCTTTTAGTCTATTCTTCATCATCTGTCACTCAGTTCCTGTGACATTATCTTTTCTTGGGGAGGAGGTAACCTCTGCTAATCCAGAGGGAGAAACTAAGACAAACCAAAGAAAACGTTTCAGCCAGGTCGTCTTTGGTGAACCAATGAGTTTAGTTTTAAGTATGGGTGAGGTATTACCTGGAGGAACAGAGGTGACATAGGGTGGTTATACCTCTGGGACAAAGGGTTTTATTCCCCAGCAATAGTTATCTGCTCATGTAGCCTTGAGGAGTGACAGGTCCGCATTACACCACATTTTCTCCAAAAAAATATAATTGGTCATAAATCCTGGTAGGGGATTCCTGAACCTTAAACCTCATGATGGAACATTGTGTTTCATGCAGGTAATCACATGTGCTGAGAGTACAACAAAGCAACATCCCTGTCAAGTCATAGGACAGCCTTACACAGCACTCCTCTCCTTCCTCCAGCTCTTACCTTTACTCAGCTTCCTCTTCTGCAGTGTTCCCTGAGTACTCGTGAGGATGTTATAGATGTGCTATTTAGGGTTAAGAATTCACATTCACTCTTTCTGGACATTTTGATTAGCTTCAAATATCTTCAGTAATTGCTATCCACAGCAAAACAACAGATGTGGTTTTCCTACTGTAGCCTTTGCCCATAGCCTGAATATGATCTATTCCATATGTCCTCTTTCATGTGACACATCCTATTCATCAAAGAGTCACGCCACTCCATAACACATAAAGGAAGATGCCCAGACTGGGATTTCCACCTTCAAATGCAGCAGCTTTTGTTATGTGATTTTTACTCCCAGAAAGGACAATGATATGGCTATGTCGACAAGAAGACATGGTACTCCATGCCACATGGAGACAGGTCATCATACAGAGACTGTCTGATGCTCCACTCCCAAAGAGTTCAGCTTCCTCTACATGTCACATCACCCTCAGTAGAGCCAATGCAACTACTCCTCCCAAATTCATTCTTGATTCTGTCGTGTCCCATGTTTGGGCACCAAGTGTTGCATTAATTTTTTTCAGACCATGTGAATAAATGTCTATTCATTACAGATAAGGCACCAAACGCAGACTAAAGAAACAATTCCATCCAAGTCTAGCTTAGGGAGCAATTTCTATCATTGGGATTACTTATAGGAATTTGGTCATCCTTAGACAATGCCCTTCAGCTGCTGTGAAGAATTTACATATCTTCCAGGAGGAAGTGGGTCCTATGAGCTCTTCCAACCCCTACACACCAACCATTAATTACTGACCTATCCTTGGGAGTGGAAATCCTCCTTCCCACCATAAAATCTTTCTAGCTATCATGTGATTAATGACAGTCATTGAGAGTTCAAGAAGACAGATACAGTATCAGTCTCTGAGGAAAGTTTCCCACAACAGACCTAAACACTAGCACCTTATTTTCTGTGATCCTGTAGGTAGACGCTGAAGGTAAGCTACCTCCCATATTGCCCTGAAGATTAAATCAGGAATCGGCACATCCTTGCTTAAGTCGACAAATGGCTTCATGTTGTCTATTGTCTTGGTTAGAAATAATATAACGAAATATCAGAGACTTAGTGTACTAGTTTTTCATTGTTATAACTGAACACTGGAGAAAAACAAAGGAGTAAGGACTTGCTTTGCTCGCATCCCAAATCTTTCAATCTGAGGTCAGCTAGCGCCAATTATTTTCTATCTGTGAAAAATCATGAAAGAATGGCAGGGCAGAGAAATGATGTTCAACTTGGGGTAGCCAGGAAACAGACCGAGAGCTGGGGAATCATATGAAACTGTGAGTATGATACCAGTTTTTCTAACAAAGCTTATACCTCCAAACGCATGTTCATCTATGAATTGACCTACTGGTGAATTTGGTTTCTTAATCACTCAATCATCTCTCAGGAGCAGCAAAGATCACCAGTTGTTGAGCAAGACTTAAATGCATGAGCCTTTGGGATCATTTCATATCTCAACCACAATACTGAATAAGCACTAACAATTTCATATCTGATAAATGTCCATAGCTGGTAGGTGGTAATGAATGCCCTTGCATAAGAAAGAGACAGAAAAGTAGAATGGAGATGAATGTGGGGAAAGAATAGAAGAGCAGAACACAGTCCTCCAAACACTTTACAAGAATCTTAGTTCTGTTCACGGACCCCAGGGGATCAGGATTTAATCACTTCTTGAGGGGTCCACTTCTGAAGACTGCAATGTTGACGATAAGTATAACACACAAGTTGGGGATTTGGTATGGTTCAGTGTTTCCAAAATTCTTGATCTCAAGGGAGCTATCTTGAGAGGAGGTAGAACGCTAAGACAGCCTAGTGTGAAGTCTTTTTGTGACTGAGAACATAACCTTGGAGTAGATGTGAACCCCTAACTCCTCAATTATCACTGTATCTTACGTTCTGGCAGTTGTGGGAGTGGCTTTGCTCCTCCACATGCACCCCACCCCATGACGCACTGCCTCAGCGAGAGCAACAGAAACAACCAGTCATGGATTGGGCCCATAAAGTTATATAATGAGTATTTACATATTAAAAAAAACATTTTATTGATTCTTTGAAAATTTTGGAAAATGTGTTTGGATCATATTCAGACCCCAGCTCCATATGCACCCCATTGCTGGCTTCATGGCCTCTGTTATTTTTCTTTTCATTTAAAGCCCATGGAGTCAAATCTGTTTTCCAAATGCTCATGGTTATGGTTCTAAAGCTTGGAATCAGGTCAGCCATCTTCCCTGTTTTTGGTGTTGTTATTGATTCTTACAGAATTTCATCCATTTAGGGCACATCCAGATCCCTTCTTTGTTTCCACTCCCACCTTACCACCTTACTCCCCTCCCCCACAACGCATGCACTCTATTAGTATTATTTTCTTTTTTAAAGGCTTATTGAGTCTAATCTATAGCCCCAAATCGCCTTGGGTATAGGACGAGCCATTGAAGTTTGGTCGGCCTACAGGGTATCACGGCAGTAAAGAAATGGACACCACCTCTCCTAGCATCTATCAATTACTAATATCTCCTCAGCTAGGGCTGGGCTTCTTGATCAGCTTGATGGGTTTTTGTCTGGCTTGGGTTTTCACAGGTATTGTGCATGTTGTGAATACTGCTATTTGGATTCTGGGGCATGAATTCAGGCATTCTGTTAGACCAGTACATGTTTAAGCACCGAACCCATCTGGCTCAATATATGAATTTGAGATTCAAGTATATGATCATGTCCCATCCTAAGAATGTTTCACAGGTTATTAAATGAAATCCTACATGTTTATATGTGTGTTATCCTCATTGTCTCCCAGTAAGAGATTATAGCAAAAAGTGATCAATCTCTGAGACATAGCTGACAATTTGTGCAACAAATGTTTGGACTCAGTCAATAAAGAAAATAAAATGCACCAATCACTTGAAAACAGAAAATATTTGTAAGTATTGTATCTTAGAACTTTTGCATTATCATGAAAAATTCAGATATAAGAAAAGAATGACTCATGGAGATGGTGAGAATCATAAAAGATGTACAATCAATTTTAAAGAGGAAATAATAGCATAAACAATAGAATATATAATCAAACAAATGATTTTTGAAGAGAATTTGACCTATACGTTCACATTACAGAAATATCTATACCGCAAAGAAAAGATGCTTTAGAAGATTCATAGTGACTATTATATCAAAGAGGTAGGTATCCTGAAAGACATATTGCTATTTCTTATAACTTTAAAGTTCATCTCAACCTCCACCATTAGAAATTAATAAAAAAAATTAAAAACATGAGAATGTATTGTTAAGATAGAAACCATCGGGACATAGAAAATAAATCAAAAGTTTATTTTCAGTATTTCTTACTGAAATCCCATACGAGTATTTAGAGCTGAATAAAACTTAAAACATAATAGCATATATTTTGGCACACTAGAGAGGCTTGCAAATCACGGTTGTCTCACTGGCCCAGGGCCTTAGAGAAATTTAACGCAAAAATGGAAAAGTCACTGCCATTCAAAAAGCCACACAGATTAGCCCTTGCATCCCCTGTGTGGCTTGAGAGAGCGTTAGAAACCTAATTCTTTTAATCATAATTTATTTTTAAATACCCATCATTAGCCTTATTTTTGCATTCCACAGAGAAGGAAAATGTCAATGAGGGTGCCATAAACAAAACATCAGACACTTTTAGTACTTGTGCTCTACTGACTGTGGGTAACAGGAGGTGTCCCCAGGCATGTGTGGAGAGAGACCAGCTCAGGGTCTACATCAGATGCCTCTCAGAAAAGCAACTACCTTTTTCAACCTCTTCCTTTTTACCCAACTACATTACATACATACTCCCTGTCTTCAAATTTTCTTTATGTTTTCCTTTTCCTCACACTTGTTCTATCACTTTCCCTTAGCACTGTTTTTGCATAAAATTTCAGATTGAGTGCCTGATCCTAATGTGTTTTTTATAGACTTACAATATTTCCTTGATCTTTTTCCTTTTTCCATATTTGGACTCAAGAATTAACTTCTTTCTGCACACATGTACATAGTTGATTTGGAAGTGTAACTTTTGAAATCATCCAACATTACCGCCATTAAAAATATGAAATTTGAATAGAAATATATATCAGAATTAACTTACAGAATTGACACAAATGAAACCAAACCTATAGCACTGACTTAAAGACCAGAAGAGCTTCCATGTATTAGGTTAGTAATGATCTGTCTTTAATTAGAATTATTTAGTAAAGCCCATCCATCAAGTTTCCAAAGACTGCATCATGATTATAAATAATGACCAATTATAATGGAGCCTCTCTCTCTTTTTCTCTCTCTCTCATCAGTGTGTGTGTGTGTGTGTGTGTGTGTGTGTGTGTGTCCTAGTTCACCTATGTTGGTGCATGTGGGGGCCAGAAGTTGATGTCAACTTGTCTTCCTTAACTTCAACTCCACCATAATTTTTGAGAAAAGATATTTTGAACCTGGAATTTGCAATTCTGTCTGAGCAGCGAACTCTGGAAACCCCCTCGTGCCCCCTTCCCAACATGGGGATTACAGTGGCCACTGCCCCTGGCTTTCATGTGGGTGTGTGGATCCATTCTCAGGATGGGAAATGTTATCGCAGATGACACAGCACACCAGTGTTATGTAGGATCCGTCTGAACTTCTAACCTAAGGATTCGTATGCATAAGAAAATAGTGACTCTTTAGGTAGTACATTGCCAGGTAATTTGTCACAGAGTAATAGAAAAGCAGAAGAACCCGTGAGAAGATTGTAACTGCAGTACTACTGCTATGGCAGACTGTTCCCATAGTGCAGACTCATGAGATACCATCCAGGATGCTCAAAACTATGGTGAATGAAAAGCAGACTGTTCCATTGTCTCAGAGGACATTGTAGGAGAGAAAAACAATGCACTCAACGCCCTTTGCATTTCCATCCAGAGTCTCACATTCAACCCTTTTCTCTGTAAGTGGAATTACTTTGAACCTGGAGAGAAAGATCCATTAAGACCTCTAAGCACAGTAACACTGGTCTTTGATTCTTTTTAGAATGTTCTCTCAGTGGAACAGCTACAATAGTCTACAGACCATCAGGGTCCCTGAGGAGTGTGACCATTCCAAATCCACTCATTTGAATGACTGTCTCCATATTCTCCATTCATGTTAAGAGCTCTCTTTAAAGCAAAGAGTCACCTTGAGTGATGGAAAGCTGTTAACTTCATTAAACTTTTATGACTGCCACTCAATCAAGAATAAGAAAATGGGAAACAGGAAAAACAAAGATGAGGCTATTTTATTTTCTTACTTCAACTCACAATAGATTCTTTTTGTTTCTCCAAAGTGAGTCAAAAATCTTTTCCAATAATTTTTTCTTTGGCTTTGATAGAGAAATCATTTTTAAACACACCAAAATATATATAAACAAGAAAATAAATAAGCCACTCTGATTGTGGTCAGTGCATTCTGAAGTTTAAATATTTAATAAAACTCAGGCACCCATGGAAACAAACCAGTCAGGAAGCTGGGGAAATGTTACCCACACTTAATTCAGAATCCTTATCGTATTACTGAACTCTGAGATGTCAAATTTCTGGTGTTTCTAACAGCAAATTCTCTTAATAGTCATAAATGGTTTAAGTAAAGTTTTAAATTAGTCCTCCATTTGGATCTTATGATTACTCACTGTGAAGGATGGATTTCTACAAACTAAAAAGAACTCAGACAACCAACAGCAACAACATCTTTGTAGACAGCAAAATGAAAAATGTACTTGCTATTATTATAGTAGTCACTAAATGATATAATGATCAACTAAAATATGTAACATTTCTCTTAAATAACTAAAAGTCACCTTTCATATCTATGAAAAAATACAAAATAGTAAAACTCAAAATATTGGGGAATTAAAATAATTCATTACTATTTTATTGCTTATGTATGCTGTGTATGCTGTGTGTGTGTGTGTGTGTGTGTGTGTGTGTCTGTGTGTGTGTGTCTTTGGCTATGTGTTTTATGCATGAGTATGTTGTATACATACTAGCATGCAGGTGTCCACACCCATGTATGTGAATGCAGAGGCCAGATCAGAAATTCAGGTGTCCTCCTTTATGGTTTTCTGCATTATTGCCTTGAGACAGGGTCTCTCATTGGGCCAGAAGTTTGTTATCTCTTTCAGTGCAGTTGGCTATGGGGCAAACTCCCAGAATCCACCTGTCTGTACTGTCAATCAGTTACAGAGGTCGGCAGACCTACAGGACTTCTGACATGGATGCTGGGGATTCAAACTTAGGTCTTCAGGCTGGCAGAGCAGGTGCACTTCCCACTGAACCATTTTAACTACTGACCAAAGAAAGTAATGATGGCAGTTTGACAAGAAGGGTCAAATGTTTTCAAAATTGCATTAATTTTGTTTAAAATTCTACTTTGAAAGAATAAATATAGAGTACATGTGTGGGAAAAGGTGTGCATAAAAAATACTAGACTGAAATTTTAGAGCAGGAGGTGACTTCCAGACTCCATGACAGTGAAGAAGGGAATTAGGCTGCTTTCCTCTGTGGTGCTAATATTAATCACTGTGATTACCCTTGCTGAACATTTATAGCACTCTTAGCATTGGATTAAATCCTTTAACCTCCAAAGTTCTGCCTTCACTTTTGAGCCTCAGAATTAATCTTACTATTATTTTCAGAGGAGGAATTTGGCCTTGTAGGGTTAATTTCACTTCCATAACATGACATCAAAAACAAGAGGTGGGAAGACTTGGTGGCACATGCCTTTAATATAAACACTTGGGAGGCAGAGGCAGGTGGATCTCTGTGAGATCCTGAGATCAAGGCTAGCCTGGTCTAGATTGTTAAGTCTAGGTCATCTGGGGCTACAGGAAGAGCCTATCTAAAAAAAGCACCAAAAAGTAATATTTAAGTATTTCTGTAATTTTAATATGGGTTAGTAGTCACAAGTTTTTCTAGTCTAAAGCAAAAATAGATTTGGGAATAGCTCTGGTAGGTAGTTTTACATAGCACATGTATAACTATTATATTTTCTAATGTATAATTTTAGTTTCCCGTGTACTTTTGGAACCAGATAGGGTGATATATTATGATATACTGTGGATATTTTATTCATACACCATCCATGTAAGAAACAATTATGTGAACCAATGCTTTAAGACTTTGTTGGGCAAATGGTGAATTTAGTGAAATGTCCATGCTTTCATATGGATGTACAATATGTTTTTGGTTGAAACTAATGCGATACTCAACAATATGCATTGAAAAACTGAAAGGCCCCTTTCATCTCCTTTCCATATTTTTGGAAGCATCTGACAGAGCTTCAGCCATGCAGAAGGTAGGGTGCCGAGAGCCACTAGAGCATCCTAGCTGTCAGCTGAAGCTGATTACCATAAAGCTTCTAGATTTGGAACTGATCCTGCTCAATCAGATCCTTGATTTAATGAGTGCAGAGTGAGTATCTCACTTTCTCAGACAGACTCTAAATAACAAAGCATGTGGCTCAGAGGAATGAACAGGAAATTTAAATTTAGATGGAAAAGTTTTCAAGAAAAAAATTATACATATGTACACATGCATGCAAATTCTGCATGTACATATATTAATATGTTGGTGTACATGCGTGTATCTATATTTAACTGTATGCTGTATATCCACTTTTCCAATTACAAGTATGTAGGCATGTACATACATACATATCTTCTGATATGCAATACATATGTGTGAATAGGTTCAATATTAGGCTTCTGAGTGTGTTTCAGAGTAAGAGGTTCAGTTGTTTGTGTGATGGGGATGCTGGGACAGACATGAGATTGGAGCTAACATGTGCTTCCAGTGCACGAGTACGAAGGTCTGGCTGCCCTACACTGATAAACAGAAGGAAAGGAAGCCAAAGGAAGGAACGTGGGTTGGAGAGATGGCTCAAGGTTAAGAGCACTTGCTACTTGCAAGTGATGTAAGTTCAGTTCCCAGCACCCACATCTGTTGGCTAACAACCACCTGTATATACAGCTCCAGGGTTTTCAGCACCCTGTTCTGGCATCCACAGACACCCATGTGCATGTTTACATATACATTCAAATAAACATCTATATGTATATATACATATTCATAAAAACACAGATATACATATATATAAGAACAAAAGGCTAGACAGAGAAGGATACACTTGCTGTTTTTCCAGAGGACAGGAATTTGGTTCCCAGCACTGACCTCAGGTAGCTCACAATTGCCAATAACTCCAGCTCTAGCAAATCAGACACCGTCATCTGGCTTCCAAGGTCACCAATACCCCCTCCACACACATCAATAAAAGGAAGAAATGCTGTATTTCTTTCTATAATATCATGAACATCGTACAGACTATTGTCGATTATATATTTAGAAGTTGTTGGTGTCACATAACAGGCAGCAAGGGCACAGAACTGGATTTCCCAAAGTTGGCTTTGTTACAACTTCTGGACGTGGCTGTCTGCCTCTGTGTTTTACAGTATGACTCAGGGAGTCTTGTGAATATTTGTAAACTATAGATATTTTGCATACACTTTCCATATTTTATTTATCAGATGTTGAATTGTCAGAGCAAATAGATGACTTATAGAGGTAACTTTGGACTTTTTTGTTCCTGAAGAAATTTCCTCAGAGACCAGACAATTAGTGCTTACTTGTGCGTGTTAGAGGCTGTAGTGAATATATAGTAGTTACTAATTGGGCTTGCCCCAGGACAATGTACTTCAGTGTGAGGGACATTAAATTACAATCAGGCTAAGCATAATCTTGCTTGATTGCTTAGGTCCATCCTCCCTCACTCCCTCCCTCTGTCCCTTCTTTTATATTTTTCTTTCTTTACTTTCTCTTTTCCATTTATGTCATTGACATTTGTTCTCTGTCCTCTCGTTTTGTCTCTTTCTCTGTCTTTGTCTCTGTGTGTAAACATTTTTCTTTCTTCTCTTTCTTACATCCTTGATATTCATTCTCTCTCCTTCCTTCCTTATTTCTTTTCTTCCCTGAGGAATAACAGCCTTAAATAACCTTACATAACCCTCTGTAAACTAGCACCAAATCATCATCAACCCTAGCGGAAGAAATGATTACCTTTTTTCATCAAGGAGTAAGCAAACAACTCAGTATGAACTAACTCTGTCGAAGTTTCAATCAAAATGTATTTAAACTTCTTGCTTTTACTTTTACATTGTTTTCAATATAAAAAAATATGTACAAGTGAACTGTGGCTTACCACTGGCAGCAATCAATAACAATCATTTCTCTTCTTTTTTTTTTCCTCCTCCAACAAGCTCAGCTCTCACAATAAGCATCATTTTAATGAATTGCTGACCATCTTATTGACTGACTCCAGAATCTGATAAATGGCACTCAGTACAACTCAGGTTCTAGACGTTAATAAGGATATCTATAGTATTCTTCCCTTCAGTAGAGTCTATCAGGGCTGAATCACGTAATAAGGCCCTATTAGTAAAAACTAGAGGAGAATAGCATCTCAGTCCCGATGAGCCAGGGTGTGCCAGCAACAGCCATAGTGTTAGCCTCTGAAACACAAAGCAGAGAAAAGAAGCTCTGGTGTTCATGTAGGGCTATAATAGATATAAATGTTACCATACATCAGCTGTGCCTACAGAGGTCACGAGTTAATGAAATTTTAAAATCTAATGGACATAGTGGCTGGTGTTTGCAATTCCAGTACATCGGAAGCTGAGGTAAGAGGATTAAAGTTAGCTTAAAGTTAACCTGAGCTACATAGTGCATTTTACTCTATACCTGACCCATAAAGTGAGACTCTGTTTCAAAAAAAAAACAAGCAATAAAGAAAAGTCTAGAATAATCAGATCACCATGGGCACATCCAAGTAATAATTTTATGTTTTGAGTGACGAGAATATTTTTAAGAATCAAGTATCTGGAGAAAAACAGAACTGATTTTAGATAAAACCAACAGACAAATTAACTGATGCTCAATTGCTACTGTCTCCTACCTACAGTCTCTGCCATTTCCAGACCAGGTGCGTCCTAGTCCCTGGAAAACTGTAAGGGTGGGCAAAGACTGCTGAAAGACAATATCTCAACCTCTAGAGTAAATATTCTGACTGAAGAAATGAGGGTCGGGATAGAATAAAAGTTGTGTATGTGTGTTGTGTTTCACCTAAAATTAAAAACAAAATAGAATCCATGTAAAATAGGTTCCCTAGAATATGGACCTTAAGGCTTGGGAAATAATGAAGAAGATGACATGGTGTAGAGAGATTTGAAATTATTTTCATGGAGGGGCTGGAGACACGGCCAGGCAATTAAGAGCACCGGCTGCTCTTGCTGAGGTTCAGGTTCGATTCCCACCACCCACATGTCTATTACTTCAGTTCTAGGGGATCTGACACCCTGTTCTGACTGCTGTAGATATTGCATGTAATAAGTACATGTACACACATGCAGGAAATATAATCCCACACATAAAATAACTAAAAATACTAAATAAAAATGAAATATGACACAGAACAGTTTGAAACACACACACATACACACACACACACACACACACAAGCACATCCACAAAAATCTACTTTTACAATGTTAAAATATGCTAATAGAGAATTCCAGTGTGACCCAGAAGATGGGAAGGAGTCTAGATTTTTTAAAAAATTTGTCTCAGAAGTTTTTATAAGTGATAGTTCCCTCTCATCCACATTTGTGGAATGAGAATTATATTGAGCATTAAGACTAAATGAAAATGAGTTTATATTTCAGGTTACTAAATTAAAAGCAAAGCAAAATCAAACATGCAAATAAACAAAAATTTCTGAATTGGAAATGAAGATGATCTGTCATGCCTTTCTTAGCTGTCTGAGAGGCACTGAATCTATGAAACGATCATTTTTCCATTGTTTTTTCTCAAGCATAAAGGAAAGGATTTTGAGGACAACCATTATATAGTTTTGTTATAATGTGAACTTTCATAAATGGGATTAAGATATCATTATCAGTTGAGAAATCTTCAGAAGTAAAAGGAATGAAAAATAAATAAAAGTATACAGTTTACAACATTTAGTTTTTGGCTAACATACTGACAATTATATTGACAGATCTATAAACATTTTGCTTAAAATTTCATCTCCAGAAACACTTTTTCTAAAACTAGATATATTCATCTGTGTAATTAGAATAAAGTATATTTATGCTGATCACCAAATAGAATATTAAAATGCCATTCACATAAAATGGAATATAACCATTTCCCAGGAAACATACAAAAATTCTATATCCTATGTCTAGAATATGTGCTTTCCAACATGGCTTGTTTTTAATTTCTTATTAATGTCTGCAATTTTTAAAAATATTCATATCGGATCAGATGAATTTATTTGAATTTTACAATTGCTATAATATTCTAAATTTAGAAAATAGTCTCAATTGCTGTAGTATCTGGCAATTTCAGAGGAAATTCTGCTGAATATTCTTTATGTTTTATACTTCTATCTGAATTAGTAAATACTGAAACTCAAAATTCAAATAATGTCACAATACTTTCTTATTGTATAGCTTTTTGTATGAATTATAAAGTAACTCATCATAATATCATATAGTTATAAATTCCATGTACTTAACAGTAATGAAATGTAGATGATGCAAATGCAAGTTCCTTTGAAATTTATTCCCACTCTAGTATATAATGAGTGTAAAAAAATCTAAGCACCCCAGAGAGTCTTCTAAAAGTTGTAATATCTCCCCAAACATGTATACATATTCAAAATTACAATGTGTGCAGCATTTGGGAGTTTGCAGTTTAATTTATAGCATTATTTTGCTTTTATCAACATACAAGTCAGTCTTTTTGTTTGAAAAGCACTTTCTGTAATTATAATTTATTAAAAGCTTCAAATCACTGAAGTTTCCATGATTTTCTATTCACTCAAAATTGTCATTAAAGATTTCCAACGACTTAGAACAAAATGTACACTAATTTTACAAACTCATTTAAAATGTTCAAGGGAAGTGTAAAATTTATTTTGATTTACAAAAGAGTGTTTCACACATTGAAATATTTCTAAAATGCAGTAGCAATCTGTAGAAAAAGACTTTCCTGGCACTCCAAATTATTTTTCTGTTTAACATCACTTTTATCAAAAATATTTTATAGTTCAGTGTGTCTAACTGTGTGCTTATAAAAACATTCATAGATTTTTGCAACTGAAATTTCTAAATGGATTGCCTTATAGCTTAGCTTCAATCCATTTTAAATTACCTGTGTACCTCAACCAAGTCAGAATACATTTCTGTGTACAGAGTATCTTAATTTTGTAAGAGCATTGTCTTTAATACAAAATAACATTAAAATTTATATTAAATCATTAGATGACCAATTTTTATTGTTGGACTTTGTATAAGAACTGGCAGTAGTTTTGATGATGACTCATGATGTTTCAATTTGATGAAACAATGTAAAAATGAAATTTTGATTTTACAAATTGAATTTTTGAAAGTTATTTGATTTGATTATTGGAAATAAATAATTCCCTGGAGTCTTCAATGATACTGATACCATCCATCCTTCGATTATAGTGTTTACATCAGCAATCACAACCAAAATATTGTCTTATTTATAGGAAAAAAACAAGCACAAAAATGCACCTTTTTAAACTGAAAGAGAAAATGATTAGATAATGTGTGTGTGTGTGTGTGTGTGTGTGTGTGTGTGTGTGTGTGTGTGTGCTTATGTAGGTATGTGTGTCAAAGTGCATATGGAAGTCATAAGTCAATGTTGGATAACTTTCTGTCATACTCCACCATACTTTTTGGAACAGGATCCCTATTAAACTTTCAGTTGGTTAGACTGGTGGGTTGGTGAGCTCCTGAAATGCTCTCTCTAGATCCACAGCACTCACTGAGATTATAGGCATGTTGCCACAGTTAACTTATTCTGGGCATATTTTTACTGAACTTTTGTTTGTTTCCTATAAAACATCTTAATCATCTTTCTTGTCCCCCCGTTGGCTCCCTCCCACAGTCCCCTCACCCCCAACCAGATTTCATGTACTCTGTCATTTGTGTTCAGGCATATCAAGTCAGTGTGCCAAGATGTCCCTCAGTACAAGTTCATACACTGGGGTCCACCCAGCCTTTCACAAATCACTCCCTTAAAGATCAGTTCCCCCTCACCCGTCAGTAATCAGCTCCCAACGGTTCTTTAGCTAACATTGGGACCTGCTACCCATTTCCCAGTTCTGTGCTAGGATTTTGTCTGCTTGAGTTTGAATGGGTCTTGTGCATGTTGACATCATTCCTGAAAGTTCCAATGAGCAAGGTCCCAAAGGCCTGGAAACCTCTGTTTCCTTATGGTCATTCATCTTCTTCCCTGGCTTTTACAATTTTCCACAGACTTTCCACAATGGTCCCTGAGCCCTGGGTGGATGGAATTTAGTATAGGAGTCCTGTCCAAGGACCCACACTCTTCACACTAATTCTTTATGATTTGGCCATTTGTGGCTGTGTTGCATGAGAGAACTTCATTAATGAGAGTTGAAAGATGTATTAGTATTCTCTCTACCCCTTGTTCCACTATGCTCTGTGAGCCTTAGGTATAGAGGTTCCATTGTAGATGTGTCACTTAGGGTTGTGCATCTCAGACATGTATTCTCTGTGTGTGACCAGTTGTGGAACTATATAATAGCCTGTTGAAAAATAAGCTTCTTGGATTAGTGGTGACTGACATACTTTTACTGTAAATATATAGCATATAGGAAGAAATTTGGGGATGTGAAAGCATTTGGACTTTTCTATAAGATCAATGACCCCTCTGGCCATGTGTATTTGGCTATATTTACAGTACCACATGTCAGTTTCCTCCCACAGAGTGGGCTTTAATTTGAATTAGACAGCTGTGGATTGACCCCAAGATACAAGTGCCACAAAGACAAATGTAGTTGTCTGTGCTGGTCATTGTTATGAGTTTCAAATACTATAGTAAAAAGGAGTGGAGGCCGTGGACAGCCTTGTCTGGTTCCTGATTTTATTAGGAATGCTTCCAGTTTTTCTTCATGTAGAATGATGTTGGCAATAGATTTGTTGTATATAGCTTTAACTATATTGAGTTATGTTCATTCCCACTCCCACTAGGACTTTTAACTCAAATGCTGGATTTCGTCAAAGGCCTTTTTTGCATTTATTGTGATGACCATGTGATTTTTGTCCTTGAGACCATTTATAATGATTTATTACATTTATTGACTTATGTATAATGAACCATTCCTTCACCTTTGGAATGAATCTGACTTGATCATTTTGGGTGATCTTTTTGATGTGTGTCTGTATGCGATTTGCAAGTACTTTGTTGTTTTCTTACATAGGTGCTTAGGATCCAACCTAGGTTCCTCATGCTTTCCCAGAAAGCAGGTTACTGACTGAGCCATCTTCCCAGTCTCCTAAAAGGTTTTTCAAAGGAAAAAGTCATGCTTTTGATAATGACATATATACATATCCTTTTCAGATAACAATGTTGAAGTGTAACCTTCTCCTTCTGTCTTTGTGAAAGGCTGCCTGACATCTGGGAAACTTGAAGCTATGTAGAGCTGCCTTCATACTTGTCCTTAGCTTTTCATGTGTCAGTGACAGCCTTGGCATCCCCATAATGAGGGAAATATCAGCCTACATTTTCCTCAAGGTTCAGGATTACCAGCATCTTTTCAAATATGAAATTTTATCCATATTTGTCTTGATTAAACATGTATTTAGGTTTTTTAGCTTGATGCAGTCTCTGTGAATAGGCAAACAAAAATTACAAATTCAAAAACACTTGGGGGGTATGCTTCTCTGTAGCTCAGAGATGTCAGACAATCATCTAATTCCCATCTGTAACTCTTCCTTCTTCCCACTGACCTCACCTTCTATTAGCCTGGAGATACAGGTAATTTTGCAGTCATAGGATGTGTCACACAAGCTCATTGACTGGTCAGTAGAAGAAACATAAAATATTTTTTACCACCAAGAACAGGAGTTAGCTCTCCCCAGTCATCAGTGTCCCCGAGTCCCAGCACATTTTATTTCAGAAGCAAAGCCCTTCTTGCTGTCCTTGAAAGAAAGTGTTAGTTATTCTGCTACTGAAAAGCACCAGGTTATCGCTGGTCATCTTTCCAGTTTAACCACTTTAACATTAGAAATCTGTTCAGTGCATATGAATCTTGAAGGTTGTTAAACAAGAACAGAGTAGATACTAGAAGCACAGATGGAGGTCAAACTCATTGGAACTTGCTTTAAAGCAACTGTTACTTAAAATATCTTGTTAAAACTGCAAAGCCAAGATAAAACAGCTATATTAATTATCTGAGCAACAGGTTTCAATTGAAGCTGTATGGTCCCCCTCATAGTGTATGTGTGTGTGTGTGTCAGTGTCTGTGTCTGTGATGCATGTATATCTGCATGTGTAGCTAGAAGCACAAGCCCATGGACATGCGGAGGCCGGATGTGAACACTGTGTCTTCCTCTCCAACTTATTTTGGAGGACAGCATCTTTCCCTGAACCTGTGCTCACTGATTAGCTAGACTGGTTGTTCAAGGAACAGAAGAACCCCTGACTGTCTTCATTCTTATGTGATGAGCACTGAGCCATCTCATTTTCCATGCTGAATTTCCTGTGGCTTCATGGAGTTAAATGGCAAGTTTTTAACTGTTCTTTAAGGTGCTAATTTCTTCATGTAAAGACCAGACGGATACAGACAAGCAAGTTCAATAGCTTGAGATTAACGAATATGGTTGGAAAGACATAGCTCTTTGACTATTAGAATGTGAGACAGCTTGTGGTTACTGTAACCATAGTATATGTCTTTACAACCGCCCTTGGATAATGGACATGACAAAACTGTGTGTTTTAATAACTAACTGACGATTGCTTCCAAAACTATATATAAAATAATGTGAAGAATAAATGTATTTTGACAATAGATCAAACTTAAAAAGTACTAAGGCCTGGAATGATGGCACATGCTTTTAATCTTAGCATTTATGAGGCAGAAGCAGGGGGATTATATGAGTTTAAGTAAGTCCCATATACATAGAAAATTCCAAGCCAGGCAGGGATATACAATGTATCCTGTCTCAAAAAAAGGGGGAGGGGTTGCCTGGAGAGATGACTCAGGGGTTGACAGCGCTGACTACTCTAGGAGAGGACCCAAGTACATTTCCCAGCGCCTATGTGGTGGCTAACAACAGTCTGTAATTCCAGTTCTAGAGGCTCTGACAACAATTTTTTACCTCCTTGGGCATTTCATGACATAGGCACACTTTCATATATGCAGAAAATACACTGATACACATAAAATACAAATAAAAAATGAAATATTAAAAAACAGATATCACAAAGTATTGAAAATGATGAGCATAAGAAAATTTGAGAATAGGAAACTTACCAGTTTTTAGAATGTTAACTATAATAAGTCGAAAGAACAATATCAATCTTTCAAGTAAGTATCCCCAATAATCTTATAGTATCCTACTAATGCTTAATAAATATTTAGCTAATATATATATATATCATATTCCAAGAATGATAAGCTATTTTTAAAGATAATAAAAGGAAGTTAATAAAAAGCAGAAAAAATGTATGTTAACACAAAACTATCATCAAGCTCAGAAATTATGAGTTTAAAAGTTTTGTATTTGATAGATAAATTTCAGAAAGTTGAAGTTCATGATATCCACATCACTGACACAGGGAAAGTCAGGAACAGCTGTGGCTTCACATTCTTCACAAACTGGAGTCTCAGAAAAGCTGTCCCTCTTTCTAACAATGTTTGAAAGTTCTTCAAAACGTATAGAGAATACCCACCAGGATCAAATACCCTCTCTTCCCAGTTTTCTCAAAAGTATCCCAGGCCTCTGGTGAGCTTGAAGAGACTGAATTCAGTAAAGCAAATAGTTAAGAGTCTAGAGTATATTCTTATAAATATTCTAAAAAAATAAAATAGCTATCTATTTGCAGTAAGATTAAGGCATATAATTTATCCAGTTTTATCCTGCACCACTGGGACTGTCCCTTAATCAAGCATGTGAAGACTTTCCAATCCCTAATATGCAAGTCAAGATTGACGGGCTAGAAACAATTGCTTCATATTCAAATTTTTCCAGTTAGTCCTGACAAAAATTAGATCAAAAGCACTAAAGACGGGTTCATTGGAACCGTATATGACACAATACCTCAGACCTCATTAACTGACAGTTGCAGCATAAAGTTATAACTGCATCATTGTGTACACAATCAGAAATTTTAGATTTAGAAGTTTATGTATCTTACTAGTTGCTTTTCATTTGCTGTTGCTGAACACCTGCCAGAAAGGAACCGTACGGAAGTAAAGGCTTCTTTGGGCTTACATTTCAGGATACTGCGCCCATCCTGGTGAGAAGACATGGTTGCAGTGAGGCAGCTGGCCTCACTTATCCATAATCAGGGAGCAGAGATGAATCCTGGTGCTTAGACGGATTTCATCTCTTTCCCTTTTTCTTCGGTTCGGTACCTTGGGCGATGGGACGGGCTGGTGCTACCCACATGTGGGGTCCATACTCTGTCCTCACTTAAGCCTCCCTGGACACATCATTGCAGAAACACTCAGCAGTGCATCTCCCATGACTCCAGTGCCAGGTAGTTTGTAATGAAGAGAAACAAGTACATGCGTATATGTAAAAACACACGCAAATGCTGAAAGCCATAAGGAAAGAAGGGCATTATAGAATGCACTTTGTATGAAGTCACATCAACACACATGTTCATGTATAGAAAGGGTCTCCTTGCAGGATGTTTAATGAAAGGTCTTCTCCAGTGTTCAATCCTGAACAGAGAATAAAACAAATGCCCAAAGGATTATTTTTTTCTTTCTTCTGGTCTTTTTGAGTGTTTTGCCTACATGTATGCAAGTGCACCTAAATGTGCAGTGCTCACAGAGGTCAGAAAAGCATGCCAGAACCCCTGGAACTAGGGTTATAGATAGTTGATAGCCACTCTGTGGGTACTGGGAACCAAATTCAGGTTTTCTGCCAAAGCAGCCAGTGCCCTTAACCACTGAATCATTTCTCCAGCCTCTACACAAAGAAATATGAATCAAACACCCCATTTACTCTTATGCACATACCAGGTCCAAAACTGATAAGACAAGGTGGTTACCTTACTAACTTATGTACCCAGAGCAGAGCATGTCAGCAAGAACAACTGGCTTTCACGAAATTGCCAAAGAAAAGGTAACTTAGCAGTTCTTCCAGTCTTCAATCAAAATGGGAAGGCTGTCAGGAAGTTTACCTGATCATCACAGATACTCCAAGTCTTCAAAAGGTAACAGTGATGATGCTGACCTTTTAAGTTGTTAACATTTCCTTATCCATGGACACCACAGTTCAGGGTATATTGACTAGATACGATAGGGACCACCAGTATGTCCTTATCCTTAGATTTTACAAATCATTAATTCCCATGGAAAGAATTTAATTCTCTTTCATTTAGTCCCTTCTAAGTTTATTGGCTAAACCCTTCAAAAATGATCAGTTCTTACCTAAAAGGAGCTTTGAAAAGTCATGTGGGATGGAATTTCTTTTACAATATGGACATGGTCTAGCAAATACCTTCTACGTAACCCTCACCTTTCAACAAAAAGGTCAATCTTATGTTCTTTACATAATATAACACTACCTCAGGTTGCTTATAATGTGAAAGAAGCTTACAAACGTTCGGCTCCTTTGGTAGTGTGGTGCATAGCTTTAATCCCGCATGACCCTTTCTTGCCATCGACTCAGAAAACATATATGAATTGTGTATGATGGACATCACGCAAGTGCTGCAAACAGCAGAAACGTGTTGGAAACAACCAATTTGTGCGGCAAACAACAGGGATGAACTCGATAACATTTCTTTGTGGCTGTTCTAAGTCAGGAAGAATCAGAATTTCTTAATAAGAAAATATCTCCCACCTTTTCCTTTCACATTCCAGGCTAGATATGACGATCATGCTCTCGTGTGAGAGCACAGTTCTGAGATAACACTGAAGGATGGGTTCTCAGAGCAGTGTGGGGCCCCTGTTGACTGAAATGGATGCTAAGAGTCAGGCTGCCTTCTTTAATCAAGCATTGCCCATCACTGTAATGCATATCACATACCACCAGGTAGGCTGGGCATCCAAATGCCTGCTGCTACCACATAAGAACTCAGTGTCAGTGCTGGAGAGGTGGCTTAGCAGGTAAGAGCATCCACATGCCAGCTCACAATCATCCTCGTTTGGCCTCCATGAGAATCAGACACACACACAGTACACATACGTACACGTAGGCAAAGTATTCACACACATAAAATAAAAGTAAACAGATGTTATAAAAGAGAACTCTGTGGCTAGATATCTTCTAGACATGACAGAGTTGCTGCATGAATGAAGCCTCAACAACATGGTGGCCTAAACAACACCTGGATAATGACAACACCAGATGACATGCCAATGCAAATTACACAAAGTAACATGTGTAGACGATGAGCTAACTGATAATAGCCAATTAATGGCTGCTGATAGAGGAAGGATCAGTTTTCTCTAGGAAGGTGCTCCCTGAGAGATTACCCAACCTCAAATGGTCAGCACTAAACACATGGACATAGTAGTCCCACTAAATGGACTCAGTAGTTTTCATATTTATACATATATATGTATACATACATTACATACATATGCACACATACATATATACATATACATACCTTGCATACACACATATCTACATATACACACACACATATACATTTTAAAGAGATCCGAATAATGAAAGGGAGCAGAGAGAACCTGGGAGGGTTGAAGGGAAGATAAAGAGGGATGGACATGATATAAAGATAGAAATCATCAATGAAATTCTCAAAAGAAAACATTTGAATTAAAAAAACACTAAAGTAGTTTGCAATATCTAGAAATTTGCAATGCTTAATGAATTTAGGTGTATATGAAGCTTCAAATGAATTTCTGTAGCTTTTAAATCTTGGCTTCAGGATTATGTTTGACAGTTGGCTTATAATTTTAGCTACAAGGTGCAATCCAGGTGCAGAGAGAAACCCACGATCCTATACTGTTGCACATATTTAAAATCCCATCCAAGTTTTAATTTGTAGGTTTTACAAACATTATAATCAGGATATACACACCTACATGCACAGTAACACATTTCAATTTTAAGTGAGGTTTTATCACATAAAGTGAATTATGTAACTTTTCCACTTTACCATAATCATGAAGGGAAATTAAATAAGCATACCATCATAGCAACACTAAGAGAATGAAATTAACTGACTCTTTTATAAAAGTAAGGCCATATTTGCCTTGACTCAGTGGAGCTTAGCAGGAAACATGACCAAAAGGGAAGTAGGAGATCTTGATCTGTCCTGATTATCTGTCCCCGGTTTTACATCATAACGGACCCAAGCAAACTTTCAGGAGACAGCAGCCCTGTGCCGCTTGGTGCCGTTTCACAAAATAATCAAGAACTTTGTCCACTTCTCCCAGTGCTGTCATAACAATAAGTTTAGCTTTCTAGAAATACTGGGCTCATAAAAAATAAGTTTCTGTGCTTCCCTTCGCTCCACCAGCTTTGATATGCAGACTCACAGGTAGAAGGTGCCTCTGGTTCCATCACCCCCACTGGCATAATCCCCTGGCATTAAGGTCCACTGTAGGCTTTAACAGTGTCTGCAAAGCTGTTTTTTGCCTTGACTTGGAACCAAATGATGAACACTATGGCCATAGTACAAGAGATATATATCACGGCAGCACAGAGACCGTTCTAAAATGAATTTTATCATGGGTATATGTTTACATATGTCCAGATATGCATGAATATATTCATATATGTTCTCTTGATCATCATTTTCAGTGTTAACTTGGCTAAAATTTGGAAGTAATACTCGGGTCAAACCTTGAATGCTTTGAAATGTCTTTAGTTACTCCATATTTTAAATTCAATGTCATATAAAATGCTTAGCATGAAGCAATAATTATTACCATGGTTTCATAAGAAACCATGTCTGTAGTTCAATGCCACTACATGTCTGTAGTTCAATGCCACATAAAGACCTTCTCGGATGTAAAATAAATCAGCATAAACTGCTGTCAAACTACCCATCAATGATCAGTTATTTTAAGTCTTCACCAGATTAGTCCATGACATGCACTTACAGTATTTTGAGCAATGTCTACCCTGGTTCTGCACATGGTTCCAAACTCCATCTGTAAATACTCTCTGAAGCCTCTTCTGCGTTGCTGTTTATAGTTAGAGTCAATGGTCTCACTTCCCAGCAGCAACGGCTCTTTTCTGCACTGTAGTCACAGCTGGACGTTGAAAGCAAACTGCTTCCCATAGGCTTATCTGTTTCATACTTGGTCCCCAGCTGGAGGCAGTTTGGGAACTTTACAGGATCTTTAAGAGGCAGAACCTTTGCTGGGCATGGTTGTTCAAGCCTTTAATCCCAGCATTAAAGAAGAGAGGAAGACAGCTCTTTGTGAGTTCAAGACTAGCCTGGTCTACATAATGGGTTCCAGGGCACCAGGGGCTACGTAATGAGATCCTGCCTCAATAAATAAGTTAATTAATTAATTAATTAAAATATAGAAATACAAAAGGGGGAGTCTCAGTGGAAGAAGTGGGCCTCTGTGGTGACTCTTGAGATTTTATTGCCTTGTCCTAGTTCCTGTTCTTTCTCTATCTCTACTTACTGAGTGTGGAGGAAATATGATGGGCCCACTCCCTGTTCCTGACACAAAGCCTCCTCTGTATGCTGACCTGCCTTCCTCTTTGATGGACTGTATTCTTCTGGAACTCTTAGTTAAAATAAAATCTTTGTCCCTTGAGTTGTTTTGTCAGGGTATTTAACACAACCAGAAAGTAATTAAGACAGTCACTGTACCAAATTGCCCAAGACAGTTTATAAACATAGCTTATTTGAGCTCACAGTTTTGGAGGCATCATTCTACTAGATCAGGTGGATTTCAGGGTTAGAACCTCTGGCGGGCATGCCACAAGTCAGTAGCCGAACACTATGTAGTAGAGAACATTAATTACCTCATTGCCAGGAAGTGTGAAAGAAAGAAGAGATGCTATCATTTCAAGAGCACATTCCCATTTGACTATACTTCTTAAAGCCTTCACCATGTACAGATGGCTTTATCCCGAGTCTATACATGCTGTAATGTTTAGTGCAATAGGCAATTCTGGTGGAGGCTTATAAGAACAGTATTGATAGTTATGTGCACAATACAAATTAGGCTGATAAGTTTTCAGGTTGAAATGGGGACCTCCTTCACAATAGGACTTGATCTACTTCTTTAAAGACCCATAGGAAAATACTGACTGCACTTTACACATTTGCCTTTAACACATTGATATTTAGGGGACAGTTATCCAAACCACATCTCCACTGTTACAATAGTCACTGCAATTAATTGAACTCAGATATGTGTCAACCCATAAATGCTAATTACACATGAAATTATTATCTTTTGTCTCTCTGAATGAAGATCATTGAAGGAATTGAATTTCAAAAACAGTAAACAGAGGGCTGGAGAGATGGCTGAGTGGTTAAGAGCACCGGCTGTTCTTGAAGAAGACCCAGGTTCAAATCTCAGCACCCTCATGTGTAACTTCAATTCCAGGAGATCTGATATGCTTTTCTGACCTCTGCCTATACTGCATGACCAAGGTATACTTACATACATGCAGGCATAACACTCATGCACATTAAATAAAAATTTGTAAAAATGTAAAAAAAATAAAATAAAACCAGTAAATGAAGCAGAGGGAGGGGGTAGACCGAGAGTTGTTGTTTTATTGTTGATAATTAACTTATTTACCTTAAACTACAGTAAGTGTTGCCAAATAATTTCTGAAGTACATGAATACGCTTCATCATGGCTATAAATATCCTATTTATAGAGATAGTCTGCAAGCTAAAATAACAAAAATAATTGGTCAAGGAAGATGCTCCCATCTTTAAGACAACTTTATTAAATACATCTAACTACTCATCAATACCTATTAAGAATACAAAAACTATGATTACATTTTACATGTCTCTTGACGGACATTTGTAATATCATCTATGAAGGGTTACTGCAAATAAAAAATATCAAACCTGTATGTAATTATGCCTGTGGCTATAACTACTAATTTATTAGGTATATGGGGGTGATAAAATATGAGAAATTATCCCATAAATACCATCAGCAGCACACATAGAATAAAGGAATGGAACTACAAAATCAATAGAGAGAGAGAGAGAGAGAGAATGAGAGAGAGAGACTGTGCATTCAAAGAAAATTAAGAAAACAGCCAACTGACTTCAGTGTCAATGTATAGATCTGTGCACTGTTTCTGCATTTGTTTCAGAATCATCCGGAGAGATGAGCAGAGCCACGAAGGAAGTGGAATTAGCCGTGATGGTGTGATTAATGTTTTGATGACAGTACAGGAGGCTCACTATACTGTTCTTTGTTCTACAGTCTGTGTTTGAAACAGTATCTTTTAAGAGTTTGACAATTAAAACCAACAACAACACCCTGGGACTGGAGAAACTGACAGCATTTACTGCCCATGCAGACAACCTGGAGTTGGATCCCAGGACTCACACAGCTGTTCACAACTCCCTACAATTCCGGTTCCAATGATCTGATACCCTCTTCTGGTTTTTGTGGGTTCCTGCATGCCTGTGGCACGCATGAATTCACACAAGCACACATATACACATAAAAATAAAATAATATTTTACATCTTTAAAGCATTTGCCAATAAAAATAAATAAATAAATAAATAAAGCTGTCCCTTTCTCTTTGTCCTAGAAGACAGGGAATCCTGACAGACTGAGGCAATGGCTCACTGCTAAACATTCCTGTGTGATCTGGATTAACTCCCCAAAGTCAGAGGTTAGGTGGCAGAACCTTTCCCATGAAGGGCCTAGTTGAAGGTGTTAGAACAAGGGGATGAGCATTCAAAGGATATTTTAGAATTTTCATCCCTTTCATCACAGCCAGAAGGGGAGGTAGCTTCCCCCTCGACTCACCCACACTGTGAGGTTCCCACTTTCTACAGGCCCCAAACCAGAAAGGCCAAATGACTTTGGCCTTACACTTCTAAATCTGTGAGCCAAAATAAACTTAAACTTGTTTTTCTTTTTAAGTTGATTATTACAAGTATTTCTTATTGTAACAAAAAGCTGACTAATAAACTAACCTAAAAGAAGTGACATTATAATTATTATATATAAACATTGCTCCAGGGCACACATTGACTCTGTATTACATTAATCTTTGGTCATTTTTCATAGTTGACAAGTAATAAACTTCAATTAGGACAGATAATCTACTTATTTAAGGAAGGAGGTAGATAGCTCTGTGTTCCTACTGCCCGGCCTGAACTATTCTGGAAGTTGAATATAGAGCAATTAACAAAATGCCGTCTCTGCCACTACGAATTTATATTCCAAAGGAGAGACTGGCAGTAAACATATTTTTAAAGTACAGGTGTGACGAATGTCGATAAATATTAAGTGTGATGGAAATGAAGGGGGAATGAGTGGTTTGACTGTAATGCAGGCTGCTACTTTGCATGGTCTTGCGCCAACCCTTAATTAAACTTATTTTTGATAAAGCACTACACACAAATGAAGGAAACCCCTGTATTTGAGCTGAAGGAGAATTCATGACAAAGGTGGAAGCTTCTATGCAGACTTAATTCTGTAAACAGTGAATAGTTCCACCTAGAACCAGATGAGGTGGTGGACAGGCTCAGTGACACACAGGACAGAGGTTGATTCTTGAGTGACATGTACCATGCTCTTCTGAACTAGGTGGGAGTTCTTGTCATTCCTTTAAGAAGATGAATGGCATCTTCTGATTTAGATGCATAAATGGCTGTTGGGAATTGTACTAGAATCAAAAGCAAAGGAGAAACCATTAAGGACAGCCTGTAATAATTCAGGTAACCTTTATTTGCTAGAGATTTCTAATGAACAAAAAATTAAGAGGTTTTTTTTTTTTTCCTGTGAAATCACATAGGAAGATTTTAAAAAGTTCTATGGTCAGATACAGGCCTGCAAATGCAAATAGCACATGGCAGATAAATAGAGAAATGTCCGTTTTCCACACATCTGATTACAGCTATTCATAATCTATAATTAGTCTGACTTCTTAATGCCCACCTCTATCCCTGGAATAAATTAGGATAAATTCCAGGTGAGTTAGGTTAAGACATAGATGCTACCGTTAATGAATTTATAATACAGGGAAGGAGGGTGATATATTACTGTCATTGTAGGTAGAACATTAGGCCTACAAGAGTGTATTAAATGTTTCAGTGGGATCATAGAATAATCTAGTAGAAATTCTGTAATTCCTTATCAATGACTGGTTGTCTGTTAAGTTTCTTCCATTTGCATCATATCATATATATACACACACAAAACTGCACTAAGCACAGTATTAACTATACTAAATAGGGGTGTGTAGAGAGAAGGTTCAGTGGTTAAGAGTACTTGCTACTTTTTCAGAGGATCTGAGTTCCAAACACCCATATTGGCCTGCACAGCTGCCTGTGTCTTCAGATATCTATTACATCCAGAGTGGAATTAAGGATGAATTGTAAACTTTGAAAAGTTTTGAAATTACATTTTTTGCATGCCTCTGTGTGTCTGTGTGTGTGTGTGTGTGTGTGTGCGCATGTGCACTGCAGAGGCATGCCTGTGTGGTCAGAGGACAATCTGCAGGAAAGGGTTTTCCTTCCTCCATTGTGCCAGCCCCAGATCTATGACCTTGATGAGCAGATAGCTCTCTCCTTGAAATGTGTCACTTGATGTAAGCTTAAAGAATTCTACCCTGTGGTGAGCTCCATAATTTTTATCTTATAGAAGCAATCTTGCCTTTCAAAATGACAAGCCTTTTTTAGAGTACATTTCTGTGGATGTCTTTCCTTTAGTTGTTGTCATAATATACACTTTACTATGAAGATAAGCTAGCTTGTTCTGGGAAATGACACCAAATATCTAAATAGCAAGCAAAAATGCAAGAGGATTTTAGAAGTTGTGAATAGAAAATTCATATGTCAGGAAATGCAAAGTAATGTGAATGTGGAGCAACCATAATGTAAATGATTCTTTTAAATTAGACAAAGGGGCTGGAGAGACGGCTCAGCATGGTTAAGAGCACTGGCTGCTTTTGCAAAAGACCTGGATAGATTCCCAACACACATATGGCAACTAACAACCATCCTCAACACCAGTTCCAACCGATCCAACATCCTCCATTGACCTCCACGGGCATTACATGACATGCGTGTACTAACATCCACGCAGGCAATACATCCAAACCCATGAAAGTAAACAGAATGAAAAACTTAAAAAAGTAAAGTTTAAAAACAAAATATAGAATTTATTTTAGTCAAACGTTACAACTAAGTGACCAAACTAAGATGCAACAATAATTTGTAAGTTGCTGGTCTAAGAACAATTCCAACAATGTTAAGTAGAAGACTCTCGCCACACAATTCAAGTGTGGCATATTCTCATACTCGTTGACCTAGTAATTCCATTCCAAAGAAAACCTGGTTTTTGGAAATTAGTTTTTAAGCACACATGTGTAAGTGGTATCATCAATAATTCAAAAAATACATTCAAGTATTAGAAATTATGGAAAATTAAAATTCTCAGGAATTTAAAACTATATTCCCCAGAATGCTTCCACAACATTGTTAATAAAAGGACTTTACCCTCTCTGGTGCTCTGGGTCTTTGCTGTTGTTATTGGATTGTTGGCTTGTTTGGGGTAGGGGTTGGCACAGGGTCTCAGCTTCTAGCCCTGACTGACCTGGAACTAGATCTGTAGATCAGGCAGATCTGAAGTCTCTGAGATTCCCCTGTGCTGGGATTAAAGGTGTGTACTGCCACACCCAACACTGGTGCTCTGTTTGACTGCCTGATAACTGAAAGCCTTTGAAGGATCTGATTAGTGACCTAACTTATATTATGCTTCCTGTCCTAATTATGGTTTAGGCATTCCTAATGATAATTACAGAAAGGTACAAGAAAGATTTTAAAGTTTTAATAATTTTAACTTAAATAAATGTACCACTAATATGAAACACAGACTTCCCTGAAATATAAATAACAAAATGCCAATGATATCAGTTTTATAATATAATCACAAAAATGATCTCAGTAAGAGACACACATGACATATGGTATGTAATAATGGTTTTGTTTTCTGTCTGAAATTACAAGTCATTGCTTTTCTTAAATGTTAATTTTAAATACATATGCTGCAGATGACAGGACTGTGAGGCATGTATGAAAAGCATTCTGAGAAGCGGGGTGGAGGGTGGAGAGACAGCTCATGGGTCTAAACACTTATGGTGCAGGCCTGCTCCCTAACCTAGACCACGAGGTAAAGGAGAGAACACACTCCTGAAAGTTGTCTTCTGATGTCTACATGTACACGGTGACACACACACATCCACACTCACACACAGCATACGCACACAACAATGGTGATAGGTGTGATGGGCGGCTTTATTTTCACAGACATCTTCAGGGCAGCTCCTCAGGGTAAACTCCTTCTCATGGGGCTGTTTCTAAGGAGTGTGTGTGGGGAGGAGGGCTTCTCACTTTTTCTGAGCTCAGTATAGTACGAAACTAACGAAAATGTGTTTGAAATGTCATTCCAAATTTGAGTGACTGGTATATTTTTGCACTGGCAAATCCCTCATTCATTCACGATCTGAATTAATCTGTCTGGGCTTATTAACACAATCACAGTATCAGTTACTTGCTTATTTTTAGAAGATGTCCTTGAAAAAGTTAAATGTATTCGGCAGTGTTCCTCAGATGATTTGAAAATCAACAAAAGATAAATCTGGCAAAGCAGGCTAGGTCCAGTGGCCCACACCTGTACCCAGCACTAGGGAGGTCGAGGCAGGAGAATGACCATGAGCTTGATGCCAGCCTCGGTTACATGAAATCTTGTATCAAAAAATACAAAAAATATTTTTTAACTGTCTGTAAGCCAATTGTGGTTATAGGTACCTTTCAATCCCAGCACTCAGAATCCTGAGGCAGGAGAATCACTGTAAGTTAGAGGCCGTCTAGGCAACACAGAGAGATTCTACCTTAAAAGGAGGAGGAAGAGAATGAGGAGGGGGAGGTGGAGAAGGAAAATGAGGAGGAGGATGACTAGCAGGAGCACAAGGAGGAGCAGGATAAGTGATATAAGGACAAGAGAAGGGACTCTGGAGAGATGGCTGAGCCATTAAGATTGTTTACTGTTCTTCAAGAGGACATGAATTTGGTTCCCAAAACCTATGACAGGGTATTTACAACTGCTTCTAACTTCAGCTCCAGGAGACCCAACACCCTCTTCTGGCCTCCACGGGCACCCACAAAACTCATAGTGCATGCGCACACGCACATACACACACACACACACACGCATGTGCGCACGAACACACACAGACATGAAAGTCAAAGAAATCATTTTTTGTAAAAGACATACTTTTTTCCTAACTCAGGTATTTCTCAGCTTTCATTCAGAATGACCTTGTGAAAAGGGCGTGGTCACATGACCTTTATGCTACTGTTTCATTGTTCTATTTCCTTCTATGTATGATGGGTAGGTTTGTGTTCTGGGTGTGAGACTCACTCATGTGAGCGCCACAGTACTCATGAGGTGGTTTGAGTGAGAAATGTCCCTCATAGGCTCCGGTATATGAACACTTGGTACATGAAGTTGGTGGTGCGGTTTGGTGAGGTTGCAGAATCTTAGGATTGGGAGGCCTTGCTGGAGGAAGCATGTCCATTGCAGATGGGAGTGAGCTTCGTGTTTCCTTTGAAGATTGAGATCTCAGCTCCCAGCTCCTGCCTCCATGTTCCCCACATGATGGACACTTATCTCTCTGGAAGTGAAACCTCAAAGACGTTCCTCCTACCTGGCTTGGTTTTCAGGCCTATCACAGCAATGGAGAAGTAACTAATATGGCACAGGTGGGGGCCAAAAGATTTTCCAGCATGTAAGTGCACCATGAGCTTACATTGCCTGTGAGGGCCAGGAGATGGCATAGGATGTCCTGGGATCTGGTGTTAAGGATGATTGTTGGGACCCCCATCAGTTCTGGGAATTAAACTCCTGTCCTCTGCAAGAGGAGCCAGGGCTCTTAACCACTGAACCATCTCTCTGGCTCCCAATCTGACTTTTTACATGGGCTCTGGCAAAATGAACTCAGGTTCTCACATTTGTGGGACAAACACTTCAGCCACCGAGCTATCTCCCCAACCCTACATGACCTTCTGCAAGCGTTGCATACAGGAAGTTTGGCTTGTACTGAAGTCTTTCTTGCCCCTTCACACATCCAGAATCCTCACAGGTCTCTTCTACCAAATTTGTTCATTTCATGAACAGTGTTAATACAATTTTGTGTGAAGATTTTACTGTACCAATGTGGTTATATGATAAATTAAGTCTTTGTAATTTTAAACTACTTTCAGAAGTACAATCTTTGTCAAGCACAGTTGTCAGGGCTATGAAGTTTGTTTTAAATCTCATTGATTTAGGTAAATCACTGACTATAAAAGTCATTTTCAGGATGATTTATGCAAAAGTGAAAGAAATGAGTATTTAGTAAAAGAAGTAAAAATAAAAGGCAAATTGTCAGTTTTTCCCGACATATTCAAATGTATGTCATTCCTTCAATTACCTGACATTCTGGTCCATATAAAAAATTGACTCTGAATTTAGAAACCTAGTGGTATCAACTGCTATCTCTGTATTGTCTTGTGTTAATTTCTAATTTGGATTCTGGAGTTTATTGCCCTGGGCTTATCTTCTGTAAAGAACAATGCATAAGCAGAGTCAGTCAATTTCCTCCTGTAGACTTACAAACATAAAACAGGTGATTTGTGGGAGTTATCACTGCACTCTTAATCACAAATATCATTCACTGATACACATTCTGGGCTTGTCTCTACAGAGCAAGAATGTAAACAATAAAATGAGACAAACTAAAATCAAAAGAAAGAAACACAGTGCTGTGTTTGCCAGATTCAAGGGAGAACAATGATTTTTGCATGAGACCAAGAAAAAGCCCTAAGAAAGACCCAAAGAATTCAGAGTGACAGTGACACTGGCCAGTCTGTCAATCAAAGCAAACAAGAAAGGAACTGAAGAGTTAAGAGCACTTGCTGTTCTTGCAGAGGACCTGAGTTTGTCCTTGCATCTACCTTGGGCAATTCACAGCCTCCTATACCTCCAACTCTAGAGGATGTGGCACCCTCTTCTGGCCTCCATATGCACTACACTTACAGGGACAAACCCACACACAGACACACACACACATGATGAAAATAATATATATATATATATATATATATATATATATATATATATATATATAATTAGAAACACATAGGAGTTGAGGGCTGTGTGTGTGTGTGTATGTGTGTGTGGTATTTTTAGAACAAATTATTGTGAATGTATTATCTGAAGAGTATTCTATATGATTTGAGAGTGGAATTTGTTGCAGACTTTAGTAGTTATCACTTGATAAATGAAGGAGAAAATCATGGGCACGTGAATGAAGAACAGAAAGAATGAAAGAGAATGACATTGGCTGGGGCTTACACACCCATGCCTTTTTTATCTGGATTGCCAAAGTGATTCCTTTCTTCATGTTCTCGGAGAATTCATTTGAGATTTTGGATCAGAAATAATTTCAGTTAGATTTAGTGGTGAGGAGTTATTTGATATATTTGCAATGCTAACATTGTGACAATCACAGGACATATTGCTCCCAGGCTTTCAAAAACATATTAATAATGATTCTTTATAATTCCTATCCTGGAGTTTAAGTAGCAAAGACTGACATGATCTTTTTCTTATTTACAGATGGAGAAAACGAAGCACTTAGAAATCAATGTCATCTTGCACATTACATTTGAGAGGAATAAGATGGGGGCTCTTTCTGTTGCCCCAGGACTCCATGAGCAGTTTGGAGATGAACATTCAATCTAATACAAAATGGAAAATACTCCACCTATTCATATCAATTGCTTCCTTAACATATCTATGTTGGATACAATAGTATGGATAGGAGGCACTTGCTTTAGTTGTCTATAATTTGTAATCCTTTTCTCTGAGTCTTTGGATTTCTATATCCTGGAGCTTTTACGTGGAGCCTGCTTACATTTCTCTATCCCTGATGAACTTGTTGAGAGAGGTTCAAGCTTCTCAGCCCTGTACAGGACCAAAGCAGAATCCCCCTCCTCTCCTCTGCTGTATCCATTAGATCTCCAGGCCCCATAGGCCTTGGACCTACCCTGTGACTATAGTAATAGCTGTTGCCTCTTCATTCATCATATACAACTTGTGGGGAGGCCCTAGCTGGGCAAACTGCCTCCACTTCTAGGATAATTTTCATAAGAAGGAAATACACCTTGCCTAATGTAGGGGATTATTACCCACTCCTGGGACAGGTTTTATTTTCTCCACCTGTATTGTTTATTATGGATTCCTTCTGTGAACTGTTCCTCCAGTTCACCATTAACATCTTCCAGAAGTTTCTTAAAACAGAATTTGGCTTCCTGTCAATTTTTTGGGGGGAGGGGGTCCTTTTTTGGACAGTGTCTCTATGTGGCCCCAGTTGGCCTGGAACTTGCTATGTAGGCTAGGCTGTCCTTGAACTCAGAGTGATCTGCCTGCTTCTGCCTCCTGAGCGTTGGGATTATAAGCACTATAAGCATGTGCCACCAACCCTGGCAAGCCGTCATCCCTCCCCTTCCCCCACTTAGGAACTCAGGGGGAAACAAATTTTGCCACATTAGACTTCAGGTGACTCAAAAGGATCTCTTCCTGTATTTTGTCTAATTCTTACTTCCTGTTGGCTGTTCTACCTTTATCCATACATACCTTAGGTTGGGGTCTAAGTCGTTTAGAGCTGCCAAAGTCTCAGCAAAACCCCTAAAGCTCCATACGAGTCTCAAGGTCTCTGCTGAATCAATGTCTTTAAATCTCTGGTGAATGCAATCTCATCCGGCCCAGTAAACCAATCATTGTGCATTGCTTTCTTCCCACAGTAGATCCTTCCCTCGTCATTTGTTCTCCAGCTCCTGATAGCCATGGGACCTCCACTGCTGATGATCAGGTGTCTCCATCAGGATCTGGGTGCCTTTGTACTCCCTTGCCTTATGCAGCCCATGACTCAACTAGAGATGAATTGTTATATTGCTTATTTTCTTAGCTTCCCAAGCATTCGGACTCATCTCATCTGCCCCATATCCCACAGCCACAAAGCCAGACGGTAAGAGATCCCTTTCATTGTTTGTTTAAAGTTTTTTTCCCTAGTTACCATAAATGATAACATTAGCATAATATTTGATCTAGGCTGGGATTCTGAAAGAATCAATACAAAAGTCTCTTAAAGAGGTCCTTTCAACCTAAACACAATGAGATCTCAAAGGAATAATAAAAATAATTTTAATAAAAATGAACTTAAAACAAAATGTTTAAAACTCACCCCTCCCCAAAAATCAGTATACCTACCTAAGATTCAACAGATAAAAATATTAGGAATAAAAAGTTGCAGCAAATATGTGTATGTGCATGTGTGACAGCAGCATAATTCTTTATCAATTTTCTATTAATATCACTGGATCCACAAAACATTTTACAAGTTCTAATGAATGAGAACTCATGTATACCTATGAGATCTCAGTGTGTTTGGGTTGAAAGAGCCTCTTCACTAGGCTTTTATATTGTTTCATCTAGAATCCCAGCCTGGATCAAATTCTATGTTACGGTTATCATTTAAAGCTTAGGAACAATGCAAAAGCTCTAAATTCAAATTTAAATTAAAAAAAAAAAACTTTGTTGTTTAGAAATTACCTCCATAGCTAGCAGTGATGCAGAGTACACAGCTGGGGGGAAAGGTGACTAGGCTACTGACAGCAAAGTCAAATCAGGAGCACATTAATAGCCAAATACGGATATATTTAAATTAAACAATGGTATCTCAATAAATGGGTGTGTATATATATATATATATATATATATATGTATATATATGTATATGTATATATATGTATGTATATGTATGGCTCAGCAGTTATAAGCACTGACTACTCTTGCAAAGGACAAGGGTTTAATTCCCAGCACTTACACAGTGGCTAACAACCATCCCTGACTGCAGTTCCATTGGATCCAATACCTTCTTCTGACCTCCTCAGGCATTGCACAACATTCATGCACTTGCACGCATGTGGGCAATACACTCATATACATAAAATGAAATAATAAAGTAAAATATTAAAACAAAGATGTATATATGTGGATTTGTAGGGGTTCATTCTATGTATAAGTTGCTTGACAAAATTTGAAAAGCTAGAGAGTTTAATCATTCTATAATAATTTGAGAGAAAGAGAGAGAAAGAGAGAGAAAGAGAGAGGTTGGGAGTTTCAAATTTAGTTTTGTGCAGATAGAAGCTTAGGAATATCTTTAGAGCATACTAAAGTGCTTGGAAGATTGTCATGCAAATTGTAGTTAATATGTGATTGACATTTTTAATATGGAAAAATAATGATCATAATTATTTTTAAATGATAAGGCTTAGAAAGCAATGAAGCTATGCAAGGCAAAGTTAAACTATGACTCTAATTTTCCAATCAAAGCCTTACTATGGTGGTGATGGTGGGAATAAATAATTAGCTTGAGACTCAAGAGATTTAGGAGTGGGTAGTGCTGAGAGCACATGGACATGGAGTGTGAGATGAAAGCAAATGATGAGATTAACTGTTGATGTTTTTTCAACTCATGACAAGATCCAACATAAAAGACAATTGACAAGAGAAACCCAGCACTCAGGAGGGACTTTTAATTTAAAACTCCTCCAGAAACTTCATGTAAGTGGCATACTTCTCTAAAAGTGAACATTAGACTTCAGAAGAGCAAATGTTGTGAATTTCTATGAATGGATCAGGTTCCAGGATGGAGTGGGAGTAGGAAAGGGAAAGATCAGATGAAGTTGGAGTGGCCTCATGCATATTCAACATAATTAGAAAAAGGAGCATTCACTAAGGAAAATCTATGGAAACAGAAGATGTGGGGAGCAGTCCCACATGACAAGACAAACCAAAGTAATTTAACAATGCAAGGATCAATTGGAAGTGATGAGTCACTTGAGTAACATCAGTCTCTCCCCAGGATAGCTTAATAAAAGTCATGCAATTCCACAGATAATAAAGATATTGCTGATAGGAACTGGATGGAGGATTTTCTAAAGCTGAATTTTTTAAAACTTGCTTACCCGAGTTGAAACATCGTTTTCATAGGACAGCAGTTATACTACTCAAAAAAGTCAAAGCTTAAATTTCTTACAAATTTAAGGAAGACAGTTAGAGCATCTCAAGTTATCTCGCATGCGATATATAAGCATATCTAGTAAGAAAATACTTTTCATCATGGCAAGTAAATGGAGACTGAATTTAACATTTAAATTAGAAAGAATGGACAACTGGCAGATTTTTATTGAAAGTCCAAGTGCAATATTGTATTAGATACTATTATATTACTATGATAAAATGCCATGACTAAGACAACTTATAGAAGAAAGAGTATATTTGGCGAATGGTTCCAGATTAGTAAAAGTCTAACATGGTATGGCAGTGGAAAACTGGAAAAGCAAGCCCCCACTGGCATGCTTCCTCTAGCAAGGCCACACTTCCTAGGAATTCAAAGATCTTCCTGAAAAACCAACTGACCAAGCATTCAAATATCTGAGTCTGTGTGTGACATCTCTACAAACTACAAGTGTACATTACATAAAAATAGCACTAGGTCAGCTTTCATATACTAAACATACATGCCTTTAGCTCTGAATTTTTTGTACATTTTGATAGTTTAGGTCTACAAATTTCTAATGACAAATACATAAAGTATCAAAGTCCCTAGATACATATTAAGATAATTGTGGTTTCTGACATAATAATTTAGAAAACTAACATAAACAGAGAACTGGGATGGTAATCAGAGACACTGACTCTTATTTTGTAGATGTTTAGACTCAGGCACTTCTTGAAAGACTGAGTCCAGTTACTGACCACCAGCATCAATCTCGTCTTCCCTCAGGGGCATCATGGCTTAGATGGGGTTAATTCAGAACAAGTCAGAACAATGAGTAGGTGTTGTTATTAAACCAGGTATATATATATATATATATATATATATATATATATATATATATAATATATATATCTTTTTTGTTTTTACTATATAAAGTACAAATGTGTCCTTATAATATAGAATAAAATGTATGTAATATAGCCATCCTAACATTATAGGCATGAAGTTTTAAGTACCTTTCACATGATAATCCAAATTGAGATATTTTCTTCCTTAAAATGATGTGTTAACAGAGACACATGAGCTGGGTCCAGAGCTGATTATGAATGAAGAGACCAGAGTCAACAGTGTTTCAGGCTGATAATTTCAAAATAGCTTCCAAGGGGAAGCTGACTGCTCTTGAACAGCATCCATAACTCCAGTCCCTGGGGAATCCAATGCCTTATTCTGTCTCTGTGGGCTCTGCATAGCACAGGTGCACTTAACACATGCAGACAATGCACACATACACATAAAAAAATAATAAATGAAATATTTTTTTTAAAAAAAATCACTTCCTAACCATAGCTATACAGAAAAACATCTTGGCTACATCCAATTATTTCCATTCTTTATTATAATGTACCTGAGGGTCTTCAAATGCACTATTTTCAAGGAAAAGATTGATCATGTTTGATTATGAAGGGTTGCAGGGAGCCTAATGAACAATAGTCAAGAATTGGAGCTGTATTACCATAAATAGAAGCAGGCACGGGAGATTTGGAGTCCATTCTCTGCACTGCACAGTGAGCAGCTGTATGAAGATTTGTAAGTGAAGTGGAAATATGTAGAAGCCCGTGGAGGTCTTGAAAAATGTGAACCACTCAAGCCAGTTTGAAGTCAGTTTAGAGAGAAATAGGCATTAGCTCACAGAAAGCATTCTGCTGATGGTTAGGAAGGCTCACATTTTCAATTCAAGTGTGCAGAACTTCACATTCTTATTTTGTGGTTGTGGAAATCAGCTGTAATAACTCTTCTTCAAATTTAGCACAAAATACTATTTTCTATTCGTCTCCGTGACTTTCTTTTCATGTTGAAAGACAGGTTGACAGAAATTTTGATTTTGCAGCAGGCAATGAGATGTTTGTAAATGATTGGAAGAAACCTAATCAAAATTTAACTCAATATAACTGGATTCCAAAGTAATAAATCTAGCACATGATAATTTTATATCATAGGCAGACTGGGTAAAAGAAAACATTATGGTTTGTGTCTCTTGGCAGATCTCTTCTTTTTCAAGTGACTTATTTTCTTTCAAACAAGGTATCTTTAGAACATTTAAAATTATTTTACTGTGTTCCTAAAAATGAATTTTAGTTGCAGTCACATATTTGTGATAGATGTTTCCCAACTAAAACTAAGACTTATGTGGAAAAGAGACAACAGGGCTGGAATGATGGTCAGTAGTTAAGATCACCTGATGCTCATGCAGAGGACCCAAATTCAGTGCCCAAATCCATAGGAGGGGCCTTTCACAGTGGTCCGTAACTTAAGCTCCAGGAGATTCAAAGCCCTCTTCTTAACTTCATGGCTCCTGAACACACAGGGCACACATACACAGATGATCACACACACAAATTAATAAAAATAAATTAAAACAAAATAAAAAGAGACAGTTCTGTTTATTTACCAACGCTGTGAGAGAATACCATACAAAACAGAACTTGGACTGGTTGGTGGGCAAGCAGCTCTCTTTTTATCCTGTATTATACAAGGGTCTGGCTAAATTTACAAATTCAGAGACAGTTTTCAAGTAAGACTGATCATGTGTACAACTGTGGCTACTCTGCTAATCTTTCAAAAATCACTGGTTTGAATCCTACTTCAGAAACTACTCTGAGGGAACTGATGGAAATGACAGTAACAAGAACAACAAGCTGAATGTTTTAACATAATGTTTCCCCTCTTCCTTTCTTTGAATTGGAAAGAGGCTGTTACAGGGCCATATAATAGTATGAATTCAGAAACAGTTCTGTCCTATTTATTGAGTACTCAGTTTTAAGGAAGTCAATTTGATTTTTAATTTAATTATTTAAGATCTGGTAAAGGTGATGATCCTTAACATGTACAAACAGTTTTTTATTAATAACTAATCAATTGTTGTGTGTTTGCACAAGAGTGACATGGCACTTATGTGAATTTCAGAGGATAAATGGGAGTCAGTTCTGTCCTTCCACCATACAGGTCTTAGGGATCAAACTCAGGTCACCAGGCTTGGTGGCATGTGCCTTGACCAGCCAAGTCATGATGCCACCCCATTTAATAATACTTTGAGAAGAGTGCAATGCTTATGCAAAGCACTTGATACAGATGTAGATATTTCACAAATGACTTGCAGTTTCCAGTAACTGACATTAGCTGCTATTTGACGGTGATGATGACCAAAACAGAGCCTGCACACTCCTGCCCCTTCAGTATCAGCAGCAGGGATGCCGCCAGGACCATGAACACCATCAGAAAGCAAAGAAGACTACTGAAACTTAAGCCATTGTATAGCTGTGCATGGACCTAAGGAAGTCTCAGGGAGTAAGAGAAAGTCCAGTAGAGACCCGTACCTAGAAGTTGGAAATGAGAAAGTACAGAAATACGAGGCAGAGTTATTGAAGGCAGTAGAACATGTATGTTCTCAAAGTGAGTTGTATCGTTGGGTTAGGGGACTAGGGGTACGGTATTTTATAGGTGAGTTAGTGAAGGGGAGGAGGATGATTATTTTGAACTGAGGCAGGAGAAGAAGCAGAAAAGGCCTAGATCAATGTTTGCTTCCTTTTGTGTCTTTTGGCCAAGAGTGTGGCTGTGTCATTACATCAGATGCATCATGGGAACAGCTAGTTATGCAAGGCTAACAATGCAGAGATTAATCCATTGTAAGGAAGCAAAGGGCAGTTAAGGTCATCTATAGAATATCAATATCTGTTCTTTATCTTCTTATTCCAAAGTTAGTGTCTAATTTATTTCTTTTCTGTTCCATTTGTTACTTAAGGCACCATTTTAAAATTAAGTACTGTACCTTATGTGTGGGAACTGACTTGATATCTCCTATGAGCCTCTAAAAACACTTGGAAGTTGTCCAGAATATTTAAGTCTGGGTGCAACTGTTATTTTCTCAGTGTAGTGACAACCCTTGTGACTTAGTGGGTGTGGAGGTGTGAAACAAATGTCCAGACTTAATTCATCAAAGAGATAATCTAGTGTTATGCTCTGCCATGCCCCTGTGATTCACCTCTATTAAGGTATTTCACCAGATAATGCCTCTGGCCTTGAAGGAGACAGGGCAGACATTTGGTTATCAGCAGCTGGGTGTGACATTGGTAGATGGTGTGTTTGAAGTAGCGATTTCTCTACTGTAGGTGACTTTATATTTAGAGCAGCAAATTGAAAATTCTAAATATTTTATTTTTCTTTTTTAATAATGTACTTACTATTTCTAGTAATTTTAACCAAATGTGTAAATTTTCCTTCTCCTGGTCTCAGCACAGGCACAGCATTTAAAACTTAATCCTTAGTTTGGACACTGAGCAAGCCCGTTTCACTAGTCACTTAGATGATCGTATTCTCTTGCTCATTGTGAATTATTCTGCATGGATGGACAACTGGCCTACATGAAGGCAGCAAGATGACATGAGATATAGGGACATCTTTAAAGACCAGACAAAAGTCAAAATAATTCCCTCTCACCTTCTTTCTGAGAGAATGTGAATTATAAGATTTCCACATCTTGCTTCTTTCATGGAAGGAGTTATTCGAGATTTGATAGTTGATTTACCAACTTAATGTGATCTAACATCAACTAAAAACATGCGTCTGTGTGGGTCTCCAAGGGGATTTCCAGAAAAGATGTAGCGAAGGAGAAGACGCTCCCTGAGAGTGGAGAGCACCTTATGATGGGACCCTAGGATGCAAAGAGGCTCCAGAAAAGAGCTGTGCTGCTGCCTAGCTGCCTTCTTGTCCGTGCCCTTACTGTCGGTGTCTCTGTCTCTGCTGATGTAAGTTTATTGATCTCAAAATCTAGCTTTGTCCACTTTCAACATGGACTGGAAAACCAGAGACTCTCCAGATTGGGACTGTTGAGGCACCCTGCCCCATGGGCCAAGCAGCTCTTGGATTCTATTTCTCTACTGTGTAAACTGCAATGGTTGGACTACCATCCCCACGGATAAGGCAGTCTGGTAATTCCTTTGTATAGTATATGGACTTTTAATTGGTTCTTTTGTTCTAGGAAACCCTGAAAAATTACAATAGTTAAAGACAACACAGTAAAATTGATAAAGACACAAAGAAAACAATATAAGCTCTGCTGATGTTTCAAAATTTCTTGAACCAAATCATACCGGAAGTGAGAACTTTGACTGAATCATTCCTATACACTCACTAATAAATTACCAATTTGCTAAGTTGTATCAAGTTGTTCTTCTAATCATTGCAATTGAATTTTCTATTTTCCTCAGTGATACAGTGACATAATTAACTATAGCCATGTAAGAAAGGTTCTTAAAGCCTTTGGCTCATGATTAGGTGTAATAAGTTTTTGATTTATAAACCCTATTATTACAATCAAATAAAGGGATTTAAACCTGGGTGCTTATGAAGCACAGGGACCTCCTTCTCCAGTTTCAACTGTAGTCACATATTATTTTGTTAGGAAATACGCCTGAAATTAGTATTTCCCAAACCCCAAATTCTTCTGGGTTTAAATTGCTTCTTGTAACCAAGATACCAATTTCTTCTTAAAATGTTTTATGCATTTTATATATTATATTTATTACATCTTTATGACCTTACGTATGTGCCCCAGCATCTGAATGGAGGTCAGAAGTAACTTGTGGAGTTTGTACTCTCCTTCCATCACATGAGTCGCAGGGAATGAACTCACTCATGTCAAAAGGCTTGGTGGGAAGTGGTTACCCAATGAGCCTCCCCTGAGCCATCTCACCAGCCCTTTTTCTTTGTCCCCCAAGTTTCATCATGGTGTGAATCTTTGAGTATTCAAGTCAAAAAGCTGGGAAAGCAAAATGATGTGCCATAGCTACAGAAGAATGAGATTAGAAGTCATACGAATGGAAGAACACCTGATGGGCGAGTGGCCATCCATGTCTCATGCCATTGCCTTTCTCTGGTTTCCTCTTGCATACAGTAGGAATAGAACACTGTATAGCACTCTTTATCAACTGTATGGCACAATGGTTGTTAAAGCAAGCACTGAGTTTGGGATACTTTAGATAAAATTATATTGATGTTTATGATTTAGGTTTAATTTTGACCCTTGGATAATCATATCCCATGTTCTCCCTGATTAACACAAAGAACTTGCAGCGGAAAAAACTGCCCTATTCACTTTTTCTCAACTGGACACAAACCTGGACAGACCCGAGAAGAGGGATTCACAGTTAAGTGTTTGCTGCCATCATATTGGCCTGTGGTCATGACTGTGAGAGCATCTTGAATGCTAATTGAAGTAGTCAGGTGAAAATACAACACAATGAAATTCATGCTATTAGTATGGAAAAAAAAAACTCTGTAAGAATGCTTATGCAAAAAAAGATTACTAAGAAATGTGCAAGAAGTCTGACTTTGGAGAGAGTAGCTCAGTATTAGAAAGTAGACTCTCTGGGTATGGCAGGATAGGTGGTGATCCTAGCACTGTGTAGGTGGAGGCAGGAGGACCATGAATTTGAGGCCACCCTGGGCTAACCAGTGATTATTACATCAGCCTGGACTATATACTAAGTCTGTGGAAGAACAAACTAAAACAAATACATTGATTGGAGCTCTCCCAAATTATTGGCAAAGTCAACATTTTACCACACAAACTTACATAGGTCGGGGAGTTTATTTAAGCATACTGTATGAGAGAAGAAAATCAGAATTCAGATCCTGCTCAGCTTCAACAAAACAAAAGACTCCAGGTTTTGAGAGCTGGGGTACAAGGGCTCCTAAGTCACTTTGCTAATTGCCTTTACCCAAAAGAGAATTAAACTTTCTTTTATCTCCTTGACAGGAAGTAGATATTATGGCCTGTAGTTAGTAGCTATGGAAAGTTGGTTCCTGCCACCCTCCAGAGACCAGGCGAAGAGTTGCTCTGTCTTCATCAGTGTTTACATTTCAAACAAATAGCTCCCAGTCTCATAGGTAAAATATTCCCAACTTGTAAAACTGAAAAGAAGCTTTATCTCATAACTGACATCTCAAAGGGGAATGTTGATCATATAGTTTCTAAAGCAAATGGTGTAAGGAAAGTGAGATTAGGGATGTAAACTAAAAAAAAAAAAAAAAAAAAAACAAAAAAAAAACAAAAAACAAACCCTAAGACTTAGTCAAGATGATGGGTCATTAAGGTCTTCTGGTTCATATTCAATAAGAAAAAAAAGATTTTTATTGGCAATTTTCTTATATAAGTAGTTTGCTATACGGCGCTGGCAGGATACAGTGGCTGGACTCCTCTGTCAGAATCAACAACCTCCCAAAGCACAGAATCAGGGCTTTATCTACTGGCTGGAAGAAGACCTGAGTCATAACTGTAGTGCTGGATAGAGACACCATGTTCTGAACTGCCCAGAAGTTCATTAATGGATAATTTGTCTATGCTTAGCTATAGGAACGCAAACTTTATTACATCACTCAGCAGTCAGGAGGCTTTTGATAAATAATGAAGATGTGTCATTTATCGCTCTCATAAGAGATAATCCAAATAGGCCTGACATGAACCAGAACAAGACAAAGTTCCTCAGGAAAAGCAGGTTCTTTTAGAGATTCCTTAGAAAACACTATGGTTACAGGAAACGCTCCTTTCAGAACAGCCAAGAGAGATTGAATGTAGACATTAGAAGATCTGTACTTGCGCTGGTAACAGAGTTGGGAGTTCGCTCCAGTGTCTGAACACCAGGCTACCAGGCCACCGTTTTTTACAGTATTTACAGACAATCCAGTTTCGTTCTAGACCCATTCTGTCATTGGCAAGTTTAAATTCCTGCAGACCTGATTGCAGGCCATGAACAGGCATCATGAGGGCTTCTTGCCTATGTAATGAGAGACCAGGATTTGACTAAGTGACCGCAGGTCAGGCACAGGGCCTTCCATCCCACTAGATAAGAAACCACAAACCAGAGCTGCAGACTGGAAGCATGTTTACAGAAGCTTGAAATAAGCAGCCATTTCCCTAGGCAAGCAAGGGATTTATGACAAGGTTCTCAAGGTTTTGTTTCTTTAAAAAAAATTAATTTTTTAATGTATATGAATGTATTGCCTGTACGTGTCTCAGTGTACTCGTTGGGAAATGCCCACAGAGGACAGTAGAGGGCATCAGATCCCCTGGAACTGGAGTTACAGATGGCTATTAGCTGCCATGTGGGAACCAAACCCAGGCCCTCTGGAAGAGAAACCCCAGGGATTTGTTTCTTAACAGTTCTGTTTTGTTTTGTTTTGTTTGATGCTTTGCGTTTTTCCTTTTTCTGTTTCACCACAACATGCCTGAAATGTGAAAAGGGTCAGAGGTCCCTTTGATCATTTCCTACTGCCCCCTCGTGATAGTGAGCTCTACTCTCCTCTGTAAAAATTGTGTTGATTTTGTACTCAGCACTGAATGTCTATGTCTCATTTTGATTCTTCCCCTGCTTTGTCATAAAATTCTTTAATAGTAATTTATTTAAAATTTTACATAACACATATTTGACTAAGCTAATGTTTGTAACATTATTTTTTACATCTATTAGTAAGACAATTTAAAATCAGCCCAGGAATTTGCCACATAGCTGAGCATAGCCTTTGACTTTTGATCTACCTGTCTCTGGGCCCTCATGTGTGTACAGCCATGTCTGCAGTGATATGGTGTTAGCAGTTTAACCCAGGGCTTCATGCATACTGACAAGCTCTCTAGAAACCGAAATATATCTCTAATTCGCATGTAAATTCTTTTAACACAGATAATGGAGCATGAATGTAAGTGAGTCTGCACTGAGGACTTGATTATAATTTTACATTTTTATTTCAATTATAGTTAAAATGATTGATGATTGCTATATAACTGGACAGGTAATACTCTGCCTATTTTCCCAAGGAAAAGAGTCTGAAGCCAAAATTTTATAGTTTAATGTGGTAAAATATGATCTTATGATGATGCCTGAATAAAAAAAAATCAAAATTAGTCTGACACTTTGCATCCATAAAATGTAGAATTGTGGCCCAATCTGTTCTGAAAACTTGTTCATATACATGACCACAAACAGGTGTTATCTATTCAATCCTGTCTGCTCTTTTCAACAAACATAATAATTCACTGATTTCAATAAAGAATCAGTAACTTTAGCACTTGAAATTTTTACAGACTACACATGCACATTGATTATTCTGGATCAGGGTCAAGGAAGGGTCATGATGGATTAAAACTATGGTTAAGTTACAAATGGGCCTGGGGTCTGGTAAGATTGTTTGAATTATAAACAAGCTGAGATTTTACATAAGATTAATTTGGTTACCAGTTTGGATAGGATTCCATCTGTCAGGAAAACGTCCTTTCCACTTAGGATAGCCAACTTAAGGGAGAATGAAGACTAAAAGGAAGTAGGTTGAGAAAGGAGAGTGAGTCATTCTGAAGAGCCCCATCAATCACTGCACAGAATTGATTAAACCAATTGATCAGGTCCAAGGTGAGGTCTTTTTTAGGGAAACTAAGTGAAAACCTGCATTTGGGAATAATTTATCTGAGAGATGAGAAAGAAGAGAACTCATAGTTAGCTACTTTTTCCTTCAAGTTGATGATGGCATCATTTCTCCTGTTCTTAGGTACACCATCAGACTTCCTCCATGGACCACATAAGCCCAGTGAGACATAAGAAAAGCAGTAATTTCTTGGCCAGGTAATGCTGTGAGAGTTGCTTCTTGCGGTGTAGGAAGATAGTCAAGTTATCTTTGTATGCAAACTATCTTCATAAATGCAAATATGACACCTGCTTCTGCTTAGACAGACCCAGTTGGCATGTGAACTAATTAGAGAAAAGAAGAGAAAGATTTATAGCAAGTGTCCTAGGGACAATGGGACAGTCATATGGAAATGTGAAATTGAAGCCATTTTTTTCCACTGTAAAACAGGAAAAGTTTTAAACAGATTAAAAAGTGTAAATTAAAAATAAAAAAGAAGTATGATAAAACAATAAATTCCTTATAGCCAGAGAGGAAAGAAGCTCATTTAATATGAATTCAATCCTGAAAATAGAAAAAAGTACATACATCTGCTACATTAAAAAAAGACAACCTTTAAAATAACAAAAAATAGGCAAAAGAAAAGATAAGAAAAATGACATTTATCTGAGGTGGCATTATAAAAATACAAAATGATTCTGAAAAAAATCTATTCATAGGAAGAATTTCAATATACGTAGAGACAGAAAGCACCCTCAATGTCCTTCATTAAAGTGCATCCAAATAAGTCATTGTAGTGACAAAAACAGATGATCTCTATGTAGAATTCTTTATATAACCTCACTTCAGAGACAAAGAGAAGAAAAAAAACGAACTCTATAATTTTTGTAGGTATGATGAGAATTTGTATTTGCATTTTGGATTCGTATTTTAAAAAGATAATAATAGAAATCCTATAATAATGGCTACCTCTGGAAAAAAGAAACTCAGGGGCAATGGGTAGACTTTAAATTTAGATCCTAAGAAGCCATGTCAACAGTTTTCATAGTTGAACTTTACAACTGTACAAATGAAACCAGCAAAACTGAACAAAATCAAATGTGTGCTGAAGTGTAAACCCACTTGCTGAAACAGTCATTCAAATAATTATTGAATAATTAGCATCACTTTCTCCTGAAGATATACTGATGATTATGAAAATAACTATAAGAAGGAAATGTGAAACTGTGTTATGTTCACAAATCCCATTTTTAACATTAGCGTACACTGTAACACTGATCTTTCTATGCATGTATCATATGAATAGATCTTCAGTGTGATAGGTAAAGAGAAACTTGCTTTGTATCTACAATGAAAACACCTACCACTGAATAAAAAATGGGAATAGAAGAAACCAAGAGTGTCAGCGTCCTGTTAAGGACACGAGCTTTAGCCCCTGCCGCCACAGCTGTCAGCCATTCCTGGCACGATGCTGCACCCTCAAACTTGGGAAGAAATGAATCTTTTTTCCTTTAAAGTACTTTTTGTCAGGTGTTTGGTCAAAGTCATGAGAAGAGTCACAAATATATAGTAAAGTCATCTAAGCCTTCCCTCTGTGTGCCTCATTTTTTGCAGAAAAAGGCTTAAGAATACGGAACAGAGAGCATAGACATGGTCTACATCCCCAGCCTGTCGATCAGGGGTGAGCTTCACCTTCCTGTCCCTGTCTTTCTGCTCTTCTGGGGTCCTTCTTCTCCCTTTCTGGCAGAAGAGAAAGTCTAGAAGATATTCCAGCATCTCAGGAGTGGAGTGGTGGTCGGCTACAGGGGAGACGTCTTGAGCCTCCTGTGGCAGATCTTTTCTTCTTGCTTCTTTTTGTTCAGTTAATTTTGGGTGATTCTATTTTTCTTATTTACTTTTATTGTTTTACATGTATGGATGTTTTGTCTGAATGTATGTAAGTGAACCACATGCATGCCTGGGGCACATAGAGGCCAGAAGAGGGCCTGGGGTCCCCTGGAACTGGAGTTAAGGATAGGTTGTTGGAAGCTTTGTGGGTACTGGGAGCCAAACTGGGGTTCTCTGAAAGAGAAGCACCTTTTAACCACTGAGGCATTTCTCCAGGCTCAGTTGGTGCTTTTTTACTGAGTCTTTAGAAGTTGAAAGGCTCTCAAGTATGCTCCTGACTTCTTTAGGATAATTCCATGTCTAATGGCTAATCTTCCTTTAATAATGAAGCATCTACAGATATTTATTTTTAATTTGGTCTGAGAGGTTTCTCTGGAAATGAGAAAACTGTGGGTACAGGAGACATGTAATGATTATTATATAATATATACATATGTATATAATTTAAATATAATATAGTTCCACTATAGAAAGATTAGGTTAACATTTTCTGAGAGCTATGAGCTTGAATCTTCACTGTGGCCATTGTGAATTTTTCTCTTTCTACAAACTTTTGATGAATGTGCTGCCATTTCTGTTATTTTAGTAATAATGAATCTGGGTGATGGGGAAATGGTGCAACAAATAAATGTACTGGTTATCTTGACATGGGTTAGGTTCCCAGAACCCATATGATGGCTAACAGCTGTCTGTAATTCCAATTCCAGGCAATTCAATACCCTCTTCTGCCCCCCATGGACTTTGCATGTCATGGGTGCACCTACTTACATATATGGAAGCAAATATTATAAATGTAATATTTTCAAAAAGAACGAATCTGATTCACAGTTATTTCCCAAAGGAAATATATCTGCTAACTGAGAATCATACTTTACAACTCATCCAGACCTAATATTTGAGAATTACTTCAAGGTAATTGATGGAAATTAGGGGGCAGATCTACTATTTGTGCTCTGGTTGCTAATTATAGGCAAGGGAAAATACAAGCATCACACTAACTTAGTCACACGAGCTGCTAATAATTAGTGGTTCTGTTCATCGCGCCATTTAAATCCCTGTCAATAACCCCGGATGGTCTCTGCCTGCCACTACTGTAGTCTGCCGCTCCCCTCGGTGGTCTCTGCCTGCCGCTCCCCTCGGTGGTCTCTGCCTGCCGCTCCCCTCGGTGGTCTCCCCTCGGTGGTCTCTGCCTGCCGCTCCCCTCGGTGGTCTCTGCCTGCCGCTCCCCTCGGTGGTCTCTGCCTGCCGCTCCCCTCGGTGGTCTCTGCCTGCCGCTCCCCTCGGTGGTCTCTGCCTGCCACTACTCTACCCTACTCCATACTGCTCTTTCCCCTGGCCATGGCTGATCTTCACTTCTTCAAAGGCACCGGGTTTATTCCTACCTGAGATTAGTGCATTGGCCTCTTCCCCTTAATCTGTGCATATGTCTACATTTTAAGTCTTCAAGAACATGAGTTTTCATTGGGAAAATCTCCTAAAACAAGAGAGTCTGAACCATGAAGCTCAAGGCAGATCATGAAAAATATGAATGAAGTAAGAGCCATGAATTTGCTTCAGTTCAAAATAAAAACGAAAGACAGGATCATCCTCCAAGGCAGGATTAAGGTCTCCCAGTTACCAGGGTTCCACAGGTGGCTCAAAATCGGGTTGATCTTAGAAGGGCTATGCTATTTGTAAGATATCGTTCACTCTAAGAGGGCACCCTTTCTGCTCTTAGCTTAAGTAATGAGAAATATTGCCTATGTTCCTGATTGATGGTCCTGAAGACAACTTTTATCTTTCTGATATTTTGAGACGACCAAAGTGAACGTGAGCTAGTCTTTTGGCACCTCCTGATCAGGAGGACACTGTGGGTCTTGTGACAGAGTGCATTCATTCTAGTTTCATTTCTGTTGCGCTGTTAAACTTTGAAAACAAGCAATTTAGGGGAGAAAGGTTTTTCTTTTAGTCCACGATTCTACTCTGGTGGGTGAGGGGCCAGGTTTCAGTGGCATGAGCGTGAGACGGCTGGTCATATCAGGTCCACAGTCAGAGTAGACAGAAACACTTGTCAGCATGATTCCTCTGCTTCTCTACCATGCAGGACACCCTGCCTAGGGCATGGTGCCACGCACAGCGCGTTGGGTCTTCCCACATCAGTTAGTTTAATTAAGATAACCCCTGCAGACATACCCACAGTTCAACCCAATGTAGTTCGTTTCACCTTCAGTGTACAGTTTATTATGGAGGGAAGGCTGCAGGAACCAAAGTACAGACCATGGAGAAGTACAGCCTACTGGCTTACTTCTCCTGGCGGGTGCTCAGGCTGCTTTCTTATACAATTTTGCCCTGCCTGCCCAGGGGCGGCACAGCTCACAGTAGACTGGGCCCTCCCACGTCTTTCAACATTCAAGAAAATGCCCCACAAACAGGGCTACAAGTCAGTCTAACGAAGGAAATACCTGGATTGCTAGTCCCTCTACCCAGGTGTGTCATGTTGACCACTGAAGCTATGTAGCATAACTGACCCCTTGTCAACATGACACAAACACATCTCTATGAAACCAAACACTTTCCATTTTTGTCTCAAAACAGAATGTTAATATTAATGTCACAATATAAAACCTTACAACTTTAAAAGTTTCATTTTTTATAAAAGTTCCAACTTTAAAAGTTCAAAGACACTTTAAAAAGTCTCTCCGCTGGGAGCCCTTATAAAATCAAAAGGGAAGAAGCAGGCTCTTAAATAATACCAAATTGTGGCAATGTAGCACAGTGCCGGGTAGCTTGGATACACTCATGATACTCTGAGCTCCAAAAGGCTTCAGCAGCTCCATGTCTCTGGCTGTGCAGTCCCCAGCACACAGCTTGTTCCACAGGTTCAAACTGGCTCCACTGCACACCTGCGACTGCGCTTTGCGGACCGTCCCATGGTCCCGGCATCTCCGACATTCTGGAGTCTCCTCTGCAGCCAAGTCTGCACCTTCACCAAGAGCTTCTCCTGGCCTCTTACAGGGCCAAGCCTCAACTGCTTTCTATGACCCCTTCATGCCTTCAAAACCAGTGCCATATAGAAGACTCTTACACATTACCAAGTCCTGCTTCCAGCTTGAGATGGAGTGTGGGCCCACTCCAGACTACAGCTTATATGTGCTAAGCCTGAGAAAATACTTCCTAGAAAAGTGTGAACAATGACACTAGTCTCCTGCTACTCAGAGCTGATTTTTCAGCTACAGCTAACCAGCATCAATTATCCCAGTATGGCAATGATTTTACTTCTGTTAATCACAGCTGATTCTTTAGCACCAGCCAACCAGAAACCACAGATTGTCTCACATCAAAATATCACACAAATAGCCCTGTTATTCTTTGCTTCCCTTGAAACTTCACTACCCAGGCCCATTCACATTTCTCTTCAGCATAACAGTGACAAAGTTCCACAACAACAGCTCACTCTGAGCACTCCATTGTTTTTTAGCCCAAAGTTCCAAATCCTTCCACAATCCTCCTCAAAACAACATAGTCAAGTTCATCATAGCAATACCTCACAATCCTGCTACCGATTTCTGTTTTAGTTGGCTTTCTAGTGCTATGAGAAAACATTGACCAAAACCAACTTAGGAAGAAAAAGTTTTGTTTTACCTTCAGTTTATAGTTCATCATGGAGATAAGTCAGAGAAGGAGCTCAGGGCAGGAACCGAAGTGGAGGAAAGCTCCTTACTGGCTTGTTCCTCTGGCCTGACCTCAGCCTGCTTTCTTAACTTTAGATTGACTGTGCAGGAGTGTCACTGCCCCCCGTTGACTGGGCCCGCCCACCTCTCTCAACAATCAAGAAAATGTCCCACAGACATGGCCACAGGCCAATCCAATGGAAGTAATTCCTTTTTTTGAGATTCCCTTTAACCAGGTGTATCAAGTTGTCACCCAAGCTCCCCAACTCACTGACACTAGCAATATTTCTACCATCTACCAGTTATCAGTCTGAAACCACATTCTACCACCCTGGACACAGCTTTCATTTCTTTCCTTGGTTCCATTCCCCTAAACTGCATAGTTAAATTATCTCTATGCATTTCCTAAATTTGCTTATACCAAGTTTCTTTTCTATTGGGCGGAATTTCAACTTTTGTTACAGTTACAAATTGTGTATGTATCATAATAAAGGCAAAGACCATTTGACTTCCTGTAACGTGTATTTATGCTGTGTGCATGTGCATGTTTGTGTTGGGTATATGTAGATGTTTACATGTGTTGTACAACTTTTGGGAGTGGGAGTCCATTCTCTACTTTTGCAACCTGTGGGTCCTGGGTATCGAGATCATGTTGCTTGGCAACAATCTAATTCATTGATCCATCTCACCAGCCCTCAAATCCATTTCTTACCTTTAAATTTCTTAATTTAGTTAGGACATTATAATACAAGAAAATGCTTTGTCAAAAAATATACCTGTTATCTATACAAATGAACTAATTTCATACTTAGTAAGTTGAATCATAGTAATATCAATGGCTTCAGTTTTCAACAGTGTGGCCTATAAAATTATATTTTCATTTTTAAGAATTTGCATAAACAAATGTAATCATAATGGAATTAAGTTTTTGGTTTTTATTGGAAGGCTCTAATCACATTAAATTGTTAATTTTCTGTGTCAGCATGAATGGACTTGGGGATGCTCAGGGATGATGTTTAACACAGTGTCTGAGCAGGTCTGTGTTTTTCAGGATGAGATTACCATTGAGATTGGTAGACTAAGAACAACAGGCTTCATCCATTTTGAGCAGGATGCAGCTCTTCTGTTGAGGCTGAAAAGAATCATGCTATACAAGAAGTCATCCTCTCTCCCTGACTGTCTTTGGGGGCGATGTGTGGCTTTTCCGGTCTTCCACGTTAGGTCTGTAGTGGAGCTATTCCTTCAGCAGCTCTGACGGTCACAGACTCACAGGACTGCTGACACTGGATGGGGGTCATGTTGAAAAGATGATGATTTTATTTAATTATCTGAATAATTTCTCACCATGGGAAAAATGGTAGTAATTGTTGCTTCATTTTGTATAAATCCATATGTAAACCTGGCATCAAAAATGAATATAATTAATTGGAAGCAAAGTAATTTTGTTCTAAATGAAAAATTGTAAATAGAAATAGGGAAAATCCATATTTACTTCTTCATTAAAATATTTCATCTTTAGTTCATTATAAGCAGAAGACAAAATCTTTTTGCCATAAAATAAGACCAAAATCAACCAACCAAACAAATCATTGAATGTGTTTCTTTCAAGGCTTCTCAGGAACATAAATAATTTCCCCATTTCCCATTGACACCTGTGATTTGTACCTTCACAGCCACCTAATCTCAGAATAATTATAGTCGAACAAGATATGCAGATTTTCTATTCATGAAACTATCCATCCAGGCTATTGTTCTTTTTATATTGAAAGGTAGCCAAGAACAACACAAGAAAGAAAAAAAAAAAAAAAAAAAAAAAGGCACTGACTCGGTCCTTCCTGGGGAACTCCAGATTTTCTAACCAGCTCCCTTTCAGATTCTCCTATTTTCTTTAAAACTTTTATGTAAATTACTTTGCCTTTAATTGGAGAGGGCATTTGTCCACCCATAGTTTGTGTCAAGAATTCTACCCAAGATCATTATCAGAACAATAAGAGACAACAAAAGCTGCCTTTTCTGAATTTATCATTCTCTACCTGGTGTGTTAAAGGAGTGACTAATAGTTGCAGTGTCCTGCTGTTCCTTGCTTGGTTTGGTAATTGGCTTCTTCAGCTGTTGTCATTGTGAGTGAAGGGGTCTTGGTGAGCCTTTTCAGAAAGCTGAGGGAAATGGATCAAGCACCAGGCACTCTTTTTGATAAAAGTCATTTGTAAGAGAAGGCACAGAGCTGGTGAGGAGAGTCAGACTTAACTTGTCAAAACACAGTCTGGTCTTGTTTTCATCCAGATTTTCAAAGTCTGACCTCAAGGCCTATTGATTGGAATTTAGATCTTAGTTCCTATTTAAAATTGATACCAATGGAGCAAGAAGCCTGGTGAGGCAAGCAGACATGTATCAAATGTCTGAATGCGCTCTTAGATTTACAAGATGCTGTGCGAAGAGAATTAATTGTTGAAAAGATCCCAGACTCAGAAAGAAGGGTATAATATAGTAACAGAGGACCAGTGTATGAAAATCACTTTTACATTTCTATGTGTTTTAAAAACTTACTTATATTGACTGTAAATGTATGAGCGTTTTGTCTGCATGAATGTTGTGTACCCATATCATGCAATGCCCGCAGAGGCCAGCAGAAGGTGTTGGAAACCCTGGAGAGAGTTGTTAGCTGCCATGTGGGTGCTGGGAAACTGAATCCTACTCCTCTGCAATAGTAACCAGCGTTCTTAATCACTGAGCCATCTCTCCAACTCCTTATTTTGTGTTTTTACTTGTTCAACTATTTTTAACTACTGTATAGATTATTACTTCTAGATTTTGTACAAATACTGCAGGATTTTCTCAGCAAAAATGGGGGTGAAAGTACAGGAACTTGGGATGATCCATACAAAGCAGAGACTTCACCTGTAAAGTCAGACAGAGAAAGACTATTCGGCACTGCTCTAAAAAGGGAGAAAGATCAGAACTAAGCTAAGCCTGAAGTCAACTCTTCTAGAATGGCTGGTGTGAGGTAGCAGAAACGTATTGTAGGGGCTCAGTCAGTAAACTGATCTTCTTGCAAGCATGAAGACCTGAATTTGATCCCGAGAACCCACATTAAAAAAAAAAAATACTGGGCTTAAACTGGTTGTGGTGACACAGACCTTTAATCCTAGCACTTTGGAAGCTGAGTTAGCCAGATGTCTGTCAGATCAAGGCCACTCTGGTCTACATAGTGAACTCCAATCCTGCTGGAGCTTCAGGACAACCTTGTCTCAAAAAGAAAATGAAACCTCAATCTGATGTCCCATTTGTAACCCCAGACCTGGGGTGAAAGGAGATAGAATCCTTCTTTTTCAGTCCTCACCCTAAGAACTAGGGTTACAGGTATATTTGGCCAAACGTAGATCTCCATGTGTGTGATGAAGATTCAAACTCAGGTCTTTATGTGTGTGCAGTAAGCACTCTTACTCCATGAGCCGTATATTCAACCCCCAAATTTTGCATTATTTTCTCCCATACCTCTTTGAGATTTGGTGTATATTTTTTGATACCTCTTTATTCTGTTGTATTTTAAAGCAATGATTCCCAGGTCCTTGCAAAGATATTCTGGCTTATAAAAAAAGAAAAAAGATTTTGTCCTTTTTCTCTCTAAGCTTTATATTCAGGTGAAGGAATCTATGCAAATAGTTACAGTGACAAGTTTTCTCACATATATACTCTTAGGAAAATGGGAATCAGAAGGCCGTTGCTCACTTCATAACATTTTTGCCACTTTTGCATCCAAGGATTCATCTTGCCATGAGCATCATAACTGCAGTCCACAAAGGGGTTAAGACAGTTGATGGCTTTTATCCTCCAGCAACTTGCCTATACCTTCAGGTACTGTGAGTGCCAGCCACCAGGGAGAAAACTTCCTGGTCAGTACTGACTTGAATTCTTTGTGTCCTGTGACCAATGTGGGTGGTGTCTTCATCGATAGCGTCTTAGCAGCAAGTTCTTGTGGACAACCAATAACAGTGGCAATGGCTGTTATTTTGGGCTGTTTCTCCAAGACATCTCTGGCTAACAATTCGAGGAAAAGTATTGCATACCTGGCAGGGAGTTTTTCACTCCAAAACCTGTGACTTCTGGGGTTAGCATAATCCTCTGTGCATGGCAACTCCAATTAAGCTCTTTGATATGAATCTATCTAGCTATCCATCTATGTGTATTATAAATGAGACTTTTTCAAACATTGCTTTCGTCTTTTAAAAGCTTTGGTTGACCTTTGGCTATTTCCGTACTATATAATTCGAGTTACTGAGATCCGCTCTTCTACTGCCCCCTCCCCCCACCACCGCTCCTGCCCGATTTAAGGCACTCTACTTACTTAGCAGGTGGTGTGTAATACACAGAATCACAACTGGCCGATATGTAGAAAATAGGTGACTGCAGAGTGTTTATCCTCGAACAGGACATCTAGATCAAGCTCCTGCTTCCTAAGGCCCAGTGAGGATTGCAAAGAGGGAGTGAAAAGACTGTAAGAGCCAGCGGCGGTAGATGACCACAAGGAAATAGTTTTCCAAACAGCTTGTCAGTTACTCACATGAACTCACAGCAATGGTGACAGCATGCAAAAGTCCCATGCAAGCTCAAACCTGACAGGATCTCAGCACAGACAGAGGGAAGTGGGTAAGAACTTCACCACTAGCTGAGAAACTATTGGCAACTGAACATTCTTAATGCTGGAGATCTCGCTCCCTACCCCGTTTCCTGCCTTATCCTCTGACATAGACCTTCCTCCCCTCATCCCTACATTCCCTTCCAACTCACTTCTGCTCTATTCCCCTGCTATGGTCCGGTCCTTTTCCAGTTTTCTGGTCTCTAGAGGTACTACTAATTTGTAATAATTTAATTTAACACATACACATATCTAAGGAATCAACTGTAAGATCCATGTACTAGTGAGAACATGCAACTTTTGTCACTCTGGGCCTGAGCTAACTCACACAGTATTATGTTTTCCAACCCCATCTACAGAACTGAAAAATTCATTTTCTTTACAGTTGAATAAAATACCATTGAATATATATAACACATGTTCATTAAATCTTCATTGGTTGATAGTCTAGGCCATTTCCATGTCCTGGCTTTTGGGAATAAAGCAGTTATGAGCATGTGTGCACATGTAAGTTTGTAGTAGGAAGTAGAGTCCTGGGGGCATATTCTCAGGAATGGCATATTTGGATCATGTGGTAGACCTATTTCTAGTTGTCACTGGAAACAATACACAGATTTCCACAGTGGCTGCACTAATTTTCACTCCAACCACACAGTGCATGAAATTCCCTGTTCCTACATTCTAACCTCCATTTGTGGCCTTTCATTTTCTGAGTCTTTGACACTCTGACTGGGGTAAAGTAGTTTTAATTTGAATTTCTATGAAGGCTAAGGTTGGTGAACACTTGAAAATATGTGTCCTAACCATTTTTATTTCTTGCTCTGAGAGTTCTCTATTCAGGCCCATAGCCCACTTTTAAACTGGGTTGTTTGACTTCTTGGTGTTTAGTTTTCAATGTTCCTTATATGTTCTATACTAATCCTTCAAAATGTGTATACCTGGAAAAGAATGTTAAGTGGGCATGAACCACTTTCTGACCAGATTTAAAGCCCACTCTTTAAAAGGAAACTCATGCCTGGTATTGTAAATATGGCCAAGACCCCATGGTTTGGGAGCCTACAGTTTCCATGACTAAACCTACTACAGTTATTTTGCTAAATGAACATAGTATTAAACTGTCATTTAAATTCATAGCTCTCTACCTCTAGATTATTGCAGCCTTTAGACCTCATCAGACAAAGTTTCTGTGCAGTGGATGGTGGTTAATATTGAAATTCACACCAGATCAAAATGCAGAAAGAACTAGTGAAATGCTCAGCTACAAATGGAACATCTATATCACACCCACTCCCCAGGGCTCAGAAATCATCATAGGGAGTGGAAAGACTGTAAAAGGTAGAGGTTGGGGAGGTCAGAGTGAAACAGTATCTTCTAGACATGACAGGACCATTGCATGCCTTCATTCAGCAAGAGTGGCGGCCAACACAAAACCCACACAAGATGAACATCATGAACATTATAGCACAGAATGAGGAAGGGCTCAGGGGACCCTAACCCTAACTGACAAGCCAAAGATAGTCGACGACTCCTGGAAGAGGGAGAACAAGTTCTCTTTAAGGGTGTGACTCCCTGTAGGTAAAAACCGCACGAAGATGGATTCCCCTCAGACACACATAGAATGGTAGCACAAACTGAAATAATGGGTTATTTAGAAAACAAGGACACAGAGCTGGGGTTTGGGAATTGAGAGTAGATCTGGGAGTAGTTAAGCGAATGAGCTGGTGGTGAATACAATCAAAATACTTTGTATGAAATTCCTGATGTATTAATGAAATTATTATAATTATTTTGTTTTGTTTTGTTTTGTTTCGACAGGGTCTTTCTGCTACCCAAGCTGGCCTGAAACTCATCGTGTAGACCTGGCTGGTCTTGACCTCACAGAGGTCTCTCTGCCTCCTGAGTGCTGGAATTAAAGACGTGCACCATCATGCATGACTAGGATTCGTTTTTAAAAAGGGAGAATATGGAGATAAGCAACCTAGATGAGCACCCTAGAGTCAGAATAGGTTGACATTATTGAATCTGAGGGCAACATTAATATCAACTTGCCAGTGGGGATGGAGAAGTGGGAACTGGAAGTTATTGCCTGTTTTTTAGGTTAAAACATAGGGAAAGAAAAATAACAAAACTTTAAGATTCACAAAAGCTAGATTAAAACAAAAAAAGCTGGGTATGGTGGCACACACCTTACATCCCAGTGCTTGGGCAATGGCAGGCAGATCTCTGTGAGTGCAAAGCCATTCTGGTCTACATAACAAGTTCCAGGGCAGTTGGAGCAACAGTAGACATTGTCTCAGAAAGCTCCTCACACCAAATAAAGATTTATGAAACTTTGTGAGGTCGATGAAATTACTCATTTCTGTTTATTATAAAGTAAACTGTTGCTATAGATTTGCAATGTTAGAAAATACTTAATGTTGTAATTTACCTTGTTGGCTTAGATAAAATGTCCTTATCCTATTCTGACAATTTTTTAAACCTGTGAACATGCTACCACGGTAATTTAGTTAACTGCTTGACGTTCTGAAGTAATATTACAGTCAGTTTTGTCTTTTAAGTGCATCTATTGTCTTCTTTAAAATTTATCCAGAGGGGAGGGGGCGGAGAGTAGTTTATCTACAATGGTTACTGTATGAATGTCACAAGAAAACTTTTAGGAGTCTGTTCTCTTTCCATCTTGTGGATTCTGGAAATTGACTTTAAGCCATCAAATTCAGGAGCCAATACTTTTTTACCACTGAGTCATTTCTCCAGCCCTATCTGTGATCATCTTCTCTCAAATGAGTTTATTAGTATTTTTTCCTTTAGCCATTACAGTTTGCTATCCCAGATTTACCAACAATAAGTCCAGGCTTAGAGAAGTTAAAGCCTTTGAGGATACATGTGTAAAAAGAATGTCCTCATTCCTCCCTGGCTCTCTGACTCCACATTGCCCTATGTCCACATTCCACTTCTCTGCAGACCATCTGAAACCCAGATCTTGGTCCACACATTGACATAATACACAGATTCATGGCAGTTACATTATGCTTTTTATTTCTGAATGTGTTATCTCTCTCAGAGAATAGGTTGATGACTATCTGTATATATTTTTGAAAGAATTAAATTCTCCTTTATGACTAAGCAACTAAAAGGTCTTCAGACCTATCCCTGATGAGAAACTGAGCCTAAAGTGAAAGGAACAGGAATCTCACTGCTTTATTAACATAGACGGGTAAGACCTTATGTAACTTGAGGTACAAGGAAATTATAAATCTTCAATTTAAAATGATTCTAACATTTAGATCATTTCTGGAAGACATGCCGGAATATGGAGAAATTAGCATAGGATCCAGACACTGTAACCTTTCTACTTCACTGCTGTGGATGTCATCTAGGCAAGTCTTCCAACTGCTGCTGAGATTCCTTTCTTTTACTGGTATGGTGTCAGCAATTATATTTAAAATTCATCCAGAGCCTAGTATTATTCTTGGAGCTAAACATTAATTTCAATTTGTTGAATGGAACATATTGATATCTCGCTGTCTGATGTCAATAAACCAAAGGTTGGTAACAGTAGAGTTACTTCTGAGAAGTCATTAGGCATTTTGAAAATTCTGCCAGGTGATTAGTGGCCCAGATTTGCCAGTGTACAATGTACTTATAATATAGTCAGCAATGACTCTCTGAAGATAATGAGAGTCAGCAATATTTATTTCTAGGAAATTATATTATGTACTAAGATGCTTACTTTTAATTATCAACCTAACACAGCCTAGAATTACCTGGGAAAGAGAGATTCAATGAGTCTAGTTCAGGTTGACTTATGAGCATGTCCATCAGAGATTGTCTCTGTTGTCTTCACTGATGAGAGCAGACCTGTTGGGGTCCCTCTGTTTGGCAGCTGGAGCAGTATGCAGGGTCTCCATGAGAAGAGGTGAGAGGCCGGGAGTCAAAACACAGACAACGGGAGCTGGGTGGACACACACAGAGGGTGAGCCACAGCAAACTCGGTTTATTCAAGGAAGTGGAAGGGGGTTTGTGGGTTTGGTTAGCCAATTGCCCTATGGGGTGGTTCCCAATTGTGGCCACTAGTATTCCATCTCTTAGGCAGGTCATCCAGGCACAGAGCAGAAGCTGGTGTCATAGCTGGCCAGAGCGAATGTCATGTTCACAGAAGCCATTCACATATTCCTCATGGCTAAGGCCCACACTGCAGTACACCATACACAGACCCAGCCTAAAAGTGGGTGGTACCATTCACTAACTGGGTTTGGGTCCTGAATGGTGGGACAGTAGAGAAAGGAACTAAAGGACAAACACACATGCATTCTGTATTCTTCCTACTCTCTTGACTGCAGATGTGACCAGCAGATTAAAGCTCTTGTCCTCGGAACTTCTCCATAGTGATAGACGGTGGCCTGAAACTGTGACCTGAAATAAACTCTTTTCTCTTCTAAGCTTTTTTTTTTCAAATATTTTATTATAGCATTGAGGACATCTACCCTTTGTAACTAAAGAAAAAACAAACACATATGTAGATGTAGACTATGCATGTCCTTGAAAATTTATTGATCCAAACAATTAAAATATGGTTTGTGAAGTGTGATTAAGCATGTTTTTGACAAGAAATGGAAGTTAAGTTACTGTGGCCCAGCCAGCTCTCTATTAACTCTTGGATTTTAGGGACCATCTTTCAGAAGGTAGTTTCATTAAGAAGTAAGCACATCTGAATGGTCTTGATTGTGAGCATCTACAGCATGTTACCTGTAGTACCAGACATCACATCCTTTAAACAGTAAAACAATTGTGGCTGTGGAGAAGATCTATTCTGAGAAATAAATGCACTGCCATTTTGAAAAACTAGCACAGTGCCTTAAGGTTCTCAGTAAATATTCACTCTTACTATATGTAGCTGAACTGACAGTTTGCTTCAGTACTTAATAGTTTTCAAATATCCCCAATCCCACATCCTGTTCTCCATTTAGCCTTGGACACAGGCCTGCTTTTGTTCTTAGCACCCAGATCTCTGCATTATCCTCTAAGTCCAGACCCACCTACTGTATCCTGACGGACTACATGAAGATCAGCTCAATTTTTCAGTCTCACTTCTTAGAGCCTTCACAGAATGTCCCAACACCAACTTGCCTTGGATTCCCAAGAACAACCTTGTTCCCTAGTGAGTCTGATCCTCTACACCATGTCTTGACACTCCTACAGCCTGAGAAATTCCAATTACTCTGACCCCACGTCCTAGTCTCCTAGGATGGGACACAGGCCTGCTTTTGCTCTTAGAACACCAGATTCCTGGACTATCCTCAGCTCCACTGAGCTCTCCAAATTGCACCATGTCCTTCCTCCACATTAGAAATATCTGAAGCCCCTCTGAAAGTTGCAAGGATAGGCTTCTCTGCCCTTAAATAGAGGACTAGACCTTGACAGACTGCCTGAGAATGTCTGAATCCAACCTCCACCTATCAAGTTTCCCAAATTGTGCTGTGCCGGTTGAATAGTGGGGCACAGATGTTAAGAGGAAGACTGAGAGCATCTGACTCTTGCCTGACTAAGGCCTCTGTGAGAAGTCCTGAGTAGCTGGACTATAGTCATTCTGTCCTTCCAATATAAAATCAAAGAAAAAACCTGAAGCCTAGAGGAACCAGCTTTTCATACCCAGTCAGAAAAAAAGAGAGGCACTTCAAATCAAAAAAGGAATTCTTGAGTCTCACATCAGAATTAGAAACAACAAAAGAAATCACCATGCCAAAATAACAATGAAAAAAATAACATGTAAAACTCATATGATATGTCCCGATCAAACACCACCAGTTCTGTCGAAGTGTTCTACCATGAGAACATCATAGAGTTAACCCAAGATGTAGAGTTTAAAGGAACAATCATAAACATGATCAAACAATTCAACAAACTTAAAGAACACACACATGATAAAAGCAAAGAACTGAAAGAATCAGGGACAAGATTCTGAATGAATGAATGAATGAATGAATGATCTCAGAAAAGACAGAAATACTGAAGAAAACTCAGGCTGAAATGAAGGAGGAATTGAAAAACTCAAAAAGCCAATTTGAAACAAGAGGAGAAAGCCTCATTAATAGAATGAATGATATGAAAACCAGAACATCGAGACCAGATGATAAAATTGAAGGATTGGACCACTCAAGCAAAGATTATGAAAAAAAAAATTAAAACACAGAGAGAGTTTGAAGAAGATACCAGAAGATAGAAGGACCTCCCATGCTCATGGACTAGAAGAATTAATAGTGTGAAAATGACCATCCTTACCAAAAGCAATATATAGATTCAATGCAATCACAATCAAAATCCCCATGACATTCTTCACAGAGTTAGAAAAAAAAATCCTAAAATTTATATGGAACACAAAAGACCACATATAGACAAAGCAACACCGAGCTCAAAAAACAATCCGGGGGTAATACTATACCAGATCTCAAACTATATCACAGAGCTATACTCATAAAAACATCATGGCATTTTCACAAACATAGACCCATAGACCAATAGATTGTAATTGAAGATTCAAACATGAGTACATGCAATTTCATTCACCTGATATTTGACAAAGGGGCAAAGGACACTCACTGGAAGAAAGACAGCATCATCAGCAAATGGTCTGGCCAAACTGGATCTCCACCTGTAGAAGAATGAAACTAGAACCTTATCTTTCACCTTACACAAAAATCAAACAAATAGATCAAATACCTCAATGAGAAACCCAAAACTCCAAAACTGCCAGAAGAAAACATTGGCAGTAACCTACAAGATACATGTGTAGGCAAGGCAGACACCAGTTGCTCAGGAATTAAGGTCAATAAACAACAAGTGGGACTTCATTTACCTAGAATGCTTCTGTCTAACAACAACAACAACAAAAAAAGGTGAAGAGAAAACCCAGAGTGGGAGAAAATCTTCACCCACAACACGTTTGTCAGAAAGAAACATCTTAAAAATTGCTCAGCATCGCTAATAATTAGGAAAATGCAAATTAAAACCACTATAAGATTTCATCTTAACTCAGTCTCGCTGACTAAGATCAAGAGAACAAATGATACCAAATGGTGAAGAGGATTTGGGGAAAGGGGAATACTCATTCACTGCTGGAGGAACTGCAAAATCACGCAACCTCTGTGGAAGGCAGTGTGGAGAACTCCTTAAATACTAAAACTGAAATTACCATTTGAACTATTATTCCACTTCTTGGCTTAAACCGTAAAGGACTCATCCTATAGGAGAGATAGTTGTACATCCATGTTTGTGGCTGTTTCTTTTTTAACAACAGCAAAGCGATGGGAGCACCCTAAGTCTCTCTGAACTGACGAGTGGATACTGAAAATATGGCACATTTACACAGTGGAGTTCTGCTCAGGAGTAAGGAAAGATGAAATCACATCTGCAGGTAAATGGATAGAACTAGAGACTGTTATACTGAGTGCAACAACACAGACTCTAAAAATCAAAGGGCGTATGTTCTCCCTCATATGTGGATCCTAGCACAAATCCTTATATTTGAGTACATATCCTGCTGTGATGCAGGGACCATTATAATGAAAAGGTGCCATGGAGGTAAAGGGAAAGAAGGAATCTGAGAGAGAAGAACAGAAGGAGAAAGTTGTTATCATGGGAAAAATGGAGAAAATGCGGTGTTTATATGGGACGCAAGAGGGACGTCTGTATAGAGAACTTTGGGGATAAAAGGAAAGCAGGATCTCAAAGCATTACAGATATGGGAACAGAAAGATTGTAAGAACCGAGGACATGGTGTATGATCATATGGAAATAGAGTCCTACGAGCTCCTGGGTCTCTGCTCATATGAATGTACAGCAGCGGTGTCAGCATGCACAAGACCATGCAATCTCAAACTGACAAAAACCTAGCATAAAAAAGGGACAGCAGGCCGCAATCTTAGATTAAGAAATATCGGAAACTGATTACTCTGGGTGAGGAAGAACTGATCTTCTTAAAGCAAGGGACTATAGATAAAATTGCCCTCAGGAAAGTCTGGGAACACTAACGACACAATAGTCCTTAACACAAATGACAGAATGTATGAATTCCAGTAGAGGGGGCTGTGGGAAGGTGCCGGTGTGGAAGTGGGTATAAAGATGACTCAGATTGATTGAGATGTTCTGCATAAAAGACACAAAAATTCAAATTAAAATGATAAAAATATTTTACATAAATTTATTTTATACTAACTTCATTATTATTGTTATTATGAATATTTATTTTTTAATATTAGAGAATGATTCCATGGGCTTGTTGATGCCAAGCAAGCTTTCTCCGGATTGAATTATATACATCGTCCTACTTTGCACAAGTTTCAAAATAAAAATAGACTTGAATCTGGCCTATACATTTAGGAAAATTACAGTACAAAGTATTTTTAAATCATCACTATAGATATATATTCCTTAACATCCATGTAAATAAATTTTGTTTGATTTTTCAGTTTTTGTTTTAGTGTTTGTTTATTTATTTATTTTTTAGAGTCAGGATGTCATGTAGCCCAGGCTAACCTCAAAGTCAATATGGATGACCTTGAACTCTTGATCCTCTGGGAATTTCAACTCTCAAAATATTCTTTTCAGGTGACCAGTACTGATTTATCAGCATGGCATAAAAAGTGTGGTTGGATTATTTTTGCAGGATATGCTTGAACATCATGACTTTTCTGTAGTTACCCCAATTTAACAAAATAAAAATCTGACACACTTTGGTCTAGTGAGCTCCTCCAGCTAGGAAATGCTTTACTTTATTCTGGGGTGATTAGCAATGACAAGCCTAGCTAGAGAACTCAAGTGGAATATTTAACTAACATTTCGATACCCTTTGGCCTTAAGTAGCTTCTATACCTCAAATTATGATGAGAATTCATTAGTTCGTTCACCAATAGGATCCTATGAAGCATTGCTAAGTGTGGGGGATGGGGATACCAGGAAGAAAGTCAACTGAAGAAATGTAAATGTGCTTGTTTCCTTTGGTGTGATGTCACATATAGTAATTTGCTTTCCTGACAGGAATTGTATAAAAGCAATTTACAGTGGTTCTCAAATGAAATGCTGGACTGCTAGGTCTCTTGATAATTATATGATTAGGAACATTAGTGGTTATAACTTGTGTCCCCTATATGATCACCATAGCTGGCAAAAGACACAAAAATGATGTCTGATATTTCTAACATTTACTTAAGAACCAAAACATGTTTTTTTTTTAAGTCATCTTGGCCTGGAGAGTTGGCTCAGCAGTTAAGAGCACTGACTGTTCTTACAGAAGACCCGGGTTCAAGTCATCACCCACATGACACTAACAACTCTCTGAAACTCCAGTTCTAGGGAATCTGATGCCTTCTTTTGTCCACAGGCATTGTACGAAATGTGTGTACTTATACACATGTACGCATATCATTCAGACACATAGAAAAGTTAAAGAAATTCTTTTTAAGTCATCTTATTCTTGTCACTGAAAGTTCCTGGTTTTCCTTGTGTCTATTGGGGCTGAAGAGATGCCTCAGAGGTTAAGACTAGGGACTGCTTCTGCAGAGAACCGAGATTTGTTTCCCAGCATGCACATGGCAGCTAACAACCATCTGCAACTCCATGATGCCCTCTTCTGACTCCTCAGGCATTTCTCAACATGAGTGCACCTACCTATCTGCCCATGTAACACTCATACACATAAAATAAAAACTATTAAAAGACATTGTCTATGAAATAAAACATACTATTTCAAAAATATAGCAAAGTTCTTGAGAATGTCTAATATATTTAGATGCTTTGTGATTAGAGTCTTATTAAATAAATATTTCAGGTATAATGCTGTACATATCAATCTCTATCTCTATGTCTTTATCATCTATGTATCATTTATCGATTTTTCAATCTGTCTCTCTTTCCACCTGTCGAGTAAGACTAGCTGACATTGCTATTTAGTCGTGTCCTGAGATCTGCCAATTCTCTTCCCATCATTTTCCACTGTTGTTTTTAGAGTACAATCCTGTGAACATGAGCCCCAAATTAGTTTCAGCATGGAACATTTGATGGAGCAGTATGCCAAAAAGAAAGAAAGGCCTTGAAGGTAGATATCTGCCCATTTTTTACTGTTTCTTAAACTTTGTTGACTAAGCTTAATTGACTAAACTATTTTACAAATCAATGCTCTTCTGGTTCCTTCTATATCTCAATTAATATGATTGTTCATTTATATACAATAGAAGTCACATTGTGATGCATAATTCTATAGATTCTGATAAAATATAAAGTTTTATATCTGCTACAAAAATCTTAATGGAGTGCACTTACTCCATAAATTTCCCCATTATTTCATTCTACCAGAGTTGTCTGTGTCTTCTTTTCCTCAGAATGCCTCATAAACGGTTTCATATAAACTTTACATTTGGAGATCTGGCTCTGTTTCACTTAGAAAAATATACGTGTTCTACCAATCAGTAATTTCTATTTTGTTTTTCAGAGAGTCCCAGTGCATTTACTAATGTTTGTCTGTGCCATTCTTGAAGAAAATATAGGTTGATACAATATTTAATGTTTATTCATGAGTCTGTTAATAAATATTCATATGCAGGCTTTTAGATTGAAATTGTCCTTCACTTTTCTTTAGAAAAAAATGCAGGCAAGGGCTCGTGGCACTGTAAAATAAAAATAAGTAAATTTTAGGAGAAGATGCCAAACCTGTAACATTTTTTTCCTATCAGATCTATGTATCTCTCAGTGCTCAGCACCACCCAAGCCAGTGCATTCTCCTCTTAGTATGTTACAGTAGGGTCTTGCTGCCAGTATAGATTATAGATTGACATTTTCTAACACTGTTGATATCCAGTGTATTTTTCTGGTGTTTATTATATTCCATTTGCAGAATTCATTCATTAAGGTGTCTTTGAAGATATTTTCTCGAAAATTTTAATTGAGTCCTTGACATCTTGGTGTACATTGACTCTTGAGGGCTGTTTATACATCCTGGATTCGTTGTCAGATGGCTAACTTGTAATTAATTTTCACCACTAGTTTTTTCTTCTTATTCTTCTCATAAAACCTGCCCCATAGCAAAATATTTTAAATTTTATAAAATTCATCATATTATATTAATAGATATATGAAAGCTATTTGGCAAAAATAGAATACATATGTTCTCTTATATTAACTTCCTGTAATTTTAGAATGTTCCACATTTTATTTAAATCTATGATCCATTTTGAATTAATTTCTGTTTTATTTGTGAGGTACAGGGAAGGTTCGTTATGTTTACGATTTCAGTGATAACTGTTTCAACAGACTTTGTTAATATGATTCTCTCTTCTTCACTAATTTAGTTCTCTGGGATAAATAAGTTGGGGGCTTGTGGGTCTATGTCAACAGGATGGTCTCTTCCTTTGTGTTCTTTCTCTAACACCACAGTGTGTTTATTAATAGAGCCTCAGAGATTTTCTATTATCATTGTATCTTCATGTTTGTTTTTCATTTAAATCACCTGCAATTTTTCTAGTTTTCTTTGTGTTTGTGCCTGTGTGTAAGTATACGTGCACTCATATGCACGAGCATGTGGAGGGACCTCCAGTACTGTTCCTTGGGGGCCACTCTCCTTGCTTTTCTGAGGCAGTGCCTTTACTGGCTTGGAGCTTTCCAAGTAGGCTATGTTGGCTGACAAGTAAACCACAGGGGTCTGCCTTTCGTTCAGTCCCCCGTGCCAGGATTATTATGTGTTATTTTATAACACAACATCTGTCTTTTAAAAAATAAAATGATACAGTTTTTGCTCATTTCCCACAACAGTTCTCTTCTTCACTAATTTAGTTCTCTACAGAACTTATTCCCAAGTTTTAAGACAATATGGTATGTTCTGCTTTTCCAGTGATACCAACTGCGTTTGGTTACTGATATGCCTGACAGTACTCTGACCTGGAACTGCTGCCGAAGTCTTGAACTCTGCTCAGGAGGAAGCACAAAAATGCACAGTGTACTTAAAGAATTTGAGCAAAGGGGACTCCAAACTCTGAAGCACTGTAATCAGGCCCAACTTCCATTTGCACATCTTATTAGAGAAAAACAATACATTTCCTATTGCCTAAGTCAGCTAGCCAGTGGAAATATCCAAAGTCTTTATTAAATAATAATTTAATTAATAATTATTAAAGTAATTATTTTAAAAAATAATAAATTTATTTATTTAAACGCATTCATTTCAGCAATGTATAAATCTCTAAGTTACAGAAAGATGAAATTATGAATATTAATCATTTCTCAACCAATTAAAGTGAATGAATCAAAAAATGTACAAAACAAACATGACATGTCTATGCATTGTAAAAATTAGTTTTTGATTTAAAAAATTGTGGCTGGGGACAGTGGAGTACAACTTTAATACCAGCACTCAAGAGGCAGAGGTTGGTGAGTCTCTGTGATCCAGGACACCAGAACAGCCAGGGTCACAGGGAGACCCTGTCTCACCTGCCTCAAGAAAAGAAAGAAAATCAACCAAACAACAACAAACAACAAAAATTCTCATGGTTCAAAACACAGGTCTATCCAGGCTAAGGTACTCTGGATTTGGTAACTCTAGGAAATTCACCACATTCTAAACTTTTTTATGAGAACCTCTTATTTTAACTTAAAAATATATCATTTTTATTTTACGTGTATGAATATATTGCTGCATGATTATAAGTGCATCTATATCATGAAATGCCCACAGAGTTCAGAAGAGGGCATCAAATCCCCTGAAACTGGAATTGTTAGCTGCCATGTTGGTGATGATATTCAAACCCAGATCTTCTGCTAGTACAGCTATTGCTCTTAAGTGTTGAGCCATCTCTTGATCCCCATGCAAACAGTAATAAACTCCCTCTTCATGCAAGGGTGGTGGGCAGGATGTATCCCAAAAGCTTTGAATAGGGCTGGAAATGTAGCTCAGTTGGTGGAGTGCTTCCCTAGCACACTCCATTCCGGGCGTCCATTCTTCCAGCACTTGGAAGATGCAGGCAGGAGGATCATAAATTCAAGATCATCCTCAGCTACAAACCAAGTTCAAGGGCCTTCTTGTGCTACTTGAGACCTTGTCTCAAAAAATAAAATTCAAAATAAAAAGAATGCCTTCAAAGAATTGAAAACAAGAAGGGCAGTCTCACAAAGTTTTGCCATTGTTTTTCGATTAAGTTGACTGAAACATGAACAAAGATTATCATTATAAATTAACATGTTTTGTTTTTTCTTTTTAGTACTGAGGCCCCTTCATTAGAATTTCTCCAAATCATCTACACCAGCTTTTTGGGAAGGAGGAGTATTGAAACAGGGAGAAAGAACATTCCCTAGAGGTTTCTTAGTCTCATTCACAAAAGAATTTAAGAATGGACACATTTATTAGAAATTAAAGAAAAATCCTCAGGGCAGGCAAGCTGGGGATCTCAGCAGCTGCCTTGGGGAGGAGAATGGAGGGAGAGGGAAAGAAGCCAAGAAGCCAGGCAGATCGAGAGCCTGCATGGGGGTCAGACATGTGGTCTAGATCCCGCGAGGAGGGGGGACACATGGAGGGGAGAAGGAAGCTTTAGTGAAAGGGGAGAGAAATGCAAGATGCTAGGACAGCCCAAAGCATCAAAGTAAGCATGTTTAGAAAAGAGGTACCAAGAAGAAAGGGAGAGAATTCTTCATAAAAGCAGGCAGACTTAGAGAGAGCTGGATGTCTGTGACCGGGTCCAGAGTGGGATTCTAAGCAGGAAAAGCTCACCATCTTATTAACACACTCAGTATTCCGTCCATCTATTTAGCATAACTTAAGGTGAACCAACCTTCCTAGGGGTGGTCCTATGTTCAGGTGATTGACCAGTAAAGCTAGAGATGTCGGTCCTTCAACAGATATACTAATCTATCCCAGTTAATCTTCCGGGGCTATTTGCTGCTCCAACAGTCTCTTAAAGATTATTACAAAGGAAAATATGATTTTAAAACATAAAATTAAAACAAATTCTGTCAATTCATGAACTGATGAATTTACAATACAAAACTCCCATGGAGGAAAATGTAAGATTATGAAAAACCAAAAGTCTAGAGATAGAAAGTTAATAACTATCATATTCAGAAATCCCAAGTGCCAGACATGGTGGCATGCTCCTTTAATTTCAGCACCCAGAGGCCAATGCAGAGGCAGGCAGATCTCTGCGAGATCCAGGCGAGCCTGATGTCTACAGAGCAAGTTTCTGGCCAGCTAGGGTTCCAGTGAGACCCTGTCTCAAAAAGACATAAATAAATAAATAATTAAAAATTCCAGGCAATTAGAAAACACATAGTACAAAATGAAAAACAATAAAATAAAATTGCAAGTTGAAACCCGGTTAAGAATCCTGATGCCTCAGCTCAGCAAGTGGAAGTTCTTGCTGTACAGACATAGGAACCTGGGTTTGGTCAACAAGTCTGAGGTGGAAGGAGAGAAGAGAATCCTGAAAAATGTCCTCTGACCTCCCCGGAAGACCATGCCATCCTGCAAGACACACACACACTCATACACTCACACACACACACGCACGCACACACACACACACACACACGCACAAGCACACACAGGCACAATAAGTTAATTGACTTAAACACTTTCCCAGTTTACAGAATGAAACAACCAAAGATTAAAAGACAATTCTGGCACAGCGATGAATTGGGGGAATCTACAGCATTGCAGAGGAAACCCTAAATCCATCAAAAGAAAGGAAACAAATGGTAAAGCAACAGATCCACCTCCAGGATGTGGCTTTGCTATAAATGTGCGATTGATGCTAAGTAACATCTGTAAGAACAGTTATCTAATTCTTACTTTGAAGTATGTAAAGAAGTTATGTACTCTGATATGTGTATAAGCTGAGAAAGCCAAGTTGTGGTGACAGAACCCAATGAGGCAGCTGTTCTGTGCTTTATAAATATCCTCTTTAAGACAGTCCTCTTGCTGTACTACGACTCCTTCAGGGGACTGGCAGTCTTCGAAAATCTGTAGAACTTAGGCATTTGGTTGTTATTGGCACTGCTGCTGTTTGTTGCTGGCTTTTGTTTTGCTAGCAGCTGGCCTGTTCTGGAACTTACTATTTTGCTACATTCCTCAAACTAATACACCTGCATCTTGAGTGCTGAGACTCTCTATTTGTTGCCTGAGAGTGCTTACTTAAAAAAAATATTTTTATGTTATTTTTTATTTGACATGTGTGTAATGTATTGTGTGCATGTGTGTAAGTGTACTCATGTCCTGTAATGCCTGCTGTAATGCCTGCCAGATTCCTGGGAACTGCAGTTACAGAGAGTTGTTACCCACCAATGTGTGCTGGGAACCAAACCTAGGCCCTCTGTAAGAGCAGCCAGTGCTCTAAAGCATGTAGCCACCTCTCCAACACCAAGGGCTTTCTTAATAGCTGAAGAAAACCCAATATCTGTTGACTGTTAAAGTAAAAGTTCTTAAACATGCTTTTTCCACTTAACTTTTGCTTCTTATCTGTTATTTCCTGTTTCACCTCTTCAAATTTAGGACAATGTTGAGACAGTGGAGTATTCTCAGTGATTTCCTTTTCCTGGAAACATTTCTTGTAGACATTACAGTACCAATAAAATTATCACACCTGAAATAATTTTTATTAAAATCTCATTTCTGTTATGATGTTCTATTTAATTAATATTTACTCAGAAGCTACTTAAAAGTTCATTTCCAAATCCAGGGAGTGACTTCTGCAGGTCTGTGGACTTCCATAGACTATGATTTCAGGCATTTGGTTTTTTTCTAGGCTTGCTTTATGATTCAAGACTTGGAGAATAATTTCTTATAGACAATAATATTTTATAATTAAAATGTATTTATTTTTATTTTGTGTGTATGAGTGCTTTTCCTAGCATTCATGTAAGTACACAACTTGTATGCTGTGCCCACAGAGGCCGGAAGAGGTTGTCAGAGCCCCTGGAACTGGATTTATGAATGGTTGTCGGCTGCAGTGCAGGTTCTGGAAAGCAAACCCGTGTCCTCTGCAAGAGCATTAAGTGCTCTTAACCTTTGAGTCACTCTCCAGCCCTTATTTTATAAATTTAAAGACACACACATCTGTCTACTATGGTATATTTTTAAACATGTTTATGCAGCACCTCTATGCTCGGTTTTCTACCTATTTCGGGTAGGAATATTAAGATTCAAGCTTGTGGGGCTAGAGTAGTCAAGAGCATTGGCTGCTCATGCAGAGGACCCAGGTCTGATTTCCAGCATCCACAGGGCAACTAACAACTGTCTGTAACACCAGTTCCAGAGGATTCATCATGTTCTTCTGACTTCTGGAGCACTGCATGATACTTACATACATGCAGATAATACATTCATACACATAAATAAACATATATAAAACACTCTTTAAAAATAAAGCAGTTCAAACTGTTTTCTCTTTGTATTTCTAGCAAAATGTGTTTTTTATTATAACGATCCTGTTATTAAATACAAATATCCAGATCATCTTAATGCAAAAAAATCTATGGACATTGTGATTTGGCTCTACTTTAACTAAATAATTTACTATTTATTGGTAAATATTTTTATTCTAATTTGAATTTTTCCAGAGGAAATAGCTTTAGTAAACAATTAGGACATTCTTTTTTTTTTTTTTTGTAGTCTTTAATTTCAATCCATGGTGCTTGTAGTTTTATTTGTGATAGTTCTTTTATTCAAATCTTACTATGTCTCTAACAATCAGTAGCCTCATGTCTTTGTGTGAAGAGTACTAGGATTGCAGGTGTGTTGCCATACACAGCGAACATTATTTATATATAAGAAAATCCTTTCAGCGGAAGCATTCAGTTCATTTATAATGTTTTGGAATTATTGATAAAATCACTGCTTACCATCCTTTTGTGCCTGCTTCCCATCATGCAGTCCATGTCTCGTTGTCGTTCTTTATATTCTCATTAAATTGATTGTTGGTTATTTTTCATGGTAACTTTCACAGAAAAGGCATATCATGTACATGTTGAGGTATTGTTATTGCTCATTTCTTTGCAAATGTATTAAATGTTATAAAAAGAATTGACAAATGCTTTACACTGACAAGCTATTCCTTCAACATTTCCTTCATACCTGTAATCTCAGTGGGAGAGAAGCTGAGGGAACAGTTTGAGATCAGTCTGGGTGACACGGTGCTCTGTCTCAAAACAACAACATGTAATTGGTTTCTTTGCTGACTACAACTGCATGTCTTATATCTTGAGGTTCTGTGACAAATTTTCATTTTTGATGATAAAATGTCTGTTTACATTTTATAGAGGCTTATTACTATAAATTTATAATACAGTATATTAAAACTACCTATTCTGGCAACTCTAGATATTTTAAACTTAATTGAACTAATACTGAGTCTATTTCATACCATCGAATATGTTAGCTTCTTAAGAAGTTCCTTTTCTTTAGTGTAGTGTGTACAGAAGTTAATATTTTTGAAAAATATAATTAGACCAGTGATAAGGAGATGCTTGTGCTCTAGGATTATGTCAAAATGGCAAATGATTATGCAGTCTGAACTGTGGCTTCTCAATTTTTTTATTTAAGTTGACTATTTAATTGGAACAAAAGGTTCTGACTTGGTACATAAGTCACACAGCAAAGAGAATGGATCACTTTATTTTTTCCTTAGAGGAATGGAAGCTACGTACTATACAAACCTTGTCTAAACTTCCTCAGTAATATTTATGATGGCTTGGATAGCTGGAGATTAGGAACTCTGGGACCCTTTGCTGAACTGATGCTTCCAAGTCTGATTTATACAGTCTCGGTAATAGTGTGAATATTACTGAACACTTCTGCGTCCCAGCTTTTTACACCTTCATCACAGAAGGGTTATAAGAAGTGAAGTAATTTTACCTTTCTCTGTCTACAGTGCATAAGATTCACTATGTGTTAAATATTTGCAGTTCTTACTATGATTGTTATTTATAAGCAAATGCCATTTCTAATCTGTCACTGCCCTATCTCTCTAATGTCCCTTTTATATTAACACTTTTCAAAACAGTCTCCCATGTCCCTCCCTCTCCCTCCTCTCCCTCCCCACCTCTCGTCTCCCCACTACTGTTTTTTTCTATCAGTCTACAATGAGCCTTGACAAATCCACAAGAAATTTCTAATTTGCCAAATCAGTGCTCAATACTGTCATCACTTAACATCTCAACTGTCTGCAACACATCTGTCAGTTATTACTTTCTGAAAATTTTTTGTCAGTTTTCTGAGCACTGACTCTCTATGGCTTGATTAACTGTGTGGGTTTTTGTTGTTTGTTTGTTGGGTTTACACCAACAACTCATTCTGACTCAACTGCCAGATTTGTTTCTTCTCCAGAGCTCAATCTTGACAGGCACTGAGTAATCCCAGTCAAGCTGATGGCAAATTTACTACATTGGAGACATCTGCATTTACACAGAGAAACTCAGTCACTACTGTGAGCCTGAAATGCCTGTGTCTAACTTGGTGTTCAACCCAGTCCCTTCCCAACTCACATGGCAGAACTTTCAAACTTAAATATGATCAACAAAGAATGTTTAATTCCAACTTCTTTTCCTTTCCATTAAGGGAAAGGAAAAAATCTACCTCCTCTTCTGATCACATACCACATATTAAATGTCAGTATTCAGCTACTGATTCATGCAGAACAATGACCAGAGAGCATTTTTACTTCTCTTTTAATCATTTCGCTCATGGTACTTTCCCTAGAACCAAACATACAGTCCAGTTACAGAACATCTGTAGGAAATAATGGAAATGTGAATGAAAGCAGTGCCAATCACTTGAGTCATCCCCCGTCTCCTTGTATCAGTGTGATCTCCTTTTCTACAGCTCTAGAATGGCTACCATTGAGAATGTGGTCAGCTGAAGCCCTAACACCTTGACTAGATACCAGAAGATTTCTGTTGTGTAGATAAACAAGAAACAAAACAAAGTGCCAGAGAGATGGCTCACTAGTTGAGCATTTGCTGTTCTTCTAGAAGACCCAAGTTAGGTTCCCAGCACCCATATCAGGCACAACACAAGGGAGTCTGACACCCTCTTCTGGCCTCCACAGGCACCAGCACTTATGTGTATACACATGCATAAATAAAAATAAAAGCAATATTAAAAGGTCAATGGAACATGATTGTGTACTGGTCTGGCTTGTTTTCCAACACTGCAATGCCTAATAGTAAAAATTATTATGGCTTTAGTATGAGAACTAGAATGATTTGAAGAGGATAGAAAGCCTCTTATTTAGAGACTCATTTTCTTATATACATCTAATTTTAGGATTTTGGAGAATGTGGATTTTATTATGGCAAGTATATTTTTGCTCTGATATAACATCAGTTCCAGAAAATATTTAGCATCTACATATTCATAGCCTGTCTCCTTAAATACCACTCCCAAGAATGTTTTCGTTTTGTTGTTAAATATATTTGAAATGCTGCTAGGTGAAAATTACTGCCTGTCTGCTGTCATCCTCTGTTTGCATAATTTGAGAAAGTTGTATAAATTCAATTTAATGTCAATAATACTGGATTCTTTGAAAAGCAATTTAGTATATTTTATTTGAAATAAGACACCTCTGCCAAATGATCAAAACCATTTTATTTAATTGTCCTGTCAAGATACAGCCAAGTTGACAAACAGCTAGCTGTCAAAGGCACAAAACCAAAGACAATATACTTAATTATTAATAACTCACAATTCCTAGATAATTATTTCATTCATTGATAATGATAATAATTCACATTTGTAGTGAAACTCATTGACTGCCTTGTTTTCTCCAAGTCAGAATCACACTTCTGTGAAATTTGTTCTGAACAGGACAAAGTAGAAGGAATTGTTGATCTTAAGGAGCTTGAGTCACTTATCCAGACACTCAGGTTCAGGAGCTTAACGTGGGACACCAGGACTTGAACAGCTGTCATTTCAGGTTCTTCTGACCTACTGTACGCTATGCCAGAGCCCTGACAGTCTACTTTTGTTTCTCCTGTTGTGATAAAACACTGACCAAAACCTTGTGGAGTAAAGAGTTTATTTTAGCTCACTGGTTCCAGTCTGTCACTGAGGTAAGGCAAGGCAGGAATGGAAGCAGAAAGGATGGAAGAATGAAGCTAACTGATGTGCTTCCCTTGTCTTGCTCAGCTACCTGACACATGCTGCCCGAGGATGGCACTGTCCACAGAGGAGTGAGCCGTCCTATACCAACAATCAGGACAACGCTGCATTGGTATGCCCACAGGACAATCTGATAGAGACATTTCTTTAATTGAATGTCCTTCTTTCCAGGTAACCTAGGTTTGTGTTAAGTTGACAAAAATAACCAGCATTCTTGATGTACTGTCTTGTCTAAGAGCACTGGCTAAATAAATCTAATGTAAGACCTGGAAAGTCAGATGATGCCCATAAAAGCTGTTTCAGACTCAGAAATCTACTCCCATACTCCCATCTAACTCAGTTTTAATATTCTGGATTAAGTACAAACAATGAAAAAGCGAATTGTCAAAAATTACATCTTAATGCCTGGAACAGAGACAGATGTATGTGTGTGTGTGTGTGTGTGTGTGTGTGTGTGTGTGTGCATGTATGGGTATGTGGAAGCCAGAGGAGGATGGGAGGATGAAATGATTCTTGTTCTATTACTTTCTACCTTGTTCCCACTGAGCCTGGAGCTAGGATGCTAAGCAATAAGCCTGGAGATCGTTTCTCTTTGTCCCCAACTCTAGTGCTGGGGTTACAAGCACCTGGTGTTGCTGCTGGGGATTTGAACTCAGTTTCTCAACCTTGAACAGCAAGTGCTATCACTTCCTGAAACCCTGGTTTCATTTGTTTTGGGGCCTGTACTGATCTCAGAACTTCCTCGTGATATTTCTTGAACTGAAGCGTAGTAGGCAATATGTAGAAAGGTTATTATAGCACATTCACTAAGCTGGAAGATAATATTTTACATTTGTGTTTCAAACCAAACAGTTCCAGCTTTGAAATCTCTCAGTATTCCCTCTTGGTTTAAAATTGTTGAAAATAAGTTTTTTTGTTATTTTTGGCTCATCAGAGTAAATATGATTATTTTACTTTTCTGTTTTAACATTTAATTAATAATGGACCTTTAGACATTGTGGACAAGATAAACCTGGCTTGTCAATGTAGTGTCAACAGGACTTATTTTAGGTGACATAATTGTCATTAAAAAAGGGAGATTATTAATTTTAATATATACGTATATTTACAATAAAATAGGTTTAACACATCTTTTACCATAGTAAATTTGCCCATGTTTGTTAATGTTGGCTCTCTATGCCCTTGCTCTGTTACAGGACATCACAAATGTATGTTCATCCTATGTATATTAGACTTTATTGAACATATTATGTAAAAAAAGTACTCTATTTATGGGCCTCTTGATTCCACCTTCATTTACTAAAGATGAAAATGAGGTATATTGAAGTTCTGGCTTGCCTCAGCAGAAAGCTCATATGTATTGCTGAATATTGTACATCCTACTAACTAGACAATATAATTTGTGTACCCATTCACAAACAGAGGGAAGTTTGCATGCTTGTAACTTTCAGCTGCTCCAGATATCATGCCTTTATTTTAATTCCGCAATATAAAGCAAAACATTTGGAGTTCTAATCAATATTGAATCTACAATTTTGTTTCATCAAGGTATTTATATTTATATGCAACTGTCTTGGCCCGTTCAAGCAGCAATAATGAAAATAACAGACCCTGGGTAGCTCATAAACAACACAACATCTTCATTTCTGAAGGCTGGGAAGTCAAAATTAAGGTGCCAGCAGTTTTATGTTGGAGGAGACACATAGCTTGTAGACAAAATCTTCTAGTTGTATATCTCATAGCATGGTACACAGATGAAGTTGGCACTCTGAGATCTTTTCATAAGCATTAATTCTCATCATGAAGACTCATTGAATAATTCCTCACATCTATTATTATCACCTTAAGGGTTAGGATTTTTACATCTGAACTGTATGGAATACAACCAACTACATCATGGCAACAACCTCATAAACACCTCTTCCTGAAACTTATTTCATCTTGCACACCTGAAGAACATTATGCATGAACCAATTACACTTTATGTTTCCTGCCTTCGGCCCCTGAAAAACATCATTCTTCTTTCTGTTTATGTCAATTTGACCACTTTAAATTACCCACAGAAACAGAACCATGCAGGGTTGAAGCTCTCTGATTGTTTTTTTTTCTTACAATGTCCTCAAGGATCATTTATGGTATAGGATATTTCAGATGTCTTTCTTTTTAAGGTAGAATAGTATTCTACTGTGTGTATATAATACATTTCAGTTACACATTCATCCTCCAATGGACATATGTCATCTTTCTACTTTTTGACTCTTATGAATAATGTTTCTCTATATTTTATAAATATCTCTTCCCTGTCCTGTTTTTTTTGTTAATATCATCAGGATTAGAGTTAATTCATCATATACTAATGCCATTTTTTAAGGAAAATGTATATTTTCCCCATAATACCTGTGCCATTTTCTCAGCTCCGTATATACTGTACAAACATTCCATTTACTCCACATCCGTGCTTCTGCCTTCCATTTTCATTTGTTTGTTTTTGAAAATAGTCCCTCTATGTTCTAGCAAATTTGGTATATAATACTTTAGTTAATTTTTAAAATTTATTTTTATTTTGTTAGTGTTCTGCCTGCATGTGTGTAATTGCACCTGTTTTGTGCAATGCTCATGGAAGGAAGAAGATGGTATCAGATTCCCTGAAACTGAAGTTTTTAGCTCCCAGGTGAGAATGAAACCCACATTTTTTTGCAAGAGCAGCCAGTGCTCTGAACTGCTGAGACATTTCTGAAGTCTCCTGATTAATTTTTTTTAAATAAGTGTTTTACTAACAAGTATTGAAGGAAACATAGAAGTAAAAGGTATAGTTAAGTGATGTATTCAGGTGAAACTATGTCCTGGCCAGCTTGGCATACAGGCAACCTGTCCCTTATATGGTAATGAAGGTAAGTTATAGCAATGCCAAGACTAGAAAGAATGAAAACCTTTTCTTGAGAGTTTGTTATATTGCTATTTAAACTATTTTTGTTGAGACAAAAGAAAAAGTATATATACTAAAGTACAAAGATATATACACATTTAGCTTTATTTCTTACAAATTATTCTGAATATTCTGCATAATCATTTTGTACTTACATACAATTGACTTCTGTTGTGGTTTCAAACATTTCATTTGACAACTGGCATTAGGAGTCAGGCTAGATTGTTTTCATGGAAAACAATCTCATAGATGTTCACATTTTGGCTATAGGTGAAGCAGAATTGGATACTCAGTACCTACGCCCTCTCTACTGAGGTTGAAGATAGGCATTTGTATAAAATTTTGTGTTCAGGGTTGTAATTTGTGAATCATGAGTAGGCCATGACATAAAGATTAATTCCAAAAGGGTATTGTATTATTTTCTCAAATATTTGAAAGAAATTTTATGTGTAGTGTAATTTCAGGGAATGTCATTAGCCAGAAAGGTCAGGTTTCTATATATGTGGGCTTACAGCAATGTGGGAAGATATGTGTGATATGAAATCCTATTAATTTATCAAGTATGCCTGTGCCTGAAAGAAGTATTATTAGGTTTAATTTCTCTTTATTTGAATGTATGAAGAAGAAAAGTTAAAATCAGAGATAATAAGCTTCCTTATTTAAATAAGTGCTAAAAGATTTCTGAAGAGCTAAGATTCCGATAAGTTACAAATGATCACTGTAGTAGACCTGAGATGAAAGTAAAAGTAGAAATCAAATGGAGATAGGGAGAGCTGGTTATGAGGCCTGTCACCAGTACTGGTCAGTGATAACATGAGTACAGGAATCAGAGAGAAGAGGTAAAGGCACGATTAAAGATGGAGCTAGAGAGCTATTTAGCAAGTGAAATGGATGCTAAGGACGACCAGAATGTTATAATACATGCTGTTTTTGAATAAGGCGTTACGCATGTGACATAACATAAAATATTAAAATATACTGCTATACAATTCTATAATGTATATGTAATAGATAAGTAATTTATGTGTAATATAATTCTATAGAATTTTAAATTTTATAATTTTTGAAATTTTGTGTTATAAGAAACAGAAAATATATTTATAGTATCTGTGATGTGTTATTTTCATAAGTTGAAATATATTTACAGTGTCTATGTATGACATATTCTTTACACAAGTTGATAAAAGATTGCCATAAATCACAATGAAAGCCTCAGTAGCATAAACATGGCAGAAGAAGGTTAACACAGACTCCTACCACCTGGTAAGATGCTTGCACCTCACACTCAGACAGTCAATGTGTAGAGCACATACAATATCCTGACCATGAATAAATATAAGAAAAAAAATCAATCAATAAACCATAAAAGTTAGGAGAAAACAATTTAAAGTCTAACAATCAATTGGCACGTTCGATTTGTGCAGATCCCAAACTTGGCCAGAGAGTCTTCCCATTGCAGAGGGTAGCGGTTAATGCAGAGTCTCAAATCTGCTCAAAGTGCTGAGATAAAGTGACCATGAGTGCTCCGCCATGGATGGGACATATGCATGGACTCCCCCTCCGAGGCCCAGGAAACCTCTTGGAAGAGAGGGTGGAAAAAGCTCAAGAGGCAGAGGATGGGGTGGAGTGCTGTGACATTCGCCTCTGACATGGTGTGACTATGGTACACGTGAACTACCAGCAACAGTGGTTCCACACAGAACCTGTGCAAGACCAAAGTAGTTAAAATTTCTAGAATGGAGGAGGGAGGGACTCTTGAGGCCCCAACGCTAAGGAGCTGCTGGCTGTTGGTGGCTGCTCTGGAAGGGATAGCTTTTTCTAATTAACTCAGATTTTTATGAGAATTTCATACATGAGTACTGTGTTTACGTCATTTCCACCCTTCTTTCTCTCCACCTAGTTCCCCCAATGTCTCCTCACTCTGTTTCACTTTCACAACATCTTGTTTAATGATTGCCGTTACAAAAATATGCGTCTATATGCCTATTTGTAGTTTAAATAATCTATATGGCTTCACCCATTTTCTTACCTACAGTTTAATTAAGGGCAGCTTAATTTGAAATATCTAAAAGAACAATGGTAAATTCAAACCTGGAATTTGGGTATTTGAGAAAATTTTTTCTATATGGTTAACTATGCATATTTAAAAATTATTTGTTTAAGAAAGAAGAGAAATAAAATTTGTAAGTATCACAAGAATGTGAAACTATAAAGGAAAATAACAAAATTTGAAAAATTATCTAAATAAAAATATCTAAAATGTATCTTTCAAGAAACAATATATATATATATATATATATATTATATGCTTACTTTTTATGTTAGCAATACTTCAGTAAAAATAATCATGGCTTTTAAAATAGTATTAATATTGTGGAATTATATATAGATGAAACTTTTATGCATTTATATTCTGCAAAGACAATGTGCTTCTGGCCATGTTATTTGAATCAATATAGCCGGTACAAAATTGCAATATGTAGGGCCATTTTTATAGGAAATACATTTATAATTACAGTGACAAGTCTGCATGTGAATAGCCATTATGCTTGTACCTACTACTCAGTATTACTTAGGCAAATAATTGTTCATACTACAGTCATTAGTAACTTACAATGTGTTTTCCAATAAATGAAACCCTAGAGACTTTGTGAATAACTTGCTGAAATGTTAAAAGTTCTTTATGTGGTATTATCATATATAGAGAGCATATATAATATACATGTGTGTAAATGTATATACATATATATTGTTTGTGCATGTATGTTCCTGTTTTGTGTCCACATATATGTGCAAGTCACAACTGTGCTGATATCAGAGGACAACCTTAGTTCTCATTCCTTAGAGGTCTTCCACTTTTTGTTTGGTCTTTCATTGGCCTTGAACTAACCAAACAGTTTAGGCTAGCTGGCCAGAAAGCCTCTGGGACCTGTCTGTCTCTAACTCCTATCTCATAGGACCTAAGACTATGAGCTCTCCCAACTTCTACTTGGTTTCTGGGGAGCAATTTGAGGTCTTCCTGTTAGTAAGGCAGGCACTTTTCCAACTGAGCCATCTCTCCAGCCTATCTCTTATATAATCTTTGTAAGGATGCAGTATATACTGCCTTCCTAATAAGACAAATACACATTCAGATCACAATATGCTTCCCAGGCTTAAGAAAGTTCTGTTTTCCCTTCTTCATTTTACATTTTACACTCTTGGAAACCAACATTTATTTTATTTTATTTTTTATACTTACTATTCTTAGTATTCTCACTAATGTTTTTTTTTTATTAGTTTATGGAACTAAATATTTTCTTTTAAACTATGCGCCAGGTGTTGTGTACAAAATTTTCTGGTGACCATATTCTCTCAGCAAGGTGTAAGAAGGCAATACAGAAATTGGATATTCGGATATGTCACATTGTCTCTGTCAGTGTCTTATCTAGACGTTGCAAGAGTAACTGGAATCCCAATGACTTGTGTGTCCTTACACTGCAGCTCCTATTAACAGAGTTATGACCTGCCCTCACTTCCCGCTCCCTCTGCCCTGTTCTGGCAGATTCTCTGAATTCATGACAGTAATTTATGAACTTCCTTTTTCATGTTCTGCTTATCAAATAGAAGACACTGTCAAATGGTTGAAAACTTTCCTTTGAAGTGGTCAGAGAAGAGAAAATGATTAAGGCCAAATGAGAAATAACATGTGATTTACTGGCCGGGGTGTGGAGGTTTTACAGCTTACTGTGCATGTTGGTGCACAGTAAGTGGCATAGTAGGCAGTACTTCACATAACTTCCTTCCCATTGACTAGCAAAATTAAAGGGATACAATTTTTCCCAAGAAGTAACATTAGGTGGGAAGTGAGTGGAGATATTTGTAATTTTTTATTTGTTTGATTTTTGATGCAGGGTCTCCCTGTAGCCCCAGCTGGCCTGGAACTCACTGTGAAAACCAGGCTGGCGTGAAACTCACTATGTAGGCCAGGTTGGCCTCACATTCACAGAGATCCACCAGCATTGCCACCTAAGTGACAGGATTAAAGGTGTACTCCAACACAAGTACCATACAGTTGATTTTTAATAATCCTTCTAAATTCCTCCAAACCCAAAGATACTTAGTAAGTTGCCTTAATGGATATGGTTTCGGTAATGCCTTATAAAATAACTGTGTTAATATTATTTTCAACGTTCCCCGTTTAACACTTTGGAATTTTTTTTTCAATTACATAATCTGAACATGAGATGTAATCACAATACAGGGGAAGACAAAGGGAATGTAAAAATAAAAGAACAAGGACTGGAGTCCTTGTGGCTTAGTGGTTTAGAGTGCTGACTGCTCTTGCAGAGGACCTGGGTTTGATTCCCAGCACCCACACGGTAGTTAACAGTCGTGCTTAATCCTAGTTCCAGGAAATTCATAGCCCTCTTCTGGTCTTCATGGACCTTGGGCACAATGTGCACTTACATACATGCAGGCACATAAAATAAAAATAAATAAGTAAAATTTAAAAGGAGCATGTAAACTTCTCTCCACACATTCATGTACTTTTAATGATAGGTTGGAGCTCCCTTTGAAAGACATTCTTAAATAGATTATTTGTGAGCATTCTCTTCCAATCACTGATTTGAATAATATTTAATAAGTTATACTGAGACGTCTAAGAATGCAACCTCACAATGAAATTTTCAAACACCTGTCAATTTTTTTCTAAAATAATTGTATTTGTAGTTGTTTTCCACATTATGAGATTTATTTTCACTGGATTGCCAAGATAAAAATCATGGATGCAAGCTGAATTTTTTCCACGATCATTTAAATTATGCTGTGTACTAAATGACCAGAGAAAATCTATCAACTCTAACTCCATATTTCTTACTATAGAACCTTTGCTTTTGAATCTAGAACAACCATGATTTTCAAAATGTAAACATCTTTTTATTGTGGAAGCAGTGATTGTCAATTTACAAATTCGGAAACTTCGTCTCATGCATTATTTTTCTGTTTTCTCCTCATCGCTGTTGTCTGAAGGAAAGTTATGATTTTCCTGAAGATTCTTTGAGGTGAAGCATCCTGAAGATTCACAGTAAATGAAGATACGGGTGATGGATTGGCAGATAAAAATGCTTACTGTGCTTACAAAGATCCGAGTTCAGTTCCTAGCATCCACATTGGGCAGCTCATAACCACCTGTAACTCCAGCTTCAAAGCACTTGACATCATTGTCTGGCCTCCATGAGCACCTACACACACACACACACACACACACACACACACACACACTTATACACATACATAGAAAATATTTTCTTAAAAAGGTTTCAAAGTGATCTGTTGCTATAGAAACTAGGATCACAAAGCTATATGAGCCTTGCTGACTCAGACATTGTAGAACATGTAGTACAGAATCAGAGCTGAGACTATTTGGGACAAGTTATACAAGGAAAGAGATGATCTGATGTAAGGAAAATGGTCTACCATTTGTGCGATTTAGATCTTAGTAAGACAAAGTCTAAATATAAAATAATGGAAGTTTCATCCCATTATCCTAAATCCTGCAAGCTTGAGAATCTGGTCAGCAGTATGACTTGATTTTTTGTTATTGAATCAGATGTGATAATTTGGCTTCAGAGAAAAGAAATGTGAGACTGAGCTTAGTGGCACATGCCTTAATCTCAGAGGCACAGGCAGACAGATCTCTGTGAGATCAAGGCCAGCATGATCTATGAAGTGAGTTTCAGGTCACTCAGGGCTACATAGTGAGACCACATGCCAAAAACCCACAATTTTAAGTGTGAATATACATGGTACACCTAATAATTATTTAAAAAATTAGAATGAATTGATGGATTCCGTGCTATTAATAGTGGTCACCGAATATTTTACATGAGATTTTAGAAAATGTCCTGTGTGGAATTTTTTACTAGATATTTATATAAAAGAGATGGGAATAAGAATATAAACTAAATCTGTAGAAGTCTCTCCAGATTACTAGAAGGAGTGCCATAATTACAATAATAGATGGTAGGAAGTACCAATGTATACCCCTGATAATGTTATTATCATTTTACTTCTGGTCAGTGAGGTAATCTGCCTGTATCTTATGAGTTATTTTTAACTTTGAAATTATTTTTGTTGATTAAATATCAATTTAAAGATGATTGACATCTAATTATAGACACATTTTAAAAGTTGAAGACAAGTTGTACTTATCGATATTTAATAAACTACATTTTATCCAAATATTAAAGCATCATGTTATGTCATGATAGAGATTAATTTGGGAGAAAAAAAGAGAGAAACTTTTTTTTTTCAAATTTTAGTCACAGAATTTAAAGAATGCTATAAAACAAATCTACAAGGGTGATATGTAGAGTTCTTATATATCCACTATTTTACTCAGTTTTAGGCAATCGCAGATATTTATTAAGTACCAGATACTATGTCAGTCACTGGAAAAAAAGAAAAAGATGAATAAGTTATTGCCCTTGAACAGGTGACAGGTTATCATGGGAGGAGAGCTTTGGAAAGAGTCACGAGCAATAGAGAGATTTATGACTAACTAGGAAATTGTGAGAGAGACAGAGTGCTCACAGAGGAAAAATCGTGGGGGTGACATCATTCAGTGATGGTGAGTGTCAGGAAAGGTTGCAGAGATGCCCGTACTTGAATGGGATCCTGAAAAGCCTGAGCAAGTTTTCTCAATCAATCATTCATTGAACAGCAGCCGAACTATTCAGACCAGGATCAGGGAGTATCATGACTCCATAACGAAGAGAGACAGGAAAATAGTTCATAGCAGAAACGCACTTTCCCCATGAGCCTGCAGCCAGAAAGTTGTACCACAATAGATTTATTTGTATGAATGCAAACTGGAAATAGAGAGGGACTTCCATGCCTGCGCCTTAATGTCCACATACAACCTAATCGTCACCTCAGGAAAGGTTTACTAAAGTATGTTGGATCTTTTCCATAAAAAGTGAGAAATGTTATCTGCAACAAGACATAACAGTTTTAGATCTTTACAGGTGTGATCCATTTTTTTGTAAATTTTAATAATTATCAGAAAATTATACTAGAAAATTATGACCTACAATTTGATTGTTTTTGTTAATTTACCCTATAGGATCACACTAAATATATTTACTTTTTTTCCCTCGGCTATTAGAAAAGTTGGATATTTTCCACTACTGAGAAAGTCATACTTCAAAACTGATATTACTTAATATTTGTTGACATTGCTAAAAATTTTCTGCCTTGTGGACATGCTATTTTCAAATTTATCAAGACCATGTTACACTCTGAATTTTGTAACATAGATAAAATTCATTTCTATAAACCTTGTCCATATTTTATTCTAAAGATTCCTTTATTTAATAAACTCGTCATGAAAATAAAGTATTAATTCTGACAAATTTTCATAACATAATTATTTGTAATATTCAGGCAAGTCATATGGCTCAATAGGTAAAAGGAGCTTGGTGCCAAGCCTGAGGACTTGAGTTTAGTCCCAGGACTCACATATGAAAGGAGAGAACTGACTCACTCTCTCTCTCTCTCTCTCTCTCTCTCTCTCTTTCTCTTTCTCTCTCATACACATGCACTTATAACAAGCACAATAATAATAAAAATATCAAAAAATAAATTGTAAATTATGTATCATGTATCTGTTTAATAATTAAAGCCCTATTTTATGGAGACAATTTAGAAGAATTTATTGGAAAATGAAATCTATAGAAATTATGGAGAAATTACAGATTAAGAGAGGACATACTTCAGACATAGCAGTTGAAGTACTTTAAACTGGAACTGACTTGAAAGCATCCTGAATATCAGACAAGCTTCCATAATATCAGAAGATAATATGCCCATTGCCAAGGAAAAAAAGCAATCACAGATCCTATCTAATTTTAAATACTACGAACCACAATTACCTATGGAGAAAATAGTCTCTATTGTTGCAATAGTGGCACTTTTACCATTGGAGTAGTCAAACTGTACTCTAACTAGATTTAAGTACATTCAATGGGAGGGAACACATGTATAGTATTGTAAATATAGTCAAATACATATGGCTGAAAATGGCATAGGCCCTAGACAAAATCCTACTTACATCCCTAAAACTGGATAATTTCTTACCCAATACCAAACACATTTCATTATGTTTACAGACAAGTATATCTCTCACTACTTATCAAAGATGCTTCCTTTTTCAACAGATGGAGACTCTTATGAAGCTCCATAACTAGTAAAATGCAGACAGTAAATGTCTCTGAGGTGTTCAGCCCTAAGTGACATATTTACAATGCAATTCTACTCCTAAGGCTCCAGGAACATCATGAAACAGAGGGAGGAAATAATATTAATGCATCTCTCAACTTTCATCAGCCAAGCTTCCTCATGTAGCACATGGTGGTTAGCCCAAAAAGTTTCTACTGGCCAAGGAGCAGAAAATAAGAGACTGCACACTGCTTATCCCTGAAGAGGATAACTGAACTATATTAAACTTCTGGCACCTAAGGCTCAGGGACCATTGCAGGTGAGGAGGTAGAATGATTTTAAGAGCCAGAGGTGGTGGATGACCATATGGAAACAGTTTTCCAGGCAACTGAGAACTTAAACATATGAACGGTGACAGTATGAATAAGACCCATGTAACCTCCAGCCAGACGAAACCCCAGCACAGAAGTGGGCAAGTGGGGAAGTAACTCCATCCATAGATAAGGAACTATTGGCAACTGACAGTTGCCAGAAGACAGAGAGTCAGTTTTCCTTAAGGGTGTGAGGCTTAACAGGTTATCCAGGTTCCAGTGGATGGATGCACACCAAAGGCCTTTTGTGAACACAGATTTCACTCCATAGGCTTAAATATGTATAACAAAGTTCATGAAATCTGGCAGGGAGGACAGCAAGAGGAATGAGTACAGACAGGGTAGGAGCTCCAAATATGATCAAAATGTATGAAATTCACAAAAGTTCAATAGATATTTTTTAAATTAAAATACTATTTGAAATTTGTGGAAGTTATATATATATATATATATATATATATATATATATATATATATATATGGCACAAGGATACCCAGTACAGATGAAGTTTCAAGGTCAGTAGTACCAGCAGGATTTCTCCTTGTTTGTTCCATCACTGACCTATGCAGTTTTTTTAGTAATAGAATCTTTCCATTAAGTTCCATAGTGTAGTGAAGAGCAGAGGCAGTGACTGGTTTGAGGGTCTATGGGACCCTCTGGGCAACAACTCCAGAAGAGAGAGTCCATTCCTAGCATTTCCCTTTTTCTAGCAGATCATGTATGATAAAGGCATTGCCCACCCACCATGGTAAGTAACTCCATTTAAACTGTTTTTAAATTGTGTAGATCTGAGGGATCTTCTACAGTAGGTTTCTATACAGCTTTTTTAAAAGCCTTTCAGTTTTAGTTCCCTTCCCTGTCCTCCCTTCTCTTTGCCCTCCCTTCCTCACATCTAACCATTATTTCATTATTCTCCTTTACCCCTTAGATTACTGTATTTAGTTTCCTTTCCCATGAATTTTCCCCATCCCATGGCACCTTACTAGTTCTCTGTCCTCTATGGATTTTCCAACTAAAACAGGAATCTCTAAAGGTTCAAAGTTAGCACCCACTTATGAACAAGAACATGTGACCTTGTCTTTCTAGGCCTTAGTTACCTCTCTCTGGAGAATTGTTTCTAGTTCCATCCATTTATCTGAAAATTCCACCATTTCATTTTTCTTAATTGCTAAGTAATATTCCATTCTGTAAATTCACCATATGCTCGTAATCTGTTCATCAGTTGAGGGACATCTAGGTTGTTTCCATTTCTGGCATATAGTGAATAGAGCAGTGCTGAACATGAATGAACAAGTATCTCTGCAGTAGGATGAAGAGTCCTTTAGGAATACACCCAAGGGAGGTATGTGATCATGTGGTATATATGTTGTTAGAGTTTTGAGGAAACTCTACACAGATTTCTACAGTGGCTGCGCTCTTGCATCAATAGTGAGTAATGTTTCCTTTCCTCACCCTCTCATCAGCCATCATTGTTAGCCATTCTGACTGCAGCAAGATAAAATCTCAAAGTAGTTTTAATTTGCCTTTCTCTGATAGCTAAAGATGTTGAACATCAAAAAAAATGTTTATCAATCAATTGCCTTCAATCTTTTAAGAACTGTCTGTTTAGTACCTTACCCCAATTATCAATTTGGTGTTGTGTTTAATGTTCAGTTCTTTTAATTATTCATATAATATGGAAATTAACCATTTTTCAGATGTATAGCTGGTAAAGAACATTTCTCATTCTACAGGCGATCTCTTCATTTGAATGGTGGTTTCCTTTGCTTTTTAGTGTCATGAGGTCCCATTTGTCCATTGTTGGTGTTAATGCCTAGGCTATAAGGGTAGAAAAACAAGCTTAATAATATTTTAAAACCAGATTTCATAATAGCAAGCTTAATAATATCTTAAAAGCAGATTTCATAATATATCAACCAAGGACTGACAATAAATGTGAAGACAGAGAGGACTAGTTGAATGACTGCAAAGTATGTTGATCTTCTTCAAGGGAGTGACTCTAGCTAGGCTGATCAGACTCCAGAGGATGAACTTATACTGAATGACATCTGAATAAAAAAGCTTGACTCCATAAGACTTAATATTAAAGGCAGAACGTATGAAATCCAGTGGGAGTGAGGATGGGAGGAGGTGGATTTACCCATACGAAATGTAAAACATAATCAAGAAAAGCATACATTAAGAAAAGGGAAGAAAGTAATTGTCCACATCATTGGGACTTGACATTTGGAAGTGTAGATTTTGATGTAAGGTCTAGAATTTTCTGTAGGTTCTCAAAACTGCAGAGGTAGCAACATTTCCATGAGTCATTTGGTTCAGGAATTTTAAAAAAATTGTTATTGAATGTGTGTATATGTGCATGTCTATTCATGTGTATGCTGGCAAGGGGTGACATGTTTCACAGGATGGATACAGGGTCAGAGGACAAATTTGTGGCGTCAATTCTCCAGACTTTTATGTGACTACTGTGTTCAAATTCACATTTTCATCCTTGGGCAGCAGTAACCTTTAACCACTGAGTTCTTTATGTTCATATTGTAAAATCTTATGAATATTCAAGCAAGTTTCTGTGCTGTAGATGCCCAGAATCTTGAGAATGGATCTCATGATCTCTTGGTCTCCTCAAGCCACAGCTAACATACTGATGGCTCATGCTTCTATTTTGAAAAACTATATTCTGAGTTACCTCAAAATATTTTGAGATTCCTTATTCTTTGATAAACAAATTAGTCTCTGATACTACTTCACCTGGCCCACAACATACCCTAAATCATGGGTGGAATGTAGTATTCCACATGACACCACAATCCAAAATCAGAACTTACTGAGGATTCATCTGAATCAGTATTATGTGAACTTCTTCTGAATTCCTCCCAGAAGCCCAAAGGAATTTCGAATATATCATTTTGATTTTGTTTAAATTAGGCTATCCTACCGGAGTGTTGAAAAGCTGACAACTCTCTGTCAGTGACATAAACATTTAACAATCAGCTTTTTGTCATGGCTTGTTTAGTTATTACTTGGAGAATGATTTTCTGTTTCATGTTGTTGGAGCAAATATTTTATTTTTCCCATTAGAAGATTCCTGGAGGGGTTCCTGTGGTAAGTTTAGAGGATGCTTCAGGAAATGAAATCAACCACTGGTACAGTACTACATATCTCCCTGAGCTGACCCATTGTTTGTTATTTTTATTTTGACTTAAGAAAGTATTGCAAATTTTACACATTTACAAAATTCAGCATCGAGATCCATGATGCATTTCTTATTTACCACTCTTATGCAGTGTCTGTCCCGTTTCATACTATAATTCCTAGGGCTGCTGAGAATCATATTAAAGTTATGTTAGGAGGTGAGGTGCCTACATACAGGTGTCTTCTACATGCTCAATCGGATACCCTGATACTGAACATGCAGGACAGGCATTGCGCTGGACATAGTTGAGACGAGATGGCATAAACTCCTAAGAAAACTGGTGTCACATAATATATAAGAAGCAATTATATCCATTTTGCCAAACACAAGGCTGGCAGCCATGGAATCTAGCCTCATTTTTATCATGCACCAATCACACTTCTTAGTAACACATTCACAATCCTTCAGGATCCCACATCACTGGCTGTCAGTACAGCAATAAAATGGGATTGTCTGTTACTGAGAAAATAGTCTGTTGAGTGATGAAATAATAATGGAATGAGACACATGGAAAGTACTTGTGACAACTAAAGAGTGCTCTTTAAGGGAAAAACATCCATCATAACAGCATCTATGTAATTCATCAGCCTGCTGTGGGAAATGGAACAACAGATGCTTTTGGATATTGGAGATACACTTTCAACCAGTTTCTTAAAGAACAGGAATGTATCAGTCATGATTGAGTCTCATTGATTTCTGCTTAATTTCTACAGCACATACTTGGGCATATCAACTGAGTTTCCATAATATAAATGGAAGTCCTGTAGCAGAATATTTAGCATATAGCCACCTTATGTAGATCACGTTTTTAAACATGAGTGGAGATGTACCACCTAAAACCCTATGCAAATGATTTAGTTATCATATATAGACACCAGTTTATATGGGATCCAATGTATTTTATGCAAGAGAATATCATACCAATTATAATTAGCCAAAGAAAATAGTTAAAACAGGGTTTACTTAAAATTGTATGTTACTTAGATCTTATTAGTTTATGTCAATATAAAAATCCACAATCTCAACTGTATTATCATGGTGTCTTCATATCACTCCAAAATAGAAATGGAAATTTGATATTATTATCCTATTAATAATTATGAAAATATAGGAATTTATATTTTGTTTATTAGTATGTAATGTAAATCTTGATAAGGGTTAGAAGCCATGCTTCTAATTCAGAGAAACATTTCTTATAAAAGGAAGTGAGGTGGGAAGAGGTGAGGCACAGGAGATCACCCCAACAGGAAGGCAGAGAGAGCATCACTGTTAGAAAGGACTGCTCAAGGAACTCTGGGCCAGCATGAGCTATAGAAAGAGACCCTTTATGAACAGCAGTAAGAAAAATGAAAGCAGAAGGAAAGCAACAGAATAATTACACTTTGTCCATGACTTGACATGCACATAGTTTGACATGTGAATCACCTTCAGTAAACTAGACAGTGGAGGTTTAAAGTCTTTCCTTTCTCTGATTTCTCATACCGCTTTCTGTACTAAGTCTCTGTCAGTTACTGATGAAACATACACAGGGAAATAGTGACTGTAGTCTGCCTGATAGATCAGAATTGTTGTTGTTTGACTGTTTTGGTTTTAGAGACAAGGTCTCCCTGTACCCCAAGCTGGCCTGGAACTAACTAGATAGTTCAGCCTGATCTCCATCTCACAGAGATCCACTTGTCTATGCTGCCCAGTTGCTGGGATTAAAGATGTACTCTATGACACCTGGCAGACAAATCAATTTTTAAGTTAATGCAGAACACATTACAACAGCAAATTTAAAAGATAAACTTCTAAAACTAGAAGATAACAGAAGAAAATGAAGATTTAATTTATCATTGTGGTAACTTTTTAGATATATCAAAATTACTGTGATTTTTGAAAGAAATAAATGGTAAACCATGTTTCATTATAATTAAAAACTACTCTGTGGACGTTGCAAATGAAGAGACCTAGAACAAACTATAATTACAAAGTATACCTGATAAAAAGATATTATCTAAAATGCATAAATGGTACATACAACAACTGTTTTTAAATGGGGAAGAGATCTGAAGACATATTATCAAAGAAGATGCACATGTTGCAGATAAGTATATGAAAAGATGCCTAATACCTAACACTATAAGTCAGTGTAAATTTTCAAAGTAAATCATCAAATAGCCATGACCCACCCCTTGCAATGGCTAACATCCAAGCCCTAACACTAAGTGCTGGGAAGAGTCTGGAACACACAGAACCCTTGTTTATTGATTGTGAAAATATAAGACGAAATAGTCACTTGGGAAGACAGGCAGTTTCTCCAAAACATTAGAAATAAGCTTGGTATTTATCTAGCTTAGGTCCTAAATATGTTCCCAAAATGATGTTCACACACACAACTGTGTGTGGAAATTCATAAGATAATTGTTCATCATCATTCAAGACATCCCCAGCATATGAGTGAATGCATAAAGGGAGTCCCACCCAGGCATGGGGATGTTTTCCCACATTAATGGGATTGTATAGACTCTTATTTTAAGCTTCTTTTACACACCATCTATACAAATAGTTGCTTAAGCCTCTGGGCCTCACTTCATCTTCCTCAGGCATTTTCAATAAAGGCTCTACTAAGGAAACAGGTTCAGAACACACACCTTTCCTATAAACTCTCCTTCGACCACACATCCTCAAGACATGTGCTGCCGGTGCTTTTATCAGCACTGTCATGCTGCTCTGTGATGGCATGTCAATCTTCTAGCTTTGCATCTTTGTTCTTGAGAAATTTTGAAAAATATTTTAGATGCGTGCACACATATTTAAGTCGCTGAGCCCATTAGAATGCTGAGGCTCCTTGATTTCCCTGCAGAATTCAGGTTACAAATTGTGAGCCAGTTAAAGAAACTATTTGTATCACCAAGCAAACCACAATTTTATCTCACTCTCAATCATTTGGTGAGATTCAAATCACATTTCATATGTGTGCTATACATAGATGACATGGGGTTCCTGCGCATATCTTATTTCCCGAGACTCATTCCCTTCTTCTTACTGACACAAAAATAGCGAATCCTCTTCCTATAAGGATCTCTCCCCCTCCGAGAGTCTCAGCACTGCTCTGTCTGCTGCCTCCTAAGCTTTGCAGAGTCCTGCTCTTCTGAAAGCAGTTTCACTCTGAGCCTGTCGCAGCAACAATCTCATTTTCCTTCTGCCTGTCCTTACTTCACTGAATCCTGAATCTCAGGTTATTTTCCTTTCTGATGTTCTCCATTGCTGTGAAGAAGTACCTTTCTCAGAAAGGTCCTACTGCCCTCTATTACATATTAATCTAAAGATGGTACCATTTTCTCCTACTGCGATTCAGTTTCTTTTCATGACTTTGCTGGTGCTAGCTGTTCTGTGCTGCAAATGTATTTCCTCCGCCATCAAGGATTCAACTTTTTCGTTGTTTTGCTTTGCTTTTTACTTTTCCCTAACATGTTCTTTGTGCTCCTTGAATGCATGTTCACGACTTAAATGAAGAAGAAATTGGTCCGTATTGTTACTGTTAGTTATTGTGGTTTGTTCAGAATGAAGAGAGCATAACATGAAGGTACTGACCCTAGTAAGTACCAGGGTTTTTCAAATCTTTTAGAATCTTGAACGTCAAGCATTACACAGGCTAAGCCTGTGCTGTATTGCCAAGTTGAACATTCAACTCCTTTTAGGGTTTTGACTAGGGTCAAGAGAAACACAGTACTTTCTGTTGTGTTTAGGAATGAAGCTGAAGGATTGAACTGTAACAAGATTCACGAAGCTTCCTCTTCTTTCAGTTCCCATGCCACACCCAACGCCTGTGACCGGTCTCAAAGCACCCTCACTTCGGCTGTGTGTCTCTTGTTTGTGCCTCCCCGCTTTCATTTTTATCCATCAGCTTCCTGTACACATTCAGTTTTCCAGAAATGCAGTGATAGTTGTCATCTGCTGATAATCACCAAGTACTTTCTTACGGTTTTATGCATTTATTCATTTTTTGTAGTTCTGAATGAATAGCAATCAGATTTTGAAATGGGAGGGAAAAATGCCTGTTCTCTAGTCATAGTTTAAGTAAATTCTTTAAAGTTAAATTTTATATTCACCTATTAAGTAGTATAAAGAAGACATAAGTAAAGTAAATATATTTAATTTTCTGTTGTATAAACAAAGTTCCTTCTGTTAAATGTACTTGATCCTGAAAGTTAATCAAATTAAAACATTTTAATTAATATATATATATATATATATATGACTTTATATGTAAGAGTGTGTTCTCTGCATGTGTGTAAGTGGATCACATGTGTCCAGTGCTTGCAGGGGCCAGAAGAGGGCATCAGATCCCCAGAAACTGAAGTTATGGCTGATCATTAGCTGCCATGTGGGTACAGGGAATAATAACCTTAGGTCCTCTAGGAGAACAGCAAGTGTGCTTACCTGCTAAGCCATCTCTCCAGCCCTCAAAATACTTTATTTTTAAAGTGACATTTTAAATTCATTATCTACAACATTTAATGGGAGGTTAATAAGGATTTGCTTGATATTCTTTACTTAACAAAAATCCTCTACAACATTTTTGAATTCTTATATTTAATTTGCACAGTATGACATTATATAATATATTCATATCTTACTGAAAATGTTTTAAAACATTGTCTCTGGAAAATCTTGACAAACTCCAAGGATGGCATCTAATTTTGAAGTTTATATTTACTTTTTTTAAACATTAGGATTCATAGATCAAGTTGACAAACCTTTAAACATTAATTAGTTATTGCATAAACATGCTTAGCCATTGCTCTTGTCCCATAAACAAAAGACAGGGTCAAATGTTTCCTCACAAATGCAGGTCTAAATTAGCTGCTCACAGACTGCAATTTGTCATGGAGATATGAAAAATGATTTTTTTGGTAATGAATTTCTCATCTAACTAATCAAGTTTATTTTCTAAACTCTGAAGAAGTCATTAATTTACCTCGTTATGATAATATATTTGAATGAGGTTTTTCAGATCTCCCTAAATGGCTAATGACTTTGAATATAAAAATCATCTCATGTTTCATGTGTTCCTACTGTAATTTTCATTAATCATTTTAGCATCACTGAAGCACTGATATTTTTCAGTACAACTCAGCAGCTGAGCTCATCTGTAAAAAGTACAAAGCCTTTCCTAGAGAGGAACGCATAGGCAACACACTTCCAGGTGCCCGGGAGGAAGTGGGGATCAGCAGAGCTTGAGGAGAGTCTGTCATTTCTCACTTGTCCCGAGTTCTCCCAGAAGTAAGAAGGATGTCAGGAAAGCATAGGAGGGAGGGCGGGCAGGGACACAGGCCAGGGAGCCTTTGTCTGACAGCATTTCCAGTTGAAACAGGTACCATATGTGTTATATGGCTTTTCCCAAGGACATGAGTCTCTGATGGAGATGGCAATGGAGGAGCAGAGAAAAAATTCCCTCCACAGCATGGTGATCTTAGTCAGAAATTCTCCTATCAGGATCATTTCCAAGAGTTTAGTGACTCAGTCACCTTTGCCATTAAGAAATTCCAAGCCAACATGGCTGGTGATTTCTAAAAGCAGCCTTCCTAGAGCATCCATCACCACCCTGTCATCTATGCACATATATAACCTCAGGGAGGGGCCTCCTGGGTCTTATATGTTTGTGAGCTTCTTGAGTATTTTACATTTCTTGTGAATTTCATGAGCTTAGTGAGTGATTCTGCTCATGGTAGGAAAAAGGAGTTCAGTTTGGATTAGAGTACATAGCACAATGATACCATACCATGAGGGAACAGCTATACATCATACCGGAATACCAACAACAAACACGACTCCACAAGGTTTCAGTTATCAGATTCCAGGACTACTTCATATTGACAACTATATTTTCAGGATGAATTTTAATAGAAATATTTGTTGTATAGTCATTACCAGAGCAATGAGTTTCACAAAGGTTATGGTTTGTGGTTTGGAACCTGTTCGTGCATTTGAAATAGTCTGATTCCTTTCCTCAAGAATATTCTCAAGAATTTACATACTTCCTTAATAACCATTAACATTCCTTTTTTTTCATCAGGGTCTCCTATAGCCCCAGAGGGCCTGGAACTCACTATAGACCAGGTTTTCCTCCATCTCACAGATATCTGCCTCTCTCTGCTTTCTGAGTGCTAGGATTAAAGGATTGCACCACCCTGCCCAGCTATCATTAACATTTTGATGTTACCCAGGTTATATTTCCAAATCTCCTTTGTGTTTTTATTTTAATAAATCAAATAGTTTTACAAGGTATATTTTCCTAGAAGATAAAAAAGTTAGTAGATATGTGTAAGTCCCTAAAGACATTGCTTTCCAATGGTTTTTAATAAATATTATCTTAAATAATTAAACAATGCTTATACGGTATATTTCAATGTGTACAGTTTAATCACTTCCAAATATCTTACTATGGCTTAGAATATTATATTTCATGTCACAAATGGCTTTTTTATCTAATGCTATTTTGCAATGATCCAACATCTATTTTGAACACTGGAAATGAAAGAAATTTTGTCATATTTCTAGATCAATATCATTCCTTACTATATTCTAAATACATATCCTTATATTATAGATACATGTACCTCTCACCACTTATAAAAGAAGTTTCTATTTATATCAGTTGGAGACTAGTTCAAAGTTCAACAGCTGGTCAAATGCAGAGAATAATAAGGTGCCCAGTCCTAAGTGACACATCAGCAATGCAACCTCTATCCCTAAGACCCAGAGAGCATTGCAGAACAGAGACCTGAAAAATGAGCCAAGCATCCCTTAACACTCATTAGGGATGCTTCCTCATGCAGCAGACAGTGATTGATGCACAAAGCCACAAGTGGCTAAAGAACGGAGAATAAGAGGCTCTAGAATGCTTATTCCTAAATAGCACACCAATATCAATGGTATCAACCTTCTGCCTCCCAAAGCTCAGGGATCCTTGCAGAAGAAGAAACAGAGACTGTAAGAGCCAGAGGTGGTGGATGAGCGCAAGGAGACAGTTTTGCAGACAGATGGGAAGTTACTCACATGCACTCACAGAAGTGGTGACATATGCACAAGTCCCCGGTGAACTCAAGACAGACGAGTACCATCAGAGCAGTGGTGGAGTCGGGAGAAATTCCAGCCTTTGCTGAGGGATTATTGGCAATCAATAACTGATAGAAGATGAAGAGTCAATGTTCTTCAGAGGTATAATGCAACCAGTTCCAGTGAATCTACTCACACTAAAAGTAATTTGGGAACACAAACATCACTTGATAGGACTTAATAGATATGGAAGAGTACCTGGAATCTGACAAGAAGTCTATAGAGGAGTGCAGAGAGGGGAGAAGGGTTGAATATGATCAGAACATTTTGTATGAAATCCACAAAAATTCAAAAAATTGATTTTTAAAAAGGCATAAACTGCATGGTGTTTGTTCTTAGTGGGTGTACACACAGTGAAGCCATATATCAGATTTTAATTCTATATAATACTCTTAACAATATTTTATTTATTTTTGTTTCATATTTATGATTGTATCTCCTGCACATGTATAAGTGTGCCCATGTCATACATATATACACAAAACCATTTATATCATTGACTTGTACAGACGGAGGGTGCTCAGTCCCACAATGGCTGTCTGCATGCTGGAGAACCTAAGAGCCAGCAAATGCTCAATCCAAACACCAGAATCCTTAGAACATTCAAAAGGACCAACTGAGGCATTCCCAGGCTAAGTGTGAAGGCCTAGAAGCATCCCAGACAGTTATTGTTGCAACAGTGCATGGAAAGGCTGAGGCTCTAAATCTGATTGTCCCCAATGTCAGCAATATTACAGAAACAAAACAGCTGCCCAAGGAGAGTGAGGCATTCCATCCATGGGCTCATTGTATGTGACAGCCCCCCACACTCTGGGGCTTCCTTCAGCTCACCAAATCTCACGTAGGTTCTCTCTAAAAACGTCTTTGCAGACACATTGAGAATCTGCTTTCTCAGTGTTCTGGAGTCTCTCAATGAAGTCCAGTTGGGACTCAAAATCAATCATCACAGTTATTATTGTTATTACATTGTGGGATGACTTGGTTCTCCAAGTGTCTTCTCCTTGGAGATTTTTAGGTTTTGTAGGAGATGTAGTGCTTTACTTTTAAGTGTGTGTTTATTTTCAATTCCTAGCACATTTCTTTGTACCAAAAAAATTTGCTGATATAAATGTGACTTTTAAAAGTGCTCTTCTTCCCATGATCTAAAAGTTTTTTTATTTTTTGACTAATGCATAATTACCTGTGAATATTTATGAGGTACAATGCCATAATTTCACATATCAAGTAATGATTAACTGACAAGTCTATCATCTGAAACATTATTATTTCCTTATGAAAACCATATTTTACAGTCTACGTGGCAGTAGAAGATGGCATCAGTGACCCAAACAAGACAGAGACAGGTAAAATATCTATGGATTATTTACAGGGTTTCAGGCTACGTTCCGAGTAAAGGAAATGGTTGAGAACTCAGAGTGTTGTGGTTCAGGGGTTGCCACTGCCACTACTTCAGCCCAGACTCCTCTTCCAGCAGGTGATTTACTTATTTATTTATTTACCTTTATAAGGCTTCACAGTCTAACTCACTGTGTGACAGAGGCTGGCCTTGTATTCCTGAACCCCCTGCCTCTACCTCTCAATTGTTGAGGTTGAAGGCATGAACACCCACTTCTGTGTCAAGACTAAGAGGTTTTTTTTTTTTAATCACTAGGGATTTAACAGAAATAAAGTTTATTGTTATAGTGCTTTAGATAGAAAGAAAAACAATTTCATAAAGGCAACACAGATTGCAACAGGATACTGTGTGCAAAGAATGTCCCTAAAGGAAAAGAATGTCATTTCATTTATTTATTCAGCACATACTTAGGAAGAATTTATACCCCTAAACTATTTATACCCCTAAAGCTATTGTCTCTGAACTTTTAAGATAAATTTATCTTTGACATAAACTATAGATGTATCTTATAAGCAATAAGCCATAAAACCTGATATAGGAGAACAGAAAGCACCTGGATATGTTGATTACAGAGTTGTGTGAACAGCATCTGCTAAACTCAGCGAAGGCAACAATGACAGGACAAAGGCACCTGTCCTCAAGTCCAACCTGGTAACCCATGAGAACTTAATAGAGTCATTAACAGGAGCATAGCTGAAGACTTAGCAGGACATGAGCCACTTTAGAGGTGCTACACTATTGACAAAAGCTGCTTCCTTCTCTCCTGGAAACCACTAACCTGTTATGTGTCCTCAAGAAGTGGCAGGACCTCCTGAACCCATCCCCTTTCCATGAGAGACTGTTCATGGACTCAACCCTGTGAGATCTCCTGTGGGTAATCACATGGGCTGGGGACATGGGATGCCTGGAGGACAGTCATCCACAGCAACTATGCATGTCTTAAATGTTTATTTAGATTAAAGTAATGTTAACCAATAACCAGGCACTACATCAGAAAACTTTTAAAATATGTTAATTTAAAACAAGCAAATGGAAGAAAATTTTGCAGGAAGGTAGATAAATGAAAGAATTTGCATTTATCAATTAATATAGAAGTTAAATACCATAACATATGAGCTACATGTTTAACATAAATCAGGAAGGGCAGCTTTTTTGTACAACTGACTGGTTGTTAGGTCATCATCTTTTGGTCCCTTAGAGATAATTTATCAATAAATTAATAGTCAAAGCATTTTAGAGCCATACATGAAATGCATTTCACTTAATGTGCAACCTTATTGCTAACTTCCTCAGTTGAAATTGTGTTGCTTCTCTAGTGTCTGAGATCAAACATAAAAGGATTCTAAGTTTACCGTTCATCTACTCCTAGAGATCTAACTAACTCTAAGATTAAGGCGAACTTTGCAATTGTTTAAAAAGGGAAATGAACAATATCTTTTACATGTCTATAACTCATAAAAAGAAAAATGCTTACTAAGAATGCATAATATACTGAGGAATTGCCTGTTTTGTTATAAAAAATAAATAAATAGAATAAAGACAAGAAAGTTAATGAGTATTAATAAACAGTATTTGAGTTGATGTAGAAACAAGGAAAAAAATGCCCAAAGCCTTGTGAGACTGAAATGGCAAGTGATAATAAAGCTCTGAGAAGCTTCTAAGCTTCTACTGAACTGATTTTAACTTAGCTTTTAAAATAGTTAAATGGAACTATAGAAATGTATCCATTGGTGAATAGCATTTGATTAAAATAAACAGCAGTCTGGATAGATGGCTCAACTGTTAAAAGTACTTGCTGTCTAAGCATAAAAACTAGAATTTGGATCCCCAAAATTGAGACAGATGCTGGGTCAGCATGGTGGCCTGCTTGCAAATTCAGCATTTGGAAGATGGAGACAGATAATGTCCAGAGCAAAGTGTCTTTCAAGGCTGGCCAGATCAGTGAGCTCTAGGTTCATTTGACATACCCTACCTCAAAGGATAAGGCCTAGTGACAAAGAAGATTCCAAATGACAATCTCAGGTACCCACAAGCACACATGCAGCCATGAACCTACGCAAATGAGCAGGCAGACACACATGCTGGTATACTATAATAACTCAGAAAACAAAAAATGAAGTAAATTAAATATCATTTGGAATATTGCTTAATCCATTATTCTCAAAATTGTAGTTTAGATTGTAAACCCCAACTGTTTACTTTCATACATAGTACAGTGCTATTTCTTAGTTTATTAGTCTTTAAAAGTTTGTAAAAGTGCCCCAAAGTCCTTATTTTTGACATTTTGAAATGAATATTTTCAACTAATTTCTTTACTAAATCATCTATTATTTATTTTGAGGAAGAATCTCACAATGTCACCATAGCTCAGAGCTCCCCTCAGACTCGGAATTCTCCTACTTTATCCCGGCCTTGAGTGCCGGGATTTCAGGCTTATATTCTTGTTTCCCTGATTCAATTCTTGAATCATTTTTTACCATTAAGAATTTCTTCATCATCCACAAACTTGCTAAATATCAGTTTTACAGACCTTTACATGTCAATGACTTGCTTGTGTTTCCACACTCATAATCTGCCTCTGAAATAATTGAATTATATGGCCTGTATTGTATACTTAGGATTTCATAGAGATTACAAAATGTTTTTCTGTGTTATGTGCCCATTCCTTAAATTACCTTATAAACAATATTTACAAAGTCTAAAGATGTCGCTCATTTGGTAAATGTGTGTGAATATGATGTCTCCTACAATGAATTTGAACCCTAGTAACACAAAACCTGCCATGGTAACTGATATCTGTAATCCCAGAACTCTTCAGGTAGAGGCAGGAGGATCAGAAATTAAATGTCACCCATGGGTACATAGTAAATTTGAGGCTAGCCTAGGCTACATGATTCCTTCTCTCAAAAATAATTAAAAGGGGCTAGAGAGATGGTTCATTGGGTAAAATGCTTTCTACAAAAGCCATGCAATTTGTGTGCTCTGGTCCACAGAACCCATGTTAAAAAGCTGAATACAGGAACACATGTGTCTATAATCCCAGCTCCTCCAGGGGTCACTGAGCAGCACACGAGCTTCCTAGTACACACAGCAGTGAAGAACAAAGAGGTCCTGCCTCAGACAAACTGGAAAGAGAAGACAGATGACAAGACCCTCTGTCCTTCATAGACAAGGTCCCAAAGCCCAACAAACTTGAATACACATCCATCACACATACCTTAAACAAATAAATATAGAAAGGATAATCAATCACTTCTATTCACTAACATTCATGACTATTCCTTTCTTATAGATTTATATGGCTTTTGATTACATTATCCAGATATTTCCAAAATCACTTGGATTTAGAACTCCTTCCTAACCTCTCCAGAAAGTAGAATAAAAGCCATCCACCCTAGTTTGCTTCTCCACTGCTGTGACAAAACACTCTGACCAAAACCAACTTGGGGAGGAAAAGGTGTATTTCTCTTATATCTCCTGGGTCACACAGTTCATCAGGGAATTCGAGGTAGGAACTCAGGACAGTAACCTGGAGGCAGGAGCTGGAACACAGGCCATGGAGGGATAGGGCTTACTGGCTTGCTCCCCTGGCCTGTGCTCAGCCTGCTTTCTTATTCAATACAGGACAACCTGCCCAGGGGTGGCTCCACCCACAGTGGGTTGGGCCCTCTCACATCACTCAACAATCAAGAAAATGCCCCACAGACATGGCCACAGGCCAGTCCAATGGAGGCAGTTCCCCAGTTGAGGCTCCCTCAACCCAGGTGTGTCAAGTTGACACTAAAGCTATCCAGCACAATTGACCCCTTGTCAACCTGACACCCAAAACACATCACTGTTAAAACACATGTCCATTTCTTGGCCCCAAGATATGTTAACATTAGCATCACAACATAAGACAGTACAACCTTGAAAGTTCCGCAGTCCTTAGAAAAACCAAACAATTAAAAGTTCAGTCATTTTAAAAATTCCCTTCAATGTGGGCTCCTATATAATCCGAAACAAGTATTGTCTTATATCAAAGGGAAGAATTGGTTACACCTAAGCAAAACCTAAGTGCAGCAAACTAGCCCAAGGCCGACATCTGGAATTTACTCACGATTTTCTGGGTTCCAAAGGGTTTCGGTTGTCCCCAGTACACAGCTTGTCTTGGATAGGTCCAGGCCAGCTCCATTCCACACCTGCTCCTGTCCTTGGGGGTCATGCCATGGTCTCGGTATCTCCAAAATGCTGTGATCTCCATTGAAATGGAGGCTTCACCTTTACCAATGGGCTCTTCTGGTCTCTCCTGGTGCAAAACCTCAGGTTCCCTCTAAGACCTCAGCAATCCTCAGGTCTTCACTGCAACTGTAACTTCATTTTCACCAATGGCCTTTCTTGGCCTCTCAGGGTGCCAAGCCTCAGCTGTTCTCTCTGACTCCTAAATGCTTTCAACACAAGAACCATACAGGAGACTCTTACATATTACCAAGTCCTGCTTCCAGTTTGAGATGGAGACTCTGGAACCCTCTGTACCACAACTTCTGTGTGCTGACCTTGAGGAAATAGATCCCAGAAGATTTCATCACAGTGATGCTAGTCTTATTACTTACAGCTTCGTTTTTCAGCCCCAGCTAACTGGCATCAATTGTCCCAATTAAGCAGGGGCTTCGCTTTTGGTTCTGGTCTTTTCTTAACCACAGTTGATTCTTCAGACCTGGGAAACCAGAACCCACAGAGTCTCAATTCAAAAATATCATAGAAATAGCCCTGATAGTGTCCTCTTCCCTTTGAAGCTTCACAAACCAGGCCTCCATCATCCACACTATTTCAGCATAACTATTCCAAGCTCCACCGCAATAAATTCTAAGAACTCAATGACTTCTCTAGCCCAAAGCTCCAAATGCTTCCACAGTCCTCCCCAAAACACGAAGGTCATGCCTGTCACAACAATACCCCATAATCCTGGTACCAAGTTTGTCCTAGTTTGCTTCTCCACTTCTGTGACAAAGCACTCTGACAAATACCAGCTTGGGGAGGAAAATGTTTATTTCACTTACATCTGGGTCACACTGTTCATCAGGCAGACAAGGTAGGAACTCAGGGCAGGAACATGGAGGCAGGAGCTGGAGCACAGACCATGGAAGAAGGCTGCTTACTGGCTTGCTCCCATGCCCTGGCTCAACCTGCTTTGTTATACAACAGACAACAACCTGCCCAGGAGTGGCAATGCCCACAGTGGGCGGGGCCCTCCCACATCACTCAACAATCAAGAAAATACCCTGCAGACATGATCACAGGACAGTCCAATCAAGGAAGTTCCCCAGCTGAGGCTCCTCTCAGTAAAGCACACCTTCCTAACACACACTCAAGAGCACATTAGGTGAAGCTCAACCAGGTTTTACTTCAGAGTTGAATGATGAATTCCATGGATCCCTTTTGGATTTGATGTGAATACTGCTCCTTTCACTTCCTTTAATTGCTACAGGTGAATAAAACCTTGTGGTATCTCATCAGTGTGTCTGCTACCACTGATCTTCTATTCTTAATTTTCCTGGAATTTTTCCAGTTTGTTTAATCTCATTTTAATTTAAGAAACAGAGTTCTTAATTTCAACAAGATGTCATCAGAAATTTAATTAAAGTTCTATTAAGCCTTAACTAGATTTTGAAGAATTATTACCTTTGTACAAATTTGTCTTCTCTTACTGGAGCGTATCTATCTATTCCACTTGTTAGAAACTAATGTTCACATTTCTCAGAAATGTTATTCTCTATATGGTTATCTGTATATCACCAATGAGTTATTATGAACTTCTCATGATGTTTATTAATACTTTAAATAGAATATTTCCTATTTTCTATATTATTTTCTTTCTGCTTTCCTGGGGCATAGAAAAACTATTGCTTTTTTCATATTTTAATTGCATCCAGGTGCTAGCTAAACTTATTATTTCTAATAATTTATTTTTCAGTACTCAGATTATGTGGGTATTAACTATATAATTATGGAGCCTGAAAAAAGACAATTTTGTTTTTCTGATTATTATACATTTTCTATTTAATTTCTTATAACTCAAGTTTTCAGTATAAACAGGATAGTATAGTGTTAGGTGACATACTTTCCTAGTCTCAATTTTCAAGGTCTGTTATTTTACTGTCATTTCAATTTGAAATGTCCTCCAGAAGCACATGCAATGGAACTCTTGGTCCCCAAGTAATGCTGCTGTTTAGAAAGTTTAAGGAAACTCTGGAAGGTGAAAACTTGCTGGAAGAACTATGCTGCTGGGGACAGGATTTATTTCCTATTCTTGCTCTGCTTCCTGTGTGTGGAGGAAGTGTGAAAGCAATATTTCCTTGCTAAAAGTGATACTTTCTGCCTGCCAGGCCAGACAAACCCTTTGTGGCCTATGCTTCCTCACCATGATGGACTGTATCCCTTCAGGATCCGAAAGTCAGAATAAACTAATTTTTCCCAACCTACTTTATGTCAGAGTGCTTTATAACTTTACCAGAAAAATAACTAGTACGTAATTCATCTTTAAATATATTTCCTCTGAAAATTTCATGACCAGTCTTCAAGGACCTCTGAGTATGTGAATTAATTTAGAGTATTTTACATGAATATGATTTTCTCTGGGGAAATTTCAATTCTAATTAAATTTCAAAGGTTTGTAGATACAGATATTTTTCAATGTATTATTATATTACTTTAAAATGAATTTATCTAAATTAATGAAAAGTTATGTATACAGTAGAAGATGATGTTTTGACTCAATAAAGCTAACTAACATTTATATTACGTTCCATTATTGCTTATTTTTTTATTTTATTTATTATTTTTAAAATTTAGATGAAATTTTTTATCTTTAGAAGTTACTAATTTTAGGTTTTCTTTAAAAGTTTCAAATACATAAAATAAGCATAAATGGGACTGGGAGCACTGACCTGTCCTCCCATTAGGGAATCTGAAGAAGGAAGACTGAGGGTTCCATACTAGTCAATGGCACATAGGAAGACCCTGTCACAAGACACACAGGCACACACATACACACACACACACACACAGAGTGTTTTCCTGCTTTGAATGCTAATGATATCTAAAGATAGTGTTGGACACTGTTGAATCATTGTTTACTTTCTGGAACTGTAAATATGTATTGTATTATAGAATTATGTAATTTTTTTGCTTTATCTTTCAATAGATACACTTCTTAAACTTTTGTGTATTTTATACTATAGACCTTGATGATATTTAGACACCTAAATTATCTGAACTCCCACTGCTCCCTTATTGGATTTCATGCATTCTGTCCTATTTGTTAAGGCCTATCAAGTCAAGTTTGTGTCCCCAGATGCCCTAAGTATGAGTTCATTCACTGGAGCCTTTTCAGACTATACAGCAATACTCCATTAAAGAAGACCAACTCTCTCTCTCACCAAGTAGTGATCAGTTGCCTTGGATGAGATTGGGGCTTCCTCATAGGCCCAACTGACCTGGAACTCACTATATAGTCCTGGCTAGTCTCCATCTCATGGAGATCTGTTTGCCCCTGACACCCAATCACTGGGACAAAAGACAGACTGTATCACACCTAGACTGTATTTTTATTTCTTATGTTGGAGCATTTATCTTCCTAAGTTATGTTCCAGTTTCGATTTGTTTATTCTTAGAGGCTTAAGTCCTTTGAAGAAGTTTGTCTATCAGATTCTTTAATACACCTGTACTGGATGCTTTAGTATCAACTTGGCACACCTGGAATTAGGGGGGCTCAATCGGGGACTTTCCTCCATTGAACTGACCTGTTGCCCTGTTTGTGGGGTATGTTCATTGTTGGTGAGTGTTTTGGGAGGGCTCAGCCCACTGTGGGTGGTGCCACCCCTGGGCAGGTTGTTGTGTATTATATAAGAAAGCAGGCTGAGTATGGGCCAGGGGAGCAAGTCAGTAAACAGCATTTCCCCCGGGCCTGTGCTTCAGCTCCTGCCTCCAGGTTCCTGTGTGAGTTCCTACCTTAGGCTCCCTCAAGGATGAGCCGGGAGAAGTAAGCCAAAGAAACCCTTTCCTTCCCAAGTTGGTATTGGTCAGAGTGTTTTGCCACACCACTTGAAGCAAACTGGAAAATTATTGGTACCAGGACTGTGGGGTATGGCTGTGGCAGACCTGACCTTCATGGTTTTGGAAGGATTGTGGAAGTGTTTGGGACTTTGGGCTAGAAAAGCCTAGTTTCTTTGTTTTCCTCATATGAGAATTTACGCCTATTTTATTGATTTGGTAAGGAGGAGGGATTGGTGTTTCTTTCAGATTAAGTTGAAGTAATGTGAAGTTATGACTTTTCCACAACTCATCTAGCCATCAAGGGGTTTTATAAACAACATGCATCATGTGCCCCTTAGTTCATTTCATTTCACTATTGTATGCTTTATTTATGAATCTCCTCAGGTCCATGTTCCTCTGTTGTCCATTGCTGCTCTGTCCCCCATTACAGGTGGTGGGTGGGGCAAAGAGCAGAGCAGGCAATGAAGAGTTTTTCATTTCTCTGGCAGGAAAGGTTCACAAGGATCCCTCCGTGACTGTGTAATGATCAACAGCCTCATCATAGACTGTTGGTTGGACTGTCATACATGCATCCCAGGACTATTACACTAGCAAGTTCAAATTATATTATTGCAGCTTGATGGGAAACAGTTTGTGTTCTTTAAGAGTATTACCAGTTTAAAAATACACTACCTTGCAATAATTAATTTTCACCTTAAACACAGAAATATGTAAGGGACTGTAGGAATGGCTTTTTAGGAAAATTTTATTATATAGTTTCTCAGTTGACTGCCTATTTGATTATTCATTTTTGTTAATACTTCTTTGCTTTGTGATTTGACTGAGTCATACTGTAGTCAATTGCTATTTTCTCTCATTTAATGTTTTCTTTAATGGCTGAATTATGATGCTTTTAATTAAAAGCACTTGTCAAATGATGACCCACAAATTGAGTCCCTGGTCACAATATTGAGAATTTTTATGACCTCCAATGATATTTGTGACAATTTCAATACAACTCAAATTAGATCATTTATTACTGTATGCCACTATAATGTAATTGTCCCAAGCATGTCTAGTCTGAGAAAGATAAATGTCTCCAGCAATCAATAACTGTACTCTTTGCTTCAGGAAATTTCAACAGATGGATTTATTGCAGATAGCAGTCTGCTTTCATAGTAAAACCACAGCTTAGAAGCAACTTGAACTTAACAAGCCTTTCAGACCTTTCTTAGCTCTGTTCAATTATGTTAAACTATTATATCATGAACTTTCCGCATGCACAATAATCCCTTTGCTTTTGAAACCCTATTTTAAATCACTTCACCCTTAGAAATGCTGGCAATGACTTAACTATCTGAGCCACAACTTCTTTAGCCATGGTTTTCTATTTTTGATTTCTCTCTGTGGAGAGCCATGGCCAATTCCAAGCTGGCATTTGCCTTTGTTACATAAAGAAAATTGCCACAATTTTGTTTAATCAACCAATGAAGGTCATTTTTAGAAGCAAGACATAATCAATTATGAAAGTTTATGGATAAATTATCATAGCACTAGTGAGTGTGATGTCAGCGATTGAAGTTAACCATTTGAGAAAATAAAATGAAACAACTTGGAATTGCACCCTCTCTTCACAGAGAAGCATCACACATCGTATGGTGCGTAAAATTCTCCAGCTTGCTACAGAGATACTTATTTGTCAACCTGTACATTCATTTCATATCTGGGATCATCATGGGTGCAAAACCCTCACCTAGCAGAGCTCCCTTCTGAGGAGAGTTAGCATATGGTGACATGTTTTTAAATTTAGCTTCCGTGGATGTTATTCAGCCTTATTTTATGAATTAAAGTGAAGGAGAATTCATCATCAAAAAATAATTTTGCTAACTGAGCATAAATATTGTTCCCAACCTCATCAATACATTTGGTTTCCTAAGACCAAAATGATGCAGAGAACTTTCTTCCCTTTTAGCTCTAATGTTCATGGTCCATATCTTGAAAAATATTGATGCTCCACTGATTGATCTAATTGAGAATCAGCACTGTTTGGAAATCCTGATTTCCTGGCCTTCTCTACTTGTAATAGCACACCAAGAATGGGAATGAGTATATGCAACTAGAGAGAATGAACAGCCTATGGCAGCTACAACTGTGCTTGAATGTAAAGCTGCTTTGACAATAATAAAGCATTATTATTATTATTATTATTATTCAGCCATACACTGAGCATAACTCAGGTTATTTAAAATTCAACATTTTTCTACATTATACTCCTTTATCATTGCTATACATAAAAGGTTATTTTGGAATGGAAGAGAAAGAAAAGTGAAATTTAACACACACGGCACCTCTTATAAGTCTGTTTTAATCACTTATTTTGTTTACAGTACTTAAAAAGATTTCTTGTCATTAAACAGAATACTTTGTCTGAATTATTATAATTTTTGAAGAATCCTGAACAGTAACAGATTAGATTGTTTTTCCTAAATGGCATATAAGCAATTATTTTAGAAAAGATAAACAAATCTGTAGTCTGAAGATGAATTGTACCTAAAAGTTTTGCCTTATAATAATGTATCCTGTTATGTTTTAAAAGGGGTTTCTATACAATACTTTATAAAAAAGCCTTCAGTTGTTTATAAATGGCATTATTTCACAGTGATTGAGGGAAACCAGTATGAAAGGATGAAGGGCATGAATTAATCTGTAATATAAAAGACATCAATATTTTATTTCCAGTAATATTTAGGAAAATCAACAGCGATATAATGTTCTCGCTAGGAAGTTTCTATAGGAATCTTCATAAAATGTATTTACAAGAAATTTGTATTTTACCTTAAATAGACTGAACAACTCTGTACATTGTATATATTATCTTTGCTTACTTAAGATAAAATTTGATTTCTGTGACAACGAGAATGGGAAACTTCAGTCCAAGCTTTCTGAATTTTTGTAACTACTAGTAATGAAGGCTAAATGAATCTTGTTCTAGTATACCACTTAGTGCATGGAGATACAAAATGTACTGTTTAGGTTTTTAATATGTTAATAGACATCGCAGCTAAACTGACTAAAAAAAATGGCTCTCTCCTCCAGAGCCAGACCTGTTCCAAGTTTTAGTAGTTCATTAAAATTACCATCTTCATCTCACCAAACCATAGATGATTGGAAAAAGTAAAATATAAACTCATAGAATAAATTTTGCTATGTTCATTATTTTATTTCTATTATAAGATATCAGAGATGGGGCATATATTATACTTGCAGTACTGAATTTTTTTTTTGGTAGAGTGAAAAATAGACATGGGGAGACATTTTCCAATATCATGGGGAAGAGCTTTATTATGTCAACACTTCTTAATTAAGGAATTCATTCCCTGACGGATTGAACTGGCTCTTTAGAAATACTATATAACCTTTCTATTCCATAAGCAGGACTGGAACACACTTCACCCAGAGGTGGAAAGTACTCGAAGTTATGAAGCCACTTTTACTCTGAAGTACACTTGCAATGTAACAAATATATTACATGAATGAATTCTGTTAAAAAAGGATGGAGCTTGCTTTTGCTGAAGACTAACTTCAAGCATTCCATGCCTTACAGAGGCTAAGGGTCACATTAATGAATCATTCTCTCATCATCTCCATCTTATTTTCTTGCATTAAGTCTGAGAAACATCATGAAAAGCATCTGAAGTATCATGAATCTCTACAAAAATATGTACAACAGTGGTGATTTAATACTATACACTGCTGCATATGAGTCAAGAGTGCTCATTTTAAGAACTCTTCTGCATTTTTTTCAGACATTAGGCCTGAATTTATTATCTGCTATATTTTACAACCTGATGTAAGTGTCCATGAGATTTATTCTACTAAAGTCTTATTAATACTGGAAGTACCAGGAGAACACAAAAATAAAATCATCTCTTAAAAACTTGATTCTACTGAAAAAATCAAATATTTTCCATTAACCAGTAATAATGCCCAAAATCCCTGTTTTAACATAATTTTCAAATTGCTTCATATACTAACATAGAAATACTATTTTGATAGTATAAAGGTTGGAGAGATGGCTTTAGTACTATAGAAATGACTCAGTAGTTAAGAGCAATCACTGCTCCTGTATAAGACCAGTGTTCAGTTCCCAACACTAACATTTGTCAGCTCAAACCCTCTATAATTACAGCTTCAAGAAATCGACATCTCTTGTAGCCTCCACAGTCACCCACACACATATACACATGCATGCATGCACACACATACACACACACACACACACAAATAAAAATAAAATATTTGAAAAAACAGCATAATGTAAACTACATAACCTAAACAATATTTTAAAGCAACAGCCATTATTTCGGTGGTAAGAAATTGTATTTGTGATAAAAGCCTAAGTGGCAACAAATATATCACTGTGCATAAATAAATAGTATTTGAAAATACATTCAATGTACATGTTCCGTCAAATCACAAACATATCAAAAGCAACTTTGAGTTATGTGGTTATCAGTTTCTGAGCAGAAATGTTGTTTTGCTTTTCAATTTTTTTAATGTCTGATATATATTTGTGTATGTTCATGTGTAGGATCATTTATATTTACTCACACAGAGTTTGGGACAAATGATGCCATTTTTCATATGCATTTCCTTAAGTAGTTATTACTGTAGGTGTTTGGGGAGACCTCCTAACATCCATTCTCTTAGCAATTTTTTAAATGTCATTACTCAAAATAATCTGTGACACCGTGGTGGGAGACCTATTTATTCAAGTACCTATTTGTGGTGCTTTGAATGAGAATGTCTCCCATAGGCTCTAAGTATTTGGAAATTTGGTCCCTCGTTGGTAGCACTGTTTTGGGTGGTCTTTGAAAGTGTGGCCATGCTGGAGGAAGCATGTCACTGAGGATGTCCTTAGAGAGTTCTTAAACATTCCTGAATCCTCCAGTCATGCTCTGCTTCTTGTGCCTGCTTGAAGATGTGAGTGCTGAGCTTCTTCCTCTAATGTAGCCACATCTGTCACCCTGCCATGATGGAATCTTGCCCTTTTGGAACCATAAGCTAAATGAATCTTCCTTTTATAAGTTCCCATGGTCAGTATTTCTATACCAGCAATGGAAAAGTGGCTAATACAATAATTGGTACCAAGAGTCGGGTGTTGGATGTGAGGAACATGACCATGTGGGTTTTTGGAAGTTTGGGCTAGAAAAGCAGTTAATTGCTGTAAGGAGAGCCTGTCAGTCAATTCTAGCAGGATCATGGAAGAAAGTAGTGCTGAGATCAATGTAGTTCTGGAAGGAAATATGGACTTAAGCAGCAATGGGAACATTATAATGAAGAGGCAGGCTGGAGTCTGCCCACAGCCAAAAAGCTTGCCTGAGACTAAGTTGAAAAGCAATGGATTAATTTCTTTTTCAGAGGACATGTCAAAGCAGCCTAATGTAGAAATGTTGGCATGGCTATGAATGGTGAATACTATACAGATCTACAGTGCCAAAGAACAATTGAGGCAGAAAGAATTACAGAATATACAGTTTGGATTGAAAAAGGGCACTAAGAAAATTAATGTTGAAACCAAGGCATGAGCTGAAAGAGGAGAGGACCCCTTTGATAAGGAGATTAAAGTGATTAATAAGAGTCCTAGAGATTTTTCACTTAAATATTTGAGAGAGTGCCTCCAGGGCAAGACCATACCTAGTTAAGCCTTCAGATTATGAAAAGAAAATGCTGCAAGAGTTTCCTATTAGAAAACCATTGAAGAGAAAAGCCTTGAAAGTTGATAAAGTACACTGGATTCCATCCCAAACTTACAACCAAACTTGGTAGTGTCATTCACCTGGTGCTGGTTTTCAAGGCATTAAAGATGCAAGAGTGAAGGGTTTATGGGTTCTTCCTCTGAGGTTCTAGAGAGCTACCAAGGACAGCAGTGTGCAGCATGGGTGTGCCTGCATAAAGAAGTCTGACAGACCAAGAAGTCCTGCAAGGTCATTTCGAGATACTATGAAACTGATGTCTGGTTGGCAGTGGAGACTCCAAGAAAATGTCTGAGATGTGAGAGCTGTGAGACATCTGCCAAGGAGAACTGCATACAAGGAGTGGTACCAGCCAAAGAGACAGATGTATGTTGAATACAGCAAAGCTGTAGGAACTGAGCCATCTAAACCCTTTGGAAGTAAAGTCCCAGAATTTAGGCATGGAGCTATTGGATTTGGTGTTTGCCTTACTGGTACTGGTTTTCAGTATTGTTTTGATCCAGTACTTCCTCACTATGTTCCTATTCCTCCTTTTTAAAATGGGAATGTATATTTAGTTTGGTTGTATGTTGAGAGTATGTAATTTGTCTTTTGATTTTATAGGGGTTTAGAGTTAAGAATTTCCTTGAGCCCCAGAAGAAACTATGGACTGTGGACTTTTGGATAGTATTGAGATTGGTAAAGACTATGGGGACTTTTAAGTTTGGACTAAATCAATTTTATATTCTATGAGGTTCTGAGACTATGGTGACCAGGGAGTACAATGTGGTGGATTGAACAAGAACATTCCCCACAGGCTCCAAGTATTCAGGCATATTGTCCCCAGTTGGTGGTATTGTTTTGGGAGGTCTTAAAAGGAGTGGCCATGTTGAGGAAACATGTCACTGGGGGAAGTCTTAGACAGTTTTTAAGCCTTACTGGATCTCTAGTCACTCTCTGCTTCCTGTGCCTGCTTGAAGAGGTGAGCACTTAGCTTCTAGCCATTTCTGTCATCATGCCTCCCTGCCATGATGGACTCTTGCCCCTTTAGAACCATAAGCTAAACAGACTCTTCCTTTTATAATTCCCTTGATCAGTATTTCTATCACAGCAGCATAAAATGACTAGATTCCCCACTACTTCCCTGTCTTACTCTGTGGATGCCATCTTTGTCTTGCTAAGACACTGTGGTACATATCCTCCTTAACAAAGGACCTAGAACACTAACCATTCTTTCTGGGGTCATTGTTTTTGACTTGTTCAGACACCATGGTGGATTTCCTTCTATCAAGGGATTCAGTACACTGTTTATTCTTCTTTAAGGACGCCATCTTTGTCCTGCTGAGAGACTATGGTAGATTATCTTTCCTTCATGAGGCCAAGTACTCTCTGCCCATCTTTGTCTTCCAGAGGCTCCAACTCACCTACAATTTTCCTGTAGATATTTATTTTCTCAACTCCATATGAAGACTCCTGGATAAAACAGTTCTCATGATAAGGAAAAAGTATAGAAGGACAGAAGAATTATAGAGTATTTTTACACAGTCAGCTTATTTTGGAACATAACACAAAATATAAGGGGGACTTTGATCCCTCAGTTCAAACATTTTGAAGAAATATCTGAGCAAAGTATGCTCCTAAAATCCCAGGAAAATTAAAATCATTAAGAGAGTTATAAAAAATTGTTGCACTAAGTTCAGACTGAGTTGTTAGAAGAAAAAAAAATGGAGTATGTATTCCCAAAATACAGGAAGGATACATAAAAAACATAAAAGCTCAACAATCAGAAAGCCAAAGTCAGAAAAATGGAAGCAATTACAAAAGTGATTTCAGACTTGAGGGATAAGTAGGAAAAATGCTGAATAAACCCCATTAGATAATGAGTCAACATAAAAAGGTGAGAAGAACGTGAGGAGGAGATAAAAGAAAGGGACAAATAATGAAATACACTACAGATAAGATCTTAAAGTAGAACCCAAACCAACAGAGTAAAAGAAATAATAAAGTCTGTAATTTATGAACACTTGCTTTCAGTGATAATAGTAGTAAACCACAGTTTAAGTAACCTATTTAAAAGCATTGTATGGGGACTGAAGAGATGGCTCAGTGGTTAAGAACACTGGCTGTTTTTCCAGAGGATTCATGTTCAGTACCCAGTACCCACTATCCACAGCTGACAACTCACTGTAACTCCAGCTCTGGGGGACCTAACATGCTCTTCTGTTCTCTGTGGGAACTGTACATATATGGTACATATATATCCACTCAGGTCAACACACATATATGTAAGACAAAATAAACTCAAAACTCAAATATGAAGATGTGTTTCAGCATTGTGAAGAATTATTTAGTGGATGTTTTGAATGTTTTTGGAAAAGGAAAGGAAATCAGATTCATAAGAGATTGTAAAGATATGCTACTTATACTATGTCTAAGTACACTATAAAATCCTTTCAATGGAAAGGTTAGTTATGGGTAAGCCACATGCTAGGCTAAGAAATGGCACAAATAACTGTATATACTATGGACATTGCACAATAGCAGCATCACAAATAAAATAGTTAGACAGGCAAAGGTGAGATCATATTTTGAGGAAAAGTTAGTGGCTGATGATGAGCAAAGAGAAAAACAAATCATGCTTTAAGACAGGCACCTACAAGTACACAGAAGTTGAAAAGAAACGGAATGAATAATCACACTCAAAATCTCTTCATTTCAAGCATGATTTGTAAGGAGGATTGTCAGTTGGGAGGGATTATGTAAAATGAAGATAAATTTTACAATGGAAACAAAGTAATGAAAGAAAAGAAAAAACAAAAATCTATACCATATTTTGAAATATCTCACCCCAGTAAATGCTTGGCATGGGCCCTATTGTAATCATTACTAAGAATGAAGGAAATAAAAATTCAAAAATAGAATTTGGAATTGGGTTTCAGCTTCTGTGAAAAAAATGAACTACAGAGTTTAAATTAAAGAAAGTGAATTAATGAACTGAATTTTCTATAAAACTCGCATACTGATTAGTTTATGTTTTGATGTGGAAAAATGAATGAAGGTGATTTTACCTACTGCGTAACTATTAATTGTCTAAGTGCTCGATTTTCTGAAATTGGACAGTTTTTTATATAATATTTTATCAGTGCCTATGTAGACAAGCTTGTCAAGCTTGTCCTGGGCAATCTGAATCTACAGTGAGCAGGACACACAGCAGTGGACATTCGGCTGTAGGTTTTGCCAAACCACATCTGGATTGGCAAGTGGCTGGCTGCTCTGTGCTTCTGGCCTCTGGCCTTTCCCTGCTCTTTGCTCCTCAATTTCAGGCATGGCAACCCTATTAATCCTCATTTCCCACAAAACCTTCTATAGTTTTTCAAGGACTACCCAAAAATAAATCAGATACTCATGGTTGAATTTACACATTCCTTAGTGTACTCAATACAGTGTCTTAGAAAAGGATGCCTGTATTAGTCACTTTTTTGCTTCTGTGATTAAACACTATGATCAAGGCATCTTATAGCAAGTAAAGTTTGGGGTCCTGACAAGATGGCTCAACAGTTCAGAGCAGTGGCTGCTCCTCACAGAAGACCCAGGTTAGGATCCCAGCCCACACATGGCACTAAAACTGTCTTTACCTCCAGTTTTAGGGGATCCAACACCCTTTTCTGACCTCCATGTACATTGCTTGACATGGGAGCAGTTACACACATGCAAACAATACATCCATATACACAAAATAAAAAGAATAAGTAATTAAAAATATAAAAAGCAGAGTATTTTTCTTCCAGAGGACTGGGAGTCCACCATGCTGGGGATGAATGGCAAGCAGCAGCCTGAACAGAAATTCAAGGGCTAATATCTTCAAACAGGCAAAGAAAGCAAAGAGAGGACTGGAAGTGGGCAAGCTATATACTCCCAAGACTTATCCCCAATAATGTTCCTCCTTCAGCAAGGCCAAACCTCCTAAGCCTCCACTAACAGCACCACGAGATGTTCAAATATTTGGAGTCTTTGGGGAACATTCACTTAAACAACCACAATGCCCTAACAGCATGCTCAGGAAAACTATACCAGAAAATGATCTAAGAAAATAGAGACAAGAGAAATTGTTCCCATCAAAACAATTAACTTTCTGCTACCCACTGATGAAATGAGTTAATAAAAAGTTTAAAAATAATAATAAATAACTTGGAATCTATAATTAAAAAATGGTTCTTTGATATTTGTTTGTTGTAATCATATTGTACTTACACTGAATTTTATAATGATAAAACTGAATATTTATGGTAATGTCTTGAAAATGAGGGGAGAGAAGTTGTTCTACTTAAATATGCTCCATGATTTTAATTTTCCTCAATCAGGTTGAGGCTTACCTTCCCTCTATGACTGTCTTAGGTAGTAATACTGCTTCACATTTCTTGAATGCTTAAGAAACATCTGTCTGGTAATTAATCTAGTCTTTGAGATCTATGAATTCATTTAATTCTAAGTCATAGAAATGACTATTATTGTCTACTTCTTTACTAATACGGAATCTAAAGGAATGAGAGATAAAAACTTTCTCAAATTCAGTCTTGATTTGCTGAACTGATTTTGAACTGAGGCAACTTGATTATAAAATCTCATTTATAAATTATTGACTCTGCTTACACTAAATAATGTAAATAACTGATCTTTGTGGAACTTTATCTTTTCTCTGCTCTGCAGACAGTTAACAGACCTGTAGGAAAGACAAAAGAATTCTTTTTGTAAAGAATTAATATACCTGGTAAATGCTGCATGATTTTCAATAGTTTTGCTACTGATTCGTTAGGAATCTAAAACAACATTACAGTTCATCAATCTGTTCTAAATTAAATAGACATACATTACTGAATGTGGAGTTGTTTGGTCTAAAACTAGTTTTATAAGCTAATACAGTGCTCCAAATAATCCTGAATTTGTATATAGACTGTAGAATTGTTATAAACTCAGTAGCATGCTAAATAGACATGGATGAAAACATAGCCCGAGGCTGAGAACCTCAGCACTGAGAGAGCACCCGCGACCAATGCTGTGAAGCACCATGTTATTTGTGAGGCTTCATGTCAGGAGGAGACTTCATGAAGACCAAACCAAAGCACAAGCCAGGAGCTGGTGGGCTCATGGAGCGGAATGCCCTAAGCACTATTTCTTTATGGCTCTGTTGCTTCAGTTCACTGCTAAGGGCACTTGCTACATTTGAGTAAAAAATGTCTTTGATGCTCCCTTTTAATGTGTGGTTAGGGACATGCCATACTAAAGCAGCTGCTTCTTCTCCCCAGGATGTAGACCATGCCAGAAATGGATACTTAGGTCCATGGGTTTTCATGATAATCTGTTATTTCTTTTCAGGGGAAAATACTATATTTGGGAGATAAAACAGACAAAGCCTATTCTAGAAGAAGAACGCATTGCCTTTCTTGGAAAAAATTAGTATATGTTTGGTCAGGATAGACCCTCAGTGCCAGGGAATTCAGACCAGTAGCTCATCATTACCACGGCAGTGTAGATAAGATGGGAAGCTCCCGACATTCATAGACAGAACACAGTTTGGAGCTAGTTTTACAGGAAATGATTGAACTCTGTGCTAGAATAACCTATAATGTAAACCCCCGAGGAAAGAACTTTGGGTTTTCACTCAGGTGACAACCTTTAAAGTAATAGTCAGGATTTTCTAATGCACATCCTAAAATCAGATGTCATGGGCTGCATTTCCTTAGCTTCCAAAAGTCTGCAGATTTTAGGCAATCTAGTCATTTTCTCTGAATAATTGGAAATAGCCTAGGCAGCCTCCATACCTAAGTAATGTTTACCATAACACACCATTGGGTTGATTATTGCATTGTACTTTTGACCTCTGTGACAAATTAAATAATGTTAATGATAGTGCAGAATCAAAGGAATCATGACATTCTAAGACAATACTTTCTGTTGATTTCTTTATGTGGACAGGTCTTTGTGGCTCAAGAAATTTAAAATAATTACCACAATAATTCTATTTCCATGAAATCTGCAAATAATTTTAATTAAGTAGTCATAGACTATATCCATTAATATGCTTTAAGACTAGCATTTATTTTATGCTGTTTGATAATATTTTTCATGGTTGAGCTTGTGTGATATAAATCCAGTATTTTACTAATTTTACTTATGAGAAGTTCTTTGTGATTGCATGTTATTATTCATTTCATAATGGTTGTTACAATCAATATAATGTTGATTAAATTCAACATAACTATATTGCTAGTATGAATATATATATATATATATATATGTATAGAGTGATGGTTCATATTTTTTAGAATTAATGGTGTGAATACATTTATTATGACAAACAAAGCTATAGTTATAGGCCAGCTCAAGTTCATGTCATCTTCACCTATGTTTATTATAAGGACAGCATTCAATGACTGGATTAATCCACATGAGACCATATTTAAAGACAGGAAGGGCTTTCTTCAAGCTCTTTTTTAGGAATGCTGTATATGGTAAGCCGTATAACATACAAAGATTTAAAAACATACCTGGGGAAAGATCAGACAACATGAGCTCAGTTCAATTATTGGTCTGTGAATCACTAGAAAAGTCCAGTTCATCATTTACACACAATGGAGATGGTAATCTCAGTTAGAAAAAAGTGAGAATTTTATACTTTTTAAAATCTAAGTTATTGATGTGACAGAATTTTTACAAGATCCATGTTTAAGGGCATGGACTCTTTTTTTATTAATTTTTTTATTGAATCTTTGTGTATTTTATACAGAACATCAAAATCAATCTTGACCATCTTTATAGCCCCCTCCCTACCAGTACCACCCCATAGCCTCCCAACTGGAATCCGTGCATCCAGTCATCTTTGTTAAGGCTTATGGTGTCAAGATAGCATCTCTATGTGACAAGTTGTGGTACTCTGTAATATTCAACATCTGGTGCAAAAGAAGCTTTTTTGATGAATGGTGACTAGGATATTTGCATGTAAATATAAGGATACCTATTTTGAACCTAGTATTAAGTTACATTAGTCTGGAGATTACTAATGACATTAGTCTGGAGGGGTTTCTCTAAGATCTATGAACTCTACAGCCATGTGTATTTGGCTAGGTTTATAGTACCACATATGAGTTTCTCCCATTGAGTGGGCTTTTAGTTCAATTAGGTAGCCATTAATTACCTCTAAGTTAAAAGTGCCATTACTGCATCAATGCCATGTGATGTGCTGATCATTGATGTGGTTATTTGGTCTTGAAACTGGTGTCGAACCATTGAGGGCTGTTTCCCTTACCAGGTTGTGCAGCGTTCAGGGTAAGTGGCTTCCAACTTAGTTTCAGCGCCATGATTTCAAATTCTGTGTCTTCAGTAGTAGGGTCTTACCTTCAAGTTCTGGGCAACAATCAAGGGTTGTGGCAACAGTCTGTGTAATTTGCGGGGTCATTTGGATCACCCTGGCCAACAATTCAAGGGAAGATTTTTCCTGTTTGGCACTGTTTCTTGTTATGTAGCCTTCAGCTATAGACATGAACTCTTTCCTATACAGAGATTTTATGTGCAATCTGTCATTAGTTTGTCAGAATAATATGATTCCATCTTGTTTTTTACACTGGCTAGGCAATACTTGTTTCTCTTCTCTCTATCACAGTCTAACCCTTCCACCATGCTTTTCCTCTCCCCTTAAAGTGTCCCCATTTTATCTCTTTCCCCTTTGATAATACAGGTCTCCTATGGTCCAACCTCTCTTGAGTTCTTCTTTCTCTTTATCCCCAAAGTTCCTTTTATAGTCCTCCTCACTCCCATTTAAGAACTCCCATTTTATCCATTTATCCCTTAGTAACTACTGTCTCTTACTGTTCTTCTCTCTGGTTTCTTATTTCTCTTTACCTCCCTGATTCTTTTTCATTATCCTGGTTCCTGCAGATACATCAGGATATAAATTCACATATAAGGATTTGGTGCTAGGATCCACATATGAGGGAGAACATATGTACCTTGTTTTTCTGAGTCTGTGTTACTGGACTTTGTAGAACAGTTTCTAATTCCATCCAGTAACATAAAATTGTCATGATTTCATCTTTCTTTATGGCTAAGTAGAATTCCATTGTGTAAATATACCACATCTTCATCATCCACTAGTCTGCTGAGGGACACTTAGGTTGCTTCCATTTCTTAGTTATAGTGAAAAAACCAGCCACAAATGTGGATGTACAAGTATATCTGCAATAGGATGAATTCTTTGGGTATATGCCAAGGTATGGAATCATGGTCAAACTGTAGGTTCAGTTTTAATGTTTTAAGATATCTCCACACTGCTTTCCAAATGGGTTGTGCGAGTTTATAGTTCCAGCAGTGAATGAGCATTCCCTTTCCCCACATCTTTTCCAGCATTTGGTATCATTTCTTCTCTTGATCTTATTCCTCCTGGCTTGAGTAAGATGAAATATTAAAGTGATTTTAATTTGCATTTCCCTAATTACTAATGATATTGAATATTTTTAAGATTTTTCTCAGTCATCATTATTCCTGCTTTTGAGAACTCTCTGTTCAGATCTTTAGTCCATTAAACCTCTGTCAGAAGTGTCATCGGTAAAGGATTTCTCCTTCAACTCTGTGGGTTTTCTCTCCACTTCCTTGGTTGTTTCTTTGGCTGTACAGAAGCTTTATAGCTTATTGAGATCCTGCTTGTTGATTCTTGATCTTAATTCCTGAACAACTGATGTCTGATTTCAAAGTCCTTTCCCACAACTATGCTTACGGGTTACTGCCAATGTTTCCTTCTAACAGTTTCAGGTTTCACATTGAGGTCTTTGATCCATTTGAAGTTGACTTTTGTGCAAGGTGACAGATAAGGATCTAGTTCCATAGGTGGAGATGAAGTTTTGATAGCAGCACTTGCTGGAGATGTTGTTTTTCTTCTAGTGTTGTTCTTGCCCCCTTTGTCAACTATCAGGTGGGTGAAATTGCATTTACTCCTGTTTGTGGATTAAATTTTGTTCCATTGACCTATTTTGTCCTGTTAGTCATGATGTTTATAGAACTATAGCTCTGTAATATACTTTGAAATCTGGTATAGTAACTCCTCCAGGATTGCTCTCTGTCCTTAGAGATGTACTGTCTGTGCGTTGACCTTTGTGCTTCAATATGAATTTTAGGATACTTTTTCTAAGTATGTAAATAATTTCATGTAGATTTTTGGTTGGCTTTGCCTTAAACCTGTAAATGGCTGTTGGTAGAATGTTCATTTTCACAATATTAATTCTTACAATCCATAAGTATGTGAGGTCATTACATTTTCTGTTATCTTCCTCAAATTCTTTCTTTAAAGATTTAAATATTTCATTGTAGAGATTTTTGGTGTCTTTGGTCAGGTTTATTTAAAAAATTAATATTTTTAATATTGTTGTCAATGGGAAGGTTTCACTGTACTTCTTCTCCAATTTCTGGTTATTGCTGTGTAGAAGAGCTACTTATCTTTGTAGATCAATTTTTAAATCTGCCACTTTACTAAGTGTTTATCATTTATAAATGTTTTCTGGTGGATTTTTTGGCATATCTTAGGTATAATATTCTGTCATCAGAATAAAGGGAAAATTTAGCCTCTTCTTTTCCAATGAGTATTCCTTTAACTTTCTTCTCATGTCCTATTGCCCTAGCAAGAAGTGGAGATGATGGGCAGTCTTGTCTGTTTCTTGATTTTCATGGGAATGCTTCCAGTATTTCTCCATTTAGAATGATATTCACTTTGTCTATTTGTCTATAGTTTTAATTACATTAGGTATGATCCCTCCAGTCCAATTCACTCTAGAACTTTTATCACAAATATGTGTTGAATTTTTTCAAAGGCCTTTTGAGCATCTATTGAGATTAGCATGTGATTTTGCTTTTGAGTCCATGACTGTGCTTTATGACATTTATTGACTTATGTGTATTGAACCACCTCTGGATCTCTGGAATAAACCAGATGTGATTATTATAGATGATCTTTTTGATTTGTGGCTGTATGTACTTTGCAAGTATTTTTTAAGGAGTTTCTTATCTGTGTTCATTAAAGATATGAGTCTCTTTGGTAGTATTGTCACCTAATTTTGTTATTAGTATGATGGCTTCACAGAAGGAATTTAGAAATTAACTCTCTGTTTCTATATTTTTGACATCTATTTTCAGTACTGGATATATCTATTTTCCTTGAATTTCCTGTAGAATTCTGCTGTGAATCCATCTGTGCCTTGGTACTTTTTGGTGAGAAGGATTTCTATTACTGTTTCAATTTCCTTATATGTTATAGGTCTATCTAAGCTGTTGATTTTTTTCTTGGTTTAGCATTGGTGAATCCCATGAATTTAGATATAGATCAATTTCTTTAAAGTTTTCACATTTAATAGCATATAGTTTTTAAAGTATTCTCTTACAACGTTTCGGATGTTTTTGGTGTCTGTTGTCATGTTTCCCCTTTCATCTCTGATTTTGTTGATTTGGAGTTGTTCTTTCTTTCTTTTGGTTAACCAGGTCAAGGGTCTATCTGACTTGTTTATCTTTTCAAAGAACCAGCTCTTGGTTTCATTGTATTTTTTTTCTTTGTTTCTATCTCATTAATTTCTGTTCTTATTTTTGTTTCTTGTTATCTGCTGTGTTTGGGTTTCATTTGTTGTTGGATTTCAATTTCATGACTTGCAATGTTAAATCATTTATTTGTGCTCTTTCTTTCTTTTTTAAATGTAGGCACTTATAGCTATAAACTTCCTTCATAGGACTACCTTTAACATGTCCCAGTGGTTTTGCTGGGTTGTATTGTCCTTTTCTTTTATTTCCAGGAATACTTTTATTTCTTTCTTAATTTCTCATTTGACAAATTCATTGCTCAGGAGTGTATTATATAATCTCCATGCACTTACTTTATATATTTACTCAGGCTTCTGCAGGTATTGATTTCAAACTTTATTGCATTGTGGTCTGATAGAATGTATGGGATTATTTAAATTTTTAAAAATTTGTTGAGGTGTGTTTTGTGCCCTAGCATGTGGTTGATTTTGGAAGAAGTTCCATGGAGTGCTGAATAGAAAGTGTACACTTTGGTGCTTGGTTGGAATATTTGGTAGATGTCTGTTAGGTTCATTTAATATATGGTACTGCTTATTTCAAATCTCTCACTCTGTACTCTCTTTTTGGTTGACATGTCTAATGGAGAGCATGGGGTACTGAAGTCCTCTACTATTATTGAGTTGGGATTAATCTGCATCTTAATGCCCTGTGGTACTGTTTTTATGAAATTGAATGCACCAGAGTTTGGTGCATATACGTCCATGATTGTACTATTTTCTTGGTTAATTATCCCTTTGATCAGAATGAAGTGACCCTCTGTTTCTTCTGATTGTTTTAGTGTGAAGTCTGTTTTGTTAGATATTAGAACAACAACTCCTGCTTGCTTCTTACTGCCATTTGTTTTGATTGGAATGCTTTTTTGTTTAAATATTCTTTTAAATTATGTCTCATCATGAGTCAGAGAGGGAGCCAATATGCAGCATTCCTCCCTGCTTTCTGCTTCAGTTTCTGATTGAGATCCTGTCCTGACTTCTAACAGCCATGGACTATAATGTGTAACATCCTTTGCTACCCAAATTGCTTTTGGTAATGTTGCTTTTTTTTTTTAATGAGCAGGAAGAAAATAGGATGTGTGTGTGTGTGTGTGTGTGTTAACAAGAAACAGATTAAATCATTATTGATTCATGAAAACAAGAAAGAATGAATACCAGTGGTCTAATGACCTCAGAAAGATATTGGATGTTGTTTGGGGAATAAAAACTACCTCAGAATTTTTCTCTCACTTAAATTTGCTATGTACGCAGGTAAGACAAAAATTAAATTAAGTATCATTTTAAAAATACAGAAGAACAACTTAATACATTTAATAGCTGCCTAGAGCAAAAGACAGGTGCTTTATTGAAGGCCTTTACTGTTCCTGCCTCCATGGGAATGACTGACACAATAAAGGACTGCTGATGAATACTAAAGTCATAGTTCTAAGAGTAAGCTACAAATGACAGTTGGCAGTGGCAGTTCAAAGTGTTCCTTTCTGTTCCTCGTACGATGGTGAACATAGCTGCCTTTCAGAATGGTTACTTCTTTGGTATATTTCATCTTTCTTTCTGCCAAGTGACACGAGGTGCTTGAAATTAAAACAAGTTGTGTTAGTTGATTTTATATACTAACTTGACTGGACCATGAGTCATCCAGATGTTTCATTGAGCATTACTCTGAAAGAGCCTGTTCATGGATTGAATCATCATTTGATAACTCTTTAGTGTGTCGGGGCCTCTTCTAGTTCAATCACTAATGGAGAAAAGCCAAGATTGAGCACCAGACCAAAAGCTCTCTCTTCTGGACTTTGGAACTGGGCTGGAGCTTCAGTAGCTCCCTTCGTTTTAAGACTTGATTACATATCTTGGGGATGTATCAACCTCCAATCACATACCTAATAATGTGCCAATTATTAGTGCCAGTACTTAATAATGAATTTCTTAGATGATGAATGGATAGGTGATAGATAACTGATATATAGTTAGATATTAAATTTTTTGGAAAAATCCCAACACTTTGGTGCTAATTGACCTATTTGAATTTCTGGATCTGTTGACCACAACAGTTGAAGTGATACAATTTTCCTTATTCTCTGTATTTTCATATATATAAATATTTGTTAAATATATATGTGTATACACACACACACACACATATATATATACATATATATATGTATATATATATATATATATATATATATCAGGTTTTAAATTGATTTAGAAGAGATGAGAGGCCATGTAGGAAAAGATGAGGCCACATATTTATTATGTCATCATGATCCTTAGAGCCAGAGGAACTAATAAAACAATGAAAGCAGGAGGTCCAGGATCCTGGGCATTTACCTTATGGGAGCTACCCACAGAGGAGATGAAGCCATGTGTTGTCTACCAAGGTGGACTGCCCATTCAGCTGTACCTGCCTGCTTGGATCAGCATAAACAAACTTTACTGTTAGTGTTCAGGAGGAAGGGAGGAGTCAGAAGACTCAGCTACCCCTCCCAAACAACCAGTGACCTGAGGTGAATGTGGAGGAGGAACTATGGGCATAAGCAGAAGAAGCTGGGAGGGAACTAGCTTCTTCGCCATCTTGAACAGCTGGCAGCAGCTCACCGGGTCCCAGCAGAAATGTAGAATTTGCTGTATGGCCTCAGTAGGGGAGTCCCACCTCCCTTGCCCGTTGCTCTGTACATAAGCTCAATAAACTCTGGTTTTCCCAAACTGTAGTTTGGCAAAATTATACGTTGCTTTGTCATTAGGGGTTGAGAGAGGAGGGCAGGGCGTGACACTGCTTGTACCTCCCAGAAAGAGCCTTAGCCTGTTGCTGAACCGACATGGAAAGTCTTGTGACTACCTTTAATTCTGTTTCAGTGATAAAAGCCCCTGACCAAAACAACTTAGAGGAGAATGGGTTTATTTGCCTTACAACTGCGGGTTATTTCAAAGAAGTCATAGCAGGTAATTAAGACAGCTGATCACATCACAGCCACAGTCAGGAGTGAAGAGAAACAACTGTACCTATCTGCCTGCTTGCTGCTCACCCAGCTTTCTCTTGTCCTAAAGTTCAGGACACTCTGTCTGAGCACTCCTGCTACCCACAATGGCTGGGGTCTTCCTACATCAATTAAGACAATCTCCCACATACAAACCTTACTAAGACAATTACTCAATTGTGTCAGTTGTGGCTCTATGCATTGTGACCACTTGACAGCTAAGACCCATCTTTGGCATCATGCTCAGCTGTGTCCAGTCAGTAATACTTTATATATGTATCTTTCTTTGAGCTTGTGTTTGGTACAGGAATGTTGATGGAATGATGGAGCTTGCAAGAAGTAACATATACTGTAGATTTAGTAGCTGCCATTTCTAGTCTAAAATGTTCATGAAGGCCACAGAATTCTGGTGGCCTCACAGTATGGAATTTGAGCAAGACTCAAGCAGGTGAAATTCCATTTAAAAATGATATGTCAGGATAATTGTCAGCCCCAAGTTTTCTATTCCAATTAAAGCTTAATTTTAAGCTTAAAAACTGGCAATGAATAGTGGTCTAAAAATATAAAAATGACCAAGAAACCATACTGTTATCTTTTACTAACACCAGATCTCTGTATTCACCAATATTTTAAACCGAAGATTATTATGGAGAAGGAACAATTCTACACTAGTCATTGGCAAGCTAAAGGTGCAGAGAACTAGCAGAAAATGCTCACACAAAGATAAAAACAGTTCACCTATTTGTTTTTTTTTTGTTTGTTTGTTAAAATCTGTACTCTAGTAAGAAAGGATGGCATGCGTTTCTTTTAGCTACAAAATATGGTTTGCATTTTACTAATTCTGAATGGTTAAATATTTTCATCAAAAATAGACATTTCAGGGGGCTTGGGAGATAACTCACGGGTTAAGAGTTCTTGCTGCTCTTCTGGAAGATCTAAGTTAAGCATTCTAAAGAGGTTCAAGAGCATTCTGTAGGACTCTCCAGGTCCATTCTACACAACATTTGGATTAGCAGAAGGGACAACCTCTGAACTGCTCTAGGACCCTGTACAATCAGCCTCTCACATACTCAGAAATACTTGCAGTGAGACCACTTCCAACACCCCATTCACATATCAACACAGAGTAAACACCAAGCAGCACTCAGCTGGTCTGTAACCTGACACATCACTCAACCAAGGTTAAATCAGACATTAACACCAAGAAACACCATCAACAACAAACTGTGTTTCCATCACAAAAACCAAACAACATGGAATACCCAAAAACAAACACCCCATCAAAATGTTGCCTGAGAAAATCCACTTAGCTGATACAAAGGACGAGACTTAAAATAGCCATTTGAAGTATGTTCAAGGAATTGATAGAGGATCCTAATAAGAAAGTGCTTGATGACTGTAAAAGAGTAATTAAATAGTGTATACTGGACTCCATGGGAGGGAGCAACTGAAATTTAATAGACACAACCTGAAAGAAATTGGAGGAGGAGAGGAAGTATGATCAAAATAGATCATTTAAAAATAATTAATAAAATATTGAAAATTAATAAGTAGAAATACTGTAGGACAAGGGGAGGCTGTCCAATTCAAAGTTATTTCTGTTTTTATTACCACCTGTTTTAAACATGTGTTTTTTCATTTAATATTGGACTTTTCAAATTATGTAGATGGTCCTGGGTAAACATCAGTTTTAATACTTTAGAAATGGGTAAAATTACTTATTCTTATGCTTCATCTTCTGCATAAATCAGAATCACCTGAAGATGCACTTAAAGATATTGAGGTGCAACCCTGAAGGCCATCTTACAATGATGCAATTTTTTAAATCTCATGAGTCATCCTGGTGTATGAGCTCCTCACCAGTTAAACATTTGCTTATTTGTTGTTTGCATATGGGGGTTGTATATACATGTGTGTATGTGTATGCATGCAATAATTTTTGTGCTGTGCAATAATTTTCATTTTAATATTATGTCACTATTAATTTAAGAAAATGCATTGCTTCCTGAATAATTGGATGTAGTTCAACTCATTCAATCAATGCACACAGATACTGCCCACTCTAACAAATTTCTTGATTACTTTTCATGTGTTCTGTGCATTATAAAACATATAAGGCACTGTCTGGACAGTTAGATGGATAGGCTGTAAGACTGGGTAGTCATCTAAGTTCTACTGTGTATTCTCACCTGTGTATTAGGGATGTTAAGATATAATATATAGTAACTAACTGTAAAATGAAGTGTGTGTTCTCTGCATGGGGATTGTTTCTGACCAAATGACAGATCTGAGAGAGCCATGCTGACAGAAACTTTCCCTTTTGTAAGTACTAGATGTGTGTGTGTGTGTGTGTGTGTGTGTGTGTGTGTGTGTGTTTCAGGGTGTGTTGGCTTTAGTGTTCTCTCAGTTGCATAAGATAAATGGGGAAGAACTGACAGAATCCCCTGAGCAGTGTAGCCTCTGTCTCTTTCAGAAGTCCCAGGGCTGTTATGTTGAGAGCTGGGACTGGATTATCTGACTCTGGCTGTGTAGACAGCTTGTTATGCCTTTGGAAGTAATGTATGTGTAGAAGGAAAATCCGAAGTCTCTAATCATATTCATTAAAACAAAATGAGGAAAAGTGGGTTGGTGTTTAGCACAAAAACATAATAGGCATAACCCAGTAGTGACTAAAACTTGTATCAGATTTTGCTCCATTTAACCTGGTCAGGAGTGGGTTACCTTGGAGAATCTAAAGGAAGTTGGCACTATTTTTCTTAATAGCAAAAGATATTGCATACAAAACTTGACAATTTAAAGAACTGGTATTAAATATAGAGTCAACAGGATGATTTGGGAAGGGATCAAAATACTTGGCCTGGACACATATCTGAAACAAATGAAATATACTGCATGTGTGGACAAATGGTAAGGTGCAATGTTTCATTTAATCAATGAGAAAAACCTGACTTAATTTTTTATTTATTTTTATTTTTACGTGTGTGAATGTGTTGTGTGCATTTACCTAAGTGCATATGTCTGTGCAATGGCCATGGGTGTCAGAAGGTACTGGATTGCCTGGAGCTGGAGTTGCTGACAAATATCAGCCACTGAGGTGCTTGGCTGCCTCTCCCACCTCCTGATTCACTCTTTCATCATATAGATTATTTAATGGGAAAGCTTATGAAAAGATATGGTTTAACGTGATGAAATGTAATGTTTAGTACCATCAAACAACCACATGAAGAATAGGTGTGATTTGGGAAGATTTGGAAAACACTGACCGGATGAACTCAGAGAAGTCTGGAGTCAAAGGTCAGAGGGAAAATAAGCAGGTAGTCTGCAGGATACCCGAGAATATGCAGGAGAGTCTTCCTCTGTCTGCTCAGTCTGAGACCTTTAAAGAGGATCCTTCTTGGAATTTGATTTGAATTAAATACTTGCAGTGTCACTCAAGAGACAAAGGCATCTTGGTGATGGATCATTCTTTGATCTTGTATTCAGTGTCTGTGGGCTTTCTCTGCTCTTTCTTAAGTAAAGCTGATGTCTTTGAAAATAGACAGGGCTTTTGAATTATTACTTCACAAATAACTAATAAAACAAGTTGGCTTTTGTGCTGAATAAACTTTTCTGTTTGTGTTTGTATCACAGCCATTCTAGAAGACAAATGTTTTGCTGATCAATGAATCTGATGTTTACATTTCACAGGTAACATGAATTTTTTTCAATTATTTTTCCATTACTTTAAAAATGAATTTTATGACCCATGGTATTATATACTTATTATGTAGTCATGCACATCATAAAAGGTATGCCAACATGCTACAGAATAAACACTAACAACAGTCTTAGAACTTGAAATACTTTGCAGCACCTATAACAGTGTCTTTATAGAACACATAACCAAAATATAAATCATACACTTAACTCAACGACTGTTTGTCTGGCATTCTACAGAGTCTCAGATGATGTGCAGGTTTATGGAGGCAGTACTGAAAAGTTCAGAGTTAGTGTCAGTATGGTCGTAGGCTAAAGGCACCTCAAGGTATGTACTACGACACAGAGGACACGGAGAATCCCTCTAGGATCCCTGGCAGGGAAGAGAGGCGTGCAGTTTGTCTGGAGAGCACATTTTCATGAACCCTAACAATGATCTGTTAACACCTACTTTGTATGCCCTGCTTCCAGGGTTTCTTTTTGTCTATTATCTCAGACTGATGGCATTAATTTTGTGCTCAACACTCAACACTCCCATTGCTGAAAGTTCACAAGAGTAACCTCTCAATGACCTGAAAGCCTGTTTCCCTATGTTCATGGACAAACCCTGGCTCTTACAATCTTTCTGCCCCCTCTTCCAAAATGGTCCCTGAGCTGTAGATGGATAAGGTTTGATATAGAAGTCCTATCCAAGGACACAGACTCTGTAGTCTCTTATTCTCTAAAACTTATCCAGTTGTGGCCTTCTGGGTGCATCACATGCTACTGTATTAGGAGGCTTCACTAGTAAGCATTCTAATCTCTCCATCTCCTATTCTGCTATGTTCCATGAGCCTCAGGTGTGTAAGTTCCACTTCAGATATGTCAGCTAAGGGTGGGTATCTCTCAGACACATATTTTCTCCGTGTGACCAGTTGTTGAGCTCTGCAATATCGTCCATCTGCTTCAAATAGAAGCTTCTTTGTTGAGTGGTATATGGTACACTTGTTTGTAAATATAAAGATCCATATCTAACATATGGTAAGAAATTACATTTTCCCTAGATATATGGCAAAGATAGGGTTTTCTTTAGAATCTGTGACCTCTCTAGTCATGTTTATTTGGCTGTGTTTACAGACCTACTCATGAGTTCATTCCCATGGAGAGGGCTTTAAGTCCAATTTGATAGCTGTCGATTACACCCCAGACAATAGTGCCACTACTGCGCCAATATAGGCAGTTTGTTGTGCCAGTTGTCACAGCTATTTGGCTTCAGTACTGGGTTGGACAATTGATTGATTTTTCTCCCTTAGCAACTTGCATAGTATCTTCCTGAACTATGAGAGCGAGTCTTCATGGAGGTGGTTTCCAGGTTGGTTTCAGCTCCAATGCTCGAAGTCCTGTGTCTGATCTTAATCCTGTCTTAATCCATAGTGTCCTAACTTCAAGATCTGGTAGGTAACCAAGCACTCCAGCAACATACCCTGTTATTTTGAGAGTCTCTTGAACTACTCTGAGCAACCACTCAAAGGCAGGTCTCTCCTCTCCAGCACTGTGCTCCATGTCAAACAGCCCCTGGGTATATATACATGTGCTAATGTGCTAATGTTCAGACACCGTATGTTTTAATAAGCTCATTCTGCTATAAATGTCACAAAGTGAATGGCTTAAACAAGAGAGATAGTTACTTCCAAATGTTGGAGTCAATGAGTGTGGATCGGGATGTCATAATGGTGAGGCTCTGGTGAGGTTCTTCCACCTGATTTATACTTGACAATTTCCTTTCGCCTAGACTTTTATGGTAATGGAGGAGACAGACAGATAGGAAAATGCAGTGGAGACAGAAATAAACAAAGAGACACAAAAACAGAGAGGTTTTCCTTGTCTTCTCTTACAAATACTGTATTTCCTCATACCTTTTCGTCTTGTGTAAACTTACTTACTACTGAATGTACCTAAGTGTCATTACATGGAGTCTGTACCCCAACATAGGATTCTTCTTTAAATCAATCTATCTCTCTCATCTAGCATATCATCATCCATCCATTGTCCATCCATCTCTTCTTTGATGATCTATCAATCATCCATCCATATTCCATCAATCCATCTATCCACCCATCATCCATCTATACATCATCTAACCATCCATCCATCAATCATCCATCTATCCATCAACCATCCCTCCATGCATACTTTTATCCATCTATTTATTTATTTAATTTGCGGTGTGTGTGTGTGTGTGTGGTGGATGCACATGGGTGTGCAGTCACATGGACTTGAAGGCCAGTGCACATTTGATCTCCTGATCCATTGCTTTCCACTTTGATTCTGACAAGATCTGCACAGAAGCTGGAGTTTCTGGCAATGCCTAGGAAGTATCAGCCATTCTACTATATCTGTTCCCCAACTCCTCCACCCTGACCCAGCACTGGGGTTAGAGGCACCTCTGTGACCCACCTTACTAAAACAATGATATCAGGGGATTTGAACTTAGAACCTCCAGATGGTGCAACAAGCACTCTTACAGGTTGAGCTATCTCTGGAACCCACATAAAAGTTTTGACAGGATTTGACTCAGCAAGCCCTTTCCATGAAGGATTCATCCTCTGAAGGCTTCAATGTCCTTTTGCTTCCATTGTTCAAATCCATTATGTTCACATCTGATTTCAGGAAGCTGTCAATAAATAAATATCCTAGCTGGAGTCCCAGAGCCAACAAGAAACACAGTGCCCTTCCCTCACTGATCGTCCTGTGAAATATGCAGCAACAGTGGCTCTCTAAATCAGTACATATTTTAGGGACAAGCAAGACTAAGCTTTTAAGTCCCTACACAGACTTCTGAGGACTTAACTAATTTACTGCTATGCAAAGGAAGACAGATAATAACATTGTTCTAGAGGTGATGAACTTGAAGCCCTGAATGGGAAAGGCATCATGGGCTACAGCTTCACACTTTGGGACTGCAGTCCCCAGGGGAATACATGACTCGATGCTCATCAGTTGTTAGAGAAGAGAAGCAGACTACCATTTCCCCCCTTATTTTTCTCAGTTCCTTTTTTATCCATTGTGCTCGTTTACTACCATTTCAAGAGGAAAAAAAAAACTGGGATTAACCCCCACTGGATTTCGTTTCCTACATGTGAGTTCTGGCTGTAGGGCAGCGCACACTCCTAAGGCAGTCAGTCCGTCTACAGAGGGCTCGATTCACATGAGAAATCTACTCACCATGCAGAAAGGAAAATGCTCCCACAGCAACATCTCAGTGAGGAGTGGTCCTGTAGCTGAGTGCCAGCAGACTCAGACATCTGGGAAATGGGAATAAAGGACAGATGCATTTAAATTGAAGCAGACTGAATAAACCCTAACAAGGAGTCTGAAAAGAGCTCTTCTACCCAACATGGAACAAAAAGATGAGACCTGCTTAGAGCCCCTTCCACCTAAGTGCTGAATGGAAATACGTCAAATTCAAGTGCTTTATTTAGTTCTGTACATCTTCCACTGTGACTCGGTGTGGCAATCCATGATCCAACTCCCAGAGCTATTTGGATATTTTATTGATTTATTGATTGTGTGTGTGTGTGTGTGCGTGTGTGTGTGTGTGAGTGTGTCTTAACGTCTGTGTCTGTGATTCAGTGCCCATGAGTTCAGGTGCCTGCAGAGGTCAGAATTAGGTGTTGAGTCCTCTGTTGCTGCAGTTACAGGCAGTTGTAAGCCACCAACCGTGGGTACTGGGAATTGAACTCAGATCCTCTGCAAGAAGAGCTAGCAATCTAAACAGCTGAGTCATCTATCCAGTCCAAAATTGGGATATTTTAAGAAAAGGTTTTTTTTTTCACTCTCATCTAACTTTTTCCAATGTTTATGTATGAATATTGGCAACAAACTCCCATAGCATTAACAGTATCTGCAAATTTTCAATAGCAAAATTATAGACATTTCTAAATTATATCTTAGTACTTGTGTCTTGAAATGTTACTAAGAAATTACAGTGAGAACTACAGCTATACTTAGATCAAATTATTTAATGAACTAATTAAGAAACAAGCATATTTTACCATGTTTAGATTCACTAGCTTGTAACTGTATTTTTGTGTCTATTGGAATGTTTATCTCCCATGTATCTACCTGTCTGTGATCTATCCATGTACCTGTCTGTCATCTATCCATATACCTACCTGTCTGACAGTTATTTGTGTACTTACTTGTATTTTTACAATTTTATGCATTAAAAACATTCCCTAAATTTGAGCCTGTGAATAACCATTTTGTAATGAAAAGCAAACACATATGAGCATACACAGACGTGTGCATTACATGTGAAAATTAGACTGCTTCAACATGAAATCAAAATGACACCCAAAAGCTTCTATTATGAAGAATTGTTTTCTGGATGATGGTGTTAAATATGCAGAATATTGAAGAGTTGAGGCCTGATTGAGTGAAGTTGTGTCACTGGGGTGGGCCTTTGAGTGTACCCTGGGACACTGGTATCTTTCCCTATGCTTCCTGGACACTAACTATAAAGTGAACAGCAATGTTCAATAAACAAATGGCCTCACCCATGCACCTAAGAGTAACTGAGCCAGGCAGGTAGGGAGGAAGGAATGAAATAAAAGTTGGACTTAGCAATGCTTGCCTACAATCCCAACTTTCTTGAGGTAGAGGGTGAAGTCCAGCCTTGGCTAAATAGTGAATTTGAAGTCTGCCTAGGCAACTTGAAACTCTGTCTCTCTCTGTCTCTTTGTCTCTCTGCCTCTCTGTTCCTCCATCTCTCTCTGTCTCTCTCTTTCATACAGACAAAGGCATTAGTGCGAAATGATTAAAGAGAACAATTATCAGTGAATTTAGTGAATTTAGCAGGTTTTCAAAAGTTTACTGTTTTGTAAAGGTTTTCTATCAGAAAATGTACAACGTGCAATACGTCTTTATCGATTTTTCAAATCTTATCAGCCTTTAACACTTTCAGATGTACTCTTGGGGTCATTTATAATGGCAATTTTTGCTATCCTGAGCCCTATTTCTGTGGACTGTTTTGTAGAGAAGGCTAAACTACTGAAAGTAAATGAGGAACACATTTTATATTCTTAATTTGCTCACTAATATAATGTAGAATTAACTAGTTCTCCATGATACTAAAAGAGAACTTAATGAGTGATATGAATTAATTTCAGTTAAATTGCAATCCTTCCCCATGTCAATTATATTGCTAAACACATTAATACACATTCATAAGTGTTATCACATTTGACAAAAATGTGGAATAAAATATCTTTGCTTATTAATAATGTTTGCTTTTTAAGAATGGGGGGAAAGTAGTTGAACCTAAATTAAGATATGTTTAAACATCCACTTTTGAAAAGTGTGTTTTTCAGCAAAATCACATTTAAGAGGATATAATTTAAAATATTTGATATTGTGTAAGGAGAGCTATGATGATATCTGTGCTGGGGGCTCTGAATGACAGATAAGTTGTCTTGTTCGCTCTTCTGCCACATTTCAGTATTTCACTGAGGTTACTCCTCCACACTATAAAAAAGTTGTTGCTAAAATCTAAACAGTATCTCAAAAACAATCATGACGTATCTGTAGTTTCATATCACAGAGTCCCTTTAATTTCCCAGTGAAGACTAGGAAAATATTTCTTAGCTATTTTAAATTTTATAAAATAGCAGTAACTATTATTACTTTTCTGAATCTAAGAGACAAAGTTTCCCATTGTTATCATACAACACAACTGTCTGTAGCTGAGAATTCAGTAGTAAATAAATCTGTTTATTTATAATTGGGTTAGATCTTCATTTGGGGAAAAGCAATTTTGAATGATGGGTCAATTACTATTTTCTAATATGAATGAATGTATTAAATAAAAATCAGGGGCAACAGAGCTGATTCCGTGGATAAAGAGTACTTACTGTACTTTTAGAAAACCTGAATTCATTTCTCAGCACCCTTGTCTGGAGGCTCCCAATCATCTGTAAGCTCCTCACTGAAGGAGCCAATGACATCTTTTGGCCTGATGATAAGAAGGAAATGGACCCCTGTAAAGCTCTTAAGCTCATTTATAAAGTCATTGAAGAATGGACTCAAATGGCAACTTTAGGGCAATTTTATTAGAATTTAAGGGAAAATTCTCAGGGCAGGTAAGCTGTACATCTCAGCAGTTTCCCTGAGCAGGAGAACAGAGGGAAGAAAAAGCCGTAAAGTCATGCTGGTGTGGAGCCGGCATGGCGGGCAGGTGTAAGACAGGCCAGCAGCACTGTGGTGCCGAGAGGAAGGGGCTTCCAGAGAAACAGTAAAGAAGCCCAAGATGTTGTGGTAGAACAGAGCACTAGAGAAGCTTACTTAGAAAAGAGACAGAAGGAAGAAAAGGAGAGTTAAAGAAGTAGACAGACTTACAGAGAACTAGAGGTCTGTGACCCAACCCAGACTCACTACAACAGAGGGTGGGGATTTAGAGAAGGAAAATGTAGCCATCTATTAACACACTAGCTATTCCAACTGTCTCTTTAACATGACTTTAAGTGAAACTTCCAAGGGGTGTTCCTGTGACAGGATGAATGATCCCACAAAACTGGAGAAAGAGAGGGAGGAGGAAGAGGGGGGAGGAGGAGGACATTCTCTAGTAACCTATTTACTCAGCAATGCTCTCCCTGACATTGCACAACCTTCAAAAGTAGCACCAAGAGCTGGAACAGGTATCCAAACACAGGAGCCTATGGAAGACATTTCACATGCACTGCAGAGCAGTGTGAATTTTCATTCCCTCCTTCCCTCCCTCCCTCCCTTCCTTCCTCCCTTTATCCCATATGGAAGACATCTACCTAGAGGGAGGAACATTGTCAATGTCACATATTCTTAATGTTGCTGAGCATTTTGATTATAAACTCAACAGATTTATATTCTACCCTCAAGAGTATTAGAGTGTAATTGGAAAGAAAGTGTTTAAAGTAGTAATTTCCAAGAGATTGGGATTACTGCAATACTGCATACATGATAGGTTTCAAAGGACTACATGTATGATAAGGTGAAATCAAGTGCATCTACTGAGTCATCTTCCATAAGTAAGCTACCTTTCAGCAATATATAAAACACTGTCACTGGGTTAGCTCAAAGTAGTCTCAAGAGCTTCAGTCTATCGGACAGAGAAAACTGAAACACACAACAAATATAGTACATTATGTCCTTAAAAAATAGTGGTATATACAAACAGACTAAAGATATTTAATCTTATCATTTAAAAACAAAAGAGGGCTAATGTTTTATCAACAAGTAACTTTGGCTTATCATTTTGGAAATAAAACAACAACTACAGTATCGCATGATCTGTCTGTATCTCCGTACAGTATTACTTAAATTCATGAAGTGTCATAGGAAGAACAGTTCACCAAAGTAATTGCCCAACTTATGTTCCATGTGTATACTTAATATTATCATTTCAGGTACAATTCTTGACTGCATTTAGAGGAAAATTACACATTAGCTTTAAAATTATTACATTAATTCAGAAAGTGTAAAACTGTGATCAAAATATTTCCCAAACCTATCACTTAATTCCCCATACATGTGGGTGTACATACCCACTCAAATGCAGGGAAGACAGACATTAAAGCCTCGAGTGACATATTCGCTTAGTAAATAAATGCATATATGTGTTCCTGTTAATAAACACATTATATATGCATTATGATCTATATAATAATTTTGTGCATAATCCTGATATTTTTATCTATGTTTACATGAAAAGCATTTTCAGATAATCAAAGTATTATTTAACTTGTAAGAATTTGTTTTCTATGTATACATAGATATTTACATGTAAGAATTAAATTTTGTGTAGAGTTATACCTAATTTCAAGCAAATCTGACCTAAAATATCAAGGATAAATATAACTTGTAAGAAGAGAGGTCTTTTTTAATTTTATAATAATTTATTTGTAAATGTATAGTTTGAAAAAATAATCTATATTTCATGATTACATGAGATCTTGCATGCATGATACATGCATTATTAATGTAAACATTTACTGGGAAAAGTCACACAGAAATGCAAGGTTTAACATTCTCTATTTTTGATAAGATAATGGAAGTCTGATTAATGAATGTTTGAGGGCAAATTTTAAAAAGATTACAATAAATTCGCATGAGCAACAAACTATCCTTAAAATTATCTTAGAGAAATCCATTCACTTCTGCTTCAACAAAAATAATTTTATCAGGGTTTTTCTAGTTACTGTGTGTTTATACTATTCATGGAATGTATATAACATTTCTGAAATTTCTCTCTACTAAGTTCCTTTCAAGAAGTTAAAGCAGTATAAGAAACAATGTAGCTCCTTAATGAAAACTGGTTAAATAACTATCTCTATGTTAAAGAAGCCACAGATGAAAGCATTTGATGATATAAATCATGGATGTGAGTGAGCAGGATCAGAAGAATTTGGGAGTTGGCAGGATTATTCAGTTTGGAAATATTTTGCCAGGACCACATGAAATAAAATAGTTTATACCCATAAACGTCAGTGCTTCACGTGTTTAAAAACCAATATGTGCACTTATTTATAGTAGCATCTTGCACAAAGAATACACGGAGAATTATAAAATAAGTAAGAATATGAATGACTTCATTGAAAGAAACTATGAAAATCAAATTTAGAGAAACCTAAAATTATGCACAGTTCTAGAGCATGTGTGTGCTAGAGTCTCTTGCATATCGATTTCTTTTGGATATCTTCACAGGGGAGCTAAATGACAGCAATGATTAAAAGCCAACAACTCTGCTGGAAATGTGGCTCTTCAGTAGAGTGCTCATGCACAGAACTCTGGTTTCCATGAACAGAGGTGAAAAAGAAGCCTACAAACAAAATTGACAGTTAGTAAGGAGGCCAGTTCCGTGAAAGAGCAGAAGTGAATGTGGGGGACGCTGCTTAAATGGCCATCAGCTTTAGAGTGGAGAGGCCCAATTCATCTTAAGTTTCCAATAAATAATTTAAAACATTATATTTTAATGATGGTTATGTGTGTTTGATTATGTGCATGTCGGTGGCCCTGGAGGCCGGGAGCGGGTGTCGAATCTCCTGCAGCTATATGTCCTTCAGTTGTGTGTCAGTCTACTTGGGTACTGTATATCAAACTTCAGTCACTCTGCAAGTGCTCTTAATTGCTGTTAATTAACTCATTTTAATTATGCATATATCATGGGTGATATCTGTGATACAAATGTAAAAATTATTTAGTAAATCTGGGTATATATCCAGGAATGGTATAGTTATATTGTATATTTAGATTTTCAAGGATTCTCCAGTCTGATTCCCATAGTGGTTCTCTCAAGGAGTAAGAAACTTCACAGAAGAGGAGGTGGAAGGATTGTAAGACTCAAAGGTGAGGGGATACTGCCTGGAACAGTGTGTTCTGGAGATGACAGGGCAGCTACTCTGATGAACACACTGCAGATCTGATACTAGTCAACATTCCTGCAGATGGGAGGAGCTCATGAGACCTCATGAATTGCTGAAGAACTGTTGCCAGTTATTGCTTCTGGGAGATGGAGACTCCAGTTTTCCCAGGTTTGTGGAGCTTGGTAGGCTGCCCATGCTCTGCCTGCTATAAGTACACTGCCTTGTGCGTAAATGCAGCAGAACTGGACTCAGAAGTTTATGCAAAAATAAAGAAGAAGACATATATGTGGGAGGGAGTGAAGATGGAAGAGTTAATTTGAGGATGGATAAAATTCAAAATACATTGTAGACATATATGAAATATTTAAAGAATAGTGACATTTGAAATGTATGTAATATTTTTCACTCATAGGGGTCTGTAAAGGTTATATGGATAATGAATCTGAATGGAATTTAAAAATATCTTATTATGTTTTATTTTTTGTGTATATGAGTGTATTGTTTGAATGTATGTGAGTGTACTTGTGTGATGAAATACTCCAGGAATCTAGAAGAGGGCGTTGGATTTCCCTGGAACTGGAGTTAGGGATGGTTGTTAACTGCCATATAAGTGCTGAGAATTGAACTCAGGTCCTCTGCAAAAACAATCAGTGCTTTTAATAGTAACTGGAGTTCTAGGGGATCCGACTCCCTCTTCTGACCTCTATAGGCATTGCATGATATAGGTGCACTTATATACATGAAGGCAATACACTTAAAGATGTAAAATAAAATAAAGTACATAAATAAAAAATTTAGGCTATTGTAGAGGCTTTTTACAATAATGTGATTCATTGAAATAGCTTTGTAATGTGTCTCCACAAATTCTGTTACTATTTTAAATTTAAAAAAAAGAGGCCCAAGATGAGGAAATATACAGGAATCGCTCTACTAATATTCATGGTTTTGATGTTGTATCTAATATTCAGTGCTTGAGCTGGATGTGGTGGCACACGACTTTGATCTCAACATACTGAGGCACGTGCCTGGTGCCTGCTGTGCTGCCCGGACAACTCCGTATTAACTCTGTCGCTTCACAGTCAGTCTTGAAGTCATGAAGGATGACATCCCAAACTGAGTGTTTATATTTTACCTTTCTGTAAGTTATGCTAATTAATATTTCCATAAGCATTGTAGTTCCAAACCCTCTAAAAGTGTTGCATGGTCTTTGATCAGAACTGTGGTGAACTTACATGTTAAATTGTATTCAGTCTTCCAGGGTCACTTAATGACCTTCTGATGTGAGCAGAAAGGGGTATATTTTAATCAATTGCCAACTCTACAAAATAGTAGACACAAAGATGTTACCTGCACAGAGTACTGCTTTATTTCATATCTCTGTTCAAAATAAATGTGCACACATCATCATACGTGTTTCTGACAGTGCTGTGCATAGTGGATCAAATATAAAGCATGGGGATGTACAAAAACTGTCAGAGGTTGAATTCAGAAAAAAATAAGATATGTACTCAGAATACAGCCACATTTAGTAATATAATTGATTAAAGTGCTGATAACTGTTACCGCATAGTTGAGCTTCAAACCATAGAAAAGAGGAAAGGGATCCACCTTAAAAGTCACGGGCTACATCAAATGCCATGGTGTTGTCAACTGAAGGACAAGACTAATAGATAGAGAAAACATGGTGTAAATTCATGGAGTGCTATTCAGCCACGAAAGACTTCATGTTGCAGCATTTACAGCAAGATATATGAGCTTAGAGAACATAATAATTAATGAAATAAGCCAAACAAAGAAAGACAAATAGCAAAAGATTTTATCCAGAGATAGAAGGTAAGAAAGTGGATCCTAGAATGGTAGAGGAGAGAAGAGTGAACAGCTGACCCTGGGGAGTGTGCAACAGAGGAAAGATGGAGAGGAGCTAGCTACTCACTACAAAAATTCAATTACACCCTAAGGAAGAAGAAGAACCAGTGTTCTGGATCACAATAGCATGAGGCATGACTACAATTAACAATAATCTATTGTATATTTCAAGATAGCTAGAAAGAATGATGTTGAGTGTTCCTACACAAGGACATAGTGGGTATTTATGCTGATGGAAATAGTCTTACACTTATGTGATTATTACACAGTGTAAAGACAGATTGGAACATTGTACTGTACTCTGTAAATATGTATGATCATTATGCTTTAGTTAAAAATAATTAAATTAGGAATCCTAATATAACAATGAGAAAACAGCAGAGAAGTGCTATTCTACAAAATATCTGGACAGTTCTTTTAAAAAATATTATAGTTATGGGGTTGGAGAAATGGCTCAGCAGTTAAGAGCCCATGCAGAAGACCCATTTTCTTATCCCAGTCCTCATACGCAGCTAACAAGTGTCCATAACTCCAGTTCCGGGAGATGTCCTCTTCTGTACTCTTCTGGAAGTGCATGATATGGGTGCACTTACATACATGCAGGCATAGCACTCATACACATAAAAAAATAAAATTACAGTTATGAAGTAAAAGAAGGACAGAGATACAGGAGAACTGATAAGGAGAACAACTCCCGAAAAATAGATGTAAAATGGCCATTGAGGGTTGTGTAATTGCACCAGAAAAAGACATTGTTGAAAAAACACAGATAAAATTAAATAAAGCTCAGTTACCAGTATTTAATAATTCCCGCTCTTGCTGTCAGCATACACACTGTGATTAGTGACACATATGATAAGAATTGGCAAAGCCAGGTGCAAGCAGCTTACAACTCCATCCTGAATTCTTCTTTAAATCTAAAAATATTTCAAATTTAGCAAGTAAAGTATAAATAATGATATAGGGTTGGAGAGATGACTCAGCTCTTAAGAGCATTGGTTGCTCTTTCAGAGGACCCAAGTTCAATTCCCCGTACCTACATGGTATCTAACAACTGTCCTTCATTCCAGTTCCAGGGGATCTGACACCTTCTTCTTCTGACTTCCCGGGGCAGTACACGACATGGGTGCACTTACATACTTGTAGGAATACACTCATTAGATGGAAAAACTTATATATATATTCTTTATCTTTGACCTTATTCTTTCTCATAAAAATCTAGTTTCTATATTGATCCCGTAAAGCAATCATATAAATGTACTCCATGATTTCAGACCTAAACTTGTAAATGAAGGGCGATAAATGTAATTCTGTATCTTCTAGATACATTTTCAGTATTCAAAATTCTGATGTTCTTTCAGTGTTTCCATTGATTATAACATACTTTATTATAACTTATTTTATTAAGAACAAGACTGAATAGACCATTAAAATAAGCACACTAGCAATTACTACATTTTTAACATGGATTTTAAAGGCCAATGCAATATATAATTCCATAATTTCTTTTATTCAGCATGGCCCAGAATGTTAGAATGATCATTACTGGAAAGAATCAGGTAAAAGCAAATATTAAAACAATATAAACTTGTATAGGAGAGTAAGCATTTCAGTCAAAAAGCTGGACTGTAGAACTTTGTAAAACGTTTTATAGAAGAAAAAGTAATCCTACTGGATAGATTTCCTGAATTTCCCCTGTCAGGATCCCTGATTCCCTCTCATAATAACGACCAGAACTGGTTTGATATATGCCTTTTTCAATTTTTCCAGGGCTCATATGCTCATAGCCCCACCTAATCACACGTTTTCAAATTATGTTTTATCAACAATACCAGACAATACATGCAATGTTACTTTTTAATAATTTTCTTCTTTTTGATACTTGAATATTCTTCTGTATTAACTTTATCTGTGGGGGTTAGAATCATGTGAGAAGAGACTGTCAATGAAGGATTATCTAGACGAGGATGGCCTCTTAAAGTCTGTGGGTTGTCATCTTGAATACATTACTTGAGAGGTATGCACTGTGGGTGGAAACATTCCTAGACCTCGGACCCTGCTCTGTTTGAGTGGAGAAAGTGAGCTAAGAAAAGCATGTGTGTATTATTTACTCCAGGTTCCTGATTATGGGTGTGACTTTCCTTCCATGATGACCTGTAACCTGAAACTGTGAGCCAGGGTAAAGGGATCTTGTCCAGATAGTTGTGAAAGCAGCTGAAAAGGAAACGAAGACACTGCTTTTGGTTTTCAGATACAGTCTCGTGTACTCCAGGCTTATTTGAATTCTCTATATGCCTGAGGATGAAATGAACTCCAGATCTTGTCTCCACGCAGGGTTACAGATAAGTGCCATGAGCACTGGTTTATGTGGTTCATTGGATCAGATCCAAGCACTGATGCATACTAGGCAAGCACTCTGTCAGCTGAACCACATTCCCAGTCCAAGGCACCTGATTATTTTTACAATAATTTGTGCAAATAGTTGAAAGCTACGAACAGAAATAACACAAAAGGAAGGAAATAAAAATGAAGACAATGCTGAAACTAAACTACCTGAAATCTCCTTGTGTTGCTGGTCAGAGCAGAGCTGGCTCTCTAGGATAAATGCCACATTTCCCAACTGGATACCTTCACACTTGAGTAAGAGAAGAAAATGAGAAGTTTTGTTGAGGAAAACATTTCTTTGCCCCCATATTGGGCATTATATGTTTTTTCGCACATAGGCAGGATAGAAGATGGAAATACGCACACAGAGCCTGGCCTAGGGATTCAAACAGAATCCTTTTGTGCAGCTGGAGAGACGGCCCAGCAGTTAAAATGCTTGCTGCTCTTCCAGTGAACTGCAGTTCAGTTCCCAGGGCCCATGTCAGGTGTTTCACAACTGCCTGTATCCAGCTCTTGGAGATTTGACACATACACACAAACATACACATACACACATGTACATACACACACACACACACACACAAACACGATTCTTGAATTCTTCTGTTGGCTATACAATGTTTCTATGAGGTTTTTCTAAAATGCTTTCATGAATTCTTGCAGTCCCTTCTTGATAATATTCTTCTGCTCAAGTTGTCTAATGTTCTTCTTAAAAGCACATTACTTGAGTTTAGCAAATACATCAAAAGGTATAAAAATTTTAATCAAAGGTGTCATTTTTAAAACTTCAGGAAGGCATGCATGTCTTTGAGCATAATTTACAATCTTATACACTTAGATTATTTCATTATGTTAAAATTATTTGAGATATTTGGTAGTAATCTATATTAATTTTGAATGGCATAGACAAAGTCCAGATCCTCCATCTCTATCAAACTATATTTCTTGAGAATAAAGAGCCTCTAACTATTCTAGTAAACATTCATTCAAAGATGCTTATTTCTCCAATGATATATACATGGACAGGATTTATGACAATAGTTTAGAATCATTGGTAAACTCTCCAAAAGTGACAGTTGTGGTCCAGGAAATGTACATCAATTGTCTATGCCCCTGACTTTTATTTAAACTTTTACTTCCCTAGCAAAAGTATTGGTTAATCTACACGTGAAGGATCTAATGTATCATTAACACTCACAGTAAGATTTCAATTCTCACTGGGGTTCTTACATTCCAGATAAAACTTGTGTAAACCTAGAGACAAACAAAAGCTACACAAAGTCATCATTGAAAATACTTTTATGAATTTTAATATTAATGGCCTTTGTCTTGGCATGCAATTTGTTTTATTCCTAATGGTAGCCCTATGGGTAGAGACATTTATTACCTGTTAATGCTATGGAAACTGGGTTCAGAAATGTGGGTTCATTAATATCATGCACATTGCATAAGAAGTGTGGCTGGGCAATTCAGCTCTGACACCTGCTCCTATTACTTACTGCCCAGCAGTATTTTTCCCATGACTGCAGAGGAGTTGAGAAAGAGGGAGAGAGAGATCAGTAAGGACCATTTAGACAAACTACAATGGCTTGCAAAAGAAGTTCAATTAGCAATATTAACTTAGGAAAGAAATTTTTGCTTCAATCTTTATAAAAATAGTTATTTTGTGAGCTTATTCTTGTGTATGCTTCAAATATTCAAATGAAATGTCCATTTCGTCCTCCAGAAAGTTCAACTAGTCGCCAGTAAAAAGCACTGAGTTTTCTGTAACAGTCAATCAGGTTTTCATCATGGAACGTACAACCCAAAGTGATGGATTGGAGGCTGAGGCCATGTTGATCACTGGATATCATATCTGATAGACTAGGGTTCATTCAAAGTCATTCAAATGTCTTTGAACATTAATCGGTACAAATCTTGCAGGTTCAGCAATGGAAAGAAAAGTACTGATTATTTAAAAAAAAGTCTTATTCAGTCACTATTTAAATCAGTGATTATGTAGGATATGCTAAAATAAAGTTAGTGTTAAATGAAATTAATAGTGTTTCTTTTACTATTCAAATGCCTTCCTATTGTTTATAAGGTTTAGGCCTGGGAAACTGTAAGGGCAAACACGTTGCATGCAAGTTGTGTTCAGTAATGTTAAGCATCTATTCAATTTTTCAGCTTTAAAAGCTAAAATGTTATTTGCATGTAGTATAGCAAAATGTATATATTTTAAGTAGAATGCACAATGACTTTTGGCAAACACACTCTCTAAATACATATATATATATATATGTATATATATATATATATATATGTATATAATGTGTGTGTGTGTGTGTGTGTGTGTGCGTCTCCACACTCACTAGCAAATGCATGGTATTTCCATTGCTTCACAAAGGTCCTTATTCTGCTGTGTGGGAAGTTTCTCTCTTCTTTCCAGCTTCAACACTGTAATTACTGATCCTGGCTTTTGGTGTAAATACTCTTTTATTTTTATCAAAGATCTAGATAACTGACTGGACCTTCAGATAAACTGAATTTTTTGCTCTTCACTCTTTATGTTTGCTTTGGTTTTCCAATAGTGCTTTGGAGATCTGTGCTTGTTTTCAACCTGGGTATTTTATTCTTTAATTATCAGATAGTTTCTAAATTTTTCAACATCACACTATTTCTTCACTCATTCTTCCCTTTTAGACAGTTTGATGTTTTCAGTTTGAACCTACAAAATCTGTTTTGTATATAAATTATTACTTTTGTTAAATATGTAGAAGTGAATTACTGAATCATATGTCCATGTATATAGAGTTTTGTAAGAAATTTGTAAACACCGTGCCAGAAGTATCTCTCATTTAATTCCCACCAGCAGTTCATGGCTATTCTGAATGACAGACACCCTTAATTTATATTATCAGTCATGAACTTTAGCTATATTTCGTTTCATTTTCTAATGGTTAATTATTTTTATGTATTTTCTGTATCATTATAAATTCTGATTGCAAAATATCCACCAATATTATGTCCACTACTAAGGGGCCATATCTCCTTTACTTACTGTAAGAGATGTTCATGAACTATGAGTAGTATGCATATATGTGTCAGTCAGACATTTCCTTATCATACCAAATACCAGGCACAAACAACTGAAGGAGGCGATTACTGTTCTCAGTGGACTCAGGTATGTGACTCTGGGTCCATCTTGAAACAGAGCAACATAGAATCAAGGGCATTTAGTAGAGGCTCCTGCCCTCTAAGAAGACAGGAATCAGGATGGATGAAAGATTGCACCCAACCACCAATGACTCACTTCCTCTAGAGAGGTCCTATTTCTGCCACCTCCATAAACAGTAGTCCTACCAGGAGCTCAGTCCTTGAGCAAAGTAGCTAGTGGGAACAACTTATATTCACATCAAATAGGATAACTTTGCTGACCTGTCATTGATTTGAGGTCTTGAAATCTAGTTGCCCATTGCACATCAAAAGTGAACTTGTACAGAGGGACATCTGGATATGCAAACCTGACTCATTAGGCATTAACATATATGACAAAATGTATGAAATACATTGGGGTAGCAGTTATAAATGTGATTAAGACTTATGAAATGAACAAAAACTCAATAAAAATATACATTTGAATAAAATTTATTTTTTGTTTCATTTTAGAAGTCTTATGTTTGTTATTTTATACTTAGGGCCAAGATACATCCTAACTACATTTGTACATAATATGAGATAAAAATAAGTTTAATTTTTTAATATGAGTGTGCAACTTTGCAGTATCATTTTGTGGGAAGATTTCCTTCCTCTACTGAATCACTTTGATGACTTTGGTCTATTTCTGACTCACTGTTCTCTTCCAACTATCAATTTCTCTCTACTTATTCCAACACCCACTTTAAGTTTTGGAAGCAGATAGGAGAAGTTCAGCACTACAATTTGGTTCTTTATGAAGCTATTTTGGTTTTCAAAGTATTTTATGAGGACATAAATTGCATAGAATGTCATCAGTTTCTATAAAACTGATTCAGATATTTATTGTGTATTAATCTATTCCAATGAGAGAACATAATGTTCTCAAATCTTCAAATAAAGCTTCTAGCACTTTTTAAAAACATTTTTATGATTTGAGAATTTCATGCAATATATTTTTATCATGTTCAGAACCTCTACCAATTTTCCAACCACACCTTACCTCCACTGACATTACTTACTAAAAAGTTCTGGAGGTTAACCAAGGTGAAATGGCAATCCCCAGTATTGTTTGGGTATCTATGGGATTGCTTTGGTCAACATCTCCTAAAGAGGAAGCTCACTCCTGGCCTTGGGCTTTGTATTTACCAGACTTGTGTCTATTCTTGCAACTGAACTCCTGGTATAAGGTATCTGCACTAAAACTCTTTTTGCATTTTAAATGTATATACTGAAAGACGCTGCAATACTATATGTCCATATAAATTTTTAGATAGAGGGAGTTAGAGGAGAGATAGCAAATTTTATTCGTTTTTGGTTTTGAAAAATGGTTTTGATCATTGATAATCCTTAAAGCATTCTTTTAGCTACTTCCATAAATTCTGTGATTTTCCTTTTGTGATATTCTTCTCACTTAGTTAATTGAAATATTACACATTTATTTAAATTATATATGTATATATATTTAAAATATATATTATATACATATATATTTAAAATTCTTTTATTTTCTTTTTGATCATGAGATTCAGCATTTAGACCTAGGGATCTACCTGTTTCTCCCCTCACAGAACTAATATTACAGGCATGTGGCAACCCAAATTTTATGTTTTACATGAGTGCTAGCAATCAAACTCAGGTTTTCAGGCTTGCACAGTGAAGACTTTACCCACAGAACAAACTCTTTATATCATGGATATATATCCTAGTTTTTTATTTTAATTTTAGTGTGTGTTTATGCTTCAAGTACACTATCTGCAATAACAAATGGTTCCCACTTTAATTTGATATTTCTTTATATTTTAATGTTTTGTTTTAAAGGTTTTAGCTGTTGCTTTGTAAAACATGAGCATCATCAATTTATTTCTGTCCTATTTTAAATAATGCAAATTTTCATTAATGAGTAATTATATGGCATTTTGATTTGTTCCCCATTTTTGCCTTCTGTGTTAATTTTATATATTTAGGTTTTGCCTATTCGCTGATTTGTGAGCTTTTCTGTAATAATGCTAGGGGAGTAGGTATAAATTTGAGCATCTTCTACAGGATGGGTATTAATACATGCTAGCTTTAAATATTTACAGTCTCAATACAGTCATTTTTATATGACCATTAATGTTTTTATTGTGTTCAAAGTGTATTTACATTTATCGTGCATTCCTTGCTGGGTGGGACGTGGGTACTGTGCATGTGTGGAGGTCGGAAATAACTTCTGGGAATCAGATCTCTCTTACCACTCTCTGGGTCTGGAGGCTCAATCTCAGTTTGTCAGACATGGTGGCAAGCACCTTCACCCTATGTCCCAGAATTGCTGGTCCCACTGATGGGTTCTAAGAATTCTGCAAATAATTTTATTTTTAAAATCAATTTTCATGTATTTCAGAATTCTGTGCAAATATTTTCACATTCACACCCCTCCCCTCCTCACTAATCACACGTCTTCCTGAAAATTAAATCTCCATGTAAATTTGTTATCTGCATTTTCATGGAAATCATGAGGAACTAGGTGATTTATTAATGTCAGGTACACATGTGATCACATTCACATATATTGAGCTTTTAAAACTGTAAAAGTGGTCTGGCTCTGCACATACACTTTAAGTATTGGTTAAATATCTACGATTTTTCAGGAGGCAGAGACATGTGAATCTGTTTGAGAGGGAGGCCAGCTTGGGATGTTCTGCATAGTGAACTGCAGGCCAGCTGGAGGCCACATAGTGAGACCATGTCTCAAAAAAACCAATCAAGAAACCAACCAACAAAAACTCCTCTGACACCCTCAGGACAATGAAGGTGTTAAAACGCATAATAAAGACTTTAGTAGCTGTGTTTCCAGCATTATATATGACGCAACTACACAGGAATACAGTAAATCATCAGAAAATCATTAATCAGCAGCAAAGCAAGATCTGTAAAAACAGATGTTGCCCAAATTCTTCCTAGAATCTCAGAGAAGATATGATTAATAAAGTGACAACAAATATATGTGAATATTGAAATGATGTGCTTTGTGTCCACTGATATAAGGAAGGCAGTCAGGATGTAGCTTTGAAAGGAATCATGCACAACTAGGTAATTCATGCTTCTGAGTTTAACCTGAGCTAACATTTTAGCCTAGTGGGAACTGGACATAAGTGGATACTGATTTGTTGGATATAGTCTTCTATAGTCATCAAATTTCTTAGCATAAGGGCTGGAGACATGGCTTAGTCTCCGGCTGCTCCGGAGGATCTAGGTTCATTTCCCAACACCCAGCTGACTGCTAACAACGCCATTTCTTGGGGATCTGACACTTTCTTCTGGCCTGTGCAGGCATTGTGCACAAGTCGTGCCTTTCCTACACGCAGGCAAAAAATTCATCCACATAAAATAAGAACCTTAAATTTTTTCTCATTTAAAAAAAATTAATTTCTGTAATTTTAATACAATATATTTTGATGGCATTTAGATCCCCTCCTCTATGCCCACTGCCCCCACAAAGTTTAATATATTCACATACATTACAGACTGGAGAGTCTGTTTCCCAAAAAACTTCCAGAAGCTGATCAGTTACTCATATGTGCACTTAGCAATGCTGACAGGATGCACAAGTCTTGTGCAAACTCAAACCAGACATCATCTCAGCCCAGATATGGGGAAGTGAGTAAGAAATCCCAGCCTAAGGAAATTTTGGCAATTGATCCTGTCCGGAGAGGGGAAAGGCAGTGTCTTAAGGTGATGGAACTGTTTATGGACCCAGTGACTAGAGCCACATTGAAGAAAATTTAAAATTTTTGAGCACAATTTTTGAATTACCTTGGCATTTTGTTCAAGTGTTATATAACCATGCACAATGGGACAGTTTTTGAATGATAACCCTCTGCTTCTGACTTACAGGTGATATTTCTAAGATAAGTTATCTGTAACTTTTGTTTGCTGAGAGAGAAATTTTACCATCATTAGATTTAAATTCATATTCTTCTATATGTCTGCAACTATTGGAAATTGTATTTTTACTTAAACTTTTAGACTTTTAATATGGTATACCTAATTTACTTGATTTTTTAAATGTGAAACAAAACTTGGATTGTTGACTGAACACCATTTTGTTTTCTACAATGGTGCAAGGTAATATCTTCCTCATTAGTGGAAACAGAAATTGAGAATATCAAATCTATTTGGCATCAAGTTTTACAGAAATGATGTTTTATTCAAATATCTTTATTTAAAAAAGAACCCAGTGAACCATTCCCAATGCATTTATGCTCTCTCCTGTTTATCTAAAGTTACACATATTTAACTGTTAGAATCTTTTTTGTCTTTAAAAATACAACCCGTTCCACATGAACCTGATTTATTTCCTTATTGTGTCCCTTTTGAGTACTCTTTCTATCGGAGAACTGTCGACTTATTATTGTAACCCTCTGGAAAACACACTCATGTTATCTTGTTCTACATTTCTGTGTATCCATGGCACAGGTTAGCTGTTGTTTTTTTTAATCTCTGGATAGCCACAGTCCCATGATATAAGAACTATTCTGAGTATTCAGTAGTTGCAGATATAGAAGTTCATGTCCTGGTAGGACCACGTCTCATAAACTTCTCAGCACTAATTTCTGGCTACTGAGACGACAGATGTTAAACACGGAGGTTTTAGGATTTCAGTCATGACACCTCAATTAAGCAAAGGGTGTATGTCTGGCAAAGAGCTCTGGGAAACTAGGCAAGATTGCTGGAGGCCTCCTTCTCTGTATGTCTGAAGCCGCAGGTCCTCACTTCCCTTGAGGAACTATAAATGCTTCCTTCTGTTAATTTCTGGTTTGTCTTGCTCCCTTGTCACTCATACATATCATGTCCAGAGTTACAAGTGTGAAACCTGTATCCTTTGAGTTCTCATAATATGCAAAGTATAGCGGACATGGAACCTGCAGTTTAATACGAGAAAAATGCATGTCTCCTAATATTGTGAATGAAAAATTATTTCCCCCGAACTAAAAATAAGATATCCCATATCAGCAGTAGTCTTATCCCAATGTCATTGTGTGTTTAAGATTTTCCATTACCAACCCACTTAGAGGAACTATAAACATCATTCTTCAGCAATGTTTTGTTTTGTGATAGTCATCATCTACTTCAAAGTCAGACATTGCCTGTAGCTACTGAACCTAAATGTCTGTGAATAAAAATATTGTAATTTGTTCTCTTGTATCTTCTCAGGTTGTTTTATAAATGACAACATCTATGTCAGAGGAATTAGTTATATGTTCACAGAATGAAGAAAATAATTTAAGATGGCACTGGAGGCCAAATTCTTCATATGATTTCTCATGATTGTATTGAACTGATTTTTAATCAGATATAGTTTGTTTCATGTGCAAAATATTACCTGCTTTATGAGAATTTATTTCACTAATGGTGAAAAAGAACTATTTCTGGAGTGATCTAAGGCAATAATTAAGAAATATTACTGGAAAGTTCATAAATTGTACAAAGAATCAGATGAGAGTTTTCAGGCAAATCACATATTCATATTGTCATAACAAATACAGACCAAATGGATGCTGGAAACAGATAGCATACTCATATAAGAAACAAAACCAGGGCTGGCGAGACGGCTCAGAGCTTAATAGCACTGGCCTTTCTTGCAGAGGACCTGGATTCAAATCACAGCACCCACATGGTAGCTAACAGCTGTTCGTAAGTCCAGCTCCAGGGAAATAGACACACTTGTCTGTCCTCCATGGGCATTACATGACACGAGTTCACTAAAACACAGGCAGGAAAAACAAATCATTTAATAAACAAATTTTAAAAAGGAAATAACAAAAACTGCCAATTTTTGTTATCATTTCATTGTACAATAAATCCTAAAATTGCAACTGGGTCTATTTGCCATGGTCGTATTTGTCATAGAATCATTGTTCACATGGAAAGGATGTATTTTTATTGTGATAAAATGGGTAAAGTTACAGCTAGTACCTTAACCACTTTAAGTGCGTAATTCAGTAAATTATTTTCCCATTACTGTGCAATAGTTTCCTGGGAATTTTCCATCCCACAGGACCGAAGCTCTACACCAACTAAGCAGTGAGGTCGCTATCGCCCAAAGCTTGTGCTCACTACCCGGACAAGCCACCATGTCAGGATGCAAATCTTCTACAGAGAGTAAGCATGCTTCTGTTGATCAATACTTGGTTTGCTCTTTCTATCTTACAATTAAAGCTAAAGGAAAAAGAAAGGAGGAAGAGACAGAATGAGAGAAGGAAAAGGAAGGAAGAATAAATCCTAAATATTAATTTGCAGTTAGAACACATATGGACAAGAAGGAAAAGAAGATCTGAAGACAGGCTTTTCAAAATGTTTGAAGAATGTGGTGGCCCTTCAGGCAGGGGTTGTATGCTCTCTAAATTTGGCTACATTTCTGGCTCCCACATACATATAGATAGTCCAAGTTAACTATATTCCTTCAGACTCTCAACTATCCCCATTTGAGGTCTGAACACAGATTATGAGTACTAATAATAGTTTTGACACACAGGCAAATTATCATAATGATGCTATAAAATAAAAATAATTGAAATTACAGTGACTGAGAACATATCTACAATATCTGACGATGGGACACACTAATGTGGAAGTGTTAAGTCCTAAGAAAGCAGGTGTGTATACTGTTGAATCTCACCTATATTAGAAATGAGCAAATGGTTGTTCATTCTACTGATAAAACAATCAATAAAATATACCAAACTTTCCCTTTTGACTTATATATTTAGATTTCAAACAGTAAATTTTTTATTTTGAAATGATTAACCCTTTTATTTTCAGGAATTGAAACATGGCCATTTTTCTGATCTACGCCCTTTCAGATGAAAAATCCAGTCACTCAAAGTGATTTTCTCTAATTAACGCGATCTCAATTTTGTCTGACTGCTTTCAATACATCTTCAGCACTGCCTTTAATTACGTATGATTTATCACGGTGTGGATTTCACTGGGTTTGTTCTGTTTCAGCTTGTCTGATCTTTATTATACTGTCGTTTTATGTTTCTTGCCAAGTTTGAGAAATTGTTAAACCACTATTCTGGTTTCATTTCTGCTGGTGTGATGAAACATCCTGACAGAAAGCAAGATAAGCGAGGAAGAGAGGGTTTATCTGACTTATGATTCCATTCCCAGTTCATTATGGATTGATGAGATGTCAGTGTGGGAATTCACACAGTCACATCAGGTCCACAGTCTAGGGGAAAGGTAGAGCAAGCTCAACCTTGCATGCTGGATGCTTAAACTCAGTTAGCTCTTTTTATTCCTAATCAGTTCAGGGCCCAATGTAGGAGATGCTGCCCAACAGGCTAAATCAACTAACAAATATATAATTCCTCCACAGACATGGCCATAAACCAACTCCTAGGCAACTGCACAGTTGAGGCTTCCTTCCTAGGTGATTTTAGGTTGTGTAAGTTGACAATGAATACTAACGACCAACCTAGTTCTTCTGTACTCGTTACTGTTGTGTCACTGTATAGAATCAAATGGAGAAAGCACTGAATTTGGCTCCTTGTTTCAGAGGTGCTAGCTCATCATGGTGAGGAATGCATGGCAGAGGACGGCTGTCACATCATGGAAGACTGGAATTACAGAGGGACAGAAAAAAAAAATAAGATCAGGACACAAGAGAGTGTCTGAGGACAGCCGGTCTGTGATCCATTTCCTCACACAGGGCCCCCCTTCCCCACCTCCTGAGGTTCCCACACTCTCCCAATTAGCTACTGCATCTGAGGACAGACACGGCACATGGGAATTTCATATGCAGACATAATAATCACTTCTAGTCCTGCTTCCAACCTGACCTTTCCTAAGATTCCAGGATCAGTTGTTTCATTACCATCCTGCTGGTCTTTAGGGACTCTCCAGAGTTTCGCTGTCTTTATTTTCAATTTCATTCTCTAAGACTCTCTTCTTTGAAGCAATACTTTTACTGCTCTGTGCTTTACTTTGTAGATATTTTCCTCTGTTGGTTTCTATTCTGCTTTAAGCCCACCCACTGAGCTCTCTTTTCCTTATTGAAGGTTTTCAGTTTTGAAACTCTTTTATGTTTCTGTGTGTATCTTGCACTTCTTTGCTAGATTTCTCATTTTTATTTGTCTAAAGCATTTTTGTATGTATTCATTGAAACCTGGGTTCCCTTTAAAACCTTTGAAAATAATCCTAGCATCTCTGTCACCTTGTTATGGCCAACTTTGACCTCTTTTAATACCTTAATCTATCTTCTTGATTCTGACTGATAACTTTTTTAATTGAAGCTGCAAATTATGTCCTGAAAAATCCACTCCCTTTGGTGTATTACTCTGTGAGATCTAGTAGCTCTAGTCCGTCATTGAACCACCAAGGTCAATACATAGGAGATTTTTAATTTCATTTTGTTAGGAACCTGGGAAGCAGTGAACAGAGCCAAAAGTAACTGCAAGTTGAAGGAAGAACAGATGTGATAACTAAGAAACTAAAGTTAAGCTATTAGAGCCGAATCATTTTAATTCATAAAATAAGATAAAAACAAGGCAATATATTTTAATTATTTTCTACACCATAGATATGGTGACTCCAGACATTTTTTTACATAAATAAAACTGTTTCATCATCATTTGTTAAAATGCCAATTTTGCATATTGAACATCTTTGCATTTACATTAGAAATCAACTGACCATATGCACATGAGTATATTTTTAAATTTTACTGTGTCTTATAAGCTATGCTGAACAGTTTGTATTGCTTATTGTGACAGGATACAGAATCATTTAGATGACAAACTTCTGGATGGGTGCCTGAGGAGTTATTTAGATTAGTTTAGCCTCTGAACATCTCTATATAGGACTATGCAATTAGGTTAATTCAGGTAGGAAAACCCCACCCTGAATGTGGACAGTGCCCTCCCCCAGGGATCAGATACTGGACTACAGACAGAGGAGGAGACAAGCTGAACTTGAGCATTCATGACCCTCTGCTTATGGAATGAGGAACACACCACGACCAGCTGCCTGAGGTTCCTGCTACTTTGATTCCCCTGCCATGATGGGCTGTATCTCCAAGAACTGTGAGGTGAAATAAATCCTTATTTCCTTAAGTTATTTAGTCAAGTGTTCTGTTGTAGCAATGAGGCAAGTCACTAACCACTAACGTACCACATGTCCAGGTTTTCACACCATCCCCTGGCTGAGTCTCGCTGATAATTCTTAAAACTCCTCACTGAGCATTTTCCAGTGTTATAAGTTTAATGAAAAGTCAGTTATATATATTTAAATTTCTTTCCTTTCCCATTTAAATTTAAAACCATTCTGCTAATTTCCATAAAAAGTTCCTATAAACAACTGAATTCCTCTACTTTTGTTTTGGTCTCAGTTTCTGAATGTATATCAAAATATTATTTTCCTGACCTTGGGATCCTAAATGCATTTTTTGGCTCCAGTAGGATACTTTGTGTGTAATTAATTGTTCTTAGAGCAATAAAGATGGATCATATAAGTATAATTTTATTTAATTTTTTTACTTCTTTTCCCTAAATTACCACACTAATAAACCATAACTATACTGAACAGGATCAGCATCTGCTTGGTTTTGTTTTTTGCTGTTTTGACCTTAGGACAAAAAAACTCTGATTTTGGGATGAGATGTATATATTGTCTTTCTTTTGTACATATTTGAGCATGTGTGTAAGCGTGAGGTATTTATGTGTAGGTGCTCATGCCTCATGCACATAGAGAACAGGAGGCAGTGCCCTGTTTTCTCATCTTATTTCTTTGAGACAGGACTTTCACTGAACCTGGAGTGAGGCTGTGAGACCACAAGGCCTGGGGATCTTCCTTTCTCTGCTTCTCCTCAGCACTGGGGTTTGGACACATGAGGTTTTCATGCATTCCAGAGTCCTAACTGAGACCTTCATACTTGCAGAGCAAGTGATCAACACACTAAGCCATCTATCCACTTCCAAGACACATATGTTTTACTTTATAGTCTTCTGAAAGGGCAAATGATAGGATCATTGAAATCTCACTCTGAATTTCTTTGGATAAAATTAGTCAAGTTTATTCTGTAATGTTTTGTTTAATGTCATAGGAATTATATTTTAAATTACTGTAGTTGTGTTTATTGTAGGTTTATATATTTAGAGGATTTTTTCATTTCACCCTTTTTATGAAAAATGTAAGCAGATTATGTAAAACATAAAAATCAATAATAATGGAAGCATCCTGGTGAATCTTGAGCTGATGCTCTGGAAATATGCCCTGGAGTCATGATACTTAATGTTTAAAAATAGCTCACTGAAATCAGGTATCAGACATTCAACTTTCTCCTTAAACATGCTTGAGTCTCCAGGACATGTTCCACTCTCTTCCTTGCAACATTATGTTACCTCACCTGTTTATCAAGGAAACATTCTGCTTCAGAAACTGTATGCATGAGGCACAAAACAGTGTAAATTCTACAAAAATAGTTAACCTTATATTAATGCTTCTATATATTTTTTATTTGGTCTGTAATATTTTGTGTTCATATTTGTCCTTTTTCAGTTGAAATACTTGCCTTTTCTCTCTATATTTTTAAGAGAGAACTGTCTAGCTGTCATATATCCATGAAGAACAGCAATACAATTCTCCAAGCACATAAAACAATAAATTAAAATAGATGGAACTGTAAAACAATATGAAATTTTGGCTGTAGAAACCCAAAGGGAATTTGTAAAGTGAATTGGAGTATTTCCTGGTTTGTTTCACAGAGTTCTCTAATCATTTACAATATTCTTATACTATTTCTTTTTATTTAACTGGGAAATATGTTTTAGAAAGCAATGTTCTGTGGCATTAGTCATAAGAAAGGGGTGATGGTGAAAATTCAAATTACCATCATTTCGAGGAAAATATCAGAATGGTTAGCTGTGTAGAACCAACTTAGAGGACTCAGTCCTCAGGGATGCAGCAACAGTGATGACAATTGCTCACAATCACTTAGGCAGGGATGGCATGTTGATTGTGATATATGAAAAGAAAAATACAGAACCCCAGATTAAACAACTTGGTCAAAATACCTCCATTACCACTGCCTGTAAACCAGTTCATATTCGCACAGACTTTGTGTATCTGTAGCGACTTTGCAGACACAAATACTGCATGTTTTGAAGAGTCTAAAATTAGTTGTTTCTCACTGCCAAGTACAATTTTTCTCCTGCCAAATTTAACAATAAAATCGGTTGAGACTATGTCTCTGTTTGCTTAGATTGTATTTCCATGGGTTAAATATAGAGAGGATGTCAATTTATCAGATATTCATACAAATGATTTCTTTTTAAGAATTATTTTTTAAGCCAAACTCCCAAACAAGTAAATGTATCAGTCGCATCATGCTTCAGAAGGCAAGTTAAGTGTGTACTAAAACCAAAAAGCAAATCAAGCCAATTTTGGTAATTTGGAACCTCCAGAATTTAGAGAACTTTCTTAAATAGCAACAAGAAAAAATACTGTTTACAAATGCTAAATATTGGTTTTCATGTAAGAGTTGAGACTTAGATTTAAATATGAGGATCCATTACTTATTTTTAAAGTTTATATATATTTTTTTAACTTATGTGTACATGTGTCTCTGTGTGGGAATGTGCACATGACTGCAGGTGCCTTCAGATGCCAGAAAAGGAGCCAGAATCCCCTGGAAGAGGAATTACCGGTGGTTGTGAGCACCCAAAGTAGGTGCTGGCAACCTGACACAGTCTTTTCCAAGAGCAATAAGTACTCTTAACTGCTAAATCATTTTTCTAGACCTTACTCTTTAATCTTAATGCAAGTTTTAATATTATAACATTTATAAAACAGTATTGAAAGTAGCACTTCCTCCCAACATTGTCTCTCCATACAAAGAAATCCACTTCAAATAACTATCACCAAATTCACAGTTATGCAATGATCACACATGCCAAACATTGTTCAAAATCGTTCTCTGTATTCAGGTCTTCTGCTCAACAATGCACAAGCACTGGTAAGAAACTAGAGTGAAAAATATTTACATGTAAACTTTGCTTCAATACATGAAAATGAATTATTTGTTGGGGTACTTTGGTGTTTGACTGTTATCTTTAGGTAGGTTGTATAACTACATTATAGTGGTTAATACCCAGAGAATAGTTCTGTGAGTGGTATTTTTCCTACCAGATAAGTAAAGCAATCATTATTTTATCTCACTTGGACATGAGGTGAAAATTCAAAACACTGTTGTTCTCAGTAAACTAAGAATCTTTCAGTTGCAAAAACAGAATGTTAGTTACCAAAATTAAGCCCATTTGAGAACAAATATAACATTGTAATCCTTGAAATTATGGAATTCTAGTATTTACATGTTAAAATAAGATAAACCAGTTCCTTAACTTAGATTTATTCATACATAGAATGCACAATGGGAGAGTTGTTTATCAGAAAGTATTCCTAGGATTAGTCCACATCCTGGACAGAAACTCAAAAGAATATCTCATCTTCAAAACTATTGTTCCAACTATCATCACTCAGGAGGCTGAAGCAGTAGGTCCACTATAATCTTGAGGTCTTCCTGTGCCTCTGGAGGAAAAAGAGGGTTTCACAGCCCCAGGAGACAGTCATCAAAATTCCTGAGCCTAGAGAGCTGTGTACTGAGAACTGAACTCAGGTTTCCAGCAATAGCAATAATGGCTCTTAAACCCTGAGCCATCGCTCCAGCCCCTACATTTCTATTTTTTAAAATAATAAACATCTTAACAGATGTGTTTACTACCTCATTCCTCTGTTAATAACTGTTTATTTTATACAGTTGTAGATTTTTTATAAACAGCTTCTTTAACATTCACTTAAACTGTTTATGAGACTAAAATTTAGAAAAATAATTTTAAAATAAAATAACTATCAAAAGGATGAAAATTAAAATAATCTACATCCAGAATGATTTCACACCCCCTTCCCCACAAAACACATAAGTTGAGATCTTGTCTTTCAAGGTTAACAGAACAGGGTATCCAGATTTGAGGAGGTGATGACATCGTGAGGATGGAATCCTCATCGACTGGTTGAGTGTCCACATTTACAAAGAACCCTGCTGGGCTTTAATGCTGTACTCTGTGGACAGATGCTGACAGATCTCTGTGAGACTGAGGACAGCCTGGTTTAAATAAGAGTTCTTGGGCTGCCAGAGCTACATAGTGAGACCCTTTCTCAAAAATAACAAACCATGAAAGCTTATTTTCCTTATCAACTATGGGATGCAAAGGGGAAGGCCTGTTTTTGAACCAGGCTATAGGTGTTCACCAAACCCCAAATATGCAGAAGCTTTAACATGAACATCCCAACCTCTAGACCTTTGAAAACCAGATTTCTGTTAACTGTATTTCCCTGCATATATGGCACTGTATCATGGTACCAGAAATCAGAGAAGGGGAAAAGGAAAATCAAAGTTTGGTTCTGTAAGAGCCACAGCACACCCAGACACAGATACACATGCACAGGCACGCACATGCACACACACGTAAATCTCTAGAGAGATGGACTAATGCACATTTTTAAACAGAACTTTAGCAAATTCAATCCAAAAATGAAACGATTGGCCAATTAAAGGAAAGATTAATTAATACACTCCAGAAAACACTTGCGATCAATTCATGCCATACACAATAAAGGACAAAGCAACAGGTATTTCACTCAATGTAGGAAATTCATTGGGCAAATCTGACATCAACTCACAATAAATTAGGAGTTGTTACATCTTTTTAAATAATGTAAAAAGTGATATTAAAACCCTATAGGGAATGCCATGCTTATTAGTGAATGACTGAACTATTCCTCTCTGAGAATCAGAAAACCTAAGTACTTCCAAACTTATAAATTTTCTTCAATTTTACTGGATTAGGGAAATAGCACTAAAAATTAATTGTCTGAATAAGAAAGAAACAAACTATTTTCAATTACAGATATCTATACAAATTCATATTTCTAGAAAATATTCTGAATGAAAGTGTGAAAATAATTAAAACAAGATTTAAAATATAGATTTCTTTGAAATAAATTAAAAAGTAATGGCAAGAGACATATTCTAAAATCTTCAAAGGATTACTAACAAATATTAAAGATTACCTGGTTATGGAAGGAAATACCGATGTAGGAAAACTCTAATTTTAAGAGGATGACTTTCTACAAATAGAGCTATAGGGCTAGTTTAATTCCTACCTGAAGGCAGTGATTTTGGTATTTGTTTTATAGTTGTTGTTGATGTTTGTTTTGACAGCATCTCCCAAAGTACCAGCCAGCCTGGAACTCCTTGTTGTAGATCAAGACATGTGTCCTTGATCTCACAGAGATCCACATGCTTCTATCACCAGGGTGCTGAAATTAAAGACCTGTGCCATCAAGCCCTGAGTGATTGTAACATTTTAAATCAACTGCTAGTCAGAACATTAAAATGAAAATGGACGGACAGTGAGATGCTTGAGCAGATAAAGCTCCTGCCATCACCAAATCTGATGACCTCAGGTTAATCCCTGGAAGAGGCATACAGTGGTGAGAATGTTAAACTAGCAGAAGGAAACTCTCAAATGGGCTATTTGGCTATGCCTGTCTCCTCAGTCACACTGAACTTGATAAAGAAATGCTTTGAACACTGCTCAAACCTGGAGGAAGGCCGTTGATCTAGTTTGCTACTCTACTGCTGCAAAGAAACACTGATAAAACCAGCTTGAGGGAGGACAGGGCTTCTATGTGTTCAGGTTGCCGTCCTTCCTCTAGGGCAGACAAAGCAAGAACTCAGGGCAGAGACCCTAAGGAAAGCTGTTTATGGTTTGCACAGTTACTTTTCTTATGAAACCTAGGCCTCTCTGCCCAGGGACAGTTCTGCACGCAGGGCTCCATGATTTTATCCATCAACTAACAATTAAGACAATATCTCAAAGACATGCCCACAGGTTAATCTGCTGGAGGTAAATCCTCAACCAAATTTTCCTTTATCTTTTTACTTTTTAAAAACATTTTATTTTATAATTATTTTATATGTAAATGTATTACCTGCATGCATGTAAGTGCATCCATGTTGTACAGTGCCCACAGAGGTCAGAAGAGGGTATAGGATTTCCTAGAACTGGATTACAGGCAGTTGTTAGCCACCATGTGAGTGCTGGGAACCAAACCCCTGTCCTCTGCAATGGAAGCCAGTGCCCTTAATTGCTGACCTATCTCTCCAGTCCCAAGTTACCCTCTTATGTGTTTTTAGCTTGTGTCACATTGATAAAAACCAATTATCACAGCTATATTTTATTAATCTGAATGAGATGCATCCTATATCTGAGTATTATAGGATGATCTTGTAAACACTCTTGAAAAATAACAATGCATGTTCTTGTTTTCCCCTTATAATTGTGTGAATCGGGATATAATCAATTGGCAAAGATATAATAGTTTAAACGGTGCAGTCTCACTTTGATACACGTTGATCCTCATTACTTAGATTTCTGTTTTTATATAATTAATGGTATAAAAGTAAGGAACTGAAAATATCTTTTGGTAAGAGACCCTTTGGAAAGCTAAAGAAAGACATGTTCACGAGTCAGGAAGATTGTAAAAGACTTCCACACCATCAAGTGTCAGACCTTCCCTGACGGTGAAGTCATCTTTGTTCCTTGAAGGGGGACTGGCCCCTAAGTGCAGAGTGGAGGGCTAATGCAGGCTCTCTGCTCTTTCAGCTTCAATTTAATTGCACGGTTCCTCTCATCCATGACTTCTTTGACTTGATGGCTGTTTTTACTGATGAGAAAGCTGATGTTTAGAGAATATAGCTTGTAAGCAGTTAATAACTAACAGATTCAGACAGGCTAAGGTCACAACTCTGTTTCACATGGAAACATAAGTCATGTGATAACACTGCCCATTATGAATCATATCAAATTCAGGTGTATTTATGTGTATACAATAAGACTATTGAGTTTACCTGAGAAGTACACAAGAAGATTCAGCACAGCCAGGCTTAGGACCAGCTCTAGTCTACAGATGTTCCCAACAATCTACGAATATCTGGTATGACACTGAATATCACCTTGTCATGGCTAGTCTTCAATCTCAACTTGACTGGAGCTGGGATCACCTTGGAGTTAGAGTCTCACCCTTTGCCTTGTCTGAGAGGACTTTTCCATTATCTGGGTGGGCACCACTGCCTGGCCTGGGGTCACAGAGTTCATACAAGTGGAAAAGGTAAGAGAAGAACTGTACGTGGCATGTCCCTGCCTTCACTTCCTGGCCGTGGTGATATTCTAATATGTCACACCCTCCCCATCATGGTAGACGGAACTTGCTAAAACTGTGAGCTCATTTCCCACATTTTATATAACAAGAAATATAGGAAATTGAAAAGAACACCCTAGTTCAGAATACCAAAACAAAGGCATGGAATTATGTAAGACCACCCTGACCACTCTTAAGTGAGATAGATGAAAATCTGGAAGTTACATAATAATCACTGCTGATGACCTGAATTGAAGTTTAAGATGTGATATGATCATAACAATTTTGATTCTAAATCAGAATGGTTTTGCTTACAGAATAAGCTAGAATTGATTCAAGAGCCTTGTATAATATATTTAAATTCAATTTAGTAAGATTATAAGTTTAGAAGTTGAGACCTTGATATTTTGAAAATGTAACTGATGTCTCTTCTGTTGTACTGAAATTAGATTCCTTGTATGATATTGCAGCAGGTGGGCAAGACATGGTTTTGACATTAAAGCAATTGTGTATTATATGATAAATGAGGCTAAATAACAGAAACTTAGTCATAACTTTACAAACAGGAACAGTTGGTGAATAAACAAATGTGTATCAATAATCACAAAGATATCAAAGGTCAGCAAAGATGACAGTTGATATTGATGGCTAGAAGTTAGGATTTGATCTTTGTATTTCAAAGAATGTCAAGCTTCCAGAACTAGATTTACAATCAGCATTTCATGAGAACTTTTTTATATTTATTTAATCCATACAGAGAACCATGATGTGAATGTATATTTTAAAATCCAATAGTAGAAGGGCTGGAGAAATGGTTCAGAAATGGTTCAGAACCCTGTCTGCTCTTGCATGGTTTGGTTCCCAGGACCCACATGGTAGCTAACAACCATCCATAACTTTATTTCCAAGGGATCTGTTAGCCCTCTTCTGACATCAGCAGGCACTGCCTATACACAGTGCACTTACATACAGACAGACAAAACACTCATACACATAAAATAAAATAAAATAATAAAATAAAATAAAATAAATAAACCAAAAATATTTTAATGTAACAGAATTACAGACATTATTAACTTTGCCCAGAGCAGTAAACTGTATAAGAAATCTCATGGAGTCTAGATTCACTGTTATATAAGAAAGGTAAACTATATAAGGAAGCAAAATTAACAGAGTCATTGGAGACAATTAGTTAAGCTTTCTAGTCTCCTGTGCCTTTTGTTTTCTCTTATTAAAAAAAATAAGTGATAAGCATTAGAAAATTTGTAGGTAAACTCAAATTCCATATCATGTGTGTCTAATAAAACTGTACCAGCAAACTTGTAGGAAGGGAGTTCATTTTTTCTCCACAGCATCACTGATATTTAGTAATGAAACATGTCATTTTAGAAAAAAATAAATAACTTTATATCTTAAAAGTAATGTCTTCATATTTATGTTATAGAAATATTCATTTATTTGATGCCTTAATTCATAGTTGAAAATGCAAAAGCTGCATTTTTCACTGTCATTATTTCCTTGCATGTTTTCATTGTAATTCTAAAATTCTGCTGTATTTGTCATAGTAAAAGAAATAAAAAATTAGCTTATTTTAAGTTTTGGAGTAAAAACAAATTGAAATAAAGGAAAAAGTTCTTTTCAATGTTTTGATGTACAGTATTGTTATAAGCATTTTTTCTTCAAGTGAATTTATTCTAGATACTACAAGTCTCTCTAACAGATTTTCTTTCTTAACTATTCTTTCATTAATTTCTGTGTTGAGGGTTGAACCCAAAGGTCTTCTGTACTAAGTATGTATTGAACTGCTCCATTCCATGGATTTTCTATTGGTCTCAGGCCCTTAAGCAAAAAACTGTCCTGTTTTGTTTTACAAATGTAGCAATTTTATAGGAAAAAAATCAAGAGAACACTTATTATAAATATCAAAGTAAATTTTATATTGCATTATGTTAAATCAATATTTTGCATCATAAAATGTGTTGAAAGACTATTAAATGCCATCGTTTCCATCTAGTAATTGAAGTCCGTGTAAGCAAAAGTCTATTATTCTGAAACAAAAGGAAATAGACTATCCAAACAGCAAATGCATAAACCAAGGGAAACAGACTGTGACCACATCAGCCAGGAAGTATTGATTGAGTCTGCATTAGTACTTCCTTTCTTCCTTAGACAACTTTCTCACTAGTCCATTGATTAACAATTCTCAAAAACAAAAGTAAATGGATTCTATTATCAACATATATATGATATTGCCTAGGAAGTACTTATAGTGATGATATGAAATCAGTCTGCATATGAAAACCAATGAATAAAACTCATTGCACAATTTACTGAAGAAATATTATCATGAGGAAATATATACAAGTACCTGAGGAGCTACTGTGGGATGGTCTTCTCAAAGACATGTGGGCGGACATATCAACAGGATGAGGCAGAATACACATTAGGATGTAATATCTTACTGCTGCCATTTTTGATATTTTTGAAATAGGACCCAGCTCTTTGCCATGTTTGGGAGGATAGCCAAAGTCTGAGTTCTACCACAGAGAAAATCTCAACAAGCCATTCACAATAGCCAGTAAATGGTTCATAATTAGATTTCTATGTACAGATGATCAGATAAAGAAAATGTGCTCACAATAGAATTGTACGCAAATGTGACAATATAAAAACATGACTTTTGCAAGAAAACAGATGCAGCTAGAAATTAGATTAAGTAATCAAGAATCAGAAAGACAAATCACATTTCTCCTATTTGTGGATGCTAGATTTTAATTTTTATATGTGTGTTTATGTGTGTGGGGTGTGTAGGTTTAAGTCGTGAAACTAAAATCAGTTCGCTGAGAAGGGGAAAGAGCCTGAAGCGGGGAGGAAGTGGGGAAGAGAGTAGAGACACTTTGAACATAGTGGAAGAATGACGATTACTGCAGAGAGGAAGGGTACCCCAGAGCAGAGTGGGCCATGGAGATGGGGACCACAGAGTGGGCCATTGGCATGAGGGATGATGGTCACAGGGATGGGGTACCACAGAAGGGCCATGGGGATGGGAGACCAAAGAGTGGGCCACGGCAATGGGACACTACAGAAGAATAGGCAATGGGGATGGAGTACCACAGAATGGGCCACAGGGCTGGTGTGTCTATTGGAGTGGGCCTAGGGATGGTGTACTAACTGGAGAAGGCCATGGGGATGGGGTACTGATTAAAATGGGCTGTGGGGGTAGGGTACCAAATGGAATGGGCTTTGGGGATGAAGTACCAAATGGAATGATCCACAGAGATGGGGTACAACTGCAATAGGCTACGGGAATCGGGTACCACCAAAGTGGGCTATAGATATGGTTTACACTGGAGTGGTCGCAAAGAAGAGGAAGAGGAGGGGATAAAAATGAGTACCTAAGAACATTATGGGATTAAGAGACCTAATAATCTATCTATCTATCTATCTATCTATCTATCTATCTATATCTATATCTATACATATAGAGAAAGAGGAGATAGGAGAAAAGAGAGAGGAGGGAGGGAACGAAGGAAGGAAAGGGAGGGAGGGAGGAAGGGAGGGAGGGAGGAAGGAAGGAAGGAAGGAGGAAGGAAATTTAAAAGAAAGGAAATAAAAGAAAGAAAGAAAGATTAAAGACAGCCATGTGAACAACAAAAAAATCTTTCGGTTAATGTTGATGGAAATCTGGATGTTCATACGGAGAAAATATCAAAAAAATAGTTAAAGATACATCATTATGCTAAATTACACATAAACTGAAGGTAAAGGTTTACACCATAAAGAGTAAATATCTATCTTTGTATTTTAAAATTACGTAGTATTTTCCTATATGAATCACTAAAACCAATAACTATAAAAATGAAAATTAAAATAAATCAAAATTCAACATTTTACTCAGTAAGAGGTAACATTGGCAATATAAAGTAACCACTTATTGAAGAAAATGTTGGCAGACATAGTTTTGTTAAAAAGTCATATCTATGCTAGAAAACAAACTTGCAGCTCAATAATAAAAAGGCAAGTTTTCCGGTAAATGGATAGAAGAATTGAAAAAAAAAAATCCAGCAGGAAAAGATACATAGATTTTTACAAGCACATAAAATGTTTAATATTGTTACTCATCATGGGAATGCAGATTAATACCATAGTGAGATTCTGCTATACAAAGAGAAACATAGCACATAATACTAACTAACTGTGTCAACATTGACAAATACTTGAGATACTGCTGCTAATAGGGAACGCCATCATAATAAAAATATTGTGCCTATCTATACTGATAAATAGATAACCCCTGGTCTCTTCTGGTTATTCGGCACTTGAAATGCCTTTCGTGTACAAAACTAAAATTCTTGTTAATTTAGTTCTCAATAGCCATATGTTAGGCATTGATTAGATGAGATGGAATTCTTATGTGCATAATTCTGATTTGGATCTGAAATGCCCTACCCAGTGCTAATGTAGAGCTAATGATGATATTAACCTAAGAAGCTGTGAAACTCTTAAAACCAGAGGCCTAGTAGTCGGAAGTAGATTACTAAAGGTGAATCTTTGGCAGTTACACACAGTGTTTTCTGGTTCACCATCATGTAAATAGCCAGGCTCCCTCTGCCTCAGACAAGGCTCCTCCTTCACACCCACTCTGTTGTGACAGACCACAGAAATACGAAAACGATTAGTCAAAATAAGTGTTTCCCTACTTTATGTTGTTTCTGTCAGGAACTGTACCACAGAAACACAAAGTAATTAATATAGTATGCAATAAACAATTGAGCACATTAGCAAATTTCTGATCGCTTCCTATAAAATTCTGGTAGGTATTTACCTTTCATAAATAGAAAACTAGGTTTACAGAAGACTTAAATGAAATTATTTGCAATCAGTTAATACACAATAAATCCAGACTAGAAAGACTTCAGGTGCCTCTCAAATTATAGACTGGTAAATGACTTGCCACCCAATAAAATGTTGTTTGATCATCAGTGAAAGAATGAGAGGTGATTTACTTGACTCTCACGGTTAAAAACTTCCAGAAATGACTGCATTCTGGATGATCTCATTTATATAAATTTTTAGAAAAAAATTATTTATGATTAAAAATTAAAGGAGATATAACCTTAGGAAGTAGAATCAGAGACTTAATGAAAAGGTGTGTGAGGGAACTCTGCTGTGAGGACATGTTTGCTGACAGACAGGTTAGTCAGAGTCATAAGCATTTTGTTCAGAATTTATCAAATTGAACACGTAAAATTTACATGGGGGCAGGAGACATGACTCAGTGGTAAAGAGCACTGTCTGCTCTTGCAGAATACCTGGGATTGATTCCCAGCACCCACATGGTAGCTAACAGTCATGTATAAATCCCGTTCCAGGGGACCTGATACCTTCTTCTGACCTCTGCAGGCAGTACACGGCATAGGTGCACTTACATACATGCATGCAATGCACTCATACACATAAAATAAAATTAAAAGCTTTACATACTTCATCACATGTAAGCATTGCTTCAAAGGAGAAAGCAGTGTTAAAATTGCAGGACCCTATTTAGTGAAATGTATGCAGATGGAGAGTGGTGGAAACCCAACCACCAGCATTGTAAGCTCAATAAAGGAAGATGAACAAATGTGCGGAAAGCACTGGGCGACCAGATCATGTGGGATCAAGGAGGAATAATAAATACTAATTTTAGTAGTAGTAGTTATTAATTGTGGTACCTAAGCGAGTATAGGTAAGGATATGGATACTTAATGAAAAACTCTGAATTGTTATATATGCTTGAATATTTTATGATCAACTCAGAAAGTGAAGTACAATATATTTTATATATATTTCTCATAATTATTTTGATAATTTTACATTTCTGTCATCCTAAAATCCATTGGTTCCTAATCAGTAACAGAAAATTGAATTAAATTTTCCCTGGGTATTATTTTGAAACTATATTAATAATAATTGATATCATTATTTGAAGATATGTTTCATACTTTTAGATTCTAGTTTTACTGAGTGGAAGAGTGCGATGAGGTATTAACTCTGTTACCCAGAGAAAACTGATAGATGATCAAGAATGTGTCTAATGGAATTGCTGTCCATCACACATAGAGATATGTATATGGATTCTTAAAGTACTTGGAATTTTGATAAAATTTGGCTACCACAATGATTTCAAATCACCAAAGATAAAAAGTCCGATTACCATAAAACTTAGGCATTTAACACAAACAATTCTAAGAGGAATATTTGAAGAAAATAAACATCCAATTTCTTTTTCTTTCTCTGTTGTAATAAATTCTGATCATAGCTATTATTATTCTTGGAGCTAAAAAGAATAGACTTTTAGTCTTAGCTAATTTATGATAAATTTTCTTTATGATACATTGATTTATTGGGAAAAGTAAGATGCATTTGCTGCCCTTGCTAGCCAGAAATTTGATTTTCAATGGATTACATTAAGTCATTGAGGAGAATATAAATAAGAAGCACACAGACAAAAACTCAGAATTCATTAAAAAAAAAAAAGATAGATTGAACCAAACTCACTTTCTTCAATCCAGTAAATTACCGCTGCCAATGGATGTTTTAACGCCGTGATAATGTAGTGACTTTTACAGAAAATATAACTACAGTATATCACGTTAAGTGGGATGGTGCTTCCTTTCACAATACAAATGAAAATGCCATAAGTCAGATAGAGCGTTTGCAATTTGAGTATGTCCTCATGGAATCCCTAGAATAAAATATCGCCTGACACTCTCAAAGCTCTCTAACTGCACATTTGTGTCCAGAGTTTAAGTACTAAAAGCTTTTATCTTTTGTTTCCCTTTTCTCTCTTAGAGAGAAATCACTGGGTCATGATGATACCCAGGGAAATGCAAGACATTTCCAGGCACAGTATGTTTAGACTGTAAATGCCAGAACCCTATTATACCTAGTTCTTCCCAAGCATGAATTATTCATGGCTCAGCTCTCATCTAAGTGATGGAATGCATGCAAATGTACACTGGACCAATATTGGGTAATATGCATTTTTAGCAAGAATAAACATAATTATGTACTGAAACATCAGTTGAATTAATAATATAGGTGTTTTGATGTATAAATTTTTAAGAAAACCATGGCTTTAGTTCCTTAGAACTCCTGAAAAATGCATCTAAATTTTAGAGATAGAATACTAACCAGGAGCTGAGGAAATGGCTCAGTGGTCAAGTATTTACTGCTATCCCAAAGAACTCAGTTTGGTCAGTTCCCAGCACCCACATCAGGCAGCTCACTACCACCTGAAGTTCCAGCTCTGAGGGATCCAATGACCTCTTTTGGCCTCCAGTGTTACCTGCACTCGTGGAGTATACAAACACATAGACACATACATACACATAAGTTAAAACATCATATAAATCTTTAAAATACTAATTATTTTCCTGACATTTTATAAAAACTATGGAAGTAAAAGCAATGCTTCTTTATTTCTGGATGCCTATGTACATGGACAGCATGATAATCTATGGAATATTTATTAGGTTAAAGAACTAAAAATATTTTTTAAGTTTAGCTAGTTATAAAATAAATGATTTTAATATAATTTTCTTTGAAAATTACTTCTAATTAATAGATAGTAAGAATTAGGAATGTTCATACTCTGTAAAATTGCAAATTTTAAGACTTGCTAAATGTAATGGACATAAAATTTAATATGAGAAGGCACAAAGAGTACAGAGTAGGATGCCGCATTTTCTTTGATCCTTCACCTGCTGAGGTGCAGTTACATTGTCTCCACGCTTTGGGTACTGTGAACAAGGCTTAAATGTACTTGAGACTTCTTTTGCCATAATCCACTCAAAACTCAGGCTAAGGACCTAAATTGATAATTTCCTAAACAAGACAGACGGAAGTCATTTTCCTCAGTGATGTAACCTCTGGGAAGTTGGCTTTTCCTCTGTAAATTGCCTCCCACCCACACATGGGTAAGAAACTCTAATTCAAGGAAGAGCATCACACACAGAAGTCAGAAAAACAGGAAGGGCACTTGCTGAGAAGGAATTCAATGGGAGAGTGAGGAGGACGGGAGCGGGATGGAGGGATACAGAAAAAAGTCAATTCATTACGCAAATGTACAAATTCTCAAAGCATATTTTTTATCCTTAATATTATTGATCATTAGGGGAAATGCAAATAACCAAAAAGAGAGATGGCTCCCTGGCTGTTAGGGTTAGCTATGAACACAACTGTGGAAAATGCCTGATATCGGAAAGTGTGTGCAGAAAGGGGAAGCCTGCTCACTGTTGGTAGAAATGAACTCAGACTACAGGATTCACTACAGTTTGTAGAAAAAAATGTGAGTACAATGTGGTGAATGACAATATATATTAAGGCATCATAAAAATGTCTTATTAAAGGAAGAGGGGAGACCTGCTCACAATGGATAACAAAGACCGTGCAGGCAGCATTCCCAAATAAACACAGAGACACTGAAAATTATGTGGGTAAATGTGTAATGATCAAACAAAGAACCAGGGAACTCCCCCAAATGAGATAGAATTCCCCTTGTATTTAGTTATTTTCTATTTTCTTTACAATATTCTAAAAAAACAAACACTTTAAGTTCACTTCAGGGGATCCAAGAGTTGATTATTCTTGTGAACAAATGATTTCTGCGATATTTTCCAAATTTTGTTTTAAGAAAAGTATGATTATTGATAAAGGTGCTGTTTTTGAGTTTCTAAAACAAACACAATTCTGAGACAAGAGAGAATTTTGTGCATGTTTTTTAAGCATATTTAGTTTAAAAGTATTAAATGTACAATAGAGTACAGTATAAGGTTTAAAATGATAAGAAAATCAGTATGCAATTTTCATTTAAGAAAAGTTGTCATTAATCTTGAGTTATTTAGTTTAGTTAAGGAAGTTGACTTGGCTAACTTTAATGATGATTTATACATCAAGATCTAATACAGTGATAGAGAGAAAGTCAATATTTTGGTCTGGAATTGATGCTATCTGGTATCAAAATAAAATACACTTGAATTGATGTCAAATCTTTGAAGCAGAATGGAGTTCCTTGGCAGGGCAAATTGTAAATCGAGGGACATAAGTACCAAAAACGGCTCTGTTTCAGGATGGCATGTGCAAACTCATCACAAAATTGGCCTTGGTTGTGCTGTTTAAGCAGCTCTGAGACGCACTTCCAGTTACTAGTCAGACACTGAAGAATCCGTCCTGAGATTTATATGAAAACTGAGTGAAGAGACAGAGAATAAATGAAAAGTTATTAAAGTCTGGTATCAAGTGCAATGTGGTTGTGGATCAATGAGGTACAATTTCACTGAAGAACTCTGGGAAATACACCAAACAGTCCATTGAATTATTTCAACTAAGCACTCAGAGCTGTGGAGTATTTAAAACATTTTCCCTACCTCCTTAAAGAAGACTTCTTTTTCTAGAATATCATCACCTCTCCAATGAGTCATTAAACCCATACTTTCCAAAACCCCAACAGATTTCTAACAAAATATTTCCTGCCCCAGATGAAGAAGGACTCCACATATCCAAAGGCAGTATCTTTGAGATGGTTAGTTTGTGGTTACCATGGGCAGTGAACACCCACCACTTCTTTAAGGGATGAGATTGCCTACATCTCCATGTTGTTAGAAGAATGTGAGTTAAGATGTGGGATAATGGTTTTTGTTAATTTCATATAAACAAATGACTTTTAGGCTTCATTATATTGCAAATACTCTATGAAAAATAAAATAGAGCAGATACAGTGAAATATCCCAAATTATACACACACACACATAGATAGGCAAGAGATAGATAGATATATAGATGATAGATAATGGATAGATAGATAGATAGATAGATACATTATAGATAGATAGATAGATAGATAGATAGATAGATAGATAGATGATAGAAAATTAGAGTAAATACCTCAGCCTATCACAGGTTGTGCACATATACATACAGGTGTACACACACACTCATGTGATGGATACTATTAACAACGTGGGTGGTCTAGAATCACCAAAAGGACAAGCTTCTAGAGATGCCTTTGATGGGTTACTTTGATTAGGTTAAATGATGTGGAGAGACACATCCTAAATTTAGACAGTACTATTCACTGTGGTGAGGCCCTTGACTGCATAAAAGGAGAAGGTATCTGAGCATCAGCATTCGTCACTCCCTGCTTCATGACTGCTGGTGTGATATGAACAGTAACCTCATGGGCCTGTTAGCCTCACCAGCAGAGAAACCATGACTTTCTTGCCATCTTGGACTTTCATTCTAAGTGTCAGTCAGAATAATCCCTTTCTTCCTGAAGTCACTTAGGTCACATATTTTATTACGAATATGCATATAGATCATACACATAAAGACACGAAATGTGTACGTGAAGTGAGCTTTTAGTCAAAGTTTAGTACAGACAGCATTGCCACAGCAGAAGTAATGTTGCAGTGTTAGTTAGCTGAGTCCCAATTCCAAAAGAGTGAAACAGTGTTGTGCTGGTTACTTTTATTGGATACAACCTAGAATTACCTGGTAAGAAGGAACCTCAACTGAGAAATTTCCTAGATCAAAGGGGTCTGGGGGCACGTCCATGGGGGCATTGTTGTGATTGCTGGTTATTGTAGGAGGACCCAGTCCACTGTGGGCTATACCATCTCTAGGAAGGTGGTCATAGACTGTTTGAAAAAATAGTTTAGTTTGAGCCAGGAAGTGAGAACAGACTAAGTTAGAGAGCAGTGTTCCTCAGTGGTTTTAGCTTCAAGCACCTGCCATGGTGACTTTACTCAGTGACTTACTGTGACTTGAAGGTATAAACAAAATAGACTCTTCCTGCCCAAGTTGCCTTTGCTCAGAGTATTCTATCATCTTAACAAACTGAACAGTGTAGACAGTGAAGGATTACTGACTACTAAATACCCCAGCTAAGCAGTAGATTACAGGAGAGAGACCAGAACTTCAGCAGACTTTAATCTTGTGTAGAAAGCACTGATAAATAAGTTCAAGCCTGCTCATATTTTCCACATAGAAATTCTTTTCATTTCCTTAAAATACAAGCCAATGTCTCCATAAGAAATATCTTTAAATGTCACTCTTTGAAGTCACAATTTTTATCTTGTTGATTTTTTCAGAAAGAATAGCCTTAGAGATTTTTATGGCTTTTTTTTTTTAATTTTATGTGCATGAGTGTTATGCCTGTATGCAAGGGAACCCAGGAACCCATGTCATGCAATGCCTACAGAGGTCAGAAGAGGGCATCACAACCCCCAGAACTGGGGAATTACGGATGGTTGTTAGCCACCATGAAAATGCTGGGACTCAAACCCGGGCCTCTGTAAGAACAGCCAGAGCTATTAAATGCTGAACCATCTCTCCAGTTTTTGATGGTTAATTTCAACTGTCAACTTAATTGGATTAAGGAGTATCTATGACACTCTTGAGGCACAGCTTTGGGTATTTTTGTGACAGTGTATTCAAAGCAAATTAAATGAAGGAAAACATCTGACTTGAAAGAGAACTGAGTTGCCCTGTGAGCTACGGCCCTGGACTTCTTAGGAAAGGAAAAGGAAGTGGTCAGCTGAGCCCCAGAATGTTCCTTTCTTGTCTTCTTGATCTGCTGAGACTGAGACACAAGAAAGCTCCCACAACCAGGCCTGCAACCTGTTAACACGACCATGGGGCCATCGGCTGTCATGCCTTACCTAAGACTAACATGATGGACTCTGCAAATTCTGGCCCAAAACAAATCCTTCCTCCTTAGGTGGCTTTGGTCAGTCCCAGGTCCAATGTTACTGATATGTGTACACGCAGGCAAGCCGCAGGTGTGTATGAACATTATCTCGCAGTTAAGGCCAATTTTGGAAGGCTAATCTTTCTTTCCTTCATCAGTGATTTCAAGAGACATTATTCTTTTTAAACTATTGGGCAAATTTAGGAAAATAATCACTGCTCTTACTTGCTGTTAGAAAATGAATGTCCAAAGTAGCCTCTGGAATCTTCACCATGACACCTGGGCTCTCATTAGCAGTGGATAACCAGGTTGAGGGTCTGAATCTTTGAAGAAGGCTCCAGGTGATCCCCAGGCTTGGCAGTCTGTCTACCTCACTGCCAGCCCAACTCTCAGTTAGGGCCTGAGGCCGACAACACTAGTATATGGAGTTTAGATAATTGATATTGCATTTCAGCATCTGTACTGCAGCAAGTCTCTGTAATTTGATTAAAAGTGATACATTTCTCAGACCTCCTACATGGGAAGAAATGGACTCATGGTTTAGTCATCATCTTTTTATTTTTTTTAATCCACCTTTCCAATGTCATACTTTTTCCTTTCCCAGTGTGAGTCAAAGACAAGCATCATGACACGTTGTTGTGTGCAGGCCTTCAAACGCCAGCATCTTATAGTAACAGTAGGGGTATGCTGAGAAAATATACACAATGTACTGGGACTGATAGTAAATGTGGAGGAGTAGAAACACAGGTCATATGTTATCCGGGGATGCTGTTATTTGCATATTGATTAATCTTTAACCTGCCCTCTATATCTAACAGAACTCGGATTTTTCCTCCTTTGAATATCTTATCTTTCTTATGCTCCCCAGATCTAAAGTCATTATGGGAAGCTCTGAAGAGGAGCTTTTGACTCATTTTCTAGAAAGGCTCAGATGTCTTTAGGTCTGTAGGCTGGTAGGTCTCTACTACTGTACTTATGGGGACTGCTGGATAACATATGGAAATCAGTGAGCACATTGCTTCAACTGAACTTCAGCTATGGATAGACTTAGTTTTCTCGAAGACCCTCAGGAAATTCCCACAAACTACATAGCTTTAAACAATGGGATGTGTCTTCTCACTGTCCGAGAGGCCAGAAACCCATAATCAGGGTATCAGCCTATGCTTCTTTGACAACCCTAGTGTGGAAAGCTCTGGACTTCACCTGGCTGCTCTGGTTACCCGCTATCCTTGCACACATTGGCTGGTTGCTGCATTCCCCCATGTCTGCTTGTCTTCATCTCATCATTATCTCTTCCATTCTATGAGATTCTAAGAAGAGCAAGACTCCCTGAGTCTAGGGTTTACCTTGTCTCCGGTGAACCCATCTCAGTACATTTACAAAAGTTTCCTTTAGATATGATCAGATTCATAGATATCAAAGATTGGGATTTTTAACTTACAGGCATCCAATTATGAGTTCTTATAGTTTTCAAATTTTGTGAAGTAGATTATAATTGTTTAATGTTTATATAATAAAACCATTTCTAAATCTCAAGACAGAAAAGCAGGCAGCATGTCTGGTTTGTCCCATGAACCATAAGCTTGTGAATTTGTGCTTTGGGTTAAAGGTCTCTCATTTGTTTCCTAAAGAACTTTTAACTTAATGAAGAGACAATATGAAATAATTCCTGTTGATGAAATGTTAAGAAATTAATTAATCAGTTTCAGAAAGAGTCTGAAGAACATTTTTTTCTTGTTTTAAATTTTGAGGTGATATGGTGTGAAGATATTCGGCAACTTGAAGAGTGTGTGACAGTGAGAAAATTTAATTAATGTAAAAGGCAAGTTTGTTAAGACTGACAAAAATAAAATGGAGAAACCATATGAGTTCGGGCAGGGCTGCTGATGTCACCATCTGAAGTCACTGCAGGATTATCGACATTACCATATGAGGTCATTGAACTGCTTCTGATGTCATCATCTTAGCCACTGTAGCTCTACTGAGTGGATTGTGGGAACTCAGTGATGAAACCGTAGCAAATCTTGCTTTCAGGAGGCAGACTTCAGTGAGGGAGAAATGTGAGGTACAGAGAAAAAACTAGTGCCAATTAAGGTGCTGATTGCTCAGACTTTAGTGGGTGGAATAGACCATGCTTGCAAAGTTATTTCCATAGCCGAGGTGTTTTAAGTAGGTCAAGCAAGGATATATAGCAAGCCCCAGTACAAGGCAAAAAATAACAGGGGCAAGAGCAGCACCCACTGAAAGCACAGTTCCTGCACGGAAATCTCATTGCAACACTCTAGGTGTCTAAGTAATCCGATTTTCCCACCAACTGCACTCTCCATTTACACCTAGAGTGTGTTTTCCACAGATGTTTCCAAAACTTGCTTTCCCATTTACACAGGATTAATATAATTATACCACAATAAAAATAAGTGCCCCTGTCTCTAACAGCAGAGGTGGCCATGTGCCTATGGAGCACATGAATGAGAAGATGGGAAGGAGAGAGCTCAGGCAGTGCAGGGACACTTCACCCAACATGTTTTCAGTCTAAAAACTACCATGGGATTATATGATTGCAAAGGATATGATTTCTGGACCATTATAAATGATACATTAGCATAAATGGATGCCTGATTTTTAAACAGTGATTGATAGACTATAAGTGCTGAGAGAGAGATTTGAGGCATACACTAATTAAAACAAAGAATGTCTTTCTTAACACTTGAACATTTTACTCTATACCTTTACTACTGAAATTATTAACTATTGAAATTAATAACACTACATTTGCTAACTAATATCTCATAATGTATTGAGTGTTGTGCATTAATAGATTTAATTTATAACATGAGCATATTTCATTGCAAGCAAAAATGCGCCAGTTAAAATTATAATTGAAAATGTTCACATAAGTCTTAGACATTAAATCCTCTTTATATTTTTATGACAACTTTATGTTTTATAAATTGATAAAAACTATTTTTTGAATTTAAGATGCTGGGAAATTGTTAAAAGTGTAGATTTTTAGTTTTCTTACTACAAACAAAAAACAGAAAACCTTGATGAACTTATGTTAAACAGCTTGACTGAAAATTTGTTATGTTCATATGAATCATATCATTTTTCATACAGTAAATGCAGTTATACTGTAAAAATTCCGTTACAATGGGGATGAAAAGCAAATGCAGGTCTTGTAAAGACAGAGGTGGCAGAAGGAACCCTTGGAGGCTTTTATGATGTAGCTGTTCATAGTCCCATTTGACTTCAGGGTCTGTTGTTCATATCTGGGAAAATAGAGTAACTCAGGATGGAAAGTAGTGTGGAACTTGTGCACATATAATAAAAGAAATGGGGAGATTATGTCATGTCTCTGGCAGTGTTTACTGCTATCAATACAGCCTGTAGAAGTGACAATCTTTGGTGAAACTCTGAGTGTGAAAACTTATTTGTTTTTCAATACGATGGTAGAGATGGAAGTAACCGTTTTTCTTGGATCTGTCCACACAAAACTATTTAAGAACACACCACCTTCACCTGTGGAAGGACACAAATACAGACAAATGGCCGAAATGTGTATGCAAAATAGGAAGCAATGGATCCATAAACCGGTAGAAAGAGGCTCTGATCTTCACCTCCAAGAAGCACTTGGGGCTGATTACTTGAGATTACGTCACTGCCAGGATGCAAACCTGGGGCCTGTGGTGTTTTTCTTCAGCAACCTGACCATGACCACGAAGTAATTGTCTGAGAGTTATATCTTTGTGACTTTGCAAATGGCAAAGGAGGAGCAAACACTGTGAAAGACAGTCATTCCTTATTCACAATGGTACCAGTGCTCTGCAAAAATGATATTATGGAAGCCTCACCATAGGGAAGACTGTGCATCCCTCTTTCCTGTCTGTTTAGAGTTGTTTAGCCCAAAGGAGTTGTAGGACACTGTTAGAGCTTAAGAAAAATAAAATATTGCAACTAGGTACAGAAGTAACAAAAAGAAGAAAAATGTACGCCACGGGGATTACACTTATGAATGTCCCAAATCTAACACACAGGCCTGTGAAAACACTGAAATTACATAGGGACACTAACGAACTCTGTGTCTATGCCATGGAGCTGCACATCTACGAAGAAGGTTATAGGGCAGTGTGGCTCCCAAAAGTAGGCTGTGGTGCAATGGACAGAACTGCTGAAGATTTTATAAGTCTGAATGCAGCAGGAAAAATACAAAACCCAAACACATCAGAGAACAGAAATGCAATAACCTAGAAGAACTTAAATGTTTGGGCATAGAAAAAAACACATCTCCAAGGTAACAACATAAATCTAAATATTCGGACGGCTGATTTGCCTTACCCCCAAATACATGGTACAAACATTACTGACTTTCAACAGAAAACCATAAGGTTCTTCAAAGAGTAAGACAACTCACTGACCCACGATGTGAAGAGACAGGCAAGCTCTTAAAGCACACAGATGATAGACTTAGATGAGGATTAAAAAAAGTGAGAGTAATGAGTTAATGCTCATTAGACATGAACAATGTGCCAGTCTAGATGGTTCATGATGAGAGCAGAAGGACACTGGGAAAAGTCTAAAGGGAAGTACAGGGGAAGCATGACACTAACGGGCACTGGAGAGACTGAGAGCATCAGGGCTGCTCTCGCAGAGGTCCTGAGTTCAGATCCCAGACTCCACATTGGGTGCGTCACAACTGCCAGTAACTCCGACTGCAAGGAGATTGGACACTTCTGGCTTCACGTGGCATGTAGGTGTGCACACACATGCACACACACATACACACACACATTCAGAGAAGTAATTAAAATGGAATAAATCTTTTTAAAAAAATCAACAAAGAAATGGCAGGTGCCCGCCTCATCAGCTCCTAGGCAGACTGAAAAGAGATGAGGTAGAAACCAGGTAATTCCAGAGAGTAAAGAGGATCCACCCAGACTAACATTCATATAAGGTAACAGAAGGAAGCCTGTAGGAACTGTGGGCTGACAGGAAAGCTGTAACATGGGAAATCTGAAAGGCAAAGAGGAAAGAAGCTGTAGAGATGTGTAACGGAACTAATAGAGCCTTGGCCTGCCACAAAACAATGACAGGTAATAAACCTCGGATCAGGAAAACACGGAGCAGAATAAATAACAGCAGCAAAAAGAAGACAAATGAGAGAACAGCACAGCCCATGACAGAAGATCAACAGGAGGAAAATCATGTGTGAGAAGGAAAAGGAAGCTTACCTGTAGAAAAAGAAAAGAAAAAGGTAAGAATGAGAGGAGACCAGGGTGGGAATGCTGGCCAACAGGCAGAGCGAGCCAGCTGAAGAAATGAAGAACGTAGTCAGTAACGAGAGAACAGGCGACAGGAACCATCTGACGGGGCAGGGAGCCCAGTCACACTTCCTGGGGCGTCCTGGCCAGAGGGCAGTGAGGCCAGGAGTCTGGCTTGTTCAGATTCATTTTAATCTTGTTTCTAAAGCACCCTGCATGTAAGCCACAAGTGAGGATGTGAACAAAGCTGAGAGAAGGCCCCAGGGCCTGTCCTGCTTGGGGCAGCTGGACTGATCAACTCCTATGTCTTGTCCCAGTTCCTCCATCAGTCGGATAAACGCCCCAGACCCGCAGCTCAATGGCAGGGAGGGACGAGGTGATTAAAACTTAAGAGAACTGAGTTTGCTTTGTCTCTACAGATCCCAGAGTGTGAGTTCTAGAAAAAAAGGTTTGTTATGGAGTCATAAGTAGAATTCTGAGACATAGAGAGGGGACAGAGTGCCTGATTGCAGAAGTGGTCACCAGAAATGGGGAGCCTCCAATAAGCTATCAAGCTGCTTCAAGACTTTCAAATTCAGCATTGACAGCCAGAAAGAAAAACCAGGGGGAATGCAACAGATGAATGCTCTTCAAAGTCCTAAGCAAAAGCTAATGGACTTTGAATTAGACATTTGAATTTTTCCCTGTTCTATTTTTGTTCTGTCTTCCAGGCATCAGTCAAAGACTTTCTTTTCTCCCTACAGCTAACAGTTATGCAATTCAAAGTTCTTTTAGATAGACTTACTATAGGATATCCTTAATTGCCACAGCCTACATCCCTGTTCAGCTTTGAGAAAGCCAGAGTGGTCAGTGCTCCAATTCCTTATTGGCAATCGGGTGACCTCTTCAGAGTATAATATGATAAAAACAACAGGTATCACTTCAATTGGTATGAGTCCCTGTTTGCAAGATCCCCCGGCTAACTTCCTTGTCACTGCCAGTTCTGGGCCTCTCCTGTTCCTCATGTCACTTACCTGTGGTCTGTGTATCTTAAACGCACTCTCCAATTTTATCAGGACTAGAATTCAGGCAATCCAGCTTATGGTCTTGTACACTCACTATACGAAACTCAGTCAATCCCCAGATGGCTATATCTATGAGGACATAGAATTGCCCCAAACTACTGCCCCTCTGCCTTGAAGTGCACCATCAACTGCCTTTTCTGCTTCTACAAATGCTTGGCTTAAAGACTTAATCCACTTACCATTTCAAGGAGTGAAAGGTAGGGACAAAGCAGACTCAGACCTCTTAAATTTTGATACCCTCACCCCTCCCTGCTACATTCTGTGTGCTAACACTTCAGTGTGCATTCTGGCACCAAGCCCAGACCCCGTGGATGATGAGGTCTGAGTTGTCCAATACAAATAATCCCCAAGAGACAGACAGGTTCTGGACCAACCAATTCCAAGGTTAAACTAGCCAGCAGAGCCTGCAGCCATGGAACATTTAAAAGTGGGCTGCACCTTGGAGAGGGGGCACAGCTCCTGATCTGGCTTTAGGGACTGTGGCGTGGCTAGCCACTTGACTCACTTTGTTTGCCAACGTATGTAAATAAATTTTCCATTTTGCATCAAAATGGAGTTCCTAGGGTTTGTTCCCACTTCTCAGACCCTAACAGGATCCATGGATTTCATTCTTCACATTTAAGAGAGGACTGACCTGACATAGAGGAATTTTAGTGTGACCCTGAGAGTCAGAGTAAGTAACTCCTGAGGATTAAGCTTGATTCAGGAGAGAGAACAGGCCTCCTCAAATTCAATGGCATTCTGCTTTCCCACATCAACATTAGATACAAACATGGGCATTAAGCTTCAGTGCTTACACTCACTTTGAATCCCAGCATCCGGGAGGCAGAGAGCAAGTGGATCTCTGAGAGATTGAGGCCAGTCTCATCTACAGAGCAAGTTGCAAGCCAGCTGGGACTACAGGAAAACCCTGTCTCTTAAAAAGGACACAAGTATTTCTAGAAATTATTTTCACAATCCAACTCTCTTCACTCACATTTTATTCCTATAAAACATACCCATCCAGGATCTGCACAGCTGACTCATGGCTAACAGCATGCACTGTTCAAAGAGCGGACCTGAGCTTGATTCCCAGCACCCATGTCAGGCAGTACACAACAACCCATAACTCCAACAGTACACTCACATGCACAAACCCACACATGGACACATAATTTTAATACACACACATACATACACACACAGACATATTTGTCTGTATTCTGCAGCTGATTTTTCAAAGAAAATCAAAGAAGAAACAAGAATTCTATATGAAGTAAAACCTCAAAAGAGAAGGAGAAACACATAATTTATCATGGAAGAAATTGAGGAAATTGTTTGCAACAGAGAAATAATATACAGAATTTGTTCTTCAGGATGGGAATAATGATGGAAGTCAGAGGGTGAATCATTGATCACGAAAAATGCATTTTGATACACAAAGCATACACTAACAAGTTTGAAATAATAAAAATTATACAAAGCATTTTTTCCCAGGCTCAAAGGAAATCTATAGATCAACAACAGAAAGAAAGCTGGGAAACAAGAAAAAAAGATTTAGTTAAGCCAGAAACAAGAAGTAGAAAGGAAGTAATGAAATGAGAACAGCAGTCAAGGAAAAGGAAATAATGCAGAACATACAAATGAAATGGAAGCCTGGTTCTTTGAAAACAGAATGCATACAGGTAAATAAAGGTAGAAGGAAGGGACAAGGAAGAGGGAGGGAAAAAAGGAGGGGACAGAAAGTGAGATGGAGAGACAGCTTGCTTTGGTAAATCCTCAATACAGAGAAATAATTTTTAAAGGTTATTAGAACCAGTCCATGGACATTAAGAAGACAGTAGAAACCGCACAACTCTGTACCAAATACAGTGTCATAAACTAGATCCAATGATTCTTGGAAGTCATACGCAAGCAAAAATTCACTCAAGGAAGAAAGATAACTAGAAGAGCCTATATTCCTTTAAGAAACTGAATATATCGGAAAAATAAACCACCCAGCTCTGATGGCTTTCATAATGAATCTTCCCTAAACATTTAAGATGAAAACAATAACAATTCCCACATTCTGTTTGTGTGATAGAAATATACACTGTATACTTCCCCCTTCTTCAAGGCCAGGATTACTTGGAAACAATAGAAAATCTTTTCAAGTGAGATATAAATACCTTTTAGGTTTTAGGTAGATATTTTCAAAAATATTCAGTAATGTACTAGGAAAACAAAATAATTTATTGTGGAACTGCCCAGTGGTGTGAGGCTGTAAGACAGAGATTTTTGCAAAGCTTCAGCTATAACAAGAAAGAACACCTTCAGCATTAAACCCCATCGGTATTTACTCAGCTGGTTTAAAATGCAAGTCTACAAAACCCTACACATAAAGGTTTGCATCAGCATCAAATGTCAACAGAATTACCAAGCCTGTAAGCAATACATATGCCCTTTTTGCAGGAAAATACATAGGTAAGCACTTGCATGTGCATGCAGTTAAACATGCTTACTTAAATATAATTAGATTCTGTGTCACAAAAAGATATGGATATAATTTTTATTATTCTTTATTATGTATATTTAAAAATATTTAATTTATTTGTTTGTATGAGTGTATTACCTGTGTGTGTGTTACTGCACACCTGTCATCCAGTGCAGGTTCCATAGCTAAGTATTTTTTTTTTTTTTGATCAACACAAAACAGAGAAAACAAAACATAAAGAATGTGGAGCTGGATCATTCATGTGGTGGGACTAAATCTGGGAGGAGTTACAGGCAGGAGGAGAATCTGGTCAAAATTCATTGCATGAACTCAAAGAATTATTAAAACATATTTTTTAAATCTTTAAAAACTCAACATGTGATTATAATTTCGTAACACAGCCTGTGTTATAGTTTGGAGATAGAATGTTCCAAAACGCTCCTCTTTGAAGAGTAGTTTCCAATTACTGGATCCTGTGATTAAGAGGTGATAGGTCATGAAGGTATTAATGTAATCAGTGAGTGCATAATTTGATGTCACTGGAGGTAGTGGTTGTAGGAGAACTTGGTCATTTGGAGATGTGCAAAATAAATGCTAGTAAATTGTCCATTACTTTGCTTTCAAAGAGATGGAGGTTCATTCCTAGTCAGAATGGTGACTGCCTTCCAAAATCTATCATGTAGAAATTAGTAGACGGGGAGAGCTTTAAAGCTCTAGCTTAACCTGGAGGACACAGTCAACAGCCACAGTGGTAAATTGTATTCGCAGTGTGAATCCTTGATATTATTTCCTAATTGTGGCATATACACCCCGCCTTTCCTAAACCCATAACCCCATGAGAACAGTATCGACTAACCTTCAACACAGAATTACAACATTTTTGCCCAGTACTCATTGAATTGTCAAGATCATCAAAATTAACAAAAGCTCAAGAAATTCAATTGGGAGGACCCAAAAAACCCACATTAACTAATGTGGTGTGAGATTCTGCATGATGACCTGCACAGATGCAAAGAGAAAAGTCATTTCACAAAGGAAACAGGTGCCTCACAAGGAGGGCTAAAATGTTTAAAAAATTAATATTGAGACAATCTGTTTCCACCAAGAAATGAATTCGGAACTTTATTTCCACTGAGAAGCAGCCTAGCTGGCAGTGACAAAGAAATCCAAGCCAGAGAGAGCAGGTTCTAATTATAGCACTCTGCTCCTACTTGAATCGTGCCTTCTCTGAATATCTCAGGAAAATCATCCAAAACTTCAGAATAAAGCGAGGGTTGGGCAGCACACTCTTTCTGTGTCTTATGGGGCGTGTGAACTGGCCAAGAGTATCTGGAGTTTTACATGAATATTTTAGTATCACTTATTACTCACTCTGAAATGTTCATTAAGGGGTGAAGACTTTGTAAACTTGCATTTTGCCCATCAGAGAGGCAAATAATTGCTTTTCTTGTATACACAGGGCATGGTCCAGATGGGTATTCAGCAGCCAGCAAAAGTATAGTAGTATCTCTGTATACAGTTCCTGAAATAGTTGGTGTTATTAGCCCATAAAGCTTTTTTATTGAATTAATGAATTACAGAAAATAATTAATTTCATTTATTCTCTAATGGCATGATAGTCAAGTTATTTCTTTTTTGACATCTGCAAGATAAGATTTTTAAAACTTAAAAATTATTTAGAAAAATAAATGGAATTAATTAGAATCTCTGGAGCTAATAACTATAGAGATCAAGAAAATAGTTATTTACGAAGAAAGACATTGTCTAGGAAAGGAATAGAACGTGGCATGAGGATGTGGAGATCAGAAGGAATTATCTACTAAAAAGCTCAAAGTGGATATCAACTTCTCAGCAATCTGAAAGTGGTCCTTCAATATTATAAAATTGTTGCTAGAGAGTGTGTAAATAATGTCCACCCCATCCTCTCTTGGTCCCAACAAACCTTGGTAGGTTTCCACCAAAATGCAATCTGGGAAACAAATGAAGTTACTGGGTTTACAGAGCAATGGCTGAGGGTTTACATACGGGAGTATGGGGGTTCCTTGCTAAGGTCACACCGGAAAGTCTTCATCCAAACATGGATGGTGACTTCCTCATAGCTTCATGAAGTGGCTAGACACCCTTCCCTTAAGCTCCCCAGCCCTTCCTCCAGGTCATGTGTGAATAGGTGTTGGGAAGTATGGATGGATGCTCAGGTGAGAGTCCTGTCCCTCACCCTTCCTCTCCTTCTACGTCTGTGAATAAACAGTGCTCAAGTCCAGCTGGGAGAATCTTTGGCAAGGGGGCTCAGCTTAGCTCAGGAATATGGTGTCTGTCTATCTCTGAGAAAAGTCCAGTACAACAAATTCTTCCTCATGCAAGCTTCTGTATTCAAGCTTAACAAAGAATAAAACAAAGAAATTTAAAGACTCAGTTCTCATGCCACAAAAATTTAAATATGCTCAGCTTTACTTTATTCTGTGAAGGTCTTCTGACAAGACATTGCCTCCTCCCTACCAACAAGTTTTAACAACATGGCTTATACTGAGTGCTTTTATTATGATGGTTAAGAATTGTTATGAAAATCCTGTGTTATATAATACTTCCATTAAATGAGAGACTTTATTTCAGAATAAGACAATTTTATTCTTCCACACAAATTCCAGCACACAGAAAATGAGCCCTCAAAGCATGCCAAGTCCACATTGCACTCTCTGGTCAGAATGCTGCATAAACATGCCACAGAGGTGAACAATTTAGCTCTGAACTGCTATTGAGATCTCTTTCCAGGTTTATGAGCAGCTGACAGAACATGGATGTGGTTACAGTTTAAAATCCCTTGATAACTGAAAATGAGCGCTTTGTTGACTGTGTCATTGAAGGAAGCAGTGTTGGGGTCATATGGGGCCTCACGTTATTGTGTTTGACAACAAATTGCTGGGTAGAAATTACCACAAGTGGTACTCCCAAGTTTCCTCCATGCTGCCCCGGGCTGTGGCTGTCTCAGAATCAGCCAGGTAGAAGTCCTCCCAGGATTGACATTTAAGATGGTATCATTTATCTGTGTGAAATGAGAACCAATTCTTCACTTCAGATTGCTCCAGTAAAATGAGCAAGTGAAGTGTGCCATCCTCCCCTTAACTGATACAGAATGATGCAGGCACCGGATGCTCTGTTTTTAAAAAAGCAGCGGAGGGGCTCCCAGCACTGCACTTCTTCCACTCCCTCTGAATGACACATCTCCACATGTCTTTCAGTACGACCTGTAATTAGAACACCAAGCTATTCTAAAGTAATTTACTTTAAAGACTGATTATTATTTATTCCTTTTCAGAGTTTGCTGCAGAGACATCTTGAGAGACACCCAGATTCGTGGGAAATCATAGATTATAGATTTAAATACATGTGATATAATACTGATTGGTGGAATTTTTTTAGTCATGTCCTTATGACCTGGTTCAATATCTTTATAAATAGTACTATTTGAGTGCTAGTCAAATCTGCATATTGTGTGAGGCTGGAGGGAAAATTCACTGGTAAAATGACTAAGGTAGTCACTAAACTAATTTTTCAGGTATAATGATAAGTGGAACTTAGCAAGATAAAATACAGCTGTTATAAAAATAATTTTATGGAAAGATACATTGTACATTAATGTTTATAGTCAATTGTTTTACATATATGGACTATGTATATACCTTCAAAATATAGAATATGGAAATCTCTGCTAGTATAATCAAATATTAATAATAGCTAATATTTCTAAAATATGGGTAAGTTAAAACGTTGTTAATGCATTTATTTTATGTTTCATTTATACACAGAACTAACCTTATGAGACAGGTCATTTATATTAATAAATCCAGTCTGACAGGCTCTGTCTATGCTATAGGGTGTTTAAATAAATTGTTATTACTATTCCATTAACTTAAAATATTTTCACACAATTACATTTGACCATTGTTAAATTTTTATTTTTAATTCTATAAGAAAGAAATCTGTAGCATGCCATTTGGAAGAATTTCTTTTTTTAGGAGTTTATTTATGGGCAGAAAATTGTTATATAATTATTTACAGTCTAAGTTCAAGCAAAGTGAGCTTTGCTAAAGCTTTGCTATAGATTATTAAAATGCTAACTTGTGCAACTAAGTAAAAGAGTAGATAGTCTTAATTTCTTCACAGTTTATATGAAAATTACTTAAACATGAATGCAGTGTCTATTTGGAAGGAGGCTACGATCTTCATCACTAAGAATGCTCAATTATTTGGCAATGCTTTTGCAACAAGCAAACCTAATATAATCTATTTGTTCTCACTAAAAATTTAAATCTTTCACATATGTATCTTCAGTTTTCTCTGTTCAATGTTCACCTCTTAGTAATGGAAATAACTTTTTTGCATAGATAATATTAAGTGTTTTACACACACACAGACACATCCACATATACACACATACAAAAACATTCACATATATATACAAGCATATACTCACATCAAAAAATTTCACTCGCCAATACATACTCCCTCACCAAACACATATACATACACTCTACACACATATACAAACAAACACATGCACAGACACACACATCTTATACACACATGTACACATTCATGTGCACATACACACACTATGCAAACTAATATTTATATTGCAGAATACTACTCTCCAAACCTGAATTCCTTTACAGTTCCTCTGATCTTCATCCTCAGGTAATGCACAGAACTTTGCACCCCTAAGAATGAGCATAAGAAACTCAAACTGATCAGGAAACAGGTTGACTTCAACTTAGTAAACGTTCCCTGTGTTTCCTGCAGAAACATATTTCTGAAGGCTTCTTATAGGTGTCTGTTTTTAGTGAGAGATTAAATAAAATCGAAATCTAGATTCAACCTGGGGAGAAGACACTGCGGCTACTGAACATGGGGTGCTTCCTCCCATGCTGCCATGAGCACTTCTCTAGTGAGGCCATCATGCTAAGGACACTGTGGCTAGATAGAGAGGCTGGGGAACGGTGACAGGGAAAATGAACCAAGATTTCAGTCCTGTGAAATTTCCCCTGATCTCTGGTACACTGTGCGGTGACCATTGACTTATCAACATGTTTCCCAGACACTTTTTCCAAAATATAGAGCGTGTTATATAGAGAATTCTTAGGTGATCAATGAAACCTCCTGTCCGAGGCACATTGTTAGTCTGTGTCTTCCTATAAGTTAGGTAATTATTGCTCTCTACCCATGGAGAGCAGAGGGCAATACTTATACGTGGGAATCTGAGGTAAGTTCTCTTTCACTTCTGGGACAATGTATACAGCATTGTTGATCATGATAATTATGTGACAATAATTCATTACAGAGAACACCAGGATGTAATGTGAATTCCATACTGGTATATTAAACTTGGAATGTTTCTATGAGTTCTTTAAAATTATCAAAGACACAGAAGGAGACTTTTCCAGTTCAAGAACAGTGGATATAAGGGAACCTGGGATATTTTCATCACACATAGTATGGCAGCTTTCCTTGAACATCTAGATCTAGACACTGGCAAAGGTCGAGCAGTGTGAGGATTTCAGAATCTACTGATTCTGTAGCTGCAGCGGTATAATAGGAACTTCTCTTATTGTTCAAGAAAAGTAGCTGTCTATCTCCGAAGACCTTGCTCTAGAACTCTGGCACTCTTTTTTTTTGGAAGTAAAACACCTTATCCTAATCAACACCCATATAACATCCCATAGTAGGTTTAAAGAGGACACACCAAGCGCTTGCCCAGCCCTAATCGTTGAATCCTCTTCCTGAGCTTGAACACAGCCAGAGCACCCTCTCCCAGGGCCATTCTGAAGCAATGCAGCTATTAGTAAATAGGAATTTAATGTGGGGTTTTATACTTTCAAGGACCCATGTGATGGAGAAATGTAGAACACAAAGGACAATCTGTGGGAATCAGTCCCTCTCCTTCCACCATGTGATTCCTAAGGCTCAAAGTCAGGTACGCACTGGTACTTTAAATTTTTATTTGAGCTTTAAAAAGAACTATTTATTTAGTATTTATTTAGTTATTTATTTACTGTCTTTTTGAGACAAGATCTCTCTGTAGTCCCCCAGCTGGCCTAGAACTTGATATATTGTCCAGGCTGGCCTTAATCTCATAGAGATCTGCCTGCCTCTGCCTCCTAAGGGCTGGGATTAGAAGCATGTGCCACCATGCCTGCTGATTTGAACTTCTAATTAAATTAATTTCTCTGAAAACTGGCTGTTTTATCACATCATTGAAACCCTCACAGAATTGAAAAATCATCTAGTTTCTTGACATATTCTGTTTTACCTTATAAAAACAAGGGCCACCAAACCGCTCTTGCCCCAGTCAGAAAGTGATGTCAGGCTTTGTGAGTTCAGAGATATCACTTCATCCGAAGACCAGAGGGCGGCCGACCCAATGTGTACCTCACATTGGAGCCCACAGCCATATGGACTGCAAATGTTAAATATGCAAAGCCTCCACGTGTTTTGGCTCATTCCTGAAATCCTAGCAATACAGAGATTGATATCTAAACTACTTTAGACTACATTCATGATAGCTTTGGTTTTTAACTGGGCTTACTTTCAGTTTGTCTTTATACCTTATGATTCCATTCTTACGACCACTTCTGAGTCCCTAGGTTCAGAAGTAAATGGCTGGTATTTTATTAAAATGCAACTGGGAAGCTTTTCATAATTTTATATTTATAGCATTCTTTCCTTCTTTGTTTTATTTGAAGAGTCCCCTTTTATTGAATAGAAATAAAATTTAAAATTCTAAACATGTTTGCAAGAATAATATCTTTTATTTACCTATAATTAAAAAAGATAACCCAGCCTGGCTAGGTGGCACATTCCTTTAAACCCAGGACTTTCAAGGCACAGGCAGGTGAATATCTATGTACTGGAGGCCAGCTTAGTCTACATAGTGAGTTCAAGGCCAGCCAGGGATACCTAGTGCTACTGTATCTCAAAAGCAAACTAACCAATAATCAAAAATCAACCAAACAAAATGGTATCTCAAAAGACAGTGATCCATTGACTGTTCTTGAAGATCAACAGCTGTTAATCTCATTATTTTTGATTGTCTGTCAGAGAATCTATGCTTTTCTGTTCTGCAGCACCCCCTAAAGTCTACTCATATAGCTAAAAGTAGGTTAAGAAATGACAACAGTGTATACATATTTTCTTTTTCATTTTTTATCAAGACATTCTCACTATGTATCCCTGGCTGGGCTGGAACTTGCTAGAATTAAACTTGGGCACCACCACGCCCTTTTATCCGCTTTGATTGTTAATATTTATTTCCTGATTTCTGAGAGACACATATGCACACACACATACACACACACACACAGAGAAGAGAGAGAGAGAGAGAGAAAGAGAGAGACACATGTTCACTAGTGCAGCAAGAAGACTGAAAGGGGGTTGAATCCCTTGGGGCTGGTGTTACAATCCTCATCTCGACCTCCTTGCCATTTCTCTTTCCCCTGGTTTTATTTAAGGTGATAAAGGAATTAAGACTCTGTGATTAAGGCCAGAGCCTTTTATATACTAGACTAGCACAGTACAATTGAGTCTTTTACCATTGTTTTAAAATATTATAGGCAACATAATTATTGAAGACAATTATTGCATATTATGATCTTTGGGTTTAGAAACTGATTTCTTTTCCAAGGCCAAACTGGAGAAGGTGGTGTATTGGGAATCTACTTGAAATATCTCCATCTATCTCCTTGTAAGCAGTATCTTTTTCTGGAGAATTGGGTTACCTCTTTGTACTATGTTACATTTTTATTTACATTCATGTTACATAAATATCTTGGTATTTGATGGTTTTTTCCATGGCCGGAGGTCCCTGTTCCTTGTATTAGAAAGAGATTTTGCCTATTTCCTATTAGTTAGCTATATCAATTCCTAGGGTTAGCAGTTCTCTGAAGCCTGAACTTTTAAGGAAGTACTCTCAATCAATGTATTTTTACAAGAAAATGCATTTTTCCTGGCAATCAATCAAAGAAATAATAGCTATGTTCATACTTGCCAAAATGATAGACGTAATTGTTGGTACTTACATCTATTTTTAATCATTAAATTTAGGCCTATAACTAAAATGAAAAGAGTCAAAATTTATAATTTTATCATATGAGCTAGATTTTTTAAATAAAAGAACTCAAGAGAACAAAGATCTCCATGAACTATCCAGAAGTCTGAGAAACTGTGCCAATATTCACAGATATTTTTCTTGTGAAGTGTCTCTCATATACTGAAGATTTCATTTACTTCTTTTTCTACTTGTAATTTCTTCATCTATATAATGATTTTAATTAATTCATTTTTCATGAAATCAAGTTTCTCCAGTAAAAGAGTCAGGGTATGATCTTTACACATAAATTGTCTGACATTGTTTTAAGTTCATGTTTAGAAAAACTCTTAGTTTTTACTTTTTCTTAATATATTTAGATTCATGGACCTAAATATTAACAGAAATGAATTTAGCTAACACAATTCTCAAGCTTTGGAGCATCATTTGGAATACACCACATAGAACGATTGGGCTCGTAGTCCTTCTGCCTACACTCTTTTGATTATCTGTATTTAGTTCCTCCTAAACTAGAAGGTCTTGGGCAGGCTGTTACCTTATGGTACTTTTTAGTCAACCTCTAACCAGACTTGTCTCTAATGACCAGGAATGCAGTCTACATCAAGATCAAATGTAAGAAAGCAGAACCAGGGAAGAAGACCTTGCTTTGAGACATTAAGGGACTCATACATTGTGGACTTTTATTTAAATGCATAAACATTTATTCTAGAAAGATACATTTATTCTAGAAGAGGGAGTACATACTTTTTGTTCACTTACCATCTTGTCCTTATGAATTTCCAATTCACAAGGGGATTTTGCTATTCAGTAGCCAAGAAGAGCCTCAGATATATCTAACTCATGAAAAGCGCAACAACTCAGACCTGAAGATGTTATTAAATATACGTGGCAATTGAGTCTGTCATTCCACCATGTCATAAAAGTACTTAATCACCATGATATCACACACATTTGGCATTCACTGGTTTCTTTTATATCTATGGTTCCTTTGGGTCCTCTTTCACAGGAGTTGAATTAAGTAAATACTGTTTCCAGTTCATACTTTCAATCTACAGTCAATATGATCAAGTATCATTGAAGAGTTTATAGTTGATGAGTAGCAGAATGAGTCTTATATTAAAGAGTCAGCCATTACTGAAGCAATATTAGATTTTGCTAGTGGCAAACATTTTACAAAGAAAGTATTGTGTATGTGTGTGATGTGTGTGCAGTGTGTATGTGTTCATTGGCATGTGTGCATTTCCATTCTGTATGTAGGCACATAGGGTCATCATGTGTATGTGGGGATTAGAGGACAGCACTGGGTGATGGTCTTCACCTTGAGCCTTGCTTGAGACAAGATCTCCTACTGTTTATTTTCTGATGTATGTGTCAGGCTACATGTATATATGTCAAAATATCCTTTCATGTAGTCTGTTATTTTCCAGTGTTTTTTGTTCTACCTGTCACCATCATAGGGGTCATTCCTAGTCTGTGTCTTTCTTGGAACTCTGTTTATGTACACAGCAGTTTTGAATAGGCAATAACTCAGTCTTCGCCAAAATTATTCTCCATGATGTGAGAATGTATTAGGATCCTTCTACTTGGGGGATTTTAATCATTTTTGAGAGCTATGGTCTTTCTTAATTGTGTCTAGAAAATGTTTATTCCTTGTAAAAATAAAAATAAAAAATAATATTATGTCCATGACTCTTGGTGAATTTTGAACCAACCACTTTTTACACTAAAATATGCACAAATATCATGTCCAAAATGGCTACTTGTATGTGTAGGAATTGAAGATTTTATAATCATTGGTCAACCTGCAGTTTTGAATTGATGTGTTCACAAATGTTAAGAAAGTGATAGTTTATTTTGAACTCATTATAAAATATACCAAGTAGAATAACTCAAAGGTCATTAATGGGTAGCACATGCTTATGATAAATTATTGTCTGTTTATGCATTTAAATAAAGTTGTTTTATTACATTGATAAGGCAATCAGGTTCTCACTATCATATAAAAGTAATGAAAGATAATCTTCAGACTTCCATCAAGTGAAAAATTGCACAGATATTGCGGACCTGTTTAAAAGACTTAGAACAGTAATGGAGGAAAAGGAGATTACACTAACTGAAACCACAGAGAGTCTTTCCTGCATTACAAATCTCTGTACCTGGTTTCTCTCATTGGGAAATTTCCCAATGCTAAATATGGGCTACTTTGAATCTAAAGCCTATTTCTCTATGGAACATTTACATTCTCTAATTATTCTCTAGCTAATGTTCTTTGGAGTTCTCCCAATTTTCACATAAAAATAACTGTACCAGAGAGACAGGAAACCAGTGAGTAAAGGTCTAAATTTCTGAAGGGTTCACAAGACTTAGCAATGTGAGAGCTGCCATCCTCTTAATATCAAACTCAGATCATATACACGGAAGGGCTCAAGAAATGGGGGACATCGACTGGAGAGATGGCTCAGCAGTTAAGAGCACAGGCTGCTCTTGCAGAAGTCCCAGGCTGAAATCTCAGTACCCACATGGTGGCTGACAACTGTCCATGAATTTAGTTCCAGGGAGTCCAATGCCGTCTTCTGACCTCCAAGGGCACTCACTGCATGACATGGGTACATTTACTTACATGCAGGCAATACACTCATATGCATAAAATGGAAATACTATATCAAGTAAAATAAATGAGGGATAAACAATAAAGGCCAGAATTCCAATAAGCCTGCCCAGCCCAATTCCCCATCGAGTGGCTTACCCTAGACACTTATCCCATCCAAAGGAACTGTCTCAGAGAAAAGAAAATTATACACCCATTAAAATTTGATCATGCATAAAGATTTACATACAATTCAAATGATTAATGAACATGTAAAAAACGACAAAATAGATGTTATCAATAAGTCATGGAGGAATAAAAAACAGATGAAAAGATAAACATTTTAATAGATTCTTTTAAAATATTTTATTACTTTTATTTTATGTAACTGAGTGCATTGCATTGCATGTCTGTATGTAAGTGCACTCTTGTGATGTAGTGTCCTTGGTCAGTCAGAGGAGGGTGTCAGATACCGTGACACTGTAGTTACTGGTGGTTGTTAGCTAACATGTGGGTGCTGGGAGCAAAACCCAGTCCTCTGCAAGAGCAGTCAGTGCTTTTAACCACTGAGCCACCTCTCCAGTTCAACAGATACTAAAGAACAATAAAATTGTTGATATTTAAAACTCATCAGCTGAATGTAACTGCAAATGGGTTACATAAATGCACATGTATACATACAGACATGCATACACATACACACATACTGATGCACATATACACACATACACACCCACAAGCTGAGTCAACTCAAAATACTAAGATATATCCAAGGTTATTCACAAAGAAAAAGGATGGAATTAGATGGACTATATTAAAGTTAGTGGCAAAGTGTCATAATTATACCTAGAATATCTGTAAGGCCATCTACATATAAACAAAAGTTAATTTCAAATAGTAAAGCAGCTGTTCATTTAATTTTTTGAGAAAATTAGGAAAAGAACTAAAGATTTTTTAATTGACTTGAGCATATTAAAAAACCTCAAACTAGGGCCTGGAGAGAAAACTTAACAGTTAAGAGCACTGGCTGCTCTTGTAGATGACCCAGATTCAATTCCCAGCATCGACATGGCAGCTAACAACCTTCCGTAACTCCAATTCCAGGAGAATCTGATACTCTCTTCTGATGTCCACTGGCATTGCAGGACACAGGTGCACTTACCTACATGGGGCAATGTACTCATACACATAAAAATAAAAATAAAAATAAAATATTTAAAAATATCTCAAATTAATATAACACATAGTATTGAATTTTAAGCACTTTTCTTCCACCAATAAAACTGAGGACTGACTGTCAAGAAAGGTTTAAGTAGTCACTGTTCTAGGCGATCTAAGCAGAAAAATAAGCCAGAAAAACATTAAGTACATAAAGAAGTGAAGGAAAGAATTAAATATTTGAAAATATTTGTAAGCCTATACAGAATAACCGGAAAACCTTTTCATAAACTTTACAGTTCCATATAAGTATTTAGCAAGATTTCTGTTTACAATACTATTATAAACAGAGAGTTGGTCAGCAATAGAAGGTGAGTTTAGCATTTGCAAGATTGTGGAATCACACAGCATCTATTATCTACAGTAAAGAATAATTTTACAATTTTGTTTTTCAAATGCTTGCTGCTAATATTCACAGAGAACTAGTATTTTGATTGGTATTTTTTATTCTGGGGATTGAACCCACAGTCTTGCAAATGCTAAACTCACCCTCTATCACTGACCACACGAACCCATAGGACTTATGCTGCATTCAAAAGACCTGTGCAACCACAAGCTCAACAGATACACAGCATAGATGGGGAGGTAGGCAGGAAGGCCAACCCTAGCTGAATATCAATTGGAAACTGAGAATGTAGGAAGAGGGGGAGTAAGTTTTCCTGCCTTGTAGTTTGGCCAGACTCCAAAGGATAGACCCCCATGCACATTGAGGAGTACACACTCCATGCACACTGAAGAACATAGATCCCCATGCACATTGAAGAGGATTAGAGCCACATGCACACTGAAGAGCCTTAGACCTCCCCATGCACACTTTTTGAGAATAGATCCCCATTCACATAGAAGAGAGTTAGAACCACATGCACACTGAAGATCATTAGGGAAACACAGATTAGATATGATTGACCTTAACCAAAAAATAATAATAATAATACAAATAATAATAGAGGACAAAAAGTTGGGAGGTGGTATGATACAATGGAGGTGGAGGAAGTCAGAATGTAATCAAAATAAATTCACAAAATTCAACAATATATACTTTTCAGTATAACACTGAGCATGCAATTTACCTATTTGCTTACCAGTCATTCTCCTATCAATATTTCTTATGCTCAACCCTGGAAAACTTTATCTGAATTCCCCAGTGATATCGATGAGAGACATGCCTTTGAAGCTAGTGTCTGATAAGCATCCAGCTCTAACAATTTGCCAATGCATTTATATTGTAAAAGCATTCTTTTCATTTAAACTCAGAAAACAGTGAGCGTCTCAAAGGCATGGTCCAACACAATGTTCTTGAATTACACATATTACATTGCGTTACTTGAATTATGCCCAAGATATTTTCAAATTTGCTGAAAATTAAGTTCTGAAGAAATATTAAGCAAATTAATTGAAGCCATGAAGTTACCAAGGATGTGCATGGATGTGTATTAGTGAATGAGTAACTTTTTGAAAAAAAAATCTTATTTTTTACACTAACTTGTAAATTGACTGCTAAAAGATAGGGAAAAGAAACTCCTTATTGAAGTGATTCTTATCACAAAAAAAAACACCGGTTGATATATGACAGATAAAGCTACTACCCCAACAACTGAATTTCACTGTCCACGCAAACAGACGTACATGATACTAATAAAAGAGAATCAGACACTAGTTTTAAAGATGTTTTTATCCCAGTATTACAGGAACTGGTTGAAATTCACCACAGAAGACCATGCAGGATGCCCCAGGGTGAACTACAGGCGTAGAATGGACTGTTGGCATTTTTCCTCCATACCTTAATCATAGCCTATACAACATTAATTTTAGAGCCACCAAGTAATTTTACGCTCATTGGTTTAATACAAAAGCAGTTTTGTATTATGGGTTCTCTGGCTAAAATTATCACAAAAAAAGCAAGAGAATAATAGTTAAACTAGATCAAAATGCCTTACATTATCACACACACACACACACACACACACACACACAGACTTCCTCCATGCATTTTCAACTTTTCCAGTATACAAATGAGGAGTCTTTCACGTACTTATTCAATCAATATTTGCCAAATCTATGTTATAGTCAAAGACTCCTACGGGGTCCAAGAATCTAAGAAAGAAAAGAATAAAACAGCATTTCATGAATGACATGGCTTAACCACATTAAACTTTGAAAAGAGGAAGGCCGGGAATTCAGTAACCATGTTCTAATTCTTAGCTAATACTCAAGGTCCCTTCTTTCAGTCTATGGCTTTGATTTCTAAATTTATGAACACAAAGTCAGCTAACTAAAAATATTAAAACAAGGAAGAAATTCAGAGATTAGTAGGTATATTAGTTATACATAAATTTATGTACACCTTTCTCTAAATATATACGGATAAGACCTAAAGAAAAGTATCTGTAAAATGTGTATAAAGTTATTCTAGAATAGAAAAAATTATAATTGATGAAGAATATATATATTTTTTAATTTTATGTGTCTTAGTATATTGCCCACATGCTTGTGTGTGTACCTTGTGAAATGCCCACAGAGGTCAGGAGACAACATCAGATATCCTAGAACTGGAGTTAGGATGGTTGTTAGCTGTCTTGTAGGTGCTGGGAACTGAGCTAGGGTCCTCTACAAAGGCAGCCAGTGGTTACTGCTGAGCCATCTTTCTATCCCTATAATTGGTGTTTTTGAATTTTTATTGAGTTTTGTACATTTTATGAAACAGTTCTTAATCAAATTTGGACTCCTCCCCCATCCACTTCCTCCCAAACCTCACTGAGTCTCATGTATTCCTCACATATGTTAAGTTCCATCCTGTCAAGTATTAGTGTCCAGATATCCTTCAGTGCAAATTCATTCACTGGAATCTGGTAAGGCTATCTAGAGATTATAAGTAAGGCATAATCTTCCTCTCCCTGAAGTGATCAGTCTTCAATATTTCTCAGCCTAGGTCTGCCACCAATTTCTATCGTTCCAATCAAGACCCTTGTCTACACTGAGCTAGCATGGGTTCTGTGCTCAATACCATCATTGCCAGAAGAACACATGTGCAAACTTCCAGTGACCTGAAAGCCTCTGCTTCCCTAGTTTCATGAACCAAACCTGGTTCTTACAATCTTTCTGTCCTGTCTTCCGCAATGATCCCTGAACTCTAGGTGGGTGAGTTTCAATATAGGAGTCCTATCCAGGCATACATACTTTGCAGTCTCTTCTCCTTTAAAACTTGGCCAGTTGTGGCCTTCTGTGTGCATGGCACTGTGTTCTTTAAGGAAGCTTCACTAGTGAGAGTTGAGGGATGCTTTGGTTTTCCCACTACTCCTCATTTCGCTGTGTCCTATGAGCCTTAGGTTCAACCATAGATGTGTCACCTAGAACTTGATATCTCTTGGTCATATATTCTCTGTGTCCAACCAGTTATGGAATTCTGCTGTAGCCTCTATCTGTTGCATAATGAAGCTTCTCTTATGAGTAGTGGGCTGTATGTTTGTAGATATAAGGATTGATATTTAGCATATGGTAAGAAATTTCATTTCTCTAGACATATAACAGAGATAGAGTTTTGTCTAGGATACATGTCCCCTACAGCCCCATGTAATTGACTGAGTTTACAGTACCATCCATGAATTCACTCACATTTGGAGGGTTTTAAGTCCCACTGCTTAGATATTGTTACTCCCCCAGATGAAAGTGCTACTACTGCACCAATATAGGTAGTGTGCTATACTGGTTGTTATGGTTATTAGAACTGATTAATTATCCTACTTAGCAGTTTGTGTGTTATCATCTGGCACGAAGGGAACTGTACTTCAGGTAGAATGCTTCCAGGTCAGTTCCTGTTCCACTGCTACGAATCCTGTATCCTAAGTATGTCCTGTCTTCTAGTTGTGGGGAGATAACCAAGAACTTTGGCAATGGCCCATATTATTTTGGGAATCTCTTAGACAACTCTTTCCAACCACAGAAAGAGAGGCACCCTCTGTCTGGCACTGTGTTTCTTGCCAAACAGACCCAGACTAACTTTATGCACTGTTTGCTCACTTCTCAGTGGGTTTGGGTACATTTCCCTAGGGTTCCCTGGCCCTCTAAGATTCATTCATATCTTCCCTTTTTCCTACCATATGACCTCCCTCCTCCCTTACAGTCCTGGCACCCATAGGTCCCCATCTTGCCCGTGTTAACACCTGCCTTCCCAGCTGGCCCCCGGACTTCCACACCACGACCACCTGAATACTCCTCCCTCCTCACCTCCCATACAAACTCTCTAATTTGTAATATTTGCAATAATTCTGCAACTCTAGAGAACTTTGAAAAATAATTCATGTTTTCCTATAATTTTTTGCTGAATCATTGTGCATTTCATACAGAACATATCAGTCAGTCTTAATCATCTTTATAGCCCGATCCCCACTGGCATCTCCCCGTGGCTTTCCATTTGGAATCTATACATTCTTCCATCTATTATGTCAAGTTAGTGTTCCCAAATGTTTCTCAGTGAAAGTTCATCCACTGAGGTCTATTCAGCTTATGTAGAGTCCCTCGCTTTAAGAAGATTAGCTCATTCTCACTAAATAGTAATCATTTGCCAATATTTCTTCAGAAAAGATTGGAATCTGCTGCCCATTTCCCAGTTCCACGCTGGGTTTGTGTCTTCTTGAGTTTACGTGGGTCTTGAGTATGCTGACAAAATTGCTGTTGGTTCATCTGAGCAGAGTCCCAGGAGCTTGTAGGATTCTATTTCCATATGGTCACACAACTCTTCACTCGCTCTTATAATCATTCTGTTCCCTCCTCAAAAAAATGGTTCCTGAGCCCTAGATGAGTGAAATTTAATATAGAAGTCCTGTCCAGGGACCCACACTGTGCAGACTCCTAATCTCCATGCTTTGACCATTTGTGATTTTTTGTATTACTGGCCCTCTGTTGCATGAGGGAGTTTCATTAATGAGAGTTGAAAGATTCATTAGTGTTCTCTTCACCCAATGTTCCATGTTGACTGAGTCTTGGGTGTAGAGGTTGCTTTGTAGATGTGCTGCTTAGGCATGGGCAATTTATGGACAATATCTGCCTGTGACCAGTTGTAGTACTCTGCAGTCCTCTCTGATGCAATAGAAGCTTCTTTGAAAAGTGCTGACTGGGATACTTGACTCTAAACATAAGGATACATATTTTGCACTTAGTAAGAAATTTCATTAGCCTAGGGATGTGACAGCCTTATGAATTTCTCTGAGATCTATTACCACTTCAGCCATATGTATTTGGCTATGTTTACAAAGCTAAACATGAGTCTCCTACCTTGAGGGGCTTTAAGATCAATTAAGTAGTCATTGATTGCTCCCTAAATAAAAGTGCAACTACTGCAGCAGTGCTGTGTGCTGTGCCAGTCTTTGATGTAGTCATTTGGTCTTGAAGCTGGTGTTGGGCCATCAATTTTTGTTCTGTCTTAGCTGCTTGCATAGTGCTCTCTAGAGCTATGAAAGCTAGCCTTCAAGGGAAGTAGCTTCCAGGTCAGTTCTGGCTCCATTTCCCCAAATCCTGTGTCTGAAATATGTCCTGTCTTCAGCAATAGGTTCTTACCTTCAAGTTTTTGGAGGCAGTTTATTTTAAATGTATGAGTGTTATGCTTACATGTAAATGCACCCATGTCATGCAATGCATGTAGCAGAGAGAAGAAGACTTCTGATCCCCCAGAACTGGAGTTGTGGACAGTTGTTAGCCACCAGGTGGATGTTGGGATTCAAACCCAGGGTTTCCGAAAGACTAGTCAGTGCTCTTAACAGTAAAACCATCTCTCCAGTCCCTTCTTGTAATATTGTTAATAATTTACTAAAGACAATAGTACTTATTTTGAAGAGTATTTATTTATAGTAATAAACATCAGTAGAATCAATGTTATGGAAATTAGAGATGATTACAAGGGAAAACAGTGTTCTTGAATAAAAATTGCAAATGTGGATCCCAGTCTAATCATGTTAGCTTGTCTATTCTGCACAGATGTCTTAAATCCTATTAATCACTTTTAAAAGCAATCTAATTTATTAGGAATAAAAAACAAGAAGGAGGGAGAGGTGGCAATCATTTAAAAATATTCCAATTTATAGAAATTATTTTTGTTTTGCCTTGTTTTTTGAGGCAGTGATCATGTCCTCCAGGCTGGTCATTAAGCCTTTCTGTAGTCAAGGAAGACATTCAACTCCTGATCCTCATGCTGTCACCTTCCAAGTGCTGGGATAGCAGTCTTGTACTACCATGCTTAGGTAATTTTTGGAAATAGTTCAGTAGTGAACAATGTTGTTGACTTTGTTCTTGAATCAAAAACAGCTAACTCATTGAACAAGTTTAACCCTCCCATTATGAACATCTATGATTGGTACATACCATCTGCTTACTCAGTATGACTTGTTCAATTAGGTTTTCAAAGAAAAAACTCAGTATATTTAAAAATGCATTCTGGATGTACCCATGATCCATTTGTACACAATCATTTCAGTTTTATTAAAAATAACCCTAAAATGTACAGCATCTATTGATAATTCCTTTAAGTTAAACACTTGATTTTATGAAATGCTAAACACAAATTAGTACCTAAGTCCTTTGCCTTTGCAGGTCTAGTAAAATATATAAGTATTTCATTTTTTATACAAAGGAATGATTCTTTTAAAGAGTGTGATAAAAGATTTAATTGATAAATATGCATAATCTTGTAAAATGATTTCTAATGTTACAATGTTACAAAATTCCCCAAATTCATATAACCTGGTTCTTCTAAATACATAGTGAGTTTTATTTTGCAAACGGGATCTAAATGTTGGATAAAGATTGGTTCTCTAAATATTAAGAAATATTTAATGATCTCATATGATGTAAGAATTACGATCTGAAAGCTCTAGTTGGATGAGGTGCAGGGAGTTTTTGTTGGGGCTGTAAGTGTTTTACAGGTAGAAGGGATGTGATTTATTCTGTGTTGTAGGGTGCTGTGGCAGACAGTCTCTTAACAGGACCCTAATCATTCTGTCTCCAGGTCTACTCAGTTCATTGTGCAGGACCCTGTTTCACTGGGCCAAAGCTGGTCCTGTATTTACAGAATATCTTTAAGCATTTTCTGAGGTGAGGTCAGAACAGACAACTAGTTTCTGTCATGCTGCTGCCTTGTGTTTTTCTTATGCTGGGGAAGTCCAGGTTTCAGCATGAGCAAATATGTGTGATAGGAAACAGACCTACATCACGGAATCAGGGAAGTCAAACCTTTAAATGACTGGAAACTCAGACAACAACTCAAGTAGCTGAGCCAGACCATTTGGCTAAACCGTATCAAGATTTCAGACCTTTAGAAACTGTGCCAGATTATAAGTGTTTTCTGTGTTAGGCTTTTAATTTTAGCCTTAAAATTTTAGGCAACAGATATCTGGACTTATAGAATCAAATAAAACTAACTTTCTTTAGCCACAGACAGTATAATTATTGATCTGTTAGTATAAATTGCATACACTAGTATATTTTTACATTACTATAGAGATACAACTCAGATTATAGTTCTGGAAATTCTCAGTCTAGTTTTAATTGCTACAGCATTTACCAGTTGCAAGACAATCTGTCCAAGGCTATTTTCCGGTAGGCTTCATCTTCAGATGAGAAGTCAGCCTCTTGCAAAGCTACAAGGAACGTGTGTGTGTGTGTAAAGACAAAGTAATACTTTCTTATCCAATCAGAATCCTTCAACTCCAGGCCCAGATGATACCAAGGAAGAGCTCTTTATTCACCAAATAATAAATATTGATGTGGTTATTGTGAGTCATTAACCTATGGCACTGATTTTGGAGGGGAACACAGAATTTCCTGTAACTTAGCTGGCAGAATGAGAGGAAAAGCAAGATTTGCCAGTCAACATTGGCATTAAAATCTGAAGCAGTGGCAAAGAAAGGGTGCATCTTAGAAGCACTGTGGCACAAGTGGGGTCACTTTTCAAGGGTGTATGCTGATTATGTTTGTGCAACATTCTAACTTAGAGCAGACATACTTCCACTCTTGACCCTGAGGGAATAGCAGGAGTCTAATCTGGAGAAAATACATGAAAAGTACTTTCTTAGTCGGTACAAAGGAATAAAGAACTATCAGTCTAATAGGAAACATTGTAATTTCACCATCTCGGTCTCTTTAGGAAGAGACACAAAAGCTCAAATATATACAGTAGACTATGGAGAACTACAAGTGAAACAAAATCCATCATAGAATGATGGAAAATGCTATAGATCTTTAACTCTGGCTATTCAGGGATGGAATGAACTGCTCTTACATTCTAACCAAGATCAAATTCCTGGGGACAAAGTTCCCTAGGATTTGCCATCCAAAAAAAATCACCTTTTATACAGACATTAGGAAACAATTTAACACTGTCACCACTAAGAATGGATCAGGTCATGAGCAGACTTCTGGTTGCAATCCCAGTAGCAGAGTTACTTAGGACTGGACTTGGCCTCCCATCTTGCACCCTTTTCAAACATGCAGGTTACATCTCAAATGGAAAAAATGTAACTTAAGTGTTACTTCAAAAAACATAGAAAAATGTTTAATAAGGCAGAAAAACTTATCAGGAAAATTTACCCAATGCAAGCAAACACAAGAATGGAAGAGATACAAAATTATCAAATGAATACCACAGAATATATTATAAATGTTCTCAGTGCTCAAATATATAAAGATAAATACAGGGCTGAAGAGATGGCTCCACAGGTAAGAGAACTGGTTGCTCGTGCAGAGCACCAAGTTGCACTTCCCAGTATCCACAGGGTGGCTAATAACTTTAGTTCCCAGGGATGCAATGATCTGTTTTGACCTCCACAGGAGTTGCACAGACATGATGCACTTACATATACGCAGGTACAACACCCATATTTATTAAAAATCAATCAAAGATAAATGCAAACATGATGAGATTAGTAAGGGAAGACATAACTGAGGCATGTGTAGCTCTTGAAAGAAAAGTAAGCTTGATATCTGAGATTGGCATTTCCCTGAAGTAGATTAATAATACACTGGAAATTGCCCAGAAAACCTAAAGAATGGTGCAAGCTGACATCAGAAGAGTATAGATCTGGTGGATTATGATCATATACAGAAAATGCAACAATTAGCTTCTTGAGAGAGATGAAAAAGGAAGGTTCAAAGAAGGGTGAGGGAGGGCAAGAGCACAGAGGGGAGAGAGAGACAGAGAGGAAGAAAGCCATGAAAGTATCTTTTTAATATGAATAGTAGTAAAATATTTGGACATACAGACCATTTACACATCTGACAGAGAATTAATATCCAGACTATACAAAGAATTCAGAAACAAGAAAATATATGATCCAGTAAAAACACTGGCTAAGGACTTGAACAGAGAGTTCTCAAATGAAAAAATAAAAATGGCCAAGAGGCACTTTAAACAATGCACAACATATCCTTAGTAATTAGAGAGATGAAAATCAAAACCACTTTGAGATCTCATCTTACCCAATGCAGACTGGTTAAGATCAAGAGGACGGAAAACACCAAATGAGAGCAAGGACATGGAGAAAGGAGAATGCTCATTGACTGCTGGAAGGACTGCAAACTCATGCAGCTACCATGGAAAGCAGTATGGAGAACTCTTAAAAATCTCAAAATAAACCTACCATATGACCCAGTTGTACCACTCCTTGACACATACTGAAGGGACTCATCCTACTGTAGAGATGTTTGTACATCCAAGTCTGTTGCTGCTCTTTTCACAATAATTAAGAAATAGAAACAACCTAAATGTCACTCAACTGAAGAATGCGTAGCAAGAATGTGGTATATTTAGGCAATGGAGTTCTAATCCGACTTAAAAAAAAAAAAAAAGGAAATCATGACAGGCAATATCAAGGGAAAAGTGTGAGCCCTTGAACTGGGGAGGGGAAGGGAGGAGGGATGAGGATACAGAAAATCCAAAGGGGGATGGATTCACTCAAAAATCCCCTGAAAAACACATACAGTATATGAGTCTGGGGACACATGTACAGCAGAATCTGAGTGTGTGTGTGTACAGCAGAATCTGAATGCATATGTACAGCTGAATCTGAGTGTGTGTGTGTACAGCTGAAGGCTGCATAACAAGAAATACAGCACCAGACAGGAGAAACCTCCCTTCCCATTGTTGGTCAGAGGAGTCCAAGAGACTTCCAAACAACACAGGCTATTGCCACAGCCCTCCAAGAACTTGAAGGCAAGACCATATTGCTGAAGACAGGATGGACACAGGGTTGGAGGACTGGCGCTGGAAGTGACCTGGAAACCTCCTCTATGAAGCAAAATTTGTGTGCAGAGAAGAAAACAAGAGTGAGAAGAGTCTACAGAAGGGAAGGACATTTTCATTAACATCTCATCTGAGGTTAAAATTCAGAGTATATGAAGAACACAAACAATTTTAGAAAAAAAGTTTAAGTAACTAAATCAATAAATTGTCAAATGAATTAATCAGGCCATTTTCAAAAGGAGAATGGCCAATAAATATATAAAAATGAGAAAACATTTATTCATTTAGAAAATGCAAATTAAAATTATGATGAGATTCTAATTCACGTCTGTGAGAAAATCTATCATCTGAGAAAGGAAACCTGACAAACATTGGTCAGGGTGTGAGGGGTGGGAGAGAACACTATTACATTGCCAGCTTGAATGTAAATGAATTCAGTCACTGTGAAAAATCAGCATAAAGGTTCTTCAAAATCTCAAAATAGAACTACAAGATGATTGAACTTCTGGCTGCATTCCTGACTTCTGAATGAAAGTCAACATACAAAAAATAACCACACAGTTATTTCTATTTCAAAAGTATTTACAATAGACAGATTATGTAATCAGCCTAGATGCATATTAAAATATTAAGGAGCAAAGAAAATGTGGTGCCTATAGTCATGATGGATTGTTACATAGCCACAAAAGATAATGATGTCATGTTTTTGTTTGTGGGGAGCGAAGAAAATAGTTGAAGCAGGAGACCATTTGAGGGGATTAATATCCAGAATATATTAAGAACACAAGCAACAGTATACACAACTAATAAGCAATCCATTCAATGAATCATTAAATAAATGAAAAAATACAATTTTCACAAGAACACTGGCCAAAGAAATACATGAAAATCACATTCAAAATATTTACTCATAAGGGAAATGTGAGTTAAATACAAGAACTATATTTCCAGGCAGATGTAAAATCGGAGGAAAAATTTATGCAAGAATGAGGACTGACATGGGGAATGCAATAGTGAGGAATGCGGAGAAAGAGAAGAAAATGGGTAGAGAAATGCGAACAGAGGATTTTAGATATGAATGGCAATGTCGCAAGAAATGGATTATTTGTGCAATTAATGTTCACTATTAAAATGTTTTAAAGGTTTTGGGAAACAGCTGATATGGAACTTGGGAAGTTAAACACTTGGTTATCCTATGATCCATCCAGTATTCTCTTTGTTATATACTCAAGAACAGTAAAAATGTGTTTCCTGAGAAATATGTGAACACATTAATTTATCGCAGCTGACTTTCCTTGAAGCTAACATCCAGATCAAATCTAGAAATCAGTTAACCACTCTCAGACCAACAGGTAAACTAAGTGTGGTATCTGAGAAACAGGCATTTTATATGAGCATATGATATTCAATCATGCCAAGAGGGGAAAACCTGGAGACTAGTACTCACAATGTAAATCTACATGCGTGAATCAACTTAAAAGGCTGAACATGAAGCATCATTCTCAAACAGTGTAAACTGTATGATTAAGACAGTATGTTAATTTTTAGTAAATGAAAGTATTTATTTATGTTTATTTTATGTGTAGTGAATATTTAACCTGCATGTATATAAGTAATTTTGTGACTTCTAATGTCTGTAGAGGCCAGAGGAGAGCATCCAGTCTCTGGAAACGGAGGTAAGGACTGCTGTTAGCTGCCATGTGGGTGCTGGGAACCTAGGATTCTGAAAGAGAAGCCAGTACTCTTACCCTCTGAGCCATCTCTGCAGCCCCAAGAGATTATAATAATTTTTTTAAAGATTTTTAGTGGCAGGACCTCAATTACATACATTTATCAAAATTTATGCAATATCTTTGTTTCCATTTGCTAATTTGTACAAATTACAAATTAGTAAACTAGATTAAAATAGGCAAAGGGAATCTGACATTGGTACATCCTGTCAGCCTCCCTGCTTTGAGCTGTATGTTCATTTTATTTTTATACAAAAGACAGAAAATTACATGATTGAAAGAATGTGTAGTTAAGAAGGCAGAATGCTCTACCTCTAGTGACATGTCTTAAAAGCTGGCTAGTTCTTTACTGAAATTTCTCTTATTGTGCATTATTTCAGGGGAAAATTCAGTAAACTGTACATTTAAATTTAGCTTCTTGCAAAAAGAAGCTTCTTTGATGAGTAATGCACTGCATGTTTGTCTGTAAATGATAGGATCCATCTTTAGCATATGGTAAGAAATTTCATTTCTTTAGAGATATGACACATATCAGATTTTCTGTAGGGTTTATGGCTCCCCTCCATCCCTGTGTATTTTGCTGAGTTTACACTGCAACCCATGAATTCACTCCCATTGAGAGTGCCTAAGTCCAGTAACATAGCTGCTGACTACCCCTCAGCTAAGAGTGCTACTACTGCACCAACAGAGGCAGTGTGCTGTGCCAGTTGTTGTGGTTATTAGAATTTAGGGTTGGGCTGAACCATTGATTGATTTTTCACCCTTAGCAGTTTGCAAGTTACCATCTAGCACTGTTGGAGCTAAGCTTCAGGTAGAAGGCTTCCAGGCAGTTCCTGCTCCGTTGCTCTGAGTCCTGTCTTCAGCAGTAAGGTAATATCTGCCAGTTCTGAGATATAACCAAGAACTTTGGCAGTAGTCTATCTTATTTTGGGAATCTCTGGGACCACTCTCACCAACCACTCAAAGGATGGTGTCTCTCTCTCTCTCTCTCTCTCTCTCTCTCTCTCTCTCTGTCACTGTGTTACTTTCCAAACAGCCCCCAGGTGTACAGTTGCACTGATATTTACACATTGTGCACTTATCAGGAGGTTTCGATGGGATCACATCTCCTCTGGGTTCCCTAGCCCTCCAAGATTCATCTGTCTCTGCTCTTTCCCTCCAATCCAATCTCTCTCTCCCTTCTGAGTCTCAGCACTAACCTTATACCCCTCCCCCTCATTAACACCCACACCCCTACACAACCCCTCTCCTGACCTCCCTCCCCCACTCCCTGACCTCCCTCCCCCACTCCCTGACCTGCATGTCAGTCTCTCCTCTTGTCCCTCCCACTTTCCCCACCTACTCTCTGGTAACATATGTTCCCTGTTACCCCCTTTGTGTGTGTGGAAGCGGGGGACGGGGGAGGTCTTCCCTTTACCTCTGCGTATCCTTTCTCTTTTCCTGGTGCCTGATGTTTATTCAGGATATAAACATAGGGGGTTGGTATTATAGTCGCAAATGAGGGAGAATGTACATTGCTTGCTTTCCTGTGTTTGTGTTAACTTCACTTAGTAGAACACTCTCATGTTCCATCCATTCACCTGCAAATTCCAATATTTCATGGAGTAACTATTTTGTAAGTGTAATACATTTTCGTTATTCATTAGTCAGTTGACGGACATTGAGGTTGTTTCCAGTTCTTCATTATTATGAAGAAGCCAGCAATAGACATGGATGTTCGGATATTTAGCAGAATTCCACAACTCGTTAGGCACAGAGTTTACACGTCTGAGAGATGTGAAGTCCTAGGTGACACATCTACAGGTGAACCTCTACAACTAAGGCAATGGGAGGGGGTGAGAGGAGAAAACATAAAGCATCCCTCAGCTTTTACCAATGAAACTTCCTTAAATGACATAGTACTATGCACACAGAAGACCACCATCAGCCAAGTTCTATAGAATAAGAGACTGCACAGTGTGTTCCCTGGACAGGACTCCTATACTGAACCTTGCTCACGTATGGCTCAGGGATCATTGTGGAAGAGGGGATAGAAAGGGCTAATTCATAAAATTAGTGAAGCAGAGGCTCTCAGGCCACTGGAAGCTTCCACATGTGGGCTTGTAGCAATGGTCACATGAACAGAAGTCCCACACCAACTCAGACTTGATGGGGCCCTTAGTGGAGCAATAGAAGTTGTTGGCTGGCCAGACCCAGACTAAGAACTATTGGAGATGGATTACTACTGGAAGAGGGAGAGTATGCCTTACACTTCCTGGATAGCATGACCAGACTCCAGTGGATGAAGGTATAGTAAAGGGCACAAATGCTTAGCCAGACAGGATGAAATGTGTACTGCAGAATACATTAGTTCCAGTGGGAGTTGAGGGTGGATGGGGGAGAGGCTCCAAATTTGGTCAAAAACTGTTGTATGAAGTATATAAAACTCAATAAAAATAACTAACTAAATAAAAATGCAGGGTTTTTTTTTTCCTCTGAGCATCCAAAATAATTTTTTTAAAGGTACACATTTGTATGTGTGTGTGTCAGTGTGTGCATGTGTGTATGTGTATGAATGCATGTGTACTATAGTGCATATGTACAGGCTACAGGATAACTTGCCTTCCACCATGTGGGTCTCAGGGATCAAATGCACATCAATAATCAGCAAAAACTATTATCTTTCATAGATCTCACTAGCTTAGCAGGCAAAACAGACATCTTTTATACAAAAGTTATTTAATTTAGAAAATAGTAAGGTTCATTTTCTCATAGATTCACATCACTTTTGCTCTGATTATTTTGTATATCTTATAAAATATTTAGACTATTTATAATTTAAATAATGATATAAACGATGTAATATTTGCGTCCGTAGTTCTAAGTATCGTCTCTGTCTTGGTTACTTTTATGTTGCTGTGATAAAACACTGTGAACAAGGTACCTTAGAGGAGGAAGATTATTTGTGGTTCCAGATTCCAGAGGGATTAGAGTCCATTATGGCGGCGAGGTCTGATGAGTTGGCAGGAGCCCAAAGTTAAACACTGACATCTTCAAGCAGACCCAGGAAGCTGAGAGCTACTGGAATTCCTGAAAGACTTAAGAGGTCTCAAGTCCCTCCCAAGTCCATGCTTCCGCCAGCAAACCACACTTCCTACAACCTCTAAAAGCAGCACCACTAATGGGGACAAAATGTTCACATGCTTGGAGCCTATCTGGGGCACTGTCATTTCAATTGCCACGTTCCACTTCCCATAAGCTCCTGACCATATAAAATGCAAAATGCATTTAGTCCATCTTCAAAAGTCGCCATACTCTTTACAAGTCTCAATACTATTCAGAAGAGTCCAAATTCCTTACTGAGACTCAAGACAATTTCTTAATTTCAGTAAAATCAAAGGAAAAATTAAGCACTTCCAACATACCTTGGAACCAAGCACACATTTCTATTACAAAAGGGGGGGATGAGGACATATTGAGGAACTATTGGACCCAAACAAGCCTGAAACCCAGCAGGGAAAACACCAAACCACGAAACTTCACATCCAGTGACTGTGACCTCCAACTTTGCTGTATGCAACGTACATCTCCCTCCTGGACTGGGTCTACTCTTTATACACAGTGCTCCTTGTCAGATGTCTCATGGCTCTAACATCTCCAAAGTGTTCTTGGGGTCTCCAGACCACTCAGGCTTCACCTATGAAGCTTCATCCAATGACCTGTCAGCGCCTTCTGTATGCAGAGATGTCCTTGCTGTGCACTTCCGGGCCTCAGGGGCCATATAACCTTGAGGAAGATTAACTGATGACCCCTTCACCCTTGGATCCTTTGTCTCTAGGGCGAGCACCAGGTAAACACTGCCAAATTCAGCTGCTGGCTTGGGGTAGATTCTGACTGGCTTCATCCACATTACCAGACGCTTTTCTATGCTGTGGTTTTCCAGGAGTAGAAAATACCTCAAGTATTTTCTTTTGGAAAGTTGGGATTTAACTGGGTGTGGTCTTGACATGAATGTACTCTTTAATCACTCTAATCTCCTTATCAGGAGAAATATTCCTTCAACATGTGCTTTGAATCCAACTTTATTTCTTCTAGTATTCTTTTTCTATCAAAACTGGACATTTTTCGTTTCTTTATGCCCTAATTGATTTTCGCAACTGCACACCTGCATAATATTCACCATTAATAGCCACGTCACCACTTCTACTATAGGCTGTCTTGAAATTTCCTCCACCAAAGAAACTGGCTCATTACTAGCCTCAACCAAGCTTTCAGCTTGTGGATAAACCGAAGCCAGACTCTGCTGAAATATCCCAAGTGCTTCAGAATCCTTATTTCTCTGGAACTACCCTGTTCTCAGCACTACTTTCTTCCAGGCTCCTGCTACGATCTCTCCTTAAGTTCTCCTTATAGCATTCAACACTCACATCCTCCATATTCGTCCCCACACCCACAGTGGTCTGGTTCTTCCTAACCAACAGCCCTCGTGTCAACTTCTGTTTTAGGTACTTTTCTGTTGCTGAGATAAGACAACACGACCAAGAGAATTTATAGGAAGAAGAACTCATTTGAGCCTATGGTTCTAGGTTCCAGAGGGATTAGAATTCATTATGGCAGGCAGGCACCATCAGGTGGCCAGAGTAGGAGCAGAACATTATATGTTCAAATCTTCAAGCAGGCACAGGAAGCCAAGAACTGGGAATACCACAAAGCTAGAGAACTCTCAAAGCCTACCCCAGGGTCATGCTTCTTCCTCCAGCAAGACCACATCTTCTAAGACCTCCCAAATGCATGCCACCAACTGGGGCCAAAATTTCCATGTTCTTGGAGCCTATAGGGGAGACGCTTATTCAAACTGCCACAGTCTCTTTACATTTCTATTTGACCTAATAAATTATTTTTAATTGGTATAGTCACAATGTAACTAGGTACAATAGGTCACTTATGTTTAAAAATGGACACTAAAAATATGCAGATTTAATATCTCAGTTCCTTTAATCACTCTCTTGAAGAATTCTCTGTGTATTGAAGAAATACATAAAATTTTCATTGATGTAAGAATATATGAATTTATTCCATAGAATTAGATCTTGATATAAAAATAGTAAGCTAATGTTCTTTTTGAATGTTTAGATTCAGAAAAGTTTAAAAATAATATTAAAAAATCTGAAGAAAAATAAATTTCCAGATGAAGTCCACATTATTAAAATGTTATGTGCTAGCCAGTTTCTTAGGTTTAACAATGATTATGCAAAGTATTAAAAAGTTAATCCATTATTCATTTTTGTACACTACTGGTTGCCTTTCTGCTGTGAACAAGAGCCCTCCAATGGAGGGCCCCAAAGCCAAGAATATATGGGCAGTACAAACTGGAATGAACTGATTTTTTTTAAGAGGACACAGTGGCTGGAGAGATGGCTCAGTCATAAAGAGGCTTGCCTGCTCTCATAGAGAATCCATGTTCGATTCCCAGCACCTACATGGAGGTGAACAACCATCTGTTCCTCCAGTTCCAGGGAATTTGACACCCTCTTCTGACTCTTCTGACCTCCTCTGTCATTGCACAACACAAGTGCACTTACACATATCCAGGCAATATCCTCATACACATAACATAGAAAGAATATATGAATAGTATTTTACAATAAAGAGGGCACAAAGTTGTTTGAGAGTGGAGCTAGGAAGAGTTGGGGGATGGCTGAATGTGGTCAAAATATTTGGCATGAAATTTCCAAAGAATTAATAAGAATCATAAATATTTGGCCAGGACAATCCCCACATTGAATTCAAGACACTCAGTGGTACATTATAAGACTGTCTAAAAGGCCACAACCAAAAATTTAGTTTATGTAATCACTTTGCATGGTTTTATTTCATTAAAATAAAAATGATAGTTTAAGCAATCTATATTCATAAAAACTGATTCAAAAGCAAAACCTCCTAGAATACATGAATTTGTTTTGACATGTATGAGGTGCCAAGTTACTAATCAGAAATGATATTTAAACAGCACATCAAACATGCAAATGCTATTACCACAGTAAAATGAGTGTGGTAATACTCTAATTTACTTTTTACCTTATGAAGCTGACACTCAAGGAGACTGAATAAATGAGACAAACGTAGGTGGTTAATCTATCAAATGAAGACTTGAAAGCAAACACTACATCATTACCTATCCTGTATGTCAACTAAATCCTCATCTTTAAACAAATCAATTCACCAAGCAATTGCTAACTTACAAACTTGGAGCCTTTAAAAATATCAAGGCATAGCTTGAATCTATAACCCAAAATCTAATTTCTTCTTAAACCAATAGGCCAATTATGATAAAAAGGCTCAGTCACTGGTTAGTCCTGATAGGTGTGTATGTCAGGGGGAGGATGCACTTGATTACACAGGTTTGTTCACCCATGTTAGCAAATGCAGAAGCCAAAGGAAGAAGCCAGGTATTCTCCTCTCTGGCTCTAGGCTTCACTGTGTTAGGACATTATCTCTCATGATCCAGCAGCTTATCCTTTAGGTACACTATCTGGCCAGTATATTTTCAGGACCTGCCAGCTTCTGCTCCCTCCAACCCCTACCTCAGACTAGTGCTACAGGCACAAGTGGCTATGCTTAGATACTGTACTCTTGTTCCCATGGTTGAAAAGAAGATCTTCTTATCAAATTAAGTATCTCCCCATATTCTCATTATAAGAATCCCTGGATTAAAATAGTATTTATTGAAAAAATATTTCATAAAATTGAACTAATTAAAAAAGCAAGAATCATAAGCAAGATCAAATTTTCAAGGTAAGATTATACTGAATACAGTACCTCTTTTTAATTTTAATATATGAATCATGAGATAAGACAAATGTAGCTTCCCGGTAATATCATTTCTGTATTTATCTATTACATGTATATATGTACACTATATATATGCAGTGCTCATGGAGGCTAGAAGAGTGTGCAAGATCCCTTTAACCAGAGGTAAGGAAGTAGCAAACCACCATGCAGGTATTAAGATCCAAACCAGGGTTCTCTGTAAAAGCAGTCAGTGCCCTAACCAATGACTGACCTCTCTCTCCAGCACTCGCACTCCCTGCTGTTTTTGAGGCAGAGTCTCACTATGTAGCCCTGGCTGGCCAGGAACTCATTAAGTAGAGCAGGCTGACCAGGAACCCACAGAGAGCTGCTTGCTTCTGCTTCTCGAGTTCTGGGATTAAAGTCCTGCAGCACCATGCTGTCAGTAATGCCTTTATATTACATATTGTTTCCATTTTATGGCACTAAAAAAGAGTATAGGGCAATTTATAATATTGCTGTTTGTCAGATGATCGTGTGTAAAAAGTTGATGAAATTTAATCTTTAATCAGTTATTAAGGAAACCAAAGCACTTTAATAAGGTTACAGCTGATGACCTCTTCTTTGTTGATGGTTATTCAAATCCCACATTCTATTAAGGATGTTCTATATTTGATAATGTCATTACTAATCAGTATGCAAATGCCTGTTATTAACTGGTGTCTCTGATTGAAAATTTTATTAGAATTGAGAAAAGCACACAGTGTCGCAGGGAAAGAAGAAAATGCAGAACTATTACACTGATAACATGTTTACGTAGTTTCCTCATACAAAGGTTAGTTAAAATGTCAGAAAGATGGTTGGCTAGCTTCATTCCGCAGCTCTGCTACTTCATTTAAAGAAAAACAACTTCTCATCACTCAGGAAGCTGAGCCAAGAGGATAATGATTTTACAGCCAGCTTAGGCTGTACATCAATACCAGGTCTCAAAACCAAAATACGTGACCAAACATTTTAGGCAGTACCATGGTAGCTTAGCTTTAAATTTTTGCTTTTCTCTTTTTTGAGGAAAACAAATTTTGCACATTTTTTGAAAAAAAAAAAAAAGCTTAATAGAACTTTCCCAAAACATAGTCATTAGTTATTAGTTGATGAGCCATTGGGATTATTAAATACTGCCTTTAGTGTAGATTTTAAAGCATTTGGAGCTGGAAAGATCTCATTGCTTAGGAGCACTGTTTGCCCATTAATAAGGCCCATTGTGGGAATGACTTTTTCTGGTAATGCAAATTATGCCGAGCTTGAACCCAAGTTAAACCTACGCTTTGAGATAATTTATCATTCAATCTCTTTTCCTTCTGTGTTCTTCCTGTGCTTTGGCTATCTGGGGTCCTTTGTGATTTTATATGAATTTCAGGATGATTTTTTCCAACTCTGAGAAGAATGTCATGGGTATTGTTATTGTTGTTGCATTGACTGTATAGATTGCTTTTGGTATGAGGTTCATTTTCACAATACTGATTCCGGTAATTCATGAGTATAGTTGGATTTCCATCCCTTAGTGTCTTCTTCTATCTCTTTCTTTAAAGATTTGAAATTTTCATTGTAGAGAATCTCTAATATCCTTAGTTAGGGGAGTTAGGTTTATTTCTAAATATTTTATGTTTTTTTGAGGTTACTTTGACTGGGAGGGGTCTGTGACTGCTATTTCTGATTTCTTGTTACTGATATATAGGAAAGCTTCTGATATTTTAAGTTGATTTTGTAACCTGCCACATTACTGAAAGTGTTAATCCTTTGTAAGAGTTTTCTGGTGGAATTTTTTTTTGGCATCTCTTAGGTATAATATAATTTCTTCTATAAAAAGGGATAACTTGGCCTCTTCTCTTCCAAAGACTATTCCTTCAAGTTCCTTCTCTTGTCGTATTGCTTTTGCAAGAGTTTCAAGCACTGTATTAAAAAGGAGTGGAGACAGTGGTCAGCCCTGTAAGCTTCCTTATTTTAATGAGATTGTTTCAAGTTTTCTCCATTTAGAATGATGTCAGCTATTGGTTTGTTGAATATAGCTTTAAATATGTTGAGGTATGTTCCCTCCAGACCAATTCATTCTAGAAGTTTTAATATTAATGCATGGTGGATTTTTGTCAAAGGCCTTATCTACATCTGTTAAGATGATCATGTAGTTTTCATTTGTAAGTCCATTTATATATTTCATTACATTTATTGATTTATGTATATTGACCAACCCCTTCATCTCTGGAATAAAGCTGACTTGGTCATGGAGAATGATCTTTTTGATGTGTGTCTGTATGCAGTTTGCACGTATTTCTTTGAGTACCTTTGTATCTAAATTCATTGGGGATATGGGCCTATATTTTTCTTTTGTTGTATATTTACCTGGTTTTGGTATTAGAGTGATGCTGATCAAGCCAACCAATATGTTCATTTATGAATGGGAACAACAACTATATTAACAAATCAACTGTCTACTTAAGCTCAAATATTAAACATCTCCATCTTTTTATTGTGTACCAGCATCTATGATATGTCATTTTATTAATAATTTTAAAACATGATTGGGATCAGTAAGAAAGATGAAATTCCATGTACTATATGATCTCGGCTCTTCAAGTCTAAGGAGAAAGGCATTATAGGGCTCAAATTATTACGAATTATTTTGAAATTATGTTTGTGAAATCATTGATTCCCTAACAATATATTTTAATTTAAAAATAATTTTGCAACCACTTAATTAGATCATGGTAAGCAGTCAGTACAAATTGCATCTCAAAAAATAAAAACAAATGTACCAAACTATTCTATTCTAAGTTGTGTAATGTTTCAATGAACTACATGTACTTTAGGTAAACTTTTCCCTCTACCTAAAATGCTATGACTATATTGAAAGTATATTGAAAACATTTTAATGATGCTGTTATTTTATTTGTTTAAACTAAAATGTTTATGGTTTTGTATATTTATTTTTTAATATAGTTTCATTTTTGCATTAGTGTCTATTTCAACCTTTGAGTTTACAAATTTTGCAGATAGTGTACTCTGTTGTTCTGTGAACATTTTCTGTTTTTACATTAAGAGCACATATGCATACAAGGACTGTAGAGGTCAGAAGCGGGCAGTAGACTCCTTGAAACTGTAGTCAAGAAGGATTGTTAGTTGTCATGTGGGTGCTGGGAACTGAATCCTGATCTCTGAAAGAGCCATCTCTCCATGTCATGTCCTGTGAACATTTTCAAAGGAGAGGAACAAAGACCTTCTCATCCTAGATGGCACTGATGACAGAAACAAAGAAACAGTGTTCACAGTGCAGTTTGATGAACCAATGTGCTTAACTGTTGTTTCTCACGGGGACATGATTAACATAGTAATCTACACCATTGACATAAAAAATCCAGCATCTGCAAGGCAGAGCTTTGTGAGCAGTTCTCCCTCTGTGTCACAGAGTTAAGGGGCCCAATAGGGTGAGATTCTCCTGTAAGAAACCACAGCTGTTGATCACTCAAGAGGGCAGCAGCCATGTCATGCTCAGAGGATGATGTTCCACAACAGCTATGAAAACAGATCAATGCTGTGTGTACAGACACACAGAGAAAAGCCAAGTCAGATTGCTTGGGCCCTTCTGCTATTGATTGGCATTGACCTTGGTGTCTCTTAGATGTTTTTGAGACTAACTGCATACTCCTCAGTCCTAGTTCCACTAGCTGCCTGTTCTAGTGTTCCATGAGTAAGCAGGTAGAGTATTAAGTTAGGCCACCTAGTCTCTAACAAATACAGGAAGTGTCTGCACAAATATTACCCTTCAAGCCATCAAAGGTACAATTGTATTGTTCCAATATCAGCAATTTCTTTCACAAAACCAACTAGATTACTGTAAATATGAAATAAACTTTTTCCAATTATTCTGTGTCAGAAAGTTACTACCAGTTAGAGGATTATATTGGATCAAATATAAGCTGTCAGACAAGTTACTTTAAGTTCATGAATCATCAACATTCTAGTCTATAAAATAGCATAAAGCAATAGTCATAAATTGTTTTTGACTATGAAATGAGCTCATTAGAATAAAAGGTGGAACAGGGTCTGTGCCACATTCAGATAAAAAAACTTCAGTCCTGGTTTTATAAGGAGAAAGAAATCCTTAAAATGGTAAAGTCATTGAAACCTAACTCAAGGCCCATGAACTACATGCTTCAAATTCAAGCTTAAATGGAAGCAAACACGAAATAAAACTCAATGTTATGCAGCCCTACAAACCACAGCAGGCTGGGAATAAATAGATCCTAAATGTTACTCTTCTGAGAAATAAAAGTGCTAAGAAATGAGTATTCTCAATACCTCTGTGATCTGCTTAGTCAATGACCATTTATTGTAAATGACTGAATGAAAGCATTTGAAGGTTCTCATTTAACCTGGAGAATAATTACTCTAAGGATGTATTTTATTCTGAATGTTGAGAACAAAAGTTACACAGTTGTAATTATTTCCAAGGATGTAATTAAGGTGCTTAAATAGATATGATGCTGGTTTAGATACTAATATAAACCTTGGGGTAGGAACTTGAGTACTGCCTTCCCTTACCTATGCTAGGAATTGTATCAAACACACAGTCAATATGAGCTCAGCTGGGCAAGCCCAGCCTCCAGCAAATTGCTTCATTAAGTTTATATTATAAACACTTACCCCTTCCTGACATAACAACTCCTCTTTCTGCAATCTCAAGCATTTGATTAAACTGCTCATTTTCTGAGCACTACCAGATTAAAATGCTATGATCTAATAGTATTTAATTTCCATATGCTAATTCTAGTCATTTCTTAATGAGGTTTACAGAGGCCACAATAGTGACATGGAAAAGAAACACAGTTGTGACCTGGCTTATGTCACAGTTTATGAGAGAAGAACTTGGGTCTGAATGGGAAGAAACTGCTGATAGCCTGAAATAGACACTTTCTAGTCAGGGACTGTGAATACATCCCTTTTCTCAAACAACATGAACTTTTTCAAGGGACACATGAAAACATGCAAAATTCTGTTTATACTTAAAGCATCTGTCCACAGATTATCAGTCACTGATGAAGAAATGAAATGCCTCGTCAAAGAATGACCAAATGTGTGTGAATAATAAAGGCCAGCCTGAGCTTGAACCTAGTAATACTACTTCCTTTATAAAATCCGTAAGAGGAGCCTCTGTCTTACCTATCCCCTATCTGTAAGGATTCCTTAATAGCAACTGTCATATGGTAAGTTTAAAAATGCCTGCTGAAAGAAACTGACAAATTTGAGTCCTGGGAACCTCACTGTCATCAATTTAGGGTTTTATCACATTTTCTGACAGTGTGGGTTTTCTGGCCACTTTTCCAATGCTTGCCCGGTATATTGAACTTACTTCTGAACTACCAAAGATGAATTGGACTCAAGAACAGTAGGAGAAAAAAAATTCCACCAAACAAAAATAAATTGGTATGTGGAACACACTAATATTTCTGATTTCATGTTCATCAAACATCTTTAATTAACATTTCTATACATTAATATGTTTGTATTTCAGCTAGTAGAATGTACAATTCAATATCCAACACTCTTCTAAATAATTCAGTAGTTATGAGAGGTTCCACACACAGCCATCTCCTAGGAGAAGGTTTTATAACTTATTAAACAGTGCCCAGTATGGTACTGGTGAGATGGCTCAGCTGTTAGAAGAAGTCAGTGTTCAGTTCCTAGAACACAATTCCTAAGGCTCACAAGCTCCTTAATCTTCAAGTCCAGTGATCTTATGCCTCCTCCTGGCCTCTGTGGGCATCTGCATGCATGTATGTGCACATACCTACACACAGGTACACACACACACATAAATAAAAATTAAACAACTATTAAAAAATGATTCCACAGCAGCCAAAGTATTTCATAATGAAATGAGGAAATTTATCATCATCCTTGAAAAACAGTTACATTAATTATAGATTGAAATGAGGAAATTAGAGAATATATTTTCATGGAAATGATATTTTCCTTGAAGGTCATTTCTTTGTCAAGTAGACTGCACAGAATATTTCTGTAACCCCAGTCTCTGTACTATTGATAAATAGATGATATTAATTCTCAGATGTCATTAAACCCATCTTTGGTATTTCCAAGAAATTAAATGAATGCTAATTTGTATATACAGCCAAGTCTTGAACTGGGAAAGAAAACCTTTTAAACAATCAAAATTTGTCCTGAATTCTTGGTCTTTGCAATGCAGCCCATCCTCAAATTTGGTGGTGCTTACTATCCCCCTTTGTTCCCCAGACTATTACATAACGTTTCTCCTGATTCCATTGCTCAGGGCCTCCAAACTTACCTTACATTCCCCCATGCAGCTAAGTTTAATCTTCATTTTAACAAGAAAGTTCATCTTTTCAATAGTTCATTTTGCACATTAAGAAGTTATTATTGTTTTATGTGTATTAGCTATTCTTCTTGTTTGACTATTTTGTTGTTGTTGTTTTCTTTTTGAGACAGGGTCTCCCTGTAGCCCCAGCTGATCTGGAAAGTGCTATGGAGATCAGTCTGTCCTAGATCTCACAGAGAACAACTTGTTTCTGCCTCCAGAGTGTTGGCATTAAAACTGTGAGTCGCTATGCCCAGAGCTTCACAGCAATTCGTAATCAGTAATCCTTTTGGCCCTTATTAAAACATTCACTTTTCTTTTTTTTTTTTTTCTAGTTCTTTGATTATGAAATTTCCCTTATTATCCAGCTACCTATGTTCATGTTAGTGTATAACCTTATAGGATTTTAATTTTAGCAGGAAATCTTCCACTATGCTATCATGTAATATGGAGTCACATTTTGGGAAAACTAACACAATGAAGATGAAGCCAGGTTCGTGAAGAAGTTTGGTGTCAGAAAACAGATAGATGCTGTAATATAATTGTTTAAATGCAGCATTGTGGGACACTATCCCTGGGGAGACATGAACAGATGTCTACTCACCCCACATAGGGGAACAGGAACAATGACAGACCAAAGTAAGGATACCAGCAATGTCCAGCTTGGTGAACTAATGACTCGTGTTGGGGTTACTTACGGGAACATGGGTGCAGGCTTACTTGCAGGAGCAGAAATGACCCAAAGGCAGCTGCATCCACAAGGCCCAGCTCAGCAGGAGTGAGGATTCCTGAAATCAGGAAGCCTGGGGGCACTGCACAGCCTCCAGCCAGCTCAGCAGGCTGCAGTCTCCCTTCCAGGGCTCAGCCTGTTTGAGCCTCTTCCGGGGAGTTTGGCTGGTCTCTGCTTCTTGCTGGTCTGAGCCTCTTCTAGGCAGCTTTACTTGTATGCATGTCTCTCAGCAGTCTTTAGGGCTTACATGTTCTATAAGGAGGAGGAGTCTAGTGAATCTGGACTCCCTGAATCTACTGAGTTGTTCGCCTCCTTTGAGAATGTACTGAGAGTTGGCAATTTCCATCCAGTGTAGATCTTATCTCAGAATAAATCGCTAAGCAGAAAAGGGAAAGGCTAATGCAACCAGGAAGTGGGAGGGGCCACTGGAGCATTTCCAGGAAGTGCTGCTACCTGCTTGAGGTATAAAGGATGAGAGGCGCGAAGAGGAGAGGCTGGCCTTGCAGAGCATGCTTCACCAGCTCACAAGCACCGGAAAAGAAAGAACACAAGTCTGTGTAGGAGGTTCTGTGCTTCTAGCTCAGGGCCGGAAACAGTGGGTTCATCATGCTTCTTTGTTGTACGCTCTTCTGAAGTTGTGCAAATGTCACATTGTAAAGGCTGAGTGAATGACACTCAAGTGGATCCGTATTAAAAAGAAAGAGCAGCACCCTTACCAGCTCAAGACACAGGTACTGCAGGAAGAGCACACCATTAACCACGGTCCGTAAGAAGGTAGACTTTACCAGAAAGCCTAGGGGAGCTTCCGCTGCTGCTGTTGCTAATGACAACATTTACTTTTCAGAAAATAACAGCCTAATGCCACACCAAGAACTAATCCAGGAGCTCACAACCTGAGGGACAAAATTCACAAAAGCAGCTTTAGCATGGAACTTGGAAACAGTGGCTTGTGTGGCCGCGTCTTAACTGCAGTGGAGTTTCAAACATCACACAAAGAGCTGCCAAACCAACATTTGCATTTTCCGGGGACTCAGTAAAGGAGTGGATTCATGTGCAGTGGCTCCAAGTTTTATTACAAAGAAAGGCCAAAAGGAAGCCGACTTCTAAACTCAGGGGAGCCACACACAGTAGAAAGATCTGTGACAACACGGGGAGCTTAAACTGCGGACGTCAGCTGCAGCAGCAGCGCCTTGGCTGGGCTTCCTGAGACAGTAACAGAAAACACAATTTGATTCCTATTGTCATAAAGGAAAGCTGTATCTTACTTGGACTTTGTATATTCTTAAAATTCTGCAATTAGGGATTAATTAGGAAATGTCGAGTATCCGCAGTACAATTTCTGAAAGTGCATTATAAACATAGGAAAAGATAAGGCTTGTGGAAAGCTTGTGACTTTGATGATTTGTGACAGTTTAACTAAAGTAAACAGGTTTTTCATGCGTGTGTGTTTGTATGTGTGTGTGTTTCTGTATGTATTCAATTCGAGATCCAAGAGAGTATAAATGAATGTTTATAAAATATGTGACTGGACAGGTAGTCAAAAGCAAGGGTTAGTTTTCAATGGTAAAATCAATTATTTGTAAAATATGTGGCTACATAGGTATTCAAAAAGCAATGGTTCATTTTTATAAATTGTCAGTGGTTTCATGTAAATGTCATTTGTGGGCAAATTGGCTTTCAAAAGCATATCAAACTCTCAAAATGTATTAAAACGGAAAGGACACAACAAAGGAAGGAAAGAATAAAATGCTGTTTGGTTCAGAAAACTCCATGAATGCAATTTGCCAGTTTATTTGTCAGAAAAGGATCTAGGTAACACTTCAACATGTTGACTGTATTTTCAGTTCTAAAATTAAAACTGATTTGAGGAACAATACTTACACTGTATCCCCTGTTCATTTGTTTATGTAACATCAAATGCCTATGTGCGCAAGGGAACAGAAAATGCAAAATCCTAACTTGGAAGATTTTATTTTTTTAGTTTTTAATTACATAAATGCATGTGTTTCTGTATGTGTGAGCTGGAGTTACTGGTGGCCCTCAGTCACCTGACAAAAGTTTTCTAACCAAGCTTGGCCCTCTGCATGAGCAGGATATGTTCTTAACCAAGTCATTTACCCAGTTCGGAAAGTCCTCTTTGAGAAGCTAGGAAATGCCATTGTCAACTGCCAGATCACACTAAAAAATCCTGATCTTCTAAAATAAGCAGAATCAGCCCTGGAGGAACTTGGATGGAAGAAGATAGTAATTCATTATCTGGAATAATTGCTAAAATAGACAGGAGTTGTGCGGGAGTTGCTAAATACATAAGCAGTGAAGCCTGGGAATACAGAAAAAAATGCTCAGAGAAATAAAGAAAGCTGTGTAAAAGAAGCCCTTGAACTGGACCTCAGCTGTGGGGAGGCATTTTAAAGGAGTTTTGTTTCTAACACTGACACTGATGTTCCATAGTTCCTTGTTACTGTAGCTCCAGGTGATCCAACGCCCTCTCCTGGCATCTATGGTTACCTGTACTTACATGAACTTAACCACACACAAACACATATACACATAATTAAATTTAAATAATAAAATAGTTGAAAGAAATAGATGGGACAAAGGACCCAGAGATAGTGAGTTACAGAGTGACACGTGATTGGTAAGAAATACTTCAAAAATTGCTGACTGTTGCTTGAGTGTGTAAGGTGTGAATGAGACTCCCAACAGTTTCGGACTCTGGAAGAAACCTGGAGCCAGAGCTTATCTAAGCCTTGCAAACCGGTTCCAGATCCCAAATTCCTTGGCAGATAAGCAAGGAATTCACGAACAGCTCTGGAAAAGGACTACTTCCTGGACAGAAGCTTGCCTGAAACATCAATCAGATGTCATGGCAACCACCCTCCCCTAAAAGCCAGGAGGGGCCTGAAGGTTTAAAAGGTTTTGAGGACTTGGACAACGTGCTTGTACTTCTGGTGCTTGTGCTTCTGGGCTTGTGCTTCTGCTTCTGCTGCTGCTGGTGCTGATCACGCCAGCCCGGTTCCCCGGAGCCCCAGCCCCAAGATGGGGGTGAGGGGCTAGCCTCCCCCATCTCTTTGGGGAGGCTAGCCCCCAAGGGAGGCTACCGTTTCTCCACTCGTGGGTGCGGAGGAGCTAGTCCCATCTGGTCTTCTCTCAATGAAGTCGGGTCCTGGTAGCTGCCAGCGGAGTCTGGTCCCTTCTGTCTGCTGCGTCTCTCGAACCCTGAACCTGACATAGTGCACCATATATTTCTTTAGAAATACTTGCAGAGTCAGGATCACCAGCACAACGAAGCTTTAACTGAGCACAGTTGTAGGAAAAGGCCTTTGGTTATAGAAATTTTCTGCTCTATATATATTAGGAAACTGTGACATATAACTTGCAATAATACCTATTAAAATTATTGTAGAGAAAAATACACACAAATAACCTTAAGGGGGCTGAGCACAAGGTGGTTAAGTAAGATCTTGCAATGATTATTTCCAACAGAATAGCAGCGATGCAGGCATCTTCTTTTACAAGGACTACGAAGGTAGGAAAGGAGCCATGGCACTTGATAAAAAGAGGAGCAGTGACGGTCGCAGGAAGTATCACCTGCATCACCGCTAGTGTGCCTGCGCCAGTGCGGCACGGCAGAGGCGCCTCCCACCTGGGGAAGACAAAAAAACTAAGTCTGTGTTTCAGACTTGAAACCCAGTGCTATTCCCTCACAATGAGATGTGACGGGCAGAGCCCCATTCTCAGGCCAGCACCCATGGACTGAACCACGGACCTACATCATTAGTTGGCAGCCGGTGGCCTTGCCTGGCCTCCTTCAAGCACGGGAGCACAAAAAGGCACAGGACACTTCACCTGTGTTAGTAGGTTTTTTGTTTTGTTTTGTTTTTTTCTGTCAATGTGAAAAAACTAATTAAAGGAGAGTAGATAATTTGATCTTTGGGTTTCAAGGGATTCACTCCAAGATCCCTTCTCTCTTGCTTAGGGCCTGTGGTGAAGACACAGCAGAAACATTTAACACCTTATGCCAACCAGAGAAGCAAGGAGAGAAAGGACACAAAGAGATCAATACCACAAACTCCACTGAAGGGGATGGAATGACTTTCAGTGACCTCACTAACTCCTTCAAACCAGATCACCTTCTTAAAGGACCTACTACCTCGCACTGGCAACAAGTGTGGCCACAGGACCTTTAGCATACTGGTCCTTGGGAGACATTTCTGATCTAAACCAAAACATCACCTGCTTGGGTATATAAGCAGGCATGGAATTTTAGCATGGAACTTAGTCAGTGTGCTGCAAGGCAGAGGACAGAAAGCCCTGTATCCAGATCATTGCTCATAGCAGAGTCTAGTCACATGCTCCAGAATCAGGCAAAGACCTGATTCGATGTGGATTTTGGTATACTTGAAGAAGATTTGGGGCATCACTTTAACCTCTGACACTGCACATGTTTCTGAAGTGGTGAGACGTCTCAGTCAGCTTAGCATCATTCTTACCAACCAAGTGACTGTTTCCATCATCCATCCCCAGTACCAGACAGCATAAAAGCTCAGGAACAATGCTTCCAGACAGAGCCTGTAGATCTACTATGGTGAAGATCAGAGAGCTGTACTGTATGCAATGGACTTATTTAAGTATGGATCATAGCCAGCAACAACACCAATGGGCAAGCACTCCAAAATTGAGCAAGTCTTTGTGGCTTTTGATTTAAACATGACTCAGCTTGATATCAGTAGAAATGGCCAAAGTGTGACAATCTCTTGTTATTCTGGACTCTGGAAACAGTTCGTGAAGCCAAACATAACCTACCATAAGTGGGGCAGGCCAGTACTCAGAGGACTCGGGAATTCAGCTGAAGAAACTTAGCACTGTATCAGGTAGAACCCATAGCATATGTGTAGTAGACTTCTAATTGCTGAGCATCACCTATGGCTGGTTATAGTGGTCCTCAGCCACGAATCTACCACAGCAGTGATCCCCTCATGCAGTATGAACCTTGGCTTCAGCAGACTGTGAGGTCAGGATGTGGTACAGCCCTGGTCACCGTAGGCAGGGGCATAGAAGCCTGGGGGTCTATTCAGAGTGTTTCTCTCCAGTGCAGCTTATAATCTTGTACTATATAGAGAGAAACTTGTGAATAATAATTGCCAGGCTTGTACAGAAGAACATATGAGGACTACAGATACGGACTCAACTTGGGCTAGGATTACCTTCAGTGCTGAAATATTGACAACGCATCAACACTGGATGAACAGTGGATTCAGGATGTGCAACATGAGGACATGAGTTATCTCTAGAATCCCTATTAAAGTTCAGGTGTGGTTGCATGTGCTTATAGTTACAGGTCTGGAAGGCCAAGAAAGATAAATTCCAGGCCAGCCAGCCTAACCTACGTAGCAAGCTACTTACCTAATGACAAGCAAGCCAGTGAAAAAGCATGCCACAAAAACACAAGCAGGGAAGCATCCTGAGTACCAGCTCCCCAAGTTGACCACTCCTCTGTCCACATGCACACATAATTGCACACATGCTCATTACGCCTGCAAACATTTGCAAGTGTGTGTGCATGTGCATATATGCACGTGCGCACACACTCACATGCACACATACATAGCATAGAAGAAGAAATATCTACTTTGGTTTATGATTTCAGAGATCTTCAGTTCGAGGTCAGTGGATCCACTACTCAGGGCCTGAGGCAGCATGTCATAGTGATGAGAATGTGTGGCAGAGAGGGTGACTCATTATAGGTTCTCCTACAACACAAGAGAGAAAGGAAGGAATTAATAAGGATCTCTTGAAGGCACACCCCAAGGGATCTTCCTTTTTCATCTTGTCTCTGACTCCTACATCTCTACTACCTCCGAATAAGACCATCAGCATATTAATCTGTCAATGAATTCTCGTATTGCTTGAGTCAGAGGCCTAGAAATTCAGTTACTTCCCCAGAGCCCATCAGAGAGCATGTCATCTTGCCACAACTTAAAATCACTTGGGAATAGAGTCACAACTGAGCAATTATCAGGATGAGGGTGGCCTGTGATCATGTCTGTGGGGATTGTCTTGATTCTTCATTCACACAAACTTATATATATTCATCATTTCAGATGTTGACCCTGGGCCGTATAAGAAGAGAAAAACTATCTGAGAACTAAACTCGCAAGTAAGCAGGGAGCATGTACCCATCCTTTTTTCTCTGCTGGTGACTGAAGATTTCACGTGAACACCTGCTCCAAACCCCTACCTTTGTGACTTTGTGAATACAGTGGATTGTAACCTGAACTGTGAAGCCAGGTAAACCCTTGTTCCCCTAAGGTGCTTTATGCCAAAGTCTGTTATCACTGCAAGAGACATGAAACCAGAGTGGAGAACAATTGAGTCTGAGCATATACATCTTTGCGGGACATCACTTATCTAAACAACAGCAATTGTAAAGCACAAAGGTGTATTTTGCTTAAATAAAGACAAGATAGCTAAAATGTTACTAAACACATTCTTGCAATACAGTGAATGTAACAAAAGTCCCACACTTGAAATACTTTCAATTTATAAAAACAATATTTGCATATGATACAACTGAATATAGCCATAATGACTTTGGTGATATACAATTAATTCATTTATCAAGGTACCTGCCTAATTTACACTTCCAAGAGAAATGCATCTCTATATTTTGAGAAAACGTTCTTTATTATAATGGACAAAGTAAAGAAGAGCTGTGGGAAATGGACCTTAGACTTCTTCAGCCTTGGAACAGCCCTGAATTCATCTCTCCTGCCCTCCATTACTGAAACAAAAATGATGAGGGCAGCTAAATTATTTCACACCATTAAACTGCCAGAGAAACTATAAACAGACATAAGATATCTACAGATACCGCAGATTCAGGGAGAGTCAGAAAAAATGATTGCCACATAAGTGTACGCTGGGCTTTGGCACTGATAGGATCTTGAATCCTGTAAGGTGTGGACTTGAAAGAATCCTGCTGAAGAAGTGGGAATTGATGCTTTTCTAGGGAACAGTGCATCAGAGCAACCCCAGTCACCTGCCACAGTAGCCACCTGAAACACCTTTTCCACACTTCGGATGGTTTTTAAATACTAACATAATAAAAGTCACACTTGTGCATCATGAAAATATAATAACTCTCAAATTTGAAAATTGAGACATTAACAAGATAGAGTTCTGGTACCCCTCCAGGAATAAAAGAGCCCAAGGACAGGAGTCATTAGAAAAAAGATGAATATAATGAAACCCAGAGTCCTATCACATACACACACACACACACACACACACACACACACACACACACACAGGTCTTGGTTTAAGTGTGCAGCACTTGGAATACTTTAGATGACTCTGTGAGATCTGGTCTCCTCATCAGCTCTTCTGACAAAGAAACAGGGCGTTGTTTGTGAAGAAAAGTGAAGACAGAAAGTTACACTGCAGGGAACAATGGTAAGTCCAGCCTGACAGGTTTACCTGGTGGGCCAAGATAAATTTGATAATATCACTTATTTATATCAATAAAACTGTATTTTGTATGTATAAATTATCTTAAATAGTTGTAGGTAGGGAAAGGTACATAAAGACGATTAAGACTTATTGATATGCCTTGTATGAAATACACAATGATTCAATTTTTAAAAATCTTAAAAAGTTAAAAATATAAATCAACAATCAGAAGATAATGACAGTAAAAAAATAAAGAAAATGTGTTCCAGAATATGTGTATCTATTATTAAACAAAAAAGGAGATGGGGATATCTCTAGAAAAATAGCAGTTATAAATATTCAAATCACAGAGGATGAAATCCCAAAGGAAAGTGGGCTGTTCAACCACTGGTATGTAGGACAATTCAAATTTAAATAACAGTGCTTTATCATTTGACACATTGGATCATAGGAATCTTGAAACTTGGAAATTTCTCAAAAAATACAAGAAAAAGTTTCATAGTGAGATGATGAGGCTGTGACTTGGTGAATCACTCCACAATCCAGCACTTCACTCCTCATTAAAGCCCCCAGAGCTGAGCTCCCAGCCAGAGAGCTCTAAATAGAGCAGAGGCCTGCTGAGATGATGATCACCTTGGTGGGAGAGGTGGTCCACAAAGCCTGAGAGCTGGAGGAGGGCAAAGGAGCTGAGGTCCAGCACATCCCAGAGCATAGCACTTACTCAACTGCCCTTAATAGCTCTGCATCTGTCTATAAAGCAGACTGGAGACATAAAATATCATTCTTAGAAAAATACTATGATCTCGAAAAATATAAGATAATACTACTTGATAGATAAAAGCCTGAAGTATATGTGTGAAAAATGTACATTCTCTTCTAATTATTGTGCAAAAAGAGGAAAAGAGAGACAAATTCTCTCTGAATTCATTTCAGAAAAATAGTACATACAGACATATGAGAAAATATCATAATGCTTTAATCTAAGTCATGATGGGGTATCATTAAATGGCTATTAAATGGCTTTTAAATATCATGTGATACAAGTTTTCTTAAAAATATTAAAGAGTGAACAATCCCCACAAGTCATTAATTGTAAGGTCAAACTTTATTTTACCTTGTTTTATACATAATGAATTTATAAGACAAATTTATATATTAAAGAAAAATGTACATCTACCTTAAGAAACAATATCATGCTTCAGTTGCTAGTTAATATTTACAAAATAGAGTGTGGAGTAGAAAATATGAATTACAAAATATAAGTTGAAAAATCACTGAATCTAAAGGACTTCAATGAAAACTTCTCACACACCATGGACTTTCTGTGACTTGTGTTAATACATTTCATCACCTTTTACCTAAACAATCCCAAATAAAGTAGCAGTTCACAAAACTTCTCAGTCTTCTTTACTACACCTTACTGTCCTTTGTATCTCTCTGTACAACACAACAACTTTTCCAAATACTTAATCTTCCCGTCTACTAGAGATTTGAAAAGTCAGTAAAATTCAAACCATACTAGTTCAATGTTTCAGAATGTCTTTTGACTTTTCTCTTCTGAGGGAATTTTCCCAGTGAGCTTGTTGTGTAGACCCCGGGGAAGAGGCAGAATACCAGATTCTTTCTCCATCTCCCAGCTCCCATGCACTTCTCCAGACTGTTCTTAGATACAAGAGATCTTGTATATCAACATCACAGGAAACGTTGACCATGTCTGTGTTTTTCCTGATATGTTCCTTATCCATGGTTTCAGCCTCCTTCACAGGTATTATCCAAATGCTGCACTTTTCTGAGGACTCAGAAATGTGCAGAAAATAGACTAGCAATGTGGCAAGTTATACTACATCCATGCCCTGATTAGGAATCAAGTAAAACTGTAAACACCTCTCTGTCCTTTCCCACATCATGAAGAAAACCCTCTTCATAAAGAGCAATTCTACCATTCACCTGAAGAGCTTTGTACTTTAATACAGGTCAGGAGGACTTGTTGCAGGTGGCAATTTTGGAATAAACACATGTTATCAGAGTAAAAGGAGCCAGGAAATGGGATAGCACAGAGACCATGGAAAGATTTCACATGGTTCTACTCTACTCCTCAGAGCTCCTGGGAGAAGAGCAGACAACTGAAAAAGAAGACGAAGAAGAGAAAGGAGGAGGAGGATTAAGAGCAAGGAATGTTTAGGCAGAAGGAAAAAGGAATGGAAGAATAAACCACGTACTGAGACACTTTTACGCACAATACATTTTTTTTTCTCAAAATGATAGTTCTAATTTCCTCACAATGAAAGAAGAAAATTCAGAAATGGAGAACAGTGTCATAATAAAAAGGAAAAAACGATTAAGATAAATACAATGGTAATTCATTAACATACTGGCAGTGAAGATATTTTTACTCCTAAAATAGACTTGAGGTATGATTCTTTGGGTCAGATATCATTTAGGGAATTGTTTCTACCTCTGGCTGAGCTGAATCTGATACACATTTTGTCTGTAAAAATATTTACATGAAGTAAAATTAAATTTTAGCTAAGAAATTATGGTAAAAACTTTAAAGTAAATAATTATCAAAGTAAGATAATTTATTAATAAATAACACTTGAAAGTCATTGTTTGGTTTATTCTCCAGGGAAACAGAGTCAGTTGTTTGTGTTATATATGTAAATATCTATTTATGGATCTATTATCTATCTCTCTACCTACCTATCATCTATTATATCTCTATTTAGATACATGTATATTTGTATCTATGCAGGTACATACACATACATATAAGAACAGATCATATTATATACAGCTATTGATGATGATGTACTTTTTAAATATTTTATTTATTATTTTTAATTTTTATTTTATGTGTGAGAGTATATTGCCTGGCTGTGTGTAATTACACCTGTGTTGTCTAAAGCCCAAAGAATCAGAAGAAGGCATCCAGTTCCCTTAGGACTACAGTCACAGACAGTTGTTAGTTCCCATGTGGGTGCTCAGAAAAGGACCCCAGTCTTCTGCAAGAGCAGCTGATGCTCTTAACCCTTGAGTCATCTCTCCAGCCCCAAAAGAGATTTATTATAATAAATTGGCTAGACGTACAAACCAAGATGATATGGACTCTTGACATCTTCAGAGACTGAAGACTAGGAAGCCCTGAGGTAAGTGTTTGACCATTGTCATCCCCTACCTCAGTCAGAAGACAGTGAGCAAATTCAGCATTGTTCATTTTTTGTTCTGTTCTGACCTTTCAGGGTTCAGTGAAGACCACTGACATTAGAGAAGACAGCTGACTTACCAACTCAATATTAACCTTATCCAGAAACACTTTCATAGCACAACTATAAATAAAGTTTAATCAGATATCTGGGTATCTAGTGGTCTAGTGAGGTTGATGGATATTTTACTATCCCACAGAGGAAAACATGAGAAAGAGGAATGATGTATTCTCTGTCATCATCATTTACTTAAACTTTTATCCATTTCTGTGTAATCATAACACACTGGAGTGTTACTTCACTAGCATTCAGTTTATGGCCTTGTACCTACTACGCTAGTCTGTGTGGAAGTGCCAAGTTACGCAGATCAAAAGGTGATGATGCATGATTAGAACATCTGAAGGAGTGTTTTACACAATAATTATTTTCATCTTTTCAACCATTAAGATAATTTAAATATCAACTGGACAGAGATGGAAAATGTACTTCAGGTGTAATCATGCGCCTGGAAATGGAGTATTTTCAATCATTTGCCAAAGATCATGAAGCATTCAAGGTAGTTTCACTGACAATTTGACATTTCCCTTTAGAATTTATTATTATATTTGATGGATTGATTCAATATTGACTGAAAAACCTACAGACATTATGTCTGGTCAGCTACTTAGTATTTCCATTTCAGGAGGCATGAGTGTCACAATAACTGATAGTATTGTGAACATATTACTTCTGTTCTACTCGAGCACACTTGTTCTAACAAGACTCCTCCATTCCCACACCTCACTGAAAATGCAAAACACCTCCTCTTTTGATTGTCTAATTTTATGTCAATATTTCCTGTATTTTAGACTCTCCACACATGAATGTGATTAGTTGTGTTCTTCTCTTCATACCTCATTAAGTCATTCAGTAACTCCATCATTGTTCTGCCGTATCTACAAATTCAGATTTAGTATATGGACTAGTAGTTTTGTTCTAAACACACACATACATATGTGTACATATGTGAAACTCACCTATACACAGGCTTACGTGTACATGTACAGTTGTTCATATTCATAAACAGGAATGCACACATGTGCACACAGATAATATGTACCAGAATGTCCATACAAACATACATGCACAGGCATGCACACACTTGTACACACGTGGACAGACATGTACACATATTGCTACATGTCTAGCAACTGCATTATCCAGAACTCAGGAAATCTATCTCCTCATACTTCCCTGCACAGTTATGTTTTCATAGTGTATCATTTCAATCATGACTACCTATATTTTGGAATATAGGCATATTTTCTTCATCAAAAAATTCCTAAGAGATGTTTACCTATCAATCTAAGATCACATTTTGCAAGTATTTGTTTCCTAATTACATGACAGTTTTTGTATACATAAAGCTTTAGTTTTGGTCATGTAGGTTGATTTTGAATTTTTTTGAAATTATCTTAAATATACAAGAAAATCTTCAGAAAACACTGATTGTTGATACAAAGCATAAATCTTTTGAAAAAGTGATTGCTTAGTGTCTCTATACAAGACATTTTAAACTTAAATCTTATGCTATGAAATTATTATCCATAAAGTATATGTCTCAGCTTCACCACAGGCTGTGGGCCAGTTACGTTGGAATATACAGCACTGAGCAACAAAAGAAAATGCCCTGTCTCTAAGAAAATGGGAGAAGACCAGCACCAAAAGTTGTTCTCTCCTGTACCTGTGAGGTGTAGCTTGTGCATAGCCCCATTCATATGCATGTACATGAGCACACACACACACACACACACACACACACACACGCCTGTCCTCTATGTGTTTCTCATTATATGGCACTTAAGATCATTAGAATTATATATGTGTATATATTATATAATTATAGCAGGCATATTTTATATTGAATATAATATAGATTAATTTCTGTACTAATCAATTCGGCCTGCTGTAGCAAGATAGCTATAGACTATTTTGAGTGGTTAAAAAGGCACAGCTATCACAATCGTGGATGCTGGGAAGTTCACAATGACATAATGAAAGTACAAAAGTAACAGTGAATCTGTTGCCTGATGAGTTCTTGTTAGACTGCAGTTTACAGGTGGTGCTTTTGAGGGAGGGGATGGAAGAAAGAGAGAGAATCTTCTCTTTTCTTTCTTATAAATGAGTTAATCCTGTCATGAGGGTATCATCCTTAAGACCTCAATATTTCCCAAAGCTCTAACCTCCTGATTACACCAAAATAGGAACTGAAGTTTCAGCATATTAACTGGGAATCAACAAAATATTTAGTGCATAACTCTGATGGCTAATTTTCATTGTTCATTTGACAAACCTAATTTTTAAACATTATAAAATTATAGTTAAATTAAAACTTAAAATATATCAAGCAGAAAATGTGCTGTTTCATGTCTTGGATAACTTTTGACTACATGATATGCAAAGATGCGGAAATTCATAGTATTAAGAGCATTAGAAAGAACTTTGTTCTTAATTAGCATTTTTGGTAACAAGCTCACTGGAGTGCTTTTAGCCTTGAGAGTTACATGTGTATCTTAATAACCATAGGGGGATTAATTTTCTATATTACACTCTTAAGCATTATCATTTGAATTCTATTTTATGTTATATTCAAATGAAATGTGATCAAATAAAAGCCTTGAAATTAAGAATTTTAAATACCCCAGTCTCCTTTTTAAATAACCAATTGGATATAAAAGCGAGTCTCTGTGTTAATTTGCAAATGAAGAAGGACTTTGGAGTTATACCACATCGGTCCCAGACTGCTGTTGTATTAATTATTAGATAGATTAACTACACACTGAGCTGGCACTTTTCATTAAACAGCTGCTAACACATGAATGGGGAACAACGCCTTGTGCTTTAGCTTGCACAGATGCACCCGGAGGCTGTTTAATACGCCTTAATAAACCTCTGTTCTCCACACAGAGAACTCGCACTTAGCTGGAAAGTACTTGAAATCACCATAGGTTGGAGATGATTTCTGTACGTCCTCAGTGTTCAAATAACAAAAATGTCAAATATTCATGCTTAAAGTTCTAAATTCGTATCAAAATATTTTAAATAAATTTAAGCTGTGCAAATATAATAAAAATATATATCATGATGCAAGACATCAAGAATGGAAATTGATAATTGTTTATGTGCCTAAGAAAAAGTCTATTCAAGTTTATATCTTAGCCAACTATGAATTTTATTGGTAATTTTAACTTTCTTATATTTCTTCTTGTTTAATTTTTATATTTATTTTGTTCATTCAATTTACATGTTTAACCCCTCTGAAATTAAAAAAACAAATCTATCATAATTTACACATCTTAGAGCATACATGTTAAGTTTTTCAGAGTGTAGAAAGTATAAGATTAGCTTCAAGGAAACGGTTTCTACCAACAATTTTAAGACTTCTCAAACTTTTGAACTTAGAGTCTTCCTTCAGTGCTATTTTTTAATATATAAATAAATATTCTTTAAGAAGCTCTTTTCTGGGACTGGAGAGATGATTCAGCAATTAAGAGCACTGGCTACTCTTGCAGAGGACCCGGGTTTGGTCAGCACCTACATTGTAGCTAACAACTGTCCATAACTCCAGCTTCAGGGGATCCAATGCCCTCTTCTGACCTCTGGGCACTGTATGACACGAATCCACTTGCATGCATGCAATACACTCATCTATATAAAAGTACTAAATAAAAAAGCTCATTTCTTTAATTTTAAGTACCTCTACTATATTTATGAAATCTTAAATCTGTGTCTGTTGCTTTAGGGGATAATTTTGAAAACAATAGAATCATGATAAAAACATAAAATAAAAATATATTATGTATTCTGCTTGACTAATTAGTAATGAGGGGGCTAATAACTTGTTAAAACCAGTTAAGGGAAAAGTTAATGACATGTTAATAGACCATTAATACTGCAATAGCTGTGCAAATGGAGACAACTGTTTTCCTCCACAGAAGAGGACACTGATAAAATCTCCACAGTGATGAACAGAAATTCTTCATGGTGCCCAGTTGTTGAGTGTCTGGCTTAAACATTTTCAGGCTCCCCTTAGTGAGGAAGAAGCACATCTTCAGTAAAGGCTACCATCCAGTTTTGGTTCTTGACTTTCCCAGTCCAGGGAATGGCAGTATTACTTCACTTTCCTCTGACACTGGGCAAGATCAGGAGCTGCTGTCCTCATTGAACCACAGTCCCGACCACCATGCAGCTTGGCTGTTAAGCAAGTGTTCCGTTCCTCCGGAATATTGTAATATTGTAATTTGTATTCCATCGTGTCCACAAAATCAACCTCTCCTCTTCTCCCTTCCCCTCCCCTCCCCTTCTCTTCTCTCTCTCTCTCTCTCTCTCTCTCTCTCTCTCTCTCTCCTTCTCTCTCAGAAATTCATCCCTTGAGTATAAGATAAGATTTTTTCTAGGTACCATTTCCCCACTGTAGACTCATGTAACACATATTCTGACTAAGTTTCATGTAGGCCAAGCTAAGCTATATTTGATAGGTTATGTGTATTAAATGCACTTTCCAGTTAAGTTTTTTTTTTTTTGCCTGATAGTGGGTTTAACCAGATATAACTCCACTCTACATGGAGAAGCATCTGTCTATGTGGTAATTACCCTGTTAAAATATTCACTTTTAAATCCCTAGAGTCTGAGAAACAGCTCATCTTACATCACACAAGTTGTGCTACCTCTGCAGTTACTTGGTTACTTTGAGAGGGGAGAATGACCTACATTAGAGACAGGTTCTCTGTCATCACAAGAGTTCTTTAGAAGTAACTAGGAGTGTAAATTTAGAGGGCAGAGCTCATGATGGAGGTATGCATTGGAGCGGTGTTCTCTGAAGAGGGGAACAGCTGTGATTCAAGCAATGCAGATGCCTCTGGAGCCTAGAAAAGGCAAGGAGACTACAGCATCTGGATGTTATGTCCTCTCAACACCTTGATGTTATGTTCTCTCAACATCCTTACTCTAAAGTTCCAAACCTGTGTTGCTTTCAGCCGCTCAAGGTGTGAACTTTATTTTTACAAGTATAATGGGAAAGTAATTTGCACTTCTTACATGAAAATTATATTACTATGGCTTATCTACAGTTACCAACGCTGTAAATTATCTCCAAATTGATGTGGTATGGAGTGAATGTTTGTATCCTCCTATTTTTCATGTGCTACAGGTGCTCATGATCCATGTGGTGATATTTGTAGATTGGCCTTCTGAGGAAGTTTGTAATTTTGCAATTTTAAATGAGGTTTTAGGTTTGTAACCCTGATCCAATAAGATTAGTGTCCTCAGAAGAAGAGATGCCAACTATTCATCCCCCTCTATGTCTCTTTCTCTCTACCTTCCTCTCTCGGTCTCTTTCTCTCTCTTCCTTCATGCACAAACTGAAGATAGGTCATATGAAGATAGCCCTCTCTAAGTCAAGAGAAGAAGTATTTTCTTAACAATTAAATCAGTACCTTTGTTTTAGGCACACAGTTCAGAAATGAGGGGACGCATTTTCCTTTTGTTCTGGCCTCTTGACCTATGGCACTTTGCATTTGTAGCCCATGTAGACTGACACACAATATAACAGCCAGCCACCAGATAACCACTTGGATAATCAATGAGATGTAAACATATAGTATATTTAGAGTACATTTATTTTTTGTTCCAAGCAGGATTCATCTGTTCCTCTGACCTTAATTGAATATTTTAAAACACTGCTAAACATAACACTTAGAATATCCACATCAGCCACTAATTAATACATAGCTTGGAGTCTGTAATCAATAGTATGATGTTATACAATGGAAATTTGCTAAGAGAAGATTTTAGATGCTCTTAATATTAAAAGGTATAACATAAAGAGTAAAAAAAAGTTAGATTGACTATAAAAATTCACTTTCCACATATCATAATACCATGTTATATTTCTTAAATATATATTTTAAAACCAGAAAGGCTAAATCCTATGGTTTCAAATTTTAAAAGACATTGAAATTCCTTCATGTGGTTTGATGAGTGAATGCTCTTTTAGATGTCTATAGAGGACCCAGATAGCATCTTGGTAAGACACTCATTGGTATTACATGCACTTTCTACCCTTCAAATAAAGTATATTGGTTTATGGTTAAGATTCTTCAGCTTGAATTGAACTTCTGTAGACAAATGCTTCTGTTTTCAGCATTAGGCCCTTTCCTGAGAGGCAATCAGGGGCTGTGGCAATAGCCTGCATAATTTGGGGAGTCTCTTGGACTACACTGGATGACAATTCAAAGGAAGGTTTTTCCTGTCTGGCACTGCTTCTTGTTATGCAGCCTTCAGCTCGACATATGGAGATGATGCATATGCAATATGTTAGTAGGTTTTTGTACTAATATGATTCCCCTTTGTCTTTTTACTCTAGATAGGTATTATTTATCTCTCCTCTCTGTCAAGGAAATTTGGGGATAAAGGGAAAGAAAGAATATAAGAGGTGACACCCAAAAGACTGGTATTTTCAAGGAGAGATGGGGAAAATTGGGAAACTTCTATTCTTAACTTTCAAGGATGGGCATTTATCAGCGATATTAGCTGTATTATTGCTTAGGTTAGATATAGTCTAAAACAGTGTCTAGGAATTTCTCAATGATAGACTCTTAATGGCATCTTTCCTCTTTAAATTTATTACTGTGTCTCTACCCTTTTCAGCTGAAAGGGGAAGAGAGGGTCTGGGTTGATATGTTGTTGGATAGGTACTATAAAAGTTTAAAGGTGATTTTATTTTCAATAAAATGGTATAAAAATATTCAAATACACATAAATTTGAAAGAATCTTTATGCATGCTACTATCTCTCGTGTATAATTTCTAGACATGCTTCTTAACCATCAGTTCTCCATACATCACCACACATTATCTTTTATATTGTTTTAGCTTTCAAAAATGACTGCAAACAGTTTGAGAACTTTTTCTTAGAACTTAAAGCTGCAGCATCATAGAAAATTTATGTGGAGTACAAAACAAAAATAGCCTTTTGAGGAGCACAGATTTATGACAGGAGATGCCATGGGGTAATACCAAAGACAAGCTCTCAGAAGTGAGGTGAGGAATAGAGAGATGGCTTACACCTAATCTCTGTGACTGGAGATGTGTCTCAATGGATATAGAGCACACCTTACACAGGAGGTGCTACGTTCAATCCAAATTGATTTTAAATAACAAAGATAAATATATGTGCATATATCTATGTATGTAAATATTTATATTATATATTCATACTCACATTTCACAAATAAGATTAGATGCATTGATATAAAAATTTATGCTTTAACTGTATGAACATATTTTAATAGCTGTCAATATTTTAAAAAATAAAAATGTGCACATGAATTTTTAAACATATTTCAACTATGATCTTCTAGAAAGTCATTTTAGGTCTGAATTATTATTGAGCTTTATATGGGAAAAGACTGATACTTAAAATAAACGCACCCTTAGATAGAAGAACCAGTAAATACTTGATCTGAGATTGCAGCCAAAATTGATGGTCTCTGTTAGACAAATACCAGAACCTACTTACTTTTATATTCATAAAGAGTTGAGTGATTAGTGGGGGTGGTCCAGGAGACTCTCAGAAGGGCATGGGACATTATTGAGACTCTGGGTTATCCCACAAAACTACGAGATGAGATCCTGTTACTGAAGACAGGACATACTTTGGATACAGGACTTGGAGCAGTGAAGTAGGAGATGACCTGGAAACCTTCTACCTCAAGTTTAGCTCTCATAGTCCTGTATCATAATATGAAAACGGCTAAGGGAAAAGATCGATCAGTGGTCCAGACCTGCCCTAAATTCTAATAACCATGACAACTGCAAAGCAGGTTACCTCTACGGAATAATCAACAGTTACATAGTTCGACTTGAAGCCCTCTTAATGAGTGATCTCTGGGTAGCACTGTGATCTCCATCAAATACACTGGGTTGGAGAGGTCATAGATCCTAAAGAAAATCCTATCCCTGTCATATCTCTCGACAAATGAAATTTCTTACCATAAGCTATAGATGACTCCTTATATTTACAGACAAACATCCTATATACCATTCATCAAGGAATCTTCTTTTTCAACATATGGAGGCTGATCAGACACAGGGCATGTATGTCTGGGAGATGCCAGGACATGGTGACATATCTGCAGTTGAACTTCTACACCTAAGGCTCATGGAACATATTTGAAGAGGGGGTAGAGAGAAAAATAATGCATCCTTCAACCCTCACCAGTGATGCTTCCTTATATAACACAGTGTGATGTATTCAGAGGGCCACATCTGGTCAAGTTTTAAAGAATAGACAACTGCAGAGTGTATCCTTGGATAGGTCTCCTATAGTGAGCCTCACCCACCCATGGCTCAGGGACCATTATGACAGAGGGAACAAAAGGATTGTAAAAGCTAGGGCTGGTTCATGAACACAGGGTAGAGGAGGCTTTCAGGCCATGGGAAGCTTGCTCATTTGAACTTGTGTCAAAGATGGCATCAAGCACAGGACCCATGCCAACTCAATTAAACAGGGACCCAGAGGGGAGGAGAGAAATGGATGGTGGGCATGCCCTAAACTGAGAAATGGAGACTGGATGGGGGAGAATATGACTTACTTGGGATCTCTGGATGTTAACTAGACACCAGCAGATGGGGTTGTACTGAGGGGTATCTGGGTGCGGGTGCTTGACTGGATGGGACTTGCTGTGTTTGGTTGGGGTACTCGGGGTCTGGTAGGGAATTGATCGGGTGTGGATGGGAAAGTCTGGATTTGACTGAGAGCTATTGTATAAAATTACAAAAACTCAATAAATAAAGAAAAAAGGAATTAGAGCATATTTTGAACCATAATTTCAAAGTCCTTAGGCATGTAGAGATTCCTTTAGAAATTTAGATTTTATAAAGCAGCCTCTTTTCTCCACACGACAAATCAATCAGTGATTATGTTTATGTTCAATGTGTTTTGAATTTCCAACTAAATATTACTGTTCCATGTTTTGCTGCTTAAAATGAATTTCATTCTTATTAGTTCTTACAGAGTGGAATTTATTGTTTCCCTTTTTAAAATGTCAGTTGTTTCCTAGGTGATGGCTAAACTGTGTTTAAGTACCAGAAAACCAAAATTAAAATTTCAATTGACTGCATCTACAGCTGCATTTGTTCAGTAAGAAAGCTGTTGTTCACAGTAAGATCAAAAAGTCTATGTTCCGTGATATATAGTCAGAACTGGTAACACACCTTTGAACTTATTCTCAGTGTATTCAGAGATGTATACGATGACTGGCATTTAACGATATTCTACTTTATTATTATTACTATTATTATTATTATTTGAGACAAGGTATAACTTTCTAGTGCTGGCTGGCTGGAACTCTACTATTTAGGTCAGGCTGGCCTCAAACTCATAGAGTCTGAGTCTGCCTCACAATTGTTGGGCTTAAAGGCATGTGGTAATGTGTCCAGCACAATTTTTTTGCTTTCAAATAATCAGTTGACAACTGCACAAATGAAAGATGATACCCATGTCCTCATAGTACATTACAGTCGAAATGGACAGATCCAACGGATGTGTAATAATATTTCAAAGATACTGAATTATCATAAAACATGCTGTCAATGAGAATGGAATAGACTTAGTCTGGATGGATCAAGTCGTGTCTACTAATATGATAGACTAGGGTTAAATGGATGACAGAGAGTCATAAATGAAGCATGAATGGCTTTCCATGCAGTAAGAAAAGTGCTTTTAGACTCACAACAGCAGAGAGAGCTTCTTTCCTAGAGGCTGATAGGCATCTGTAGAACATGCATGGTACCCAAGTAAACTTCATGACTTGATACACTCGGAAGTGTGATCAGAAATGATGTATTCAATTAATATCAGCCAGAAACTTTGCTTCTTTTATGGCATGAGATTGTTTTATACTGAATGCAATGTGAAGAAACACCCTGTGGTTTACAGGGTGTCCACACATATGCACATGCACACATATACACACACATCCACACACAACATTAAAATAGATTTATGACTCAGTATTATCGTTTTTAAAATTCTTAATTTGTTTGGTTACTAATCCATGGACTTTTAAGAGAAAAAAGGAGATGGATAGGTAGATGTTACTAGAACAGAGGTTAATAAGAAGCATTCCAATCTGAAAATGTTATGAGTACTGAGATCCTTCATAATGTTTATTATAGCATCATGAGGACATCTCTCACAGCTGCAAATAAAGGAGAAAATTTATTTACATCTAGAAGTAAATGGAAGTTCTACATTATCAGGCAACAGAAATGATTGGGTACTGTGTTAAGGTTCTTGGTCTTACTGTAGTCAACCTTAGTTTCTTTCCAGTTTGCCCACTGGATAGGTTTCCTTTGAGAACTATCCTAATTTCATGGCTCTGAAAGGTATGACTAGTTCCTAAGCACTTTCCATTTTTCCCCCTCACCAGATGGAAGAGAAGGTAAGAAAGAAACATCTTTGGAAAGATAGAGCTTCCTTATCACTAACGCTTGGTTTCAGTTTGTTTTCATTTCACCAAGTTCAGCATCATTTTGGAGATAAAATATTCACAGCTTGCTAAAGTGTTTTGATAGTCTTACTTTATAATTTTTATTTCTTGTGTTTTATTGTCCTGATATTTTGATAAGAACTTCCTAATGTATGTAAAAATGTATAAAGACACATATACACTTAAATGTATCTCAGCTTATCTATCAACGGGTAGATCATAATCAACAATTAGTTGCCGACTTAAACTTCAGAATGAATATAAATAAATATACATAATATGACATATGAAAATATTTTCTTTCTCTTTTCCTGAAAATGATTGTGTTCTGTTTAGGCGACCATGCCGAGAAGGCCCATAGCAAACTGTTTTATCACAGTGTACTTTTGTTACTATATAATGTGCTCTCCGATTATCACATTAATAAGTATTATAGAAAATTCTTTAATTAATTTATTAAGTAAAAATAGTGTCCTTAGGACTTACACCCTAAAATAAGATGACTCTGAAGCAATTCAACATTAAGGAAAAGCCTAACCAGACCTTTGCTCAAATGCTGTCACCTGTTGTCTAGATTAAAAGGTAATATAGGGACTGGAGAGATGGCTCAGATGTTAAGAGCACTGGCTGCTCTTGCAGACCACTTGTGTTTGAATCCCAGTCTCCACATGGCAGCTAACAACTGTCTGTAACTCCAGTTCTAGGGCATCTGATGCCCTCTTCTGTTAGTTATGGACATTGCATGATTTGGATGCATTTACATACATGAAGGAATGACATTTATACACAGTAAGTAAACATAAAAATAAATTATTATGTTTTTTAAAAGCTAATGCAAACCACACTGGACATCAAGAAAGACAAAGTGTTTAAATGTGTGTGGCCAATTGAGTCTTAGAATTATGCTGAAGAAACATTTATTTTCAAATTATATAGGTGGGAATTTAGAGCTTCATTTTTGAATATCAGCTATAACATATTTTATTAATTAAGAATTATATTATTGGGTCTGGAAAGATGGCTCAATGGTTAAGAGCACTTGCTGCTCTTACAGAGGAGCCAGGTTCATTTTCCAGCACTGACATGGCAGCTAATCACCGTTTGCAATTCCAGTTCCAGAGGAATTTGACAGTCTCTTCTGACTTGCCTCAGCATTACAGAACACTGGTGCACTTACATACATGAAGGCAATTCATTAATACACTAAAATAAAAACAAATGAAATATTAAAAATTCTATTTCAGGTGGAACTAGAAAGATGACTCAGTGGTTAAGAGCACTTCTTCTCACAGAGGAGATTAGTGCAGCTTCCAGTTCCAAAGTCAGGTGACTCACATCTGAAGGTAATTCCAACTCCAGTTAATCAAACACCTTTTTCTGGCTTCCTCAGTAAACTACACACACATATGAACAGGTGCCAGACTCCCACACAGAGGCATACACATACATTTACACATGAATAAAAACAAAATAAAATATTTTAAAAAGAATTATAGTGGAATTATGGTTAAGTAGATTGTATCATTGATATAAGAATTGGAATTTAAAAATTTATATCTCTTCTTAAATATGGCTTTGGAAAATTTATAGATTCCCTACTCAAAGTTTCATTAACTAAAAAATTACACTGTTTTAGCAATTAGATGAATGTAAGTCATCATGCACTGTATTATAAGTATCAAGCCAAATTTTCCAATAAATATTAAATTTTACAACCATATATATATATCAATGGGCATAATAGCCCATATGCATTGAAAATCCAATATTAAATACAGCTATCACTGTTCTTTGAATGAAAGAGATTTCCAAATAAAGTATACTTTATGTATACTAGTACAAATATATATATATATATATATATATATATATACAAAAATAAGTTTTCTCTTGCTTTCTATAAGTCACTGAAGAGAAGTTTTGCCTTTTGAAACAAGCCAAAGAATCTTCATACAACTAGAGATGTCTATTATCTGTCATCTGTGTATCTATCACCTATTATTTATCAATCTATAAATCACTCATTTTTCTGTTTACCAATATATCTATCATCTATCTACTACCTATCATTTACCTATTTATAATCTAACTTCTGTATATCTATTATAAACCTATCTATTCGGTCTATCATCTATTTATTGACTGACCAAGACATCTAGTTATCATTCTTCTATCTATCAATCATTATATCCTTTATCTATGATCTCTGTATTACTATCTTTTATAGACTTATCATCTATCATCTATATGTCTGTCATGTATATATATATATATATATATATGACCTCACCTATTTTTCTACTACCTATTGATCATACATTTATCATCTCTCTATCCATTTATTTTACATTCACCTTTTCATCAATAAGAACTTCAAATTTTAATTCCTAAAATGATACACAGTTTAAAATGAAGAGCGTGGTACTAGGATTGAATCCAATTTCTATGTAAAAATAATGTAAAAATTTAGAAAAATCTCAAAAACTTTACCAATAAATAGAAATGTGTAAAATGTAATTATATGTAGGAGCTTTAATATTGTGAAGCCACCAATATTCTTCAAATTAATTCATAATTTGATGGAATTTCAGTTAATACCACAAAACATTTATAGTAGAACTTGCTGGATTTCCAACATTTAAGTCATCACTCACTTCTGAGAAGTCAAAGTCATCATCTCTTATTTGATCTGTCAAATAATTGAAGTCCTAGAGCAAACTATGGCCCACTGAGTGAGGGACCGACAGCTGTAGAAACTCACAACTGTACACCAGACATTTCTATGGCAACCGGTGACAGGAAAACTGAACTGAACTGATAAACCTCATCGTGGATAATTTTGAGAATTTAAGTCTCCGATAAACCTGGCTTAGGGGAAGCACCCATTCCCATCCTATAAACTATGAATTTCAGGTCCGTGGGGTCCACAGATCCTCATAGTAGTTATTGGAGAAAAAACTCTCTGTGATCCTGTGAAACGGAAGGTGTCATTTAAAATACAACCTAAGCCACTGGGATTTTATCAGCCCTTACTAATACAGTTTGAGAACCTGTAATTTCCAAAACAGGTAAAGAAAATGCAAAATTTTAGCCTTCTTGCTATCAGAGGACCATCTGATAGACCATCTATCCTCTGATAGATATATGCCATCTTCCCAAGCCCACTTGTTTAAGATTGTCACAGAAGAGCCAGTTAGGAAGGGAGGATCAGGGAAAAATAAGAAACCCTCACCTGAGAGTCTAGCCTCCACTCAACCAGCTAGTTGGCCCCAATTGCACATGACCTGATAAAGGGGCTAAGGGAGCAAAGGCTGAGGGCGACTAGGGGATGCTCTCCCACAGCTTTGCAAATAAACCCTTGCCATTGCTCTGTACTTAAGTCCAATAAACTCAATGTTTTCTCAGACTGAAGTTTGGAGAAATTGTACCTCAGTTTGTCATTGGGACCAAGGGAACAGGGGGATGGATGTTATTTAAGCAGCTCTGACAGAAGGAATTTTAGCAATAACTCTCCCACCACTGTATTCCCTTTAGGGGCATGAAAAACCTGAGATTTACTGGTGGTGTTTATGATCAGGATCATAGTTTTACAAAAGACAAACTAATCCCAATACTGTAAATGTTTCTATTCCACACTTTACTATGTTATGAAAGCTCTATTTACCACAATTCCCTTTGTACTGAAAATCATGTCTGCATTTCAGTAACAACCACAAAAACAAAACTCAACACATTTTGCAGAGCTTAAGCAAGCTTTGTAATAGGGACAGCTGCAGGAAGTTCCCTGATACAAGGGACAATCAGATAACATCAATACACAATGGAGAATGTTCAGTAATATGCAAAAAGCTGTAAGAAGAAATTAATAAGGAGACCAGACTCAGACTGAGGACACAGGCAGCTCCATCTGCACAGGATGAGGGCACAAGAGAGATCCTTCGGTTTGGGTCCTCTCTTAAAAACCTAAAATTAACTGAGAGAAAAACAACTGCAGAACCGATTAGTGCATTTAATGGGCTTAGGACTGGGCTGAAGGCAGATGAAGAAGGAGACGAGATCTCAACAGAAATCTCTTTTTATTATTATTTAAATATTTTATTTTCAAATATGTTTTATTGAAAAACTGTTTATTTCATAGAGAAAATCTTAATCAATCTTAATCATCTTTACATTTGCTGCTCCGCCAGCACCTCCCCAGAGACCCCTAATTGGAATCCATACATTCCTTCATCTGTGTTAAGATCTATTGTGTCAAGTTAGTGTCCCCAGCTGACCTCAACGCAAGTTCATCCACTAAGGTCTACTCAGCCTATCCAGGGTCCCTCCCTTTAGGAGGACTAGCTCATGCTCACCCAACAGTAATCAGTTACCAACGTTTCTTCAGCTAAGATTGGGGTCTGCTGCCCACTTCACCAGGGCCATGCTTGGTTTTGGTCTGCTTATGCTTGCAAGGGTCTTGAGCATGCTGCAACGAATGCTGTAGGTTCATATGAGCAGGGCCCCAGGAGCTTGTCGGACTCTATTTCCATATGGTCATACATCTCCTCGAGACTCTTACATCTTTCCACCCCCTCTTGCTCAATGGTCCCTGAGCCTTGGGTGAGTGAGACTTAATATAGGAGCCCTGTTCAGAGTCCCACACTCTAGAGATTCCTAATCTTCACGATCAACAAAAACTTTTAAAACTGACCAGCAAATAGCACAGAGCATATAAACAGCCAAAAAGAATGTCAGGATCTGGGGGTGAACTCCGAGACTCCCACACGCTACGGGAATACAAATAGAAGACACAGAAAGATGGAGACACAGAGTCTGAAAGGATGACAAAATTTTCTCCAAATTGTCATAGGACACTAAACTACAGACACAAAAATCTCAGAGAACCACAAGCAAGGTAGCAGAGATATTTTGGGTCCTGATGACCAAATATCTTACACATAACTTAAGGGGAAAATGACGTGTTTGGGATCAGGGAGATTGCAGCCCATCCAAGGGAGGAGGCACAGCAGAATAAGCAGCTCCACTCAAGGCAGAAGGAGTTTCCTCCACGCCACACCCCAAAGAAGACAAGGAGCCGAAGTGGACGAGCTGGAACTAGAGGCCTTCAGAGAGCCAGCTCTCACTGCCCGGCTTTGATCAGTCACGTTCGGTCATTCAGAACATGAGCCTGAGGTTGGAGGGGTAGATGGGATGGGGGAAAGAGTGACTGCTGTGCGCACATGAGGAACTGAGTTAGATCCCAGCATCCAAGTGAAGCGAGGTGCAGGCACATTCATGCTTGTAACCAGGGCTGTGGGAAGCAGAGACCAGAGGCGTTTGGGGCTTGCTGGTCCTCACCCTACGCCCAAACTCAGTGAGATATCTTTTCTGGAGCATAGAGTGACCCAGCAGGACACCTGAGATCCTCCTCTGGCCTCCTCATACACACAGCCATAGTGCATACACACTGTACACACACACACACACACACAAATATACACACATTTTTTTCAAACATACCTCCAAAACAAACAAACTACAAGTGACAACGACACAGAAAAGATTCATGAGCCTGTAGGGACATTTCAGATTCAAACCGAAAATAAACAAAACAAACCGGATTACACAAGGACATATCACATTTAAATTAAAAAGAATTGATAAAGAGAAAAATTTCAGAGAAACCATAGGTTCAAAATACTTTACTTGTAGAGAAAGAAACATTATTAGACCCAACTTATTCAAAACCATGGACAAAAAGAGTGTAATGAAATATTGAAATTTTTCAAGGAAAAATAACCACAGAATGCCATACACTGCAAGGCTATCCTCAAAAGTGAAGAATAATTAAAGACTTTTTTAGACAAAAAAACTGAGGGAATTACAGTAGAACTACTTTTACAAATGTTCAGAGTTCCTTTTTTTCAGAGAAATAAAATGCCATGTCAGAAATTTTGATAAGGAAGGAATATAAGAGAAGTAAAAAGAAGGAATTATTTTCCCGTTATTAAATGATCAGCAGATATTATTTAGAGCCATAGAAATGCACTGGCCTGTGCAGATCTATGTACACACATACACACACACATACACATACACACACACACATACACACATACACACACATACACACACATACACACATACACACACGTGCACACACACATACACACACACGCACACACATACACATACACACATACACGCACATACACATACAAACACACAAACACACATACACCCATACACACATACACACACACACATACACACATACACACACATACACACACATACACACACGTACACACACGTACACACATACACACACATGCGCACACACACATATACACACATACGCACACATACGCACACACAGGCACACACACATACACACACGCACATACACACATACACACGCGCGCACACACATGCACACATACACACATACACACACACGCACATACACATACACACACATACACACACACATACACACACACAGTAGATCGATTTTCTAGAGAAACAGAATCAAGAGTATAGATATATGGATGATCTGTGGGAATAGTTCAATTGGTATGAGATCCAGAGATGGCACTCTAGAGACCAAGATGTCCATCAGTGGTCAAACTCTTGGTCCTGGCTACACTGCTCAGAAGAGACCACTGAGTGAAGTTACAGAGTTCAAATGTCTCCAAACTAGGAAATCCCAGATACTGATTGCGTGTGAAGATCAATATTCTCTCAGGAAGAGAAAGCCAATTTGCCTTCCTCAGACTCTCAGTCCATCAAGACTTTCAAACTACTGGATGATGCCCATCATCACAGGGAGAGGCATCTTTGCTATGTGTGCAAACTAAAATAATCATGTCTTCTGGAGACACGCACAGACACACAGAAATGTTTTCACCAAGGATGTTGTGTTTCATATTGGGCCATCCCCTAGACTTGTCAGATGCCTGGGTCTTCTTGGTAATTTTAACCATATATGATCAATGATATGTGTGTCTATGTATGTAAGCATGCACACATATATGTGACTTTGCATGCATCTTTACATATACATATACATATATACAAACAAATAAATTGCACAGGAAGTCAAACAGTGGGAATGCATAGGGCGGATTGCTTGAGAGGAACTCAAAACTCCTATGAAGTAGTGTTGGTTTGGTTTGAAAGTGGGTTTGGCTTAGTTGAACATGCATCTCTTAGAAACTGGAAAGAAGTACACTTGCTACAATAAGAAAGGAAAGAAAGTAGGATGATTAACATGCTCAGTTAAGATCCCAAAAGGCAAAAATGCCTGTGAAGAAAATATGAATGTAGGATAAGGATGACAAGCCAAACTAGCCATAAACATGATCACTATCAACAATTCAGATAGAAGAACAATCACTTTAAACACCAACTCCAAAAAAGGTTGTTCTGTACAATCAAGTAACATGATATGCTATATGTTATCTACATGGAACTCACTTTTTAAACTAATTTAGTTAACTTAATTTTGACACCGAGTCTCCCTATAACCCCAGCTGACCAGGAACTAACTACATAAACCAGTCTAGCCTCAGTCTCATAGAGAATCGCCTGCCTCTGCCTCCTGTGTGCTGGGATTAAAGGCCTGTACCTCCTTGCCTGGCACAGAACTCACTTTAAACATAAAGTTGTATGTTAAAATAATAGAAAATAATAATGTTTACCACACTACAATAATGAAAAGAAATTAGGAGCAGGTTTATTGGAAGGATGAAACATGATAACAAAAAGTTAGGTCACACAGAATTCACAGTCCTCAACTTTGTCAAAACAAGCGAACAAAAATCTGATTGAACTGCTAGGAGAAATAGATGAATCCACTGCATAGGGGAAGAATCTTATACCCCTCTCTCTGAAATGGATAGATCGCATAGGCCTAAGATCAGTGATGTCATAAGTGAATTCAGCAGCACTCAACATGAATCAACAGGTTACAGTTGACACTTTGTCCACTATCACATGAGACTGTCCAGGTTCCTCTCACACTCTTGCAGAACATTCACAGGAGAGACCACATTATGGGCATAACTTACACCTTAAGAAATTTAATGAGAACTAACTAATGTTATGACTCTTCTTAGACCAGAGGGACTAGAACTACAATTTAATAACAGAAATTTAAAAAAAAATGAAATCGGAGCTTAAACATGTTTTCTAATTGCACATGACTCTAAAAGTAAACCTGAAGAATTAAAATGGATGTAATTATTTACAATAATTTAACCTTTGCCATGATAAAATATCTATAGCCATGTCTCACCTTTCATTTTTGACTCTATAAGGTATGCATCTACAGAATCCTATCTGGAGCAATATTACAGTTTGACCAATAATATTATTCTTTCAAATATAAGAAAAATTTAATGTGTTCTTTAATATGCTGTGTATTTCATGTATGCATTACTGAATGCTGGTGAATGTTTTTATTTGCAATATGTCTTAAATTTAACCTATAAAAAAGCAACAGATGAACTACATTCTGTTTTAATTCCTACAGATGAAAATCCAACACTGAAAAAATACATATAAAGAGTCATGCTAAATAACATTTAAAAGAAGCAAAACCCTGAAAACAAGATCAGACTATGGCAGTGAAATAAATAATATTTTAAACTATCATTAAAACACTCTTTCTTATATAAAGAGAATAAAACATACTAGTATTGAGTGAGTACATTGATAGCCAGTGTGTAAAATATTGCTCAATATTTACAGGAGTATGTATGTGAATTTTTCCTTTACTGTTTCACATTTTGTCTCATGAACTGCATGAGATAGACACATATATGCATTGATCTGGTTATTTTTATTTCAGTGTGATTTAGATTAAAAGTACACTGCAATGTAAAATTGTTGAGGTTCATTTACATGAACAAAACAATATCTTTCATATCTATTGTATTTAATTTAATGATTAAAATTGTATGTATTTTATGTTGGTGGTTGATAGGCAAAAACATCCCCTCTATTTTAATCTCTCAAAGGTATTTTGAAATCTATGTTAAATTATGCATGTATGTATGAATTTTTTTCATTTGTAATGGTTATAATATAATCAACTAATGCCATCATAATAACTAATCCCAGGTTACCTCACTGTCTTGAAATAGATTTCATAATCCTCTTATTTAAATATGTCAAGATCAAAGAACGAAATGAATGGTTTCTTAAAATAACATTAGTAAATATTTGCTGCTGCTTTTCTTGACCCTAGACTCCATAAAAGAGCGGAGGAAATCATACAAAGCTGCCAAATAGGATTGCATTTGGCTCCATGAAGGTCTGAGCTGAAAGCTTTGGTTTCCATATCTCAAGAGGGCCCTTAGAGCATTGGGGATAATCATAAACATTATTGACAGGCAATAACTGCTTTTCAAAATATCCATTCAAAACTATAATAATCATTATATTTGCATTACAATAGAGCTTCCTCGGCTTCCAGCCTGTTGTGAGGAGTGGAAAATAAGTGCTGTGTCCATTGCTGCTTCACATATAATATGTATTTGATAATTTTCACATTGTAGAGGGATATTAAGAGTGATTTGAAAGGAAAACTCAATACGCTGAACTCTAATTTTATTTCTAAAACCCATGATTTTTGTATCATCAAGATTTTGAGTACAAGCATTAAGAAAACATTTGTTTTCATTTTTATGTACCTGAAATGCCCTTCAGTTTCCTTGCCCTCTCAAACAACTCACATTTTATCTTACTTTGCAGAGAAACTCAAATTTCTCCTCAACTGTATTCTTCACTCTATCTTCAATACAGTCTATATATCTCTATTTGGTATTATCCATCCTTATTTAATATTTTTCTATTTTTCCTATCTTAAAGGTAATATGTGACTAGCATAATAAAAGTTTATTCTCCAAACCATCACTATCTGAATGATTAACATGTATAATGCTGCCATTTGTAATAAAGAAAAATGAGGACAATAAAATACAAAATTTAAACTGCTACTCCGGATACTCAAATTTATAACACAATCTCTAAATTTCCCAAAATACAACAAAGGTCAAAGCTTTACATCTGTGACAGTCAAGATTTCTATTAATATAGACTCTAAGATCAGGGAAGATACACTGAGATTCATGATGAGAGTTCTGAATTTGCTTGAATATGTGGTTTCTCAGACAAGTAATTCCAAATAGTTTATATTTCACATACCAAACAGTGGTTGAGTTCATGTGTGGTGTTTCTTTGGTGTTGGAAAATCCTGTACCAGCTCTCAGGATGTCTGCCTTGATGGACACCTTAGCTGAGGAAATAATGAACTATTTTGTTTATGTAACACAATGCCTTGGAGGAACCAGCTTACAGTCTATGCCAAGCTTCTTTATTCCCTTGCTGTGTCTGTACTAAATACAATTCATATAACTTGTTTCACGTATTTCTATCTCAACCACATTCACACAGGATTAAATGAGTGGTGAGGTTTGGGCTATATTCTTGGTGACCAGAAAAATGATGATATTTGCTATCTTTTATACAGTGGGGGGTCCCCTTTTCAGGTGGCAAATTTTATCAACCTTTAATAAAGTCAAAGTACATTCCCATCCTGAATATTTCTCCCTCCATGCAAAGTAAACTAACCACAGTGAACAAAAACAAGTTGGAAATTATCTTTCTCTTCAGTCATTTAGGGGTACGCATGGGCAGATTTCTGATTACCATCATCTATTTTTGGTCAGCACTAATAAATGTCAACAGACCATCTAGAGACCTGATGGTCTATAGACATTTATCCATCTGTTTTCAAAGGAAATAGTGACAAATCTCTATGTACATGTTGAAGAAGATGAACAAGAGTTACAGAAATGGATGATTTGTTTATACATTTTTATGCCTCTCCTGAAGCCAACAGCTTTCCAAATCTCTTGATAAATAATAGGTAAGAGTTGTATTCCTAAGATCACTATAGAAGACTCTATGTCTAAGGTGGATGGATATATACTATGGATTTTTGTAATAATTTAGGTGCAATGCTGTTTTTACCTTGGTCTTATAGGGACAAGTAGATACTTTGACTCATTGAAACAGAGGCATTTGTCAGTTGTAAGATGCTAAATTTTCCAAAGTTTAAGTCTTTTACATCCAGTGTTTCACAAAGACATCTAGGTTTCTTGTATGTTTTTTCCCAGTGAATTCAATTTATATAATGTCACGTTCTGCAGAACAAATGTCCTGTTCCCTCACTTGTCAACAGGGTCAGGATCCCTGTCTATATCATGGTTGGATAGAATCAGTATCATCAGCTAATCTGCCAGAGATATTATGTCTCAGATCTCACCCCAGAGTTGCTGATTCAAAATCTTCATTTTAACAAGATCTCCTGGGAATATGGATGTACTCAGAAGTATAGATGTCTTTGAACTTGTTATGAAAAGGAGCAGGAGATTTAACATGGCCCAGAGGAGACAATGGAGGAGCACTACCATCTTTGTCAGGTAAAGATGAATCCATAAGACCTGACATACCCGTAGGGTTGAGAGAAAAAAGCTTTGTCAAACGAACAGCTATGTATCAAGTACCAGCAACTTTATTACTCTGCATTAGTAAAACTGAAACATCTGACACAGCATCTGGATTCACACCATGCCTTAAGTTTATGAAAATCAGTTGTGATGACCGCCACATCCCGGGAGTTTAGGTTTCCATATGGCTGGGCTAACTTATCTGCCTACTGCAGGAATTATGTCTGTCCTTTATTTTTAATTAATTAATTAATTAATTGATTGATTATGTGTATGAGTGTTTTGCCTGCATGGATTAAAATACACTCCTGCTATACAATGTTGGCAAGATACCCAAGAGCCGGAGTTATGGAAGGTTAGTAGGTGCCATGTGGGTGCTTGGAACTGAAATCAGGTCCTCTGCAAGAAAAGCAAGGATTCATAACCACTGAGCCATCTCTGTAGCCCCTGTCTGTCCTGTTTTAAATAAAAATGCTGCCAAATGGGGCCTTGTCAGTCCAGAACCGCATGATTCTCGCTAATGCCCTTCAACCGGCCCTGCCTGTCATATTCACATTGGAGCTCCTTAAATTTGCCCGTGCCTTCATCTTGTGGAGTGTTGCACCTTTATTGAAGGCATTTCCATCTCAACCAGTAGAACAGGAACATGGTCAGCTGCTGGGTGCCTCTGCTGGAAAGCCCATCCCAACAGAGGCACTGTAGACTGCCTTACGTCCTTTCCCAGTACCAGTTTGATGAAGTTTCCGCATCTCAGACAAATCTTCATAGGCGATTTTCATGTGTGAATTTCAAGGAGACACAACAACAGCAAGTCGGATATGGGGCCAAATCCAAATTCCTCATTACGCATGAGCATTTCTTTGTCAATGATTCTCCTTTCAGCATCCTTAAAGCTGCTTATGCTGGCCTATTACCTTAAAGCTCACAATCATTCATAATGTGCCAGGTCTTCTTTAGCCCTGAAGTTTCTTAGACTCCGGGTTATTTTCTTTAAGCATAATCCAAACTTCAACCAAGACTTTTAATTTTTTCTCATTTGCCAGGGTCTACTACTTTAATGAATGCAATCACTCAGTTTAGCCTTCTTTTCTGTTGGTCAAGAACAGAAGAGAAAAACAGGAGAAGATCATTTTAAGACAGAGTCTATATGTAGCCATAGTGGCTTGGAACTTGCTATGTAGACCAGGTTGACCTGGGTCATACAGAGATCTGCATGCCTCTGCTTTCCCAATGTTGGCATTAAAGGTGGATTCTACCACACCAAACAAAATTTGAAGGAGCTTATACATTAGACAATTTCTAGTGATCCTCAGTCTCTTTTTCTGCTACCCAGTGTTGCCTGCACAGTTTTCCAATTCACAGCATTCATGAGAATTCCTCAGAATCCCAAATCCCAAATCCTACTAAGACCCTCTGATAATTTGATCTAAGGAAGGTGCAAGGACACCATAAGTTAAAAGAGAAATATAATCACGGACTGGAAAAATACCTTTGAAACACACAAGGTGAATTTTTTTCTTTAGTGGAAAGATCTATGGTATTTCCCAAAAAGAATGAGAACACAGAAATATTTACCATAGAAAACTGGATAAACCATAAATATTCATTTATCACAAAAGATAAAAACACTAACAGCTCTGAGGCATGGATCTCATATAATCTCAGGAATTAGTACATTCAATAGTAAATAAAAAGGTAAAATATGAACACGTAGCAATGTATGTGCATCCACACATAGACATGAATATGTGCGCACACACAGACACCCCCTACACACACTCACAAAGGTGTTTTATGTACAAAATCATGAATGACTTAGTAAGGTTTATTTTTTAATCTGGTGGCTGGTATACTGGACATTAATTCAGTACTTTTTATACTTCTGAATTTTTTCATATGCATCAAATAATATTAACCAGAAAAATGTGATAATTTTAAAAATTATTTTACTTAGTGTTTTTATTATCTATGTATGAATGGATTTCCTGCGTGTATGTAAGTGCATTTGTGTCCTGAAATGCTGGTTTAGGTCAGAAAAGAGCATCGAATCCCCTGGAACTGGAGTTAAGGATGGTTGTTAGCTGCCATGTGGGTGCTGGGAACAAAACACAGGTCATCTGCAGGAGAGGTGACTGTTATTACACTGAGCCATCTCTCCAGTCCAAAAAGTGCTGAAGTTTAATTCGGGAAGGGAAACTGATCAACTTTAATGTGACAGTGAGTATAGTCTTTCCTCCTAATGTTTATGCATGCTATCTTTATACATAAATACAGAGCAGGTCTATAGTTGTGATGTGCTAGTGTTTGTCAGTGTGATAGAACCAAGCTTTCGCTGAGGTTGCTATGCTGCTCACAGATGAGTCCCTCTCCAATTTATTGCAGAATCTTTCTCTTCATTTAAGGCAGCAACATGCAATGGAGAAATATGGTATTTCAGACACAAAAATGAACATCCAGAAAAGCACATATAAAATGAAGTCTCCTCCTTTTACTCCAGTGAAGAACATCCTCTCCTGACTGTGGATAATGAAATACCACACACATAGAAATGGTCTCTGAAAAACATCCTTTCTACAGCCATGAATAAAGTTTACATTTAATGCCCATGAATCTCATTTATTTATTAAGCAGAGCTAGGCATCCTGCAGACCCAGAGGTCTCTCTCTGGAATATGCTTTCACTTAGTCCAGCCATGCTCAGAACTGGCAGCCTCATCTCTCAGAAAATATTTTATAGAAATAGATTGGCTATTACTTATGTAGACCAGTCTGGCCTTGAGATCAGAGAGATCTGCCTGTTTTGGCCTCCTGAATGCAGGGATTAAAGGTATGTGCCAGTAAGCCCAGCTGGAAGGAATACTTTTCTTGTTTGTTTTGTTTTGTTTTTGAGAAAGGGTCTCTCTGTAGCCCCAGCTCACCTGGAACTCTCTATGTAGACCAGACCAGCCTGGATCCCACAGAGATCAACAGGCCACTGACTCCAGAGTCTGGGATTAAAGGTGTGCACCATCACACCTGGCAGGAAGTTATACTTTTAAAACACTTGATTACATGATAATTCTTATAAAGATACTTTTAAATTTTATTTCTTTTAGTAGTTAAGTTTACTTTTCATTTTTCAGGTTGTTTTGTGTGTACATGTTTGTTTATGGGGTGCACAGGTGTGCAGAGTCTAGAGATCAATACTGTGTCTGTTTCAAGAGCTCCCACCTTACTTTTTGAGACAGTGTCTCTCACTGATCCATCTGGAATGTTAGTCAGCAAGCCCCAAGTTTTCTTCTGTCTCTGCCTCTCCAGCACTGGGTCACAGACACCTGCTGCCTTGCCCAGCTTCTTATGTGACTGCTGGAGCTCATGTTCTCATGATGGCACAAGTCTTTTAAGGACTGAATCAACACCTCAACTGACACCACATTCAATTTTTAACTTTATGTAAATACTGTGCATTTATTTTGACATAACGCATATAATTTATACTTCATTCTTAGAGGTTACAAAAGGTACATTCACCCAAATATTTCATTTTATTCAGATTTAAGAGAGAGTATTTTGCTTTTTGAAATATATCTGATTAGTTTTTATTTTTCCACAATTGAATCTAAACCTGAAGATTGTACTGAAAACTGGGAGGAAATCTTAGAAAACTATTAGAAAAACGAAGACAGTGCTTTGCAAACACGTGAGCAGCATTCCCTCCTGAACACCAAAAACTGATAAAACAGTAGCAATTCCACATGGACTTCAGTGTCCACAAAAGTCCTCACCATGCTCCTGCCTCCGGTCTGTAAAAGGCTTAGAGACCTAGAAGCTGGCTGAATTCTGAATATGTCCTGAGGTTGGGAGGAAGGGACTTAAGGAGAGAGAGAGGAGGGAGGGAGAGAAGGAGAAAGGGAGGGAGAGAAGGAAGAAGGGAAGGAGGGAGAGAAATATCAGGTGCGGCTGGAAAAAGGTGAAAACTGGACTCCAGGATGGACTCTGTGATGTTCCTTTGCTGGCTGTCCTATTAAAACGCTCAGATATGGAGTAGATGGAAGAACGTTTGTAAGGCACTGATCACATTACATATTGTTTGTTTGTCTGTTACTTAATGTGTTCCATTTGTTTTCTCAGTATTAAAGCAAGCCAAGGTTGAATATACTTCCAAATGTTTAAAGTCCAGCCTTTCATTGCCTGCATTCACAGAGTCACCTGAAAGAACAAGAAGAAGCAAGCACTGGATGGTAGATCTCTCCAGCTGGAAAATAATCAAATCAAACCCCTAAATAATGATGGTACAGCAAATCTGGGCGGGACATGGTCTAGACTAGAAAATTTGATTGCATCTTTAGCAGACTGCTGTCTAGAAATGCACTATGAACTAGGTTATAAGAAGTTTGATTTTTTTATTATATTAAAATATTTAAATCATTTTTCTGTTCTTCTAGTGTTGGGCACAGATGGGCTCTGGCTCTTAGCACCCCAGATCTCCAAATTAATCTCTTAGTCTAGACCCACTCACTGCATCCTCATACTCAGACCAGCTTAACTTTTAAGTCTAGCTGGGAGAGACTTCACAGCTGGCCCTACTCCCAACTTGGCCTTTCCATTCCCAAGACCTCCCACCTACCTTGGCTGTCCCTCCTCCATATTGCCTTGGGCTTCTGTGAGCAGTCTTCTTCATTGGTAAGTTTGATCCAACCATTGACTTTCCACTCCCATTCCACCTGCACAAATCCATCCTCCTGAGCCCCCCACCCCATGACCCATTCTTCTAGCTTTAGGCACAGGCCCACTCCTGTTCTCCCTACCCCAGATCCCTAGACTACTCACTTAGTCTTGACCCACCCCTGCCTGTTTAGTCATGTACTCAGACAAGCTCAAATTTTTCAACCTAGTATGTTAGAGCCTTCACAGGCTGTCTGCACACCCAACTTGTGATTAAATTCCTGAGACCACCTTTCTAACCTGGCAGTCTCCACAACCAACTTGCCTTAGATTCCAGAGATCAGTCTTCTTCCTTGATAAATCAGATCCTGCCCATTGCATCATCAGTCCCTTACCATCACAGCAATTTTAACCCCCACCCCACATCCTATTCTCCCATCTAGCCTCAGGCACAGGCAAACTCTGACTCTTAGCACCCCCAGATCTCTGGACTACCCTCTATCTCTGATGTGCTGTGAGTTCTCCAAATAGCAACTTTCTCATCCCCATGCATTGGTACCCTCTGCAGCCCCTCCTGAGGGCTAGGCTTCTGAGCCCTTTTGTAGGAGCCCAAACCAGTGAAGACTTCCTGAGAAAGTGTGAATTCAGCCTCTGCCTAGTAATTTTCCCAAATTGTGCTGTGTCTGATAGCTAAAGGGTTGCATAATTTAATAGGAATCCTGGGAACATCTGTTCTTGATAAACTGATTCTGAGAGAACTCTGGAACAGCTGGACTGGAGCCGTCATATCCCTCCAATGTAAAATCAAAGAGAGAAACTGAGGCCTCGATCAACCAGGTTTTCACACCCAATAAGAAAACAACAAAGTCACATCAAGTATACAAACTGAATCAGATTTCAACTCAACAAAGGAGGTTTAGCTCTCACATCAGGATCACAAACAAAAACAGAAGTTCACATGCCAAGATGACAATGAAAAAAAGAATAATATGAAAAAAACAAATAAAATTTCCTTACAAAACATCATCAGTCCTATAAAAGAGTTCTATAATGAGAACCCCGTAGAAATAACACAGGACACAGAGTTTAAAGAACAATCATAAACATGAACAGAGAACTCAGTGAATTTGAAGAACACACAAACCAACAAATCAAAGAATTAAAAGAACATAGGGATAAATTTCTGACTGAGTTCACAAAAGAGACAGAGATATTGAAGAAAACTCAGGCTAAAACGAGGAAGGAAGTTAAAAAAAAAAATCTCAGTAAGACAATGTGAAATGACAAGAGAAATCCTTACCAACAGAATGGAGAAAATGGGAAAGAGAATATCAAGACTGGATAATAAAGCTTAAGAACTGGAGCACTCAAGCAAAGATTATGAAAAATTAAAAATAAACACAGAAATGGAATATAAGGGAAATATGGGACACCATGAAAAGACCAAATATACTCATTATAAGCGTAGAAAAAAGAGCATCTCAAGGTGATGGTATTGACCAGATCTTCAACAAGATTGTAGAGGAAAATTTCCCCAAATTAGGAAAGACATTCCAATACATTCCAATATAAGAAACACATAGAACACCAAATAGCACCAGAAAAGAAACTCCCCATGGCTTATGATAGTAAAAACACTAAGTGTTCAGAACAAAGAGATAATTCTGAAAGCTATGAAAGAAAACAAGTCACATATAAAGAACCCTTCAGAATTACAGATGATGTTTCTTTGCAAAGTATTAAAGTAAGAAGATATTAGACCAAAGTATTTCCAGTTATAGCATGACCATAATATAATCCTAGAATGATTTACATAGCAAAAATGTCTATTATAGTTGAAGGAGAAAGAAAAATCTTCCACAACATAAATAGACCGAAAGAATTCATGTCCAGTAGTGGCATTTTTATCTTTGAGCCAGTCAAGGCCACCTAACTGGTCTTAGAGCCCTCAATGGGAGGAAACTTGGCATTCATGTGGTACTGTAATCATAGCCAAATACACATGACTGAAGAGGTCATACACCTTAGAGAGAACCCCAGGGATGTCACATCTCTTGGCTAACATAACTTCTTACTAATTGAAAAATATGTATCTTTATATTTACAGTCAAGTATCCCAGTCATCACTCATCAAAGAAGCTTCTTTTTCATCAGAGAGAGATGACTACAGAACCACAGCTGTCCACATGTAAACATTGCCTGTGAGTTGTTCATGCCTTAGTGGCATATCTATAATGTAGTCTCTACACCCAAAGATTATGCAATATAGAAAAGAGGTTAAAGGGACATTAATGAAGTTCTCAACTCTCATTAATGAAGCTCCCTCATGCAATAAAGGGTCAGTAACAAAAAAGATCACAAATGGCGAAAGCATGAAATTAGGAATCTGCAGAGTGGGTCCTTCGATAGGACTCTTATATTAAGTTTCACCTACCTAGGGCTCAGGGACCATCGTGTAAGAGTGGGAAGAAAGATTGTAAGAAGTAATGAGTATATAACCGTATGGAAATAGAATCCTATAGGCTCCTGGTACCCTGTTCATATGAACCTAGAGTAATCATTTCAGCATGCTCAAGGTCCATGCAAACTCAGGCAGACAAAAACCCAACATAGCACTGGAAAAATGGGCAGCAGACCCCAACCTTTCTTTAAGAAATATTAGCAAGTGATTACTGTTCTGTGAGGATGAGCTATTCTTCCTAAAAATAGGAACTCTGGGTAGACTGACTAGACCTCAGTCAATGAACCTGCATGGAGGTCGCTTGAGGACACTAACTTAACACAACGGACATTAACACAGATTAAAGAATGCATACATTCCAGTTAGGGAGCAATGTAGGGGGTGTGAATAGGGAAAGGGATAGAAAGATGATTGACTGAGATGTTCTCTATGAAACACAATGATTCAATAAAAAGCTTAAAATATAAATAAATAAAGACTGAGATGCACAAAAGTTCAATGGAAAGCATACACTGAGCAAAAAAATTATTGAAAAATACAAAATGTAAAAACAATCAATGAAAATAAAAACTAAGACTATGTAAAAAATATTTAATCACTTTTTAGGTTAGCATGCACATCAGTGGTATCTTCCTGTTTGGCATTAGTCTTTGATATTTAGTGTGTGTTTTTAAATATAAAACAAAACTAAGTAGTTGAAAAAAATAATCACCATACTTTGTCATTTGAATGTTGAACATATATTATTTAATCAGATCAGAGTTTAAAACATGAAAATAAACACTACAAATAAAATATGTTTATCTTTGGTGATATTTACAGACAACCCAATAAACTGTAATGTTTGGCAGATCCCAGTGTGGTTGACTAGGATGCTTTTCGGGCTAGTTACTATTTACCTCCACTATCCCTAGTTTTGCATGTTTTTGATAAGGTGACAGGAAACCTAAAATTATTTATGTTAATGTAAGACTCACTGTGTGCTTTAAATGAACAGCTCATGGAGTAGTGGTCAGGTATAACAACATCTCCCCAATACACTGTGAGTTTTTTTCTTCTCCTGTATCTACCATCTGTTATATAGAATCCCTTCTCAGTTAACCTTCCACAATCAATGCTCAGAAACCTGCAAAAATTCCACGGTGCCCATCAGAAGAGTGATCATGTTTCCCCTAGAGTTTTCCAATCTCATACACGGTCTTCCTGGTTCTGAGTAGTATAAATTGGGTTATGGCTGCATGTCTATGCTAGAGCCACCGCACAGATGGGAATTGTTTCAGCTGGAGTACTTAGAGGGAAGCAAGAGCAAGGTGCTGTGGAGAGAAGGTGAGATGTGATTGATGTGAAGATAACAAATAGACCAGAGAATGCTAAGTATCCTTGAAATGAGCTGTTACAGGGTTAGAATGATTTTAGTCTTGCTCTTCATATAGTCTAGGATGGCCAAAACTGTGGATAAGTGAGGTTTATTGTGGTCAGGAAAAGGCTGAGACATTGGGCTGGAACAATGCTCCAGAGGTTACTCCACAAAGCCCACCACTAAGTTCAAATCATCATGAAGTGGGCAGTTCTAAACAGAAAGCAGATGCGGATAATTTATTCTGAAATGTGTCATGAGGCTTTGGACCAGAATTTGATAAAAGGAATTAGGACTCATCAAAGGACATGGTTTCTGAATGATATCAAAATATCTTAGTTCAGTTCAGAACCTGTGGGGAGAGATTCTGACTGAGAGTGGAGGTGGGATTTAACTTCTATTCACTGATTATGGAGAATAAAATGGCTGTAGGGTACTATTCTTTTTGTTCATGGGAGTTTGGATGTCAGGGATGACTAAACACAGAATATTTTGTGCATAGAGTTTGCCATAATAACAAGCCTTTGGGTTCTGAAAGAAAATTTGAAGATTACAGTCATGTGTGACACTACACAAATTATTTAGTCGACTTATCCTTGATTTTCCAATTGGCAAATTTGTGTGTTTAACTTTTATACAGCATCTTGGTCCTCAGTTATGACCATTTCTTCAACAATGCTTATCAAATGCTTTTTCTAAAGGATAGCCATTTCCTTGTAAATCTAATGAATTAATTAAATTATTATAAACCACTTTCTTTGTCTGTTGTCATTTAGAAGTATTCAGTAATAGTTAGTTTTAATTGTAGATAAGATCTATAGAAAAATATTCTAGTATAAACATTACTGTTCAATCACAATAGAGATAAAATATACATAGAAATAAGCAAAGCTCCTGTCCTCACATAAGTTTTTTAAAATGATACTTACATAATTAGGACTAGACAAAAGGTTTGAGAATAAAGCATCTTTAGCATCTGTAACTTCTCAAATTCTGTGCCTTTCATGCAATTTGACATGTGTCATCCATATCTAATTTAGTGTAAGATTTTTTAAATATAATTTTAATATTAAATGTTAATTTTAAATGTAAAAGTATCAAAGTCTATTGCTATATTAACATGTCACCTTTGAGATCATATCCAATTTGAGTTATATTTATATCATTTATTAATGCATTCAAAAGGTATTTTATGACTTCCTTTTTTCATTTTTGTTCTAATATAGTCAAAAACACAAACTTTTTTCTTAAGTATTTTAGCCATCAATTTTGCAATATTTCATTCTTTGTTCCTTAATTTGTAATGAATATTTTTGCATTCATTTCATATTTTACTTCAATAGTAATTCATTTGCAATATACTGAACATTCTTTCTTGCATCAAATTCTCTGGAAATACAGAAGCCTCATAATCATAAATTTGCATATCAAGTGAAAAATACAGGGATTCTTCAGGAAGTATAGAGATCTCTTTGTAACAAGTCAATACATTAGAAACTTAGCATTGGATACTTGTAAAAGGATGAAAGCTTATGTTTCTTCAGTATTGAACAGTCTCATAGTCCATTTGACTATATGTATAATTAAGGTTTATTTAATTTTTTATAAAGAATATACTTCCTGGTGTGATTGTCTGGCTCTTAACAGTACAGTGCTCTCTAATGTGCAGATGGTGATAGGTTAGTTCAGAGTCATTTTCACAAGCATCATTTATCACTTCACCTAACGAATATCATTTTGACCCTAGTAACATAATGAAGAAAAAGTTCCAGGTGCTAAATAAAAAGCTGCCAGAGTTTATTTTCATGGGAAGTCAGCTTCTTTTTGAGGAGAGAGGGGCAGTGTCTCATGAAGCCCAGGCTGGTCTTGATATTATTATACAGTTAAAGAGGATCTTGAAATTTTGGTCCTCTCCATGTACTTCCTGGCTGTTAGGGTTAGGTGAGGAACCAGCATGTCTGACTTAATGCAGTTCTAGAAATTGGACCCAAGGCTTTTAGTGATGCAAGGCAAGTATTATACCCCCCTGAGATACATCTCCAACATTGAAGGACGACTTTTAAGAGGTAGACTAAGAAGGGACACGATGGCAACAGGAGACTGTATGTGGTGTATTTCGTGCTACTGCACCCTATGTGGCTGTAATTCATTTTACTATTTTGGGAGATTTTTTAAGCAGTCTTTTTAGGCTGCCACATATCCACAGTATTTGATTATCTCAGTTTAGGAATCTTCTATTTCTTCATGGAATTAATGTGAGGTTTAGTGAATCTACCATCTTTTCATTCAGGGTGTTCTTTCTGATCTATCTTCTCCATACATGGTGTATAGACATTTTCAGGGATCCAAGACATTCTGCAAAAGCACTTGCCATATCCCCAAATTCTTTTCACTTTAAGGTTTTGCAAGCTCCCTCCCTGTTCCACTCTTGAAGTTATCTAAAACATGCCACGCTGGTCTTCTTTCCCATGCTGTGAGCTCAGAGATGCTTTCCTTCCTTATTCTGCATGAAAACGCTTTCCTTCCATCATTCTTCCTCACTTGATTCTGATTAGGGTATTTTAAACCACAGTCTAGACTGACTTGTTTCCAGTCTTTAATCCCAGAAATTGGGAGGCAAAGGCACATGAATCTCTGGAAGTTCGAGGCCAGTCTGGTCTATATAGAAAGTTCCAGGCCAGTTGGAGCTCCAAAGAGACCCTACCTGTAAAACAGCAAAACAAAACACTGTCTATATCTTGTCACTCCCAAGAAGCTTGGAATTGAGGACAGAAAAGACATGACTATCCCAGGTGTTTTGTCCTCATATCATCTTTATTTCTATGTTATCTACTCCTGGGCGCCTTTGCCCAAAGAATGTGATGAGTTGAAATGAGAGTTATCTTTCCATAAAAGCTAAATATGAGATTTAAAGTCACAATTTTTTTTGAAGAAAACAAAAGTAATTGAAACCTTTGAGTTACTTCAGGCATTTTGAAATATTACAATGCAGCATCATTCACAAAGCACAAGTACACTGTAGTTAAGAAATATTGAAATTGGTTGCTTTATGATTAACAAACTCTATAAAAGATGAAGCTGAGATGGAACAGAACGTGATGTTTTTCAGAAGAAATCTGGCACAAAGGAATAAAATGAGGAATAAAAGAATTACTAAAATGTTCCGTGTTGTACTTGTTTTGATTTATGATGTATACATATGTTACAACTTAGATATTTGTAAAGCATAAACTTTAAACTTTATTGTATGTAAATTTAAAAAAATGCCCATCGAGGATACTGAAAAAAATTAAGAAGGGGATGCAAGTTATAACAAATAACTTTTAGAATTTTATAATTGTCACTACACTTACAGGGTTAAGGTTGAGAATTAAAAATTGAATTTGTTTCACTGGAAAGAGTATTGTGAATATATAAATTAAAGGCAAAGACTACTGTACAAAATTTGCTTACCATATAGCCTAGATCAAATGACATCCAGATATGATTTCTAAATCTGTTCCACAAATCAAAGAAGACATGTGTTCAAGGTGAAATACTTAATTTTGAGGTTCAGAAAAGAAAAATTTACAATGATCTTGGAGAAAAATAAAGAATTCTAAAGAAGTAATACACAAAAAAGCAAAGGAAATTTAAAAATAAAATAAAACAATAAAGCATCAGTATTGATTTATAATCCAGAGGAAACTTCATGAGTATATACTAATGTAAAGAATACATAGTCAAAAAGATATTCCCTAGCAAATAATTAAAATTAAGTGCAAAATGAAAGGCATTTAAAAATATCTAAAAATCCAAAGTAATAATTATCACAAACAAGGTCTATTCACTAAAGCAAGTTCTAACAGTCACAATATTAAAGGTTTAGAAGAATTCCACAGACACAAGTGACTACCAGTAGGGTATGGTATATATTACAGTGGGATATGGTACGTACTACATTCATTGGAAGAATAACTTTTTAGTGAAGCAACTTGACAAAGACTGTTTTAATCAGTGATTCATGATAACATCACCATAATAAGACATGTTAACATTGCATAAACCCTGTGCAATATTGAAAAGGACATATAATTTCTGTGTTATGCATGTCAAAATTGTAAAGCTTCAATCTATGAGAGAAAAGACCAAGCAAGCTTTAATAAAACAGCATTATACAGAGTAATAGACAAGTACACTTCCAAAGTGTCAAAGACATAAAAGATATACATGGAGGAACTGTCACTGCTCGAAGAAACTGAGGAGACACAGCTACATATGTATGTGAAATTCTGGAACAACAAAAGTGTTCATAAAAAATTAGCAAAATCTGAAGAAAGCCATCAGGTTAGCTAGCAGATGTGAAGCAGTGTTAATTGCCGCTTCAATGATGGAACTGTGATTCTGCAAGATGTCAGTATTAGGAGAAGAAGGCTGGGGATATATTGAAATTCTTCTAATTTTCAACATTTCTATATTTAAATTATTTCAAAATAATTTCAAGTTTACTTTAGTGTCTTTAGAGATACAAATTTTTTCAGTAGGGTATAACTCTTAGCAATTTTGTCTATGTGCAGTTATAAATCATCCATGTGTACTTGAATATATAAAATTTATAGTAAATTTTATATTTATATACTTTCTTCAGCAAGAAACAATGAAGGCATAAATAAATATCCTTATAAAGTTGGAGCAAAAAATATATTGTCTGATTTAAATGATATATAAACAGGACATCACACAAAATTAATCTACAGAGTCATATTTCTCATAATAGAAAGATATTGATAGCACTAGAAATTATAAGGTACATAATAGTAGCCACATTATAGAAACAATGAGATCAATACTAGAGATGCTTATGCAAAGTATCTAAAGGATATCCAAATATTCCTGAGAAAGTGGGAATAAGAGATATGAAGAATATTACAATAAAAGTAATATATAAATGAAGTTAAGGGTGATTTTGCCCTTTCTTTTGGTTAAGCGGGCTATGGATCTGTCTATCTTGTTTATCCTTTCAAAGAACCAGCTCTTAGAGTCATTCATTCTTGGTATTGTTTTCTTTGTTTCTCTCTTTTTTTTTTTTTACTTTCTGCTCTTGTCTGATAGGTTTGGTTTGATTTGCTGATCCCTTTCAAGATTTGTGAGCTGCAGTTTTAAGTCATTTATTTTTATCCTTCCTGAATTTTTAATAAAGGCACTTAGAGCTATAAAATTCACCCTTAAGACTGCTTTTAAAGTGTCCCAGAGCTTTTGTTGAGTTTTATTGTCCTTTTTGTTTAATTCCAGGAATACTTTTATTTCTTTCTTAATTTCTCCTTTGACCCCATTTATCATTCAGGAGTGTGTTGCTTAGTCTCCACAAGATCATGAAGATTTTAGGGTTTCTTCTGGTGTTGATTTTAGACTTTATTGCATTATGGTCTGATAGAGTGCATGGAATTATTTCAATTTTTTGTATTTATTGAGGTTTGTTTTGTGCTCCAGTATGTGGTCAATTTTGGAGGATATTCCATGGGGTGCTGAACAGAATGTGTATTCTTTGGTGCTTGGGTGGAACATAACTAAATGTATGTTAGGTTCATTTGATGTATGGTATTGTTTAATTCACATGTCTCTCTGTTTATTCTCTGTCCGATTGATCTGTCTAATGGATACAGTGGGGTACTGAAGTTTCCTACTATTAGTGAGTTGGGATTAATCTACCTCTCAAAGTCCTGTAGTACTGATTTTATGAAGTTGGGTGCACCAGAGTATGGTGCATATATGTTCATGATTATAATATCTTCTCTCTTGGTTCTGTATGCTCAGTATTTTTACATGCCTTGGGGAGTTTCTTTTCTGGTCCTGTCTATTTGGTGTTCTATATGTTTCTTCTATTTATATGGGAATGTCTTTCCTTAATTTGGGGAAATTTTCTTCTATGATCTGGTTGAAAATCTAGCCAAAACCATTAACCTGAGATTCTTCTCCTTTCTCTATGCCTATGACATATAAATTTGGTCTTTTCATGGTGTCCCACATTTCCTGCATATTCCAAACCTGTGTTTTTAAAAATGTTTTATAGTCATTGTTTGAGTGCTCTAGTTCTTCAATTTTATGATCAAGTCTTGATATTCTCTTTAACATTTCATTCATTCTATTTGTAAGACTTTCTCCTTGTATTTCAAGTTGATTTATTGAGTCTTTCACTTCTTTCTTCATTTCATTGGAAGTTTTCTTCATATTTCTATCCCTTTTGTGAATTCAGTCAGAAATGTATCCATAGTTCTTTGAATTGTTTGTGTGTTCTTTAAATTCATTTAATTCTTTGATCACATTTATGATTTTTTTAAACTTCATATCCTTTGTTATCTCTATGAGGTTCTCCTTATAGAATACTTCTAAAAGACCAGTGATGTTTGGTGGATACATATTTTTTGTTGTAATTTTGGCACGTGAATTTCTTTTTTTGTTGTTTGTAATTCTGATGTGAGTCTCCAGCCTTCCTTTATTGAGTAGAAGTCTGATTCTGTTTGTATACTTGATGTGACTTGATGTGGTTGCTTTCTTATTGGGCATGAAAAGCAGGTTGACCAAGGCTTCAACTTTTCTCTTTTGATTTTATATTGGTGGGACCGGATAACAGGAGTCCAGCTGCTCAGTAGCTCCCTCAGAGGAACAATTTATGTGAAAATAGACACAGCACAATATGGGTAGATTGTTAGAGGTTGAATTTAGGCTTTCTCAGGCAGTTTGCAAAGGTCTGGGCCCCTGCTCAAGGGTACAAGAAGCTTAGCACTACCACAGTGAGAGGGGCTGCAGAGGGTACCGTTGCAGGGGATGGGTGATTTGGAGAGCTCACAGCCAGGCAGAGGTAAGATTCCAGAGATCGAGGGGACAAAGAATAAAAGTGTGCTTGTGTCCAAGGTTAGCAGAAGAACAGGATGTTGTATTGAGGAGTCTAATGTTGCTGTGGCAATAGGCGAGTGGCAACACAGTGGGCAGGACTAGAATTACCCCAGGGAAAAGATGGTCTTTGGAATCCAAGGCAAGTTTGGGTGGGCCTTGCCAGGGGAGAAGGCTGGTCCCCGGAATGCAAAAACAAGTTGCGTTGGGACAGCCTCTGAAGGCTGTAACCAACAAGACTGAAAATTGAAAATTTGAACTGGTCTGAGTAAGGGGGATCAGGATGTCAACGGGTGGGTCTTGACCAAGAGATTAGTTAAGAGAGCTGGGGAGTTAGGAACAAGAGTAGGCCTGTGCTCATGGCTGGAGGGAGAACGGGATGGGGGCGGAGAATGGAGTTGGAGGGTGGAAGGTAGTGGGCAGAGTCAGATTTACCAGGGAAGAAGGCTGCTCACAGGAATCCAAGGCAGGTAGGGGAGGGCACAGTCAGGCCAGATGACTGGTGTAGTGCCAAATCTTAATGATGTATTGCTTTATTCATACATCAATGTATCTATCCACTCTCCCTAGAGAAGCTTCCTTATGAACTGGACGGTGATAAACACAGAGACCCACAACTGGGAAACGTAGAGAATGAGAAGCTGCAGAGAGCTTATCCTTGAATAGGCCACCCAGATCAACTTCTGCCACCCACAGCTCAGGGATCAGTGGGGAAGAGGGCCAGGAAATAATGTAAGAGCCAGAGGTGGTGTATGACCACGAGGAAACAATTTTTCAGACAGTATGGCAGGTTTTCAATGTCCTCGCAGCAATGGCGACAGCACACACAGGTACCGTGCAATCTCAAGTTAGAGAGAATCCCAATAGAGCAGTGGGGGAGTGGATAGGAAGCCCCGGCACTAGCAGAGGAATGATGGCAACTGCTGGGAGGGGAGGTCAGTCTTATTTACAGCTGTGGCTCTGGCAAGGTTAACCAGGGCTCAAGTTTGAAAAATAATTTATATACAGATATATATGTAATATATATAACTGCATAGCTATATAGAGAGAGTTATATTATATAGTGCAGTGCAATAAATCCAGTAGTGGTGGAGGATGCTAAAGGTCATTGTACTGTAGATAGAGGACAGGGTCTTAATATGATAAAATGCATTTTTCTTAAACATTCAACTAAAACTTTACAACAAATAATGGGGATTGAAAGAACACACATAAGAGAGGGATATATCAGGGTTATAGAAAGATGGAAATTTCCTATCCCTTCCCTCAAGAAAGGGAACTTCTGCTCCCTCCCCTTGATCTTGAAATCCCACCTCCGGTCTGTCTGACAGTATTTACCACAAGCCTGATTTCATCACCGTTCTTCGCTCTTCCAATGCCATGCTTGTTAACTGGCTTGTCTCATGAGGTCTATCTTATTTATTACAGACTTCTCAGGACATAGTGCTCCCTGTCAGAATGGATGCTAAGGCTATAAGATACAGGTTTTTATGATTGACCTAGCCAGCTCTGTAAGCTGGAGAGCACATACTTAGAATTATTTGTTCTCCTTGTGAATGACCTGGGATGTTTAGTGATGGGCTGCCCCATCACTCAGAGGACGGGCATTCTCAGAATTAGTTATTCCTCTAATTCAGGGTAAATTGACAAGTTAGGCACTGATATCTACAGGAAGAACTTGAACTTCAGTGTCAGGCAGTGTGTACTGGTATGCACTGGGTGGGAACTGACACCTGACAATCTCTATTTCATAAGTTGGTCCATTCAAAGCATGCTTTAGCTCAACCACAGTCCCTATTAATTTTCTAGAATCTAATAATTGAACAAACCAGGAGACTTGAATAACAAAAATTGTGTTTTCTCAGGATTTGAGAGGCCAGAGGTCCGAAACAGAACTGTCAGGAGCTGTGATTCCTTCTGAGGGCAAGGAGGGAGCATTCTTTACATTCCTTTCTGATTTCTAGTGCATTCTCTGACCCATAGCTGAGGTTTATCATGCCCCCCTCTTCTGGATGTTTGTCTCTGTGTCTGAATTTCTTCTTTTTATAGAATACCTCTCATTGGATTGGGATCCTGTCATAGTAACCTCATCCTCACTTCATTCTAGGTTAATCATATTAATAAAAATCTGAAATTCTGTAAGCATTTCTTTGAAATGTGACCTAGTGTGCTCCTATGACAATGGGACTAAAATCTAGTCAATGTCTTACACTGTAAAAAATTCTATGAATTCCTCTCATGTGCTAATCGAAATCAATATGGTCTGAAATGAAGTCTTCATTGTGAATTCTCTCAGTTCCTCACCAAAGAATTAAGATGATTGAATTTAGAGAGTTGATTTCTTAGAAATGCACAGCTGTCTTTTCTAGATATGAATATTTTACTTCCCTCTGATCTTTCTATTAAAATGGCATTCAAACTTAAATAATGTCTTATACCAGATTAATAGAATAATGTCAAGTGATCATATCAATAGACAGGAAAATATAAGACAAAATATAGCATCTTAATGGTTAGAATAAAAAAATACTCCTTAAGATGGGGCTAGTAATGAACTTCTTCAATCTTAAAAAAGAGTATCTCAAAGAAACCCATAGTTAATCTCATATTTAAAGGTGAGCATGCTCCTTGTGAATTTTGGAACAAGACAAAATGTTCCTTTTCACTGACTCATTAAATATTATGCTAAAGATTCTGTTCATGGGAAAATAAAGTAGGTGAATTAAAGTGATTTCCAAAATGGGAAGTAGAAGTAAGATTTTATTTATAGTTGATATAATTTTGTGTATATAAAGTAACCAGCAAACATAATGATGAATCTAGCTAAGTGTGTTTAATATGCAAGGTGCACTGTGTTCAATATGTAAAGAACAACTGTATTTGTGTACAGCAGCGATAAGCAACTTGGAAATGAAATTAAGAAATCAATTCCTTTAAAACAGTTTCACTGTGGAAAAATTAAGAGACATTTGAATGGTAGGAAAAGTGTTTCAATTTGTTGGTTAGAGGCCCTGCTATACTGGAGTGCTATACCTATGAACTGATGCACAGAGTCAAGGGTCATCAATATTATACATGACTTCTTTACAGATGCATGTAATCTTATATAAAAGTTCCTGTGGAATTTAAGGCACTTAGCATAATATCTTTATATTTTTACCTTAAAGGTATAGTAAAGTAGCTTTACATACCTAAAGTCACCTGCAAAAAGAACAGAAAATAACTAAAATTATTTTCTGATTTCAGAACTCTCTCCAAAATCATGAGTCAACATATAGATTTCACAAAGGGAAAACATCAAATCACTAGAAAAAAAACAAAAAAACAAACAAACAAAACCTGTGCATTCACAGATAAACATTCATATATTAAGTTAATTACTTTTTCTCTATTTATTTTTGGTATTTTTGAGTCAGGGTCTCCCTATAGTACCATCTGGCCTGGAACTCTCTATGTTGACCAGGCTGGCCTGGAACTCACAGAGATCGGCCTGCCTCTGCCTCCCAAATTCTGGGCTTAAAGGTGTGTGCCAACATGCCCAGCTTTTTGTTTTTTAAAATTTTCATGTAAAGAAATGATTATGATCATGGAACTTTCCTATATACATTATTTTCTTGAGTGTCCCTCTACTCCGTTACCACAAGTAGGTCTTAGGGGATAACTACTGCTTGTATTCTGCTAAATAGGCCTAGTACTAAACTGAGTCCTAGTACTTACGTTTATACCCATAGATTAGTGCACTTCTCAACCCTCAGGAGAGAAGCTTCTTTTTGAAGTAAATAGTGGTTAACATAGAGACTCACAGCTGGACATCATGCTCATTTGATGAATAAGCTGCTATAGTGGGCTAAGCCCTAAAAAGGCATTTCTATATCACTCTCCCGTGCCCTAAGAATCATGAATCATTACAGGCGAAAGAACTGAAAGATTACAAGAGTCAGCAGCAGAGCAGGACTACAGCAAAGCAGTGTTTTCTGGACACGCCAGGGCAGGTGCATGCATGAACCAAGTGGTTGTGACTGAATGCATCAGCACTGCACAAGATCAAGCCACAGGAACCCCAGCAGGAGGTCCCAGCCCTCACTTAGGAATTATCTGTAATTAATTCTTCTGTGAGAGGACACATGGGTTTTCTTCAGTGCCTGGTCGCGAGAGGCTACCCATGCTCTCGTAGGTGACCCTACACTATTACACTTCTTGGTAGTGCTAACTTGACTTGGTGAAGGCAAGAGAAGCACAGGAAATTGGAAAGGAGTAGTGGTGGGTGTACCTAAGGGAGGAGCTGGTAGGGAGGAAGTAGAGATGGATGACTGAAACATATTAAATGCATGTTTGAAATTTCCAAACAGTAAAAAATTTATTACACAACTGTAGTACGATATGATAAGCCTTGTGATGGAAGAAAAACAGCTTTGTCTTTAAACGTGTGGTTAACTGATTGAAGATGTCATTTTGTGTTTTCAGTTATTTGCTGTTGACATATGCTTAATATATCAGAAACTGGGTATATGACCTTGATAATTATAATATATATAATTGCCAAAATTAAAGGATTATTTCAAAGAACAAGTATATGAAAGTAAACAAATATTCCATTTTCAGATGAATGAACTACGAATAATGTAAGATGTGACTATAAGTGCTGTCATGATCACATACTTAAATTTCATCTCTCCTGAAAGGTGCACATTTTCTTCAACAGTAGAAAGGTTACAGATAACAAAGTAAAGCCTTGCAAGCTTTGTAAAACCAGAAAAAGCAGGAGAAACACACTTTAAAGTGAAGTCATTGAATGTTTAACTCATAAACAGCAGCAACCTCTTCTTAAACATATCATATAACTGCAGAGGTAAACCCTGGCCTGGCTTTCCATAGGCATTACATTTCTAGAGCATCTGCCATTCTTCAAATAAACTCCTGTCCTATAATTTTTATGGGTCCCACTACAAACTAAGAGAACACAAATACAGTTTTCTTTCTTTGGGATTTTGGCTTTGGCTCTTTGGGTCTCATTCCAAAAGGGAAACAGTGCCACCTAGTGTTAGCTATCACTAGTGATAAATATCTCTGGGACTCTACATAATAACACACACATAGAATGATCATTCAGAAGATTTTTTCTGACATTATTTTAGGGCTAATTAAATAACACTTTGAGATTTGTATGAAAGACAGAGCCTGTATTTGAAATTATGTTTCAGTAACAATTAAAATGACTTTTGTAACACTGTCATCAAGCCAGTTTGTTTAATGTTTAATGAAGTTAACTGCAGCATTCAATGCTATCAGAGGGGACCCTTACAAGTAATTTCCATTCTTTGCTGCATTCTCATAGATGTGTTGAATAAATATTTACAAGCTTGGACTCTCCTACATGACTTAAGATGTAATAAAAATACTTAAATCATAAACATATTTAAAAGACTAAAATGAAATCAAATGAAATGAGGAAATAATTTTGACCATTTGTTGAGATAGAGAATTACATATCCTTAGCTGATCTCTCTCACATTCATGGTAATGTGAAAAAATGGCCTTTAACTCCCAATCCTCCTGCCTTCACTCTAGTTATAGAATTACAGACCATGTATGGATCTGGGAATAACCAGGCCAGGCCTCATGCATGTGACATAAGCACTCTGCCAACTGAGTCAAATCCTTAGCTTCAACTTTTCCCTTGATGATAGAAAGAATATGCAGTATCATCATAGAAGACAAGATGAAACACAAAGAATAAAGGGCATATTTATTATTTTAAATTAACTATTGTTCACATCTAAGCTATTAAAGACAAAAGAAAACAAAGCTTTGCTATGAAGTGACTAATCTCGAAAACTCTCCCTTCTCCTGCCTCACCTTCTGGAGTGCTGGGCTTATAGACAATACCACCACTACTTGGCTATATTTGTTTTTGTTTCTTTCATTGCTGTGACAAAATACTTGGAAAAAGCAAGTTAAGGAAGGGTTTATTTGGCTCAAGGTTTATTCTACAGATCTTCTGGTAGGGAAGGCAGGGAGGCAGGATCCTGAGACAACTGGACACACCACTTCTACAGTCAGAGAGAGAAATGGGTGCTGCGGCTCAGCTCGCTTTCTCTATTTAATTCGGATCAGGACCCCAGCCCATAACACAGTGCTGCTCACATTAAGGAAGGGTCTTCCTGACCATTGATTCTGACCTTCTAGATGATTCTAGATCAAGTCAAGGTAACATGAAGAGTAAGCCCCCACATTGTCCCAATTCTCCAGTTCTCCACTATTTCTTTGGAGGTGTTTGGAGGTGTAGCATATATATATATATATATGTGTGTGTGTGTGTGTGTGTGTGTGTGTGTGTGTGTGTGCATGTTTGAGTGTAGTTCCTGCACCTATCAAAGTGGATCCATGTCCTTCAATGCAACCTCAGAGGTCACAAGATGGTGTCAGATCACCGGAAACTGCAGTTATGGATGTTGTTAGCCACCATGTGGGTGCTGGGAATTGAGCCCAGGTCCACTGCAAGAGCAGTTAGTGCTCTTAACTGCTGACTAAATTCTCCAGCTTTGTAGCTTATATTTTTCAGTATATAATCCTGCAGGCAGAGTTTACTTTAACTTTAGTTTAATATGCTATTTTTAACCTGCCCATCATAGCTAATTAGATTTTATTGTAAACTTTCAGACATGAATTTAATAATCCTATTATAATTATTCTAGAGAAATACTGTTATTTACTTAACCAATTAACTCTGCTTGAACACTTAGGATGTGCTGCATCTAATGTACTTATACAAATTACATAATTAATATATAAAATTGCACACAAGATTTTACACATATCTTTTATATTTTTATGTGTATGAGTCTATATCTTGCAAGTATGTGAATGTATCACTATGATTATGTGCCAACAGAGATGAGAAGGTGTTAGAGCCCCTGGAACTGGAGCCACAACTTTAGTTGTCATGTGGATAGTGGGAACTGAACTCAAGAGCAACCAATGCTCATAACGTTGTTCCATCTCTCCAGTCCCATATTTATAACAATTTTCTTATTTGTATGTGCACCTACATGTGTGTGCATGTGTGCGTGTGTGTATGTGTATGACATGGGGGGCATGCATGTTAAAGCACACAGGTGTGTATCAGAGGACAGTCCTTTGAAAACTTTTCTCTCCTTCCACCTTTCGTGACTAACGCTGTAACCCACTCAGCATCTCACCAGCCCACTGTATCTTATTTTAAACTATATATGCAGTAAATCTTATGTTAGTAGAGAATTCTTAGAACCTCATAAAGTGTTGAATCTATAAATCATTCCATTTACAACTTTTTCTTTATATAGTTATCAGAAAGTAAGAAAAGTATCTCTATATTTATTTTAATTTAATGAATCCAGAATCTCCCATTTTCTTATTATGAGAATCTACTTCAAACACAGATATTTATTTTATGCTATTGTAGCATACTTTCCAATTAATTATTTTAAAAACCATGTTTACCATTTTGTACATACTCCTACGATTCAATTTTACTTGAAAACCTTTTTCCTTTTTAAACGTTAATGACTCAAGAATTTTATACAGTGCATTTTGATTCTATTCCTATCCCATCTCTATGCTCACCTAACACCCCAACTTGCCCCGCCCCTTACATCAGGTCCTCTGTTAGCAAATCATAAACCCCCTCCACCCTATGCAACACCTCAGAACCCACTGCCAGAGCAATTTGAGAGAATGACAGTGATCTGCACCTCTTCCATCCAGATAGGCCAAAGGCGAGACCCACTACCTTTCTTCTGCACATGGTTTTCAGTGGGAATATGCCCAGGTTTCTTGGAATGGGTTTTCACACTTCTCTATATCTCTTAGCTTCCGCTATTCAAGTGGGGATTTCTCTTTTAGTGTTTCTTTGGCCCTTACAAATTTTCTGGCTGTCTTCTGTGATGCTCCCTGGGTCCTAGGTAGCGTGGTTGTTTTGTGGTTACAGATGGGCTGGGTACACCATGCTGCCTTAATCTCTGCATTTGGGCCAACTGTGGGTCACAGTAATCCGTGTAAGGAAAAGACGTTTCTTTGAGGAGTGAGGGCTGCAGCTAGCTATGATTTTAAGGGCAATCAGAGAGAGAAAATGTGTTGGGGAATCAGATGCCAGCGTCATGGTTGCTGAGCGGAGCAATGGGGGCAACAGAGCATTGGGGAGGGAAGCATGACTAGGAGTAGCACTTAAGGGAGGATCGAGGCACCAAGCTGTCTCATCACTTATTTCGCCTGAACATGGAGGAAGATTCAGGGCATCCCGAAGGCCAACTGGATCCTGGACCATGAGGAAAAAAATGCTTGGGCCTGGCCACCCAGACCTTGGCAGGTGGCGTCACCTGTCGCCGGGCCCTGCCCACTGAGCTCAGTGAGGGGTCAGGTGGTGGCTGCAGCCTGAGGTCGATGTGACCACACGCTGTGCTGTACCCTGCTGTACCTCTCTTGCCAGGAAATGGGACTGAAAGCGGCAAATGCAGAGTATCCATGGTCTGTGGTGGGCCTGACCGTCATCATCATCATCAGCATCTAGTGGCTGTCAAGAGCCGGCTGTGTTAGCATGAGTAGGAGCCTGAGAAGTCTACAGATGTCAGATAATGACCTAGAGGACACTGGTTTAAAGCTGCCAAGTGAAGCTGTGAAACATTCCGACTACCACTCAGAGAATCCTGGGCTGTGAGCTAACTGCCGCCTGCTCTGAGGACCTAGCTTCTGCTTTTACTTGCAAACTTCCAACAGGAATTAGTTTTATGGCTTCCTTTTAATGGTAATGTAACCTTTCATTTTTCAAACATAATGAAATGAGTTTAAATTGTCTTATGAAAAACATGAATAGCTGTTGGTACTTGATTGAAGGGTATGAAGCATTCATTTTTTCAAGACCATCTTTTCCCTGTGGATTAGATCTGCGTGGACTGGTCAGAAATGCTTCATGAAATGCTTGATGAATTTTCAAGGTAAAATTTTATCTTACCAGAAGCCAGTTTGAAAGAGAACAGCATTATCTGTGCAAAACAGCCTCACATCTCTGTCCAGACCTTCTTTCATGGACTGTAGCTACTGTAACCGCTGCGGAGACCCAACTGCACATGAACACACACACACACACGCACATACACAAACACATACCACACACATCTACACATGCACCAGGGGAAAACAGCCTTCTGACTTAGAGCACAACCAATTGTAGAGAATGAATGGAATCATTTAGTTTGAATATTTACATGTGTGGTTTCTTTAATAATGCATACAGTTCATCCATGTTTATACATGTAGTTATCCTCTCCTTGCTTAAAAATGTCATGATTAATTTAGATATACCACAGAAAGGAAAGTAACCTGTTTTGCTCATTTAACTGTACTGTGACATATTTTCTATGTTTGTTTCACAGTACAAAGTTGTGGCAGAGATCACATGGTCTGTGAAGCCTCCGTCATTAACTATCTGCTATCTCGTTAACTGTGGCAGCTGCCTGGTGTACCTGCCTTTGGTGTACCTTTAGTTTCAGTTCTTTATGAGCAGCACTGTTATGAACATTATTGTAAATGTTCCTGAGAAGATCTACTTTAAAAGTTATTGGCAAAGTGTTTTCTAAATGAACTTTTTATCAATGTATAGTCTCTCGTACAGGCAGTGGTAGGCCCATTGATCTTGCATCTGGCTGAATTAGTCATGTTTTCATTTCAAGCAGTCCTGAGTAAGTGAGAGAAACATGTTGTCATCCCGGTGTTGCACATCTTTAATAAACAACAAAGTCGAGTACTTACAAATGTTTTTGGCGACTCAGCTGCCTTCCTTCATGAGGGGCATTCTCCAGACATTTCTGCTTTGTTATTGGATGAGTCTCCATTCCCATTTTAATGCATAATGCATAGGTGCCAGTTTTTGATATGCTTATTGCAACACATTGCTTCCTAGATGGTAATTTTCCTTTTTACTTCATCAATTGCATTTAAAAAAATCCTAATATTAGCATAGCTGTAAATGCACAACTAAAATGTCTTAAACATTGCTAGAGAGACAACTCAGCAGTTAATAACACTGACAATTCAAAAGGCTCAGGTTCAGTATCCAGCATTCACCTGAGAGCTAGCAACAGTCCGTAACTCCAGTTCCAGGTGATTTTATGCCTCTTCAGGTCTTCATAGATGTTACATGCATGTAATACAATTATATCTACTCAAGCAAAACACTCAAATATAAAATAAAAATATTTTTATATGGGAAAAATAGTATACATTTGGGAATATTGGTGTCCCTTTTTAGAAAATGTTTCTGCTCCAATTTATGAAAGCAAGTGTTTTATCTCTTATTTTAGACATTTTATTTGTTACCTGCATGGACAAATACTGAATGAGATAGGAATCATCATTAATTTATTTAGTGTAAATGTTTAATCCATCCAATGTTATTAAGTAAAAGAACAACTCTTTCTCTGGCTGTACTACAGTGTTATCTCTACCATGAAGGCTGGTGTTTTTTATTTTAATAGTTCATTTTCCATATATGGTTGAATTTATTGTCATGCTCTTTCCTATTCATTATTGATTGAGTGAGTGAGTGATTGGTTCACAGTGCTGGACCCTCTTGCATGAATAAGTAAATGTAATAAAAGCTACAAGCTGCACATAATGCAAGCCTTTGATTCCAGGACTCAGGAAGCAAAGACAGGAGGATATTACAGAGATCAGGGCCAGTCTGGTCTACATTGTAAATTCCAGGACAGCTGTGTGTGTGTGTGTGTGTGTGTGTGTGATGTGTGTGTGTGTGATGTGTATGTATATGTATATGTATACGTATGAATATGCCTCACAGACATGGTCAAAGGCCAATCTGGTGAAAGAAATGGATCAGTTGGGTATCTTCTCTCCAGGTGTGTCAAGTTCACAACTGACACTATGCAGCAGAGTACCCACTAGGACAAGAAACTTTCCGTAATTCATCAATATAGTCTTACTTATTTTTCCAGAGATATTAACTCTCACTGAACTTTTCCTTTGCTGTCTTTCATTTCATCTCTTCCTTGACTCTAGACAGAGACATTGGAACGGGCTTTCTGAGCAGGTTACAAACAGATGTGCTTACTCTAGTCTAGAGCATTGAACAAGAGAGAAATAGCTTTTCAGGGATTCTCTTCACCTTTCATCTGAGATAAGGACCTATTTCAGAGATCAAGGAACAACAGGGTTCTTTAAATTTTTATTCCTAAGTCACTACAAGGTATACCTGCAGAGTCACCAGACTTCTGAGAAACTTGACTACATAAGGGAAATTTCAAAAGATGACAAGTCACTGAGATTTTTAGGAGTTCTACTGTTATCTTACCATTATCCTCTGCTCTTATGACTAATTCAATTATTACTGGTAGAGATTTATTTCCAAGAGAACAGCATCACTATCTATTGAAGTCTAATTACATGCTAGCTGAAGAATAGATGCTTTATTTATGACAATAGCTGTTTCAGTTAGATAGATTATGCTGTCACTTGCTTGAGAAAGGAATGCTGGTAAATAAAGATAATATATGCAGAGGGAACAAATGTACTCAGCTTATCAGATATTTTAAAAGTAGCACAACATTTATTTCATACAGACATGCAGACTTTTAGCAGTACATGAACACTTCTGCGTCAGGGCCCTCATGCATCCTGACTGAACATAAATCCGGCAAAATCATAAGCAGTGCTATCTCCGGATGTTTTCTCCTCCTTTTTACGCATCAAAAGAAGCCCAGCTAGACACAGAGTTAGGATTTTGGACAAACAACTTTTTAGCAATGTTTTGTAACAATTCATAATTTTCTTAGACTTCAATACTCAGTACTACCATTTCCAGGAGTCCAAGGACACTCTAAATAACTACATGCTTCTCAATGATACCCCTGTTCATCACATTCTACAAACAACATTGGACACAACTGTTTAAGTCTCCATGTATATTTGTCTTCTAATGTGATACAGTGCACTTAGAGACTAATTTGGTGATTCATTCTGTAAATCAAGAACCATGCACACTGTACCCTCTGAATATCACCTTCTAGCTACATTAGATATACAACAGTCCACTGAGCTTAGATAAATATGTTGTTGCCCAATGTAATTGTGTTATAAATTAGCTAAGTCGGTATTAAAATAATTTTGAATAAAGCAAGTCATATCTCTCTAAAATTTCTGCATCATTCTATATTAATAAAATATCACTTAGTACCACAGTCTTGCCAACCTTCTGAAATCTCCTTTTAATTAATGTCAAATATCAGTATGGTTGTTAATAATATGCCTCTATTTCTAACAATTATTTTCAATACACAAAGTATTGGAGTATAAGAGATATTTGTCTGATAAAATTTATCTTATCATATGTCAAGAGTCTGCAGTACAGTACAAATCTTGTCTGATAACATGGAAAAATTCTCCATTAAAAATGAAGTAATTCTGTATATGCAGTTCTGTATACTGAATCAATTTGTTTTCTTGAAATAAGAAAGGAAGGAAGGAAGGAAGGAGAAAACACAATTTTAAGAAGACTTAGCAAAGACAATCGCACTGTTACTATAGAAACAAACATAGAGAGACATCTCTCTTTTGTGCTTTCATCCCACTGCTTTCAAATCCCTAGAACCTTTGGGCACAGAACTTTAAATTAGTTCCCAGTGACTATGGTTGCACAGTCTGAAGATAAATGACAGGATCACTGAGTTGGCCTGACCACTGATCCATACCTCACACTGTGACCCCACTCCAGTGCAGACACCTGATAAGGAGAGAACCAGCTTTCACAAGATGAGTTATAAAAGGAAACAGGAAGAGAAAATCCAGCATATGTTCTGCCCAAGCTACTGGCAAAGTGAACTGTGCCAGTTACCTCCTTTCAAAACCAACCATGTATTACTTCTAAAGGAAAGAAAAGCTATTTTAAAAAAGAACAACTTAAATAAGTTTTACAGGAATAATAATAATATAAATTGGTACTCAATAATTCTTGACTTCTTTCAGGTATTTAAGGAAAAGAAGAAAAACAGAAAAAGTAAGATAGCTCACAAATGGGGAAAATGATAATGATCTGAGGACATTATGCTAAAGATTGCTTTATAGAACACTATACATTGTGTGTGTGTATATATATATATATATATATATATATACACACACATATATACATGTTCCAATATTCACGTTTTATATGTAAATTTTGCATTTTTATTTGAGAAGCTTTCCATGGAGATCATATGTGCTGTTTTATGGATGTCATGATAGAAATAAACACATAGAATAATACATTCAATATATTTATCCATTAGTTACTTGATTTATATTCCCATAGATTTCGGTGTCTTTATAGAACCTCTTTTTGAACTAATGCACCTGGTATATTTTGCATAGATTTTTCCCTTGTATATCCAGTTATACATAAAATGCTGCTACAATATTTTCCTCTAGTACCCCTGTGCTAGAGTTTCATGTACCTGGGATCTTCTGAATAGATGATCAGGTTAACCTAAGGCAGAATAACACACAAAATATGCAGTAACCCTTGCCATGCAACTGATCATATATACTTTGCACACACTCTTTATGTCCCTGTAGACTGCATTAAAACATAGCATAATTTAAAATGTATTAGGAGAATCAAGGGAGACTTCAGTGTGAATGTTTATTCAGACCTGGCCTGAGACTGCCTAATTCAATGAGTAGTTCTAATTATATTTATTCATCATTCATAACACACCAAATATCCCATAGTATTATGAGATTAAATGAATTTATGATTCATTTAATTCATTCATTCATTCATTTAATTAAATGAATTTACTTTTTAACATTAATGGTATTGTGAAATATTCTTTATATTTTTTAATTGTTTATTTCAAACATATATTTTGAGCAATTCTCCTCCAAGTCCTTCTTTCCCTCCTGACTACTTTTCCCTCCAAATTTCACATGCTTACTCCATTTTTTAAAATCTGCCGAGTCTAGTCAGTGCTGCCAATATGTGTGGGGGCTTTGGGCCATCTATAGAAACTGCATAGCATTTCAGGGCCCGAATTCCCAAGGAAAACAGACTCTTCTCCTCCCAGCAGTCAGTAATTGCCAATAGATCTCCAGTGACTTGTGGAACTTCACTAGCCCCTCCCCCATCTATGCTTGGATTTTGCTGGATTGATCTGGCTTAGGTATTGTGTATGCAGTCGTCACAGCTGCTGTGAAATCATGGTGATAAAAGACTTTGCACACTACAAAGGGAGAAAAGTAATCAATTGTTTTATAAAGTTGTGAACCCCACAAGGTACAAAGAAACTGTTCTGGCAAAACAGCCACATGTGCAATAATGGTGTCAATGTTATGTAAGTAGCTGACCTCTTTATGATTACTTTTAAGGGTCACGCTGTAAGATGGAACTTGTACCTGGTACTATTAACTAGGAAATACAAAACAAACAAACACTGACAACAACCATATATGTGTGTATACGTATATGTATGTATATATATATGTATATATATATATATATATATATATATATTTATATATGATTGTCTATGTCATAGGCAAGGGGAGAAACTCATAAACACTCTTTTCAATTGACTGCATTGTAGCCATGTCACTCAGGGCTGGGCACCACAGAGTCCCTTACTCTCTGCACTTGACTATTAGAATTTTACAAGTCTCTATCCTTCTGCAAAAAAAGAAAAAAATCCTTTTGGAGTGACTCCAGATTGGCTGACTAGACTCCAGTGGATCACCTTGCACTCAGGGACATCTGGGTACAATTGTTTTACCAGATAAGACTGACCATATATGACAGAATGCTTGACATCCAGTGAGGGGCAATGAAGGGGCAAGTGTGTGGGAGGGGTCTCTAAATTTGATTGAGATTGATTATATGAAATGCACAATAAAACTCAATAAAAATATTTTAAAACCCGATGACTACAAGTAGAATTAAAATATACCCCTATGGTCTCTGTGGTGATAGATGATTTGTGGAGGCCAGAATACATTTTGCTCTCATTGTAAGGATTTGCCTTTCTGATCACTCTAGGGTGTCACTGTAGAGATCTGAGAAATTATTTGTGTGAATTAAACTTCCCTTTACCATTATACCCTTTAAAAAGCTTCTTTTTAATTTTTTAAAACAATTTAAGAATTTTATGCGTTATTCTCACCCTACTCCCAATCAATTGCTTGTCTTCTTCTTTGGTTATTATTGTTACATATATATGTATGTATACACATTTATAAGTATACATAATGTATAAATGTATATTTAGAATACAATAAAATTACTTTAGTTTAGGGAAATAACAGATGTGAGTTTTTCTCAAGGACATTTCCAACCATGTGTACTTAGCTATCTTTACAATACCACACATGAATTTTTGCTTATTGAATGGGCTTTAACTTCAGTTAGGCAGTTTTTAATATTCCCCAAGACAAATATGTCACTACTGCATCAATAAGGATAATTTGCTAGGCTGAAGGTGATGTGATTCCTAGGCTTTAAAGGGTGCATTGGGCCACTGATTATAGTTTTCTCCAACGGTGGGTTGCATATTATTTTCTAATACTAGGAGAGCTAGTCTTCAGAGAACAGTCTTCCAGATCAGATCCAGATCCATTGATTCAAACACTGTTCAATGTTTGTCCTTTCTTCTGTAATAGAGCCTCATCCTCAAGTTTTAGGAGGCAAACAAGGGTTTGGGCTCTAGCCTGTATTATTTGGGGAGACTTTTGAACTATCCTGACCAACAACTCAAAAGGAAGTTCCCCATGCCTGGCACTGTGATTTTGTTACATAGCCTTCAGTTATACCATGCATGCATGTGTATATTCTATGTGAGATTTTCAGTAGACTTATTAAATACTGTATTTCCCTTTAGCTTTTCACAGCACCTAAGCATTATTTCTTTCTCTTTCCTTGTCTCCCTGAGTACAACCTCCATCCTCCCTCCCCAAATAACACCCCTTTCATTTTCCCATTTCCCTCTTGATAATGCCTGTTTTTCACTGTCCCCATCTCTTAGCGTCCTTTTTCCTTTCTACATACTCACATCATAGGATTTGGAATTAGAGTCCATGAATGAGAGAGAGCATGTGTCCCTTGTTTTCTGCCTCTAGGGTACCTCACTTAGTAAAATACTTTCTAGTTTCATGCATTTACCTGAAAACTTCACGATTTCATTTTCTTTGTAGCTGAATAAATCTCCATTGAGGAAATGTAAAATAACTCAGTCTCTACACCGAAGGCTCAGGGAACATTAAGGAAGAAGGGGCAAAAAGAATGTAAGGGCCAGAGGGAGATGACACCTGCTACTAGGTCAGGTGTTCTAGGCATGACAGGGTAGCTGCACCGATGAAATCTCCATCCACTACAAATATGGTAGTCTAACACAGGGTCCCATCGCAGGAAGGAGAACTAAAGGCAACCAGTGAATGCTGGGAGATGGTGAATCAGGTTTATCCAGAGACTAACACCCTAAGAAGCCCTTTAATCCCAAGTGGGTACCCCTAAACACATGAACACTACTAAATGATTTCAGTGTATTAAGAATGAATATGTACATATTTATAAATGTGTATATGTAAATGTATCAATAATAATCAAAGAAGAGGATCATTCATTGGGAGGAAATGACGGTGACATGGGAGGACTTGGAAATGGAAACATTGCAAATACAATATTCATATATGACATTCTCAAAAATAATATAAAAGAATAACATTATTTTCAATCATACAAAGTAATTAAATCGGTGTACAAAATACACACAGATTTAAAAACAAAGCTCCTTGAACCCAGGAGAGTCCAATAAAGTCAATCACATCACGTAAACATTTATAGGGGAAATGATTTTTAAGGCACTTAACCCACTAACCTTCAATTGGGTTTCTAGCTGTCTTTATGGAAAGTTAATAAAAGCATCAATTTATAGATATTGTATTTCCTCGTGCTTCCTATAAACATCAAGGAAATAAAGCAATTAATATTTCAGTTCTGTCTCCAAAGGTGAGAAAATTTTATATTTTTCATCAAAGGGGTATTCTTACCTTGGAAGTAGCCTAGAGATTCCTCTGGATGTGATATTACTTCCAAGAAATGTATTTACTCTCACACAAAAAAGGGAAAAGGAATGAAAGTTGGGTGAGCCTTAATGACATTTTCTTTTAAAATGAAGTGGGTAAGTGTTCAGATCTCTTCAGTTTTCTCTCTGAAAATGAAGCACTTTATTACTTAGAATATCTGCCCATGAGTCTCCAATCCAGTAATTGCAATGTCATTGTTAGGCTTCATTGCCAGCATCAGTGGAACAGTGTAGGTTTCATAGGGCTGATGGCTACTAACCGAAAGGGCTGCTAGCTACTCATCAGAAGGAATGAGATGGCCAAACAAGCAAGAACGAAAGGGTTAGGCACTGCTTCATATGTCTATGCTGATGAAATTTCATTTCCTCTGCTCTGTAAACAACAGGGTCTACTCTAAAAAGGCTGTCAAATCTCCAACCTCAATAAAACAGAAGAAAGATAAATTTACCAATCTCCTGTTTCATCCTAACTCCCTAATATTGATGCATGGGAAAAAATTTATTTTCACATTGTTGAGACTTTTGAAAAAATCGCATTTATATTGTATGAGCAGAATCACAAAGCACAAATGCTACAAGGCTGAATTACTTGCCAAATGATGTCCTTACAATTAGCATTAACACATTTTAAATTCAACACATTGTGTTTAGGAAAGAGGCCCTCAGATGAATATCTGTTAAATTTTTTTTTAGAATCTATCTAACATGAAAAGCATATTATCAATTAGATAGCATTGTCTGACATTGGAACAAATCACACCTTATCATTTCTGAATATGACTGCCAAACTTTGAAATCCTTTCTGGCTAAGTCTCTAATTCATTGTTAAGTTCAAGGTAAATCAAATGATTATAACACTATACATGAAGACCGAGATAACAAAATCTTAACCGAAATTACAGAGTTTTAAATAATCCATAAATATTAAGTACAAATCTAACAATTGCTTTTTATATTTATTTACTGCAGAACCACATCTATACAATAGATATTTACCTATGGCACATATAGTTACACATGTAAATTTGTGTATATATAATATGCATTTATAAATAACACAAGACAGATATTTATACATGTTTATATTCATGATTAAAATGTAAAGTTAATTGAAGTAAGTATACAAAAACAGAGTTAATAGTTGAGTCTGGATATTTTTGGTAAAGATGGTAGGGACTAGCCACTGGAAGATCTGAATACACTTAAAAATCAAAATAACACTTCATAGTTATGGACACTCTGCCTATACTGAAAACCTCTACAGATCATACTGCTTCCAGAGCAGAGTGAATTAAGTTGAAACACTGTAAAATATGAGCTTCTTTTATTCCTCATAAAGAACTGGAGTTAAGCTGAGATGTGATCCGAAGTTGGATAAATCAGAGTGTTTTCAAGGTTAATCATACCATGATTTAGACCATAGAAAAATAAGAAGAGAATACATATGCTGAGACAAGCAGGAGTGGGTACAGGTGAATGATTAGGCCTCAATGTGCAGATTCCCTCCAATCCCATTTTGATTTCTTGTTATTATAACCACATTGTAATTTGTGAGACAACCTGTTTGCATACATACAATTAATCCCTAAATATGCTCTTGTGAAATTGAAATGACTTATTAGTAATAATCTTAGCTGATAAATTACTCTAATCATAAACTCCCTGAGGAATTTGAGGTCCAAAGAAATTTAAATATAATTCTTCAAAGTCACAGTGCTGGAAGTTCAATATTTCCTTCAATTTTGATTCCGAAGTCTAAGCTCCTTGATGCCAAGGTCAGACATTTATTTTTAAATATTCTGAATGTTCCCTGAGTGAGCTTCAAAATATTTTCTCTATTTACAGTTGTTCTACAATAATCATATATATATGACCAAAATTATAACTTTTAAAATTACCTAAACATTTACATTAAGAAGTTTTCCATTTTACAAAGAATTGCAAATTTGTGAATAAGATAGCAATCTAGAGTAGGAAAGCGGACTGCTACCTTCTATGGATAGGATGAGGCAGGAAATGCCATAGCAAACATCTGTCTTTTATTCAGTTTTTGTATTTTATAATAAATTGTATAGATTATGTTTGCTAGTACAACTGATGGATGCTCTGATCTCTCCCTCTCTCACCCTTGCTCTTTCTCTCTCTACACACACACACACACACACACACACACACACATATATTATATATATATATATATATATAAGACATGTTAATTAACCATATTTGATCATAACCTTACAAATAATGTTTGTGTTGACTTATTCTAGCTGAAGAATAGTTAAATGTTTACTAGTTAAGGTTCTTAACATAACTGTTTTATGGTTGTGCATTTTTTCAGTATACATTTTGAGGCTCTGCTACCAGGTACATATGAATGGATAGTGGATATATTTTTCCAGGTTGTATAAAACAATAGTTTTATTAACACCCTGCATCTCTTCTTCTTGCAGTTTTGTGTTAGCCGGATTTCGTTGTGGTTTTATAGACATAAATACTGAAAGATTTATATTTTACTAATGTTTACTTCTTCGCATGCTTTTATATTTTTATATTTGAAAAGACGGAGAGTATGGCCTTTGCATTGTCTTCGTCACTCATTGTCTCCCACCAGCTCCGCCTTTCTTCCCTCACTCTGTCAGTTTCTTTCCTTCCCTTTGATTATCATTGTTACATATAAATATGTACATTTATAAATACAAGTATACACATATCAGTATATACATATTATATATAAATAATGCACTTAGTCTATTAAATGTTACATAGATATCAGTGTTTTCACTGAGTCCATTGAGTTGCTCCTGTGTATCTGTGTTTAGGGAAACCTATTTGGAATTAGATAACCTCTCATGATAATGGTCCCCAAGAAAAGTGATTCTCCTGACCTCATCATCCGTTGATGGTCTGTAGATTTTCATCTTGAGGTGGACCCGATGACATGCCCCCGCCTCCACTTTAGTATGTCAACTGGTGTTGTCACCACACAGATCTTGTGAGTCTACCATACTGCTGAAATTTCATGGGTACAGCTTCCCTGTCACACCTACCATGTACTAACAGCCAGCGTTTTGTTCCTCTGGCTCTGACATTCTTCTCTCTACCACACCCACTTCTATGTTCCCTGAACCTCAGGGATAGAGTTTGCATGGTATATGTATCACTTGGGGTTGGGCACATCACAATCATTTGTTTTATGGAACTTCATAATAATCACAGTTTGTGGCAAAAAGGAGCTTCTTTGATGAGTGGTGAGATGTACGCTTGAGTGTAAATATAAGTATACATTTTAGAATAGAGTAAGAAATTCATTTAGTCCAGGTAAATGACAAAAGTAGATTTTCTGTAGAATCCCTGACCTCTCCAGTCAGCTGGACTTGGCTAGTTTACATTACCATGCATGATTTCCTCCAATGGAGTGGGTCTTAAGTCCAATTAGACAGCAATTGATTACCCCAAGATAAAAAATGCTGCAAATGCACCTATAGTGATAGTTTGCTGGGCTGGTCATTTCTATGGTTCATAGACTTTACAGTCAGTAGGATCATTGATTGATTTTCTCCCTGGGCAGAGCCCATACCATCTTCTGATACTATAAGTGCCAATCCCCAGGAAGAAGGCTTCCTGCTCAGTTCCAGCTCTGTTGCTCCAGTGCCTGTGTCTGAAGCATGTTTTGTCTTCAGCAGTAATCTTACCTTCAGGCTCTGGGAGGTAACCAAGGGCTGTGACAATACCCTGTATATCTGGGAAATCTCTTGGACCAGCCTGACTAACACTTCAAAAGGAGGTTTCCCATGCCTGATACTGTGATTTCTGTTATATAGCCATCAGCTCTATACATGTAATCACAATTCTGTTTTATGTGTATTTTTCAGGAGGTTTATGAAATACCACATTTGCTTCTGATTTTCTGTACCACTTAAGCTTGATCTCTCGTTCCTCTCTGCTCCTGTGTACGCCTCCCCATGTCCTCCACAGTTGAATTACCTCCCATTTCCCCCCGTGATAGTTCCTGTTTTCTACATTCTCCTCCCTTGAGCTCCTTCTTTCTCTTTATTCCTTTGGTTACCTTCCATTTTTCTGGCTTCTGAGGTTACATCAGGATCCATACACCCAGCTAAGGATGTGGAGCTGGATCGACCCATGAGAGGGAGCATGCCTTCCCTGTTTTCCTGAATTCGGATTGCCTCACTTTGTATAATATTTTCTGCCTCCACACATTTATCTGCAAATGGCACAGTTTATTACTCTGCATTTATTTTTGCTGCCGAGCAGAACTCCACTATGTAAATGCATCACATTTTCATCATCTATTTGTGGGCTGAAGGAGTCTAGGTTTTGTACATTTCATACCTGTTGTGATAAAGCAGCGACAAACATGGTCAAACAAGTATCTCTGTAGAAGGGTACTGAGGCCTTTGGGTGCACGCCAAGCACAATATAGCTAGATCATACTGCAAATCTCTTTTTTCACTTTTTCAGAGTTCCCCACACTGGTGGCTGCCCCAGGGGGCAATGACATCAGCAGGGAACGAAGGTTTCCCTTGCCACACCCACACGTCATTCTCAGCATTTAGTGTCACTTGTTTTCTTGATCTTGGACACTCTGGCTGGGACAAGTTGAAATCATAAAGTGGTTTTAATTTTCATTTCCCTAATTTCTACGGATTCTGAACACTTTTTAAACAATTTTTTAGCCATTTTCATATCTTTTATTTTTGAGAGCTTGCTGTTCAAATCTGTAACTTTTTTTTTAATTGTGTCATATACTTTTCCTGAGGTTTTTTTTTTTTTGTGTGTGTGTGTACTCTGGAAACTAATAATTTGTCAGATATATAGCTAATAAAGATTCTTTAACATTCTGTGAGTATCTACTTCATTTGATTGGTATTTTCCTTTGTTGTACAGAAGCATTTAGTTTAATAAGGTTCTATTTCAATCACTGACCTTAATTCCTGAGAAAACAAAGTCCAATGCAGAACGTCCTTTCTTGCACCTGTATCTTGAACCTGTAGTGCCCACGGTTTACTTCTAACAGTTGTAATCTGTTTTCATTTTTATTTAGTTTCGGAAATACTTTTATTTCATTCATTTCTTTTGTCTTTTTGACACAGAGTCTCCCTATAACCCCAAATGGCCTGGAACTCGCTATGTAGACCAGTCTGGCCTTGGTCTCACAGACGTCTGCCTGCCTCTGCTTCCTGAGTGCTGGAGTAAAGCTTTGTGCCACCATGCCTAGCTTTAATTTGTTTTCTTGATTTTTCTTTGACCCCTTCATCATTAAGTACTGTGCTGTTTAATCTCCATGAGTTGTGAAATACTAGAGTTCCACTTGCTGTTAATTTAAACTTTATTCAGTTGTGGTCAGATATAACATATAGAAGTATTTCCATTATTTGTATTTGTTCAAGGTTTGTGTCCTAGTATGTGATCTGTTTTAGAGATATTCCCATGGGCTATTGAGTAGAATGTGTATTCTTCAGTGGTTAGGTTGAACATTTGGTGGATTTCTGCTATGTACACTTGATGTAGAATATCCTTGAATTTAGATGTTTCTGTCTTTATTCTTTGTCCAGATAAGCTATCTATTGGAGAAAGTGGGGTACTCAAGTCACCTTCTAATATTGAGTAGGGGTTTGCTCCAATTTGCTTCTCCATTGCTGTGTTGCAAAACACTCTGACCAAGACCAACTTGGGAAGGAAAGGGTTTATTCAGCTCACATCTCTGGGTCACAGTTCATCACTAAAGGAGCCCAAGGTAGGAACTCAGGGCAGGAGCCTCAAGGCAGAAGCTGAAGCACAGGCCACGGAAGAACGCTGCTTACTGACTTGCTCTTCTGGCCCGTGCTCAGCCAGGACCACCTGCCCAGGGGTGGCACTGCCTACAGAGGCTTGAAATTCACACATCACTCCGAATCAAGAAAATATCCACAGTCATGGCCACAGGCCAGTCCAAGGAGATTCCTCAGCTGAGGCTCCCTTTACCCAGGTGTGTCAAGTTAACATCTAAATCTATCCAGCACAGGGTTGTTCTGTTTCTTGAAATCCAGGATTACTCTTTTTATGAAATTTACTGCACCAGTATTTTACGTATGTCTGTTCAAGCTTATGTCTTCTTGGTTTATTTTTGCCTTTGTCAGAATGAAGTGATCTTATTGACCTCTTCTAATTAATTTTGTATTGAGGTCTATTTTGTCTAATATCACGTTTTCAATGCCCCTTGTCACCATTGCTATGAGGCCCCAGGGTTCCTTTCCTTTGTCCTGGCTCCTGCATTTATATCTTGTGTATCTTCTGATGGAGGAGTTCATGTGTTGATGCTATAGATGAAAGATGTCTACTGGCTGCTCTCACTTTATATTCTGTTTCCATCATTAGTCCTAGTTTGTGTTTCTATAATTATAACTTCTTTGGTTTTCTTTCCATGTCCTCTTGAGTATGCTTATTCTTTTCTTCAGTCATTTGCATTTGTCTATGTATTCTCTCTAAGACTTGTTTCATGGACAAGAATTATTCCAACCTACCTGTGTCATGGAAGATTTTTCTCTTTTCTCTGAGTACGCTGTACAGTTTTTCTTGGTGGCATCTGTGTCCCTCTTGTACTTGGAATATATTGCTCCAGGTTCTTCTGTCTTTTATAATTTACAATGAAAAGACAAACACTACTCTGGCTGCTTTTCCTTTCCACAGAATTTGCTGTTTTTCCTTTTAATTTCCAGGGACCACTCTTCATTCTTTTACTATGGTGTGTCATTGAGAGTCACCTTTCTGGGCCTGTCTGTGTGCTTTTTGTACCTGTATGGATATGTCTTTCTTTTACTTAGGGAATACTCTTTTATAATTCTGTTGAAGATGTGATCGGGGCCTTGTCCTTTCTCTATGCCTATAGTTCATAGAATTGGTCTTGTCATGGTGCTCCACATTTCCTGTATATTCCATTCTGATATGTGTATTATGTGTGTGTGTGCGTATTTGTGTTTAGTTTTACATATTATTTGCTTGAGCAGTAAAGTTCTTCAACTTTATCATCCACTGTTGATACTCTGTTTTCTATTTGAGTCATTCTGTTGGTGAATCTTCCTCTGCTTTTTCAAGTAGGCACACTGAGTTCTCTATTCCATTTTGTTTTCAGCTTGGCTACTCTTTAATAATTTCCTTTTGTGAATTCACTTTCCAAATCTTGAATATTCATTTCCTTTCATTTGGCAGTGTATTTTTATTTTATTTCTCTTTAGTCAGAAGTTTATTCCTGCCCTCTTTTAACTGTTTAATTATTTGTACGTTCTTTAAAGTCCCTGCATTCTTTGATTGTAATTTTAAGTTTTGTGTCCTGGGGTTCCTCTGGGTGGTTCTCATTGTAGAACAAGTCTATAGGACTGGTGGGACTTAGTAAGAATTCCCTAATCTCACGTTTTCCTATTATTGAGTTTGTGCATTGTGATCTTGGCATATGGACTTCTTTTGTTGGTGGTGTGTCTGATATGAAATTCTAGCCTGTCACTGTGGAGTAGAAGTTTGGTTCTGTTTTTATTGTTGCCATAGTTTACTTCATCTCTTACCAGGTTGAATCGATTGTTGATCTCTTCAGGTTTCCACTTTTAATTTTTTTTTTATTGGAGGACAGGGTGACTCCTGTCTTGATCCCTGTACCAGGTAGACTCTCATTAGTAGAACTATGAATTGGTAGATTGCAATGGACAGGTGAGTTTTAACTAGTTCACCAGGTTACCCAAAACTGGTTTCTGTCCTAGTCCCAAGGAAGAAGGATGGTGAAGAAAGATTGCTGCCTTTTTAAGACAAGTTTTCAGTTTATATCCCAGTCTTTATGATAATCCTTCTGCAAATCTTCCTCAGAGCTCTGATTTCATTTGCACCATTATTCCCAGCTGTGTTTTTCTTAAATATTCTTATTTTTTAAATATCCTTGTACTTTAGATGTGTTTCTTACAGATGGCAAAGACCTTTTGTAGAGCAGATAATTTTTCAATTTGTTTGACATATTTACCCATTTCATTGACACTTAGATTAATGCGTACAGCATGAATAAAATATTTCTGCAGCTCGTTCTCACTCCTGACTCTTCGTTCACTCTTCCCTCATGTCTGACCTTCTTTGTAAATTTTATCCTTGACATTCTGGGAGATGAGCTTTCCTCTCTGTTGCTATCATTGACTGCCCTAAAAATTCCAAAATGGTTCCCAATTCATCGAATTCTGACAGAGTTTAAGTACTTTCAAAATATTTTTCAAGTGTTTCCTCTTTAACTGTTACGTGCAATTCTATCACTGAAATGTGCGAATGTTCATTTCATATAAAGAACAGAGTTCAGCATTTCTTTTCATGCCATTTGTTGAAATTCATTTTAACTAATGTTCTTAGTTTCATTTCCCTAAACTACCATCATTATTCCTTAAGATTTCCTTCCTCCTCCCTTTCTTTTCCTTTTCCTTTTCCTTTCCTTTCCTTTCCTTTCGTCTTTTCTTGCTTTCTTTCTTTCTTTTCTTTCTTCTTTCTGACAAGGTTAATTGGTTTTATGGTGATGCTTTCAGGTTTTAAATCTTTGAAAACCTCTTTCCCTTTTGCCTTCCCCTCCTTATCTATCCTGCCTGTCTAATGGCTGATTCTTTGTGGAGAATATAGTTATTCTCTGACACTAGGCTTCTTTGAGAATATAGTTATTCTCTGACACTAGGCTTCTTTGCTTTTTATAATCAACAATACTTGTTATACCCACTTCTAAGATGGTCAATTATTCTCCTTAAGTTTCTAATGACACCGTAAGGTTTTGAAATTGTGCTTTCAAATATTTTCTTAAAGTTTCAACAATGTGTATCACATATTGTTTTCAGACTATTTCCTTCACTTGTCCTCTGGCACTAGTTTTGCACACCAGATCACTATATTGCACAGTCTATGTATCCGACTCTAGTGACTGCTTCTAGCCTTTTCCTTTTTTGTGTCTCCTTGCCTCCTGCATATTTCTTACATATATTGTCCCAAGTGTGTGTACCAATTCAGTATAATTTTAAACATATTTTAGTTTTGAAATTATGGTAAATACACGATAAATTGTAAGTAATAACATACAGAGAATATTATGACCAAAATTTTGACTTTTTCTATAAACAATTTTGACATAGTAAACATCTTCACATTGTCAAATAATTTTCCCCTCTGTCCTATGCCTGCCCCCCTCAACTTATGGAAACCCCTAATCTGTTCTTCATCCCTGAAGTTTGTGTCATGTCAAAAATGTTAGAAAATTGGAAGCTAAGAGTGTGGGAACATTTAAAATTTTACCAAGGAAAATTACATGGAAAATCATCCAGTATGATTCATACATCAATAAAAAACTCTCAACTTTACAGTTCTTAAGAGAGTATATTTGGATACACACAGTCCATAATGATTCACAGGTTAAAAGATATGTGGGCTGTTTCAGGGTTTAGTTAATAAAAGACAGTGCTGTACTGGGGATAAGGCTCAGTATTACAGTGCCTGCTAGCATATATGAGCCTTTAGGTCCAATACTCAGCATTGCAAAAAATAAATAATCTCCATGTGGTGGCCCACACCTTTGATCCCAGAATTCAGGAGCCAGATTCACGCACTCATGAGATCTCAGCAACATGGTTGCCAAATGAGAGCTGCATAGTGAGAACATCCCTTGATACACAATGTGGAATGGGGAAACTTCACAAGGCACTACATCTACATGAAGAGTTAAAATCATTTTCTCCATGGATGAGCTCCCTGGTAGACTGTTATCCCAAGGGGTCAGTCCCAAATAGGAGCAGCACTAAACAAACTACACATACACATCTACATACACACACATTCATATACACATACACCATGCATGTATGTGTGTGTGCATGTGTAATTAAAGAAGTCCAGAAATTGAGAGGGAGGTGAAAATGTGTGAGATAGGATGTGTCTGTAAAAAGGAGGGGAGGAATGATATAAATCAAGTACTCATAATGAAATTCTCAATAAATAATTGAAAATTTCTATAAAACCCCCCAAATTAGCTGAGGAAATACTGGGAACTGATGACCACTGGGTGAAGCACAGTTGATCTTCTTTAAGCAAGATACTCTAGATGGGATGACTAGACTCCAGTAGAAGAATGTGCACTGAGGGACATATGGGAATAATGATTTATCAGATAAGCCTTAATATATATGACTAAATGCATGAAATCTGGTGGGGGCTACGAGGGAGGGGGTCCAAATTTGATTAAGATCTACTATCTGAAATGCACAAAATTTAATACAATTATATATAAATTATTCCGTTGTGATTGTAATGCTCATGTCTCCAGTGACTGGTGATTTTGACATGTTTTATGCATGAAATTAGCATCTAGATAACCTCTTCTAAGAAAAATGAATTTCTATCTTTTACCCACTATCTGATTTTAATTTTAAATGTAGAGTTTTAATAGCTCTCTATATAGACTATTAGTAACCCTTTTTCTTATGTTATACTTGGATTTTTTTGTCACCAAAGTACTCTACACTTCTTAGAACAAATTTAGGAATATGTTTTCCTCTTTTTATGGAGGGGACTTTCAAAAACTACTGTTATTTAATTGACAATCAATAAAGGTCTTAATTGAAAACATCTGAGCTTATAAATTTCTTTCTTTGACATTACTTTCAAATTTTATTTTAAAATATATATGTATTTTTTGCAAGGAACAGGGTTACGTCTATTATGTACAACATCTGGTTATTTCAGTTGCTTGTGATTTTGAAATTTAAAACTTCCTTATTACTTATAATTGTTGAGCGTTTGCTTGTAACCACTCACTCATTTTTATTTCTGCAGGACCTGTATGTATTCATACCCTCTCTCTCTCTCTCTCTGTTTCTCTCTGTCTCTGTCTCTGTCTCTCTCTCTGTTTCTCTCTGTCTCTGTCTCTGTCTCTCTCTCTGTTTCTCTCTGTCTCTCTCTCTTCAATCTCTTTCATCTGTCTCTCATGTGTGAATGTGCATGTGCATGTGGGTGTGAATTTGTGGTGTGCACAAACTTGTATCCTGCTTTTTCCCATGTGTATGGGCCCACAAGTCTGTGCAGGTGCATGAGCATGTGTGATGTGTGTACATGTGCATTGGAGACCCAAGGCTGATGTTGGGTGTCTTTCTCTAATCATTATCCTCTTTATCTATTAATGCACAGTTTCTCATTGAACCCAGAGCTCACCAATTCTGGCTACTTTACATGGCTAGCTTCTCCCCAGGGACTGCCCCTTGCATTCTGCCTCCCAGGCCTTGGAGTTACAGGCAGGCTTCATGCATACTCAGAGTTTGTATAGGTGCCAGGGATCTGAACGTCAGTCTTCACAAGTGAATGGAAAACTTTTTATTGATAAACCATGCTATCCTCTCAGACAACCTGTTCCTTTTTATTATCTATTCTCAGAATCCATTTTTAAAATTTTTATTGAGTTTTTGTGCATTTCATATAATATGTCCCCCATAGCCCACCCCGACCAGATTTCATGAATTTTGTCACATGTAAGAGTCGTGGGTGTGGATGACCACAAGAAAACAGAATTTTTCAGGCAGCTAAAAACTTGCTCAAAAGAACTTACAGCAATGATCACAGCATGTGTAAGACCCAAGCAAAATCCAACCAGACAAAAATCCAGGACAGAACCAGGGGAAATGGGTAAGAAGCCCCAACATTAGCTGAGGAACTGAACAGCTGATCACTGCTGCATCACGGAGAGTTGGCCTTCTTCAAGGGAGTAATACTAGATAGGTTGACCAGGCTCCAGCAGATGAACTCACCCCATGGGACACAAACTTACTTCTATGTTTTTTTGATTTGACCATCTCTCCAGCCCCATATTTCCATTTTTTTAGATCAATAGGCTATTTCATTTCTTGAGATTTTAACTTTCCCAAATGTATTATTTCTAAATTTTTTTTCTCTTTCAAAGTATTAGATTTTCTTGATTTCATTTATCTTTGTTTTTTTTTGTTGTTCTTGTTTATGTTTTTTTAAGAATATGATCACAAAATGCTCTCTGTATGATGTAGTTTTCCATGTGTTACGGCCGTAGTGACTTGCAGGCTAGAAATGGAGTGACACAGACAGAAAAGGGAGGTGGTACAGGAAGGCAGCACTCACTACCAGTTGTCGACCTATGCCTATGTACACCCGAGAGCAAGTGCCTCCCTACATTTTATACCCTGAGTAGTGGGCTTGCACTGCCCTCGGACTGGGCAGCTACTGCTGACCTGACCTTCTTGTGCCTTCCCTAGTCTCTACTTCCTCAGCTTTAGAAATCCATAGAAAGATTGACTAGTCCTCTTTTCAACTCAACAGCACTCCCAGGAATGGTCAAAAACAAAAAAGTCTAACCCTGAACTCCAAACATCTAAGAAATTTTTGTATATTTCAATTCACTAAATCAACTGCACAATAAACTATGACCATTCACCACAAGTAAATATATCTCATACACCATTCTTTTATGCTTGAACCAGATGTGGTAGCTCCGAGTGGGTTAGCATATGCAAGAGAAGCTAGATGGAGGGTTACTTGAGAGTTGGCTGATGTTGGATAGTCCTGAATGGCCCGCAATTTCGCCTTCAAGCATTTTCCAGCCTCAAGTATAATCACCTAGACTTGCTCAGTCATGGCCAAGGAATTCTAAGAAAAGGAAGAGAAGACTGAAATTCCTTTGAAGTCTAAAGTCAAAGCTGTCAGACCGTGGCTTCTGTCAAATTACTTTGATCAGGAAAAGTTATAAGGTGTGTGGATATAGCAAGAAGCCAAACAGTCAGATTTAGAGAACACAGACTCCGGGTGCTAGGTAATTCATAACAGGGACGCAGAGAGACAGGAAGTCTGGGACAATTTTCTGATTGACTATTCCAGCTAATTTGTTTTGAATTTATTATTATCCCCAATACTATTAAAAGGAGGTTTGGGAATATCTTGTCTATTGTTATAAGTAATGTTCTGAAGGGTAGTTGACCTAATTTATGTAGTCTAAATAATATTGAAAATCTGTTATTTCTCATTGTGTAATCCTTTATCATATAGACCAGTTCAGATATGAAAATCAATAATTATCTAAGTGGCATTTTATATATACAAGCACTCACATATGTGCATATCTCCCATTAGGCAGTAATTCCAATTTATAGTCACATAAACACTCTGGCTAGGAGGTCAGGCAATTTCTTAGTGATACCCCATTTATCTCCAGTGAGTTCCTACATCAGCATGCTTACTTGTGTTTACTTCAAGTGGATATGTCATATAAATTTACTTCTTGACATACAATTCAGGAAATTGAGTCTCTTTTATGGAGTTCACTGATTGTAAAGTCCATGAGGAGTTTATTGGATAGTTTCCACTCAATCAGACTGCCTGGCATAATTTTTCCCAAGGGACTTCAACTTCGTGTTATTTCAATCTCAAGAAGACTACTTGCATTGCAATGCTGGGGAACTCGTGTTTACCCTTTTCGGTGACTTTCACGGTCTTGTTATTAAATTGTTACTTTTCTTTTCCTGCTCTCTTTGCAGCAACTCCAGAAAAATCTGCAGTTGTAAATAAAATAAGACTACATAGTGTATGCTCCATTAAACACAGAACTGCTGGGAATATTTCCTGTTATGTTTTTTTTTTTTTTTTTGTATTCTACATTTGAAAGAGGCAAAACTGTAATTTGGTATAAAAATGTCTGTTGTTTTCATTCACAAGGAAGGTAGTTTTAAAGCCTGCCATCCTGATGATAACATTCTTCATAAGGCTGGCATTAAGCCCGTCATGTTTATCACAGGTTAAGAGTCTGCCTAACTACTTCACAAGCCTACTTCCCCGAAGAATAAAGCTGCTTTCAATGACATGTGATTTTGCTCAGTTCTTTTATGCTTTAGCTTTTTGGTATGTATTTTCCTGTCTGATTCACTGATAAAACAATCACCCAATGTGGGCAGATCTGCTGCTTTATAGCAGGTTCTAGACTCTTGACACTCAGAAATACATACTAAAACCAGGAGGATCATTACTCTCAAAAGAGTAGACATAAAAAATAAAATCTATTGTATCAATGATTCATATCAGTGAAATTTATGTTACGTGTTTTTGTAATTTTTATCCAGAAAATTAACATCCCAGGATTGTGTTTCAAGAAACATGATTTCTGACATATTTTCTCAATTCCTTTAGGGCTACCATGAATTTCTACTTTCTCAGAATCACAATTAATCTTTAGTCCACAATAGATATTTTTTTCAGGTAATGTTTTTAGTCAAGAATGTTACTTTGTGTTAGCCGAGTTCATGTCTTACTAATTTGCATATGCTACATAATGTCCAACGTAACTTCTTCAGGTACTGTGTGAGCAGTAACAGTAGAACATAACTGAGTCATTGCTAAACAACAGCCACCGACCTCAGTGAATAATGAATGGTTTAAAAGTTATTTGAGGATATTATAGTGTTGGAAATAAACAGGATTTAAATTTAAATGTTATCAGGAAGAGAATAGTAGGAGGCAGACGATAAAAAGAAGATGCATCAATCAGGAGTTAGTGAAGTCTTTCCTATTCTGAATTAAAAGGATATGAAGGATATAATGTATAGAACAAATATCCAACTGGAGTCAATCCAGAGCAGAATTTGAAATCAGAGGTCAGTCATAATTCATGCTGTATATGATAAATGATTGGGGCTCAGTTCTGTGTCTTGATTAATGTCAATTTTAAACATCCAGAGAGCAAACCCATGTATCACTACCTTCCTCACAAACCTCCAACTTACCCTTGTCTATTGATGCAGTGTAACTCCTGTGACCTAATTCCTTTCTACCTATTTGCTGGAATTTTCTCAAATCATTCATTTTCTAGAACTTTACTTTTATTTTTCTTTCTCTAATGCCTACCAAGGTCAAATTTTAGCCTTAATTTATCTGTAAGAAAATTTCTATTTTACTAAATCTCTTATACCTAAATAGAAAGAGGAACAGTTCACTGAATTCTGCATTCTGGATTACTGAGACGTACTTGTGAATATTGATGAAGTGGGTGGCATATTTATGTGGGTGAGGTAAAAGTTTTCATGCTTCAGATCTCCGTTACTTGAACCTCTTTGCAGGATTTTCTTTCCATAACACCTTTGAAACTCCCACAAAGGCAGGGAGGGTTTCAGAACCACAGTGCATAGGGTGTTATAAGGATCAGGGTCATCTGAGGATGCAGACACGTCATTCAACTGCATGTGTGTAAACTGAACTGCATAGTGCCCAGGTGTCCGTGTTTCTCAGAGAGCAGTAAGAACTTACCTGTATCTTCAAGGATATTTAAACAGAAAAGCACATGCTGACCTTTAGGAGTAACCTCCATGTAGACCCAAGTTCTATTTTTCCTGGTTCCTTCATAGCTACCTCCTTGCCGTCTAGTTTTAAATTTATTATAAGTAACAAGTAAAAAAACCTAAATATAGTAAAGACTGAAAAATCACTTTAATTTCAAATGTAGCCCCAGAAATACAAAACAGTAAAAAGTGTAAGGAAAATAGATGGTACATCTCCCTTACAAGCTATAAAAGGTGACTGGCTAATTTGGAGACAATTGTCAAGAATTTCACAAACATTTCTACCTAAAATTGGAGGATAGGGGAAATGTATAATGAGATGCCGACTGAAATATTTTTTTAAAAACACAATGGCAACTCAGTGGAGAAAACCTCAACAGATAACTGTAGGAAAATTCAATATTCATTTTTACACAGAATGAACATATAGATTTTACCATGCCTACAGAGAAGTTACTGTCACATGAATTATATATATATATATACATATATACATATACATACATATATACATATAATATATACATATATATACATATATATGTACACATATAATTGTAAAACTTAAAATTCTAAAATTTCTAGAAGGATACATAGGAGAAAAATAGATTAGGCAAAGACACTTCAGTTATAACAGAAAATCTAAAATTAACATAAAGGAGAAACAGACAGGTCTGACTGCAGGTCATGTTCTAACATCTCTTGTTTTCATTTAGATCTGCTATGAAATTAAAACAAGAACCATGGGCTGTTTACAAAAAAAATCATATTATATATCTGATACCTGCCTTGCTTTTAGGATCAATATACAGCTCTCCAATTTCAGCAGCAAAAAAAAAAAAAAAAAAAAACCAATAAAAGTTAATCAAACATTTAACTAGAAACTTAGCTAAAGAATATGCTTCTGGATCATAAACAAGAAAATGACAAGATGTTCAACACATTCTCACAGGAACAATGTGATTTAAAACCACGACAAGATCCTACTAATTGGCTGATACCAACTAAAATGAAGCAATTGATCATATGGAATTTTTGGCAATGGTGTGGAGGAGCTGTGCCTCTGATGGGAATAGAATTTCCTTACAAATGCATAGGAAAACACTTGATATGTCTGAAAATGCTAATACTCACCTACCGTTTAGGAAAGAAATCATGCATCTAACTACAGACCAGTGTATGAATACTAACACATGTTTTCTTTGTCATAACCTCAAACTAAACACACCCCAAGTATAATTCAACCAAATAAATATGGCATATAAAAGGAAGGAAGTCCTGATATCTAAACAATCTGAGCAAACCCTACTTTAACTATGATCAGTGGAAGATGTCAGGGAGGAGTATGTACTCTGTGGTTCTAGTTTTGCAAAGCTCTAGAACCGAGAAAGTAATATTTGATGCAAGAATTCAAATCCTTTTCCTTGAAGAAGCTCATAAGAAGGAAGCTGTGGAAGAACTGCAAGCAGACTCCAGGAAATCTGCTGTTAATAATAGGTATCTTCCATGTGGGGACTCGGCTAGATGCTGGTGGCATGCCAATATTCACCTCACACGTGTGCCCCTTTCAATACATGCAGTTGATAGTGTGCTCATTGTAACAGCAAAGTCCCTCAGGCTAAGAACAATAAACAATACAGTGTGAGCAGGGACAGAGTGGAGGCATTGAGGGAATTATTTTCAATTAAAATGATATTTGGACTTTGATAACTGATCCCAAACTTTTCATAGAAGGTGGAATATTGGGCTATGAAAAAATTCTTGGAATGGCTAAGAGATGTAGCATTTACTCAGGAGAAAGTCAGGAAGTTTGTTTAGGCTCTCTCATGTGTGTGGTCACAGAACTAGCAAAAATGCTTCCAGATTTTCTGGGTCTCAAAGAGAAGAACAGATGTGTTCAATAGAGCTTCATACATCATTATTTTATGATTGGTACCTGGGCCTTGGGATTATTTACTTTGATGTGCCATGTTATCTCAAGAAAACTCCTACTAGAGTTGACCAGATCATTCTAGTTTACAAAGTAGATGTCACAGGTAGGGGTCAGGACATCTGTTGCCTTTTGATATGTAATCAGGCCCAGATTAATTGGGATAGGAACTCGTCCAATGGTCATTTCAGTTTACAAGAATAGATACCACAATCAGAAGTTTAGATATCTGTCACATTTGATCTACATTTCTCTTAGACTAATCGGAGCAGGAGCCTCATTGACCCATTTGGCAAATTTCCCATTTTCTTAGTTGCACATCTGTATCAGTACTTAGACAGGGCGAGTTGAAAGCACTCACAGGGCATCAAGATATTATTGACTAGTAACACTAAACACCACTAAATAGTAAAACATCACAGGACTGCATTTTCAAGATACTTACTTAGTCTATGTGCGTTTCAAAGGTGCTCTTTGAGTTGCTACACTTCCCTTTGACCTTCATATCACCTGAACTTTACTTATCGATCGTCTTCCTCCACGCTCTGTCTATCCTTCCTCATCCCTCTCCAGTTAATGTGTCCCACTTTCCACTTGATAAGACTTGTCTCCTCTTATCCCTCCTCTCCTGAATCCTTCTTCCCCTTCGCTTCCATGGCTCAGTCCATCTCCTTCCCTCCTCCCTTCCCAGTTGAGCACCCCCATTTCACCCACTCCCAGCTTGGTAACATCTGTTTCCTGCTATCCCTCTCTCTCAGACCCCTTCTGTCCCTTTATCTAGTTGGTTCCCTTCCATTTTCCCAACTCCTGCTGTGATATCAGGCTACATATTCACATATAAGAGATTAGTGCTAAGATCCACAAAGGAGGGAGGCCAGACTTGCTTGCTTGTCTTTGTTACCTCACTTATCATAATAGCTTCTAGTTCTGTCCATTTACCTGCAGAGTTCATGTCTCCCTCCCTCTTTCCTTACCACTGAGTAGAGCTCCATTTTGTAAGTGTGCCACATTTTCATTGTCCACTTGTCAGTTGAGGGGTGTTTCGATGGTTTCCATTTCTTAGCTATTGTAAAGAGAGCAGCCATAAACATGGCTGCATAAGTGCTTATACAGCAGGATGAGTGCCTTGTATATATGGCAATAACTGGATCATGTGGTAGACTGATTCAAGTCTAGTTTTTTAAGAGTTCTCCACACTGCTTTCCGTGCTGGTTACAGGAGTTCTGCCAGGAGTGAATCAGTGTTCCCCTTTCTCCAGATCCTCGCCAGCATTTGGTGTCTTCTGTTCTCTTGCTCTTAGCCAGTCTAACTGGGGTGAGATGAAATCTAAAGTGGTTTGGATCTGTATTTCTCTAATTATTAAGGATGTTGAGCATTTTTATTTCTTAGCCATTTTTATTTCTTCATTTGAGAACTCTTTCTTTGGGACCTCAACCCATCTTTTTCTTGGGTTCTTTATTTCATTTGTGTTTTTGTTTTTGAGTTCCTTGTATATTCTGGATATATGGCCATTAGTTTCAAAAAGAAACTTCTTTTTGTTGAGTGGTGTATAGTTATGCAGAGCTATGTTGAATGTGTGTGAGGTGAAGATTTTCTTCCGCTCAGTAGTTTTCCTCTTCATTTCTTTGATTGTTACTTATCTGTACAGAAGCTTTGCAGTTTACTGGGGCCTCAATTATCGATTGTTGATCTTAATAGTTGTTGAGCAACTGATGTCTGATGTAGAAGGCACTTTCTACACTTAGATCATGTAGGCTACTGTATGTTATTGTCAGACACCTTCAGAGTACAACATTCAGCAGGAGTGCATCTGGATCTGAAGGCTACATAACAAGAAGCACAATGAAGACAGGAGAAACCACCCTTCGAGTTGTTGGTCACAGTAGTCCAAGAGAACCCCCAAATAACATGAGTACTGCCATAGTCCTTGATTACTTCCCAAAACTTGAAGGTAAGACCCTATTGATGAAGGCAGGACATAATTCAGTTACAGGATTTGGAACAATGCTGCTCAAATTGACCTGGAAGCCTCCTCCCTGATGAGGAGCTCTCATGATTCCAGAGGACACTATGTAAGTTGCTAAGGGAGAAAACCAATCAATGGTCCAACACAGCTATAAAGCCTAATAATCACAATGACTGAAGAAACAAGCCATATTGGTGCAGCAGTGGCACTTTTATCTAGGGGTAATGAACAGCTGTATAATTGGAATTAAAGTCCCTTCAATGGTAGGGAACTCATAGACGGCACTCAAAATATAGCCAAATACACATGCCTGGAGAGATAGATCCTAGGGAGAAATCTATCTCTGTCATATCTCTAGACAAATGATTTTTTTACTATATGCTAAATATGGATCCTTATATTTACAGATAAGTATACTCTATACCACTCATCAAAGAAGCTTCATTTTACAACAAATGGAGGCTATTAAAGAGTTCCACAATTAGTCACACACAGAGGATATATGTCTGAGAGATGCCCAGGCCAAAGTGACACATCTATAGTGAAACCTCTCCACCTAAGTCTCAAAGAACATAGCAGAACAGAGGGTAGAGAGAATGCTAACATATCCCTCATCTCTCACCCATGAAGCTTCTTCATAAAATAAATCGCAGTACACACAGAAGATCACAGATCACAACTGGCCAAGTTGTAGAGAATAAGAGACTGTACAGTGCAAGTTCATGTCCTTGTATAGGACTCCTATATCAAATCTCATGCTCCCATGACTCAGGAACTATTTCAGAAGATGGGTCAGAAAGAGTCTAAGAGCCAGGGTTGGTGATGAACAAAAGCAAACACTCTTCCAGGCTTCTGGAGACTTGCTCATATGAACTTGTGGCAAAGATGTCAACATAAGAGAGGCCATAATGACTTGGATAAAACCCAGGATTGAATGGAGGGAATAGGCAGCAGACCCAAACTGAGCTGGGAACTACTGGCAACTGATACTTTGGGGCGAGGGAGGACTGATCTTCTCTAAGTAAGAGACTCTGACTAGACTCCAGTGGATGAACTTGTACTACGGAACATCTGGGTACAAAAGCTTGACCAGACAGTACTTAGCATGCACAACCGAAGGAGGCAGTCCTGCGAACAGGCTATGGGTTGCAGACAGGTAAGGTGGGACTAAATATGATCAATATTGACTGTATGAAATGCATAAAAACAGTAAAAATGTTGACCATGTAGGACTTAACATACATGACAGAACGCATGGAATGTGGTGAGGAGTGTGTGGGGGATGCATACAGGGAGGGGTCTGATTTTGATAAAGATCTATTATATGAATTGCACAACAACTCAATAAAAAAGCATTTAAAAAGATGATATCTACTTAGGGGGCTGGAGAGATGGCTCAGCTATTAAGAGCACCTGCTGCTCTTGCAGAGGATACAGGTTTAGTTCCCAGCACCCACATGGCAGCTTAACAACCATCTGTACAGCCAGTTCCAGGGAATCTAATACCTTCTCCTGACCTCCATGAGAACTGCACAACACAGGTTCACTTACATATATGAAGGCAATACCCTCACACACATGAAATAAAAATAATAACTACTTGCTATTATTTTTGAACAATAAGTTTTTATTTGTTCACAATTAAATGCAAGCAACTGCCTCGACATCTTCGTACCTTCTGAGAAGAAGAGCAAATTTTGATCGGATCACTGAGATTATGGTATCTGAATCTGACTGTTCACATATATATTTTCATTACACATTTTATTTTAATGCAGTGTCGGAGATTGAACCTAAGGTTTCAGACATAATAGTCTATTTTTGAGCTATATTACAAGTCCTTACATAAACATATTTGTCTACATGATTATACCAGGTTAGCTATAAAACATCAAGTTTATATGTTATTTTGCTGTCATTGAATCATTGTGCATTTCATACAGAATATCTTAATCAATCTTAATCATCTTTATACCCCTTTCCACTAGCACCCTGCCATAGCTCCCCAACTGGAATCCACACATTCGTTCATCTGTGTTAAGGTCTCTTGTGTCCAGTTAGTGTCCATAAATGTTCCTCAGTGCAGGTTCATCCACTGAGGACTAGCCCACCTCCCCAGAGTCCCTTGCTAGGAAGATTAGCTGATTCTAACCCAGCAGTAACCCATTGCCAATATTTCTTCATCTAATATTGGGATCTGCTGCCCATTTTCATGATTCTATGCTTAGTTTTTGTCGCTTCATTTTGCATGGGTCTTGAGCATGCCAAAATCACTGCTAAAGGGTCATGTGAGCAAGATCCCAGAAGCTTGTATGATTCTATTCTCATATGGTCATGTACCTCCTCACTGACTCTCCTCTGCCCCCTCTTTTTCAATGTCCTCTGAGCATTTTCTTTTCAAAAAGACATCTACTTAGTAAGTAGAACAAGAGGAAAATTCAAATGGCCTAAGCTTATGAAGACGTGTATGAATAGTTATAAAGATATTACTGCAAGCTGCAAATGACCTAAGCTTGAAGTACATTCCAGAAGAATAGTTATTTATAAGAATATAATTTTTCCTTATTAAATATCCTCCTGTTCCTTTTGTCTGCCTCACTATGTTTTTACGTGTTTTCTTGCCTCTCTTCCCTTCCTGTTTGTCTTCACTGCTTTTAGAAAGTACACAGTTGGCTGGCTTAGCAGCTTGTTTTCACGATTTCAGGTTATAGCAACAGTATGTCCGCTCTGTTCAGACTCAGCACCTACATTCCACATCTGCTTTAGCTGTTGACAGTTTGGTCATTCTTTTTGCAGAAACAAGTAAAGGCAGAAACATTTAAATTACATCAGAATGTGAACCTCAGGGGCCAGGAGGACAGCCCAGAACAAAAGGCTCTTGCCTTCAAGCCTGAGGTGCTGAGTTTGAATCTTGCCTTCCCCCACCCCATAGTGGAAGGAGAGAATTGAATTCATCAAGTTGTCTTCTGGCTCCTACATGTCCCCTCTGCCCCTCTTGTGGCATAAAAACAAATACATAAAAGTGATTTTTAAAAATCTATACAAAACATTTGAATTTTTGAAAAATATACAATTAGAATCTGAATATCAAAGTTTCATACTAACAAGTTTTAATTACCTGCTTTTGAGAAATTTAGGGCACATCGATATGCTTCATGTTGTTGGGAACTCCTAAAGAGTTTATATTTTTCATCTGCAGTGTCCTATTATTGAACTATATTGCCATTTAAAGATACACAAGAATTTAAAGATACACAAGTCTTGACTGAGAATTTCCCTGTGTTCCATCAATATGATGCACTCGTGTTTAACACTGAGTTTTCAGTCTATGTCTTCACTTCTTTTGTAACCCTAATGAGCATTTTTTGGGCTGTCTTTTGTATTTAGCTGTTATTAGATAGGCATGGATTCTCTTGGTGAATCTCACATAAAATGGCTGGCTCATCTAAAATTAATGTGTTTCTTTATAAACTGGTTTTACAAGGTCCCTGATCCAAAAAAACCCACCTTACTGCTAAAAACCAGAATCTGTTACTCATAAATTCATCAACAGAGCTGAAAAATCAGAACAGGAGTGGGTATAGTGGTGTGCATCTTTAATCCCCACACTCAGGAGGCAGAGGCTAGGGGGTCTTTGTGAGACCAAGGGCAGCAAGATCTCCATAACAAGGTCTGAGGTCAAGGGCTACAGGGAGACCCCATCTAAAAAAATTAGAGTCCAATTCCACTGAAGTCCATGGGAAAAGATTTTCTTGTCACTGCAGACAGAGCCTCCCATCCGTTACCAGAACATGGACCTGCAGAGATCTTTAATTGCACGTTTTTCTTAGGATTCATCTCTATATTTAGAAGAAACACATGTAACTTAAACCACTTTTCTGCTCAAACCCAGTCAGACAGGCATCTAAATTGATAGTAAGTCTATCGTGCTCCACAGCAAAGATAAATAATCTAATTTATTGTTATCTTATTTTAGTGTTTTTCTCCACCTTGAGGTGGCATGACAGGATCACTTAAACAATTCCCATGATTAAGAAGACCTTTCTTGAATTATTTAAAATAAATCTTATTTTTTGATGACTATGGGATTTTTTAGTTGATATGAAGATATATATATATATATATATATATATATATATATATACAGAATATTTCACCTACAAAGAGAATTATTGCCTGGGATTTAGTTCCTTTTCCCTCTGTACCCACCAGGATAGTTTTAGATGTAGATTGAAATTCATAATTCTACTAGCTTCCTATGCCCCGATTCACTTATTCCAAAACATGCATTTAATGCAACCAATGCTCTCAGGACAATTATATTACTGAATGACCAAACTCAAAACATTTATCTACTTAGAAAAAGCAGGTGCAGACAGGCTTCATTTATGACTGTTTACATTCCCTTTCACTGTTCAGTGGTTCACTTTCTTGTTACACAATTATATATTTTGGGGTTTGGGGCATTGTTTGTTTCTTTGTTTGCTTGACAAAGTCTCCTAGTCTCAGCCTGCCTGGAAGCCACTATGTGGACCAGGTTGACCTGTCTCTCAGAGATCCGCCTGCCTCTGCATCCTGAGGACTGGGATTAAAGGCACGTGCCCACACACCTAGCGTATAATTATATATTTTCGAAAAAGCATTTCAGGATATGTAAGCTAAGAAAGCCTGGAGACCGACAGGATGTCTCAGTGGGTAAAAGTGCTCGCCATGCAAGCCTGGAGATCTGGGTTCAATCCCTAGAGCCCACATAAAGGTGTAAGGAGAGAACTGACTCCAGAGTTGTCTTCTGATTTTCACAGGCACACATGACACAAATACTGCCTCAATAATAATAATAATAATAATAATTTAGATTTTTAAAGGAGTGAGCTAGGAAAGGAAGCAAACAAGCTATGGACAAGGAAAGATAAGCAAAAGCAATGCTTGAAGCAGAAAATGGGGATTTCTCTGTTTATTTGTCTTATGGTCGGTGTACTGCTATTATTCCCTTGAAGCAACTTTCTGCCTCTACTTCACAGTAAAAACATTTCTATATTTATGAATTCAGTTACTTTGTAGAATTCTTTTTGACTGTGATATTGGTTGTTTTTTGTTTTTTGTGTTTTTTTTACTTCTAAGGTTTTACAATTGTTTTAATGTTATTTCTGTTTTTTGTTTGTTTTGGGGGGGTTGTTTTATCTTTTATGTGACAGGCTACATTTACCCCATTACTCATTACAAAATAAAATATATGTATTCTCAGGGCTGATGTCTGATAAAAAAGCATTTTTAAGATATTGAGCCATAGACTCATTACTAATATTAGGATACATTGGGTCACCAGCTGTTACTCTTGTTGTTGTAATTCTGTGTAACTAAATACAAGGCTCACCACCTATCTACGAAGTGTGACATCTCATTGGCATTCATCCTGCATTTTGTCTGCTAGTAAGGTCTGGCTGAGATATTGCCTTATCCAAATCTGCAGAATGACTATGGAGCTTCTCTGCAAGCTGATTCTTTCAAGAGGAAATGCAATGGATCCTGTTAGCCAAATTACCATATCACCAAACCCTAAATCAGAGAAAGAAAGAGGATACCATTCCCCTAGATACAGGTTAAGAACAAAAAGTTGGAAGTAATTATGCAATTTATGGATATCATTCATGTATTAGGATAATTTTCTGAATGCTATCTGAGTTTCCCTTAAAAAGACTGGCTCTGCTTTGCAGAACATAAGTAAAATCTGCATCATTAAGAAATCTTAGAGAAGGTTTTTTCTATAGCCATGTTGAATCTGGGACCTGAGCATCATGAGATATTATATGACATAAACTAAACCTTCTTCAGATACAGAAAGGCAAAGTGCATTCCCCTATTGCAAACTGTCAAATTCCTTCCAATTTCATCTATTTCAACACGTTGAAATTCCATCCCACATTCAGTGCTAAATAAAGAAGACACTTTATGGGAATAATATGTCACATACTGCCACTCTGAATATGCATCCAAATGTCAGAAGCACCAGCCCTGCCTGCCATTCTCAATCCTCCCTGTGAATGTACCACTTTCCTTGTGATAAGACATATAAATACAACTGAGTCACCCCTCTATATACAGATTTTTCATATTGTTTATAGATATATTCCCAAATTCATAAAGGTAATTGTTAGGAAACACTTGACATATCTGGGGTATTTTAAAAAATTGGACTTTGATGAAAACAAAGTTAATCAGACTTACGAGGGTAAGGTTCTAATGTGAATCTAAAGAGACTCCACTATAGGAATCAAATGAGAGGCTATCATGTAATTTAAAGTTACTACCTGGTTAACTCACTTGGTCAACCATAAGACTCTTAAATATACTTTTGTAGTTGAGAAAAAAAAAAAAACTTACAGAAAAATTTGGTATCACCAACTGACTACTTCTTAAAGGCAACATATACTGGACAGAAAATGTTGGCTTATTGTTTTGTTCATGTCTATCTCTAGTCTCTAGGCCTGAGATTACTTTTTTTAGCTGTTTGGAACACTGTTTTCACTGTTCTCTGTGGCCACGGGCACTGCATACACACCGTGCACTTGTATGCAGGCAGGGATAAGACTCATAACCCATCTTCATGGTCATTGCTTGCAGATTGTCTCTGCAACTCAAAAAGCATAACTTGCCTGGCATGGTGAATATGTCTTTAATCCCAATGGTGGGGAGGCAGAGACAGGGGGATCTGCATGAGACAGCAAGGCCAACCTGGTCTATACAATGCATTGCAGCCAGGTAGTGCTACAAGGAGACCCAGTCTCAAAACAAAGCTCTTCTCTCGGAAGACCCTATCCCCTCTACAGCTGTTTGAAGACTACCACCTCTGACTCTAACTCAAAAGGCATGGCTTCCTTTCTTCCTCTTCTCTGTTCTCTCTCCTCTCAGCAAGTGCCAAGATTTAGAGCTGTATATCCTGATGTTTTTCTTGCAAATAGTCCATGACCTAGAAAAAAGGAAAGGAATCTAGAATGTACTTCCTTCAGCAATTTGGGGGGAATAACATGTGCTAGCTCACTGAACCCTACCGAAATCTTCATAACAGATGGGACGATGCCCCATAAGAAAATGTTCAATCATAATTTCAGATTCAGTCTGCATATATCAAAATTATGTTGGGATCAGCACAAGAAATTTAATGTACAAAGCTGTATGCATCTCATAAGGTCGTTGGTCTCTGCGTTTGGTCTGCGCTCTGTACTACAATTTCTCATTTCATTAAGGAAGCTTTAAAATTGAAACGTTTTCTCAGTGTTTTGTAAGAAAAATCTGTGAAGTGCATCAGTTAAATAATGTACTGTTTTCTTTTTCTTTTCCTTAAAGATGTTTTTAAATGCAACCTAATAGAAGGTACAAGCAGACCTGGGTGTCTCTTACTAGTTGAACCTCAAATGAGCATATGAATGTTTTCACACTTGAGGTGGCTGCACTGGGTGCCTGTGAAAAAGCAACATTCAGCAACCAAAAGTAAACGATGACTATTAATTATATAACTTTCTAAAATAAAATGTATTCTCATGAGGTTAGGTTGTCAGGGTTTCTTTGATTCAAATTTAACTTTTTGACCATGGTTTTACCTGTGGATGAATATAAGATGTATATATGAAACTTTAAAAATGTTGAAGCAAAAAAGGTGTCCTCTCCCACTCCCCAGCTGAGAGGCATCACATCTCGCCTAGCCTGGGTACAGTGCCTTGTGTTACAAGTAGATAGGTGAGTTCTCCAGAGGGCCAAGCTGGGCCTCACCTGCTCTAGCTTCTGTGCTCCCATGTTTGCAGTCTGATTTTGATTCTGATTCTGCTGAATCCTTCCTTCCTTCCTTAATAAAAGCCTCTTATTGCCCTTTTGGGGATGAAAAAAAAAGAAGAAAGAGAGAGAGAGAGAATGAATGAAACATTTTATTTTTGTGTGTATATGTAATGTATGTGTAAATTACGTGTGTCTCTGATGTGTGTATGTGGTGTGTGTGTGCATCATGGCACACTTGTAGAGGTCAGAGGATAATATCTCTTTCCACACTGTACGAGACAGTCTCTATTTGTTCACTGTTGTGTGCACCAGGCTATCTGGCCTGTGAGCTTCTTGACAGTTCCTTCTCAGTCTCTCATCTCCAGAAGCTGGGTACAGTCATTGCAGTTGCTTGCTCTGCTGAGTCTGGTTTTTATATTTACATGGGTTCTAGAGACATGAACTGTGGTCATCAGACCAGCATAGCATGGACTTAGCCCACTGAACTATTCCCCCAGCCCTCTCATTGTATTTTAATACATTAAATATAATTGTTGGCTACATGTAAGGTAAATGAAACCCAAGGGAGAGCATGTGCTTAGATATATGACTGAAAGTTTAAGTCTCTAAATTTAACCCTGTGAGTGTGTCTAATTTACCTCTCTGTTACACAGAATACATCCCATGAGGCATGCACTCTTAAATTTCTGGGTTTGGAGCTCACTATACAAGCTTACCACTACACCTCCTTGCTACTAATGAGCCTCATGTGGAGCATGTTTCTCATATGCCATTAAATACTAGATTGAGGACTGCTTGGGTTTAGAATAGCCTCCATTTTTATGTGAGAGCTATTTAGGTCTCCTGTAAGACCCTTTATTAGTCAATCTTAGACAACTTACAAAAAGTTTTAAAGAAGAGTTTTAGTAGTACCTTGACCATTGGCCTGATAGAAGTGTCCTGTGTGTGTTCAAATCCATGTTTATGTCTGAGAGGAATGTGGGGGTGATCCTAGAGGAAGGACAGCTAACAATAAGGAGGAGGAAAGTAAGTTTACTGTGTCCATAAAGAGTAAGAGTGGGTTTAAGAGCTGTCCTTATCAGCAAAGCAGAAACAGAGCTTCTCAGCACCCTGCCTCCAAGCCCTCGTCTATACCCTTGGACGGTATGGGATATATCAACAATATCTTTTCTTCTCTGATGTGATCATCTTATCCTGATGGCAGTCTGAATACCATGGCTTTCTCAACCAAAATGACAGTGTCAAATTGAAATTGCTTCCATCAGAATAGAATAGTATAGAATGAAGAAAAGTTTTTTTTTTTCCTTAAATCATGCAGCTTGTTATAGTATAAATTATTGTAGTCTTATTTTATAAGCCCAGCTCTAAGATAATATGTGGGAAGAGTTCATGTGGCATGGGAAGAGCTGTGAAATATTGTCAGTTTTCTGGCTTTTGATTCTTTAGGAGAAGTGATTCAGAAGAATGTCAATCATCTCCCCTCTCAAGGGATCAAGTCGTCTTGTTTTCATTTAATTCGTTTTATTTAAAACTAGCTGTTAAATTATCTGACATTTGTTTGCAGATTATAAAACATTGCTAGCTGTCATTACCAATTAATTTCTCTCATGTCAACATCCATAACTTTTTTATAAAAGATAAAATATTACAATTTTTTTATTTCTGTTCTTAGTCATGAGATATGCTAGGAAATGCATAGAAGTAAAAATGGTTGGAAGGCAGGTGACTAAATCAAAGTGTTGTAGCAGCTGAACATTGCGACAACTTTGTGGTGAAAACCCAGGTGAGCTCAATCTAAGATCTTCAGGTTGAATCCGGAGGAGTAGGTGCCATTTTGCCACTCCAACAGCTCACCTTGCTCTTCCTGCACTCAACACTGAGGGCTGGAATTATGGGTTCGCATCACCATTCTTTTTCCAAAGCTGGACATACAAATAAAGCCACCAACTTTCACATGTTTTCATTCATATCTTCTTCATGTAAGGGTACTTGAATTCCAACTTAAAACACAACAGAATACTTAACAGTGTGACCTGATTGGCTTTAAATGTAATTGTTTACATAACTTTAAAAAAAATCCACTGAAATTAACGATTAACTGTAATTTTTAATAACAGAGTCTAATTTTCAAACAAGCCAAAATTGTATTCTGTGACAAAATGCTATTAGTGTTTCATGGAGAGCCAGAGAGCATGGGTTACCAAAACTGGTTTGGAAAACGTGGCAGTTTCCAGGGCATCTAGCATTGTATCTCAGTTTATGTTCTTCTCACCTGAGGCAAAACGGTTCTTTGTGAAGAGTTCTTGTTTGTTTGGAAAATTGAATTCTATATGTGACCACATGACGATTTGATTATTAAAACAAATAATCATATTACTTCTTATCTCTGAAGATGATTCTCTCAGAACTTAAAAACAGTTGTTTAAGGGGGTAAGGAGAGAGCTTTCAGTTAAAGCCCTTGCTGAATATGCAGGAGAAAAATATCTGATCCCAGAACTCATGTAATACTGTAAAGTGGATTGATTTTCCAGCAAGGGAAAAGGTGGACAAACACCCCTCCCAGAGTAGTATCAACCAGGACCACCTTGAGCAGAAAGAGGAGGAGCTGGGAGAGTCCTATGTCCCACCCACCCTGTCTTTTGGCCTTGGATGTGAGAAGAGGAGGGCCTAAAGGTATTTAAACTGGGATCGCCAAGAGGCTGCTCCTTTTTTCTCCCCTCCTCCATGGGCCATTTGGATCTGTTTACCAGGAAGTTGCAAGATCCCAGCCCTGTGGATTTACTAATGGAACTTGCCGAGGGGAGGGTGGGCGCCCGTGTTCTATAAGTAACCCCTTACCCATTGCTCCATTAGTAAGCCCAAGTAAACTATCGAGAATCTGTTTAACTGTGAGTAGAGAAATTTGTGTGTTTGTTGCGAGGCCTGGGGGGTGGGCGCCCGTGTTCTATAAGTAACCCCTTACCCATTGCTCCATTAGTAAGCCCAAGTAAACTATCGAGAATCTGTTTAACTGTGAGTAGAGAAATTTGTGTGTTTGTTGCGAGGCCTGGGGAGACTTTTTTGGGTTGCAAGGCAGGGAGAGAGAGGCAGGTTAAGTTGGTCTGCCTCTCCCAAAGAGAAATTTTAATAACAAAGACCCAGGTGGGCACAGGGGATTACCTTAAAATACAGCCTCAGAAAGTGGAATTAGGGAATGCCCAGACCACACTGACTAGCCAGACTAACTTTAGCAGTGACCTAACCTTGGATTGATTGGCAGGTTCTATCTCAAAGAACACAGTGGAAGAATAACAGAGGGAGAGACCTAACACCCTTGAGGTCAGACCTCCACACACACTTGCATATATACCCACAGACATATGCATCACACACACACACACACACACACACACACACACACACACAGACACACACACACATGAAAAGAGAGAAAAGCGGCCATACATAAAACCACGTGGAGAGAAAAGCACCTTTTGTGAAATGATTGGCGTGGATTTCTAACAGTAAAGAATTGAATAATAAATGACCTCATGAAAACTCGCTCTGGACCAGCTGCCTTGTTAGTCCCCTTCTGCAGGGACACCTCAGGTAGCCTCTAGTCATCACTTCAGTCACATTTCTGAGCACACCTCCCCTGAGATTTGAAGCCCTGTTTCTTGGACAGAGTCTTACCAAAGCTTGAGAAGACATCTAATTTTTTTTCATTTTTCCCACTTTGTAGAGCTAACTCTGTTATGTTTTGTAGGCATTCTTGTAATTTGTTTTCTTAAAATATGTTGCTTCTCCAACACATTATAAACAACAAAGGATGCTACATTTCTCTCTCTCTGTCTCTCACACACATCTATGTTGTTACAAACATAGTAATTACCAATAAATGTTTACTCATTTACTTATCCAACAAATTTGTCAATAAATCTCACTGAATACTCAGTGTAAATGAATGCTTTACACTAGCTTTTCTACTCCTCAAAGATTGTGTTTGGTGGTTAATATTTTATTGAGAAACTATATATAAGTACAAGTTTTTCAAGTATATTAATGTGTAATTTTATGAAATGTTAAAACATAATTAATAATCTACTTTTGTGTAATCATATTCTTTATTCAAGGTATATGTTCTAAGGTGGCATTATATAAACTGTCTAAAATAGGTGGCATTGCTTGTTGGAATTCATGGATTCTTCTTTGTTAGTTCATTCCCCTCACTTTTACATTTTCCTGTCTTACAGCATTTGTTTTCTACCTTTGTACAGTTAAATGCTGTATTTAATTGCTAAGATTTCTTCAGAGCTTCAGCTTGACCAAACCAGGAAGACTGTGGGTTATGCAGCTCTGACCCATTGGCCTGAGAATGGCACCACCCACAATGGGTGCGCCCTCTCCCCTCTTCTCTCTCCCCTCTGCCCTTTTCCTTCTTCATCCCACATCACTTAGCAATTAAGAAAATGCCTCACAGAAATAGCCACAGCCACAGCCACAGCCTAATGTGATTGAGACTTTCTCCAAACTGACACTCCTTCAGATAACCTTGGGCTGTCAAGTTGACAGCTGAAGTCAACTAGCATTAAAAGAAGAGAAATCATAGTTTTCTTCAACCAATCTACTTCATCAGGAATTCTCCACAATCATATACACAGCGACATATACTTCCTTAGCCTCTGTGTACCTATAACAGGTACATAATGAACTCTAATGTGCTCTCTTGAATGAATTAGTAAATTAAAGGAATTAAGCTCATATGACAATGGAAAATGCAGAATACATGAAGGAAACTGAAGAGACAAAAAATGAAAATATATAACAAATTATATATTTTAGCAAAAATTGTTTCAGAAAAATTGGGTTCATAATTTTAAAGGATTATCATATGAAAAACTGTTGCTATTCATATTTCCCTTACAAATATCATTATATAAAGTAAAATTTAGAGCTAATATGATTTCTTGTTTCACACAATAATTCTAGGTGCCCCCCCAAATACTATATGTTATCTCATGGGAAAGGTACTTCTTCACTACTTAAAACGTTAAAGAGTATCTTACAAACTATTAGATTTTACACATAACACATTGGTGAAATAACGGGCAAATGTGAACAGGTCAGAAGACAGAACACTTCCAGGATTGGGCAAACCCCACAAGGAAGGTATTGACTTTGAAACTTTGGCGAATGTCTTTTGAAGTTCAAAGTGTCTATGTGTCACTTTGCTAAAGTTTGCTAAAATGCAAAATCAGGACGTGTAGGTATACAATAGGACATACGATTCTGAATTTTTAAGTAGTTTATACTGTGGCGGGGACTGCCTTGGGCCTCATTTTAAATAGCAAGGCAAATCAAATTTTCTCACAGCATCATAACTTTATAAACCATAGACTTTTTTGGTTTAGATGCAAAATACTCTCAGAAGAAAAACACTGCTGTATATGTATGTATGATAATACTAGTTAGGATCATTTGTGTATTACTGTGGACTTGTGTAGGTCTATATAAATCTTTGATAGGAAGGTCATCTATTTAGAACATTCTGGAAATTTGAAATAAATATCTGACTTCTGCCAAAGCTAATACTAGAAAATAAAATTTATGATTTCTTAGTCATAGCTTTTGTTTACTTAAAATGTCTTTCTGTTGGTGAGTGAGAAGAATCAAGTAGTGGAGTTCCATGCATTTTAATGAGAATATCGCCCAGTGGAGGATACTTGCTAATGTGTGTGTCCAAACTCATAAAAGGTACACCAGCAAAATGGATCTTAATGTGAGCTCCATGGCCCTAGAGTATCAGTGTTATTCCCATGAAGGTTCTTCAAACAAAACACACAGCTTGAGCAGGGGAAAATTCATATTAAGAAACATTGCTCAATGGTGGGGCGGGAGATGTGGGGGACTCACTGTAGCTTCTGTTCAATTTCATGATAAAGAACAAACAGCCCCCAAATACATTCAAATTTCATTTTAAATTGTTTTTACTTATATTACATTTATTTACTGGGAGAGGTGCATGCCCTGGTGCAGATGTTGAGGTCAGAGGACAACTTGTTGGAGTTGGTTGCCTCTTTCTACCATGTGAGCTCTAAGAATCAAACCTTAGGTGTCAGGCTCATAGCAAGGGCCTTTAGTCACTGAGTCATGCCAATCTACTTTACTAAATACTGCATTCACCCAACACTGACACCTGAACACAGGCTTAATGGAGATTAACCTCACAAGAAGACATGTTTCATGAAAGAGCATCTACTAATACAACTCTGTTAGGATAGAGTAAATACTAGGGAAGGCCAACCTTTGATGTGAAGAAAAGGAGAAACAGCCCCTTCCATCAGTTCATGAGAGGGAGGCTCAAGGAATGCAGCAGTATACCAAGTTACTAGATATAAAGGCTTTAGAATGGGAAAGTCGATTCTTCCCCAAATCTTCTATACCTACAGGGCAATTACAACCAAAATCATGAAGTCATTTTTTACTGTATTTTAAACTGAATTCTAAAATTTTAAAGTAATCATAAACATGAGATAATGTGGAATTGAAGAAGACAGTCAGTGGTCATAAAACAATCTGTTAGAGACTTGAGATATAGCTTGGTTGGTAGTGTTTGTCTAGTTCACTTGAAGACCTGGGCTCAGTCCACAGCACCATATAATCCAGTGTGATGTAAATATCCAAAATCCCAGCACTGTAGGAGTGGAGGCAGGAGTGTCAGAGATTTGAGATCATCATCAACGAATCTGAGGCCAAGCTTAGGATACATGAGACTCTATTTGAAATAATCAAGCAAAAAACGGAGACATTCAGGTACTGAAATAATGTAGCGTATTAGCCACTTTTCTTAAATATGGAGTAATCTATTAGTTTGGTATATGAGACTTTAGCTTAATTTCTACTTTAGTAATTCACTTTAAGGGACATACAAGATCAAATAGCTTTTATTTGACTTTGAACCATTTTCTGCATTGAGAAATATAGAAAATTTATATTCCACAATACTAAACTTAAACTCTGGGCTCTAATAGTATTTAAAAAGTCATCTATGTATTTTTTTTATGTTTCTGTGATTCTCCAAATTTATCATATGCTTAAACATATTTATCTCTTAAAATAATTTTAATGGATGAAAAGATATAATTTCAACCTAAGAGCCATTACGCTGCCTGAACAGAAATTCCAAGAAATCTTCAAAGATAATTTCTGAATGACAAGCAGAGCAGCTAGAAGGCTCCATAGTTTATCAAGTATGAGATTTGGGGTCCCTACACATTTGTTCTATTTACAAAACAGCAGGCAAATAGATTGTTTCCAACAGTAAAATTATATCATGAAAATTGGCTGTTGATTAAAATGAGCATTTCCAAAGCAGAACTGTGCATGTCTCTGTTCCTACATTTTCTGTGGAGAACAGATTAATTTTTGCATAATAAGATAAGAAATGAGTATAAATTAGAAAAGCCTGTAGCTGCATAGAGATACCACCGTTGACAAGCCAGCAGTTACACAATGAAACAGATTTTCTATTCTATTCATGATAGACAACTTTTATTTCTCTTGCCATTTGTCTACAAGGATAAAAGAAAATCAAAGAAGCATAATATGCATGAAAATTCATCCCATCAACATGATTCATTGTGTGGATAACATTTTCCATTGGATAAGTGAACATATTAGCAAAAACCTTACATTTATGTATATTCTATAAATATTATGGTGCAGGAATACATTTCATCATATTAGTCTTTTGTGATTTCTATTGCAAACTTCTCTAATCCCATCAATATATTAATAAATACAGGGAAATTCTGTTCTGAAAATACTTATATTGTATATAGTCCTAGTTGTACTAAAATTGAAGAAATATTTGTAAAATAATATAATCCTGTTTTTAAAATTAAATGTATAAAATAAAATGCATAGATCTTCTTGCCATCAAAGAGTGAAATTCATAATACATTTGATACCCAGAATAATCCAGTGAATAACACACCCAGAGCACATTGGTCCTTCTGCTTCATGCAATTTTCTTTGTACAAGAAACAAACTTCCACAGACACATTGGATGCTTTCTGTGGATCTCTACCCAAGCGTATCTCCAATTTTGCTGTCACAAACCTCCTCCTGCCAACAAACTGAGGTTTGCATTTGGAAAGTGTTTCATCTCCTTATAAGAAAACAGTATCTTTCTCTTTTGAGTACCCAACATTTAAAACAATGAGGCTGAAGAGATGGTTCAGCAGTTAACGAGCACTGGATGCTCTTGCAGAGGACCTAGGTTCAATTCCCAGCACCTACATGGCAGTTAACAACCAACTATTAATTCCCACTTCAGGGGAATCCAACTTCCTCTTTTGATCTCCACTGGAATTGCTTGACGTGGGTCCACTTATACAAATGCAAGGAATACACTCATACACATAAAATAAAAAAATATTAAATATAATAAATAAAAAGAAAAAAGTAGTATAAAATTTGCATAACATATCTGAAGAACAGATTAAAATTGAGAAATTATAAAAAGTTTATTTGAAGTTCTGAAGGAAATTTATTCAAAATTGGGAGAAAGAGAATGTGCCTTGTTTATGACCTCTAGATAGCCTGACAAGACTCCAGTGGATGAATTTACACTAAAGGACATCTGGCACAAATGCTTGACTGAATAGGACTTAACATGCATGAGAGAATCCATGAGGTCCAGTGGGAGTTGGGGAGGATGAATGGAGTTTTATAAAACTCAATAAAAAATAAAATCAAATTTATATAAAAACTGGGACTTTAATTACAGTCGAAGGATAATCAAATAAGATATGCATATGCATATTTAAGACATTACATGAATTTGATCTTCATTATATTTTAGATACATCAAAGACTGAGTAAAACATGGAATCTAAGAATGAAATGTTAATGAAATAATTTCATCATAGAAAGCATACCCCTCCCCTCTCTTTAATGAACATCATGTGAAAATCCTAAAGGAAGTACCTACTTAACAAAATGAATGTATGTATTCACAGACAGTTTATTGTATCATGACCAAGGTGTGTCCAACCCACAAATGCTAGCTGTTTGAGTTTGTAAAAACTGATTACATAACACATAATAGAAGATAAAGGTATAGTGTAATAACTTCAATATCTGTCCAGTTCACTGACTGTATTAAAGATTCAGCTGTCATAGGAGTATTTTAGAAATGATATTTTGGTGTATCTAACCAAACCCTACACAAAGCATTGCTTTGTCATGAAACATTGAAATGAAAAGCCAGGATAGCTATTATAGTTCATGTGAAGATTTGACCAACTCACAGATAAGAAACTCAGATTTCTCTAGCAGTGTTTCACCTATCACATTATTATCTAATATTCCATCTTCCTTGCAATGTTTTATTGGATAGACTTCTACAAATAACCTTCCCCAGCTATTACTAATTAGTTTCCACAGTAGTTGAACATACATTCAAATTTATGATCACAATCCCTTTAAATGCCAAGGTAACATTAGGACCACACATCCTTGGGCTGGCAAGATGTTTCAGCAATTGATAGGGACTGAGGCCAAGCATGAGGAACTGAGTGCCATGCCTGGGACCCAGATGACAGGAGAGAACTATTGACGCCCACCAGTTGTTTTCTGACCTCCACTTGTTGTGGTAGTACATATGCACATTTCCACACAAGCACATGAACATATAAAATAATTAAAATGCAATTAATATTTTAAAATACTACATATGCAGGAATTAAAACTTCTTTCTCGTACTGTGAAAAAGAAAAATCCACATTCTTTAAAGGGAGAAAAATCTAAATGACAAAACTAAAAGAATTTCATGAGTAACTTGAAACCTAATGCAGACAGATCTGGAAACACATGATGATTGTCCTCTTAGACGATTCCATCAAGTCAAAATCAGATATCTTGGCTAAGGCATCCTCAGATTTGTGATTTTTCTTTCCCTGGAGTTTAACTATTATGAATGATTCAGCTCAGTGATGAATAATTTTAAAGTACTTTAAAATTATGAGCAAAACAAACATAAGTATACAATCAAAAGCTTCCTTACCCCATAGCAGCTGTTGCTTAACACAGAAACTCACTACTAGCCAATGCTGTGAGCAGAGAAAAAAACACCATAGATTGCTTATCCTTGGGTAGGATATCCATGTCATACTTCTGCCTCCGGAGGTTCAGACATCACAAGGGAAAAGTGCGGAAAGATTACAAGAGTCAGAGATAGTGGATGACCACAAGGAAGCAGAGTTTTCCAGACAGCTGGGCGGTTGGTCATATGAACTCACAACAATGGTGACAGCATACACAAGTCCTATGTAAGTTCAAGCCAGACAGAAACTCAGCATAGATGTGAGGAAAGAAGCAGGAGTCCCCAGCCGAGCTTAGCTGATCAACTATTGGCAATTGGTGGCTACTGGGCAAGGTAATCAGTTTTCTTTAAGGGTGTGAGTCTTTAAGGGTCGGGATAAGCAGAGCAGGCTCAGGGGAGCAGACCTAGACTGAAGGGCCTTTGAGGCCACAGACTTGACTCGGTAGGCCTTTATATACATAAAACATATGTATATGTTTTATATTTATATTTAAAATATGCATACTTTATATATATATATATTCATTTATGAGAGTACATGCAATCAGATCAGGCAGAGATTATTGAGGTGAGATGCTGTTAGGTTAAGGCATAGAAATATGATAAATACATATTGTACAAAATTTTCAAAAATTCAAAAACAATGAAAACACTTTAAAAAGAGTAATCAAAATACATTTAACATTTGAAAATGTTCACATTATTTATTCGGAGAGACAATGAACCTGTCAAAACATAGTTCTTACACATTTTGGATATTTTGCATATACTATTTCAGTACTCCATTTTTAAAAAAAGTAAAAATTGAGTACTTTATGACTCAGGTCCCTTTTGAATCTACACAAATGTATCCAGTCTTTGCATTGCTCAACATAAATTATTTTGGTAGGAAATGATTGAAGCCAGACATTTGATTAGTTCTATTATATACAGCTAGGACTTTAAACTAAGATGTAGGCACTACTTAAATATAAGTGTAAAGAAAATATAGCAGATGCTTTAGTATTTACTTACACTTTCATTCTGTAAGTAAAACTTGACAACTTTTAGTAGCTGCACAGAAAAGCAAAGAGTATTAAAGGTAAAGGGACAGTTCTTATGTAAAAATTTACAGAGCATTTGTATTATTTCAAAACCAATTAATGCATTGTTGCTAATAAAAGTGAATTGAAAATGTTCATGCATCAATCCTGGCTCTTACAATCTCCCTGACCCCTCTTATGCAATGGTCCCTGAGCCATGGGTGGGTGAGGTTTAGTATAGGAGACCTATCCTGGGACAACTACATAAGGAAACAAAGACTTTCAGGCCTCTGGGAACTTGCTCATGAACTTGCAACAATGATGACATTATGCACATTGAGTCATGCTGACTCAATCAGGCAAAAATACAGTATGGAACAGGGAAAATGGGCAGCAGACCCCAACCCTAGCCAAGAAACTATTGGCAAATGATTGTTGTGGGGTGAGGGAGAGTAGATCATCTCAAAGGAGTGAATCTTGAGAGGCTGATTTGTGGATGAACATGCACCAAGGGATACAAATGCTTGACTGAATAGGACTTAGCTTATGTGACAGAATACCAGAAATATGGTGGGGACAGTTAGGGGCTTTGGGTGAGGTGAAGGGGTCTAAATTTCTCAGGATGTATTATTTGTGTGTTGGATAGCTTTAGTTGTCAACTTGACACACCTGGGTTGAAGAAGCCTCCACTGAGGAATTGCCTCCATTGGACTGGACTGGGCTATGTGGTAGGGGGTATTGTCTTGATTGTTGAGTGATTTGGGAGGCCTCAGTCCACTGTGGGTGGTGCCAACCCTGAGCAAGAGGTTCTGGTTGTACAAGGAAACAGGTTGAGCACAGGCTTGAGGACTAAGCCAGTAAGCAGCATTACTCCATGGCCTGTGTTTCAGCTCTTGCCTCCAAGTTCCTGCTGTGAGTTTCTACTTTGTGCTCCTTCAGTGAGGAACTGTGACCTGGGAGGTGTAAGCCAAATAAACCCCTCCCTCCCTAGTTGGTATTGGTCAGAGAGTTTTGTAATAGCAATTGTAGGCAAAGTAGAACAATATCAAAATCATTAAAACTCAATAAAATTTTGCCAGTCAAAAAATAAATTGTGAGGATGAAGAGGACATTATAGATGACCAGGAATGCATTCACAACATGCTACATCTGAGACCTTTACATCTAGAGCCATCATATCGCCAGGGCGTTTTCAATATGTCTTTTCTTCTGTGCTGAAGGTATTTTCATTTTAATTCCTCAGAATATTGTATCCTGTAAGCCCAATGAGTATCTTCCCAGGATGCACCATTTAGCTAGCAGCTACTGAGAACAGCTTTCCAGCAAGTTTTATTTTACAATTATTATTATTATTTTTTTTTTTGCGAATTCATACAATATATTTGAACCCTCGACTATCTGCACTCTGGTTAGTTTCCCCATCTGCTATCCTGTATTCTGTCATTTATATTCTGGACCATAGAGTCAAATATATTTCCCCAGATGCTTCCTGATGAGTTCATCCACTTTATCCTGGTTAACCTGTGTAGTGCCACACCTTTAAACAATCAGATTCCCCTTTCCCTACAAACATCAATAGCTCCCAGAAAGGACAGGCTTCTTCCCCACTTCCACCTCTGCACTTCCAAGCTGGGATTTTGTCTGGTTTAAGCTTACATGGGTCTGGTGCCTACTGTTGCCATTGCTGTGAGTTCACATGAGGAACTTTCCAGTTGTCTGGAAAACTATTTCCTTCTGATCATCTAACATTTCTGGCTTTTACAATCATTCTGCCTTGGTTGACGAAGGTCTGATATAGGTGTCATATTTAGGGGTAAAATGAGCATCAAGGTGGCTTCTCACAGATTAACTCATCTAAATAAGAAATCTTCCACTTATCTTCCTAAACTTCTTCATGAACAGATTGGGTGAACGCACCTCTCCAGATAGGTCTGTTGTCAGTTTCTTGGGAGGCTGCGTTCTGGGGACAATTGGGGCTTTCGTAAGTGCTCTCCCTTGTGATAGTAGCTGCTGCTTCAGATGCTGTTTTCACTCATTGTTGTAGTTAGTACCTTTGCACAATGTAGTGATTTTCAACTAGAGTTTATCGTGTTTGTGTGTGTGTGTGTGTGTGTGTGTGTGTGTGTGTGTATGCACGCACGCCAGGTGTGTGAAGGTGGCCACAGAGGACAGACAAGGTCATGGGATTCCCTGGAGCTACATTTACAGGCATTTGAAGTCACCCACTGTGGGTTCTGGGAATGGGACTTGTCTTCTAGAAGAACAGAAAGGACTCTTCACCGCTGAGGAATCTAACCAGGTCCTGAGCAATTCTGCTTTATTTTCTTTATAAAAATTTCTGATATGGTTTCAGCCTCTTGAGCAGATAATGACCAATAAATCTCTACTATCTGTTTAAGGTTTTGAAAACCATCCGACTTTCATGGGTTTCAAGGTATTGTCTTTCAACACAATGCCTCTCTCTGTCAGCCCTTGTTTATTCTCAATGCTAAATTTTAAAAGTACTCAACCAGCATATTTTGTTTTGTTTTCCAGAAAAGAGATTTAACTATGTGTTCATCATCATCTCTGAATAACACATTTCAATTTGGCCATTTTACAAAATTTCCACATTTTTGTTCAGTTCTTCAATTTTTTTCCCCTTAATTTTTATAGAAAACTAACAGAATTTATGACTGAATCTAATTAAAAACTAAGCTTCAGTGAAATTCTTGTGTGATCAGTAATTCTGCATACACCATATCTTTTGAGTATTGGTGTTGATAAACATAAATATTTGAATCATATATAGTATAAGTTGAGGCTGATATCTTATATAATTCCACCTACAATTTTATGTGTGTGCTATTGTTTTGAAATATCTTTGGTAAGTGTTTGCTCACTAATTGGTATGTTAATGAACTATTATCTCATACCAGTCACTTTTCCATTTGATTTCTCCTTTATTACCTTTCTTTGAGCTCACCAGCCCCCTTCCCCACCTCCCCCCTACACCCCCACTACCCATCATCTTCAATCCTCTGTTATTATTTTCTTTGATTTCTATTTTTTAAAGCATATCAGGTCTAATTTATGTTCCTAAATGCTCTTGGGGTGTGGGTCTGCTACATGAGTCTGGTCATGATACCAGGCATCACACGAGCAAAGAAAACCTACTTCCCTTTCCCAGAACCCATCAATCTCCCATAGATCCTCAGCCAGGTCTCAGGCTTCTTCCCAGACTCTTCATCCATGCTGGGCCCCTGTCTGGCTTGCTTTTGTGTAGATCTCATGCAGGCTGCACATGTGCTGTGGTTCAGATGTGAAGCTACTCTGTGGTGTCCAGACAATCTGGCTTTCTCGGATTCATCTACTACCAAAACTTCTTACAGTCTTTGCACCCTGAGTGCAAAAGAGAACTCTACAGTCTGCACATTGACAAGCTCTGGAATAACAGGAAAAACCAAGACAATGTGTCTTCTCCAGATATCAGCATCTCCCTGATAAAGGTGTCCAAGCTGAAACACCAGACTAAAATTTCCAGGGTCCTATTCTGATTGTGTGCACTCCTCCAGTCTTGGTAGAATGGGTCACCCTCCATCATGTACGCTCTCAGCACAATGTGGGTCACCAAGATCCTTCCCTATACCAGACTTCAGATGTTGAGTTCTGTCCCTGAGACTCCCCAGCACTCCAGCATCATAGCCCTAGACCCCAGGTCACAGAGATCCTGTCCCATTTTAGATCAGCATTGTGCACACAGAGTGAGTCACCTTCCTGCATCTCAGCCCTCAGACCAGTCTGGATGTCCAAGATCTTTCTTTTCATCAGTCGTGAAGTCTTAAGCCCTATCTCTGAGACTCCCTGGTGCCCCACCATCAGAGCTCAGCATGCCCAAGACTTTCAAGTTCCCACCCTCACCTATCAACCAATTCATTCACCTAGCAGCCCTCATCCTGCTGATCCAGTAACCTGTGGGCTCAGTCCTGGAACCTAAACTCAAAAGTTTCATCTCGCAGAGCTAACTGAGGCCACTTCTTTCATCACCTTTTCATGTAAACAGCAAGCGGGAATCTGAACTTCACACACTACTCAGATGGTCTGTAACCTGCAAGTGGAGGTAAAAACAAAGATACAAGAAACCTTCAGCACAGAAAATGTCAGTCACCCACACAAAAAATTACCACAGTCCAGACAACTAGGTCTCTTCAAAAATAAAAATGTGTCAAAGAATTACCAAGATGATATGATGACTACCGAAGTTAACAACCCCCTCTGAATGCTACTTGAGATGACAACTACTAGATAACCAAGATGCGGATTTCAAAATAGTCCTTATAAAATGTTCAATGAACTCAAAGGGGATATGAATAAAAAAAAGAATAAAGAATGAAAGAACACAAACAATAAACAATTCAATGAAACAATTCGAATGGAAATTAGAATTCAATAAAAAGTTATAATCTCTGAAAAAAAAAAAGCCAAACAAATAAAACTTGAAATTAAAAATATGGGAACTCAAACAAAAAAACCCTAGAGGAAAGAAGAAAAAAAGATTGTGGTTGAAATGGAGCCAAGAATATTACATACTGAAGAGAAGTTAGGAGGACAAGACAGCTTAATCAAACAAAATGTGAAACCTAAAAACCGGGCAGAAAAGGAAGTTGCCAGACCTCTGTGGGTCACGGTAAAAGGATTAAGCTTATTAATTACAGGCTTAGAGGCAGAAGAGACCAAGGCTAAATGCACACAAAATAGTTCTAATAAAACCCAAGAAGAAAATTCCCAAATCTAGGGTGATACTAAGGTACAAGTGACATTTAGAGCACTAGGAAGATAGGACCAGAAAAGAAACTCACCAAACCATATAATAATCAAAACACACAGCACACAGAACAAAGATCAAGTCACATATAAGACCATCTGAATGAAAACCTACTTTTCAGTGGAGACCATGAAAGCCAGAGGGCATGGACCAATAGCATACCATGAAAAAACACAGATTCCAGCCCAAACTACTATTGGTAACAAAACTATCAGTTGTAACTGGAGGAGAAACAAACACTTTCGATGTTAGAAACAGATTTAAGGAATTGAAGTCCATGAAACTAGCTTCATAGAGAATTCTCAGTGAAGTACTTGATCAGAAGTAAAGACTAAACAAAGAGGGCACAAAATACTTAAATCATCCCAGATTAGGCAACCAAAAGAATTATAAGAAAACACCACTAAAACACAAACTTATTAGGAGTTAATGAACACTGGACAACAATAATCTTCTATTTTAATGTTCTCAGTACCCTATAAACAGAAACAGACTAATGGATGGGATTAAAAAACAGAACCAAACAAGTTGTTGCCTACAAGAAATGCAACTCACCATTGATCAACACCATCTTAGGCTAGAAAGGAAGAAAAATGATATTTCAAACAAATGAAAGAAAGAAACAAGCTCTCTGAAGAAAAAGAGTCACTACATACTCATTAAAGGAAAATCTATCAGAAGAAATTATAAACCTAAAGTTATATACCTCACAGGGGCATCCAAGTTCATGAAAGAAACTTTATTAACACTGAAAATCACACATTGACTTATTCCAGAAAATTATAGCAAGTGACTTCAATACCCTGGTGTCATCAATAGACAAGCCAACCAGACAAAAACTAAACAGAGACACTCTGCAATTAAATGATACCATAAATCAAATAGACTTTACAGACATGTTCTGAACATTCTAGCCAACACCAAAGAATATACTTTTTTCTCAGCAGCCCATGGAACATTCTCCAAAACTGACCACATATTAGGACAAAATAAATTGTCCTCAAATTTAGGAAAACTGAAGTATCTATCTGACCACAGAAGAATAAAACTAGAAATCAACAACAATAAAAATGGGAAAAATACAAAAATTCATAAAAGTTAAACATCACAGAACTAAGTACACATTGGGAGAAATCAAGAAGGACATTAAAAAGTTCCTAAAATTGATTGAAAAGGAAAACAGAGCAGACAAGACTGTTGGGACACAAGGACGGCAATACTAAAAGGAAACTTTATAACATTAAGTGCATGTACCAAAAAATTGGAGACATACACATAAATGTATTAATAAATAAATTATATAAATATATAGTGTAAATATTTACAGTATTAATAAATTATAAATAATATATGTCACCAATAAATTAAAATTCACCAGAAAACCTTGGGAACACAAGAACAACCAAAACACAATAAGAGTAGAGGGAAGTGATGAATAAAATCAAGTGAAATAATAAACTAGAAAAAAACAACTAATATAAAGAATCAATGAGACACAGAGTTGGTTCTTTGACAGGCTAATAATATTGGCAAACATTTGACGAAAAGAGTAGCATTACAATAGTCCTTTGGGAGTTCAGAAACCTGTGAGAATATATTTTAAAATGCTATATTTTAAAGCTAGAAAAATCTAAAAGAAATGAAGAAATTTCTAGATATCTATAGCCTCCCAAAATTAAATAAAAATTACATATATAATTTAAACAGCCCCATAACAACCAATGCAATATTTATACTAATAAAGAACTAAATGGAGTCCAAGTTCAGGCAAATTCAACACAGAATTGTACTAAGTCTTCCAAGAAGAACTAATGCCAATAACCCCTTAAGTTATTTCATAAAATAGAAAATAAACACTCTCAAATTATGTCTATAAAGCCCAATATTACTCTAATACCAAAACTGAGACCCAACAAAAAAATTATGAATCAATCTCTCTGATAAACATAGATACCAAAATTCTCAGTAAAATACTCCCAAACTAAATGTAAGATCAGATAAAAGATTAGCCATCATGATAAAATTTGCTTTATCCCAGAGATACAGGGATGTTTCAACATACGTAAATCAGTAACTATAACCCATCACTTTAACAAACTCCAGAACAGAAACCACATGATCATCCCATTAGAAGCAGAGAAAGCCTTTGACAAAAGCCAACATCTGTTCATGATAAAAGCCATAGAGAGCCTCAGGATGCAGCAGACACATCCCAACAGAGTAAAGGACCTAGACCACCAGCCCACTGACACAAACATATTATAGGAAGAAAAAGTGGAAGCATCCCCATTAATATCAGGGATGAGACAAGTATGTCCACTCTCTGAATCCCTGTTCAATACAATGCTTTAAGTCTGAGTGATAAGGGTAAGAAGGCAGCAGAGTGAACATTGGGGGAGGAAGAAGTCAAAGTGTCCTTATTTTCACGTGATATGATTATCTACAGAAAATATCCTAAAGTCTCCTCCAGAAAACTCCTAAATAAGTTGCCTTCCTATATAACAACTAAAAACGAAGAAAGAAATTCAGTAAATCCCATTCATGATAGCCTCAAAATTCATTAAATATCTCAGAATAAATCTAACCAAGGAAGAAAAGGTCTTGTATAACATTAATTATCAGACACTGAAGAAAGAAACTGAAAAAAAGGTCAAAAGTTCTCCACAGCCTATGGATGGGTAGGATTAATATTGTGAAAGAGATCATCTTAAAAAAAATCTACAAATACAATGCAATACCCATTTAAATTCCAGCATGATCCCTCGCAGAAATTTTTAAATACATTAAAATATATTTAAAATAAAATTTCGTATTTCATATGAAACACAAACACCACATGATAGTCAGAATAATTGTGAACAATGAAAGAACTTCTGGAAGCATTATGATCCCTGATTTGAAATTATACAGCAGCACTGTGATGTAGCAATGAGAACAGCATGGTGTTGGTAACTTGCACCACTGGGACAGAACTGAGGCCACATGCTCTAATCCACATATTTACAACCACTGGATTTTTGACAATGAGTCCTAAATATACACTAGAAATAAAGACAGCATGGTCAACAAGTGGGGTTGGTTAGACCAGACAGTGCCATGTAGAAGAATGAAGCTAGATCCCTATCCCTCCCCATTCATAAACCACTCCACTCCCTGAATCAGATATGGGAGAAAGTGAGATATACATTGGAATTATAGGCATGAGAAAGGGTTTTCTAAACAAGACTCATAGCACAAAAATTAAGACCAATATGCAAATAGCTAAGAAATAATTTTTTTAAAATTCAACATCTTTTGTCATGAGGGAAAGGTAGATTAAAACCACTTTAAGATTTCATCTTACCCAGTCTTCAAGAAATAAGGGTCAGGATGTGGAGAAAGGGAATGTCTATCATCTGGTGGTGTAATGAATACCATTGCAGCCACTATGGAAATCAGTGTGGACAGTACGTGAAAAGCTAGAAATTGGCATACCATATGATCTAGCCATTCCACTCTTGGGCATATACCCTCAAACACTTTATACCCTACTACTGAAATATCTGTTCATCCATATTCCTTGCTGACCTTTACATAATAGTCAAATATTGGAAACAACTTAGATGTCCATCAAGTGATGACTGGATAAAGATGATATGGACAGTAGAATATTATTCAGCTCTTAGAAAAACAACATGTCAATGAACAGCACTGGAAACAGTCATCCCATGTGAGGTCACCCAGACCCTGAAAGACAAATGGTACATGTTCTCTCATAACTGGATGCCAGTTTTGAAAGCCTCAGTATGCATATTTCGACTTGAATATTCAGAGTCAGAAACAGAACAAACAGCATTGGAATCTGGGGCAGACTTCCTGGAGGGGGGTACACAGAAAGGGGGAGTAGAATGAAGTAGGAAGGGCTGCAGGGTTTAGTGAAGGAACGGGCAAGGCCGAGGAAGGAGTGCAGGGAGAGTTAAGTAACCGTAAAGGACTTTAGAAAAATTCCTATAGACACTGATTAGTACAGAAGCTTTATATTTATTTCAAAAGATTAAAAAGAGTGTGTGACCCACAACAGGATATTGACTCTTCTAGATAGATACCAGAGACTAATAAAATAAAACGTCAATGCCAGGAATGCACTCTCTTTCTTGAAAATGTTGACCATGGATCCCAGAGACCCTCAAAAATTACTGGCCATTCCCACTGTTCTTGGTTACTCGCCAGAACCAAATGATAAGACCCTATCACTGATCACTACATATATGATCTGTGGAACAAACACGGAGATATCACGCTGGTGCTGACTTCAGAGCCTCATCTAGAGTTTATAGTGCCGAAACGTGCATACACACAAACACACACATAAGTACACATGCACAGACATGGACATGCACATACATGTGCTCACTCAAAAATGCACCTGCACACACAGGCACACACATGCACTCATACACATGCACACACATAAGAAGTATTTTCATATTTGAACTAAAATTCCTTGAAAATCTATAATTACAATACAACTGGGCCACAGCTTACATTTTTAAATCAATAAATATTTAATTCTCTTAATTTAATTTATTTTATTTTGAATGATTCATAAAACATGAGAATCATCTAATCAGGGTATGATATTTTCTATATGTAATCCTGATATCATGTTCAAATCAAATTCTATGTCTATATCTCCTCAAATATTTATGTTCATTATTATGAATATTCCAGATATACACAGAAAATAATGAAAATTATTTTATTTGAACAATAAGAATTTATATCAATTCGAACTGAATCTGAACTGAACCAGAGTGCTGTGGATATTGATTTAATGATTTTAAATTGTCTTCACTCAATTTCTTCTGTCAGAATTCTTCTTTCTCTTACCTCTCATTATTTGTACTAATGATCTAAATACCCTGACACGGATGCACTGAGCTCACCCACTTCACTCCTCTTCTCTCCTCTACCCAAAACTAAAGAAAGTTTAGTGCCTGCAGTGGATTCCAGCAGCAATATAGCCAACCTTAGGAGCACCAGATAATAGGTGAAGTATTATGCCTAATTTGTTTGAAAGAGTGTGTAATAGAGGAGATAGTGATGACATTGTCATATTAAGTATACAATAGGTTTTCAAATGTTGAATGGAAACAAATATAAATCCAAAACTTGAAAACTGTGTAGGTTCAGTGAATTAATCATAGATTACTATTAAATAGATTCAAAGTATAAAAAAAAGAAATTAAAGAATTGCTTAAGGCTAGCTTTATTTGAAAACCAAATGGATGATTCTCTTTCCTGATACCCTTCTCTTCATCTTTTTCTGAATATTACTCCTTTAAAGTCCTTGACCTATTCTATTGTTAGTCTACAACATTAATGCTAAGATGGAGCATTAATGGGAAGGCAGTGAAAACTGTAAGCATGGTCTTATGAAGCTCAGACAATTGACTTGTCCAGTTAGATTTTTCAAAACAAATCATTTGCAAGATACATTTTGATTTATCTTTGCAGCCCTAGTCATAGCATTAAAGGGATATATTTTATAGTAAAAAACACTTCTTTCACATGGAGAGAGAATGGAGAAAATAAGAAAAAGAGATTTCTGTTAGAGAATTATCAAACAAAAATCTTCTATGCCTCAGTCTGGCAGACAAGGGAGAGTTTAGCTGGTTCTGACCAACAAAAGATCCCTAATTATGCATAGAAATAAAAGGACTCAGGAGTAGAGGCATGTAAGTAAATCATAAAAGGATAGAAAAATTCACAAAGCTGAAACATTAGATACTGACAAAAATCCACAGAAATGAAGTTTAAAATATGATGTAAGATGGGATGAAGACAGCAAATCACAGCGTGAGTGAAATTTATTTCAAGACAAGATGAAGGCTCTATCGATTGTAAGGTCCTACCTCAGTATCTTTCTAAATGGTGAGAATAAATTAAGAGAGACAGGCAGCTATGAAGCTGAAGTGCTGAACAGACCTGCACTAATGGGAGATTTAATCTTCTGTTCATGGGTGACAGTCTTGGTGACCCTGGAAAACTCCCATAATATCTCAGGATCTCGTTCAGGTCCCCTATAAAATGACAGAGAGATTGGGAGGTTTCTAAACTTTCTTCAAATTGTTCTATTTTGTAAAATTAAAATGTTTCCCACAAGAGCTTACAAGAAATATTAAAAGATCACTTTTATATTTACATTTGGTGCTGCGCAGTATTAGATTTTAAACACTGTATTGCTTTTATCACACTTTTTAGATAATACCAGGCATAAACAAGAAGTAAATATAATTGTATTATGTTAAGTGTTAATATTTATTGAATCACCTCTACGTATAAACTTCCTATTGCTTTTAGGATGTTACTATCTCTATTCTATGGTAATGGAAGCTACTTTGGATGATTTGACCAAGGTTTCACAGGTATCAGCTGACAAAAATAAAGGTATAATTATCACTTATAGAGGGATGTGCATGTTGTCACACATTTCTTTGCTATTTTATGGAGTTTCTGCTTTTTTCTATCAGTTTTATTTTTATGTTTATGATCTATCAGAAAGAATATGCTCTTTGTATAAGAAGAATCTGTTTTATCTCCAATAATAATTATGTCTTACAGTAAAGTGAAATTTGAAACTTTTTTATGCTTTTGGACTTAATATTAAAAATTAGGCAAATGGTTCATAGCTAAAATATGTGTGCATTCAGGGGTTAGTGAGATGGTTCAGTGGTTAAGAGCACTTGCTGCTTTGTCAGAGGACCGGGTTCAGTTCTCAGAATCCACATGGTAACTAACAACTATCTATAATTCCATTTCCAGGGCATTTGAAACCCTCTTCTGACCTCTGTGTGCATTGCAGGGCTTAGCTGCATTTAAGTACATGCAAGCAATATATTCAAACCCATAAAATAAAATAAAGATTAATAAATGAAATATAAAAATAAAACACATATATGTCTGTATATTTCTGTGTTTCTTTTAATTAAATTCAATAAATAAATGGATATATCAAATACATTTTAATTTTTTTGTCATGACTGAGTGACAAGTTCTTACTATTTAAAGACAATTTCCAATAGAAAGTATTAATTGCAATGATAATGCATAATTTAGAGAAAGTTCTCACTGTATTTCCTGCTTATTGTAATATTTACATAGTAATAATTTGCAGAAGCTAGTTGCATTATGTTTAAATAAGAAACCTGAATCACGGGAGAATATGTTAAATTACCAGGGCATTTTCTAAAGAGAATGAAATATCAGTTCAATCCCTGGTCTTTCTGTCAGCCCTACATCCTTAGTATGCTACATGTTTTTAAATAATAAAAGGTGATGCAATGAAATAGAAAACACAGTGGGGCTGGAGATATGGTTCAGCGGTTAGCAGCACTGGCTGCTCTTGCAGAGAACCCCCATTCGACTCGCAGCACCCACATGACGGCGGACAACCTACTGCAACTTCAGTTCCGGGGGATCCAACACACTCTTCCGAGGTCGGCGGGCATTGCATGACTCGGGTGCAGTTAAAAACATGCAGGTAATATACTCATACACATAAAATAGAAATAAATGAATAAATAATTTTAAAAAGTAGAAAAAAGTAAATGCAACAGATGTTTCTCCCTATAAACTATGGCACTGAATGCAGAGGTGTGCTTCCAAAGAGGCGGAGAATAAGCAACAGTCGTGGGTTCAGCGCTAAATAAGACATGTAAACCTCTGTCACTAAGGCACAGGGAACACTGGGGAAGAGAGGCAAGGGAGTATGAAGCCAAAGACAAGGTGGAAGACTGTGCACCATTCTCTAGACTTAAAAAAAAAATGCAATTGGTGACTCACAACTCTAGTCACCTGCACTGGGCCCACACAAGACTGGCTCTCTGACCAACAAGTCAAGGACAGGGGAGGGACTCATGAAGCCCCATTCTTTACCTCTGGAGTATTGGCTAGAGATATACCCTGGGGGACTGACTCTGCAATTTTACACCCACTGCTGAGCCCACAAGCCTTCAAGATAGTTCTAAACCTATGATCACATAGACTGCTCTAGTTAACCTAATGGTCAGCAAACAAAAGGAGTAGTCTTGAACACCTGAGGGTGAGATTTGTGGAGGGAGCTACAGCAGAGAGTAGGAGGGTGTGGCCGGTATCTACTACATATATGCAAACTGATGACTAAAACAAATTTACTCAATATAGATAAATAAATGTGCTTATATAAGCCTTCGTTATGAAGCAAATGAATGTCATTCACAGGAGCTCTTGAGTTTCAACAACTTGTTGTGACATGAGAGCTGTTCATCACATGAGTGATGGACAACAATAAAACAAAATTAATTAGTTATTACCCTGTAATTTACTCAGATAATATATTTATGATAGTTTTAAAGGACAACATTAATAAAATATATAAATTACAAACACATAATTCTTGGAAAGTGTGTGTTGTGAGATTTTCTTTAGGAGACACAATGGTCTGCTCACCCCAGATAGGGCACTAAAGGTAGACCAAAGAAGCAATTCTACTCAAGTTTAACTAAGAGAACCAGTGAATTGGTTGGGGGTCACTTACCAAAGTACAAGTGAGGGGTTATTTACAGGACCATGGACGAATCAAGGCACACTCCAATCTTGGTGACCACACATGAACTCCGTAATCCTGGGGATTAAGCAAACCATGCTTTCACAATCATGTTTTCAGTAACCTGTTCTTCCCCAGTAAAAATATTGCTCTCAATTTAAATATACATTCACATTTAAATAAGCTAGTATAGATTTAAAACAAACACAACAATTGAGAAGTGATTCTGTATATGCAGCCAGTAAAAGATTTTATGTGATTTCAGAAGATAATTGGCAAAGAATATTTCATCACATGATATATTAAAAGACAGTTCAACAAATGAATGACAGAATTGGTTTGTATAATTCACATAACTGTATGATATCTGATGTGTAACTCTCAGAACTTTTAAAACATACAGTTCTGATACCACATGGAAAATTATAGTGGTCTATCTTCACATGTAAATCTACTCTAGGAAGAAAAGAAAGCAGGTTTAACTCATAACTCTTGATGACATATCAGCAATGACAGTATATAATGAACTTTTGGAAATTCCTCTCATGATTACAGTCCTATAATTTTAAATACTGTATAAGATGAAAGAAAAAGATATAATATAAAACTGTTTCAAATATCAAGGTTAAGATGCCCTCATTTGAAGAGAGATGTTATTGTTTGAGTTAAATAGCCCTCATTCTTTTGTTAAAGCCTAGGTCCTCTGACAGCTCTGCAATGCTGTAAGGTTTATGAAATAGTAGTGAGGCCTGGCTGGAGAAAGGAGGGGAATGGAAGAGAATGTCCTTAGAGATCCATATTTCCTGACCACTTTTCATCACGTTTCCCTACTTCCTATCTATCATGAGGGGATCATCCCTCTACCCCAGGTTCTTGTCACCATGATGATTTCACCAAGCCCCAGAAAGGTGGAGCCAAGGAATTATGGAGTCTTTTAAATGACCAGCAAAATAGAGCATTCTTCCCATAAGATGTTCTCTGACTTATCTTGGTCAAATTTACGACAAAGAACTGATAAAGAGGACATCTCCATAATTCCATGTGTCTAATTTTAGGGTATCCAGAGAATCCACAGAAAAAGAAAAGCATGGTGTTCTTGTGATGTTAAAGTTTTGAAGGAAAGACAAATAGAGTAGATTGAAGAGAATGCACATCTGGATGACAATGAACATGGCAGCTGACAAAAGGAGAAATGGTTTGCTGATAGCATTCCACCACTAATGACTGCAGCAGAGTGCTTACAGCATGCGTCAGTTGCTCCTCGGTGAATGAATCCAATATGGACACAGTTTCACCAAGGTAACACATTGCAAATCAGAAACCTGGAAGTAGTTAGTAATTAAATAAGAGGTAAATTATAGAAAAAAGTGGATCACTGAACATTACATAACGTGCAGACCTTGTACCAGATGGCCCATATGCCTGTCCAAATCACTTAAAGACAAAAGTGTCATTGGATGAATATTGAAGTACACTGTTTGTATTAGTTAGCTCCCTGCCACAGTAGCAGAATGTCTGAGAAAAACAAATTAAGGCCTGAAGATTTATTTAGGCTCATTGTTTCAGAGGCTGGAGTAGAAGCTTACCAGGCCCCATTGCTGGGGGCCTATAGTGAGGCAGACTGTAACAATGCAAAGGGGCTTTGGGAAGCTGCTCAGTTCAGTGCAGGCATGAGAGGAAGGGTCAGGGAATATCAGAGCCTTCAGGGACCTTCTCCAGTGACTTACTATTGAAAACTAATCCCACTTCTGAAAATGCTCACTCTTCTTCCCCAAAGATACCATCAAGCTAGGAATCTGCCATGGATAAGGCATTGATGAGGTCAGAGTTCTCAGGAGCCAATCACTTCCCCAAACTCAATCTCTGAACATGACTGCATTGGGAGTCAATCACTTACCACAATGGGTTTTTAAAACACTTGATATCTAAGTCATAATAGTGTTGATGTTTGGGATCACCAGCACAGCATTTATTCCAAACTACCCACTCCTCAGGATCATTCTGTGACATTTATAAACTCAGTTTAACATGGATAAATATCATGAGAAAACATCAGCTCCTTTCAAGGGATTTCTTAAATATTAATGAAAGCAGTAATTTTTAGAAAGAACAAAACTTAATAACTTTAATAGATGAAACTGTATGTCAAATGTATTGCATAGTAATTTTAGACTACATATTACATGAAATAGCTTTTGAAATTACTATGATAGCAAATATGATTATTTGGAGTCGGTGTATTTTTATTGTATGACATTTTAGAAAATTTAAATCTATACTAAGAATTATTGACTATATGAATATAGAAGATTCCAGTTCTTTTTAAATCACTTAGTTTTCAAATGATTATGAATATTTCACAGGAGAAAATATAATGAGAATAATTAAATCAACGTCAGATAGACAATTCTTGGAGATTTTATGGCAAAATCATTTTCATGAATTTATTATGTGTGGGTATGTACATATATATATATATATATATATATATATACATATAAATAGATGTCCTTTATCTGCCTCTCTATGTCTCTCTCTGTCTGTCTCTCTCTGAAAGTCTCTTCACTTAGTGACATCATAACCTAATGAAGGATTTTATCCTCTGTGTCTTAATTTAAATTTGGTTCAATTTCTCTCCAGTGTCAATGTAATGAACTCTGATTGCTAAATATAATTGTAACAATAACTTCAAAATTGAAGTATAATAAACATTACTAAATTTTCTTAAAGACAGACATAAGATAATATGTTCTTTTGGACATTTAACAAATTATGCCATGAAAGCATTGAAAATTGTTTTTCAGTTTACAGTATGATGAAAATCAGTGTTGATTCCTCACTACTTCATTGAAGGCGGATAATAGAGGGAAAAATGACCACGTAGGTGAAGTTGGCCATCAGTTGTAAGTGAACAAATATTTCTTTATACATGTTATGTTTATTTTTGCCTTCTGGAATATATACTATGGATGTATTGCAGAAATATAGGAAAATATTGTAAAAGTAACAACAAAACATTTCTACTCAAAGGAAGCAATCCTTCTAACTTAAAAATTGTGATTACAAAATACAAATGGAAATTCTTAGAAAGAATTAGCAATGTGATGTCTTTGGTTGAAAAGCAAAGTATTGCAAGGAAATATGTTAATGTGCCAAGAGATCAATGTCTGTATTGTTTATTCGCTTCTTTGTTTTTCTCAGTTAAAGTCTATGGTAATCAAACATGGAAGGAGTAAATTGAGAGTTTTCTCTTTTTAAATATTTTATCATTTTTATTTTATGCATATGTGTGTATTGTCCTCAAGTACACAAGTGCACCTGTATCATGCAATGCCAGTGGAGGTCAGAAGAGGGCGTGGGACCCCTGAAACTGCAGTTACAGATAGTTGTTAGCTGCTATGTGGGTGTTGGAAATTGAAGAATGGTCCTCTGCAAGAGCAGCCAGTGCTCTGGACCACTGATCCATCTCTCCAGGCCCTGACCATTTTCTTAATGTAAGAAAAAAACCACTAGAGATCGCTTATCTAAGAAGCACCCTGTAAATGAACATCTCACACATTACACTTGTGGTTTCTGTGATTTCCATGCAGCCACAAACTGGAATGGTGCAGTCACCGAATTAGGTTCCTTTAGAAACAGATTTCACAGTCATTCTTCTATGACTTAGGAGTTAAGACCAACCTTTTACTCTAAATCATAGATCCTTCAAAGAGAAGTCATCCCTGCCATATAGCTGGAGAGTATGAGTTGTTTCCATATGAGCCCCCCTTGGTGAGGAGATGAGTTCTCTGGTCCTTCTCAAATCCGTGTCATCATGGCCTGAGTTGATGGTCACTAAAGTACACATGCATCGGGCTGGAGAGATGACTCAGATGTTAAGAGTACTGGCTACTCTTGAAGAGCACACAATTTCAATTCTCAGCACCAACAGGGCAGCTAACAACTCTCTGTAACTCCAGTTCCAGGGCATCTGACTCCCTCTTCTGACTTCTATAGGCACTGTACAACATGGCTACCCTTACCTACATGTAGGCATTACATGCATATCTATGAAATGAAAGAAACAATATACTTTAAAGTGTACATGTACGAATCTCAAGCTGACTCCATGGAAATGCCTACATTTTCAGAGGTCATAGTGCTAATTGATTCTACCACCACTTTGAGGAAATAATACAGATATAAATTTAAGGTAGAAAAAAGAAAAAAAAGGAACTCAATTGTTTTCATGAAGCTATTTAACCAGACAAGGTGATCAGCATAGAATCAAAATGTCATATTTGCAATTATGGAGATGACAAGCGATTCTACAATGTGTTACTCCAAGTTACACATAATAAAGAGGCAAACCCCAAGGTGTTCTGGTCAAGAAAGTATCCCCAAAATACCACGATATCAACAAAGAAACACTTTTCTTTTTTGTTCCCCTCACAATTTTTATCCTGCTTTATAATTTGTAGAAATTATATCTATCTATCTATCTAACCTATCTATCTATCTATCTATCTATCTATCTATCTACCTTCCTACCTATGTACTGATCCACGTATTGGGTGCTGCTGTGTACCTGTACTTAGTGCTGCCTATTTGGAATTAAATAACTTCTCAAGGAGATATACATACAGAAAGTGATTCCTTCAGCATCCATTGATGGCCATTTTCATCTTGGGGTGGTGTCTCATGAAATCTTCCCCATTCGATTGGCATGTCAACTGTGTGTCTTCATCATGCAGATTTCATTAGACTACCATATTGTGGCGATTCCTCTAGTGCAGCTTCTCTATCATGTCCAGAATGCATTAGCTCGCAGCAGGAGTCTTGTCCTTCTGGTTCTTACAGTCTTTCTGCCCATCCTCCATGGTTATGCCTGAGCCCTGTGTCTAGAGGTTGCATTCTAAATGTATCACTTAAGGCTGGACGCATCACAGTCATTTATTCTCTGTGGTAGACCAGTTGCAAAACTTTGTAGAAGTCTCCATCTGTGATTGTAAGGGATCCAGTCTCTCTGACTTGCATGGGCATACACACACACACACACACACACAGACACACACACACACACGCCTGAACATAGCTAAAGATAAAATAATGGCTCTTAAAATGAAGAAAGAATCCATGGGACTTGAGAGATGGTTCAGTGGTTAAGAGCACTGGTTGCTCTTGGAAAAGACCTGGATCTGGTTCCCAGCACCCATATGTCAGATAACAAGTATGTGTTAATAAAGTTCCAGAGGATTCAGCATCCTCTCTGGCCTCTATAGACTGCACAGTATGAACACACTTACAGACAGCTAGACAAAGCGCTCATACATACACTCTATAAATGCATGAATAGATACTTTTTTTCTAAAGAAAAAATCATAGCTAAATCCAGGACGACATTTCTCCAGTTCTTCTCAGTTTTGGAGAATTATTTTCCTCAGCAGTGATTTCCTGGGGAGTAGGGGAATAAGATGCTAGTTAAGTCAGTAAAGTACTTGAGGATCTGAGTATATTCTTCAATATCCACGTAAAAACACCCAGTCCAGCACTGAGTAGTTGAAGATAGGTGGATTACTTGTATTTCATTGGACAGCCAGTCAAGCTAACAGCAAATACCAGGTTTTGCTGATAAACCCTGTCTCAAAAATATAAGGTGGAAAGTGATTGGGAAAAGCACCTGATGTTGACTTCTGTCTTCATACATGTATCCACACACACACATGCATGGCAGGTACATATGAACACAGATATACAAGAGATTAAGTTTCCATGCTGGTTTATTGTTCTGCCAAACTAACCTTACTATAACAGTTAATTAAAATGTGATGGGTCAGTTGTATCAATGATTAGTGACAGATCACAACAGCTAGTGGAATGTGATAGAATTTGCTCCTAACTTGCTGTTCATTATTCAGTGAAGTGTATGATTTATAATTGATGAATAACACAGAGAATGGTAATGAAGCTGCAGAAATTGTAATGGATTCTGACAAATTTTGAAGATTCCAGAATTAAAAACATCTAGCTGAAATAAAATGGACCATTATCAATGAGTTTGCTTGAGAATCTGAGGTGAACAGAGGAAAATGTTGTAGTAAAATAGAGAGGGCTGGTTTCCAGAAATGCATATACAGGAGGGTGCTGGCCTGAGGAAGCAGGAGATGCACTAAGTGAAATTGAGACATCTTAAGAATCTGGTTTGAAGAACATGTTTGGCCCTCTTTGGTTGGTCCTGATGTGGAAATAGGTTCAAAAACCAGGGAAACTGTTGCAGTTAGTGGCTAAGTCCTGATCATTATTAGCCAGTTTCTAAACTGGTTGATGCCTTGATGGTGGCTATAGAAGTTCTGTTTTGGCTCCCAAATGTCCCACAGCTCAGATATTGTAGGTCCTAATTTTACTTTATATATATGATCTGACTGCTGTTGTATACTGAAATATCACTGATTACATTTTCCAGATTAATATAAATAGAAGCAACATTTATTTTTGAAAATAAAATCATGGGGTACAAGTTCTTCATTTTCTCTCATTTGTCATGCATTTTTCTCAGCATTTTATGTAGAAATTGTGTTACTATCATACCAGTGCTGTCATGTACCCTTAAATCAATTACAGAGCCTTGTTGGCTACATCACAATCGAAGCTATGGCTAGAACCCTCTGGTCCTATACCAGGAAGGATCTGACCTTACTTCCCATCAATCTACAGTCATGGCTTGAAAATCTGCTCTGGAAATGTTTATGTCTCAAAACAGTACTCCCATTTTGATTGCTGTTATAGTAGAGACAGAGAGAATTTGATAATTTTTGTATATAGGCGACAATATTGAATAATCTAGACTTCTGTCATAGCCCAAAGGATTCCATAATAATTATGATACCATACTTGCAAGTGGTCATAAATTAATAGTTTACAGAATGATGATGTATATTTTATGTGTCTATATTTATACTCTTGACAGTCAATGGAAAATTCCAGAAATAAGCTCAATTATCATTATTGTCATCCCATCTCTAAAATTCTCATGCTCAGCTTTCAAAACATATAATCAAACCAACAAAGATATGTAATGTGGAAATGAAGTGCATCTTGCTTATCATATTCATTTTTATCTTTATTATGGCTAAACATCAATATGATTTGGAAAAGGTTCTCATCACTGAAGTAGAGAGTCTGCCAACTGAAGAAGCAGGACATTTTAAGCAAATAAATGTAATTTGTTTGCACAGAGGAGGAAACTGGAAAATCATCAGTACATTTATCCTGTTATTCCCAATAATCTCTTGCTAGCTTCCAAAAGACTTTATTTGTAAATCTAATAGAAAGAGAGTTGGGGACAGGTATTAGAGACAAGAGTATGAAGTAATTATGTGAGAATCTTCACATTTGGATACTTAGTTATGTAAACAAATAACTTTGATACACAAGGCAAAGAGAAAGAAAACTTGACATGAAAGGATTGTGGTCTGTGTTCCCTCCTTCCTTCCACCCTTTCTCCTTTCATTGCTTCTTTGTCCTTTGCTTTTATTTCCTACCGAGTATATCTCAAGCAGTGTTTTCTGTAGTCACATATCAATGGAGTGTACAACATAAAGCCCCTTATCACTACAGAGATTGCAGTCAAGCTACGAAGATCTTAGTTTCAGAGGAAATTTAACTTCCTGGCTTTAGGAACTTATGCTTCTACAATTGTTGACAAAATTTTCTAATATTTTCTGAACCTCAATTTCCTCACTTATGAAATATGTGAAATGATGACAATCTTTTGTTGATATAATATAAACAAGTCTTAAAATGTAAAAGGGCACTTGACTGTTTGGATGAGTTATCAAGATCCACTGGTTTACCATCTCCCTACTTTGGGACCAGCCTCCGTCCCTCTGCTCCAGGGTTCATATCTTCTCTACTTAACTAGCCAGAATCAGCTGAATTGATCTCCATCACCCCGACCTAGGACTAGACTGCTTTACTCTCCTGAATATCCTGCCTGGAACTATACAGTCTCTCTAATAAAAAAAAAATCAAAAGAGAGAAACTGAAGCCCAGACCAACTAACTATCCATACCATACCTGAATGGTATGAAAAGGAATGAAGCTATATAAACAGAGTCAAACTTTCACCCAAAAAAGGTATCAGACACACAACCAACAAAATAAGCCCATATGTCCAGGCCACAACATCAAAACATATATAAAAAGAAAAATTATGATAATATATCCCTTCCAAATCCCACAAATTCTATAGAAGTGTTATACAATGAGAACTTCCTAATGGAATGCCAAGACACTCAGGAATGAGAATTTAAAAGAACAATCATATACTGGAGAGATAATTGCACAGCAATTTCATTTTTGCTCTTTTCACAGTGATGAAGAAATGGAAACATCTTAAATGTTCCTCAACTGCTCAATGAAAATTGAAAATGTGGAACATCTACACAATGGAGATCTACTCAGCAGGATAGAAAAACAAAATTATGACATTTTCAGGTAAGTGGACAGAACTAGAAACTGTCATACCAAGTGAAGCAATACAGACTCAGAAACAAGGGACCCATGTTCTCTGTCACGTGGATCTTAGCTCAACGTTCCAAATGCCTAGTTCTATAGCCTGCTGTAGTCACAGGAGCCAGGAAATTGGAAAGGAACCATGGGGGTGAAGGGGAAGAATTTAAAGGCAGACATGTTGCCACAGGCTTTTAATCTCAGCAATGGGTAGGAAGAGCCTGGTGCTTGCTGGCCAGCTAACCTGGTGGTCTACTTAGAGGAAGAAGTGATCAGCACCAGAGGAAAATCACCTCAGGGTGTCTTCTGGCTTCCATTCTTGTATACTCACACACATAGACTTGCATGTGTGTCCCCATGGAGAAATCATGTTTATGCACACACAGACTATATATATCTATGTATCTATAGTCTATCTATATATATATAGTCTGTGTGTGTGTGTGTGTGTGTGTGCCTTTGTGTGTATGTGTGTAGTACACAAGCAGACAGAAATTATGCTTTCAGACCAGGAATCCAGGGTCTTTAATCTCAAACCACATTCACTTTCTGCTGGGCATGGTGGTGCATGCATTTAGTTCCAGAACTCAGAAGGCAGAGGCAGGTGGATCTCTATTAGTTCAAGACAAGCCTGGTCTACATAGTGAGTTCCAGCTCAGCTGGGGCTATAGGGAAACGCTGCCTCAAATATATGAAAGTCCAAAATAAAGTTAAAAACATATCCAGCTTGATTTGAGCCTATCTTACCTTGGCCTCTTTTAATAAGCAAGTATATGTAAAAAGTTCTTCTATCAGTCATCAGTTTGTTATACAGCACCTGACATCAAATTGGATCAAAGGAAAAGTTAAAGGCCAAAATTCTACTTTCAGACCAGGCACCCAGGGTCCTTAAATCTCAAACCACTTTCAAGATTAGTTTGAGAAGGACCGCTGTCTGGACTAAATCCACAGTTCTCAAGGTGAAACTTGCCTTTTTAAACACTTGCCTTTGATGTATTCATTTAAGTCACTGGGAGGAATATAGTCAAAGGCAGCACATTCCTGAGAAGTCAAAGAACTAAAAGAACAAGACTGATGCTACCTCAGAAACACATGAAGTTGCTACGTCAGCACCATGACCGCTACTGATAAAGCACAGGAACTCAAACACAACGGAGTCATTTGTGTCCTGATTCTAGCATGGAAGTTCTGTCCCGAAGAGGTGCGTCCGAGGGGATATTTGGGAATATCGGAGATATTTTGGGTTGTCACAAAGGAAGAGTTGATTCTGTCACCTTGTAGATAAACAGAGGCCAATGCAGAGACCCATCCCACTGGTGCTCCGCAGCCCAGCTAGCCGCAGGGCAGAGACTGAGAAACTTAGAGAAGTGACCACAAGGGAAAGAGGAATGATCTCCCAGCCATGCAGCAGCCGAACGGACTCACTTTTAGTGGATACTACTATGAAAGCTTTTGCTGTTTCCCACGTGTCCATTTCTCTCATTCAGGCATGTTTTCATTCATCAAACGTCCCTTACCAGTGCTTCAAGGCATGAGCAAGAAGCCAGTGCTCATGTGACTTTACTCCTCGTGACTGGCCAAGCCATGAGTACTGAATACCTTAGCAAGTCATTTCTTCGAACTTTATATACTTGTGAGATTAGTTATATGAACAGAAAGCTCTTACAACCATTGGTTCATAGGAGAGAGAGAGAGACAGGAATACAGAGAACAAAAGAAACACACACACAGAAAAATACAGATACCTCAGACATCGCCCAACTACCCTCAGTGAAAAACCTTTCAGTTTTTCGTCAATAAACATTTTTGTCTGTTTGCTATTCAGTTACTGGCACGGGACAGTAATGCTGGGCAAACTGGATGAATCATCACTATTTGCAGAGGGAATTCTGAAAAATATTGTGAAGCAGAATTATTTGAAGTTTACTCATTTTCTCTGTTTTTTAATTGCTTCTGAGTCATTTCTATGGTTAAATAAAGCAAGGACTTTTCAGAGCGTAACTGAATGATACTTTGTAAAAACCATCATCAAAGCTTTTAATAAGGTGCAAAGGATCCTGAAATGTAGAGGTATAATAGACAGTTTAACTTAGTAATGAACTCTGATCAATTCAGAAAAATGTCAAGTATTCTTCAAAGACTGAATTTATAGCCATTCAGAAATTTGCCTAATCCTTAGTATTTTTTTTTCTAGAGTTGTTAAATTCTCACAAAGGCTTAAAACTTGCTCAGTTGGCCTATATTTTGTTGGTGGTAGTGGTTTCTGTTGTTTTTTTGTTGTTGTTCTTTAATCTCATGATTTCATTCAAAACCCTTTTACTGTAAACATGAAGACAAAGATTTCTTATAGTAACAAATGGAAAATCAGTGGTGTCTACATCCAACAAATTCTCCCGATAAAAAATAAATTATTGTAAATGTTATTTGAGGCTACATTCTAAGCAGTGGAATTGAGACTATATTAATAATTTTCATAGATAATTAACAAATGAGATAGATATAGGTACATGAGCATAATTTAACTAATTTATAATATAATATTTGATTTCAGTTCAGTAATGCTGGTTTCCTATTGATCATAGCTGATTTTTCAGCCCCAGTAACAGGACACATTATCCCAGTAAACCACAAAAGGTTTCACATTCACAGATTCTTACTAAATAATTACAGAAACAGCACTTACAGTTTTGCTTCCCCCTAAATCTAACAAGCAAGGCTTCCAGTGCCTGCATTAATCTCAGTATTAACTTCTGAGCTTCCACAGAACAGGCCAGAAACCTCTAACACTTGGTGATTTTTTCCAGTCCGAAGTTCCAAATATTTTTTAAATCGTCCCAATAACCATATAATCACTGCAACATCCTAACTTCTCTTGGTAACAACTTCTGATCCAGTTTGGTTTTGGTTGCTGTGATAAATACTATGACCAAAAGCATGTGTTAGGGAGAAAGGGATGATTTTATAGGTTGTAGCCCATCATCCAGGGAAGCCAAGGCAGGTGTTTGAAGAAGAAATCAAGGAGGAATGCTGCTTATAGGCTTGTTCTCAGGCTCAAAGTCAGCTACCTTTCCTATGCAGCGCAAGTTAAGCTGCCTAGGAATGGTTCCACCCACAGAGAACTGGGCCATCCCACATCAATTACCAATCAAGACAGTGCCTCAAAGATATGCTTACAGGCAATTCTGATAGAAGAAATTTCTCAGTTGAGGGTCTGTCTTCCCAGTTATGTCAACTTAACAACGAAGATTAGCCATTATAGAAGCTCAGTAGTGATTTGGTAGCTTTGCAGAGCTAGCAGAACTAGACATCAGAATACCTGCCAAGTAAATGAATAGGAAACAGTGTGGATGGGAAACCATGCTGAACTCTGTCAAACACTAAAATTGCTACTGCTTTTCAGAAACAGTAAACCATACATCAGCATCCTGAGCACAGCGACCATCATGGGCACTTCCACACATTTGTGCATATTCTCACACACATGCATATAAACCAAAGATAAAATAGAATTTGTTTTACAATTACTAAGAAAGTTAGATGGTCACAATGAATTCAAAATGATTCTATTTTATTTAGATGAACTTTGATATCTGTGAGGGTAAACTATGGTATAGATGACTACTAGATTGGGAATAGGTATCAAATAATAGTAATCATTAACTGATAGTAATTCACACCAGGAAATGCAAATATGATATTGTTTTACCATTTTCTCTATTTTGTCCATGCTTGAAATTTCTTAACGTGTTTTAAAACTGTTCAGAATGTATGAAAAACAGCTAATGTCGAATGGAATAATGTAGTCCAGAGTTCACACATAAGAAAAGTCAAATGAATCATTGTATAGAGAGTTTTCATACTGAAATGACAAGAAAAATACTAAATAAATTCTTCCTAAAATGTGAGAAAAATATAATAAATAAATAAATAAACAAACAGCTGGGCATGGAGGTGTCTGCCTTTGATACTAGCACTCAGAAGGCAGAGGCAGGTGATCACTGTGAGACTAAGTACAGCATGGCATGGTCAACATACAGAACTCCAGGCATGTTAGGGCTTACATAATGAGACCTGACAAAAACATATAGACAAGAATGCCATAGTAATGCTGCTGGATAAAATGAGAGGACAATCAGAAGAGACAAAATTAATTGTCGAAAATCACAATCTCACAGAATAAATGAAAGCACTATTGCAGAATCTGCACTTTCTAAAATAAAAGAAATTTTAAACATACCCAACATTTTTTATCAAAAATAATTTAAATTATTTCCAGTGGCTAATTTTCAAGAGAAGTATAGCCTACTAATGATTACACAAGTAATAAATGACACATTAATCTTGCTTGGAAAGAATGGGATTTATGGGGTGGACATAGTGGCTCATGCCTTTAATCCCAGCACCCATGAGGCAGAGGGAGGCAGAGAAAGGCAGCTCTCTGTGAGACTGAGGCCAGCCTTGTCTCCACTGTGAGTTCCAGGCCTGCTGGAGTTACATGGAAATACTGCCTCAAACAAGATTGAAAAAATAAAATTCAGAATTTTAATATATTTCTAATGCATTAAATGAGGAACTGTATCAATTATTTAAAGATAATTTTATAGTTACTATGACTTAAAATTTTTACACAATTGAATTGGAGAGTGAGATGCCTGTGTTAATGTTATGAATTCAGAATAAACTATGTCAAATAGAGATGACTAAGAACTTAAAATCTCTTGTCTCTGTATTTGCAAACATTGAAGCAGAGATCTTAATTTCAACAAAATATAGATGGATAGTGAATAAAGAACATATGGAATGTGTTCAGGAAATTCATGGGTCACTTAGCATGCAAAAAGGAGCCATTGCTCTGTGCCACATCTACAGATCAAAGACACAATTCAGAGATCTCCTGACAAGATGACTCACCTAGCAAAGGCTCCTTCCACCAGGTCTAATTACCTGAGTTTGAACCCTTTAATCCATATGATAGAAGGAGGTAATAGACTGCCACAAGTTGTCTTGTGGTCTCCGCCCACTTGCTTTTGGGTGCGCGCACACACACAAACACACACACACACACACACACACACACACATTTCCGTATTTTGGTATACAAATTCAATTCGTATGCACATAGTCACACAAAATTAAGTAAATAGTTAAATTTTAAAAATGTAATACAAAATTTTAAATCATTTGATATGCTAAATATTAATTTGTAATAACACAAAACTTATAACAAAGGAATTTTGGTGAAATGTTACCACATATTTTCACAAACTATAAAGCAAAGTTTGGGAGCTGGAGAGATGGCTCAGCTGTTAAGAGCACTGGCTGTTCTTGTAAAAGACTCGGGTTCTAATACCAGTCCTCAAATGGTGGCTAATAACCATCTGTAATTCCAGTTCCAAGAAATCTGATGCCCTCTCCTGCATTCCACAGACATAGCATGATGTAGATGTTGCAGGCAAAACACTTGTACACATAAAATAAAAATAAACAAAATTCTAAAGCAAAGCTTTTGGAGAATCAGAGGATATTTACTTTGACATAATGAATTTGTACCTAAAAATGGCATTGCCGATGTGTAATTTTTTCTTTGTTATGTTTCTGTGCTAATCATTATAAAAATAAAATACCTAATGCTGTCATTCATTTAGATTTAGTCACAATACATTGCTTTAGTGTGATATGGGGTAGCAAGAATCAAATAAGAAAGAGTCACGGGGACAAAATTCAGAAGTATATACTGACAGACACACAGGAATGAGAATGCATAGATTTAGTTGGTGGATATCCAGAAGTAGTTTCATCTCAGAATGTACATTGAAGAGTGTCCGGATGAATGGCCAGTGTTTAATAATATAAATATTAAGCCACAATAGAATAGATTACCAAGTTTCCCAGAAAAGCAGCTTTTTCCTGTGTCTTAAATATTTTCACTCAAGTGCAACCACTTGAGGTAAAAGAGGTTCAGAGGGTGAGGTGTCAGCAGAGGTCCCTACCACCAAGCCTAAGAACTGGGCTTCACTGCACATGGTAGAAGGAGAGAACTGACAACTGACACACGAGTGTTCTCTGATTTCCACGGGTGCACCCATGTTATGAGCACAGTACATACACAATAAATAAGTCAGTAAAGAATAACATAGACAAAATAGGAAGAACTTTGCATAGTCACCCCTCACAGTTTCCTGATCCATATGGAAGAGAGACTCACTTGTCCCACTGTTTTGGAACAGTCGCAAATCCTGCTTTCCCTTCAAAGTTATCCCTTCCACACAGTCTTGGGGCTTCTTCTCCAGTAGAACCACGGGAATTTGCACTCTGAATGCCAGACTGGAGATGTCTGCTAATTTGGAGAGTCACCTCCTGGCTGTGAACCTGTGTCTCCATTATTAGTCATGCTGACATTCCAGAGCAATATTTTCATCCTAAACTGTTCAATTCTCACGTGTTTGTCTGAACTAAGAAGAAACTAAGTATTATTTATTTAACTTTAAATCACAGTTAATAAAAATATCAAGGTGGATCTGTACATTTTACGTTAAACAAACTCTGTAAATTATTCTAATTTATGTTTATGTTTCCACATTCTTTACAAGTTGGGCATCAGTTCACAAGAAGTTTTGTTGGAAACATTGCTACATTCAAAACCTAAATATTTTCAAGATTCCATTTAATTTTTTTTTTTAAAAATCATACAATGCCATTTGTATGAATCATTATTTTAACCGAGTCGTCTCCAGCATTTTCTGACATTTGATTTCTTGGTGACAGACAGTGACAGAGTAAACTAATGCAGCCATTATGGAAATCAGTTGGTTCCTCAAAAACACTAGAAACTGTACCACAGTATTACCTAACTCTGTCACTCCTGAAGTTGGTAGCCTATTACAGAGATACCTGTTCGTCCATGTCCACTGGTGCTCTAATTATACAAAGGGGTGAATGCTGTGGGCTGGTGGCAGGGTGTGGGGTGGAGAGAAGAGGTAGATTGGGGAAGATTAGCCAAACCGAGGAGTATATTTTTTAAAAAACATATTGAAACCTACCATTTTGTAAACAAATTTTAAAAATAATGGTTTAAAATACGTAACAGAGGAAGAGAAATATCACCCTGCTTGGTTGAATGATATAGCTGTGATTGTTTTTCAAACCCATTATCAGGTATGGGATGGTTCTTTATAAGCTGTTTGTCGGAGGCCTCAGGGGTCCCTAAAAACAGGCTTTTTCCATCACTCATGACTCTTGGGCATAATGCAGGGCGGGCCTAGCTAGGCCACCTGCCAGGAGGAATGGCTCTCGTGGGTGTGGTGCTCCACACCCATTGGTTGTGAAGTCAGTTTCTGCCCAGAACCTGGAGGGAACCTGATCCACCTGGGAACAAACTGTGATTGGCTGTAGACAGGACCCCACTCCATAAGGCTGCTGGCTAACAAGACCCATAAGACTCCCTGCTCTTCCTTGAAAAAATGAGATTGCAGCAGATCACCACTGCTGGCTTTCCGCTCAACTCCCGGAGTTGAGTGTCTTGATTCCATGCCTTCTCATCTCCTTACCCCATAGCGGAGCTCCTTTGGTTTCCCCCCTGGTCTGGCCCTGAGTGCTGGGACCCCCCAACACATGACTACCCACAAGAGCCAGTTGGTAAAATCCTATTGCTGAAGCAAGACATTGAAAAACACAAACTGGAACTTTCCTGCCGACTAGCTTTCATGATGGTGGAAGGTGAAAGCTGGGGCCATCCAGGGTTCTAACCCAGCTGTGACTCTAAACCCAGAATACCAACCTGTGAGGCGCAATGTGCCTGCCCCTTGTGCAACAGTGGTAAGACTTTGCAGGAGTAATCAACTGTTGTTTGACTGTAGCTGGAGGGCAGCTGGGAAGGAGTGGTTGCTCTGTAGGAGGTATTGCAACCTTGGTACTGCAATTAGATTATAAAAACACAGCTTTAGAGGTCATAGGCTGAAGGTGGGAACTTATGTTGTTTAGCTGGATTGATATGGCATCAAATTGCTTTCTCAACACCCATGTTTACACCCACAGACAAATGCTGCTCTCAGCCTCAAGGAAGCCTCACTTTAAAGGACAGAAGTGAATGTAGACTCTTGCCTGCTCAAGGTGCTATGAAGAAAGGACAGCTGAGTGCTCTGTCCTGAACAGTATATTTTACCACCCTTTCTAAGCAGAAAGAAGGTTTTATTTTCTATCAGAAAATACTTTAATTAAATATATAACAAGTTTTTAAAATTTATAACATGTAATTTTGAGACCATGATTTGCAGAAGAAGGTAAGACAGAAGGTAAGAGGCAGAAGATAAAGGGTGGAGAATGCCATCTCCAGGCCATGACACAGCCTCTGCGGTTATGAAGATACTGGAGCTACAATAACCTGCATCAGGGTCCACACAAGACGGGACGAGTCATGGGCCAGGGAGGCTCATGGATCTTTATTCCTCTCTGCTGGGTTACTGGCTACTGAAACATTCAGGGAGGAGAGGGTGTTTTTTCTTCTGATGTGTTTATTCTAGTCCACCAAGCTCCAATGGAAATCAGCACCCTCATGATCCTGCAGATGGCCCTAGAGAAACCTGGGTCACAAACATGAACATGAGATAGAAGTACTGATGGGGACATAAGAAGGTGGGAGAGTCATCAGAGCGCATTACATACATGTGTGGGATTGTCCAAGAACAAGTTTAATCAGTTAAATCATGGTCTCAAAATTACGTGTTATAAATTTTAAAAACTTATGTTATATTTAATTAAACTATTTTATGATAGAAAATAAAAGTGGGTAATTGGTGTACTTTAATTTTTATCTTAAGTTAAGTAATAGCAAGATGTTTAAATATCTGTGACCCTATCAATGCGTCCAGCAGCACTGCGGGATACTGGGAAATCCCTGCCTGTTTGTTCAGGGTTAACTTGACTGAAGATGAGATTCTCCTTAAATGTTCACATATCACTCAAAATATCCAAGTCGCAATGCTGCAGAGCTGGTTCGGGGGTTAAGATCACTGGCTATTCTTGCAGAAGACCTGGGTACAAATCTCAACATCTACATCATGGCTAACAACCACCCATAACTCCAGTTCCAGGGGATATGTAATCCTCTTCTGTCCCCCAAGGGCATTATATTACACAACTATAAACATGCAGACCATACACTTATAGACATAAAAATAAAAAAGATAGCCAAGTCTCCTCTCTGTTATCCAATGGGCTTCCATATATCCACATGTCCAAGACTGTTATTTGGGCTGAGTAACAATCTGTTGGTTTTCTATAGATGATCCCATATTAGAAAGTTAGAAATTGAAATGCTCCTTTCTCTGCCAAGAGTTCTTTTCCCTTTTCTAATGAAAAGATGGTTCCTTCTTTATCTACTTCAATTTGGCCCTCTGTCCTCTGATTTGAGGAATGGACAAACTCAATCTGCAGGCAGACATCCAAACAATTCTGTCATAAGCACAGGTTAATCATGCAAATTAGCAGGATTCACTGTGGTATTTTCATGAACATTCACTGAGCATTCAATGTGTCCATTCACCTCTCTATTCTTGAATCCCTAGTTCCACTCTAACCAGCCTTAAAAGTCCCTCTAAATTTCTTTTTAGCTTTTGTTCCCTTCGCATTTCCCCATGTCTGAAGTCCTACTTTCTGTTCCTTACTTCCACAGAATTGACTTACTGGTTTTCTCAAATGCATGGGAATGTGGAATTTGTCTTTGTGTTTGGCGTGATTTAACATAATGTTGTCTAGTTGCACCAATATTGAGACAAATGGCAGAATCGCCTTCCTGTTTATGGCTGAGTCAAATTGTACTGTGAAAACACATCACATTTCCCTTACCCTTCATCTGCTGAGGGACATCTGCATTGGTTCTGCAATATGGCTATCAGGTGGTGACACAATAAACATAGAGGCACAAGTATCTTTTTGGCATGAAGACTTCATCTCCTCTGGATGTAGACACAGCCAGGAATTGCTGGCCATATGGTCGTTCTATTTTCCATTTGTTGAGGAAATCACCACACTATTTGCTATGATAGTTGCACTAATTTACATAAATCACCAGTATAAAAATTCCCTTCCCCACATTCTCATTGGTATTTGTTATTTATTTCTAGTCTTTCTGGTGATGGTCAATCAAGCTACATTGCTCTTGATGTGCGTTGCTCTAATAGTTACCGAAACAGCATTTATCATGTTTTCGTTGGTCATTTCCACATCATAGTTAGAAATTTTTTATCAAGTTCTAGGCAATTTCTAAATGTGGTTTATCTCTTGCTGTGGAGTTCTGGACTCTGCATGCCACAATCATGAGAGGCATCATCTGTAAGTAGTCTCTAACATTCAGTAAACTGTACCTAAATTAAGCTGTGTCCTTTGCTATGCAGAAGATTCTATGTAAACCTAAAAAAAAAAAAAAATTAAGACAGAGTCTCTATAAACCAACTGGCTTGGCACTTGCTAAATAGAGCAGGCTGGCCTTGAACTCACAGTGATTATCTGCTTCTGTCTCAGAATTGCTGGAATTAAATATGTGCAACAAGACACGTCATTGATTAACAAGACTAACAATTTTAATCCCCTCTGTATCTAATGCTTCATGGGTGACTGTTCCATGTCCATCTATGACAAACTCAAGTCACATTCACTATAGATTGAAAATTAATTTGGTTACATTTCAGAAGGTATTTTATGTGTTATAACCATATATATATATATATATATATATATATATATAAAATCATAGTTATATGTGGATGAAAACCACATAGATTGCAGTTTAATAAACACAATCTATAAATACAAAAGTCATAATGGAACTGAAGACACTCTCATTACCTGATTGATTAATTTGTTTTGCATATTTGGAAATCACTAAATTTGAGTCCATTTTCAAAGAAAGAGACTATAAGTGGCAGTAATAATTTTTGGAACATTAAAAAATTTAATTTTACAAAAACAAAGATCAGTTTTCATTTCAGGATGAATTTCTTTTGCTCCAGAGTGGGATCTGCAAGGCTGGAGAGATGGCTCAGTGGTTAAGGGCAGTGGCTACTCTTGTAGAAGACCTGGATTTGATTTGACTCCCTGTACCCATAAGTGACTAACAACCATCCATGACTCCAGTTCCATGGAAAACTGACGCCCTCTTCTGACCTCTGTGAGCACTGCACAACATGGGTGCATTTACACATAAAATGCAAATAATAAATAAAATATTCTTTAAAGAGAATTTCACCTGCCAGTGTTGCTCTAAGGTAATATCCACACATAGGAGCAACCAAGCCAAGGTTTGCCTATCTAAGGAAGGAAGTCACTTCCATTTCCTAAAACTAAGCAGATCAATTGTTCCAAGTTTACATAAAGGCACCCTTCTAATAGTGTAACCTCACACATAATAATTTTACTACAATTTTCAGGCAACGTTTGAAATACCTGATAAGACAATATGTTTGAATTCCAAACAGAGGCAATGCATTGCAGTATAGATATAGAGTTGGATGTGATTTATTATGAGAAGAGTGCCCATAATCAGCACTTCTCGATCAGGAAAGTCACCCAAGTCACTAGTAATAATCAACATTTTCATTAGTTATAAGCACAATTATGAGAAGATTCATATAATAAAACTGTCATTTGTAGACATCATTATTATTAGCTAGGGGAAAATAAATGTAGTCAAACACACACTCTAGGTTAAAGTTAATGAATTTATACCCAGATATAAAATCAAGTGCATCTTTGAGGAGATATATTCACCGCTGTAAACATTTTCTCATTGCAAAAAAAATTATTCTAATAATTTCTTCATTATTTAAAACAGATTTAATGAGGAGGAATGTTTAAGTGGGCAGAGGGAATTACTAACAGAAAGTAGTTTTGAAAAAGACACATAGAAATCTATTTTATGATATATATGAATATATATTTAATATAAATAATATTTTAGTTGGAATCATATAGGGGATAATGCTCCTTTTGGAAACCATAGATTACTAAATGTACTGAATAGATTTAGTTGTCAGATTGACACACTTGGCTACAGGGAATCTCAATTGAGGAATTTTCTCCATAGGATTGACCTGTAGCCATGTCTGTGGGGCACTTTCTTGACTTTTGAGTGATGTGGGAAGGCCGAGCCCACTGTGGGTGGTACTATCCCTGGGCAGGTGGTACTGTGTTGTATAAGTGCCAGAGCCCACGGCAGAAATCCAACCGCACCCGAAGTGGGGAGTGAGGATGAGAAAATGTAGAGATAGAGAGAGAGGAAGAGAAAACAAAGGGACAAACTCAGGAGGGCTGCCAGTCACACTGAAGCAGCTTGCCTTTATTAAGTCCACCTTATTTATACCATGAAATGAGCTAAACAAAACAATGGGTGAAAAATTCAACACAAAAACAATACTAACACAGGCAAAATAACTTAAAATGTGATTGGCTTCCTTCAAAGATCTTCAGGTGACCTCAGTCTTGGGTGTAGAATAAACTTCTCAGGTGTAAATCATTTGCATAATGAAAACTCCTGCTTCCAACAGCACTTCTGTGCACGAGATTGACTTCTGCCTAACCCCAAACTAGGGCATAGTTCAAGGCAGGCAAATGGCTCCCGACATATAAGAAAGCAGGCTGAGCATGGGCCAGTGCTTCCCCTCCAGCCTCCAGATTCCTGCCCAAAGTCCCCACCTTGGTGTCCCTCAGTGATGAAGTATGACCCAGGACATGTAAGATAAAATAAACCCTTTCTTTCCTAAGTTAGTTTTGGTCAGTGCTTTTATTACAGAAATATAAAGCTACCTAAGACACCAAATAAAAATCTTAGTACCAGCTGTGGAATACTTTTTCTCCAGCCTTGGTCAGACATGTCCCAGAGACATCTGCCCCCCCAGGCTATTGCCATTGTTCTTGGTATCCCACTGGTCCTTGATGGTAAGTCCCTATGCTGAAGACATCACACACATTGTCAGTGAACATGGAGAAATAAACTTAGATATGATGGCTAGCTTCCACAGTTCCAGAAGGTATCCTGTAGGCTGCTAGGGAAATAAAAAACAGTCTTATCCAATGTAAACCCTATGAACTACTATAATGACCAACATGATAACATGTGGCAATGGGTGAAATAGTAATGCTAAAGTTATGGTCATAATCAGCTACTTTCTGGGTGTATTTAAGGCCTACTGTACCAAAGGAAACACATACCTTGATCTATAAATCTGATCCAGAACCTGTGTTTCAGGAGGTCACAGGCCCCAAGAGTGAACCTACTGTTTATTATTCTGCTAAATGGACATAGTATCAAACTCCCCACTAAATCTGTATTTCTATAGCATTAGATAAGTGCAGTTCTCAGACCTGTGCAGTAGACCATGAATAACCCAGAACCTTACAGTTGGTCCAAGGGCAGAGAATAAGTCTTTGGAGTATTCAGGAACAAATGGGACATCTATATCACACACAACACTCACTCTCCAAGGCTCAGGGACCACCGTGGTAGAGGTGGCAGAAAGACTGTAAGAGCCAGAAGTCAGAGAGGAGAAGAGCAATACTGTCTTCTGGGTGTAACAGGACAGCTGCAGCCAGGAACTCACAGCAACTGTGGTTACCTCACAAGACAGAGACACTCAGCCTTCCAGGAGGCTGGAGGAGGGATTCATGAGCTCTAACCTCTGTGGAGTTTTGGGAAGTTGTTGGCTCCTGGGAGGGGGGCAGGAAGAGTCAGTTTTCCTTCAGGGAGTGGCCCCTGGTAGGTCAACCATGTGTCACTGAACAACTCCCATCTAAGAGCTTAGAACAGCACAAAGGAGATACTATTAGCTATGAAAAAAACATGAAATTGGGAGAACAGGAGGCAGGTTTGGGAGGAGTGGGGCACTAATATGATGAAATACATTTTATGAAATTCTCAGAGAATAAATGAATTATATTTAATAAAAACAAAATGACTGAAAAGCTTTCCCATTAAAGCAACAGGAAGGGCCCTTGTAAGACCAGAAGTATTCATAACCCACATCTTTGTGATCAATCAAAAATTTTTACACTTTATTTTCTTTTTGAATATATGGATTTGTGTTCACATTTACCTCATCAACAAAATCACAGGGAAAACAATGGGAAAAATCTAAAAATAGTACTTCTGACTTTCTTTTGATTATGACTCAAATATGAAGCAGAGGTGAATGACATGGAATTTTAAAACTTTTAAAATGCTTGATGGCTGTATTAGTTTTCCATTGCTGTGAATAAAGAAGTTACCTTGACCAAGGAAACTTACAAAACAAAGGGTATTGGGCTTACAGTTCCAAAGAGATAAGAGTCCATCAAGGCAGGGAGGAATTGCAATTGGAACAGAAAGCTGCATGCTCACCTCTGCAAGCAGGATGCAAACACTACTAGAGGGACAGAGCTGTGAGCTCTCATGCCCACCCCTAGGGACTAGACTCCTCCAGCAAGCCGTGCCTCCTAAGACTCGGCAAACAGCACTACCAGCTGAGGCCAATTATTCAAACACTTCAAGCTTATGAGGGACACATTTATTCAAACCAATGCAAAGGTACTAAAAAGTTGTCTTATTTTAGACATGATTATTGCATTCTAGTGATGATAGAGAATGAGTCTTTTAGAGGTTGGGAGGTGACGCAGTAAACACTTGTGTCTCATGTAAGAGGCCGTGACTTCAACTGTCAGCACCACCTAAGTCTGATAGGGAGTTCCACACCTATAATCCTAGCATTTAAGTGGTCAAGACAGGAGAATCAGAAGTTCAAGAACATGTTTCTCTACAAAATGACTTGAAACCAGCTTGGGCTGCATGCCCAAGTAAGTAAAAAGTGAAAAAATAATCTTTTAGAAATCCACTGGAAATCAATATGGAACAATAATACAGTGTCAGGGGTTAGCTGAAAATATTTTAATGAAGATGAATAAAGTTGTAGATGTTTTTAGTGTAGAGTAGGCTGCTATTAGTCATGGATGGTTGATAAGGATGTGAAAGTGCCTCTTGGGCTGGCAAGACAGCTCAGAGAGTAAAGGTGATTTCTGCCAAGTCTGATGATATGAGTTAATTCCTGGCACCCACATAGCAGAAGGATATCCTCTCGCCTTTACAGGCACACTGTAGCACATGTACACACACAATCAATCAATAAACAAACAAGTAAATAAATAATAGGTAGTATAAAATAATATATTTTTAAAGGCAGTGCATCTTAGGGTTTTTTTTCTTATAACTGTTTTTAAGCTGCTCGGATGGAAAGGATAAATATTCAGAGGCTGACCTCTGTGATGTAAACAGCTCTGTACTAAAGCTTAGACACAAGAGGCGAAGATGCATCCAATGCTTGAATAATCAATATGTCCCATAAGCTCATGTCTTTAAGCACTTGATCTTGAATCCGTGGCATTGCTTGGAAAGGCTATAGAACCTTTAGAAGGTAGAGCCTCAGTAGACAAAATAATGTTAATTTCTGAGTATTGATAGCTTTGTCCCACTACCTGTCACTCTTTCTGCTTCCTGTGTGCGGACACAATGTCCTCAGTCACCTTTCTGCACCTGCCACCATGTTTCTCCCGTCAGTTTTCACACCCTCTCATCTTAATGGACTCCGTCCATCTGGAACCATAAGCTATAATAAACCTGTTCTTCCCTGAATTGCTTATGGTCAGAGAGTTTAATCACAGCAATAGGGAAGTAACTAATGCACATATTTATATCAAATCATACAAATATGTCTGTGTTCTTTTAATTATTATCTGTGGATCATAATGAATCCCATGAATCATCTAAATAATTAAATAAACTAGATATGTTTTCATTTCGGAGACCTGAAAATCTCATTTTAACAAACTGTAGCGATGCTTGTGATTTTATAAATATAGACAATAAAAGGTAAACATTAAACCTGTGTTCTCATACAATGTAGTATTCCTGATAATTAGATATTTTAATCCCTAAAATAAGATCAAGGCTTGGGCAAAACTATTTTACATACTGTCATAGTTTGCTTCCAATCGCTGTGACAAAACACTCTGACCAATACCAACTTGGTGAGGAGGGGTTATTCAGCTTAAATTTCCTGTGTCACAGTTCATCACTGAGTAACAAGGTAGGAACTCAGGGCAGGAACCTGGAAGCAGGAGCTGGAGCACAGGCCATGGAGGAACACTGCTTACAGGCTTGCTCCTCTGGTTGTGCTCAGTCTGCTTTTTGATACAGTATAGAACAAACTGCCCAGGGATGGCACTGTGAACATTGGTGCCCCACATCACTCAACAATCAAGAAAATGGCCCACAGCCATGGCCACAGTCCAATCCAATGGAAGCAATTTCCCAGTTGAAGTTCCCTCAACCCAGATGTATCAAGTTGACACTAAAGGTATCCAGCACAATTGACCCCTTGTCAACTTGACACACAAAACACATCACTATTAAACCACGACCTTTCAATTTCTTGTCCCCAAGGTATGTTAGTATTAATAATACAGCATAAGACACTACAAAGCCCTGCAGTCCTTAAAAAATCCAAACACTTAAAAGTTCACAGTCTCTTTTTAAAATCTCTTAACTGTGGGCTCCTCTAAACATGTACTGTCTTACTTTAAAGGGAAGAATTGGGCACACCTAAGAAAAACCTAAGAACAGCGAAATACCTCAAGGCTGGACATCTGAGATTCACCCAGAATCTTCTCAGTTCCAAAGGGTTTCAGCAGTTCCACTTTTCTGGTCATCCACAGCACACACAGCTCATCTCGCAGGCCCAAGCCAGCTCCATTCCACACCTGCTGCTATCCTTCATTGTCATCCAATGGTCTTGCCATCTCTAAAAATCTGGGGTCTTCACTGAAACTGGCCGAGGCTGCACTTTCAAGAGTGGCCTTTCCTGGCTTCTCACAGTGACAAGCCTCAGCTGCTCTCCGGGTCACCCTCACTCTTTCAAAGCCAGAAGCATGCAAGAGGTTCTTTCACATTACCAAGTTCTGCTTCCAGCCTGAGATGGACGTTCTGGTCTCCTCTGGACAACAGCTTCTGTGGGCTGTTCAGGAAATGCTTCCCAGATTTCACCTTGATGATGCTGGTCTCTTGTTACTTACAGCTGATTTTTCAGCCCCAGATAACCCACAGCAACTGTCCCAGTGAAACCGAAGTTTCACTTTAGTGGTTCTGCTCTCTTCTTAATTACAGCTGATTCTCCAGCCTCAACTGACCAGAACCCACTGATTTTCAATTCAAAGTATCACACACAAGCCAGGCCTCTATCATCTACAACTCTTTTCATCATAACCATTTCAAGCTCCACAGCAACAAATTCTAAGCACTCAACGCCTCTTCTAGTCCAAAGTTCCAAATGCTTCCACAATTCTCCCCAAAACACCAAGGTCAGGGCTGTTACAGCAGTACTCCACGGTCCTGGTACCAATTTCTGTGCCAGTTTCTTTCCAACAGCTATGACAAAACATTCTGACCAATACCAACTTGGGGAAGAAAGGGTTTGTTTAGCTTATATCTCTCAGGTCACAGTTCATCACTGAGGACCAAGGTAGGAACTCAGGGCAGGAACCTGGAGGCAGGAGCTGAAGCACAGGCCATGGAGGAACGCTGCTTACTGGCTTGCTCCCTGCTCCTTACTCAGCCTGCTTTCTTATACACAAGGCACTGCCCATAGTGGGCTGGGCCCTCCCACATGTGTCAACAGTAAAATACCCCTCAAACATAGCCACAGTGTACTTCAATGGAGGCAAAACCCCAGGTGAGACTCCCTCAACCTGATTGTTTCAAGTTGACTGACTAACCTTGAAATGTAAGCTAAATAGACCCTTTCCTCCCCAAGCTGGTATTGGTCAGAGTGTTTTGTCATAGCAACTGGAAGCAACTAGGACAGAAATTGGTACCAGCACACATAAATTAATGAACTCTATTGGCAAAAGGAAGAAAATCTAAAGCTCCACTTGCATAAGTAAGTGCAGACTTAGAATACTGAAGACAGGAAGTAATATTCAAGCACTGGATAGAATGCTTCAGAAAGATATAATTTTTTCCACACGTGAAATACATAATTAAAATAAGAAACATCCTACCTAGGAAGAGCCCAACTGTCTCAAGCTTGATTGCATTCATCTGGTTAGAAAATGTTTACAGATCTATAAATGCTGACATACCAAATCTTAATATTTTGATATCAATGATCTGGAACAGAGTCTAAATATTAGTGGTGCATATTCAATTATGTCACCTGCATTGGGAAATACTTCCTGTGCATAAAAATGCTCCCCATTTGAATAATATTTATGAGAACTTTTCTTATATTATTTATTTCAAAACCTCATATATTCTAGTAAAATAATGAAGTTTCACGGTCTATTCAACTCTTAGGAAGGTTTTTAAGTAGTTTAAACAGAAACCTGACCATTGATTAAAATTCTTTTAATTATTGTCTCCGGATAACAATATTTAGTAGATGTATGCTCTGTGTATAAACCTCTATTTAATAAGATCAGTCAGAATAGGATTAGCTGAACACATCCTCTGCCCTTGTGGTAGTTTTAAATGAGGTTAACATTGGATAAGTAACTTAGAAGAAGGCAGTCTATTTGTATTGGCCTATTATTATATGTCGTTCTTTATCCAAGGGTTATTTAGATGAATTAGACTTGGATTCCAGGGGCTCCAGTCCAGAGAGGAATGGATTTATCAAACAAATGGGAACATGGTGAGTTCAGATTGGGAAAAAGGCTCTGTTTGGTGCTGTGGAGACTCTTGGGGTAAAGAGTCGTTTTACCTGAGTGCTAAGGTAAAGCTCACAGAGTAACTGTATACACAGGCAGGAGTGAGTTGTTTCCCTACTGGGAAAAACACCCTCAGCAAACATAAACCAGATAGGAGCCTAGCCCTACCCCAAAACAGCAAGAAGACTGTGCGGGTTGCGTTTACTGAGCAAGAATAAGAGGGAGAAAGAAGAAAAGGTCAGAAAGGTAGAAAGAAATCTGATCAAGTAGCATCTTTAGGCCACAGCAATGGTTTCCTCAAGGGCAATGAGAAGGCGGTTAAATGTTCTAGTGAGAGAATACACAACCTGATTTATTCTTTCCAAAGGTCATTGTAACTTCAGGGAAGAAAAGCAATGAAAGGAAACGGCAGAAATGGGGATCCAGGCAGGAGGTGACTTGTGTACTCCAGTTAGAAAAGAACATGAATCACTAGATACGATTTATTCACACTAAACATGAGGAAACGAGATGAATGTGTCAGTGAAAATCTATACCAATGTGAATACAGAAGGAAGAATTACCAATTTACATTACGTAAAAATTAGAACAACAGAACAATTAGCTCATTATTGGGGAAGGGACTTTGAAATAATGCTCATATGGCTTTAAATCATGTTTGGTACACTGAGCTGAACTTTGAGTGTGTGTCTGGAGAGCCTTGTGTCTTTCTGAGAAAGATTATGCAAGAATGCATGCTGAGGCAATCTCTTTGGAATTCCAGTTCTCCCCTCGATTTTCTCATGAAACACGTTGACCTCCTAAATAGACCTATCATGGGGAACATGTGGCTCTGTTCATCTTGTTTCACTGAATTGTTATATTCTAGCCATTTTGTTGTTGATCAGTGTTCTGTAAACATCTGGCTGTAGTTTTCTCGCCAGGAAAATAAAATCAGAGCTTCAGGTGTTGTCTATCGGTACCTGTGTGCATGTGAGCCTCAGGTCCCCTGGTTTATTCTGAGGCCTGTGGCAATCCATTCAGGTCATATGTGTATCCCCTCGCAGCCTCAATTCTGTCCATTTCTTTCATTCAATTTCATGTAGTCTCTAATCCATGAGTGATTGTTTCACACTTTTGAAAGCATATTAAAATGTAACTTTTAAATGTAGTAAAACATATTAAAATAGAAATCTGTAAACACTGATAGTTTCAGAGTTGTGTGCCAGTTTATATATAACCTGGAGCAGTAAGGTTGGATATCAAACAGAATCATATGGAGATTTTAAGTAGGGGAGTTCTATGGGCTTATTTCTGCTTAAAAAGATCGTCCTGGTTATTGTCCTAGAGGATCAGGACCTGCGTTGCCTTTGAAATCCATATAACAGGCCATTTCATGTCTTAAATGATTTTGTTTTCAATCTATTTTATTTTTGGATAATTTTTTTGTTCTTGATCAAATTTGTTTCTTGAGATTTTCATACATTATATCCTGTATTGTTCTCCTCAACTCTCGCTTACCTCCTTCTCTCCCTGTCATTATCCCCACAAGTCTGTACTCTGAATTCGTGTCTTCTTATCTTATTTTGTGGCCCACTGATCTTCACCAAGACTGCCTGTATGGCCATGAGTTTGGAATTATTAACTGGAGCCTGGAGGGAAGTTTGTTACACTACTAAAAGCAATAACCATACTCTCCCAGAACTCATCACTTGTCGAAAGTTCAGCAGGAAAGGGCAAGACTGAAAGAATGATCGGAAATGACTGGGTTAAAGAAAATGCAACTGTGGTGCGCTGACTCTCCTTGAAGTGAAAGGATGGGGAGAAGACAGCAATGGAAAGCAGCAAGGAGCGACAGGAAATGGGATCAGAGGAACCAAACTCGGAAATACTATCAGAAAGTAGGATCCGACAGTCAGACACGGGGGATGGGGGTGTGAAATCTCCAGTCCACCAATGAATTAAAGATAAAATATATTTGGGATAAGTCCTCCGTACATGTGCAAAGGAGAAGCCAGTCCATACAAGAATCGATAGCGAGCTCCATTTGAAAAAAAACAAACTGTTTGACCTTTCCCTCTCCTGGATTTCTGCTAAGCAATAAGTAAAAATGTCATTAACCCAGAGGTTAAGCAATTAGTGTGGAAATAGCAATGGCAGACCTGAAAGTGTCTCCAGTTGCTGCTAAGTAGATCACAGCCTCCCTGAGAAGATAACTATCAAGGAGCTGAGAGACCCAGCTCTGCAGCAGCCTCCCTGATGTTTCTGTATCAATCAGACCACATTGACATGTAACTTTCAATACTCAATGTTTAAAAATACGCAGTCAAGAATCATGACAGCAGAGGGAAACCAAAAGGAGGGACGTTCGAAACCAAACTGAACCGTGCTTGAAGAAAAGACGAAAGGACCTGGAGATGGCTCATCAAGATGGATGACCTGAGATCTATACCCAAGACCCCCAGGGAAGAAAGAGATCATTGATTCAAGCAAGTTGTACTGTGACATCCACACCTGCACCAGGAGATACACAGTGGATGAGTATCTGACACATACATATAGACTGATAAATAAAAATGTAGTAATAGACAAGAGAAAAAATTTCTACGTAAACAAGTGAAAAACAGAATATTTTCATTACTATTTAAATTATGCTGATTACATTCCTCAAACCTCACACACAGATTAATGCCCTAGAGATTGTGTACAATAAAGAACATAAAAGACCACAAAATTGTTACTTGAAAAATTTTGACAGTTCATTCATGTAGGTGAGCAATGCTTATTTAAATGGAATCCTGTTCCCATTCTTAAAAAAACAAACAAACAAAACAACAACAACAACAACAAACTAACAAATAATTCCAACACAGATGACACAACTTACAGACTGGAAACGCAGTTCTCTTTATTAGTCATCATATGAAGAAGTACTTCTACAATGCCAAGGAATGCTACAAGTTAATGAGATAATCCAGTAAAAGTGGAGAAAATATTGACGAAGTTCTCACCCATGGAAAAGCTAACATTCAGTCAGAGACACAAGTTTCCCATTAGAAGTCATCCCAGAAACTGGAAACTTTAATAATATACTCTACAGCTCACAGAAGAAAACTGAAAGAAGAGAGACCGCTTAAGATTTGACAAGGCTGTAATAACAAGGATGCTCACTCACACACTGCTGGTAGTTTAACTTAAAGACCAATACCTTCAAAGCTAAGAACGACCCGGGATTTCCATACCAAGTTCCAGATATTTAGGAATGCACAGGTACGCTGGTTGCCGGCATCCTTTTTAGTACATCTCTTTTTTTCTATAGACAAATCTCAAGCGGTGGAAATCTTGATAAGTGGGAGTGTCACACAAACAGTTCTGGTTAAATGCCCTCAAAGGCTCATACCTGTGGCCACCTGGCCCAGCACTGATGACGCTATTTGGGAAGGTTATGGAACCTCTGCCATGTTAAGCTTTCAAAGGCAGATGACTAGGACTTGTCTTTGAGGATCGCAGCCCAGCCTGACCTCTGCTCTATTCTCTGCTTTATGATCAACCAAGCTATCAGCAGGCTGTGACTAGAAGCTCCCTCAGCCATGGCCACAGCCAGCATAGCCATTATGCCGGCCCCACCAGGATGTCACTGCATCCTTGAAAGAAAATAACTACTTCCTCGCTATCAGAAGCTAACACAGACATTTTAAAGAACTGTATTTTTTCTGTTATTGTAAATTTAATATACATAAACATGTTTTTCTCTTTCTGTAGCTGGATGCCAGATTATGAACTCTTTGATCACTCTTCTCTCTCTCCTATCACTTCTCTCTTTTCTCACTCTCCACCTCTGTCTTTCTTCAAAGTACAAACATTTTCATCTATTTATTACACATTTTATGTTCAAACTTTTGAACAGCAAAATACATGTATTGAATATTGTTTATTTATCCCTTTATCTCAGCACAGGGCCTCGTACATAAATGTTTTGATCATTATTGAGTTACCATATACATTTTCAATAAGTGTTTAAAGATAAATGTGCAAAGCACTTGGAAAACATTTTTATAATGAATTATAAGCTGGACTCAGGACTCTCTGTTCCTTATCTCCTTTATTTCTTCAAAACCTGATCCATAAATATTAATATCGTAGCTTTTTTTGAGGTGAAGCATTTTACCATTAATAAATTTTATTAAAAATCTAATAAAGTTTCTTCTAAACTTCTTTTATTTGCCTCTAAATAATTCTCTTCATTATTTGGAGAGCTGTGCTGTGCCATTCTAGCCCCTGTTGCTGACACTGATTGTTTTGAGGTGAGGTGTTGATCACTTCTGAGGACTTTTTTAACATTTGAATGTCATTTATTGTCAATATGGAGAAACCTAGTCCCATTCAATAGTTTTCATTAGATTGGGACTCTTGATAACCTGTATGTCAGGAGCTTTGTAAAGGAGGGAAAGGTAAAGACTTAGAGATTCAGCAGGTCACTTGAATAACCTCTAAAAGTAACAGTTGTAATTAGTTAAAAAAAATTATGGCAGGACATGTTGGCATATGCCTTTAATCTCAGCACTAGAAAGACAGGCAGGCAAACCTCTGTGAGATGGAGGTCAGCCTGCTCTACATAGGGAGGTTCAGGCTAGCTAGGGCTCTAGGGAGACACTGTTTCAAAACAAACTAATGTGTTGATATGATGTGATGCTTTAATGCTATGACAAAGTCAGACTTTAAAGTCTGTAAATAATCTACCCTTTGGGACTCACCTCTTCAAGGATAGTAGTGAAAAGTTCAAAGACAAGTCCACACACCAAATGTCAACCACTGAAGCTCTTATTGTACAAGAAGAATCAAGAACAAGTTACCACTGAAAAAGTTACCCCTCAAATTGGATATTTCAGAGAACTTAGAAATCTTCTGCAGGAGACACACTGCTGATGGCTATTTGAAGTATAGTGTCAAGGAATGAAGACCATGGGAAATCGTTTTAAGATCTTCCATCATATAGGAAAACGTTTAGCCTCATAGGCATTAAATATGCTAGCCATGAACTCAGTACAGATGAATATACCACGGAGCTTGAGCACCCAGTCAGCACAAGAGATGATCTCTGAAAAGGCTTTAGTTGTACACCTGGGAACATATAAGGGACAGAATAACTGTAGGGTAATCTCACTATTATTAGAGAAACTGAGGTAGAACAACAGTGCCCACTTATAAACAACAATACAGAGAAGGAAATCAGTAGTGTGTCTACTATAGAAGATTACCGAGTTCCCAAGTATGCCAGGAAGAAAGTCTTGAACTTAGAGGACTGAAAAAGATGCTCATTGATGTCATGAAATGAAATATGAAAAGATGATAGAGATGTGACCCACAAATTTGTGTTTAGAAGTATGGAAACATTCTCTGTGGATGCAGAACAGCTCCAGTAAGTAACGTGAGATGGCTCCAAAGCACACTCCATCACGACATGGGGACTTGCACACCGGAAGCTCATGGGTGACTGTGAAGGGATCGCCACCAACACAAGGCTGCCCTGCAGGGTTACAAAGGTTTAAGATCTTTAGGCTGTGGGGGTGAATTATTGAAAGAACTATGCAGATTTCATGATCAAAGTATGACAAGGATGAGCTGGAGATATATTTCACTTGGTAAGGACCAGAATTTGATTTCTATAACCCATATACAAAAACCATGTATGGTAGCACATGTTTCTAATGCTAACATGAGAGAGGGAACATTTGAAGTCTGAAAGCTTTGAGATCAGTCAGGCTTACTCACGAGCCCCAGGTCTTACTGAGAGACTCTCTCTCAAAGAAACAAGATAGATAGCCCCTGAAGAATGTGACCTAAGGTTGATCTCTGGTCTACACACGCACACACACACACGTTTGTATGCATATATGCATGTGTAACATATAGACAGACATCAGAGGGCTGAGGAGACATCTCAGTTGGTACCATCTTGGAACACAAATATGTGGATCTGACTTTCATCCACCAACACTTATGCAAAAACTTGAATGTGGAGACTTGCACATGGCAATTCTAGAACTGGGGAGGAAGAAACAAGCCCTTCCTCGGGGTGGGAGACCAGCCAGTCTAGCTTAACTTGTGAACTCTATGTCTCAGTGAGAGAATCTGTCTCAGAAAAACAGGTTGAAAGTGCCTGAGGAGCAAGGACAAGAGTGACCTCTGGCTTCCAACCCCCAACATAAACATGTGCACAACCACTATCACCCAACATACAGCTGCACATGCATACACAAATACACACACATACATGCAGAGAGAGAGCGAGTACACCTCAAGGAAAACGAAAAAAAATCTCACTTCAATAACAAGTTAAGAAAATTCATCCTGAGGTTTGACTGAGCATTTAAAAGAAGCTTGCTAAAATGCAGAACCCCAGACTTCCAAGTTGCCGTTCTCCATCTGCTGCTCTGCTATGAATACCTTTTCATTTATGTTAACTTGAAAAAATTAGATGTAAAACATTCATTGTGAATAATAGTGTCTCTTTCAATTTGTTAGCCAAAATATAAAATAAACCCCCAAATGCAGATAACTGATATTTAATAAGAGTTGCATATTTGATTAAATAATACATCACAAGGACTTTGAATCAAAGCTTTAAACAGTCAAGTACATAATGAACCGTTAACTCAGATTAATATTCTGGTCCTGAGGATTTGAAATACAAGAACTCTTAGGTAAATATACCATCATCCAAATGATTTCTGCTAGAAATGTTGTGGTGTCATTGCTAGATTTCTGAACAAGGACGGCCTTGAAAATGTAGTCCTTCTTGGAGTTCAGGAGCATGAAGTACTTCAGTTGTCCCACCTCTCACTGCTGGACTACGGAGTGAAATGTATTAGTTCAAAAGCCTATTGACAGGCTGGAGGGATGGCTCTGTGGCTAAGAGCAATGACTACTTTTCCAGAGGACCCAGGTTCAATTCCCAGCACCCACATGACAGCTAACAACTTCTGTTACTTCAATTCCAAGGGATCTGACTGTCTTCTGACCTCCTCAGGCATGGCACAACACAGGTGCACTTACATATATGCTGATAATACTCTCATACACATAAAATTAAAAAAATAATAAAATTTTTAAAGCCTACTGAAAAATACACATATAAGATCTGAACATGAGAGCATATGTAAGTATAGGGGAAGGCTCTATAACAAGAAACAGAGCACCAAGCAGGTAAAAACTCCCTTTGAATTGCTGGTCAGTGTAGGGCTAGATTCCCAAATCACAAGAATATCGCCCATTTATTCCCTTCCAGAACTTTAAGCTAAGAACCCATTGCTGAAGACAGGACATGCTTCTCATTAGTGGTTTCAAGAAGACAGAGTCAGTGCCTTCAGATGCACACCTAACAAAGACCCTACCAGGCTCCTATGGGTGGTTCCAATCTAATGTTCACACAGATGACTCAAGCTAAATTAAATGGGTTACAGAATAAAACCAAAAGTCTTGAATCTGGAAAAGGGACAAATAGAGAGAAGAAGCGTTAACAGGGGTAAGAGGTAGTACCCCGAATACAACATACACATGTATGAAGTTGTCAAAGAACAAACTAAATCAATACATTCGAAGTCTCAATTATCTACATAGACCAAATAACACAGAATGAGTTTATTTTAGTCTCATAAGTAAAATTTACATCTTTAATTGTATTTATTTCAGAGGATTTAAATTTTAATCCCTTTTAGAATGACGATGTATGTAGATATACATTTACGATGTGTTTATTTGTCCTTAATCAGGTAAGGATAAGGATCCGGAGTGTTGGTTAGCAGAATGTCTCAATTTTTACCATTCATCAATATCTGCAGCTTAATGTCTTGAATTTCTCAATCAATTTATTTTTATAAATGTTGACGCTGATTTAATAGACAAGAGCTACCATGGACAATAGGAATGTAATTCGTATCTTACTTGCAGTATCTTTTTTAACTTTAGAAGTGAAAGATCACAAAAAAATCATCTTGAACCAATTAGAAATGTAACTAAATATAACGTCACGAGGTTATATTACAAATATTGTCTTTTCAGTTGGATGCCCATAGAACGCAAGTTAATTCCATGAGGCCAATGTATCTGCATCATCAACAGAAAAATTCATCATCATTATCACTTTTCAGCTGGCAAAAATTAGCAGCAGATGTTATGGAAGTTTTCCATGTTTATATTCAGAGAAGTTCGACATTCCCCCGTGAATTCAGAATAGGAAAACACAATGAATCATGCTTTGCCCCCCATCAAAGTCAACCATATTTTGCATCATAATAACCATTTGTCTAACAGAAATTCATCTCAGCTTTGTTTCCCCTTAAAGGTGAGGGAGTTAGAGAACAGTTGGACATCAATGAAAAAAAATCTTCATATTGCTCAGACTCAAAAAGAGAAAATGGTTTCATAATAAAATGTTCTGTGGAATACAACAAAATAGAAAGCTACACCATTCAAAATTAATGAAAATATTTCTATTAAATCATTGTGCATTTCATACAGAACCTCTCAATCAATTTTCATCATCTTTATATCCCCATTCCCACCGGCAACCCACCATGGACCCCAGCTGGAATCCATACATTCTTTCATCTGTGTTAAGATCCATTGTGTCAACTTAGTGTCCACAAATATTCCTCAGTGCAGGTTCATCCACTGTCAGGCTATCCAGAGTCCCTGGATTTAAGAAGAGTAACTTAAGCTCACCCAACAATAATCAGTGTTCAGTATTTCTTCAGGAAGGACTGGGACCTGGTGTCCATTTCTCCCCATTCCATGCTAGGTTTTTGTCTGCTTGAGTTTGCATAACAATAAACACCACAAATTCATCAAATCCTTGAAATGAGCTTGTAACTGTAATTTAACTGTGTACTTCACTCACAACAAGGCCAAATACGAGTGCATCTTATAAGTAGAAATATTTTCTACTATCAATTCAGAGAAAAAAATACTGTGTATGTCTTGATACAAAAAGTTCTGAGTGATATGGCTCATGACATTTTCAGCTAAGTTTACAGTTCAGAATAAACCATTTTCTAAATGTTATAACTTCTATCAGCTTTGGTGGACACTGGAAAATGACATTTAATCATAAACTTTTAAAACAACCAAAACATGCTGTATTAAATAGGATATATACATTTTTGCTTTTATGGGTAACCTTAGGGACCTTAGTGGGTGGATTCTAGAATGGCTTTCCACAGTTCTTTCTTGAGGTACTATATCACTTGGATGTTATTTCCTTGAACAACAATGACAACATAATCGTAGTCTCCAAGATCTTCCTGAAAAGTCAGCATTATATTCGCTGTTTTTCTAAGTGATTAAGATGGTCTATAGTTGCAGTAGGATGTAGTCCTTCAGCTACATCACATCAGCTTGGAAGAAGCAACGATAATCTGATTTAGGACTACTGAAATATTCTCACAGAAGAAGAGAGTTGGGAGATTCACTGCACCCGCCACCAGAGATTTCAGCCCCTCTTCTTATTTCTCTGCAATTGCCTGAATTGCATGTAGTCACCAGGACTCAGGAGCTACTAGAGCATATAGGCTAGGGGAAATTAATCCAAGAGGGGCTCCATCTACCCAGTCACAAGTAATCCATTATCTATGCTGGATGAAGATTTTCCAGTGTGGCTGTCTGAGGTCTTCAATGCTCCTGCCAGGGACACCGTGGTCATGCTCTGCAAGGAAAATCAAATACCCATTGGTTCCTCAGGACCAGTTCTGATAGCATGCTACTTTGGTTTGTCACTGGGAACTTATGTGGGGAGGGGAGAAGTTGTTAAGACTTCCTTAGGGAAGGAATTCTTGCAATAATATCATGCATATGAATTGAAAGAAAGACAGACATTTCTGGAAGAATAAGGGAATGAAAATCTGAATCCACATGGAAAACCACTTTTTATTTTGCCAAGAATTGAGCTAAGGTTCTGTCAGGAAAGCTTTTCCTTTAAACCAACAGAGGGGCTTTGAACTTATTTAAATTCTTTGAAATAAAATTCTTGACTGTATCTCAGGTTGAGGTCCAAAATTGGAACTTTATTTAAGAATTTACATATTTACATTCAAATACCTGTGTAAAGAAGTGAAGAAAGCAAGAATATGAAGGGTCAAATTTTACAAAAAGAAAAATAAGTAAACAAGGAAAAAAGAAGAGAAGGCAGTCCTCTTGATTAGATGTTAGGTTCTGATAACAAAATGTCCTTAATGTCCTAAGTTTAGGACATTTGAAACTTCCTCTTGTTTGACTTCCTAGGTAGATATCTTGAAATACAACTCTGTCATGTTTGCTACCCCATCATGTCTTATTCCTCTGTGATGTTTCCACTACCGTGAGATGTTTCTTTACTCTGTAATATATTGAAACTCTACAATGCTTCCTAACTAACCATGTTTAACTTCTGATAAAGATATGAAGCTAGGAAAATTGGAAAGCCACAAAATTATCTAATAAGGCACCTGGTTCAATTATTCTTACAAAAGGGAAGAGTTATTCATACAAGTATCTAAACTTCTGCTTATGATATCTGCTGTAAACTGCAATCAGCGTTTGACCAATGCCTAGTCCAATTGGTCGGCGAATCTATAGATTAAAAGTAGCAAATGTCCTGACACAAGCCTGTGATATCTACTTTGTAAAGTATAATTACCTGATGAAGTTAGTTGACAATTTTCTTGATATAAAAAGATGCATCAAAGAAAAGCTCCATAGGGCCCAAATAGTAACAATTAGATGACATCAAAAGTCTTATGTAACCTGACATATTTTACTCTAGGCCCAGAAAATCTAGAATTCTTTGTTGATGATTCTGGGACCACATTCATGTGAGAGAATTAACAAGCTCTCTGACTCTCTTCTGGGTGAGAGTTATGATCTCTTAGCAGTTCAAAGATTTTTCCCATAACACTTTCAATCCAGAATTCTCACCTCAGCTTGAGCCCAATCTTTTGATGGGTTCTAAAACACACCATAGGGGTGTTTCATGGGAGTATAGCATTTTCAGAAGACTCAATGAATATTTCCCTGGCAGCCATCTGCAGAAAGTTGAAGGTAAAAACCAGGGATACTGCCTAGAATGGGGTTGTGGGGGTAGCAGCAAAGAGCAGCGACTACAGATGTATTCTAACTTATTAAAACCTGAAAGTGTAGCAGTCATTTTGATTAAGAGTACCACTGGTAGGTATGAGCAATATAATATTCAGAAAATGATTTCTAGGCAATTAGCTAAAATTATGTCCCTTCTTAATGTAAGATGTACTTACACAGTTCTATCAAAGGCTTGGGAAATTCAGTGAGTTTAAAACTAACATAGAGTTTAAAACTAACATAGAATTCATATTCAAACCAATATTCACCTCAGCGCCTATTGTTCCCTAATCTGAATATGCCATGATGACCTAGGCTACCATCCAAATCCTGCAATTCAGGAAATCCCTAACCTGTAGCGAGACTCTTGGTTTTCACCTTAAGTATCTGAGTCTATTGACAATTATTTGATTTCTCTCAGTTTATGGACACACAGTTGGTCAAATGTCACAAAATATAAGACAATATCTTTTAAGATACATAGACACATTCTGAAATAAATCAGATGCATGTGATTCCTGTTATGTCTTCTATTGTCAGTCTGCAGGACCCTCAACTCTAACTCAATATTTCTTAAAATTCTGCCTTTGTCATTTTACTCTGATCGGGCTAGACTTCTTTAAATCCCTCCAACACCACAACCATGTGTGTTACTTCAAAAGAAAGTATAACTACATATCCCTCCTTGTAAAGCCTACCGTTGAATCTCCAAAGAGCTAGCACAGCCCAGGGCTTCTGTGGGTTTATCCTGAGCCTGTGCTTCATATCTCCTCGACTTTTGTCGCTCTCCTCTTTGGTTTTCAACGACGATGTTCTTTTGAATTCTAAGCAACCACCAATTCCAGTGTATTTCATGGTCTTCACATGTTTCCATCTACCATTCTAATGTCCTAGTCATAATCGACAGTCTACACACTTCTACACCACACATGCACACGCATTTCATACCTGCCCGTTAGCCCATCAGCAGACTACTAAAAATTAACAGATTAACTCTGCCATGTATTCCAGATCTAATTTGAATCATCGGAAACTCCTCAGCCACTTTATGACTTACTTTTCTCTGACTGTGATAAAAAAAAAAAAAAAAAACATAATCAAACAGAACTGCAGAAAGAAAGGGTTTATTCTGGATTACAGTTCCAGCGTTCCACAGACCATCAAGGCAAGGTAGGCATGGCGTCTTGGCAGGAGAAGAAAGATCACTTGAAATGTGCTCATAGGTAGCAAAGAGAACAAACAGGAAGCGATGTGACGCTGTCAACTGTCAAAGCCCATCTCAGGGTGACATACTTCCTCCACCAAGCCTCTGCTTCCTAAAATGGAGCCACTTCTAACAGTGACACCTACTTGGATCCGAGTCTCTTTGGCCCTACGTTCAGTTAAATTTTATGCTAAAACTCTCACGTTTCTGATCGCAAAATGTAGAGGCTGTGGGAGACATTGCGCAATCACAGACACACAATTTAAAAGTGGGTGAGGTTTCACACCACCCAGGCAAGAAATCAGTGCATGTTCCTCCAATTCCTTCAGCGCCGATTCCTCTGATGGCGGAGAATGAGGCTTCTATTCAGAGCAGCAAACAGATCAAAGCACACTCTTTGACATCTTTCTTATTTTCACAGATGTATTTCATCTATTATTTTGTATTCATGTCTGGGTGCACACATGTCATGGTGCACACCTGACAGAAGACAGAGGACAGTCTGGAGCAGGGTCAGTTCTCTCTTCAACTATGCGGGTCCCAATGATCAAGTTCAGGTAGCCAGGGTTGGCTGCAAGTGCCTCTGCTTGCTGAACTATCTACATGCTGAGCGACCTACCTGCTGAGCTCTCTACCTGCTGTGCTACTTCCTGAGCTACCTGCTGAGCTACCATCTGCTGAGATACCTCACTGGCCTCATATTCTCTTCTGTCTTACTTCATTTTTATGCATCGTAACAGTTCTGCTCAGAGGGGTTCCTCTCCCATAACCAACTCTCTACCTTAGTCTCCAGTGCTCGAGGCAGACCTCAGCAAGGTTGAATTATACAAATGTAACTTTTGCAAATATATGCAGAGACATGATGCTGAGAGCCAGTCAGCAGTGTCCAGGCATATTTATAGTGTGACTGGTGCTCAGGAGTGTTGGGGCTGTACATGGCGTTCAGTCAGTTCTATCGATGGGAATGTGGGTTGAGAGGGACTGCAGAGGGAAATATTCCTGACCCCTGAACAGTAAGGGCCTCCTTGTCCCATTCATTTTCTGCACACCACAAGTGATTGCTAGTGCTCCAACTCCTCTTGCATAAACGAAGGATGCATTTCTTATTCTCAAAGACTTATGTTTCATGACCCCCAATCATTTTAAACCATTCTCCTTCAGTTTTTTGTAGAAACCTAATTTTTATTTTGAAATATTTTTATTCATTATTTTTTTATGTGTACAAGTGTATTGCCTGCATGTGTGTAAGTGCACTCTTGCCTTGTAATGCTTTATAATGAGGTCAGAAGAGGGTGTCAGATCTCCTGGTTCTGGAGCTATGGACAGATTTTAGCCACCATGTGTGTTCTGGAAACCAAACCTGGGTACTCTACAAGAGCAGCTAATGCTCTTTAACCACTGAGCAAGCTCTCCAGCCCCAACACTTGTAATTTTTAACAATTTACTTTATTGTTTGACAGTTTTTCTCTCTCTCTCTCTCACACACACACACACACACACTCACTCCATTTTAGTCCTTCTAAACACGTGTCACCCTGTGCTGTGCTTTCCACAGTGAAACTCCACATACCAACAACTTCCCTTGTTAATTTAACGTTTCACGTGTATGGCCCACTGGGTCTAAGTAGGTTTGCCTGTAGTAACATGGATGGGAGGTCACGTACTAGAGCAGACCTGTTCTAGGCAATCTTCAGTGTGCATCTGAATTGCTTGTTTCCCTTGAATCTGAGCAACCATCAGCTTTAAGAATGACTAAGTCACACTCAGGGCTCAGATTTTACCCAGCTCTTTTCCCATCTCCTTTGTCCACTTCTGAGGTGATTTCGTGAAGCCTTGTGGACTTCATTTCAGTTCTGTATTAATTATGTTTAATGTTATATTTCTGTTATGATCTTAAACAGAAAGAAACCACCGTGAAATTTTGGTTTTCAAAGCCCTCCAACTTTGTCTGCAACAAGTTCCATTTAAGGACTCGGCTGCCACGGTGACTTCCGGCGTCCACTCTGGGACCTTTCCTCTCATAGTTTTCTCGGTATCATGTTGTTATAACCATTCTCCCTGTTTTTACATTGGTTTATCTCTTGTGCATATGCACTCACGTGTACTCCCATGAATGTACATGTGCCATGCCAAACATATGGCGGTTAGAGGGACGACTCGCAGGTGGAAATTTACCCCTTCTGTCATGGAGGGGCCAAGCATCAGACTCGGGTCACCAGGCTTGGATGCAAGGACCCTTAATCCTAATCTGTTTTAGTGGCTCTCATTTATATTTCCTGTTTCTGTTCTGAAATTTCTTAGAATGTCCAAAGGCTTACCCTCCCTTCTTTTAAGTATTTGCGCAAGTATCACATTTGGTAAAGCAGCATTTATTTCAGTCGCTGCTACAAGTCTATCATCCCTGCACCTGGGAGACCAAGGCCTTGCTGCAGTTTCAAGAAATGCCCAGTCAGTCTAGTGACACCCTCCTCAAAATTACAAGTCAATAAAGCCTAACCTCTGGAGATGCGGCTCAGTAATATTGTACTATCATGGTATGTACAAGGCTCTAGGTTCGATCCCCAGTGTAGTAAAAATAAACGCAGCAGTAGCACAGTGCCAAGGCACTGATGTATATCACATTACCTCGAGCGTTGGTCATACTTGCTATTAGCTCTAAAAGGGCATCTCTATAGAAATTGGTTCCAACTCAATATATATATTTTTGGAACAACAGATCTCCCTTTGATTTTTATTCCCTAGCACTGAAGAGATCATCTAAGACATGATTTGAAACAAATGTGGAGATTCCTTTGACAGAATCTATCAATAGAGGATATATTTATGAATTTCAGCTAGGTTAATATAATCTTAGTCACTTTCCTTGACTATGTGTTAAGTCACTTAAATAAGTACATTTTCTTGGGCTTCTCTTAACTGTCTTAAAAGTAGAGCTAGTGTATGAAACCCAGACAGATAAGATTATATGGCATTGTATAAAATACACAGGTATTCATATGAACACATCAAATACACATACAGTTGTGTGTTCCATTTTTCCTTTGTGGGATTCATATCACAGGTAATCTTTCTTTAGTCCCGATCTTTGAACGTTCTAGGATAAGCAGTTATTTGAGTGGATTCCCAACAAATGCTTTTAATGGAAAAGTGTAAGCCACAGTTTTTGGAGGTATAATAACTCCCACCATAAACAAGTGTCAAGTTACCTTCACTCAGTAATTGATGCTGTATTCCTCATAAGAATGGTTATTATGCTATTTGCTACAAAGCCTCACTCAATAAAATTTTATTGTAAAAATGCTATAACACAAAAATTTAAATCAACATTTCAGCAGCTTACTTCATTGCCTATATGTTGGCACTAAAATGTCCTATCAGAAGAGGACATTAAGATTCTTTGGCTGCCTCTCAAAGCTATGCATTTCAGGCCTCTCTCTCACCTATCATCCTGTCTAATTTCATTTCTCACTATTCCAGAGTTCAGCACTACACAACAATATGCTCTTTCCTGAATATCTACATTTTCAATGTGGCCTAAACCATGTTCCTCACATAACAATAAATTCAGCTAAAACTGACAATGGTAACAATGAACTGGGTTCCCTTTCTTGGAAAGATGGAAGATATCAGTTTAGAGAGGAGACCACACCTTAACCAATCAAAGGTTCCTGTTCTGTTGTCTCCCTCAGGCCATCCCTTAGTGTCCTGGACATTTTACCCCTCTTACTATTTTTTATTTTCTTTTTAAAATTTATTTTTAAATTTTTAGAAATTATTTTAATTTATTTATTCATTTTTTTTATTTTTTTGAATCATGTATTTCATACAGAATATCTCAATCTTTCTTCATCGTCTTTATAACCCCCTCACCACTGGCACCCCTCCCCCACAGATGCAGACTGGAATTACTATATTCTTTCCTTTGTGTTAAGGTCTATTGTGTCGATAGTGTCCCTAAATGTGCCTCAGTGAAGGTTCATCCACTGAGGTCTAGTCACCCTATCCGAGTCCCCTGGCCTTAGGAAGATTAGCTCATCCTCACCCAAGATACATCACTTGCCAACATTTCTTCAGCAAAGATTGGGGGCTGTTACCAAGTTCCCCAGTTCTATGCTGGGTTTCAGTCTCTTTGAGTCTGTAAGAGTCTTCAGCATGCCAACACCAATGCTGTGTGATAATTATGAGTAGGGTCCCAGGAGCTTGAAGAACTATATTTCCATTGTGGTCACAGACCTCCTCACTGGCTCCCACAATCTTCCCATCCCCTCTTCCACAATGGCCCCTGAGCCTTGGGTCAGCAAAACTTAATATAGTGGTCCTATTCAGGGACCCAGACACTGCCAATTCCTAATCTCCATTCTTTGGTTATTTGTGACCTTTTATGTCACTGGCCCGCCTTTGCTAAGGGAGCTACTATTAGCAAGTTGGTATTAGTCTGTGACTTAAAATCCTGTGGAACTGTTCTTATGAAGCTGGGTGCACCTGAGTTTAGTGCATATATGTTGATAATTGTAACATCTTCTTGGTTAATTGTTTCTTGGATCAGAATGAAGTAACCCTCTTTATTTCTTCTGATTAGTTTTAGTTCAAAGCCCATTTTGTCAGATATAAGAATGTCATCTCCTGCTTGTTTCTTAGTGCCATTTGCTTGGAATATTTTTTCATGCTTTCACATTAAAGCAGTGCCTGTCCTTAAATGTGAGATGGGTTTCTTGCAGACAACCAAAAGATAGATTTTGTTTCTTGATCCATTCAACTAACCTGTGTTTTTTGACTGGGGAGTTCAGCTCATTGATAAAGTTATTATTGAAAGATATATACAGGTTCCCATCATTTTCATTTCTGCTTGCATTCTTGATCTAAATTTGTGGTTCCCCAGTTCTTCCTTCATTTGGTTTCTTTCTGTTGCCACTTGGGTTTAGTCATTCCTTTCTTCAGCTCCTTGTATTGCTTTAAGTATTCTCTCAAGGGCTGGTTTTGTGGACAGGCATTCTTTCAGCCTTTTCATATCATGGAATATTTTTCTTTCACTTTTAACTCATCCATGGAGACCAGTGATTCTCTCTCAGCATCTGTTAATCACATGTAGCTTTTTATCCTGTTGTGGGACCCTGTGGAATTCCCCATCCACCTTGACATGTCAACTGGTTTTGTCATTATGCATATTTAGTTGTACTACAGAGCCTACAGAGCCCTTAGGATTTCAGGGGTGCGGCTTCCCTGTCTAGGTACCTTAACAAGCAACAGGTAAGGTAAGGCCTATGGCTCTGACATTCTTTTCACCTCTCTTCCCTGATGTTCCCTGAAGCTTAATTGTAGACAGGGGTTGCATTGTGGATGTGTCATTTAGTGCTGGGTACCCCATGATCATCTATTTTGTATGAGTTGTTTATAACCTCTATGAGCAGCCTTTGATTATTGAGCTTGATGTAGACCTCAACTAAGGAAAATAAACTTGTTTCAGATTCATTAGTGATGATGTGCTAAACACTTCTATATATGATTCACAGTGAATTGCCTCACAGGTCTTCCTTAACCAAGAAAATGCACAATTGATCAATGAATTGCGCTGAGTTTTGAAAAAAGAATGGGCTCCTATTTATAAAAATTCATAATGGAGATAGATATGTGAGTTTGTGTTTAAGTGGTAAAAGTTTTATGTATCATGTAAAAACCAAGATCCTTGATAAAATAAGCTGATATTGCACTAATTAAACTTGATTCTAAAGGAAATGTTCCAGCCCCATTTCTTGACCACCATAATAGGAGACCCAGTGAATTTTGATTGCTATTTCATAAGAACACATTTTCATCTTTAAAATATAGAGTTTTAGTGAGGGGATGTAGTTAGGAATGAAAACGTGCATTCAAATACATATCCAGACAAACACATAGTCAGACTCTTGAGATGAGAATTTCAGAGATCTTTTAGTAGATTTAGAAAATACAGAAATAGAAAATTTTCAAATTAATTCATTAATATAATCTAAATAATTAATTTAATTGAAGTTTTGAAAATGGCTTTTCTAAATACCTTTTGTATGCCTATATGATGAAACAAAATTCTTGCAGACATGTTCCCAAACAACATAAAAGTTAAAGTTACCACCAAGATGAAAGAACCTGTATTTGTAACATGTGTGCCTGTGTTCTGAACCAAGAAACAGAGGAATCATCACCGTGAGAACGTCACCACTTTTCAAGAACATTGTTTAAAATATGTTATGCATAGATATAGGAAGGTACAGGAGAATTTACAAAAATTTTAACAGTCTGTAAAGAATTAATTTCTCTCTGCTAACACAGAGTGCTGGTATATCTTAACCAAGCCTTTGTACACTGTGAAGCAGAAACTTTTCAGGTCATTATTTCTACTTATCAAGGATTCCCCTAAGACCAGAACTCTTAAGAAATAGAGATCTAAAACTTAATTTAGGGGTCCTGTCCAGGGACCCACACTCTGCAGACTCCTAATCTCCATTCTTTGGCCATTTGTGACCTTTTGTGTTACTGGCCCTCTGGTGCATGAGCGCGCTTCATTAATGAGAGATGAGAGATTTCATTAGTGTTCTCTTTTCACCTCACTCCATGTTGCATGAGCCTCGGGTGTAGAGGTTGCACTGTAGATATTCCATATAGGCTTTGGAAATTCACAGACAATGTCTGCTGTGACCAGTTGTGTACTCTGCAACAGTCTCCATTTGGTGCAACAGAAGCTTCTTTGATGAGTAGTGCCTGGGTGCTTGACTGTATATATAAGGATACATATTTTGCACTTAGTAAGAAGTTACATTAGCCTATAGATGTGACTGAAGCAAGGCTCAGAAGCCACCACTGAATGGGGCCAAAAGGATTGTAAGAGCCAGTGAGGAGGTGTGTGACCATATGGAAATAGAATCTTACAAGCTCCTGGATCCTGCTCTATGTGCATATAGATATGGTGTTAGCATGCAAGCTTAAGCCAACAAAAATCCAGCATGGAACTGGAGAAATGGGAAATGGGTAGTAGACCCCAATATTTGATGAATAAATATTGGTCACTGATTAATCTTCCTAAAGTGAGGGACTCTGGATAGGCTGACTAGACCTCAGTGGACTGAGGAACATTTGGGGACATTATCTTGACACAATACGCCTTAACACAGATGGAAGAATGTATGGATTCCAGTTGGGGCACTATGGGGGATGCCGGTTGGGAAGGGTGTATAAAGATGATTAAGATTGATTGAGATATTCTCTATGAAATTCACAATGATTTAATTTTTTAAAATACAAAAGAAACACATAGGTCTGTCTCTATCCTTTGGACAATTTCAGCTTCATAATTCCTCTGAATATTTTGTCCTTTAAAATGTTCTTTTTCACTCTCTCCTGACGGAGTGAGAATTTAGCTGTATGCAGTTAGAATATTCTGGACAAAGTTTAAGAACCATAGTGCTCTGGAAATGTAGCTAGCTGGCAGTTGGTAGCCAGAACAGAAGACTATAAAGGACAGTCTTTTACTGATACAATGAAAGCTGTGCTTGAACTCCATCAACATGGCTCCAATACTCCACATTTCTGAGCCCTTAGATTCCAGGAAAGCTTGACTCAATGTAATGTTTGACATTTATAGGAGCCCCAAGCATTGTACTCTGTGACACAGTTGCCATAAATGATCATCAGACTTTGAAAAAGTGTCTTCTCCCTTCAGAAAGATGCTCTGTTGGGACATCTGTAAACAAGGATAAGAAATCTAGACAGCAAGTTGTGAGATTTGTGAAGCAGGGCATGACAAGTAGTAGATGACAGAAGTAGAGCATGGAGTATAAATGGGACAAAGATACCCCATGAGGCCGAGGCTCGGGCATGCAGGAAGTCTTCCACTGTGCTATTCAGGAGTAACATGAATAATCTGCAACTGTGCTGCTGAATGCAGGTCCGTATCACACATGTGGAAGAGAATTTGGACATGAAATATATAACAGTGATTCTATTTAAAGATTTATAGAGTGTGTGTTTGTGTGTGTGTGTGTGCGTGCGTATGTGTGTGTGAATGTGCATCACTTGTTTGCCCATGCCCATGGAGGCTAGCAGAGAACATCAGAACCTCTAGAGCTGGAGTTACAGGAGGTTGTGGGTGATTTTAAGTGAGTGCTGGGAATGGAGTTGGAATTCTCTGGAAGAGCACTAAGTACTCTTAATAGCTAATCCATCTCTCCATCCCTGTGATTTATTTTTTCCTTTAAAATTTTATTTATTTATTTCTCTGTATATTTATAGAAAAATATTCCAGTCACCACTCATCAAAGAAGTTTTGCACCAGATAGACACCTTTACAGAGTAGCACAACTCTGTGTTACTACAGTGCAACCTCTACACCTAAGACTCACTGAACCTAGAACAAGCGGTAAAGAGGTCACTAAGGAATCTCAGAATTCTCATCAATGAAGCTCCCTCATGCAGCAGAGGGACAGGAACACAAAAGGTCAAAAATGGCCAAAGCAAGAGATTATGAGTCTGCATACTGTGGGTCCTTGGACAGGACTCTATATTAAAGCTCACCCACCCAGGGCTCAGGGACCACTGAGGAAGAGGGGTGGAAGGATTGTAAGAGCCAGAGAGGAGGCACGTGACCATACAGATACAGGGTCCTACGAGCTCCTAGAGCCCTGCGATGGGGGCAGAATGCACCGGACCCATGCAAACTCAAGAAGACAAAAACAGCACAGAGCTGGGGAAATGTACAGCAAATCCCAATCTTAGATGAAGAAACATTGGTAACTGATTAATGCTGAATGAGGAAGAGCTGATCTTCCTAAAGTGAGGGGCCCTGGATAGGCTGACTGGACCTCGGTGTAGAAACCTGCACTGAGGAACATCTGGGGACACTAACTTGACACAATAAGCCTTAGCAAAGATGACAGAATGTATGGATTCCAGTTGGGGAGCTATGGAGTGGGGCGGGGGTATGACGATTAACATTTATTGAGCTATTCTGTATGAAATACACCAATAATCAATTTTTAAATAAATAAATTAAATTAAATCTTAAAAAGTAATTTCATTCTTAGTCCACATGGGCTCTATGAATATATTGCTTGCATCATGTGTGTATACACCAATAATCAATTTTTAAATAAATAAATTAAATTAAATCTTAAAAAGTAATTTCATTCTTAGTCCACATGGGCTCTATGAATATATTGCTTGCATCATGTGTGTAAGTGCATTGATGTCACGCAGTGCCCACAGAGGTCAGAAGAGGGCACTGGATTTCCCTGAAACTGGAGTTATGGATGGCTGTTAGTCACTATGAAGGTGTTGGGAGCTGAACCAGGGTCCTCTACAAGAATGGCCAGTGCTCTTAACCACTGAGCAATCCCTCCATTCCTCAGATTCTTTTATAGTTAGCAAAGCATATGAAAATAACATTCACATAAGTTAGCACAATAGTGGTTAGTCTTAGGGTGAGGAAGGGGCAGGAAAGTGCAACTGATGACTCAATTTTTTATAGCATTAGCCCTGAGCAAAGAAGGTGAATTCTCGCACACTGGTGAGCATTCTGTTTCACAAGATGAGTGTTGATTACATAGGTTAAGCTTGTGATCATTGATTGAGTCATATGCCCATAATATGTGTAACATTTATCTGTCTATTATACCTAAGTAAAATCATTTTATAATCTTAAACATATAAGAAAATGCTCTCAGGGATCCATAGAATGAAAGAACAAGCACAGGTATTAAAGTCCCAAGAGAGGGCATAAGATCCCCATGCGTGACAGACGGGGAGCTCAAGCTAATCTTCTTAGAACTCTCCCACCAAGCTCATGTTCGCTCAGCCACTCAGTCTTATAGCTTAGTTATAATTTCTTTTTAAAAGTTGAAAAGCTTAGAAGTTTTGTAAGGTTCTTTGTAGTAGGGAAACAGAGTAAAAAATCCTTTCACTAACAGTAAGATACCTTACCTGATATGACATAAAATTATTTTAAAAGTATGTGTGGATACAGTGAATTTCCCAGCAAAAATATTCCATAAGACTGGAGAGATGACTCAGTTTTTAAAAGCATTAGCTTTGAGCACAGAAGGTGAATTCAGTTCCCAGGACCCACACTGGGTAGGTCACAATCACCTTTAAAAGGCTCTGGGTTCATGTGATTCATGTTTGTAACCTTTGAGGGCACTGTATTCATGTATAAAACTTCACATAGTGACACCCTTATAAACACAACTAAAAATAATGACAAGCTGAGGCTGAAGAGATGGCTCAGCGGTTCAGAGCACTAACTGGTATTACAGAAGACCCAGGTTTGATTCCCAGCACCCACGTGGTAACTCACAACCATCTGTAACTCCAGCTCCAGGGGATCTGACACCTGTCCTCTGAGGGCATTGCATGACACAGGTGCACTCACATACATGCAATCCTAACACTCATACACATAAAATAAAAATAAATAAATACATAATTAAATATAGCAAAAACTGAAAATATAAGTTAATGATGTATGCAAATTAATTTACTCATGATTGTAGGGATAACATAAACACAGACTGGACCAATGACTTTTAATTAAGCTTGGCAAACTCACTGAGCCAAGTGCTCTTAAGACCTGAGAATTTGACCTTTTCCAAGGACCCTCAATTCACTACTCCATCCATCCAAAAGATAATGAATGAAGGTGGGTGAACTTATCAAAGTACCTACCTTCACTGAATACACAGAGACTGAAAGGATGCAGGAAATGGTGCATGAGATGTTCTAGATCTAGGGGTAAAAAGATGAGATTCTCTGCTCAGTGTGGATCCAGACTTAGACTTCCCCAGTTGAAGCAAGAGAAAAATTTCAATAAAATGATGATCGAGGCCTGATTTAGGGAGACAGTTTCAGAACATTGTTCCAACAGCACAGTTTTAAGAGACATCTGAGGCAACTAATGGGCCCATTCTTAAAAGCTAAAAATAAGAGGCTACTTTATGTGGGTGATTGGAACGTGGTGTAGCATTGCTGGACATGTTCCAAGAAATCATATCATACTCACAGCCACTTCTGGTTGTTATTAAGTACAATATATCAAGCTTCTACATGTTATGCTTAGAGCATTTCCTCCTTGATGTTTATGTTTCTGATGTGTGTGGTGGTTATTCTTTTTTAATTTTTTTTATTGAGCTTTTGTATATTTCACACACACAACAACTCTTAATTAAATTTAAGTCTCCTTCCCTCATCCATGCCCCATATGGCCTCATAAAACCTCATGCATTACACCATATGTGTTAATTCCTTCAGTGCAAATTCATCCACTAGAGTCTAGTCAACCTATCTAGAGTTGGTAAGTATGGTCTAGTCTCTCTCACCTAGTAGTAGTCAGTCTCCAGCTGTTCCCAGGCTAGGGCAGGCTGCCTTCTAGTTCAGGTCCCAGGCTAGGGCAGGCTGCCTTCTAGTTCAGTTCCCAGGCTAGGGCAGCCTGCCTTCTAGTTCCCTCTTTCCATTTCGGGCCTTGTCTGATTGAGGTGGTGTGGGTCTTGTGCTGGACACCGTTGCCACACGTTCACATGTGCAAGTTTACAGTGGCGTGAAAGCCTCAGTTTCCCTGTGTTCATGGACCAAATGCTGGCTCTTACAATCATTCCTCCACCTCTTCTGGATGGCCCCTGAGTGGGTGAGGTTTAATACAGCAGTCCATCCAGGGACACACACTGCTTTCTTTTAAGAAGGGGCTATGCATGGACTTCATCTTTTTCTGGTGGGTAGTCTCTTGTCGCAGTGCTTCTTTCACATCTCCACACCTCACACTCTGGCTTCTATCTGCATCTCTGATATATGTGCTCCAGCTAAACTGAGTCATTTACTATTATTTTGTTATGTTTTGTTATCTTCCTTGACATTAAAGCCCCTAATTTTTTTAGCATTTTATATGCACCATCCTTGCAAAAATCATTTCATACCTAATATTATCAGAATTTAGAACAGTTTTCTTTGTCAATCAATATTGAACCCCAACATCAATTGCAAACAAAGGTCACAAAGTTACACAATGTGATTCTTCTTTGCAGCAGAAAAAATTAAGTGTTCAGACTTTATATGAGATATGCATGTTCAGCAATATTTCTGACATTTACCCAGAAATGTGTGCATTGCAGATTGGCAGAAGGAGCAGATGTCTTTATTTTTCTACACTTATTTCCTGTTTTCTAACAATTCGCTGAACATCTAAGTTCACCAAATTTTATTTCATGTAAAGATCTTTTTCCCTTACAAAGCTCACATTGACCCCTCTCCTGATTAAAAATGTGTGTGTGTGTGTGTGTGTGTGTGTGTGTGTGTGTGTGGGCATTTGTGCATGTAGCCTTTAAGAGACATCCAGATATCCTCTTTTACCAGGACCATAATATGCCTCCTCATCAACAGTGAATTTATACTTCAGTCTGAGTGCCCAGAACTGCTTCAAAGCAGAAACTTCTCTTTTTCTCTCTCAGAAAAGTTTTCCAGAATTTTATAAAGAACATTTGCTCCTTTTTTATATTTTCAAAGAATTTAAATTTATATATATTAGATCAAATATTATATCATAATTGTTTTTCTACACATGACTAGAATCTCTTCCAGCACATTGAATTCATCTGGACAGGAAGATCAGTATCTCAGTGTCTCCAAGAGTGTTATTAATTATAAGGAGCAGAGTTTGTCAAATGAGTAAATGAAAAAATGGAATTGAGGTCAGCCCAACATACTGGTAATTTGAATCTGAAGTCTGCAGTTTGGAAGACAGTGACAAGAACAATGATTTGTGCTCCTATAATAGTAGCAAATAGTGTGTGTGAGGTCTAGCATTTTGTTTAGCCCAACTGAAGAGTGGAATTTATATTAGCACCAATAATTTTTACCCCCTTGGAATGTTACAGAGCAAAAAGAAAGCAAATTAGTGGGGAATTTTGAGAATTTGAAAATTGTCAAAGATAATTGATAATTATCTTGTCAAGACCAACAGTTTCTACCACTTAGACAAGTCCTGTACTAGAGGGGTCAAGTGGGCATAAAGTCCCATCCTAACCAAGGAACTATCAGCATATAGAAGCTGCTGGGAAAGGAAGAGTCTGGTTTCTTCCAGGGTGTGGAACCTGGTAGGTCACCATGTGCCAGGGCTAGTTCCACATCTAAGAGTGTGTGGGCAACACACACCAGACTCAATGGTAACAAAATTTAAAATGTACATGATGCTGCTGCTGAGTGGGTGGGCAGATGGGGGTGGATCTGGAAGGAGTTGGGGGGGGCAAATATGAACAAAATATATGATATGAAATTCTTAAAGAATTAATAAAAAGAAGCAACAAAAACACATATCCTTAGCTTCTCTTTGTGTATGTGAATTTCACATAAATATTTGCAGGAGGAAAAGGCTTAAAATTTTGAATCAATCAAAATATTCTGCACACGGAAAATGCAAACCCATAGGAATGTGCTCTCTTGTTACTAGTGCCTTAACCTTTACCTCTGATCTATAATGTAATCCAAGTTGAGATCGCATAATTATATTTTAATTTTAGCTCTTGTAGCATAAAAAACATTAAAGTATTATTTATATGGAGCATATTCCGGTGGCCAATATAAGTACCCTATTTAGCATTTTATTTCAATATTTATTTCCATTATGCATTTATTCATATCAGTATTTCATTCATTTATTTAAAGCTATGAGCAATATTCACTGCTTACCTAGAATTAGAATGTATCTTGGGGATTGCCGACATAAGCACCCTCATATCAGACCTTCAGCAAGTCTGATAAATGGTCCATTGTTTTTTCTTGTTTGTTTTTTTTTCTTCAAATCACCTGGGACAAGCCAGGTGACAAATGATTTCCATTAGCTTCAGCAGAATAGAAACAAAACAGATCAATACGAATGATTTGCAGCAAGTTAAGATCATAAATTTCCTTTCACCCTTGTACATCATTTTAATATAGAAGCTTTTTTTCTTTTCATAGCAAAGAAAAAAGTCATTAGAGAACTGAAAACTCCAGTTATAGCATACTATCCATGATTTAAGGTAAGACCATTTTAATGCACTATTAATTTCACTCAACGGTACATAGCAATATTATTTTAAAATATGGCAAACTCTAAAAATGTTAATGACCCATGTTACAGAAAATTGCTTTAACCTGAAATATGCTCTGTTAAAAAAAACGTTTCAGTATACAAAGTGAGGGCCTTGTGTCTATTTTAGGACTTTCCCTTTCTGTTCTAGTTCTTAAGTATTTTGTTTTCATTATTCTTTGGGTGAGAAACGTACTTCTACTCCCTTGCTTCCTGTGTAACATGGGTTTTATGGTTATGGGTCTTGTTACAATGGTAGAAAATTATGGACAGAAAAGGGAGGGGAGGACAAGGGCTGAAAACAACACCGTACAGAAAAGGACCATGGTTTCCATTTGCTTTGCTCTAATAATTCCTTATCCATCTCTTGAGTAGCTGTGTGGAAATTTACAGAATTCCACAGGGCCACACCTAATGACTGCCAAGGGAGTCTGGTGGTTAACAGAATGATCTATTTAGATAACTTGCAGACCTAGAAGATAAACACAAAACTGCCAGTCATGCCGCGCGAACCAAGAGCGTCGCTGAGAAAGATGCCCTGCCTTTCCCAGGGAGAGAATGAAGCGACCTGACACACTCACGGACAGTCCCTATTGCTTTTGTACCCTGGAGGGGAAAGGTGCTTTGAGCTCACCACCACTCCCTGAGAGCAAGAAAGAGGCTGTGGGCAAGGAGGCATTGTGCCTTGTCCAGGCAGCCTGGAACAGCTCACTTTTCATAGGATTATCAGTATTTACATTATTTGAATCACAGAAACAGAAAGCACTTTATCCTTTTCATTGCAACAGAATGAAAGTCAGATTTGAATGAAGACGAGAAAAGTAATAAGGAAGAAATAAGAAATTGCACTTGCAAGGGTTGCAACCTCGGTAAGGGCTTCGGGGACACACAGAGGAAGAGGGTCCGGGAGACATGCCTATGCGACCCGAAACAGAGCCAACGGGAAAGACTCAAAAATCCGCTAACTCTTCTGAGGCACCTGAGATGCTTTTTCCTGGACTCGTCATGTCGGTCATCGAGAGTTCTAGACCGTGTCTTAGAAATCTAGGTACCAATTTGTACTCCACTTTGAGCTATTCAAATACTTGTTCTTGCTTTTAGCAATTTGATTGGTGTCAGGAAGGAACTTGAATTTGGTTCATACTTGAATTCTAAATGTTTTTAGACGTTTCAGGTTCACCTGACTTCTTAAACCTCACATTTTCTGAAAAAAAAAAAAAAGGTCTCCTTTAGAATGCCACATTTTAGATTTAACATACTTGTCATCGCTCTTCTGCATCATACCTTTCTCAGAGTCAGCCAGTCTTCAGAATGAAGTAGAATAAGGACTTCCTCATAAAAATTTTGTTTTTCTTTCTTTATTTTTTCCAAGGGGCTGGAGAGATATCTCAGTAAGAGATCTGGCCACTCTCAACAGAGGACTCTGGTTCAGTTTCCAACATTCATATAGCATCTAACAACCATCTCCAAGGCTTGTTCTTGGGAATTTAATGCCCTTTTTTTGGTGTTAACAGACTATGCACACATGCAGTGCTCTTAGATGCAGACAAAATACTCATACACATAAAATAAAGATAAATAAGCACTATTTTTTCTAAAGTTTAAAGCTTAGAAACTGTATTTGAATCTTAAAATTCAAATGATAATTTCATACAATGCATTTAGATCATGTTCAAAAGTTATAAATCAATAAAAACATAAATAATAAAAAACAAAGATTAATTTTTTTAATAAAGAGGAAATTTAAGTGTATACTCTATTATTCAAAAGTAATCTATATTCATTAGTCATTAGGGAAATGAATAGAGAAACTCCCATTAATTGAACTCCAAAATAAAAGTAAAATTAAATTTCAAGTACTTGTGTGAAGACAGAGGTGACTCTATTGCTTTGAGGAAGGGTAGATCTACGCAGTAAGTTGGGAATCCAGGTCAATATCCAGTAATTGGAGGAGATGGAAATCCCAACAGTTCTCCAAGGTACTTACCCAACAGGGGCAGTTTCACATGGAAGTGTAATGATAGCTTTTACCACAAGTATGCTAACCTGGAAACTATCAAATGCCCATTACAACAAAAACTGGCAGATAAATTGTGATTTATGTGTATACTGCGATACTTCATAAGAATGGTAAGAAAACGGGCCTATAGATGAATGTCAGAAGTTTATGCTCAGCAAAAGAATCCACATTCAAACTAGCATATAATATTCTGTTCCATTCACATACTTAAAGAAAATGGACCAAATAGAGCTCTTCCTCGAGGCATATCTTCTTAGGTAGTTACTTTACAAAATGACGGAGTAGGTATCTTTGAATAGAGGGAAGCATCTGCCTTTACAGGAAAAGGTGTAGTTCATGACAGGGAGGGGATTCAAGGTGCTTATAAGATCTCACACCTTGAACTTGAATGTGATTATACATAGATTCACTGTACAGTAAATCCTTTGTCATGCATATCAATACAATAAAGTGTCCTCTACATGTCTATTTTAGCATAATGAAGGTTTGAAATACTGTCAATATCTTACTTCTTTTGTATTTCTTCCTTCAACATCTGCCAACTATAATTTTGTTTAAAACAAGATAACTAACTTTTGGTTATTTAAGGTGATATCTTGAGAACTCACAGGACAGGAAATTTCATGACTGATACTCACTGCCAGTTCAGTAAGGGGAGGTTATGTTTAAGTAGACTGCTGAAATTAGTTGAAAATATTACATCCATAATAGATGATAGAAACTCAATGAGGTAGCATCCTTGCATTTTTCTCCAGGCAAATAGTCATGTTACAGATGAGAGATTAATGAATACAGAACAAGCTACTGAATAAGAGATTGGACATAGTGTTGTCTGGGAAATGGACAGTAACATAGCTTTCACTTAGAGGCCAAGTGTGAAGCCCTTCCGCTAGTTTGTTTGTTTTTTTGTTTGTTTGTTTATTTGTTTGTTTGTTTTTTTCCGAAATATCTTTAGTCATAGAAACCAGACAGACGCCATCATAGCTAGAAATCTGAACAACGCAGAAGTCAAGAAATCCAAGATTTATTTAACTCTCTCTCCTCAGGACCACACACCTGGAATGTGTACAGGCCTTTTTTCCATCTTTCTTCTCCTGACCTCTTTCCTCATCATTTTCTTCACCCCTCTTTAACATTAATGCATTTTTTTCTCTGTGTTGAGGGAAGAAGGGATAACTCGTCTAGCCAGAGGGAAGTGTTACTTGACAGATATATAGAAATCTCTCACCTAAAATCTGAAGGTATTGTCAGTAACAGCTCTGAAAGTAAATCCTATTTTGAGAATTCAGAGACTCAAATTAGAAAAAGAAAAACATGAGATTTGGCAATTACTAAGTAACCAAGGAAACACCACGTTGATAGGCACTGTCAAAACTTGTTTTGGCGTGACCTAAAATATTTGCTAAAACTTCATAAATTCCAATACTCGTTCTATTTTGCTTCCAATATTGATTTCTGAAGTCTATTTGTTGGAAATTTAAACACATATCACATACAGTTTGAACGAAACCATATTAAAATGCTTACAGTTGTTGCTCACATGTTACGTTGTCTAGTGTCTAACTGCTTCATTAAAGGCAAAACTAATTTTATTAGATAACCAATTAGATGAGTACAAATCATCATTTCAATTTGTATCAAACTGTTATTACACAAAGTAATATAAATGTTCAAACTCCAAAACGGATCAGAAATTTTCTGCAGGAATATATCCTATATACAATAGTGTCACTTCTACAAATAGACACAAACTCCAAAAGAAGCCTTAGTGGTATCTCCTCTGTATATTCATCTTAGATCATTACTCAGATGCACATCAGGTCTATTTTCCCTCCAAATTATCTATCTTTATCTTAAAAAACTCTGGTGGTGGAACTGAACCATATTGAGACTACTCAGTATGGTTGCTACTAGACAGACACATGTGGTCATGATACATTTGAGAGGTAGTTCACCATTTAATATAAGAGGGACATAATATTTCAAAAACTTAAGACAAAGAATAAAATTCAAAATGTATCATCAGCATATTTTCAACACTGAATGCATTTTTAAGGGATGATACTTTGGAACTATGGATTGCATGAAATATCATTCAATTGATCTCATTCATTACATCTTTATCTATGTTGCCAGCAGCAACTAAGAAAATGAAAGTCTCAGAATTGTAGAATATTGTATTTCTAAAGGGAAACAGTGTTAAAATACTTGTAATGTACTTGTATGCATATAGTAATCTCAGTATTATATTTTTGCATTTTTATCTGATTTTGGGAAGAGATCTTACTGTATGTGCCAGGCAGGTCTTGAAGATGGAGCTCCCTTCTTAGCCTCCCCACTGTTGGGATTTATAGGCAAAGTCACAATGTCCAGTTCACACAATGACCTATTTCAAGATTCACATTTAAATAATTTTATGTTACCTTTGGGGCCAGAGATGGCTCAGTGGTTAAGAGCACTGACTGTTTCTGCAGAGGACCCAGGTTTGATTACTAGCACCCACATGATAGCTAACAACCTTCCATAACTCCAATCCAGGGGATCTGATCCCTTTTCTAATCTCAGAAGGCATTCCATTACACAGGTGTATTTATGTACATTAGGGCAATACACTCATTTACATAAAATAAAAATAATAACATATACTTAATAAAATGAATAATTTTATTACACTAAATTTTGCTTTACTTTATAATTAGTATCATAATTTATTAGGGATTTTCTTTTTTTAGTGTATGATAGTTGATCATAGATTTATACCAATAAAAATGATTTTATACTAAATGTGTCACAAGGAAAACAGTATATATCTCCGACTTACAAGTTCTTTGAAAACATCTCCCAGTAACTTTATGGGAAGCAGCATCTCATTTGAAAGCTGCTTGAGTACAAGTGTACTTGCAATAGATAATTATTCATAAGAGAATATTAGCAAGTACTTAAATAAAATGCTACTCACTAGAGCAACATTGAAGTGGATCGTTCACTTCATCCCCTGGAACAGTACCAAATCCACTTTAGAGAATTCTACAGAATTTATTCTGTTGGCATAAAGGAGAATTTCAAGGATGCAGTGAAGTTTGTTCATGATGTTTCCAACTTATAACAATAAAGTAGTTTTGATTATATGTTTATGTTAGTGAGAAAAGAGGGCTGAAGACTTTTTAAATTCATTATAAACACATATACAAATATAAAAATTATAGTTATATATAAGTTAAATACATTTATATATTGTACAAGATTTACATTAAGTTATGGTTGTCTATTGTCTCATACACTTACTATTTCTTTATGATGAAAATTTAAAAATCCTTTCTTCTACCTTTTGGAACTACACAAGGAATTAGTGATGTGTACAGAAACCATACTGTTCTAAGGCCTGTCAAAACAATTTGCTTCTACCTAAGTTTACCTTTGGGTCCAATGCTCAAACTTTCACCATCCTTTCCTCTCCAAGTCTGCAGACAATGCTAAAGCACTGTCATACTCTCACCTTGTAAGACATCAATGGTGTGAGAATCTACACAGAAAAGAACCATGTGCTTCTCTCTTTCTGTGCTAGGCTAATTTCCCTTGAAATAGTGATCCTCTTTTCATTCACGATATTGTAAAAGATGGGATTCCTTTTTCTTAAGGATGCAGCTGATGGACACTTAGATTGCTTTCATTTATTGGCTATAATAAATACTGAAATTCCTACCCTCTCTGTCACTTAGTATTTCTGCTGGTTCTCACACAGTTCTGCACAACATTAGCATCACTATCTCTTAATTTATCTCATTTAGTAATAATTGACTTCCAAAAATTAAAGAGGAAAATCAAGATCACATTTTACACATATTCCCCCTAACACATGCTCAGTGTCAAAATTGAATTATGTGTAGTTTCTGGAATATTAAGCTTGCATCTCAATAAAAATCATATATACAATATAATATAAATACAAATACTATATATAAGGTTCAATCTCTTAACTAGCTACAACTTCTGTAAGACAATGGGTGCTTTCTAATTTGATCATTCATAATTTCTGTCATTTACATGGAAAATTACTGTCCTTTCTGTTCTGCGGGTCATGTGTTTCAAACATTACTTTTCCTATTTGTTCTATAGCAGATGTTCTAGTCCCAGGACTATGTAAATACCATGTTATCAGCCCTAGTCAAACTTGAGGCTATATGTGTTTACTCCCCTTCAGTGTACTTATTTAAGATGAAAGGTAATTATCTCTTCTAGATAAAGAGTATATACTTCGTCAGCACATTTTATAACACTCTGAGACACTTCACTTCAGCAAAATTTCCTAAGTTCTGCTCTATAAATGTGCCACAGGGAAAGTTACAATTCTATGCGGCTGAATGATAAAATTAAACAGTATGCATTCTTGACAGAAAAAGAGAAAGTAGAGGGATCTTGCAAGATGAAATAGTCATAGTAATGAATTGAATTTGTGATAAATGTCAAACAAACAATGATTAAATCAATGAACACTTTCATTTTTCAAAGTAACCTTGAATATCCAGTTAAGCAAACAATTTTATATCCAAGAATGTTGTTAGATTGCATTGTATGCAGCAGGTACAAATAGAATATTAAAATGATGACTAATATACATTTGATGTAAAGACACAGGAAAAGAAATGATTAGATTTTTAAGGTCAATGAATTTAATTACATTGTTCAAGCCCAATTATAAATGTACATGTGCCAGATTATGAGAATGGTTGACCACAAGTTTAATCACACAATATTCTGCAATTAAAATTAATTAAAGAAGATATCTAGCCATTAAATACACATAAAAGTTAAAACTCAATTTAAGGGAACATTGTGACCCTTTGAAGTACTATAAGTTATTGATATTTTGAGAGTAAAAATATGTTCTTGAACTTCAAGCAAGTCATAATTGAAGCTGAGATTATGGAGCAAAAACTCCGAAAGGTATGATAAGTCATAATTTCATTCTACTTTATAAAACATATAAATTTTAATTCCTGATGGATTTGATCAATTGGTAAAGTGTATAATAAACATCATTAATTACAAAGTTATGCCAGTTATTGTGAAAGGCACCTTCCTTCATAATAACACCATCATCTTCTGTCTTCACAAGCATAAGTCTTAATTGGATTGTAAAATGAGGAAGTGTTTCCTTAGAAATGCCCCCTGACCAGTGACGAAAAAGTTTTAAAACTTCCAAATTCACTCAGTATATCAGTCTGAGAACATGTTGCTAAATACTGCCACCCAAGAGCTATTCAGAATCAAGCAGACACAAACTCAGCATAGAACTGTGAGCTATTAGTCCCTGATTACTACCGGGTGAGGAAGAGCTGATCTTCTTAAAGGGAGTGACCCTAGCTAGGCTGACTAGAGCCCTGTGAATGAACTTACACTGAAGAGATACGAGAGGACAGTAACTTGACTAGATAGGCCTTAACATAAATAATAAAATGAATGAAATCGAGTGGCAGGTTCTAAAGGAGGGATCCTATGGTAAAGGGTGTATAAAGATGATTAATATGTTGTACACAAAATACACAAAATTCAGTAAAATATATTAATAAAAATATAATGCTATATTTTGAAGCAGCACAGGCCGGTGCATATCCTGCATTGTAAAATAATATACTCATATGAAATACAGCAATAACACACCAAAATGATGAGGAAAAAATTCCACAAGAAAACAGCATTTCTACATCTAAGGAGTTACCTATAGGAAAGCATCAACAAAATACACTTCATTAGTAAACTAACTTCAGACTGATGATTTAATAATGTACATGTGTGTGCACGTACATGTGTGCAGTGCCCTTGGAGGCCAGAAGAGGGTGTTTGATGCTCTGCAACTGGACCTACCAGTAAGATGAGTGTTGACAACGGAACTCAGGTCTTCCACAAGAATAGTAAGCACTCTTAACCGCTGAGCCATCTCTCCAGACCCCAACAAACTCTTTTTAAAAAGTGAAACAATTATTAATAAATATAGTTTAGTTATAATGAACAAGACAATACATAGCCATTAATATTGTAACAATTAATTATTTTAAGTGTAGAGTATCAAACATATAAGTAATACAGGGGAAAAAAAGGTGTGCATTGTGACCCCAATATACACACACACATATATATATATATGTAGATTTACACTCACATATGTAAGCATACAAATGTTAGCACATATGTTTATGAGATAATCTCAGAAGTGAAATTGACTTAGAGAATAAACTAGTCAGTATTTATGCATCCTTACAAAAATACCTAAAATACTTATATTCTGATTTACTAGTAAAATATAATATCTTGAAATACTATTTCCTGAATTAAAATTATTCTGAACATAACTGTCTAAATTCCACTTTAAAATTATAAAAATAACCCAAAATAGGATCTGGAGAGATGGCTCAACAGTTAGAAGCAGTGACAGCTCTTACAGAAGCCCCAGGTTCAGTTCCCAGTATCCACATGTCAGCACACAACTGTTTGTAACTCAAGTTCCAGGAGATCTGATGCCCTCTTCTGGCTTCTACAAGCATTGCACACAGGTAGTGGCACATACAAACAAACATTCAGTTAAAACACTCATACACATAAAATAAAAATAATTGTTTTATTAAAATCTATTATATGAAATAAACAAAAACTCAATAAAATATTTTTAAAACAGTAGTAAAATATATGACGTTAGTTCTACACCACAGTTGTCAATAATTTCAATAAAATTATTGACAGTGTCTACATGTTAATATGCTACATATCAAATTAGGACAATGTATTAAGCTTTCCCTTTTCTGTTGATAATATGTGCTAAAATACACAGACATTATAATTGTCTGAAGCAAGCAATAACGCTATTTATCATAAATCACTGTGGCAATGAATTTAATGCCTTACTTTCTGTGTGCATACATCTAAGAAGAAAATGAGACCAGGCAGTATGCCCCTTAGGTCTCACCCATCTCTAGGTGAAAGTTGTTTTTTCAAATATCATTAAGTAAATTTTAACTTAACTTTCAAGCCAAATTATTAGTTTTTCTAGAATATCTATCTCCTTTTCCCTGCTATAAAATTACTCAAAATGTTATTCCAGGTTATCAAGCTTGAGAAATTGAAATGGAAATTCAGATGTAGGCTGTTTTCAGCATGGTTAGGAAGCATGCAATTGAAATTGAACACTCAGCAGCAAACACTGCTGGAGCCAGGGGCCTTTTGAATTTTTATTAAGCAACACAGGTAAATGATTAAAGTGGTTGGCAATGCTGTCTTCTCTTTCCTCCATAAATAAAAGGAATGTTAGCAGTATTTAACTTTGACCCAGAAACACAATGCTATTCTCACTGCAAAATGTCAGCCCTGTGTATGCAGTTTAAGGTAGGTGTAACACACCCTATTTGTTTGTATTTCTTTAACTGAAGGAAAACACCACACAACATCTACTATAATGAAAAGACAAGCGTTGAATTGTTTAGAAGAAAATATTGTTACATTTCTCTTTGACATCAAAAATGTTCGAAATTTATTTATCCTGGCATCTATTTATATTTCAAATTATAGGCAGCGAATATGAGCCATATAGATAATACACTAAGATTTGATGTTCCTTTCAGAAGACTTTTTATCTTTGGCATAGGAAGGAAAACATCTCCAAACACCAAAAAAATTACATGTGTTCACACAGCTCCCAGATTTTTGATGTATCAATATTTATGATGTTTTATTACCTTGAGAAAATTCAAAGAATTTTCAGGGGCAGTCCATTCAACATTCAGCAGTCTTCTCAGAGCTGCTTTTGCTAAAGTTCATTGACCCTTCATTTGAGCCCACACGACTAAAAGGACAGAAACCGTGATATCTCTGCCTTCTCTTTATAGCTGTCTCATTTATGTCGGTTCAGATGCCTCCTTGACTCTGCATGGGCATGTTAGCCACTTGAAGAGGACTATGGGAGACCCAGGGCATTGCCCTCTTTTACAAAATTGCCAATTTTAAAACAAATTCTAAAAGGAAAGTAAAATTAGCTTATAGTGAGACAAAAAATCGCCTCTGGATGTGCAGTGGCAAGGGGAAGGGGGCACTCCCTCGCATCGCCGGCTTCTGGTTCTGGTTTCTGGTATTTTAATGGACATGGTCACTGTATGTTTTACATGTTTGTTCCAATCTTCTGTGTCTTCTCTTTTGTTTTGTGGACTGTCTCCTTTTGGTGTGCATGTAATTACCTGGCTAAAACCCCACTTGGTTGTCTGTTGAAAATGCAAACTGCTTGTCTACTGTGCAAAGAAAAAAATGTTTTAAAAAAAAACATTTATTTCCTGGACCTTTTCTCAGTCTTTTGGAGTTTTTTTGCTTGATTTCTTTGGGTTTTTTGTTTGTTTGTTTTCCCACCATGATAAAATGTGTAAATTGCATAAGTGCTATAAAATACATCAGAAAAACTATTAAAAAGTCGTAAATTCCTTAAAATAATCAAGAAACAAGCCTTAGCAATTAATCACTTGCTGGAGTAAAGAAAACTGTTTTGAAGCCAAACTGACTCTTAAGGGCCTTGACATACTTCCCATCTTAGTCAACTGGACTTAACAGCTTTCGTTTTTTAAAAAGGCCTGTAATGACTAAGGTGCCTCTGTTTTGTGGAAGATAACCATCTTGAAACTCCACCAAAACTTAGTCCCAGCTCAAGAGGTTTCTAGGAGGTCTGATCCCTCCCCCTGTTCTAGAACTTGACTGCTCCAACCTTCTATTTGCTCAAAAGCCTTGAACACAGAGTTAAGGATTATTATGATCTTTTGCCAGCTTGTTCTAGGATACCCTGACATTTTTTCACATTGAAGCTCAAGTAAGACATGTGCTCTCAGAACAACAGCCCAAGGATGAGTCCACTGGACATAACTCTCCTGTTTCCCTGTTTTTGCTGCTCCATTCTATGTACCTGTTTTAAGAACAAATACTTTGGATTTTGACATCTTTCATGTGGTATATTTTTAATTTCTAAACATGACTGCTTTGAATTCTTACATTGTTTTACATAAAATGTTTGTCAGCGTCTAAAGTTTTTCTAGCCATGTGCCTCCAAGACTAGCCAGGTGCAAAGGGAGCTGGCACTTCGTGATGGCCAGACCTGGGAAACTCATGAATTTGTAGTATTTCATAACCAGACCTTACAAGAGACACTCTGCTACGAGGACATAACTACAACAGTGGAAGGTAAAAGCAAACAGCCTACTTTCATGGAAGGCTTAAGATGTGGCCTCCACTGATCCCAAACCTAATTTTTTTCTAAAGTAAAGTGTTTCCCTTTCTGATATTCAGTTGCTCCAAGCTGCTTTTGCTCCTGTCCCTTCATGTCCTGGGCACCTCTGCTTTTCACTTTCTAATGACAATGTCATGGACAGAGCCCCGCCCCCCCCCAAAAAAGAAAGCCATTCTCATGCCATCTCTTTAAAGCTCTTCTGGGTACCACTTTTTTATGTGTTCTTTATTCTCCAGATTATTGGTGCTTACTTCAAAATTATGTATGGTAAATTGTAATATGGGCTTTCTAAATCAGACTGAAAGTCCTCTTTAAGAGAAATCACCCTAATTTTACTCTTCTTTTAGAATTTGTATTAGAATTTGCAATTTTGTAAAAGATGGGCGAAAATTAAATTGCTAAACTGGCATCTGCTGCTTGAGCTTACTGAGATGCTTCCTCTGGATTGGCCCTCCCATTATGACTCAAGCCTATTATCTGAAGATGTTCTCCAAGATTCTTGTACAGGTCCAGGCTGGCGCCCCTGACCCTGGGACAAGGAAAAAATATAACGGCAAAACAGCCAAAGAGCGTGGTATTGAGAATAACTAAGGGATGAACTAATGTCAACAGAGGTTATTGTTATCCATCACTTGGCATAAAATGTCTATTATAAATGTAGCTAAGGGGATTCTCTATTTTGTCACAACAATGAGGAAAGTCACTTACATGGAGACTAAAGCAAATGTATAGTAAAAATCAACAGGATAGATTTTTTTTTTTAAGAAAGACAATTCAAAGTCCATGGAAAAGAGAAAAAAGATAGTCCATGCTTAAAACTCCTCAGTCAGTGATTCTGCTGGAGTTTGTAAACTTCAATTGGATAATACATTGCTGTGTACCAGTTGTTTCTCTCTACAAAGTGTTTACACTTCTTCAAGACCTAAGTGAATGTTTTAGTAGACCACTCTCTAAACTACATAATGTAAAAAAAAGATTTTAATGGTTTTATGTTTTCTATAAGGTTTACCTGGAAACTTATAAAGTTCAGTGTGTACACAGGGAATATTAATTCATCACATTATCTCATGTGTGCAATGTTCATTCCATGTTCTTTTAGCAAGAGGTTCCTGCACAGCACTCTTCTGGGCCAAATAACTGCCATCTTCATGACTTCAGCTGTACCTACTTGCAAAAGATCATTACAATTGGATTTGTTGATCTTGTGTTTCTTTCTTAAAGGAGAGGTAAGCAGGGTCATTTGACCCTCAACAGAATATCCATTGATTTTTTCCCAGCCAACTGTAAGTAACTGCTCTAATTACAAATGGTCTCCTGGATTTGGGGAGAAAATCTGGGGAAGGATAAAAGAGCGAGATTGACCCATGAAGTTATAAAAAATTCGACATCCATGCTGGGTAAAGACTTCACAGTGCAACTACTCTAAGGTGACCCATATACCTAGTATGTCAGTAACACCTCATCTCCATGAATAAAGTCATTGATTCCCCAAGGTGAACTATAATCAAACACTGCTTTGACACTAGAACCTTAGAAAGGAGATGGACATTGCTTGATGTCCTTAGGAGAAGAGTTCTTACAACAGATGGAAATTTTGTTTCTTAATGTAATTATTTCTGATGATATTAAAAACATGAAAATGTCAAAAATATATAAAAATTAAAATATTTTATTTTAAAAATCAATGTAAAAATTATAATGATTGAATATTTCCAAAATAAAAATCTATACAAATAATTCAAGGTCTGAGCCAATATATTATGACATATAAAAATAAAACAAAATTATGTACTGATAATCTTAAAATTTCTAAAATTATAGTTCAGTCAAATACTATAAAAAACAAAAAATATGTCTAGTTAAGTTTTACTCAAGAATGTTTGGCTTTTGCCCAAAATTTAGCTAAATATCACATGGTAATTGAAAGTACCAGACTGATGGAACTAACATTCTTCAATGATTAATAACCATATTTAGAGGCCTATACTAGTCTGGTCAGAAGGACTTAAAGGGATAATGTTTTTGTCTTTTGTCCTCCAAGGTCAACTATGTCCTAAGGAACTATGGTGTGTCTCTTGAAGTGTCCTGTACTTATGGTGTCCTCTTCTTCACAGAGGACATGGAGACCCCAGTAGATCTTATCAATGAGTGTCCAGTCTGCCAAGAGAAGGGTCATCACAGGAAAATGTTTCCATCAATGTTTCCAAGTGAAACCATGGTCTCTAGCAGGACCTTCTGATTTATCTTCACATAGATGGAACTGGTTAAAGAAAGGCCTAGGCTCCTCCAAAGCCCATGCGACTCCTGGGGAACAGCTCCTCAACTGACTTTAAGAGCAAAAATAAATTGGCTTATTTAGGTCAACTGGGTGGCCTTAAACACCCAACAGGAAAGTATAACCAAAAATCAAATGATTAGTTTGATTCTTTAAGAATACAAGGGATTGTACTGCCAAACCATTAGGTTTAAGTTCATATAAGCTGTTATTTGCATGATTTCTCACTAATGATTTTGTTCTTAACAAGAAAATGCTGCTCAGATGTAAAACATGAAATCTTGGCCTAGTTCAATAGTGAAGTGCTTACCTGAAGCTAAGGAAGACAAGCCCATTATTGTTCTAACCTAAAGGATAATTACTGGTTATTTTCTTTCCTTTCCTTCTCTAGAAACCATTTGAGAGGGAACTTAATTGATCCTAGTCATCCCAACAGCTAAAGAAGTGCTGAAATCAAACCCTGACTTCATCACTCCCAAGTTCAGCCTTGGTGGTCAGAAAAAATGATGGATGCTTTTACAAGCCCTCATGAAGAAATTCTAATTGGCATTTAAAATTTACCCCATGTTGATGTTTTATGGTTTCTTGTCTAAAATGTATAATAAGAATTACTCCTACCTTTACTTCTTCACATCTCCCAGTCACCAGTCAAGGAGCCTTTTTTCTTCCTAGACCTAAGTTATGAAATTTTGGGGGCTTTTAGATAGACCCACTGAAGGGTACCCAAGTTACCTGTGCCCTTATTCAGCATAGAAAAAGTCAGAATGGTCAGAGCCCCAATTCCCTATTGTCAGCTACAGTGCCCTCTTCAGAGAATAATGGAATAAAAATAAAATAAAATATTGAACTGGACAGTTTAGAGTAAAAAAATAAAAAAAAAACCCTCCCAAAAGTCACCAACTTCCTTCTTGGCTAAAAGCCAAAATGTTTTGTGCCTTTTAGCAGCAGCCTACTCTGTGCCAAAGGCGAATACATGCCAAAATTATTTTTTTAATTTATGTAATCCCTAAAAGATTACCCCTTCAAGCAGGGGAATATTAAAATAGCAAATAGCCCTAGAAAATTAACTGGCATAGACTAAGCAATCTCCAGAGTATCTGCTGAGAACCCCCAGAAAGTTTTGTTTCAGGTTTGGGATTTCTGTCTTTATTCTCCTTATAATCTCTGTTGAAAGAATTCAGATGAGACACACAGAATGCAGAATTTGTTGCAAAGAATCATGGTACAAGCCTAAGGATGAGAGCAGACTTCGACCAAATGGACCATTTCCCTGGTGTAAAAACCATATGGCTTCTGTATCTACTGGAATAGCAATAGTAATACTCTGGTCTCTTTAGGGTCTTTGTCTTGTCCAGCTGATGAATAGCATTGTTTAAACTCTTAGTGACTTTCACAAGGGAGAGCTTACTTGTACTGGTTAGTTTTTGTCAACTTGACACAAACCTAGACAACCCTGGGAGTCAGGAGTCTCAGTTGAAGAATTTCTTCTATCATATTGACAAATGGGTCCACTTGTCTCTGATGCATTTTCTTAATTGCTAATTGATGTAGGGGTGCCACCCCTGGGCATCTGGATGTGGCCTGTAAAAGAAAGATAACTAAGTAGACTAGGGGAAGCAAGCCAATAAGAAGCATTCCTTCATGGTGTCTGCTTCAGTTCGTGCCTCCAGGTTCCTGCTTGAGCCCTTGTGGCTTTCCAAGATTACATATGGTCTTTATAAGATGAGTTAAACCCCTTCCTCCAAAATCAGTTTTTGTTGAGGTATTTTTTCACAGCAACTAGGACATTACAATACTAGATGTAATGTCTGGTTCAGGTTTTGCTAGAAAGGCTCCTGCTATGCAGTGATCTTAAGAGGTTAAAGATTTCATAGAGCCTTATCTAAATAGCTATTTATTAAAAATCCTTCGGATGACTCAGGATATAAACAACCCAGAAAATAACTTTCCTTCTCCTAACTAGAAAAATAATTACAGCACTAACCTTTGAACATTCATTAAGATGCAGGTGTTCCAATCTTTTTATAGGCTGCTAAGAATGAAGGTGGATGTCCAGCCCCAGTGTCCTCCAAGCCTGCTAATGTCTAGCTAGTTACTTGACTGTGAACATTTTGTGTCAACTTCTGTTCATGTTTTGAAACCTTAACACACAGTGTGATGGTGCTGAGATGCAGAGCCATTGACAGGTGATCAAGTCACCAGAATGGAACATTCCTCACGGACCTTAGGTTCTTATAAAGTAGATTCCGGGGAATTTTTACCACCCCTTCTACCACATGAGGACATGGGGAATAGAGGTTATCTATCAGTTAGGATGCAGGCACTCATCAGTCACCCAATGTGCTGTCCCTTTGATCTTGGAGTTCCAGGCTTTGTAATCTAAGTATTTGCTTTCTCTTGTTTATCTGCTGACTAGGCTGTGGCATTTTTTTGTAGTGGCCTAAACTTGATCAAACATTAAAATTAGTATATTCTTTGAATTTAGAGTACACTTTGTGGTGTTTGGTTTTTTGTTCACAGAAGTTTAGATTTTAAGAGAGAGTTGAACTACCGATGTAATTTGAAATGTTTTCATCACATGGGCAGCCTGTACAGACAAAGGGCTGAATGAACTAATTTAGAAAAGAAACACTGAATTCATCCAGGGTTGTGAATAAAAGTAGATGTGGATACCCCAAGAACATTGGAAGGGATTGAGCTAGGAAGAAAACAGATGAGGAATCAAGAACAGAAGTGAGACCTACTTCTTGGTGATAAATAGAATTAGTATTTGCCTGCTCTCTACCTCCTCAGTACATTGGAATCACACTTCTAATTTCTTCTGCAGCATACTTTGTTTTCCAGTAGTGAGTGAAATTTGTTTTCCTACAGTTAATGCTGGTTTTAGGAATAACATATGCCAGAGTCAACGCAATGCATTTGGATCATAATCCAAAGTTATCCGAGATAATTTACACAGTTTAGTTTGATTTCTCTTACACGTGCCATATCATACCCTAGGAAGAAATGGCATGGCAAGAGAACAGCGATGCTGTTTACAGCAATCAGCCAGGGCTGGTGGGAGAAAATGTCATATGCGTGAAGACAATCCAAACAGACCAGCAAACTAAAACACAGCCACTAATCTCTGCCTAGTCCTGATGAGCATGGTGAGAATCAACATGGGACACGTGACTGTGGATTTAAGTGTTTCTAATTGTTGAAAACCACCAAGATTCTGACATTGTTTTTTATGCAGCATTAATTTGTAACCACTAGATGAGTCAATGGCATATTTTGCAGTTTAACGTTGTGTCATTGTGTTGTCAATGTCTGTGTTTTCCAGAAAAAGAAAAAATAAAATGAGAAAGGACAAACATGGCTATCTTTCATTCAAAATTAACTTTAAAACATATTTTTACTTTTGAAGTAAATTTAGGTTCACACGTAATCCCAGGGAAATTTAAAAGTCTTATTGCTGTGGTCTACTTCCACTAAAACTGAGCATTAAAGTTAGGAAAATTTCCTAAGACTCAGAGTTCTTCACAAGCACTGAATGGTATAAATATCTTCACCATCTATGCACTCTCTTATGATTTCCTCCACTTAGTTACATGTGTCAGCACTGGCAGAAAAAAAGATTTGTCACCAACCCTCTCTGACTGCACTCCAGGGAATATCTTAAATTCAGATCGTCTTCCTGCCTCAATAATATGCTAAGAGTTTTAAATAAGAAGAAATTATATTTCACAGATATATCAAGGAATGGAATGCAAGCTCAGAAATGATGTGCAGCCTTGCTTCCTGAAGTCCATTAACTAGATACACAAAGTGGAAGCATTTTGTGAGATCTGTTACTTATGGGGAAGTTTCCAGATGTTTATTCTCAGAAGTGCTCAGAAATCTTGTTTTCTCATCACTGAACATGAAAAGAGTAATAAAACAGAAAGCAAACACAGGAAAAGCCCCGCCTCCATTTGCAGCCTCACACCTGTTCGCCACACAATTTCTTCGGTAGAGACCTACTCGCCCATGTTCTGCCCCTCCAGAGGGCATAAGGTTGCACATGGAAGAACGTGGAAGAAGGTCCAAAGTCTGAAGCCTTCCAAGGACAGCAAAATAGTCCCTGAAAGAATTCTTTTCATGGGGAGTAGGACAGCTTTCACCAAGACTATTGATATCACCAATGCAGGGGAGCCAGAGAATCACAGGAAGACACTGACTTTCCCGTAACTGATGACATTGTTCCCTCCATTACCCACTCTGCTCTTTATGCTTTTGAGAACAAAGGACTTCTCCATTTTTTAAATATTATCCTGAGATTTGAATATAGGAGCTACTCAAATGGACAGAATGTCAGGGATCAAGTATCAGAAGGTGATTCTGAGGACTGGATAATTTCAAAATATTCAGTAGGCCAGTTACTTTTTGTGTACACTTTTGAGTTTGGCAATATACACACATGATAGGATTAACTATGCAGACACATCTTTATCTCATGGGATAACCTGAAAAATATTTGGCAAACACATTGGTTAGCTAAATAAAATGGTCCCTAAATTCATGGAGTTTTAATTTCTGTGTGAAATATTATACAGATGTACAAATAAAATAATTTCAGATAGTGACAAAAACTAAACTTTAAACAGAATGATAAAATCATCAGATGGCCAAAGTGGTTGGTGTTTTGAGTAGTTGGTTAAATAAAAAATTTTCTGAATAGAACAGAAATTTGAAGTTGTTGTACCAAAATCCTGCCAAGCTTTTTCTTTGACAATGAATAACTGCTCTTTCTTTTCTTCTTTTCTCATTGTTTTTTTTTTAAATATGCTTAGAGTAATTGGTATACTCCCAAAGAATCTCAGTGAATTATCTCCATATTCTGAAATTTCATTTTGTCTTTACTGTGTCTGTACTCGTTTTCTCATGGATCAATACATTATTAATTGGATGAATAATTGATTAATAAAAATGAATGAATGAATGAAATATCAACAAGAAACTTAGACTTTTTTTACTAGATGAAATATCATTCTATAGTTTATGTTTAAAAAATTGCTTTACATTTAGGCTCCTCTTATGCAGCAGGGGAAATAACTGTTTTGGACTCTAAAATTCTGCCTTAAGCAACAGAATTCACTAGAAGTTACAGGATTACCAAGGTGAGAACTTTTCCACCAAAACTTACAGTCATCATGACAGTCAGTTTGGGAACTACATGAGATAGACTAATGGGTTGCTTAATATCAACCCTGATCATTTACTGATGTCTGACTGAGTCGGATTGACCTCAGTGAAAAAGCCTGAAATTTTGAAACAAAAATCTATGCATAATCTAGATAATACATAATAAAAAAATCTATACATAATCATAATAACCCAGTTCTAAATGGAGATTAAAATGGATAATGTCTCTAAGAATTCAAGATTGTTATAGATACCGTAACACATTGTTTTTCATTTTTATGTTCCCTTCCAGTGTGGGTTACTTTCCCCCTAATATGTAATGGAACACCAAGAAAGTAATTCTAAATATAATATTTTCCAGGTACTTCATATTTTTCTTCTGGCTTTTGGAGACATGCAATTACAAAACTCTGTACATGAAATAAAAGTGTCTATTTTAGTATCTGAGTCTTTTAGACTTAATTCAACCTTCACTGAACTTTCAATTAAGGAAGGTTTCAGTCAAAATGCTTATTTTTTTCAAAATCAAATGAGAAGATGAAGGCTGAGGAGAGTGCACTTAAGTTCTCTATAGAACTATGAAAATAGGTAAAATATTTTACTTCCAAAGCTCATTTTTCATACTCTGTAGGAAATTTTAAAGAGAATTTGGAAAGAATTAACTCTGATGCTTTGAGCTCTGAATACTCGGAGAAAGTGATAATAATTACTCTTACACTGGTTTTGAATTTAATTCTTTTGCTAGTTTACAGGAGCTTAGAATACATGCACACATGCATGAATATGCACACACATATGCACACACACACAGAAATTCAATCCAATTGAATGCTAAAACTACATTTTATTCATTGCTTAGAATAAGTTTTATTTCTCATAATACCCCCACCCCCAGTAATTAAGTTAATTAGATGGATTTTTTTCCATCTTTGAGAATTTCACACATTGTTTTTGGATTATCTCCATTCTTCCCAGTCCAAAGCCAATTCCTCCCTCCTCCCCTCATTCCTCCACAGTTTCCCATCCTCTTCTTTGATTATTATTGTTAAACATAATAGAAGCACACACATAAACACATATAATACAATAGTCCATTTAGTGGTCCTCATATGTGCCTGTGTTTAGAAGTTAATAATAAATAAATCCATTTGGATTAGATATCATCTGAAGGAGCTAATCCCTAGGAAACACTAATTCTTCCTCCTGAAGCATCCATTGATTGACTGTGGCTCTCCATCTTTAGGTAGGGCTCTGAGAAATTTTTCTTATCCATCTTGGAATGTCACCTTGCTTTGTTACTATTAAGATCTTGTTAGGCCACCATGTTCTTGAGATTACACTGATATAGGTTCCCCATGAAGTCAATAATGTATCAGTGCTCCCGGAGCCTTAAGTGTATTGCATTGTAGATTTGTCACATAGGGCTGAACAACCCACTGTCACTTATTCTCTGTGTTTGACCAAGTGTGGAACTCTGCATTAGTTTAGAACTGTTGCAAAAAGAAGCTTCTTTGATGAGTGATGAGAGTTTCTCTTGTCTGTAAATATAAGGATGCATATTTAGAATAGAGTAAAAGATTGCATCAGTCTAGGAAGTGACAGAAGTAGGTTGTTCTCTGGGATCTGTGAGCTCTCAGGTCATGTGAACATGGCTATGTTTACAGGTAGCACACATGATTTCATCTCACTGAGCAAACCTTAAGTCCAATTAGACAGCTGTTGATTACCCTCAAATAAAAGTGCCATTGCTGGACCAATAGAGATCATTTTCTAGGCTGGTCACTGCTGTGGTTCATAGGCTTTACAGCTGGGTAGGACCACTGATTGGATTTTTCTTCTTGGCAGCTTGAATTCTATCTTCTGATACTTTGGTAGCTAGTCTTCAGCAGGGAAGCTTCTTGATAAGCTCCAACTCAACCGCTCCAAGTCCTATGTCCGAAGCATGTCCTGTCCTTACCTTCAAGTTCTAGGAGGCGCTCAAAGGCTGAGGCAAAAGCCTGTATAACCTGGACTGCCGTGACCAACAGCTTGAAGGGAGATTTTGCTGTTTTGTAGGTATGATTCTTGACCCAGTCTTCACCTCTTTTCTTGCACTCGCATTCACATTATGTATGTATTTTTTGAGCAGATCTACTAAACACTGCCTTTCATTTTGGATTTTCACACCACTTTACATCATTTATCTCTCACTCTTCTTCCCTCCCTCTCTGTCCCTACTTCCCCCTCCCTCCTACTCTACACATAAAGCATCCTGTTGTCTTCACTCCCCACCTGTTAAGGACTGTACCCTACCATGGCCATCTTGAGATCTTTCTTCCCCTTTGGCCCCTTGGTTACTTTTCTATTTTTCTAGCTCTTGCGGTTACATCAGGATAAGTATTTAGAACTAGAATCTACAAATAGAGAGAGCAGGTGTTGCTTCTTTTCTAGGTCCATATCTGGCTTGGTATAGCAGTTTCTAGGTTATTGTACTTGCCTGTTAATTTCATGATTTCAATTTTTTATGGTTGAATAGAATTCCATTGTGTCAATATGCCATATTCACATTATCGTCAGTTGAGGGCCATTGAGATCGGTTACGTTGCCTAGTTATTTTGAAAAGAGTAGCAGTATGCATAGTTTAGGGAGTATCGCTGTATAGGGTATCAAGTCATTTGGGTATATGCTGAGGAGTGGTGTAGTCCGATCACATGGTAGACCTATTTTTAGTTTTGGAAGAGTTTTCTACACTGGTTTCCACAGTGTCTACACCTGCTTGAGACTGAGCCCTCCAGCATGTATTCTGTACTCTCTCCTTCTATTCTCTGTAATGTTTCTTTCTTTCTGTGTCATTGTAACTGACTGTCCCCTGCCATCATCCAGATTATAGAATAGATGTTCTCCACCTATCACTAACTGATTCCCAGGAGATTCTGGCATGCCTGCATGAATGTCATCTGCCATATTCACTTGCTACATTTCCTTTTCTATGTAAGCACACACTTGAACTCTGTATTTGTTATGATATTTTAAAAACTATAGTCCACTCTGTTAAGTGTCACCCTTAAGTTCATTCTGTACATTATATATAATAAAGCATTGTATTTTTCTACTAAGGGTGTACACCCTCCAGAAATACCCTCACATTGCTGAGTAGTAAATGAACTTCTGCATAATTGGCTTGGGGCAAAATGAACCCAGAAGTACTTTTAGATCAAACAGATTATCTTCAAACTTGTATTTCTGTTTAAATGCAATTCTTTCTTTTTAGATTTTTTTAAAATTTTATTTTTATTTTATGTGTACTCGTGTATTACCTGCATGTATGTCAGTGCACCTGTGTTGTGCAATGCCCACAGATGTCAGAAAAGGGCATGAGATTCTCTGGAACTGATTTAAAAATGGTTGTTAGCTACCATGTGGGTACTGGGATTCAAATCTGGGTACTCTGGAAGAACAACCAGGACTCTTACGGCTGCATCATCTCTCCACCCCTCTAATTCTGTTTTTAAAGAAAAGAATCAAATTGATGTTATTTTGACTGCCTTACACAGAAAACATCTACTGGATTTATACTATTTGAAATAAAAAGAATTCAAGGAGTTACAAACATGGTTAAATGCCTTTAAAACCAGCACAGATACACATGGCAGATTCTTGAGCTGAAACATATTCTTGATCTTCAACAATGTGGTTGACAGAGTCAAATCCAGGACTTTTAGCATGGCCTCATGTTTTCAGAAAGACTGGGGAGATGACACAGTAAGTAAGAACACTGGCTTTGTAAGGATGAGAGCTGGATTTCTGGCACTCATGTAAAATAGAAGACAGAACCTTGTGTATTCCCATAACTTCCCAGTGCTGGAATTAGGTGGAGACAGGGAGATTGTATGGGCTTGGTGGTCTCCAGGCTAGTTCTACATTCCGTGAAAGACCTTGTCGCAAGGAAATAAGCTGAGGAATGATAGGGCAGGACACATGATTTCCTCCATTAGCTTTAAGAGCTTAGCATCATGTACTTATCACACACACACACACACACACACACATGTACACAAGACATCAAAGCATGTGGACACACAAAAAGACATTCTTTTCTATTTTTGGCAATGATTATCTCCTTCCATTATTTTTCCTTCTTTTATTTATTTGTTTGTTTACTTATTTATTTGCTTTGTTTATTTATTTATTTAATTGGTGGTACCGGGAATTTAACTCAGAGCCTTGTCCGTACCAGGCTACAGCTTTTCACTTATTTGCCTCGAGCCCTCTATGAAATAGCTCTCATTTCAAGTGAGGGTTTCATAAGCTTCGACACTGGCCTCAGCACAGATATGTACCAGTGCCCCTGGCTGCCAGTATTGTATCTCTATCACAAATCACCAAAGTTTTTTTTTTTATTCTGATATACACTCTCACATATATTATTCACTTAAAATTTACTCAGACTATGAATTGCTTTCGTAACATTTTATTTATTCATTTCTTTACATACTATTACATCCATTTACTTTTGTGCCTACACAGGTGTGTGCTTGCTATGGTGTGGATGAGAAATTCAAAGAAGAACTTTCAGGAGTTGGTTTTCTCCTATACCATGTGGGATTCAGGAATCTAACTGAGGACCCAAGCTTCATGATAAGTGCTTTTACTCACCCTCACTGAGCCATCTGCCACAGACAGATGCTTATCACTGGTTTGTTCCTATGGTTGTTTTGAGAGGGTCTCATATACCACTCAGATCTCAAACTTTCTGTAGGTGAGGAGGGTCTTGAACTCAGGACTCTTCTGCCTCCACCTTTAAAGTACTAAGGTTTGTATGCTACCACACGTGTCGGAATATTTTTATGTAAAATTACTATCATAGTGATAACTTCGCTGGTACAATATTAATAGAACTTCATTATATACAGAACTCCTTGGGAAACTGTAGTTACAAACTGCCAGTCAGAGCAACTGTGAAGTTGATTTGTCATATTTCAAGAAATGTTGCAAGTTCATAGCTCTTGTTGGATGTGGGTTAACATGGTTCCCAAAGACACAGCCCACTGTCAGACTGCATTAAGTATTCTGCCACAAATAAAATCAAATTGCATACATAACCAACTTTCACAGTGAATCCAAGCAAACCTAACAGCTTTTGTTAAGCAAAGTGGCACCTGCCATAACAAGTCACAGAGTTGTGACATGAAAACTGAAGACTAAACCTCTCTCATGCTCCAATTTATGCCTCAGGGTCTGCTAACACTTCTGAAGTGGAAAACATGTGCTGTTAAAACAAATAGCTCCCTTATAAATTCCCGACCGGGCTGTGAAGGCACTGACATTGCTGTGGATTTTAAGAGTTGTAATCATTCATGTTTCATCCAAGCAGAAAGGGGTTGCTTTTCCATAGAAAGGCACATTATCCAAATACTGAAATTAAAAGAAAGCATATCCATTCCCATAACCATGCAGCTATATATTAATTTATTACTTTGTGTTTCATTATATGTTAAGTTTCTGCCAGTGCTTTGTAAGGTACTGGGAATGCAAGATGAGTTCCAAAAGAATGAAGTGGTTTCAACAAGCCTTTGCCTTCTTTAATTAATCAGACTGCATATAAGTTGAATATATAAACACATATATGATAATATGTTTATATTGGGAAAAGTCCGGTATTAAACTGTATTAGTTGCATCTTAATGCAGATAAAGAAAGTTCTACCAGTGTTCTCGTTAACTTTTCTGTTTCTGTGAAAAAATACTGAGCTAAACCAACTTGAAGAGGAATAGTTTTATTTTGTAATTACTCTCTCAGGTAACAGTTCATCACTGAGGACGGCAGGAAAGAGAAAACATATGGGAAACCTGGAAGCAGGAGAGGCAATGGAGGAGCTTATTGGCTTGCTTCTCCTGGTTGCTCAGCAACTTTCCTTACTCAGCTCAGGCCCACATGCCCAAGAACAGCATCACCCAAAGTGGGTTGTGCTCCCTACTTCATTGAGCAATCAAGAACATACCCCAAGAACACGCCCACAGGCCAGACCCATGCAGAAAATTAATCGTCTGAGTTTCCTCTATCAAAGTGTAAGTGGCTTGTGCCAAGTTGAATAAAGATTAACCAGCAAAACCAGGAATGCAGGAGAGAATACCAATCAAAGAAAGAGTACTTAGCCAAGCATTGAGACCTTAAAGGAGTTTTGAATGAAACATTGAAGATAGAGATAACATGCTTTTGGGACAGAAAACTTCAAGAACAATACCTCAAACCTATATCATGTATTGAAGGGAAATTTGGTGACCATTTTGGCTAACTTGTTTCCTTGAGAGAAGAGTGAAAAGAACTGTAGATGGAAGGAGAGGCATTTCCCTGAAGACCATTATGAATACAAAAACTCTATTCAGTAAGAAGTCTCAAGATGGAAGACGCAAACAAAGGGGTAAAGAGGGCACCTGGCACCAGTTCGCTAAAGAGGGATGAGATGAGACAACGGAGAGAGGTTGGCATGGCAACCAAGACACTACAGAGTTCTAATTAAAATATTGTATTAGTTTTTCTGAGAATGTGTTCCTTTTGTCTGAAAGAATAGTATTCTTATAATAATTAATTTCTGAAAATGAAAAACTACAGAAACAGTAGAATGGGCACTTGAGGTTATGTCAAGATAAAACAAGTACCAATCCATTCTGTGTTGAGAATGTCTACATGGCATGAAGTAACCTGAGAAGAGATTTGCTTGAGATTAAAAAAAATACATCACCTTAATAATGTTGTTTGAGTGCACATTTATGTCTGCACTCAAAACATTGACTTTTTATTTTATGATTACATTATCTAAGCCATAATTTAGAGAGGTCTATTTCAAAATAACTTAGTTGGTGTGTCTTTAATCCCAGCACTTAGGAGACAGAGACAGGAGGAACTCTGTGAATCAGAGGCCAGCCTGGTACACATAGAAAGTTCCAGGCTAAACAGGACTACATAGTAAGACACTGTCTGGAAAATAAATAAATAAATACATGGAAAAAAAAAGATTTGTGATTATTCTTGAAAACAAAGATTTCTGAAACACTTTTATATTTACTTAATAATATTTCATGAAAGTTCAAAAGCTAAACAAAATTATTTAGATTGTATTTGTGAGTGTATTTGTATAAAGTCTAAAATTTTCCTGTGTTTCATAATATGGAAATTCCTTGAGACACTGTAGGTCTGTTTGCACATACATGTATTATAAATTAAGCTCTTTCATAAGCATTGGCAAATAGAACTTAAGAACAGACAACTCAAAAATGGCAGGGAGGAAGGTACAACAGATCCTTTCTGTTCACAAGGGCCGAGAAACCATCAAAAGAAAGTAAATCCCTTTTATTGGTGTTGCCTTCTCTGCAGAATCACACTCTAACTTCTTCTGTATGACCTTACACAGTGATAAATTGCTTTGAGAAATCCAGATACCAGGTTCTGCTTGGTGGGTCTAGAGTGCACCCCAGATCTGAAATGAAGGCCCTTTTTACATAATCAATCATGTGAAAAATGGAAGAAATATAAAAGGGTGAAGGTAGCATCAATCCTGTGGAAAGAGGCTGTACATTTTTCCCTGAAGGCTTATTGGTCCTGGATTTTAAATATGGAAAATATTCTGAGTAACCTGTTGCTTAACGCTCTGTTGGTTTGTATCTCATTTTGTCTGAAAGTAACATAACAAGGTGACCTCTAAGATCTTGGAACATGTGTGAAACACCAGGACAGAAAATGGTCTCTGCCCAGGAATATCTTCATCCTGGGAATTAGTATCTGGATCAGGAGTGGGGACATAAGTGCAGTTGTGTACAACACTTTAAATGAAAGAGCAAGAAAGACTATTTCTGAGTATATACTAGGAAAAAAGCATTCAGAACACTGATGGGTCTAACCTTTGAATGGTTAATCTTTGCTGGGGTCAAAGCTTCTAGACTTTAGATTGTCAAAATTATATCATCAAACTGTGAATGATGATGCATTCTTACAACCCAGAATTCAGGAAGCTAAGGAAGGAGAATAATAATTTGGAGCCAAACTTGTACTGCCTAGTGAGATGCTGTCCTCAAAACAATTATTTCTGACAAATTGTCAATAAACCTTTGGCCTTTGGTCAGACTCTTCGTTTCTAGTTTACTTTAAGCATATTATTGCGATGCAATTCAATAATTTTAGAATCATCATTTGTTCATTTTTATTCATCTAACATGGTTTAAAAGATTTAAGAAACAAATAAATATGTTTGATAATATTTTCTCCCAAGATTCTCAAAAACAGTTTTTTAGGTTTAGTTTTAGTTTTGTTTTTTCATGATACAAGATATCAGATAATATTTACAGGTATATAACTCAGGGGACAGAGTTAGGTGCTAACGAACCACTAAGAAAATTCCTATTTCTTCTGTGTTCAAAAGCACAGGGGCAGCAGAATTCCCAAGATATCTTCCTAGACATGTTAGTCAAAGCATATTAGAGATAAAATCTGAAGAATGAGAAAGTCCCACACTGGACTTCTAGTGATCAAGAAAATTTAGAAAATAATTCAGACCTGGAGCCTGAAAATATGTCTGCTTTGAGAATAATTACAATGAATGGTCCACTGCTTTCTGTGGTGAAGGGATTAATGACTACAGTAAACCTTGTAGGATCTCCTTGGAATATGGAACCAAATCTTCATTTTAATTATTAATGTCCTGTTCTTCAGACAATTCTGCTAAAATGGAAAAGTTATGAGGCTTGTTACCATGCAATGTGTTATTCCAAATGTCAGCACAGATATTTACTACTTCTGACTCCTCATTTGATAAACTCTTGCAAGTGAATACCAGTAATTGTGAGAGAGTTTTATTTACAAGATGGTAAAATGTTAGGTACAGGGGATTAGAGAGACAGCCCAGCAGTTAAGAGCACTAACTATACTTGCAGCAGAAGACCCAGGTTTGAATCCCAGCACCAACATGGCCACTAACAACCATCCATAACTCCAGATCTCGGGGATTCAATGGTCTCTTCTCTTCTGCAGACATTGCATGACAGGGGTGCACTTACACACATGCAGGCAAACACTCATATCATATACATTAAATAAAAATACTAAACAAAAATGTTATTTAAAAATGTTAAAACGATGCTTTGTTGTTTACTTTCAGACTTCCCCAGCAAATCTTTGAAACTCTTTCTAGATAAGTATTTTGTACTTGTATGAAGAATAAATATGAAAATTATATTAGCTTTCTTTAATAAAGGAATTTATTCAGTCCTTTTTTTAAAAAGTGAATACAATTTATTATTATTATCACTATTATTTGTGAGTGTAGGTGTGCACACCCACACACGCACATTTGAAGTGTGTAAGTATGTGCTACCATAGGCACAAATACGGAGGTGAAAGGACATCTCTGAGAGTGGGTTGTTCCCTTCTACCACGTAGGGTCCAGGGATCAAATTCAGATTGGCAGGAATGGCGGGAAAGCCCTAACCCACAGGGCCATTTCACAGGCCCTCATTTCCTCTTCCTTCTAAAGAGAACTGAGAAATAACTAAGCACAAAATACTTCCCCAATTAGACTCACATTTTTAAACACAGATTTTTAAATTCAGTACTGGAAAAAGTGCTGCGGAAAAGCAAGACCAAGAAAACTACTTATTAATTTCCTTAAAAATGTGCAGTTTATTCATTTAACTTCAAAAGGACTGGACACAAAGAATGCATTGGTGAAAACCAAGGAAGACTCAATTAAAGTCTCTCTGAGTATATTGACTTTGCCTGTTTTGGTGACCTCATGACACAGAAAAGGAAATATTGATTCTTTCATGATCTTTGCCTTGTCTATTTTTCCCCCTGAGCACTCAAACGATACAGACCATCTCAAAATAAAACAGCTTCCAGATAGGTCAGGGTAGGCTGTGTTGAACAATTATGAGAAAATAACACAAGTCATGTGAACCCTTTTCTCTTTAAGTAACCTTAAAATTCTGTTCTTGTTTGTAAATTTCTACAAAAATTAAAGATGTCAAATTTAGGGTATTGCACAGCTTTGCATTCCAATGTGCAAAGGTTATCTGAATAGCACTGACCCTTCTTTTAAAAATGTATTGGGGATGAATTCTACAGATAATCTACTAAGTAACAGGTATAGGTAATTTCAGAAAAGAAAACCTTTTGGGTTCTGATCCTCACCTACACTCCTCTGCTCAAGTTTCTTCTGCCTCTGGGAATCAAACTGCCTACTTGCAACATTAATAATGAGAAAAAGTTGTAGAAAGAGCTCTGAAATGGGAGGAAGGTGATCAGGAATAAATCCTAGGTAATCCTGACCCTCTCCATGTGTTATTGAAAATACAGTGACTCTTTAAGCCTAAAATTCTCAGTTTTATTATGGACTTTATCTGATTCCCAAAATTCCACTCAGCAGTTGTATTTTTGTATTCAGTAGTTCATCTCTACAATAAAACAAATGCCTACTGATAATTAATGAAGCATATTGAATAATGTAAGATTATATTTGGCATCACCTAGCTCATGATTTGATGCTAACTCTCCAACAAATAAACAACCCATAGAAAATGGAGGACCACAGAAATGGGTTGGTGGTTAAGAATGCTTGCTTCCAGAGGACCCAAGCTCATTTCACAACACCCACATCCAGTGACTCACAACCTATTATAACCCCAGCTCCAAGGGGATATGATGACCTTTTCTGAATGCAAGCACCCGCATAGGTGGCATATATTCACACAGAGACATGTAAATAATCATAAATGAAAATAAAATAATTTGTAAAAAATACAGAAAATTGAATAGAATAAAAACCTTTAAAAGTCAATGGATATCAAAAAGAAGCTCTGGTTTAATTGTCTGTAAATATAAGGATCGATATTTGGCATACAGAAAGAATTTTAATGTCTAGAGATATGACAGACAGGGTTTTCTCTTGGAGCTATGCCGTCCACAGCATGCTTACTAACTATGCTGATAGTGCCACCAATGAGTTCACTCCCATCCAGACGGTTTTAAGTCTGATTCTTTGCTTATTCCTAAGATAAAAGTGCCATTGTCTGTTGTGCCGGTCATTTTAGTGTTATTAGACTTTGAAACTGTGGTTGGGCCATTACAGAATTCCACAACTGGCTACACACATAGACTATGTGTCTGAGAGATGTCCAGGCCTATGTGACACATCTACAATGGAACCTCTACACCCAAGGCTCATTGAACAGAACAGAACAAGGAGGAGGGGGATAGTGATGATTCCATCAACTCTTACCAGCAAACCTTCCTCATGCAGCAGTAAGCAATGCACACAGAATGCCACAACTGGCCAAGGTTTAAGGAATAAGAGACTGAAGAGTGAGTGTTTCTGGATAGAACTCCTACATTAAACCTCACCCACCCATTGCTCAGGGACTATTGTGGACGAGGAAGCAGAGCCATGGTTGGAGAATGAATGTAAGGAAACAGCCTTGCAGGCCTCTGGAGACTTTGTACATATGAACTTGCAACAATGGTGTCAGCATTCACAAGACCCATAATGACTCAGACAGAACCCAGGATCAAAGGGAGGAATCAGGCAGCAGACCCAAACTCAGCTGGGGATTATTGGCAACTGATTACTTTGGGACGAGGGAGAGTTGTCTTCTCTAAGGGAGAGGCACTAACTAGACCCTAGTGGATAAACTTGCACTGAGGGGCATCTTGGTATAAAAGCTTGACCAAATCGGTTTTAGCTTGTACGACAGAGTGCAGGCATTCCTGTGGACGTGCTATGCGGGTGCAGATAAGGAAGGGGGACTAAATATGATCAGGATTTACAGTATGAAATGCACAAAGACTCAATAAAATTTTCATTAAAATAGTCAAGCGTGGATGTGAGACTGGAGGATCCATGGCTACCCGTGATGAAAACACAAAGACAGAGAATGGTCATAGAGCGATATGACATCAGTATTACAGAATGCGCAAGAATGCCCACGATTCACCCATGTGAGAGCGCAAATAACGACAGGGAAAGGAATTTCAGGAGGCTACGGCTCTGACCAGAGTTCTCATCAGTGCGGTGCGGTGAGAAGCAGCTCTGCACACGGATTTCAATTTCTGATGCTGTGCCATCTTGGAAGGAGTCCCCTGACATCCAGCACACCCTGTTTAATAAGTCTCCTCAAATGTTGTCCTTAATGCTTTACCTTTGAATCTCAAAATGGTTTATTAAATGCTTTTCAGTCCAGTTGTGGTTACACAGAAGGAGATTTCAGAGCTTACAAAATTAAACTAATATCAAGAGGGACAGAAACACAAAATGTCCTTATTCTGCTGTTTAACTTCAAACAACTAATGACTCTTAAAAAATATACTATCTTTCATCAATAACACATTTACCCTTATGATAAGCTAAGCCCACACTGGTCATAATTGTAAAGAGCTGGGACTTGGGACAAGGCTCAGCAGCAAAAATCCGTATGTCAGCAAGCATGAAGACGGTAGTTCAGATCCTCAGAACCTGGGCAGGCTTAGTGAACCCCCTATAATCCCTCTGACCCTATAATTCTATCCTCAGAATAAAGAGTCAGAAGATTTCTGGAGCAAGCTATCTAGACAAGTCAAGCTCTGGGTTTGGCTGAAAGACTCTGCCACAAACAGTAATGTGAAAGGACCATGGAACGTGATTCTTGACATCAGCATTGGGCTGCTTACAGCCTCCACACATGTGCACACAGAGGTGTATGTCCCCCTCCCCACCACCACACAAACCACATATGAACATGCAGACAAGCATGCACATGAAATACACATAAAACAGAGAAAGGGAAACATATATGAAAACTGGAATATGACTTAAGGATAATTTAATTTAACAGAAAATATATTCAGTAGAGGGAAGAGAATATACCTCTGAGGCCCACAGTTCCAGTAAGACACTTTCTTCCTTGGTAATGACTAAGAACAGGGGCTGATACAGCAGAAAAAGATGGACTGGGAGCGGACAGAGGATGGCATGTTCGCTTCAGGTGGAGGAGGTCTTGGTCTCATAGTGTGAGGGTGAATCTCAGCCACAGATGTCAGCACAGATGACCTCAAGTTTCGCTGCTCATTACCTAGTTCTCCATTTTGATCAAGGTGACTCCATGAACTAATCAGAAGAGGAGGAACAGACACAACTGTAGAAGATGAAGTCATCTAAGCTACAGTAAACACAGTGGCACATACAGAGCTCCAGTCTGGTCATCGAGGGAAAGACAGTTCCAACGGTAAGCGTAATCTCAATTTTTTTTTTTATTTCTGACTTTTCTTTCAGTTTTCACAGAACATAGTCTAGTAATCTAAATAATTACCTTTCTTCTTTATACCTATTTGACTCAGGTTTCTATCGTTTGAAATTGCAATAATTCTATTTCCAATTTTAATATATATGGATCATCCTAGAATTTATCTAAAACAGAGAAAAATTTAAGCTATAAGGCAACTTAAATATCACTAAAATTATTACTTTCAAAAATAATGACACCAATACACTATAAATTTCATATTTTTATGTTTGAAGATATAGATATTTCTCTAAGAAATCTCAAATCTCAACAATTATTTGAAAGTGTACATACTTTCTTTATAGGAGGTGCTAGTAAATTAATTTGGGACCTCACACATGTCAGAACAGTGCTCTACCACTGAACTATATTCCCACACCCTCCTTGCTAAGTCATAGCATATAGGAATGTAGAATTTTTTTTCAAATTGAGCTCAACTGTATAAAAATCATGTAGGCATTTATAGAACAGGAAGTGAGGAGGCAAGTAAAGACCATGGACATGGTGAGAACTGGTGTTTGTGTCTAAAATCGCCAGATTTCTGTGAGAAGGGTTAAGCTGAAACCTTCAGGTTATCTAAATAAAAAACCTAACATTTTAAGGCATAATTTTTCCAAGGAAAGGAAACCCTTCCCACGATAAAGTTCCCTACTACGTTGCATGCAAAATCACATACTTCGTGATATACTCACCTAAAAAGTGTGATACTTAATGTTAATTTTCAGACTGGCAGAATCTAGTTATAGAGACATGAACCTCCAGGCATATCTGTGGGAGACTGTCTTGATTAGGCTGATTGACGTGGGGAGACGCATCTTGACTATAGGCAGGCCCATTCCCTAGGCAGGAACCCTGGACATTTTAAGTGAAGAAAATGAGCTGAGCCCTTGCATATGAATTTTCTGTTCGCTGTGTCTTGAGAGTGGGACTGTGATCAGCTCCTGCCACTACCACTTCTGTGCCATCATGGACACTCATCTGGAGCTGTGAGCTAAATAAAGCCTTTCTCCTTAAACTGCTTTGTCAGATTATGCTATCCCAGCAACAAGAAAATGTCAAACAGAGTGCTCAATAATTTGTATCAAAAATATTGATAACAAAGTCTATCTCTTCCGCAGGAAAGATCTAATATATATTTATCATCTTTTAAAAAGTTGTATACCACTGATTACTGTTGGATGAGGATGAGCTATTCTTCTTAAATCCAGGGACTCTGGATAGGCTGACTAAACCTCAAAAGATGAAGTTGCACTGAAGAACATCTGGAGATATGAGCGTGATACAATAGACCTTAACACAGATAAAAGAATGTATGGATTCTTTTGAGCAGATATGGAGGAGGTGCCAGTGGGGAAGTGATATAAATATGAATGAGATCGATTGAGATGTTCAGTATAAAATGCACAATGATTCAGTAGTTTCTAAAGTTATGGACATATATGGGATGAAATAATAGCATAAACTTTGTATTCTTTCTGTCTCTAAGATCAGTGATTCATGTGTCAGAGTAATTCAATCAAGGGAAGTGAAATTAAAAGAAAAGTCTCATTATTTTTATTTCTATATCCTATGTTTTTAAAACACAATCATATTTATTGCTGTGAAATGATTCTAACATTTAATTTCTATGTCGGTGTTTTACCCTCTGTGATATAAAAGTAATCATATAACATAGGTCATGTCAACCAATGAGCTTAACAAAAATTAGCACTAGTATGATGTTCTAAGACTATCTGAATATGTCTATTCATCTATATATTATTTCATTGACATAATCTCAGCTATAAACCAGAGACTTCAGCCAAGTTACTTCAATAAGATAGAGATTTACTATTAGAATTAAAATAGAAATTAACTGCTCCAGTGCTTGGAACATTATGGTATAATTGAAACATGTAAACTTATGTAAATGAAGAAAAATGTAACAGTCTGGATATACATCCTACTTTCAATGTATTTTTCTTAGTCATTTTTGAAGTCCTATATTTTCTGCCTATAAAAATATGAATGAATGATGGTTTATTAAAAGGAGACATGAGTAAGACCATGGTGATTTTTTTTAGAAATCTGCATAATATTTTAAAAGAATCAGTGTTATGAAGGTTCTATGTAAGGTAGTAGGCAGAAAATTAAAATTTAATAAAATTAAAATTAAATTCTGCTTGAATATATAGAAAACTGAATGTAGAGATAAAATGAAAATATTCAAGTTAAAACTAAAAATTTAAAACTATTTGCAATCAAATTAACAAACTATTTTCTGTCACAGTTTAATTCTGGAAAGACACAGTAAACATACTAATATGGGATGTGATGTTTCATTAAGAATGAGGGTCACAGAGAGCCAGAATACCTCGGGAGAGAATCAGACTGTTATTCTGATGATTCAGGGTTGAAGTTCCTGTCTGGACAGCTATAAGTTTTGTCCAAAGTTCCTTATTTAGCTAACTTTAAAAATTAAATTGTGGTAGATACATTTTTAGGTATTTTATGAGTTCTCCACACTCTTTCCCCAAAGTGACTGTACCAGTGTGTAATCCGACCAGCAGTGAAGGAAGGTTTCCACTTTTCCCACATCCTTGCCAGGATTCAGCGTCATGTGTTCTCTTGATCTTAGTCATTTAGCAAGGTAACAACATGCCGAAGACCTGTGCAGACTCAAACAAGAAAAACACTCAGCACAGAAGTGGGGATGTGGGTTGGAAGTCCCAGTCTTAGCTGAGAAACTACTGGTAGCTGATCACTGCTGGATGAGGGTGAGTTGGTCTTCTTTAAGGGAATGACATTAGAAGGCTGTCTAGGATCCAGTGAATGAACTCATACAGAGGGACATCTGGGGACACACATTTGACTCTATATGTCTTAACATAAATGACAGAATGCATGCCATTCTGGTGCAAGGCTCTGGAAGGGTGCAAATGCAGAAGGGGCCTAAGTATGCACAGGATGTTTTATACAAAATGCATAGAATTTCAGTAAAGATATATATTTCATGAGAAACATTAAATTAGTCACATTTTGAAGCAGGTATGCTGTGGTGGCAAACAACTTTAATCTCAACACTTGGTATGGCAGAGGCAGGTAGATCTCTTTGAATTTGAGTCCAGCCTGGTCTACATAGCAAGCTCCACCACTCCAGTCCTTCCAGCACTAAATAAAAAGAAAGATGAAGACCATGAAGCCTTGACTTAGTAATTCAACTAGAAATTTATTGTCAAAAATACACATTGTAAGTATACATGTAAGAAGCTTTTCATTAAGTAAATCACACGCACACACGCACACATACACATACACACATACACACGTATATGAAAATCAATTAGAAACATTATGATTATCTACCAGTTCAGAGTGATTATTAAATTATGGCCTGCTATACTAATAAATAATTTTTAATTGTAGCTTTAGAAACAGGGATATATTATGAGTAAATATTAAGGTATAATGTTAAATAGAAAGCAGATGTGCACTGTAATTTAATGTGACATAATAACATAATACAGTGATTTTACCTACAACATATTCACTCTTCAAAATCTTTTTAAAAAGTGTTAAAAGTAAATGTGCAAACCCTTGAATAATTAATTTCTATAATAAGAATTAAAAATACTGAGGATCATATAAAGTAATTTTCCAGATGATTTTATTAAATGATAAAATGCAAGTCAAATTATTAATGTATTACTTCATACTTAATTGCCAAGAGAAGGCGAGAAAGAGAGAGGGGGGGGTATAATTCTAAAATTCTAGGTGGTACTGATTAGGAAATTCTTTTTGTGTTCTTAAAAGGTCCAGATGGTTCTGCTCCAAAGTGTACAGTGCAGAGTCCATGAGTGACACTGGTTCTGATTCCCATAGCTACGGGAATGAAACACTGAAGTCGACTTAAATGTCCCTCACTACTGTGTACACACTGAATATTATAGAGCATTCAGAAGCTGAAATTATATGCATACACATGTGCAAACATGCAGAACCATGGCTGGATATTTCAAAGAGACTGGTGGGAATAAGACATATTATGTACCGCTATTCACAGAAACTAAATTCATCACTATACACAGTTTCATAGTATCTTCCATACAATCTGCATATTTTAAATCATCTCTAAATTGCTCATAATGCTCTAAATTGCTAGCAAACTATAAATGATATTAAAAGTTCTTATAATCTTAGTAATGAAAAATATGTGCATATTTAGTAGAGATCCTGGGTTTGTGACTTTTGCACATGTGAGTGTGTACATTTGTTTTTATATGTTATGTATCATTTTAATTTTATGTGTATGCATGTGTTGACTACATGTATGTAAGTGCACCTGTGTCGTGCAATGCCTGCAGAGGCCAGAAATCCTCAGACGCATCAGATTTCCTGGAACTGGATTTACAGTGGTTGTTAGACTGGGTCCTCAGATTAGAACTGGAGTTGAGGAAAGAAGTGATGGATATTGATCACTCCAGAGCCTACAGTAAACATTTCATTAATCTGAAGAAGGGCTGAGCATCAAGGGATATGAACAAAATGTCCACGCAGGAAAATTTAACTGCTTGAGACACCTCTAATACATTTTCAGATAATTTTAGTTTTCATCTGAAACTTTATTCATATATTTCCTTTATTCAGAAATTATGACAGAATTCAGACATTTAAGAATATTTTTCACATCTCTACATAGCAAAAATAAATGAATTGGTATTCTGTACCAATTATGCCATATTTTCACTTTTCATTTTGTAGATGCATAGTATATGAAACCATATCACACATAATGACATTTTTGTGCAAGTGCATATTGTATGCCAATTATCTCTTAGAAGGAAATGCCTCTTTATGAAACCTGAAGCTTTGTGATATTTGTACTTGAGGTCTATTTATATACTGAGAGATGTCTCTCTCTGCCAGCACTATAAAAATATTCTAACGTCCCCAAGAAACTCTCTAGGGGTCGGACCAGGGGCTAGGACATGGTATTTTCAGTTAGTACTTATTTTAAAGTTTTCCTCTTAATTAATGTTCTGAATTTCTATTCATGTGCACAGGTTATTTTGTTTCATTTCTTTGAGTTTGTTACTAAGGACTTGACAGGATTTTAAAATGAAAAATGTATTTAGGGGATATTTGGCTCACGTTCTAATTCAAAAGGTATCCCTAAGTAGATCTTAGGTCAAACACAGCAATACATATGTATCTTCCACGGAAAATCTGAAAAAACTGTTAAGTTAAGGAATTACATATGTTCAAAAAGCCTGTCGTTTAGTTGTGATTTTACTTTTTGATAATTGGATGAATTAAGTCTTAAACCTCAATATTATATGGTATGATTTATTATGTTTGAAAATATACTTATGAATCTTATTTGTAAATATGAAGAGAATTAACAAGAATATTAATTATTTAGACTTTTAAAAGTAATCTTTAGCTAAGAGCTGTGGGACACGCCTTTGATCCCTGCTCTCTGGATGCAGAAGAAGTTGACTCCCTGTGAGACTGAGGATAGCCTGGTCTACATTGCAAGTTCCAGACAGCTGGGGCTACAGGAAGACCCAGTCTCTAAGAAAGAGATAAAAACAAAAATACAAAATTAGACTTTGAGCAGAAATTCATTCCAAATGTGACTGACACGTGAGGAGCGAAAAGAAAGTCAACGCTGTAGGAAGAGGATCAATGTCGTCGTACCCGAGGACAGACACTGAAAACAGGTGGAAGACCGGAAGTCAAGAAACCAGGAATGGGCAGGGGAATGAAACTGAAAAGTACTACTAATCCCAGGTCTGCAGGAACAAGTCGTGAAATGAAACTGTGTATTTTGTTTGCATTATGTATCTGTTTTTAATTGTGTGGCTTGTTGTCAACTTGACTTAGCAACACAGAGTTAATGAAGCCATGATCAGAGTAACTATAAATCACAAGTAAGTTATCAATGAAAGAACACATGCAATTATATAATTACTGTCTTCTCAGAGTGTGAATTGAACCAATGAATCAAAATTAAACACATCCACATTAGCGTTTCTGCCTCTAGTTCAAAACTAATTATTGAGTATTCTTGGTGTAAAAAGGATATTGCCAGTGTTGTAGAAATAACATTAAAATCTTCTGCCAACCCCCAGGCAGTAGAAAAAAGAAAATGGTTTTATGATTGGATAAACATTAAAACAGATCTTGAAACACATCACTGGCAATCAATCAGCTATACAGTGTGAAGACAGAAGGAAATCCCATCCTTCTTATCTAAACAGATACAGCCATTTGCATACATGCTGCCAACTAAGCAATTAGTAGTCTTCAAGTCGGACAACTTAACAATACAGTACTTCACACATGGCTCATGGTGAAGCTACTTGATCATAGGGTTAGTCAACTACGCTAGCTAATTGACTTTAAATGGAGGAAAAGTGGAATTTCTCATACATTTATTGGAGGATATATTCTTTCCATTTTGAACAAGGTGATTGATAAGGTTACTCCTGCTTTCCCACAGAGATGGAATCATGGACACTGTCTCCTTAGAGAAGACATTTCAAAGATGACTTCTAGGTGCTTTAGAAAGACAATTTTGTAATCTTTCCCTGCCTCCTCTTCTGCAATGATCCCAAAGCCAGAGGTCTGAAATAGGTGTCCTATTCAGGGATAAGGGATAAGCACTCTACAAACTCGTGTTCTCTGCCCATTGTCCTACTGTGGGCTTCTGTGTTAATCACCATCTTCTTAATAAGAAAATTTCTCTGCTGAGAGTTAAGGGATGCATTCACCTTAAAGGTTACTTTGAAAAATGTACCACTTAGGGTTAAGTGTCTCAAAAACACGTATCGTCTGCCTTTCACCAGTTCTGGAATTCTGTAATAGTCCCTATCTATTGCAAAAGAAAGCTTCTTTTATGAGAGATGAAAGGTAGGTACACTTGTTTGTCAATATGAGGATGAATATTTAGAATAAAATAAGAAATTGCAGTGGTCTAAGGATGTGGGAAAGTAGATTTTACTCATGATCTCAGTGCACAGCATTCACAAGTCACATGCGAGCTCAAACCAGAAAAAAAAATCCCAGCACAGACATGGCGAAGTAGGTAAGAAATCCAAACACAACCTAGGGAAATTTGGGCGACTGGTGACTTCTGGGAGGATGAAAGCAGTGTCTCCCAGGGACGAGACTCTAGGTGAGCTCAGCGGATTGACCCACACTAAAGGATAAATGGGGACACAAATCAGAACCTACAAAGGTGAGCAGATCTAAGTACCATCAACTACAATCTATTAAAGTCACAAAAATTCAATTTAAAAAGATACTTTAGTTCATGAAAAGTGAAACCTGAAAAAGGATTTATGTACTTTCCAAAATGGTTTATAGACATACCAAAGGGAAACACAATATTGAAATCACATTTTTAGGTGTGCAGTCATGTATTGTTCAAAGACTAGCATTTATTCTGAGAAACACATCCTTAGCTGATTTTATGACTGAATGAAAATCATAATGCATGTGTCTACAAATCCAGAGGACAACAACTTACTGCATACTAAAGCCACCTAGACAGCCTATCTCCCTACCATGGACAATGGTAATGTATATTTCTCAGTAAAACAGGAGACAGTAAAGCAATAGGTGATAGAAAACTTCAGCTCAATAATGATTTGGTAGTTGATCCATTATTGACCAAGTTTCATTCTATTGTACACAATAGTAAACTATGAGAGAAGGAGGAAAGGTCACTTTCCTTATTTTCAACAGAATGAATAAAAGTTCTTTTTTTACTTTGGATTTATCCTACATTGGACATTCTACAGGACACATCTATTGTAAAGATAACAGTTATAACCTCAAGAACATTGTTATAAAGGGAAGGGAACTGGGACCAAAGTTATCTTATTCACCATCTGCCTAATGGTTAAAATCAGAAATTTCTATGTGAATATTACCAAAGCTTTTATTCTCATCTGATGAAATTAGAAAATTCATTTTAATTTATTCATAAATTTTGAACATAATTGGGTTAAATTAATTATGTCTTTGAATCTAATCATTTCAAGCTTATAAAATGACTTATTGGTTTCATAATCTATAAAAACCAAACTAATACAAAAATAACACTAGACTATCAGTTTTAATTTAAATGCTTACACATGAGCAAAACTATAATTCTCCCTTTATCCCATAACTACTGAGTCTTATATTCATTCAGTTAATCACTTATCTAATATGTGACTTCTAGTCTTAATAGGCACTGGCTCTAAACATCATTTTACATGTTTTACATAGTTGAATACAGTAAACAATTCTAAAAGTTAGGGGCTGGAGAGGTGGTCAGTAGTGAAGAATTCTTACTCTATCCGAAGACCAGAATTTGGATCCCACACCCACATCATGCACTTCACAAACACCTGTAACTACAGCTTGAAGAATTCTGATACCCACTTCTGGCTCCCACGGCCCCTGCAAACACATGTGCAGAGAGAGAGAGAGAGAGAGAGAGAGAGAGAGACACCCAGGCATCAAAAAATACTACAATTTTGGATTAAATTAATTTTGAATTAAAATTCTCTTTCTCCCAGTGTGAAAATTTTGGCAAGGCACTGAAACTCTCCACTGTTTAGGTAATTTTCTTAGAAAGCTGTAGTACAGATGTACATTCCATTATGGCAATGATTATATAAAATTATTTTTTAAAACATAGCATACCCTGTTTAGAAAAATTCAAAACAGTAATTATGTTTCAATTCATATGAAGAAAATACATAAATAAGAATATCATTGAAAAAGCAATTTTTGCCTTTTTTGGTTTTATTTTTTGCTTGTATGAGACATGATCTCACTACACAGCAAAGACTGGTAAGGAACTCATTATGTAGTCCAGGCTCACCTTGAACTCCACCTGACTCTGCCTCCCAAGTGCTCACATTAGAGGTATATGCCACCACACTGCCCTTCAGGATTTTTTATGTATTGTCTTAAAGCAATTCACTTGAGTCATGCGTGAGGAGAACAGAGGAAAGGTAAGGGTCAGAGAATGCATTTTGCACAGATTTAATGATTAGTTACAGGCAGGGATTTGTAACAGAGACTGGATGTGGTGGGAGGAAGCACTCAGGGAAGAGTTCATCCAAGTCCGCCCATGTCTCAGTTACCATTTTTGAAACCAGGCATTATAACTTTAACCACACACACAAAAAACATCTTTTGGAATACACTCCAGAGCCCCTCAGACTGTGGATAATGAACAGCTTTAAGGTCATTCCCTGGCTCTGAGGTAATATTTCTGTAATGAAGTACAATAAAAATAGCAGAAAATGTCGAAAAGCATTAAGAAATGACCTCATATAACCCCCAGTAATCTTAATCTTATCATATTCAAATCACTGGTTAAATATAAACAAAACAAACTAAACAGATCTCCGCTTTGTCAGAACCCTATGGCCCTCCACATCCGGATGCTGCCCAGACCTGCCATGGTGATTTTCACTTCCCCCTGCGCTCTGTCAGCACCACCCTGACTCCACCAGCACAGGGGCATGCTGCTGGCAGAACAAAGACACGAATAGCCAAGATAATACGTCTGCTACAGAGATCAGCACCTCATGTTTGTTTCCTAAGAATACAGCCTAGCAGAGGATGATTTCAAACTGAAAATTATAAATACATTCAAGGAACTCAAATAGCATATCAATAGAAGACTGAATGAAGACTGAGAAAAAGCAAACAGTTGAATAACTGAAACAATTTAAAACATGAATTTAGAATTTGTAAAGAGATAGAATCTCTGAAGGAAAACCCAACTTAAAAACTTGAAATCAAAACTCAGAACCTCAACAAACAAACAAAGAAACTTGATGAAGGAAGCAAACAGGAGTAGATGAAAGGGGACAGAGAACATCAGAACTTGATGACAAAGTGGGGGAATGGATTGCACAGTCTAAGAAATTTCAAATCTAAATAAGCTGGGAATGGAATATGCAAGACGTCTGGCACACCATGAAAAGACCGAAGCTACAAACCACGGACATAGAAGGAGAAGACACCCAGGTGAAAGGCACAGATAATATTTTAATAAAAATTATTGAAAAGTTTACCAAATCTAGAGAAAGACATACCCACCAAGGTACAAGAGGTATACCAAGACCAAACAGAAAAACAAAAATGAGACTCCCACACCATATACTAGCCAAAACTCTAAATGTACAAAGCAAAGAAAAGACATAAGGAAAGCCTGCTAGAGAAAGAACAAGTCACATACATAGGTCAGTCAGAATAACAGCTGGCATTTCAATGGAGCTTTTGAAAGCCTGAAAGTATTGGACAAATATTATGGAAGTCATGAAAGAATACAGATTCTTTCCAACCCAGACTACTATACCCAGGAAAACTATCAGTTTCCATGATGAAAACATTTTAAGTAATTTATGTCTATGTTAAACACTCTTCAGAGAATACTTAAGGGAACACTTCTGCCTGAAGAGATTAAACACTCTAAAGAGAACACAAAGAAGAAATAAACTATCCCAAAACATCTAACTAAATAAGTCTGAGAAAAATATTACAACACAAACATAGTAGGAACTAATAAATACTGGTCAATAAAACTCTCACTATGAATGGTCTCAAGTCCTCAGGAAAAAGACACAGACTAACTCTTGGGTTGGAAAACAGCATCCATTTATACATTTGCTGCCTTCAAGAAACACAAATTATTAACAATGGTTGACATCAGCTTAGGGCAAAAGGATATAAAAAGGTATCCCAAGCATAAGGAACTAACAAACAAGACATTGTAGTTATTTAATATTAGAGAAAACAGATTTCAAACTAAAACTACTCAAAAGACAGAGGGCAGGTGACTTCATACTCATTAAAGGAAAAATATACCAGGATGATATTATATTCTAAGCAAAAATGCACCACTCAAAAGAACACCCAGTTACATAAGGTAAAATCCACTAAAATTACACATTGATTCCAACAGAGTGATATTGGGTGACTTCAGTACTCCACTGTCATTAAAGCAAACAAACAAACAAACAAACAAACAAAAAAACCAGGTCAACCAGACACAGAGAAGTCACGGATGTAAATGACACCATACGACCATACGTAATGGAACTAACAGGCATCTATAGCACATTCCATCATCTAATGAATCTAACATATTTATACACAATGGGATATGAATCTGTTCTTTAAAACATAAAATTATGAAATTCACAGGCAAATGGATGAAACTGGAAACAATCATCCTGAGTCAGGTCACCTAGACTCACAAAGACAAAGTCACACATTCACTCACATAGGTGGACGGTAGCTTTGAACTCTTAGATATTCATGCTTCAATTTGAAAATCCAGAGAGGTCAAGAAATTAATAAATGGCCATGAGTTGTAGGAAGGCTTTCTGTGACGGGAGGTCGAATGCAGTGATATAAAGGGAGAAAGGGAACAAAAGAGGAGGCAGGACTAAAGAGGGTTAGCAACGGGCCCGGCAGAGTGTGGGGAAGCATAACCACCACTAAGGCCTCAGAAAAAGCCATATGGAAACCTAGTGTTACAGAAGCTGCTGGCAGTATATGCATATACATTATAATAAAAACAGATTAAAAGGATTTTACCACTTACCAGGTGAAATTTCCCCTACTAGAGGCCAAAGAAAAAGCACAGTGCGAGGAATGGACCACCTCTTCTGAAGCTGTTGATGAGGGATCCCAGAGGCCCTCAAACCACACTGCCCATTGACCCTGTTCTTGGTTACCCACAAGAACTTCACAGTAAGACACTATCTTTGAAGATACCCCATCTATAAACAGAACAAACAAGATAAAATCAACATGGTACTGACTTCAAAGCCCTATCTCTAGTGTCTAGGTTTCAAGATGCTGGAAGGTTGCTAAGCTACCTGGGATGATTTAGCATCAACCTTGTCCAGATGTGAATCTTGCAAGCTACAAGTGGCATAGCAAGATGTGGCCACCAGCGCAATAGTGGCAAGAATATTATAGTGTGCAAACTGCATTATAAGTAGATTTATGGTGGTTTCGTAGAATAGAGTCCATATTTGACTTTATATTAGGCCTCTGAACCGGAGGCTAGACAGCCCACAGGTGATGACACAAAGGCTAAAAAAACCCTTCCCCCAAATAGTGATATCAGTAAACTTATTTCTAATGACTTATTGCTATATGCCTACTCATTGCAGCAGAGCAGGACTCTCATACAGCAGATGATGATTAGCACAAAAAAATCATAACTGGCCAACTTGCAGAGAATAATAGATTATAGACTGCATGTCCCTTACTACAATACCTATATCGGGGATGAGAGATATGGCTCAATGGTTAAGAATACTGATTGCTCTAGAAGAGGACCTGAGTTCAATTCCAAACACCCACTTTGCAGTTAACAACCATCCATAACTCCAATTCCAGGGGATCTGATGCCCTCTTCTAGCATCTACAGGAATCACATGACATGAACATACATACATGCAGTCAATACCCTCAACACATAAAATATATATTTAAAAATGGGTTACCTATGTCAAACTTTTGCTTCAAAGAGTCAGGGACCATTGAAGGAGAGTGGAAAGATTGTAAGGAAACTATTTTCGAGATTGATGGTCAGTTTTTCATATGAACTCATAGTAATGGTTAAAGCTGTTTGCCACCAAGCCTGTCAACCTGCGTTCAATCCTCAGGACCCATATGGTGGAAAGACAGTAGAGATTCCTGAAAGTTGTCTTGTGACCTCCACATGCACATCATGGCTTGTACCTATACACAAAATCAATCTGTCCAGCAATCAATCCATCAAACAATGTAATTATTTTTAAATAGGAAGATAGATTAAATTATAATTTATCCAGAACATCTTAATCATCTTTATATCTGCTTCTCCATTGGCACCTTGACATAGCCCCCAATGGATTTCAGGCATTGTGACATTTGTGTTAAAGCCTATCTGACAAGTTAGTGTCCCCAAATATCCCTCAGTGCAAGTTCAAATTTTGCTGGCCAGTTATATATTTAAACTTTGCTCACTGAGTGAAAGCCTAAGCTAATTAAAATATGAAGCCTTTCAAACATGCAGATTTGAGAACCCTGATCTTATCCTTCCCCTAAAAACATCTTATTCAAGAGGTTTTCCATTAATGGTTTCAAAATATCAGATCTTACACTGAGGTTTTTTGATCTATTTCAAATTGATTTTCCACAACCTTGAAGATGGAGATCTAATTTCAATTTTCTTCAAAAATTAGTAGGCTATAGGTGTTACTGTTTATTTCTGGAATGTGTATTCTATCCTATGTGTCAGTATGTTTTATACCTTACTATTTAGTGAACATATTTTCTATGTTCAGTGCCCATTCATACAAATTATTTATTCAAATATGTTGTTCATTTGGAGGATATGTTGAATTAGCCCTTACTATTGGATTAAATCATGCATAGAGAACTAACCTTTCATAAAATTATGTGCAATATCACAATGGGTTTAAGACAAACTTGAATATCTTTAATCTTTATGATATGTTTGGGACCAGATGTGTTTCAGATTTCGGTAATTTGGTGTTTGGGACTATTTTTAAGTTTATAATGACATCTCAGGTGAATATTCCCATCAAACATGAAATTCACTTTAAATGTCACATACATCTTATACACATAACTTGAAAAAAAATTTATAAATGGCTTAAAATATTTTTACATGAATACAATATATGTGCATTGACCCACTCTACTCTCCTAAAATGAGTTTGCAATTTATCCCATATCCATGAACCTTAAAATAAATATTTCTCTCAATCACCATACTTGCATAATACAGTCATTTACAAAAATATTCCATATTATCGCATAATTGCCAGTCTTTGCATAATTCATATCTAAACCAATTTATATTCATTTCTTGCAGGCAGTGAGTGACAAAGCTTTCTCAATAGGGAAACTTTCACCTGTTTATATCCTGACTGAAGCGCCTTATTCTGGGGACCTGACAGAAGATACTCCAACATAAAAGTTAAATCCCACACTGTATTTTTCATCAATGCGATCTTCCATAATTTCACACAAAGCAGAGTTAGCAGGCATAGGACTGCCATTCCTAAGATGGATACATACTACAAGAATGACCATGTGATGTGATGAATTCAAGTTACATTTCAACATACTATGCTACAGAGCTGTGGTGGCCACCTGCACAAGACCAGCAAGAGGCTGGGCTCATCCGTGTTCAAGTCTGGGTTGCAGGAAGGACCCCAGGCCCCACCACTCCCCGAGGGACTGTAGATAGGTAATGGCTGCTGAGGGAGAATGATGCTCCTCAGTGGTGTAAGTTTCCCTGTGTCCCTTTTCCAGACTCACGAAAAAATCCTTCATTAAATGCAATGGGACCACACACGAAAAAGGCATAAAAGTAGGAGCACTTTGGAGGAGATTTGAGTTGGTGGTAGGAGAAAGAGGATAATTGAGGGAAATGGGGTTAGTATAATCAAAGTGCCTCATATATCTAGATAGATAGATGACAGAGAGATGGTGGATAGAGGAAAAGACTAAATTAAAAAATGTTCTGTCAGCTTTATTTTTTTGAAGGGCACTAGACTATGTCATTATGCCATTCTTGAACATATCTTCACTACAGTTTCATCTGAAAGAGGGACTGGAGTTGACTACTTTGCTACAGAAACATCTCTCGGAAGTGTTCCCTCAGTTTTTGGTAATTGTGGGTTTTTCTTGTTCGGTTTTTCTCCTTAGGAAACTGAAGCTTTATGCGAAGCTGCAAAGCATGGTATTTATATGTGAAACAGTGAACATCTGCCACTGCCAGCTTTTTATTTCAGTGCTTTCTTCTTTTGCAGAATTCTTGTGGTTTTGAATGTATTTCTTTATGTTGTGCATGTAAATGGTACCTAAGTCTTGATGGTTTCATTGCTACCATATTCAACTCATCTCCACAAATGTCAACTCTAATTTAATTGCTTCAGTACCAATTATAGCTACAAAACAAGATTATTATTTGAGAGATAATACTTCAGAGTAAACTTAAAAGTAAAAAATTGACTTTCATTCATTGGTCTTATTTTCTTTGAATTAGTTTTCAATATCTCCATTTAATTTACTATTGAAAGAAAAAATGTGCCTTTTTTCAGCAAAATAGTGCAATTCACCTTTTTTTGCCACATATAAATTTGAGTTAAAATTTCTTTGTCCTTCACTGAAATAACTTTTATTATCACTCCTTACCACTGAGCCAAAAGGTTTATGTCTTGCTCAAAAATAATTTGGAAATAGTCCTTACATCTTAAAATCAATGTTCTTTAAATTGACTAATTATTGTATTGAAACTTTTAGCATATAAAAATTTAAATTTCTCTATGGAATTTCTGTACATGCTTTGAATTTGTTGACCCTCCTGTCTACCTCCTGTCCCAGGAGTTTCTGCTCACCTCCAATTCATTGAGCCCCTTCCTTTAAATCTTATTTGGTATCATACACATTCTGTCTCTCTCTTTTCTCCTTCTCCTCAATGTACGATGACTTTTCACTTCTCATGGCCCGGTTCTTTCTCCTCAGCATACACATGCACTCACGTGTATAAAACAAAAAATCTAGAAAACATATGGCACTTGTCTTTATGAGTCAGGGTTACTTTCCTTAATATAATCTCTAATTTTCCTACAAATGTCATGATTTCATTCTCTCTCTCATCATACACACACACACACACACACACATATATATATATATATATATAATTTTGTGCATGTAATATAATACATCTGAATCATATTTAGAGCCCCTCCTCTGCACACTCCTGTTGTCTTTCCCACTGGATTTCATGTATTCTGTCATATAAGTTAAGCCCTATCATGTCAAGTTTGGATATCACATGACCCTGACCCTCCATGTGAGTTCTTTCACTGGAGCCTGGTCAACTTATCTAGAATCATGCCCTTAAAGAGGACTAACTGTCCCTCACTCTGCAGTGCTCAGTTGCCAATAGTCCCTCAGCTAACGTTAGGACTCCTTACCCAGTTCCCCAGATCTATGCTGGGTTTTTATCTGGTTCAATATTTTATGAGTCTTGTGCATGCTGTCACTTTAAGTTCATATGAACAAGTTGCCAGACACCAGTAAAACTCTGCTTCCTTGTGGTCATCCCCAACTCCTCACTTTTACAGTCTTTCTGCCCCTTCTTCTGCAGTGGTCCCTGAGCCCTGGATGACCAAGGTTTAATATAGGAGCCCTATCTCGTGACTCTCTCTGCAGTCATTTTCTGTATGGCTGAATAAAATTCTTTTGTGACATGTACCATCGTTTCTTTATCCATTCACATATTGACGGACATCTACAATGATGTCATTTCCTATCTGTTGTGACGAGTGCAGCAAAAAACACAGATGCACAAGTATGTCAGTGGAAGGACAGATGTCTTGGGTAAATACCTAGGAATGGTGCAACTGTGTCATTTGATAATTCAATTTTATATTTCTGGAAAATATCTACACTGAATTCCACAGCAGTTTGTCCAGTTTATATTCCACAAAGCACTATAAAAGCATTGCTCTTTTTCCCACACCCTCTCAGTTTCTGTTATTTGTCTTCTTAATGTTAATCATTCAATTAGGGTAACATTCAATTTCAAAGGCGGTGTGTGTGTGTGTGTGCGTGTGTGTGTATGTGTTGTACATTTACATTTGTGTGCTCGGTTGCATGTGTGGGAGGACTGCACGGGACTGCAGGTATACATGCACATGTATGCACATGTCTGTGGAAACTAAAGAACAACTTTCAGTGTTACTCTTCAGGAGTTGCTGATCTATACCACATTATTTTGGGGATTTTCTTTGCTTGATAATATGCTTTTTAACTTGGGAACTCAGGGTTAAATTCAACTCTTCATGCTTGTAAAACATGTACCTAACCAATTCAATGATCTCTTCAGATTTGAAAAAATAATAGCATCTACTTGTGTGTATGTCTCTCTGTGTGTAAAACTGTTTGTGTATGCACACACATTTCTGAGGGTGTGTGTACATTTATCATGTAGGCCATATGTTTACCTCCATTATGTTCTCAATTTCTCTAATCTCCTGAAGCACATTTTACGGTCATCTATGCTCTATAATCTCTTGATTCTAAAATACCAGCATTATAAAATATACACTCAGTAATGGTTTTGCAGATTAAAAACAACTTCCCCTACATTGCAGGCACTCAAATGGATGAAAATACAACCTCAGTTTCAGAAGATAAAATGATAAAAGTTCTTGAGAAAACTTAAACAAGCATATGCTACTCTAAACTGGAAGCTCAGGCAAATCTCAAACAGACATTAGCTCCAGCGATGCATCTCCATAAGCAGAGCCATAAACATCACTCCCAAAGGACAGAAGGGTACTTCCAAGAAAAGCTCCTTATCCACGTGGAAAGTTCAGGGTCTCTCACGCATCTAAGAAAAACAACTAGATAAGTAATGTAAAGAAGCTTTTTCTGAGAAACCTGAGTGGTATTGCACTTCCTCTGCTTTGGAAAATATATAATATTTGTCTAGTGACATTTTAAATATCAGTGATTTTTTTCTCTCCACTCATCTCTATAATTATTCAGCAGTTTGTTATTTCAAATAATGGTTGTGAATTCAGCTTTGTGATTAAACAAATTTTCACAGCTGGAAGAGGTTCCTGCTAGATCATCCTCAAACAGTTATCTACGACACTGGGGTCGTAGTGTAGGTGGAGCAGAATGTAAAAATTTTTCATCTTTAAAATAGCAGAAACAGCTGGATGCTTCAGAAGGCTTCCATAAATACCAGACTTGGATGTATGCATCTATCCTAGAAAACATCCTGGATATGATTCTCACAGCATTCCTGGGTTCATGTCTCTCACTCTATGCTGATTAAAATGACACCCTCAGCCACAGTTTGACTGATTACCTGAAATATATAAAGGAGCTATTATGCTAAGCTAGAATGAGTTACAGAATAAAATGAAAATTGTCTTCAATACATCAATTCTACTCTTTAAACAATTTTCAAAACCTATGTACTGCATCTTCTGGCTTCTTGGTATTTCTGGAAAGAGAGAAAGCATGTAAAACTAGTCCTAAGGCATTCTCACTGCAAGCTGTCTGCGACAATTACACAGTAAAATAACAAGAAGCACATGGAATGGTGGAGCTGACTGGCATGGTTCTTGTGGGCACATTGCTCATTATCCAGCCTTCATTGTTCAGGCACATGGTCAGCCATTCCATAGCAACTCAGATGTTTCCAAAGACAATACACTTCAAACTTGAGCGATATCACTCTCTGTACACCACAGCCATTAAAGTTGTTAGGTATCACCCATCCATGATGGATTAATTACAAGATATGAATCTCATGATCAACTCTGGATATTTTCACATACATTTTACTGTATCTTTTTAGTATGCAGTGAATAATGAAAACAGTTTCTTACAGATGCTCAAATGTGCTTTTCCACACGCTCGGGACTAGACTAGACATTAGTTTGGGAGTAGAAGTGGCTGCAATACAGCTCCAGCAGCGTCTATGACCTCTGTCCCTGTGGAACTTACGAGTTCTTTTATTCAATACTATTTTTTACTAGTCTCTGCTACGTATCCTATAGGTTTGGGTTATTCCGTTATTAAATGTAACCTCATTCTTTTTGCTTAAAGTTAATTTCATTGATACAAACATGTATTCATCTGTTCCTTTACAGCACACCTTTATCTCGTGCATCCTGTGTAAGAACTTGAATTTGACTACAGATACTAGAGGGAGCTTGCACAGCTTACATTTCCTGAAGTTGCTATAAAGTCATCTGACAAAAGCAATTTAAGGAAGTATAATGTTTAATGTCAATCATTAAATCAACAAAATCTAGAATCATGTGGGAGGCGAGCCTCTGAGGAAGGTCTGTGGGGTATCACCTTGATTACATGAAGGGATGTGGAAGGACCCTACCACGGTGGGCTGCAACCTGGAGCTGCCAGTCAAATAATCCCTCCTCCCTGAAACTGCTTTTCTCAGGGTAATTTATCATAGCAACAGGGGAAAAAATGGAGACAAAGGATTTATTAAGACTCGCAGTTTGAAAGTACAGACAGTCTCGGTGAGGAAGATCTGGTGGCTGGAGTGTGAGCCACTGTTCAAGTTGTACCCAGAGTTGGATTGAGGAGAAAGCTTACTGCTGTGCTCAGCCAGCTTTGACCTTTTCTGTAATCCAGGATCCAAGTCCAGGGAATGGGGTTCCTTCAGCCAGGCAGCCCTGGCCTTCCCACCACAATTACCCTAATCAAGATAATCCCTCATGAACTCATAGGTCTGTCTCATAGAAGATTCAGGGCCCCATCATGTTGACAATCAATATTAACCACGGCACACCAAAAATTGTATGATCTGATGAAGAGAAGCAGGGAAACTAAAGTACAGCATGAGTATCACTGAAATTAGGAAGAGAAATGCACTTTCCAAGGAAATATCTATCAAAAGTATGTGCTCTCAGTCTATTTTTATTATAAATTTTGTTATAAATATATTACAATACCTCAGATTGGATCAGTTACAAATAGCGTCTAGCTTGGGGTCAGGGCTCTGTGTCTGAGGCCAATGGCCTGTGACTACTGACAGTCATCTTGCTGGCTAAATTCTTAGGTGATACAGGAAATCTAATCTGCTTACTGGTCTCTCCTATTATTCTCACAAAGCCATCCATCTACAACCACAGTGGCTATAGTTTATATAGTTATCTGAACCTAGAAGGAAGGGCCTTAACTTCAAAATACCATAATCAGATGAAATTTCCAGTCTCTTAATATGGTAATAAAATCTTACAGGCTTCTGGTACCTTGTTCAGGTAAACTTAGAGCAGTGGTGTCAGCATGCACAAGACCCACGAAAACTCAGTAAGACAAAGCCTAGCATAGAACTGTGGCGATGAACAGCCCCAATCTTAGCTGAATAGCTATTGGGCAGCTGATTACTACTGAGTGAGGAGGAGCCGATCTTCTTCATGGGGGTGACTCTAGATAGGCTGAATGGACTCATTGGGATGAACTTGCACTAAGAGACATCAGGGGGTCTATCACCTGACATGATAGAGTTTAATATAAATGACAGAACATATGAAATCCAGTGGGGGGACTAAGGGAGAGCCCCTACGGGCATGGAGGTGTAAAGAGGACTAAGACATGCATGAAATGTGCAAAAACTCAATAAAATATATTAAAAATACTTAACAATGGAATTGAACTTCATCAGGAGTATATTTATTTATAAAACAGAAGCAACCTAAACCCCAGCACTGATGATTGGAGATATTAAGTTCGGCAGACAGTCTGATTTATCTGCTATAACCACCAACCACTAGGCTGCCATTCTACCAACTGGAACTACAAACATCAGTGATATTGTCCAGTGGGAAGTGATAATGTCCAGTGATATTATCCACACAGGATATCACAAGGAAGGGTCACTCTACACAATGGACATCACATGTACTCTGGATACTGGACAGTGTTCGTAGTCATTGAAATACACACCACATCAAGGGAACAGAAAACATTTCCCTAGCATGAAACCAATTAACACAAGCATCTTTTCTCTCATAACCTTTTTCCATTTCTCTCTGTTTTTAATTTTTTTTTTTTGGATTTTAAACAAATATTTGTCAAATCTAATCAATCATTGGGTGGGAAAAGATGTACAACTATTTCTTTTTTATTTTTATTTTGTTTTGAGCTTTTGTACATTTTATATAATACATCTTAATCAAATTTAGACTCCTCTCTCCTCTCCCAGATCCCCATAAGCCCTCCACCAGATTTCAAGCATTCTGTTATATATTTTTAAATTTTTATTTATTATTTTCATAGTTTATGTGTATGAGTGCCTTGCCTGCAGTAGGCAGGTGTTCCTGTGTCATGCAATGCCACAAAGGTAAGAAAAGGGCACTAGATCCCCAGGAACTGGAATTATGGATGGTTTTTAGCCACGATGTTGGTGCTGGGAATCAAACCTGAGTCCTCTGCAAGAGCATCCAGTGCTCTTAATCTCTGATCTGTCTCTCTAGTCTAATTTTGCCCATTTCTTAACAGAACTGAATTAGGAACCAACTGGTAAAGTAGAAACAAGTATATAGACATTACACAGATTTATCCCTCAGGATCCACAGCACTGGAATAGGAAGCTTTCAAACTGTGCTTTCAACCCAAGTTGTAAGATGTCTAACTTACCAACTCCAAAATCTTTAAGTGTGTTTTTCTCCCCATCGAAATCCATGCCTTGTTGCCATCAGGGTTCTTTTAATTAAGGTTTTTAATACTTTACTAAGAATACTCAATGGCCACATTATAGTAGCTAAATGGTCAGTCTTTAAATCTAGAAACACTAGATACCCAACGCTGCTATACCCTCTGAGCAGCAAGCAACAGAAAAAAATACTCCCCTTAAAAGTAATTTTTGGTAACTTACAGAATCCCTTTGAGAGCTCGATGGCGAGACTGAGAGAACGCATAGCCAGGGAAGATACTGTGGGCACCAGTTCAGGGTACCAGCTGCAGCTCAGACTGAAAACATACCACATACCAGCATGGAGGAGTCACTAGCAACAGTGACATTGTCCCTGGAAACCTAAACACACCCACACATGCAGAACACCATCTGTTTCTCATGGGCCCAAAAGTTACTGCTGGATCCGAGTCTTGAGTGAGTAAACTCACCTAGTGCTTCCTAGGTCAAAAGCCCATACTTTTATTGTAGTGGAGATGGAGAGAGCAAGTGTCCACCACAATGCTTGGTGTCACATATGACCTTGTAATTTGAACATCCCAATATAAAGAAGGAATGAGCAGATGCAAGGCCTCCACAGGGAAGCAGAACATTTCCTGGAGTGTTTCACATTCAAGATAACCTAAACAAAGTAAGCGCGATACAGAGAAAACACCAGAATCGTCATGGGCCTCTGAAGAATGCTGACCATATACAATGTGAGATATAACTCGAAATATTAACTGTTAAGGAGCCAAACATCTTGTCTGGGTTTATTTGAGAAATTCACAGTCAGTAAACTTTCCTTGCATTATTTCTGCCCCTTTTTCTGGCCCCTCCACCTCCTAAAGATTCCACCAATTCACTATAGAATATTAAAGTGTATGGATTGATCCATGGGGAAGTTGGAGTGTCTGTGATGTGATCACAAGATAAGGTCCCCACTTCTGAGCAAAGGCGCACAGGGGACTACCCATCACTACATTGTCTTTAGGGGACATTTCAGAATAGCCATAATTTCACTCTTTTCAAACTGCTAGTTTTATCATTCCCAACTACAGATACATATTTCTTAGAAACCTCATCATGTTTCTTTCTAAACTATCAGAACACATGCTTTAAATATTTTTCTCTTCTCTCCCCACAGAACTTTCTGGAATCTAATAGCTGTTCCCAGAATGTTCCTGCATGGTATTAAATTAATTTTACAGTTGCTTTAATTGTACCCAGCACCAGATGAACCCCCCAGAGTTCTTCCTTCTGTAGGGTTTGATGTTTCTATTGTTACGGCCTAGCTAATGAAGACAAAGCAGTGTGATCATCTCCTAATTCCTATTTGTTCAATTCTCTGGGCCTTCCTTGGGTATCAGGAAGTGGTTTTGTTCACAAGCTCTCTTGATTCTGGAGAGTGATGGGACAGTCCAAACCAACCATTCACCTTTAATTTAATTATATTGATAGAGTCTTATACCAAGTATAACAGTAGCTATCAATCAACTTTACCTACTTCTGGGCCCAGGAAAAACTTATCTCAGCTCTTTTCTCAGCTGCTTTAATCACTCTCTTCCTTTAGGTGATTAAACTCAGATCAACCATCTTTCCAAAAGGATATCTGTATTCAATCCACATCCATCTTTGGTGGCCTAAGCAATCTTATGTATTTTTCCCATGATTTAACTGATCATTGTTTGTTTCTTTTTTCTTTTTTACTCACAAGTGGAATACATTTATGATCAATATCCTCTAGATGAGACATGACATTTCTTAGCCAACTATTAAATAATCATTTGCATGAGGCCTACTTAACGGGGTAGCTAATTATCTACACTATGGTTTAGTCTGAATATCTGCTTTAATTATAGTATAGGGTTTTGTTATTGATGAAAGTTTCATACAAAAGAATCAATTCTGTGTAATTCAGTGTTACTGCAACTTGGTATTTGGAGACAGTAGGAAAGTAGATAGTTTGTGTTGTATAAACTACATTTACTCACAATAATCATTTGGAGGCCTTTATAAACTAAGGCAGACTTTGTAATCAAAATAAGAACTTGACACTGTCAGTAGATTATTTCTATATTAAAACTGTTGAATTTGACATTAAGCAAACATTTTTAAGCATGCCAAGTAAAATTCAGAGTAATTTGTAACAATTTGTTCAAGCTACCTGTAAAGGATTCCTGTCTTCAGTTTATGAATTAGAGAGCTGAGACACAGTAAAGTTAATTCAATTCTCCAAGTACACATAACTATCAGCAACAGTTCTATCTGGACTGGAACTCAAGCAGTCTGATGTCAACACAAAACACTTTGATAATGAACACAAGATTTGTTCATCACCTAAATGGCATACTCTACTGCTTCTTTTAAAAAAGGAATTGTCTATGAGCTGTAGTTAAATGCAACTTTCTTATTGACAAGTTATTCTTTAAAGTAAAAAGTGTACCCTATGTATGTTTACATTCTAACACAGCGTCACAATCCTTGAAATCAAGTTAGTCAATGTTTAACATAATGCTATATACATCAGGAGTCCAGTACAAACTTAGGTGAAATGATGTTACTCAGGAGAGTTTAGTGAAGGATCCTGTTCAATATTTCTTGCCATAATCAGTTCAAGATATTGCTTATTTTATAACACCGCTATATCAATAAATAGCTCTAGAGATCAGAATTTTAGACCTTCAAGAAATAAACAAGGCAGAATAGTCAATTCTGACCAATTGAAATTCATCACCATGCTCCCATCCCAGTTTCCCTCATAAATGTCCTCCCAACTTGTTATCGAACATTCTGTATGATTTGCAAAGACTGTCTAATTTAATGCTCACAAAATGAGGTGTTACTTTCAGTAGAGGAGACCAAAGTTCAGAAAGATAAAAGTAATTTATCCAAAAATCTCATTCCAAAGAGATAAAGAAACTGGCTGGAAATCAGGTTTGTCACATGCTGAAATCTGCATGCTCCTCCCAAAAGGATGATTCATTATACAATCAAGAAAAATGAGTCGGGGCTGGAGAGATAGTTTAACAGTTAAGAGCACTGACGGCTCTTGCAAAGAACATGGATTGGATTCCCAATATCCACATGGCAGAAAACAGCCATTCACAACTCCAGTTCCACAGAATCCAAGGCCATCTTCTAACTTCCACGGACACTGCAGTCATGGGCACACTTACACACATGCTGGCCACACTCATACACATGAAATAATAAAAAAAGAAAAACAAGTGACAGACAAATATATTATTGGTGGTTTTCTAGAGAAGCAAAAACTAGTAAAATGATTGTGTACTTAAGAAAGATTTATTAGATTCCTTAACACGGTACAGGCTCTGTAGTGCTGCCTTTGGCAGGATGCTTGGATTCATCTATGAAGAAGCCCTTGACATTAATTGTGGCCCTGTCAGATCTGTACAAATTAGCCTCAGCCCTTTCCCATTCCACATGTCCCCAGAAGACGCTCTGAGGTTAAAGTTAAGTGCTAGGGGATTTTAAAACTCAAATTCCTTTCTATCTTCTTTTCTAACCGTTGAGTCGCTGACATCTTACCATTCCCATTCCAATCCTAAATGTTTGGCATGTATAATACTAGGTTTTTGTTTGTAAGTAGAAATGGACAGTAAATTATATTGAAAAGAAAAATAAGGAGGAAGAGGCATGTGGGAAAATATATATAGCAAATCCTTACTATGTGACTCCACAAATAGCGTGTATATCCCAGGCTAAATTGAAGGAAGGATGTCTATTTTTGACATTTTCAATGAAAGGCATAAAGAAAAATATTTTCCTTGTATCCAAGCTCTTGTTCTCAATACTTCTTTCCAATACCTGATGTAGGCAGCAAAATAAATTATTTGTACTATTACAATAGTATTGTTTTCATAAATATTTTATCATTCAAGTCTGTTTTCTCATCTAGTATCCCTATTTTTAAATTAGTTTGCCCTTAATGATAGCATTGACAGGTGCATAAGGTAGAGTAACCAACAGGAAACCATAAAAGAAACATTTTATGAGAAGTGTGTTAATGCCAAGGCACACAGAACAAATTTGTCTTAGCCTCTTTAACTGCTGTTCTACCACGGTTCTGAAAACAAACAGAAGTTGTAAATATGTGCCAAGTTCCCACCACGCTCCAGGGTTTAGGGAAATACAATAAACATCAGAAGAAAATGAACGATATTTAGTTGATAGAACTTGTAAATAAGTGCAATTGATGACAGAAATCTGAACAGATGACAGACACGGGGAAGACTAAAGGAGAACGGAAATACTACATACAACTATAAACCAATAAATTATGAAATAAAGACTGCATGATAATATTTAGGGAAAGTAAAATGCAAAAGATGCACAATTAAGTAAAGGTACTTAATCAAAGTACTTGCCAAGTGTATGTTAAACTGTTTAGTGATTTACAACACCACAAAAAAAAAAAAAGAAAAGAAAAGAAATCAAAGGAGACAAACCATTCAGTGTTAATCATGCAAGGATTTAAATTTAACAAAAAGTAAAATTTGCAGGGTGAGGTGTCACAGAAATTTAATCACAGAACTCAGGCAGAGAATGGCCAACCTGGTCTACATAGCGAGTTCCAGGCCAGATGTGGCTGCCGTGAGACCCTATCTCAAAAACACCAAAGAGGCAAAACAAAACAAAAGACAAATAACAAATGCAAAACTCAAAACACAGAGCAGGTCCACTGACTTAAGAAGCTTTTCTAGTTTTTAGAACTGTAGAATCTGACTAATAGTTATAACTTTATTTGATGGATGCAAAGACCAATATTTGAAGCATTCTGTAAGTATGTCGACTTAATTTTCATTCCAGCTGTTAAGTAGGAAGCCATAGTTTGCATTCACGTATCTCCAATGTGGAAAGGATAACCATGAGAAAAACATCTTTGCTTTGAACGTCCCACTTTGCCAATCACAGGGAGGTGGGTAGATTTGCTTAGAGGGTGAGTTCAGTCTATGGAAATGGCTTAAGTACTCTCAAATTCCCCTTTTCTCACTCTTTGGGAAGTCTGTTTTCATGGTATGTCCTCCAGCAAATTTGAATTTCAATGAAATTACTCAAAGAATAACACAATAAAATCCTGATAATTCAAAAGATATGTCTTGGGACTAGAGAGCTAGTTCAATGGTTAAGAGCACTGGCTCCTCTTGCAGAGGACCCATTTCAGTTCTCAGCATCCACATGACAGCTAACAACTGTCTATAACTCCAGTTCCAGGGGATCCAAGTCCCTCTTCCTGTCTCTGAGGGCCCAGCACGCATGGCTGCACTTATATACATGCAAGGAAAACACATATAATAAAAACACATTAAAAATTACAAAAAGATCTGTGTTAAATCAACCGCATGACTATCAAGGGGATTTCCCTGGAGTAGATTTACCTAAGCACATGTGCTCACCACAGAAAAGTGATTATGACGTGCTGCTCTGTAGGGACAATCTGGGCAATGATAGCTTTTTCAATGTGGTTTTCCTACAGCAAGGCAAGAAGAAAAAGAACATAAGCATAACATCCAAAACATCCTGATACAATCACAGCTTTATCGATGTCTTTCTTTTTGGAACAAAAGTGATCTTATTCTTCTTCAAATCCTCAATTGATTTTCTGTTAGAAAACGGTAATTCATATGAACGCATGCGGAATTAAAATGTTGACATTTTTATTTTTTTTTGCTGGTAGGGCCTATGAAGTCAAAATTAAATAAAAGGGAAAGGTATTATTTTGATATACTATAAATCTCAGAATTTTTCTTCTGCTGAAAAGGTGCCAGCCGTGAGACTGCACATATTCTGTTATATTAGATGAAAAGGTGGTTTTCCTAAAAGATTTTGAAAGGCATTGTTTAAAAGAAAAGCTGAGAATGGGGGTCCATGCCTTTAATTCCAGCACTTGGGAGGCAGAAGCAGGCAGATCTCTGTGAAATTGAGGCCTGCCTGGTCTACATAGTGAGTTCCAGGACAGCTGATGCTATATGGAGACTCTGTCTCAAAAACAAATTTAATTTTGAGCTTTTGTATACTTCATAAAAAAATCAGTCAAATTTAGATCCCCTGCCTCTCCCCCATACATGCCCCCCCATGGGAACTCATGCATGCCACCACACATGTTAAGTCCTATCCAGTAGTCAAGCATACCCAGATGTCTTTCAGTGCAAATTCAGTCGTTGGAGTCTATTCAGGTTACCCGGATATCATAAGTAAGGTCTATTCTCCCCCACCCAGTAGTAATTGGTTTCCAACAGTTCCCAGGCTAGGGCCTGCCCACCATCCATTTTCCTAGCTCCATCACACATGAAAAACATTTTTTTTTAAAAAAAAGAGAATGAGCTGTGGGGCTGGAGAGGTGGCTCAGTGGTTAGGAGCACTGACTAGCCTTGTAGAGGACCCAAGTTAATTCTCAGCAGCCATATGGTAGCTAACAACCATCTGTAACCCCATTTCCAGGGAATCTGATGCTCTTTTTTGATTTCTGCAGGCACTGCATGACACGGGTGCACTTACATACATGCAGGCAATATATTCATACATATAAAATAGAAACAACAAATAAACTGTAAAAAAAGAAAATGTGCTCCTAGTACACATTGATCATGTGTTTGAGCTGGCCTTTCCTTTCAGCTCTACTCCATGAGTTACTCCATGTCATACTCAGAAAACATGGCATCTTCAGACTTCTGGTATGATGAGATGAAGCCCGAGTCTGAATGGCTGGCACCTATGTTAAACTGGACCTGGCTGTGTATAGCTGCAATACCAGTCTCCCAAGGGCAGGTGAAGGGGAGGAAGGAAGCTGTTAGGCCAGTCTGGGCACTCAGTGGCAGACTAGGGATCCCAACACGCACAAGACAGACCAGCCAGGACATGCTTACCAAAGTAACCGCAAACCCGCATTCCCACTCAAATTCACACACACACACACACACACACACACACACACACGAACATACACACAGATTTAAAAAAAACATAAAAGAGGGGACTGCAGAGCTGACTCAGCAGTTAAGAAAATGTGCCTCCCTTCCAGAGGACCAGGGTTTAATTCCCATCACTTACATGGTGGCTAACAATCATCCATAACTCCAGTTCCAGGGGATGCAACAGCCTCTTCTGACTTCCTGGCTATTGCATGGTATGGGTGAACTTGCACACATGCAGACAATACACTCATACACATAAAATAAAAATAATAAATATAATATTTTGAAAATTAAAAAAAAGAGTTCCAGAAAGCCCTGCATGGATTCCTAATGAGTCTCCACTCAATGAGTCTCCCTTAGGTTTTTATTCATGTTTCTGACTTTCTCCTCATCATCCCATCCTGCACCTTTTAGAATCAGGCTTCAAAACTATTTTCTCCCTAACTGGTTTAAATTTCATGGTTAAATGTGAGGCCTTTTTTAAAACATAATTATGTGTAATAGATTGTATTTGCCTTTCTGAATCTTAGTAAGTGGATTTTTCCAAATACAATCTTAAATGCACCTGGGAGCTGGTGAGATGGTTCATTGGGGCTTGCTGCACAAACCTGATCAGAGTTTGAGCCTTAGAACTCACACAGAAGCTTGAAGTGAGAACTTGCACTAGGCAGTATTCCTCTGACCTCCACATGCGCGTAGTAGTATGCACAAGCACACACATTCATCATGCAAACACATACACAACGAATGCAACAATTATTTTTTCTAAAAAAACATGACTGAGAAGGAAGCTGTGACGTTCCTGCGCATCTTCTATAGGGAACCCCTCCACACATAATGGTATCACTTTCTGCACAAGTGACCTGTGCTCTCCCAGGCTCAGAATGGCACTAGAGACATCACCATTGGAGGGCAAGTAGTTGGTTTCTCATTAACCATTTCCTGTTTTTTCCTCAGTCTAAATTGTATCCTATGTAAATTGCCATAAATTTCATTTTATTTTTTTGTTTGTGATCCATTGTCATTAGTTAGTATGAACATGTTACATTATTTTCATATTTCTTTCACATTTCTGAAGCCGTTCCTTCAAATCCTCTAATTATAAGAAGAACAATCTTGCCTGTCCACATTCCTCTAAAGTCTATGCTTTCATTAGTAATGAGCTAGATAATTCCATTTCCTAATCAATGCTTTGCTATAGTCAGTAAATTACAAGGAAAGATATGAAGTGAGAGCTCAAAAAAACATCCTTTACCAATGCTGCTGACAAGAGGCCTCTACTCGGCTCGCCCTTCCCCCTTTCCTGCAATATGGAAAATTTAACAACAAGCTCATAGGGTACAGAAAGTCCACTCAGCAGAGAAGGATGTTAAGACTTCAGTGAAGCATCAAGCTCACATTCAACCACCTGCAGACATCCCTTAAGCTGACAACAACTCAGTGCAGTGACGTGGATGGAATACTACACGCTCCTCATTCAGAATGAGCAGGGCTGTTTGTCTTTTCGACAAATAACTCAATTTTGGTGCTATTATTGAAAACATAAAAAAAGCCTTATAGAAGCTTGGCGAGACTATTATACATGTATTCTAGGAGAAGCAGTCAGAAAATCCATCAAAATAGTATCCCTACCTCTGTCTCATAAGGTTTAAATGCAATACAACAAATAAAGTAGATAATTAGGCCAAATCAAATGTACATATTAGTAGATAGTGTTGAATATCAAACATTCAAAGATAACCAAAATCTAATTACATGTAAAATTATTTTTAAAGATTTTATTTTTACCTATGTGCATGTGTGCATGTGTCGATCTTTGTTTTTGTATATCCAGAGGTATCCAGAGTTTCAGAAGAAGGTAGCAGATTTCTTTGAATTGCAGGTGTTTTTGGACTGTCAGATGCAGGTGCTCAGAACTAAACTCCCGTCCTCATGACTGAACAGAAGATGGTCTTAACTGTTCAGGCATCTTACTTGTCCCAGAAATGTATGAAGTTACACGGAGAAAAGTAACAGCAGAACAAAAAAAGATTTTACATAGAAAACACATGTTAAAATGTGAAATTGTAATAATGACTTAGACTATATGTTACTCCCAATGTTGTAAGAGATCATATCTATAAAATAACTGTAAGTCAAAGAAATTTAAAATGCAGTTTAATATTAACTGAAAATTCAGTTAAAAGTTATTTTATTTTTACAAATATTTATTGAGCTTCCTGGTCCTGTTTGGATTTATATATCATAGCAAGAAACAAAACTATACAGCAATGTGTTTTCATATGATCTTCATTCCAGTGGACAGAAATGCAAGAAATAAAAGATATCTAGTAGGGTGTTATGTTCTTGTCACTGCTTTCCTCTGAAATGCACTTCTTTACAGAAGGGAGGAGGGGGAGAGATGGGTCGGTGTAAGATCATTGGTGTCCTTTTAGAGGACCATGTTCATTCTTAGTACTCATGTCAGGGGGCTCACAATTGCGTGTAACTACAGCTCCATCGTGTCTAACGCCCTCTTCTGGCCTTCACAGGCACCTGCACTCATGTGCACCAACCCACACACAGATACGCACATACACATAATTAAAGGCCAAATAAATGGAGAAAAGAACATAAAGGCAGGAATCTTCAAGGAAATAAATAGAACAAAACATGAAAAAGATCTTTAATAAAGGAAAATTGAGGTTCACAAACAGCATCAAGAATAGACCTATGCCTTACAAGGGACCTAGTTAGTTTTATCCTAGTTAGGTATGGGCCTAGTGTGGGCACCTTATCAGCATGGTATTAAACTGGTGTAAACCATAGAAAATGAGAGGAAATCAGCTAAAAGTGATGATGCTGTGAAGTTTTGCTCCTGGTGTAAGACACAAGCCTTTAGAATTGTAGATGAAGGACTTAAAGGCGCATTGGAATCCTCAGTGCGCCTTTAATTAGATAAACAGGGTTTTTTAGTTATAGCAATATTTTAAATCATTTTGGCAAGCATTTTAGACTCATTAGACAAAATAGGCTAACGATTCCCCCTTGACACATTTGTATATCATTTTTCTGGGAAGACAAATGCACTGCATTTTATTCCTACTTCACTGGTTATTTTTCTACCAATCCTCCACTATTTCCTGGTCCCTAAAAGTTGGGTTGTCATGCCTCTTGTCTGAAGTCCTTTCTGTTTGTCAATCAACACTTCCTACTTCACTGATAGTACCATTTATACCACTTGAAAATGTATTTGGAGCCCTCATGTCTCCTTTGAGAATTTGACTGACAACCTGCTCCCTGCTTGACAACTCTCCTTGGCTGTCTAATGACTAAAACTAAACATGGCTAAAACTAAAGAGCAATATGTACAATATATTTCCTGTTTCTATAATGACAGAACTTAGATAAGCAGTGATTCCCTGATAATAAGCAATCAATGCTATGGTACCTATATTTGCATATCTTCAACTACAAGGCACATGTCACATTGGTTAAATCACTGATTCCAGGAATTAAATAGGAAGCATATAAAATGAGCCCAGAACAAAGTATGCTGCATAGCCAATATTTTTTCTTTTGAATAAGTAGAATTTATTTTATTTTATTTTTCTCTTTGGCATTGAGAATTTTCATAGAGTTATTCAGAGAAGTAAATATACCTGCCTCCCATTTATCCCCAACAACTCCTCCATATCTCTGGCTAGCAGAGTCCCTTCAAACTTCATCTACATTTTAAAGTTTTTGGATAGCCCACTAAGAGTCAGTGCTGTCCATGTATACATAGGCATGGTGACACCAGTGGAACATGAGAAACCTACCAGTGAACACCTAACACACAAAGAATGATTCTTTTTCAACTATCAACTGCCAGTAGTTCCTCAGTGAGGGATGAGACCCGGAGATCCACTATCCCACTTACCCTGTGATTTTCATTGGTTTGATCTTGTGTAGGTCTTGCGCAGGTAACCACAGCTGCTGTGATTTCAGAACTACAATAGCCATGCCATTCCAGAAGACAGCGTTCCACAGCACCCCTCCCGTTCTCTGACTCTTCCTCTGTTTCTACCATCTCTTCTGCAATGTTTCCTGAGCCTTGATTCTGTGTATTTGTCGGGGTTGGGCAGAGAGGTGATTATAGATATCCCATTTAGGGTTCAGCACTCAACTGCTTAAGTCATTATGCATCTCCCTGTGAACTGCTGTCCACTGAAAAATAAAACACTTCTCTAACCAAAGAAGATTCTTTTTAAAAGATGGGAGCTTGTTGAAAGAGCATGCAAATCAACAGGAAATTATAAATAAAAGGTCAAATTTTGAATAATTTGGCAAAATAAGCTTTTATAAGGTTGACTTTTATGTCCCAGACCTATCTAACTTGCTAAAGTTAGATGTAAATTGGAAGAGAAATATTATTTTAATAGTATCTCTGCCAAGGTGTATTTCTTTATCAGTGAGGTTAATTTAGTAACTTGTAGTTGAGGAATTCTGCACACACCATTGCAACTAGCTGGTGAAGCTAGTATCCCAAGCACACTCGAAGAGGGTGTGCATCATTTGGGTGCTATTTTTACAAAACTGCACAAACCCTTCTCATTCCAATCACAAGAAAACCTTAAATTAAATGAAATTCTACAAAAATCACTGGAGTCTGTGTAATGTCCATATCATGAATGCAAAGGAAGTACTGAGGAGCTGCTGAAAGTTCAAATAAGAGCCAATAGAAACAGGATCCGGTGAAGCTTTGGGGACACAAAAGCAGACATCACTGAGGCTGAGGGATCTGCCAGTATGGCTCTTCCCTTGCAGTCACAAGGACTTGAGTTCAGGTCCCCAGAACTACTGTAAAATGCCAGGTGTGGTGTCACACACTGGGAACGCCAGCACTGTGAAGGCGGAGACAGGAAGATGCCTGGAGCTGACTGGCCAGGCTTGCCAGCCTATCTAGCTAGTTCTGCAGTTGGTCGATCCTGCCTCAAAGGAGGTGGATGGCATCCTGAAGAACAACATGAGAGGTCTTCCTCTGGCCTCCACACAAATGTGCACCCCCACACACAGAATTTAAAATCAAAAGGACATAGTAGAAGAATTAGTGAAGTCTGTATGAAGAATGTTCATTTCCTATTTTTAAACATTATCTTGACATAATTCTTTTAATTCTACTGTTTGATAATTTCACAGAGGCATATAATATACTTTTGTCAAGTCCGTCCCCCATTCCCTTCCCTTCCTCTCCTCACATATCCCCACACCACTTTTCCCTCCGAGATCCATGGGCTCCTTTTTAATTCAAATCCACTGAGTCCACTTAGTGCTACCTATAAGAGCACAGTATGGGTAGCCTCCCAGCCCTCATCCCTAAATAAAACTATTCTCCCTTCACTATCAGCCTTTCAACTACCAGTAGCTTCTCTGCTGAGGGAGGAATTTCTTGAGCCCCTCAGCCATCCATGCTGAGATTTTTTTTTTTTTTAATCTGGCTTCACCTTGTATAGGTCTAGTGCATGTCACCCAATGGCTGTGAGTTCATGTGTGAAACTGCACTCTCATGGCTGGAAAATTCCGTTTCACTGTACGCATTTGCTCTCTTTGGCTCTTACAGTTTTTCTGCCCCCTTCTCTGAGATGATCCCTGAGCTTTGAAGGAGTGGATGTGATCTAGATTTCCCCACTTAGAACTCAAGTTCTCCACAGTCTCTTATTCTCTTCATGTTGATGAGTTAAGGCTCTCTGTATTAGTGACCATCTACTGAAAAAAGAAGATAGAGACTATTAAATAGTGCCACAACTCTTCACACACGACTATGGACTTCTAAATAAAAAAAGATTTAGAAACAGAGGAGAAAGATCTTTAAAGATGAGTCAAGGCTTATTTGTTTGTTTGTTTGTTTGGGAATACATAGTACTGGGCTTCTGTGGCACCTGCCTTTAATCCCAGCATTCCCAGTGGCAGAGGCATGCAGATTTCTGTGAGACCAAGGTCAGGCAGTTTGAACAACAGAACAAGTTCCAGGTCAGTTGGGGCTACAGGAAGAACTTGTCTCCAAAAACAAAATGGAAGAAAAAATAAATAGAGCAACAGATATCATTTCATGTTTTTTATTGTATAGTAATTTTAGAATATGGACCATTTAAGCACATATGGAATAATTATTAAATCTAACTAATTAACATATATGCTATCTCATATAATGTTCCTTACATTTCTTCCAATCACATTTACATTCAGTGACTACAGACTGTTCATTTTGTATACTGATTTTTTTCCTTTTTATTGATTTTTAAAAATTTTCATAAAATATATTTTTCTCATATTTTGATCCCTCCCCTACTCAACATACCCTTACTATTCTACTCCATTTAATGTATGCAGTTGTGTGTGTGACATATATATGTCTACATACACACACATAGTTTCTGTGTCAGTCCCTGCTTGAGCGCCTGCCCTGATGTTTCTCAGTGATGGACCGTGATCTGGAAGTGTAAGCTGAAAAGAAACCCTTCCCTCTAATTGGCTTTTGGTCATAGTGTTTATCAAAAGAGAAACGCAGTTAGAATAACCTGGATGTGGGATCACGTGGCACTTGATTTTATTTGCTTACTTCTCTTCTGGGATGTGCTTCTGCCCCATCTCTGTTTAGGGAATGGCAGACAGTCATTCTTTTCTTCTCTGAATGACTGAAGAGAGCTCAATGTTTCAGTACTGAAAAGTATTGAAAATGGCACAATTCTCCATCTTTCTTTCATCTGTTGGTGTACACAGGTTGATTACATGCTGCAAAAAATATGTCAGTAAGAATCTCTGACATACTTGTTTAATTTCCATTGATATAAGTTCAGAAATGGGTGGTTCAGATCCTATGTTTGAGCATTTGAGTGCTCCCACATTATTTCCCACAGTGGTTGAAATAACTTCCATTCCCACCAACAGCTTGCAAGGGTTCTCTCTTCTCCACACACTCATCAACATGTATTATCTCTTGTCTCTTTTAATAACTATTCCGTTACATGTGAGACTATGACTCAACATGGTCTTGTGACCTGACATATAGTGATGCCGATCATTTATTCTGATACTGGGTAGCCACTGATGTTGTTTTGAAAAATATATATTCAGATCTTTTTTTCCCCTTTTTAATAGTATTAGTTGGCTCTGGAGAGATAGCTCATCAGTTAAGAGAAATTGCTACTCTTGGAGAGCAGTATTGGTTCTGAGCACCCACACATTAGCTAACAGCCTAAGGAGAAACTCCTGTTCCAGGGGATCCAGTGCCCTCTTGTGGCATCATCGGGCATTGCATTCCCATGGAGCACGGGATATATAGGTAAAACACTCATGCACATAAAATAAAAATAAATCAAATAAAATTCAAATACAAATGGGGCTCTTTGGTTTTTGCTATTGTTACAATTACTTGTTTATTAGGACATTAACCCCTTATGATTTTTTCTCCCACTGTATTTGTTCGTTATTTTTCTTTACTATGTAGAAATATGTTAGCCTGTCCAATCCCATTAGTATATTTTTCTATTTGTTATGACAGCAATAAATTTAAAACAATGGAATCTAAATCAAAATTTTATCTCATAGAAATAGAGCGTAGAAAGGTGGTTACTTGAGGCTTAAATGGTTATAGGGATGAAGACTGTGAATAGATGGAACAAATAACATATCATAAGAAATATTTAGAGATATGCAGAACAAGCAACTCTATAAAGACAGGAAGAGATTGATTAGGAGGTGCTGATGGAGAAAAAACAACAAGACTGAGCACATCATAAAAGAGATTTTTAGTGATAATTATTCAAATCGTGAAGCACAGCTCACAGTTTGCACATTGAGTGATTTTACTAATATACTAATTTTACTATTATATCTGAATTTCATTTCAAAAAGCTGACACAGGGGCTGGAAACCTGGCTCAGTGGTTTAGTAGTTAAGAGAATTTACTTCTCTTGCAAAGGACCAGATTTCAGTTCCCAGCACACACATAGTGGCTCACAACTGCCTGTAACTCCAGTACCAGGGAATCTGACACCTTCCTTTGCCTCTGCATGTACTGCCTGTGTCTGGCATACATACAGACAAGCATGCATTAATACATACACATAAATATAATCAAATAAGAATTTCAGAAAAGTGTTAAAAAAAAACTAAACTCTAATACAAATCATTTCACCCGACCTAACACAGTGGCTGTGACTGCCATAGGAAAAATCACATATCCACGAAGACTGTCTAGAACAATGAGAACAGAAATTCTGAGATTAGGTTTGTGCCAAATCTATATTGAGATGTCACACTTTATGAAATACCATGTGAAAAGTGATTGACGTACGAAGTTTATCATCAGGAGTTAAAGAATACATTTTTGTATAACTTTTCCTCTCAGGGATCTTTCCTGGGGCATAAAGAGAGAAGCTTTCTGTGTTCACTGAACCCTCCCCCATTTCAAATGAAGAACATAGCAGACAAATCGTTAGAGTAAGAGGCAGTTTTGCTCTCTGCCTACTGACTGGAGAGGAAATTATCTTTGAGAAATGTGTATCTTCTTCTGCCCCTAAATTAGATGTCCTGGAACCATTGGCATATAAGCAGTGGGACCTGAAGTGCTATTCCCAGGGAAAAGTTAGGTCTATCAATTTTAAGATTATTTCTCAAAGAAGTATTACAATCTATATTTCTGCATTTAGTGAAACACTGCTTGAAGAGGAAATCAATCCCTGGGTTAATTTGATCTAAAGCTGCCTGAGTACCCAGAGGTCTCATGGCGCCTGAAAGCATTTTCTTACAAGATTCCATTAGGGAAAATATATGTATACTTATCAGATATACAGGATACACATAGAATTTATACACATCATATGATAAAGCACACCCTGCACATTATAAATTGATAGGAATAAACTTTAACCAGGCTTTCCTAACAATTCCACACCAGTCAGCATTTGATTAAGGAAGCTGAATATTAATAAGCTAGTGAAATATTTGCCAGAATTGTTCTCAGCATCTCTATTCTATTCTACCCTTTTATAATTTTCTGCCCAAAGAACTGGAATTGTGAGATTCATTTGAAATCAATTTCAAACCTACTGGGAAACCTCCTCCCTGATGGCTGGTTTTTATAATACCTGAAGATGTTATGAAGGTTCCTAGGGGAAAGGAGACGTCAGTGATCCTACTCCTTGCTGGACTCTGCATGCTGCAGTACCAGCCTTCCAGGCATGATGTGCACACACTTGTTATGGGAAAACTGAGGACTTTTTAACTGGGTTTGAGGCCCACTCCACAGGAGAGAAGCTTTTCCCCAATAGTCTAATTCTGAAACTATAACCTTACGGTATAAGTCATAGGCACTGGGGTAAAGCCTAACATTCTTATTTTGCTGGTCATGTGTCAAATTTCACTCTAAATACTTGTTTATATCCATAGACCTGAGCTGCCCTCAACTTTAGTCAGAGATGTTCCTTTTTGTATTAGACCACCATCAGTGGAGAAATAGGTAACTGACTAAAGTGCTGGGCACAAGTAACTGAGTCCTAAACACAAATCAGACAAGAACCCACCACCACAGAAGTTGAGGATTCACCGCAGGAAAATGGATAGAAAGAAGACAAAAGACAGAGGACGCAGAGGAGACCTCTGAAATGCTGTCTTTAGGACAGAAGATGACTATCACACTCCTTAACTCAAAGCTGATGCAGTTCCCTGCACAAGACCTGCACAAGCTCAAACAGGCAAAGTTGCAGCATAGCAAAATTTGATGAGCTCTAGGCCTTACTAAGAACATACTGGCAGGGGATAAATGCTGGAAGCAGGAGAATCATACTATTTTTGAGAATCCTATAGTTTTCTGGTAGTTTGCCCAGACTTCAGGAGAAACCCCACACCCGTGCGCATACAGGCAGCAGTAACTGGATTTATGAAGTTGTAAGGGAGTCAGGTTGGGAGACTAGGGAGGAAAAAGAGGGCGGAGCTGGGGACAGATACGATCATACTTCATTACACAGGTGAATTGTCGAAAATATCTTTTTTAAAAAATTTAGAAGTTTCAAAGTAATCATTTTAGTCATTTCTCATTGGAAAGAAAATGAATCTGTTGTGGCTGTTGGAAAATTTGAATTGTAAATACAATGATTTCTAGCAGAAACCTAGTTCCCTCATCTGTTTCTTTGAGCTATTAAATGCTGACATGGTTTAGAATTTTAAAGTTATTTTACGAGTAAGATTATCCTATACCAAGTTAAGTATAAGTAAAGCAGACATGAAAATGTTGTATTAACAAGAAAGATCAGAATGATAATGGAGAAATGCTTTTTTTTCGATTTTTCATTGAGCTTTTGTACATTTCTTACAACAGTTCTTAATCAAATTTATACCCCTCCTCCATCCATGCCGCCCACTCCCACTGCACTTCATGCACTCAAACACACATACAAAGTCACACCCTTCCAAGAATTTGTACCAAGATGTCCTTTGGGGCAAGTTCATCTGCTGGAGTCTAGTCAGCCTATCTAGAGATCGTAATTAAGGCCTGCTCTCCCTCACTCATTACTAATCAGTCTCCAGTGGTTTCCAGACTAGGGCTGGCCCACCACTCATTTCTCACTCCACTCTGGGCCCTTGTCTGATTGAGCTAGCATGGATCTGGTGCCTAATGCCACCATTGTCACAAGTTCACTTCGGCAGGCTTTCCCAGCCTGAAAGCTCCTGCTTCCCTATGTTCACGGATCAGCCATGGCTCTTACAACAGTGCCGGAGCTATGGGTGGTGAGGCTTAATATTGGGGTCCTGTCCAGGGACATACGCTCTGCAGTCACTTATATTTAAAACTTGGCCAGTTGTGGATTTCTGTGTGCCTCGCACTCTGTGGTCTAAGGACGCTCCGCCGGCGAGAGTTGAGCGACGCCGCAGTGTTCTCTGTACTCTTTGTTCTGCTCTGTTCCATGAGCCATGGCTGTAGATGTGTTGTTTCCTAGAACTGGACATCTCTCAGATGTATAATCTCTGCTTTACCCAATTTCATAAAAACCGTATTCCTGGACTATAAAATACAAACGAAAAGCTAGTGATGCATGTTCTCCCTCATTTGTGGATTGCAATGCCGATTCCGTAAAGGTGAGTATGGATCCTGACGTAAGTCCAGAAACCAGGAAAATGGAAAGGGACACTGAGGTAAAGGAAGAGCCTGACAGACAGGAATGGTAGGGAGCAGATGGTAGCAGGGGGAGGTGGGGAAAGTGGGAGTGCTCGGCCTGACAGGGAGGAGGGAGGGACATACAGGGGCCATGGTGTGGGAGGAGAGGACTCCGGAGTCAGCACTGGGGGGAGGTGCACATGTGTACCTGGGGGTTGCAGAGCAAGGACCACAGTGCCAGACAGGAGAGACCTAGAGAAAACCCATCTCTTCATATCTCTAGATGAATGAAATGCGTTTCCATCACTAAATGTGGATTATTATATTTACAGACAAGTATACCATACAACATTCATCAAAGAAGCTCTTTTTGCAACATATAGAGGCTATAGCAGAAGCCCACCACTGGTCAAACACAGAGAAATACTTCTTCCATCTCTGTTGGCAAACCCCACACCATCCCAGGACTGTTGAAAGCTCAGGTCAATGATTTGCCTGGTGTGTGCATAATGGCACGCTTCACAAACAGCAACAAAAATCTCAAGCTGTAAGTTCTTAAATTTCAGTTTCATGTGTCAGTAGCCTACGAAGGGTCAGAACTCACAAAAAGCCAGGCAATAACATTGAATATGTGCTTTCCTGAGTTCAGCAGAACTGAATCACGAATCAGGGCAGCAAAGGTTACAAGAGGTGGGAGGTTGGACAGTGCGCTGTAAACTATCCCCTAGTGCCTGCCAGGCAGCCGGTGCTTACATTTCTCTCTCTTAGTTTAATAATTAGATAATCCTGTGGGTCACTGTTACTAAATTTTAAAGATGACACGTTTATAGTCAAAACAGTCATTGAAGACAATGATCCTCTAAATGCAAGCGCTTGGTTAGCTGGAATTGATTGCAGACCAGTGACAGCAAAAGGGTCCCTGAGACTGAATCCTTTACTGGTACTTCCTCACTCCGGCCAGATTTTCTTAATCAAAGTCCCTACTAAACCATCCCGCATCACAAAGTGAAGTAATAAAGTCTACCTACTAATGGGAAGATATGCCAAATAACAAAGGGAAAGGTCTAGCCAGAAGGAGGGATGAAGGCTTGATTGTTACAATTAGTCTATCCAAACAGGTGAGTCTCAGAGTTGCCTGTGTCCTTGAAGGTCGCCTGCCTAAAATTAGTAAGACAGAGCACAGCCCATGAGAGGACCTGACTTTGCATTTACAGCAAAGTCATTCCAAAAATAGGATTTCAGCAGAACTTATCTGAAGTACATCTCTCCACAGACAGGATTCCAGGTACTTTTGCAGATGTTAAATTTTACCCAGATTTTATACTTAGACCTCAGAAAAATTTTGCAACCCAGTTTCTCTGCTGTGTCACTTGTAAGCAAGAATGTATACAAGAATATAATTAACAAGCACCCATCTTGGTCTGGCTTTCAACATTTCCCAGACTTTCCTTTGATATCATCCTGAAACAAGACCAGATCCGATGACATGAGGTTTCATTTATTTAGCATTCATTCTTTTGTCCAATAACCATCATCTAACTTTTACAATAGAATGAGGAGAATTTTCCCTAGTTTAATATCATTTAAGTGAGAAGAATAACATCTACGGGTCAAGCTGAGTCATTACTGGGTTTATAGTTCTAACACAAGGTACTAGCATTCCATATTAAATATGGTCATCTTTCTACAACTTATTATGGTAGCAGGCAGACAGTACATTAAGGAAAATAGCACGGACGAGCAAGTATAAATTTATAAATTTGATCATAATATTATATGCAGGAAAAAAATCTATAAGACCTTTTTTTTTTCTGAAAGTTCAAATTTATTGAAGGTGAGTAATGGATCGAATAACAGTCTAGTAAAGACCAGCGAAGATTGCCTAGAGAGGAAGTTAACCCTAAAGAGAAGATATCAGTGTAAAGAGAAGAACCATGTAAGAGAGGACACTTTGTGGGTTTGTGGACAGTTTTATATGAAGGCAATGAATGTCGAAAATAATTCATCACTAATATCATGAACCTCAATGAGCTCCTTTATCTGATGAGGTGATCTGAGAATAAAGTAAGTTTTAGAAGAGTCCACGTGGAAAATTTGAAACTGACTTGTTTTGAGGCAAAAAAAGAAAAAGAAAAGTCTCAAAGGCAGTGGTCACTAGGGCCCAGGTCCATCTGAGGTTCATGACTAAGGCAGTGGTCACTAGGGCCCAGTTCCATCTGAGGTTCATGACTTCTAGAGAATAGAGAGTTCATTACACAAATGACTCATCCACGGGGCTGAGCAATGTCCCAAACAAGAAATCAAATAGAAACTGCTTTAGGTAACTATGTGGAAATGCTCTGTTTAGGTAAAATTGCTCAAAATGCTCAGAGTGTGTTACTCAATGCGGCATAAAAGCGCCCTAATACTTAACCATTCTAAGTGCTTTATGAACAATTTTATTAGTTATCTTTCTCCCAGCTTGCCGGAAGGGTCCAGTGTGCAAATCATTCACAGTTAATTCTTTGGAAGTGCATTACGTCTTTGAAGTTTAATGCTCTAGGGCAGCATTGGGTCTCTCAGAGTAGCAATTTACTAAGTAGTAGGGTGGGGTGCTAGCTCCCTTATCCAGGGAAGTGAACTGGAGCAAAGAAATAAGGGGCTCCTCTATATTCAAAAAGCTTATTACAGAACTTCAACCACAGAACCGGTGAGCACAGAGCAAGAGTACTACATAAAGAAGAAAAGTGGGCTTCCCCTTGATAATACATTATTTCCAATTGGCTAATAAAAAGGAAAATGGCATATAAAAAGCATGCAATTTTGCTAATTAGATCAGCATGATCTCTGCAGTCTCCTCCAAAAGTATTCAATACTTTGAGCTATTTAAATCCATTTATGCCTTTTTGAATGGAACGAAATGGAACGCAGACATTCTTAGTAGATACTGCTTTAAAAAAAATCTAGGACAAAGGGTTTCTCCCATCCTTACCAAACAATTTATCTCCAAGTAAGAGGATTTACTTTGCATTGGTTCAAGCTGGGCTGTCTAACAAAATGATCCATGTCCTATGATAACTTTGAAAATGACTGGAACAACTCAGTTGAACAGTAATCTCCCTACCCAAGCTTTTATAAAATTTGAGAAACTGTTATAATATTTTCAAGAGCATCCATTAAGATGGCCCCATTTAAAGCACTAAGTGATTTAATGTCATTTTCAGTGACTTGTATAATATTCTATCTATAACAAATCTAGCTCCTTAACTTCAAAAGGTACGTCTTGCAAGTCAATGCGCAGCAGGACAGTTACAACGCCTGGAGGGGCTGAAAACTTGGTAGTTGGTGGAGACCCTTATTTTTAAAAGTGTGACTGAATACAAGCACTGTGTACTCATTGCTATAAGCATCTAATTGGAAAATGATTATATTGAGCTATTAGATAAATCAGAATAAAACCGAAAAGTGTTGCAATACATGTGTAATATGAGATTGTTGCAACAATTTGATGTTGGTGAGAAAAAAACTTCAGTTCTATTACTGTGAAATGCCCAATTAAGCATATGCCAGTCAGATTTGTGGAGAAGTGTTCCAGAGGGATGGGGTGTTTTCTTAAAACATATCACAAGCTGGTCTGGGACTCACTGTGGACATTCTGCAGACAAGTTTTCTTTATTAGCTTTATGAATTTATCCCCTGAAATTTTCATGCCTGGATACAGTGTGTCTTGGTTATGTCAACCTTCACTAGCTATCTCCAACCTACTAAGCTCCCCCTGCATTTCTCCCCAGTCCAGTCCTGTTCGCTCTATTACCCACTGAGATCAATTAGTGCTGCCCAGGTGGTCATGGGTTTGGATCCATCCAGTGAGGTCTAGGGAACCTTCCAGTGTCCAACTCTCACACCCCTAAACTTGATCTCAGCCCCGTGCTCCCCCACCCTGTCACCTCCACACCCTGTCCCACCCTGTTCCCCACTCCCGCCAAAGAGAAAATTGACTCTCCCTTCCCCAAAGTCATCTGCTACTAAAAGCTCCCTAGGGAGAGATGGGGCAGCAGTAACTGGCCCTCCATCCACACTGGAATTTTAATTGTCTGGATCCTGTGCAGATCTTGTGTAGGTAATCATAGCTACATAGCAGTCAGGGACTGCACAGCTGGTGTGAATTCCTGTGTGGAGAGGGCAGCACTTCATCTCACTCCTCTGCATCCCCTGGTTCTTACATTCCTTCAGGCACCACTTCTGTGATGCTTCCTGATCCGAGCAGTGGGCAGTTGAGACAGGTGTCCCATTGAGGACTGAGCACTCGCCATCGCTGATTTGCAGCACCATGGAGAGTTATGAGTCTCTGTAGTAATTGTGTGGTGTCATGTTGCCCAAGATGGTCTCAAACTCCTATATCAGATGGTGACTTGAAAGCCTCGTCCTCCAGCCTCCACCTCCCAAGTTCTGGGATTATAGGCCCATACCAACACACCTAGTTGACGTGGTGTGAGGATCAAACCCAAGACTTTGTGCATGCTAACCCAAAGCTCTACCAACTGAGCCACATCTCTAGCCCTTTGGATGCTTTTTCTATCCATGGGGAAAAGGGACAGAAACACTAGTAACAAAACGCCACAACTACCAGAAGAGCCTGGACTGTGGAAGGAGTCATGTGACACCCAGCCCTTCCCTTCTAGAAATGGAGTTTTACCTGGATGCTTATTTGCTTTGAAGGGTAAATACTCTTAGTTCCAGGCTTTCATTAGCTTTCCACAATGCTGTTTTTCCTTTTAGATCAAACAATGCTAATAACGAATCCTGTTCAAAGGTAGTATTAAAGAAAGAAACCTTTGATCTAGCTTTTGAGTAGAATTATAAATACATCAGAGTGCTGAAATATGTACACTTATCTGTAGCTCACCAAAATAACATATTCATTTTCTACTTTAAGAACTTATGAAACTGTCTATAAAGAAAAAGTTCAAAGCAAGATATTTCATTTGTCATTAATATAGAAAAAGGACAATTAAAGCAGATTTGATTATTATTATCAATGTGTCTTTTGACACATGAATATCATAAATACAAAGAGTAAAACTCACTTTCAATGAATAATTTCCATAAATACGTGCCATGAGGAATGTTCAGCTTTTACAATTACTATTTTATCTATACTGTTAAGCCTTATTATATCAAGCCACAATGAGGAAAAAAATTCTACCATAGAGATTCTTTCCATTTTCCTAATGTGTAAACTGTTATAAAATTAGTAGACCAAAATGAAATGATTCAAACCTTGAGTACTGTGCTGGGAAAAAAGTCACTATGAAAACAGAAATCAGATTTTATGTGAGCATCTAAGTATAACTGAAGAAAGGGCGGTGAGATGACATCTCTCCCTACTCTCTGTCCTCCCGGAATCCCTGGCCACACACAGTTGTAAGGTGTAGTGTCTTGTAGCAAAGCTGAACCCCATCAAAACAGAAGAACTCAGCACTTTCTCCAAGAGTCAAGGACTACATTGATTGAAACCACGGAGATTTGAAATTTTCTGTCTCTCGACGAGGTAGATCAGTTGACATACTGACCACTGAGAAAAGCTTCTGGGCTGTCCTTAGTCATGTAACAATGAGGGGGGCAGGACAGATACTTATCTCACTCTCTTTGACTAGAAGTGAAGCCTCTTCTAAGCCACACTCAGCGATGTAATCTTTTTGTTCTGTTAGTTAAGGTAAAGCTCATGAAGGAGAACACATCTAGGATGCTAGGATTTTATAACAGATTATTTTGTAACTATTGAGATAGACAGTATAGTAGATGGAAATAATCTTCCAAACCAAATATGATTTTAGGAACAGGCTATGCAAATGAGATTCATTGCTCAAATTAATACTGGTTAATAAATATGATACCAAATGTATGCCAATCTCACAGTCCATGAATTTAGCACAATGACCAACAATAATTTCAAACAAGATTGTCTTGTACGTTGATTAAAAACAATCAAATTTAGGAGATATATTGACCAAATTTACAGTTCAATGAGTAAAGCCTCTGCATACGAAAATCATGCTTGTGCATAGCTTCTTTTGGTATTATATAATCTATAATAGTAGTCAAGTGTAGGAAGTTGAAAATAAATACTAGTGTGGAACCCTTGTGTCCCATCTTCCAGCTGTGTGACACGAGCCCAGTTACTGAACTTCTGCCACACTTTTGAAGATTATAATAACAATAAATCAATCTTATAGAATTATTTAAAAAAGTGGTGCTAAAAAAGAATAGCTTCTGTTCTAGAATAAGCAATGTCTAGATCCTATTCTTATCTAGAAATTTAAAAATTTAGAGAAATTTTTAAAGACCCAGAAACAAGGACTATTCTGTCAGATTTCCACTCCTGGCTCTTGAATTAGAGTGACCTAAGAAATGTTACTGACAGCTTTCTCCTTAAGGTTACTCAGATGAAAAGTCTGAGAAAAAAAAAATGGTGCAAACTTACATGGCTGTTCGAAGAAAGTCGGTGAGCTGTACACACGAAGCTCTCTAAATAGAACCTGATAGGTGTGGTGCACAAATCTCAGAATCAGGAGTTTGATCACTGAAATAAAATTCACAAAATGGATTTTGTTCATACCATACATTGAACTCTCAGGACTGTGAAGAATTTATAATGCAAAGGATAAAGCATAAATGCTCATACTAAGGTCTTTCTGTGTTCTTTAGCTGGGTTCTCTGCACTGAGATATCCACTTTATTACTTCATATTCTTGTTCAGATTCTTTATTTCATGTATATCAATATGATATTCATATTAAATAGTAATATAATAGGATCATTAGACATGGTTTTGAGCAGAAGAAAAAAGGGAAAAACTCAGGTTAAAAACTTTAACAACAGAAATCACTTTTTCTAAGTGAGTTAATGCATTTAAAATGTGTTCAGTGACTAGTCATGTCTAATTTTTATTGCACCAATGATCAGTGGAAGAAAACAGAAAGTGCTACTTTCAAAATTACTGCCCTAAGTCAATAACACATGCTGGATTCTTACAAATGGCAGAAATGGTTCCTACTACTTCAATACCTAGTAAACTTGATTCACAGATCCACCATGAAAACATCATTCTATACTTTTTCAGAAAGTTATGAGGTGTCATCCCTCTAGCTCTATTAAAATACTAATACAAAATAAAAGTAAATACATGTCTTTATTTTCATATTTTATTGAATCATGTATTTCATACAGAAGATTTGAATTAGTCTTAATCATCCCTTTCTCAACTGAAAGTGTCTCCCTCCGATATCCCCCAGTTGGAACCCATACATTCTTTCATCTTTGTTAGGGTCTGTTGTGTCAATTTAGTATCCTCAAGTGACCCAGTGCAAGTTTATCCACTGAGGTCTAGTCAGTCTGCCCAGAGTCCTTCACTTTAGGAAGACCAGCTCATCCTCACCCAGTAGTAATCAGTTGCCAATATTTTTTCACCAAAGATTGGAGTCTGCTACCCATTGCCCCAGTGCCACAATGGGTTTTTGTCTACTTGTCGAAATGACTGCTGTAGGTTCATATGATCAGGGCCAAACTCATGTTTCTTTCATGTGCAGATCCTAGTCCACAATGTATACATATGTGTATATGCACATATAGACACATAAAATGCATTTGTGGGTATACTATAACATTTAGAACAAGTAAGGGTATTTTTTAAGAATAGAATATTTTTTAATCCTTTTATTGAGTCGTTTTGCATTTCAAACAATATGTTTTTGTCATGTTTAGATCCCTTCTTCTATCTGGGCATTCCCTTTACTAGCCCTCCAAATTTCATGTACTCAACAGAGTCAAATTTGTGTCCTAAAATGTCTTCAATAGGAGTTCATGTGCTGGAGCTTAGTCAACCTTCCAAGAGTCTCACACTTAGACCAATTCTCTCCTTCCCAGAAGTCATAGCTTGCCAATAGTTCCCCAGAGAGAGTAGAGGTGTCTTACCCACTTCCCCATGGCTATGCTGCAATTTTATCTGCTTTGACCTTGCATTGGACTTATGCCTGTCACTATTGCTGTGAGTTCGTTAGAGTAACTGACCAACTGTCTGGCAAACTCTGTTTCTTATTCATTATCCACCACCTGTGGCTCTTACAATTCTCCACCCCTCTCACAATGATCCCCGAGCCCTGGTAGGCACAACTTTGGCATAGATGTTCTATTCCAGGATACACACTCTGCAGTCTCTTATTCTCTACACGTTGGCGAGCTGTGGTTTTCTGTGTTACTCATCATCTGCAACATAAGGAAACTCCTCTGCTGAGGGTGGAGAGATGTGGTAAAGGTAGCAGATCATAGAAAGCTACCTTGGGCACACAGTTTCCTAGCAGAGGTGAGATGGCGGACAGCAGGGAAGTAAGTTCACCAGAACACATCTGGAAATGCCCTGGGGCATGTGAGTGCCCTGGGAGAGCCAAGATGGCAGAAGGCAACGAGATGAGAGATCTGTTGCTTTAAAGAATAACAACCAAGATACACTAACGAACGGAAATGAGAGGGGAGAACTGGAGAGCTGTTGGTATTCTGCTTATTGCTTTGTATTCTGGCTCCTTTATTGTTGCCAGAGGAGGAGCCTAACAGATACCTGGGGTTTCCGTGTGCTCTTATGCTTCGTACACAGACTTATCTCCTACCCAGAAGGATGATCACCATTTCCTTACCAAAAGTTAGGAACTCTTCATTTTCTGCCAAGAATTCTTCTTTACCCTTCTCAAGAGATCTATATCTAATGAGACTGAATAATGACTGAACATGGGTTATTCTCCTTTCAAGCTAGAGCAGTCTTTCAATTATAGATCCTTTCAGAATACAGGTGGATATTGTGGCTGCAAGGTTAATAAGAACCATAAGTCCCACTCAGCTACACTGGAAATCCTATACATGTGTTGCTTGATGGTATGGTGAAATCTGACCTGCTTTATGAATTATTGGCTCCCTATAAGAATAGGACATAAAATCCCTAGTTACCATTGTGAGACACCACAGCAAAGAAATGGTCTCATGAACCTCATAATAAAATCTACCTTACAACAATATTGTAACTGATCCAGACTGAATACATGTTTAAAAAGAAGACAGAACTTTTCAAGCTCTGAGAATGGTCTGTGGACAAATTTCAGCAGTCAGGTGCTCTCTTGATTGCATCTGGCCCATGCCACTGGCCTGCTCCCACAGTCTGTCTCAGTAAGAGTGCTACCATAATAAACAGCCTGAGCATCAAAGGTGTCTAAGATGCATTTTGACACTTTGGTGTGAACTGGATGGAAGGGGAGAAATGACCCCTGGGGAAACTCACCAACTAAGACAATACAAGAGCCCTGGATGTGTGTGACAGCTAGAGTTTGTCAGATTGCTAATTCCCTCCTCCGAGGAAAGCTGAGGGAGAAAAGCAGGACTGTGAGTACCAGCATCCGTTATTACTAGTGATAATATAGGCACACAGAAAAGCAAGGAGGAAGCGGTTAAGGAAAGCAGGTAACAGAGAAGTGTGTGGAGACTCCAAGGAGAGTCTGTCCCTAGTTTGCCAGTTCTTAACAGAGCCTCCAGCTGAACTTTCAGACACATTTCCTTAATTATTTTAGGAATTTCCAGTTTCTGCTAGAACCACTTGAAAGGGACAAGAATTAAGATTAAGTATACTGTACTTGAGGTATACCACTGTGTGAGGACTCTGAAGCCTCATGTTGTTCCAAATGAAAAATAAACATAGTCGTTTTTAGGACTACAGAAGCTTTGAGTAATTCTTCATATAAATAAATTACTTTACTCAGAAGGTGGGAACAGAAGGGAAATTACTTAAATTGTGAAAAATAATTGAATAACATTCTTCACCAAAGCTAGAAAATAATTCTCCATTAATGGGGTCTTCAAGTTTCTGACCATACACATTTCATATTTTCAAAATTAATTCTAATTTTCTGGAAGGCATTTTGACTAATTTGCTAAAATAAATAATGTTCTCATCGAACAAGAACCATACTGCTAGCAACTTATACTAAAGAGGTAATTCCAAAACTCTGGGAAGTAGATAAACAAAGATGTTCTTGGAACAACAGCTGCAGATACCCAGGAGCATTCCTTTGACCAAACTGACTCCCAACGAAGGGACTGAGCCCCATCCAGGTGACAAAGTAATATGAGGTGAATTGATGCACTCTAATAACCAAGTGCTTCCTTGTGAACACAATCTTTAGGGAAGACGGAAATTTGTAACACTATGTAGAACTTTTCTTTCTTCTGAGAAGACAGAAAATAATAGGTAAATTGATGGATACGTGAGAATTTTTGTCTCTGAAATATTGATAGACTAATTCATTTGTGAAGAGAGATGTGGAGATCAAGAAGCCAAGACTTTTAATACACATGTGTGTGTGTAAATGTACGAAAACTGAGGAAGCAATAGGGACACCAAGAAAGAAGAGAAAAATAAATACTCCACATAGTCCACAGCCATTCTGCGGGAATCTGTGCAGAGTCAAGGATAACTCTGTAAGAATCAGCCTTCGAGAGCTGTCAAATCTCTGTGGCAGTAAACAGGCGGGGTGAGAGGTGACGGTCAATGGCACTGTCTTCTAGACCTCAAGAGAGGAGACTCTCAGACCACCTCACACTGCCCTGTATCAGCTGTGTCAAGTACATGTGCTCTTTCTGCAAACCGCTTCGCTTGCACCCACAGTCTCCTATTTCCAACAGCTCTTACTTATAGTGCTCCACATCAGCAGCAGCAAAACTTTTATACTCATTTTTAATGTTTTATTGAGTTTTTGTGCATTTCATATAATATATTTTAATCTAATGTTGACCCTCTTGCCCCTCGCTGCTCCCCAAACCACCCCCACCAGATTTCAGAATTCCTGTCGTATCTGTTAAACCCTATCCAGTCAAGCATTTCTGCCCAGATCTCCCTCTGTACAAGGTCCTCCACTAGAGTCTGACTTACAGTCATTGTGAATTTCTCTGGACTTCCCTGGGTCTGAAATATACTTTTATAACCACTGGCATCGAAACCTTCTCTGAAACCTACCTTGCACCTTAATAACTAACCTTGAATTACAGATGGTCGATTCTTTTCACCTATGATTTAGAATTATTTTCCTTAAAATAAAAGCATTAACTTTGATGTTCTTACCCCCAATCCCATGCTGCTTTGTTGTATAAGCCCCAACTCAGTTCTACAAACTTCCCTCTCTGACCCATATCCAGTGCATGGAATTATATTACATTTTTTCCAAGAATTACCATAACCCTGAGATTAAGTACTGCATGAATATATCTAGAATGGCAAAGCTTATGCAAAAGTAAAATTGGCAATTTTGTCACTTCTTGTTATGTCAGAATACTATTTTCTTATTGTTTAATGAGTACCTCACATATTCCTTTAGTGACGATAGTTGCCATAGCACAGAAAATTTTACAGTTATACAATGCATACATTTTTGGAAGCAATTCATAAACTAAAAAATAAACAACAACAAAGTAGACTTAAGCAACATCAAAAAACAAGAGGCATTTTACTACCCCCAATAGTGGCCCCCAACAGTGGCCTGCATACCCACGGGTTCACCTCTGCCACACTTGGTGTATAGATACTTAAATTTTTTTCAACTGCTACAATTATCCTTGATTGGCAAATAAGAAATATATCTGCATTTGAGCACCAAACTCTGAGTCTCAACTGTTAGAAAGTCATAAGTCAGTATTAATTTTCTAAGTAGTAGTAATTCAATAGAAGGAACAGAAATGGTTTTTTATAAAACTTCATTTCATAAGTTTTTTGTTCCCCATTGGAAGACATTTCCTGAAATGGAAATCAGAGCTATCAAGTCTCTGAGGCCAATTCCAAATGTTGACAATAAAATACTTTTTATTGTGCCAAAGAAAATTATATATACAAGAGAGGGGAGGATGGAAAAGTGTGATGATGTTGGAGAGAATCCTGCTGAGTTTAAAGAAGAGACTTTGCTACTGAGGTTACAGAAAGTGAAAAGAGTGTTTATCATGTTATATGAACACTGACACACTTTAAAAACAGGATGTGTTTAGGAAGTAATATAAATAAATGGTGATTCTAAGATAAGACTAGTCTGCAAGGGGCAGAGAGAAGTTTCAGCAGCTAGGAGCACCCAGGAAGGACCTGGGTTCAATTCCCTGCACTCATATGGCAGCTAACAAACATCCATAACTCCAGCATGACATGGGTGCACTTACACATATGCAGGCAATATGCTCATACACATAAAATAAAAATGATAAATAAAACAATTTTAAAAGACTAGTTTATGAACCAGAGATGGCAATCACACTTGCAATCTCTAGAATTCAGGAAGCTGAGGATCACTTGAACCAAGAAAGGGGAGATGAGCAGAGACAACACACCAACACTGTCTCCAAACGGGGAAAAACAGATCTATCCACTCAATAACCATCTTCTCACAAAATGTAAATGAGCAGAGCAAAACCTAGTATTATATTTCTGAACACATAGAATCCATGATGGTGAGATTGCTCAGTGAGTACTTGTAGCCAAGACTCACAACCAGAGCTGAATTCTTATGACCCACATGGCAGAAGGAAAGAACCCACTCCTAAAAGGTTTTGTCAGAGTGGCATCTGAGTCCACTGATGCCACAGGCACATATACAAAGTAACTGTAATACAAATATTTTCAAACTCCATGAAATTTGTCTACTTATCCATAGACATTAAAAAAACTAATATCAGACAGTGATATATTTCAAACAGAAATAAGTGCCATCTATCCTGTGTTACATGGTACATGGAACAGTCTCCACACCATAAAGCTATTCCAGATGAAATTGCAACTCTGAAGTGTCTGAGCTAATTTGTCCATGTAGTAAATAACCCCTGCCTATTCTGACCAGAAGTCACATCTGATGGCATCACACATTCATGGTTTCTTGAGACTCAGGTTAGACAACTTCTTCTGAGTTAATTTCTTCTGGATGCTGAAATATTCTTTGGGGAGGATCTATTTCGAATGGCATGAGTTTGATATAATTAAGGCACTCACCACAAAGTAAGTTTTTACAAACTAACAGAATGCAAAACCAAGAGTTATTATTTGATGGGCTCCTGACAAGCATAAGTACACTGTTATGAAGAAAATAAACAGACCAGTGTGGCAGTGCCCACCTGTAATTCCAGCATCAAGAGTCTTAGGAGAGAGGATTTGATCTGTAGTTTAAGAGTAACTGGAATATGAAGGGAGACCTATCTCCAAAACAATATAAATAAAAGAAAAAGGAGAACCAAAATACCTCTGTAATTTCTTTGGACTTCTTAGCTCTCAATCACCCTGCCATTCAGCAGTTATACTACAATGGGTATAGTTGTATGGAACCAAACTGTGGAAATAATAGATAATTCATTAAGAGGCATCTTGAAGACGGAGTAAGGTATGAGCCTTTACTGCCCTATAACCATGCCAGCAATTGCTTACTTTAATATCTAGATGACTATAATTGACAGAATCTCCAGAGACAGAAAATGTCATCCAATCTGGAAGTCCAGGCATATTAGTATATTAAGAAAAAATGTGTATATATTGGTGGTTTTTGGTTTGTTTGTTGCTTATTTCTCCTTTCCTTATTTCATAGCATCATTCTTATTTTTTAATAATCAAAGCTGTCTAGACTATGAATTGCAGCCTTATGAGTTGACAGCTCCCCTCCAACTGCACACAACAAATTCCACAAACAATTTTGATATGCACTCATAGGAAATTAGACTTTTGCACCTGATAATGAGGTGCACGGATAAGGCTGTTTCTGTCAATCTACCCTAGGTAGACATTCTGTCAGTCTATCCTAGGTAGACACTCTAGCATATTAAACACTGGTTAGAGGGTATACAACAAGGAACACAGTGCCAGACAGGAGAAACCTCCTTTTGAGTTGTAACTCAGAGTAGTCTAAGAGAAGCCTAAAATAACACAGGCTATTGTCACAGCCTTTGATTACCTCCCAGAACTTGAATGTAAGACCATATTGCTGAAGACAGAACATATTTCAAATATAGGACATGGAACTATGGAGCTGGAACGGACCTGAAAGCCTCCTCCCTGAAGATTAGCCTTAATAGTTCCAAAGAATCCTATGCAAGCTGATAAAGGAGAAGAACACCCAAATGGTCCAACCCAGCCCTAAAGCCTATAGCCATGAGGACCAGCACAACAAACTCCTTCTATTGGTGCAGTAGTGCGCTGTCATCTGGGGTGTGACCAGTAGCTCTCTAATTGCACTTAAAGCCCTCTCAATGAGAGGGAACTCAGGGTGACGCTGTATATACAAACACACATGGCTGGAGAGGTCATAGATCTTAGGGAAAACCCTTTCTCTAGCATATCTCTAGAGAAATGAAATTTCTTACTGTATGCCACATATGGAAACTTGTATTTATAGGCTAGCATACCATACACCACTATTCAAAGAAGCTTCGTTTTGAAACAGCAGGAGGCTATTACAGAGTTCAACAACTGGTCAAACACAGAGAGTACATGTTTGAGACATCCTCAGCCCTAAAGTACACTTGTACATTGAACCTCTACAGTCAAGGCTCATGGAACACAGAGGAAGAGAGGGTAGAGAGAACACCAATACAACCCTCAACTCTCACCAGCAAAGCTTCCTCAACAACAAAGTGCGTTGCACACGGAAGGTACACATAACTGGCTAAGTTTTAGAGAACAAGGGACTGCAGAGTGTGTGTCCCTGGATAAGACTCCTATTTCACCCACCCACAGCTCAGGGATCACGGTGGAAGAGGAGGTGGAAAGATTGTAAGAGCCAGGGTTGGTGCATGGACATAAGGAGACAGAGATTTCAGCCCGCTGGGAACTTGCTCATATGAACTTCCAACAATGGGGACAGGGTGCACAAGACCTATGCTGACTTAGTAAGACAAAAACCCACCACAGAACTGTGGAAATGGGCAGCAGACTCAGCAGAAGAATTACTGGAAGCTGATCACTGCTGGGTGAGGGAGAGTAGATCTTCTTTAAGGGAGTGTGTCTAGGCACCTGACTAGAGTCCAGTAGATGAACTTGCACCGAGGGCTATCTGCATTCAATCCTTTTTTAAAAATGGATCAAAGACTATCTCATACTCAGACCAATGATGGTGATCAAATCTAACTGCAAAGGGGGCTATCAGATAAGGACTGAGGCCAGATGTTGGTACAGACAGATGAGGAGACTCTATTTCACTAGATACAGGAAGCATGAGAGGAAGCACTTTGCTTCTCCCTTCCGGCACATGTGGGGACCTTTCCTGAGCCAAACCTGCAGTTTCCTGCTTGTTCACCTCCACCTTTATCGGTCACTTAAGAACCATGTCATTGGTTGATAGCGAGAGTATTATAATTGTGGTATTTCCGTGATGATCTAAAATGAGTTGTAATAGTATTGTGTAACTCACATCCATCAAGGTTGTTATAAGAAGGTAAAATTAAATTTTTGGAGACTGATCCAAATTGGACAAGCTTAACCTCTGACCACAATTCAGTCAGTGACCAGATGATATTGTGTGCGTGTGTGTGTGCGTGCACAGTATTTGTATGCATGGCTTATGGTCTCATATGTGCTAGTACAGATGCTTTTGTGGAGAGGACATAGGGTGACACAGAATGTCCTGCTCTATCACTGTCTAACTTATTCCTTCTAAATGGTCTTTCTCCAAACAGGAAACTAGGCTGCAGCCTCCTACTCCAGCACTGATTTTCCTATCTCTTCCCTCCATGGCTGGGTGATTCCATACCTGACTTTTTATGTGGGTGCTAGATCTGAACTTGGGTCCTCATGGTACACAGCCTGTGCTCTTGCCCACTGAGCCATGTCTCCAACCCTACCAGCCCAGATAACTCATGAACAGAAATGCTGGAGTACTGTTTACAAGAATTATCCATCCCAGAGACAGAATTGCTTCCTCCAAGTAGCTCAGGTCATTCTCAGTGTATGAACAGACAGTATTCAGTAACATTTTTGACTCTAACTTGAGGGGTTTTCTAGGGAATCAATGCCATAAAAGTAACTAAGGACGATCCATTCCATCATGATTTAGGAAGAGATCGGTCACTTTACTCAATAAATATTGCCACTCAAGTTATCAATACTCACATTATCTTTCATGCAGAGGACCCATTAGGCTGATATCCTCATTTGGGTCACTAAATCCAATCTCTCTGTGGAGAGATTTCTTTACTAAATAAATTTCTGCTTAAATTGCCTCTGTCTTTGAACTGAATTCTTTCTTTTGAGAAGACAAGGCCCAAGAAACACCCTGAAATTATCTCCCCATCTTCATGCAATACATTGATATATCAACTCAACCCAGACTCATCTCTACAGACAAACAGCAGAATAAGACAGTTCATAATCAATCAGCTAGTGATAAGCAAAATATATGTCAAGAAAAATAGCTCAGTCAGCAAAGGGCTTGCTTTACAAATGCAGTAACCTGAGGTCTGCTCCAAGATACATGTAAAACTGCTGTCTGTGGTGGTCGATGTTTGTAATCACAGTACTGGGGACATGGGTACGAGGAGAATCCACAGGGTTCATAGCAAGTACCAGGCTCGAAAAAGTCTACAGAATCCATTCATGGTAATGCATGACTTTAATTTCAACATTTGGAGACAGAGGCAGGTGGATCTCTGTGAAGTGGAGGCCAGTCTTGTCTACACAGCTAGTTTGAAGCCAGGTGAGGCTACAGGAAGACACTGTCTCAAAACTCTAAGTGAATAGGACCTCCTTTGGCCACCACATACATCATGTGTACACACATGTACGTGCACATTCATGAAGGGTTCATTATTCCTAGGGTGTTGAATGCTTGGTGTTAAATTTAAAAATCAAGACAAAATAATCTACAGAATCACAAAGAGAATAATGGATTCAGTTCAAATCCAAAATTTAAATTTTATTTTTTAATATTTTATTTATTTTTATTTTATGTGTATGAATGTATAGTTTACATGAGCGTAAGTATACCTTGTCATATAATGTCAGTGGAAGTCAAAAAAGGGTGTTAGATTCCCCTGGAGCTGGAGTTACTGATGGCTGTCAGCTGTGTGGGGCAGGGGTACTGGGAGCTGAACCCAGGTCCTCTATAACAGCAGCCAGTACTCTTAACCACTGAACCATCTGTCAACCCCCTCAAAAATCTGAATTTTAATAGAGATTATTAAGCAAGCAAAAAGATGTGCACATAGAACTAATAGAACAAATGTAATATTTGAGGAAGGCTGCTCTGAATGTACAATAGTAGAAGACTGAGCAGCCTACAAGTCAGACCAAGATAGCAATCAAGAAACAACATCAGGGGCTGGAGAGAGGGCTCAGCATTTAAGAGTGATGGCTGCACTTGCAGAGGGCTGGTGTATAGATCCCAGCACCCACACAGGGAGTTAACAGCCTTCTTCTAACCTCCTTGGGCACTGCACAACACAGGAGAACTTACCTACACACAGACAATACACTCAGACATGTAAAATAAAATTAGAATAAAAAGTAAAAATTTAAGCAAAAGAAACATCAGTGACTCAGAGAGTTACAATGCTTTGGGGAGTATTTTATGAGTTTTGTGCATTTCAAACAATAAATCTTAATCATATTTAGACCCCATCCCCACTGGAATTCATGTATGTATTTTGTCATATATGTTAAGGTCTGTCCTGTGAAGCTACTGTACCTAGACATCCCTCGGTGCATGTTCGTCCACTGGAGTCTAGTAGGCCTATCTAGAGTCTCTCCCTTAAAGAATACTCTCTCTCTCACCCCAGAGTAATCAATGGCCAATAGTTCCATTGGTATGTTTGGGCTTTCTGTCCATTTTCCCAGTTTTATGCTGATTTTGTTTATTTTTTTCTGTCAGCATGGGTATTATATATGCAGATTTTGCAAAGGCAGGAGATGAGGGTAAAGGGGACATTGAACTGGAAAGGGAGGGGGACTAGGCATACAAGGAAAAATGAGGTAAAGATGAAGAAAGACCTCAAGAGATGGGGCAGAGTAGGAGACAGGTGTTATCAAGTGGGAAATAGGGGCACTTTAACTGGGGAGGAAGGAGGGAGTGTAGACAGGGAGTGAGAAGAGAGATAAATAAACTTAGGTGGTGATAAAAACCAGAGGGAAATGTATGGACTCAACAACCTGCTGAAAAATATAAGACTTTTAATAAAGTTCCAAATAGAATCTTTAGGAAGAAAAACCTTAAAACTTTAAAAATGGTAAAAGTGTAAAGAATAATATGCATACCAAGTGGACATATAATGGAATAAGCTGTATAAGCAGTGCATGATTCTGATTCTGTCCAGTAAATTGATTTTGATGACCAGATGGACAGTGCAATGATAGTCATTGAACTTACAAGTAGAAAAGGAAAATGACGTAAGACATGAAGTAATGGAGTTCTGGTTTAGTTTGACAATGCAGTCCTTAGGTAACTGTCAGAATAAGGGCTAATTTTCTGTAAGTGCTGGGGTAAATCTATCAGGAATTTCAGTGCTATTCAAGATAAACATTCCTATTGTGGATTTTGAAAGGTTAAGGTAGCCACGTGATGATTACTCTCAATGGTCAACTTGATGAGATCAGGAATCACCCAGAAGAGGGCCATACCATGGGAAACCATCTCCGTTAGTTTAACTGAAGTGAGAAAGCCGCCCAGTGTGGCTGGCTCATCCCATGGGCTGCAATCTTTGACAACACAGAAAGGAGAACATAATGGAGCACAGGCTTTTATCGTTCTGCTTCCTGATAATGAAACATAATTTGGCCAACTGCCTCCAGCTCTCGTCACCATGATTTCCCCCCATGTGGAGCTGTACCAAAATAAGCATTTATCCCTTTATCCCTTAAGGTTTTCCTGTGTGTGTGTGTGTGTGTGTGTGTGTGTGTGTGTGTGTGAGAGAGAGAGAGAGAGAGAGAGAGAGAGAGAGAGAGAGAATATCATAGCCACAGGAAAAAGTAACTAAGATAAGCAGTTTAGATTAAAACATTAGAGAGTAACAGGCGAGTCTCTATTATTTTCCTGGGAACAGATGTCAGCCTTTCACAGTCAAAAGTGTGACAGTTTGAATGACAACTCAGAAGGAGACCACTAATATGAACCTAAACAGGGGAAACACTGTGTCACCAGATTTCTAGAATCATAAAAATGATTTTATTTTTGTAATTTAAATCACCTAGTGTAAAGTATTCTAAGGAAAACGCACATGTACACACACACACACACACACACACACACATCACACACACACAATTTTAAATGTCTTTTCTGCCCATCCAATATTCTTTTTTTTATTTCAAACATGTGAATTGTTTCTTCAATTATTAGAAAACAAAAATCTAATGGAAATAGATAAGACCATTTTCATGGCTTCCTTTGCAGGAGGAAGGTGTCAGAGGGTTTTCCTGAAGCCACAGCTTACTCCAAAATTCACTAATTCAAACAGACTGGCCTCTTTTTCAGAGAGATATGCTTTCTTCTGGCTCTAGGGTGCTGGGATCAAAGGTATTCGCCACCATATCTGACTCTGATGGTTTCTTAATTAATGATTTTAAGGTATAATTTTGTATTAAGTTTCTGTGCATTTCATATAATAGACCTTGATCAAATTTAGACTCACTTCCCCATTTGCAGCCCCACACACCCCAATATTTATAGTTATATGTTCACAGATATTTGTAGAACTATAAGATTTGAATTCAAAATCTCATGCAATTCTTATAATAACGTACCATAAGTGAAAACAATGGGCATGAATGAATTATGTGAGAGAACCATAATTTCAGGTTGGTGAATGGTGAAGCAACTCACTTCTCACCGTAAGTTGTTTTCTCGTGACTATTATCCATTGCCTTTTAGCCATAAGTCTTTCCTTACAGAAATGAATGTGAGCATTGTTATGCTTGATCACACATTCATTGAGCATACAAAACAGCTAGGAGAAATAAACAACAGCTAAGAAACCCTTTTAAGATGGGTCAAATAGCATCTTTGAGTAAATAAGTTTCTGCTTTTGAAAGTTTGATGTCTGATCCACAAAAGAAGACAAAGGATATTCAATTGTCTTATTTTGCTTTTTCAATCCATCAAAGTGGCATTGTTTTACACTCACGGATTCTCATCAAGCAGATAATTAGTTTTTATCAATCAACACTTTCAAATGTTCTTTAAAAATAAAACACTTCAATGAAGTGTTGTTCAAGGAGCAGGAGATTCACAATTGGAAATGGCTAGAGGCAAATAAATAATCAGAGTCCATTATTAAAGCTTTGTTATGATCTCTGCTGCAAGCATATCGGAAATAATTATGAAAGCATCGAGGATTTGTCTCTGCATTTTTCCCTTCATGATATCATTCTTTCAACTTTTCTTAGACATTTTCTTATGAATTCTTCATTCATTATTTAATGTGCTAATTGTCTTTTTAAAAATTACTTTACAAAGCTGAAGTAAATCAAATAATCACACCACTGCTTTCTTAAATATTAGGAAAAGAATTAAAATATAAATGCTCCAAAATAGTTGGTAAACTGAGGTTACTGTTAAAACAGGATTCATGGTGGTATTGTATAAGGTTATTTCTAGTCTTAGAGAAAGATTTAGGACTACTTATAATTGTACTTAAATGCAAATAACTATTATTTTCTTTCCAATTCTTCACACTATCCCCCTACTTACACTGTCCTACACCTAAGTGTTTTGCTGAGATAAGAGGTCTGATTCACAGATTCTTTCATCTAGCTATGATGGCATCTATAATGTATCACCATAAAATCTTTTCATTTCCTACCCTTTTCTCAGTATTTTAATATTCCCCTTGTCTACCTGTATGACCGTGCCTAAAGGTGATGGTATGGGGAGCAGAGAGACTGGCTGACTCCTGGGGACAGGAGTCACTCTTAAGATACAAAGGTGTATTGGGAGTATAGTACAGAACTTCCTGAAACCTAAGCACAGCCACTGATCCCAACAGGAGTTATATATTACAAGCCGTAGCTGCTCCCATTCATGCTATAGTAAACACAAAACAAACGGAGCCAGCAGGAAAACACTGACACCAGCATATTTGGCAACGGTTGAGTCTACTTCTGGTAGAGGGAACAGCTCAAACAAGCTCATAACACAAATGGTAACTACAAATATCTGCAATAGTATGCATGGTTTCATGTTGTAGTTCTATCTATTTAGTGGTTGAGACAGTAACGTGTGCCTTCTAAAATCCAGGAGCTTCTACCATGACTGGAAACCCATCATACACATTTATAAGAGAATTTCCTGTGTCATAATATTGCCTTCACAACAGAGACTCCTGGCTTGCATGCTCATTCATATCCTGCTCCTCAATCCCTTACATTTCATTGTAAACTTGAACTTTTATATAAAAATGGACTCTGTTTTTTGCGATTCTAGTGATATTTATTGATAGTCCCATAGAATCAGTTCTACAAAGGAGATACTTTTTAATATGTTTTCCTCTTGTTGCTGTATGACTGGAGAATACAGGGTCTGGGTGTCCATACCCATGAATAATTAATTAAGGCTTAGGACATAAGCAAGGTCAAATTTCTAAGTTTTGTTTAATAAGATGAAGATCTTAAAAGTAATGTTCTTTAAAAGTGTTTATTCCTATATGTGGAGTGGAGGGATCTCTAAGACACATGGACATGCAAAGCGATGCTCACAAAGGTAAGATTACTCTGCTTGGAAGGATGCAAGGAGTTAGCATCTGCTCCAAGCTTTCACTGATCCGTAGAAATGATGAGTCAGCACGGACCACGTGGAGGGCCTAGGCTCTGAGACGCCACTGTAACCAGAACGTGGTCTTCCGTGGAACCCAGTGAGCCTTAGCACTAAGAGAAGACCCATAACTCCAGGATTCATCAATTCATCAACTATTGTACATCTTCATTCTCAGTCAGGTCCACGGAAGCAACCCTCAAAGGGGAAGCACGGTCACCAGGACAGTCCCAGGCCTGGAGAGAGGGCTCAGGGACTCAGACGCGGGCTCCCTTGCAGAGGACTGTGTTCAGTTTCTTGCATCCATGTTGGGCGACTCACAACCTTCTGTCATTCTGGATCCAGGAAATCCAACACCTGCTGCTGGCCCTCAGAGATACTCAACTGCAAGTACAAGTGTTACTTGAAGACACACACACACACTTTAAAAATACTAACACCAGGGCTGGAGAGATGACTCAGCGATTAAGAACACTCACTACTCTTGCAAAGGACCTGGGTTCGATACCCAGCACCCACTTGGCACCTAACAACCAAACTTATCTCCAGTTCCAGGGGATTCCTCTTCCGGCTTTCGAGGACATCACACAACACAGGTGCACTTACACATATACAGACAATATATCAATACACATACAATAAAAATAATAAAATAAAAGGAATACTAACACCTAGTGATATCTGGGTATAGAAACCTGATTTAACAGGCCTTATCATATGTGACAGAATGTGAAAAATCTGGTAGGGGCCATGGGAGAGGTCCAGATTGGGGAGGGTGTCTGCGTTAAGAGGTACTGTATGAAATGCACAAAAATTCAATAAATAATATACATTGGGGACAGATACTAAATGAAAACAAATAAATAGTAAAGTACATAAATGTCTGAAGGGAAAACCACAGGCATCTGCTCAGGAGCACAAGGACAATGATACTGCGATGCACCGCAAAGCAAGGAAGGGACTTTGTGGGAAGCTAACTTCTAACAGACAGATGAATGGGAGTGTGATCATCTCCCAAGAGCGAAAAGGAAGAGGGCAATCTAGCTTCCATGTCAATATTTATACCTTATTTTGTTCAGGTTTTGCCTCAAGGAGGATGCAATATTACCTTTTTCAAAATCTGTGATACAACATCATTTACAGGGCCATAGTAAATAATAATTTGTACACAGGATCTAGAGTCATAAAAGTCTAAAAAGGTATCAAAATATAGATTTTTATTTCTTCCTTCTGATTTATTTTTAATTTTATGTGTATGAGTGTATTGCTTGCATGTATATAAATGCACCTGTGTGGTGCAATGCCTGCAGAGGACAGAAAAGTGTGTTGTATCCCCTGAAACTAGAGTTATAGAGATCTGTTAGCCACCATATGGGTGCTAGGATTCGAACCCAGGTCTTCTGCAAGAGCAGCCAGTGCTCTTAACCACTGAGCCACCTCTCCAGCACCTAAAATATTGAGTCTAAGACTCATACCAGACATATTACAATTGCAAGGTATAAGACACAGAAACATTTTACTTGAACACATTTTTCACATGTGTCCAGTCCGATAATGACTGTCAGTTAAGAACTCTAGCAAAATATTCATTACTGTAAAGAAAAGTAAGAATTCTATCATGTTGGTGTTCCTTGTGTTCAAACAATACTTACATCATTTTGAACACTTGGCTTGTCACTTTAAGAAAAATACTTTAATTGCATTAGTTGAAAGAACAGTCCCACAAGTAGAGATGTTTTATGTGCCTCATAGCATCAAAGGCACTTGATGCAACAGCTGGGATACATTAAAAGTGAGTGTGGCTCGGGAGACGGCACAGTCAGTAAAGCACTTGTTATGAAAGCATGAGGCACCTGAGTCTGATCCTCAGGAACTACATGAAAGAGGTGGGCACAAGGACACACATGTGTGACCCAGTGCTGGGAGCCAAAGATGAGTGAATCTCTGGGGTCCCCAGCCAGGCAGCTCAGCTTACTTGACAAATTCCAGACCAACGAGAAACTGTCTCAACAAAAATGACAGCTGGTGGCTGAGGAAAGACACTCAAAGTTTTTTGCTGGTGTCAACATGCACACTCATACACCATATGCACGAGGGAGCTCATGTGCATTCATATACCCATATGCACATTAACATACATATACAAATAAAAATCAGCAAAATCAGTCATATATAAGATTATTTTCAATATAACCAAATATTATCTTTCCTTCTTCAAGTAGTTATTTAAAATAGTATTTTGTAAAGTAAGATGCCAGCACTCTTCAATTTTCTGTGCAAATTTCAAGGAAAGCCTTATTCAAATGTAGAATGTTCACACATTACAGATACTCTTTGCAGAACGAGAGAGTTCATTGTTTTACTTTGGAAAACTAAACATGCTTTCTGATTCCATGAGGCTGAAATAAACATTTATTCTATCAAACAGAATTCCAATTTTAAAAAAAATGAATTCCATGGTATACTGTCTTTATCATGCAAAATATTCTTTGCTAATTAACAGTTGCTTTTGACATGCACATCGGGTATCAGAAATGACTGCTTTAAGCATGTGCTAATGAACCTTTTGTGGTCTCAGTCCTGACACAGAGAGAAGGCATATATAAGAAGATGTTAAACATATGAGAGTTAACCAGAATCAAAAGCATCTGCCTGTGACTTCCCCATGCATTGGGACCTGCTTTGACAATTCTGCAAGCGCACATAGCATTTCTTTAGTTTTTTTGTGGATAGTCTCAACATCTAGGGGCTGGAGAGATGCCCAATGGTTAATAAGAGCACTGCCTTCTCTTGTAGAGGACCTGGATTCGATTCCAAGCACCCACGTGGCAGCTAACATACATCCATAATTCAAATTCCAGGGGAATCCAAAACTCTCTTCTGACCTCCATGGCATTATAGGACATGGATACATTTACATACATGCAAGCAATACATATACACATAAAGTAAAAATATTCAATAGGATATGAAAAAATAAATATGCTTAACATCCAAAAATTTAATTTATTTTACATATCATTGGTTTGTGTGTGTGTGTGTGTGTGTGTGTGCGTGCGTTCGCACGCATGCACATGTGTGTTTCCGTATCATGTTTGTGGTGGAATGCATGCCAATGTGACAGGTGGAGTTCAGAGGACACCTTCTGGCAGTCAGTTCTTTCCTTCTACTAGGTGGGTTCTGGGGACTGAATTCAGGTTCTTTCCCTTCCAGACCATCTCATCTTATGTATAATTTTATAAGGTTGACTGGAATAATTCAGAAGAAGACAATGGGTCTCTGGCAGCTGCAGGTACAGGTGGTTGTAAACTGTGGGACATGAGTCCTGGGAACCAAACTCAGCTCCTCTGGAAGATCCGGAAGCACTCCTATCCACAGAATCATCTCTCAAGCTCCTGGGACGATGTTTAATAACAGTATGATCTACCCATATCTTACACGTTTGCTTTCCTTACATAACGTTTCCAGCCTTCTTAGAAACTGAGTCAAGCAGAATCCTAATCAATGCCTAATGTCTAGAAAATAAATGCCTTAGTGGAAACTGAATGATGCTGGCTAGAAATTCACAAAGTAGGAAGAAGAGTCCATTAATTTGCTTTAGTTTTAAAAATAAATTATAAGGCTGTTTCATTCTTAAAGAGCATGTACTTTCCTTCATCTGAAGAACTTTGGTGACAGTTTATCTTTAATCTACTTAAAAGCTTTAAAGTACATAATTTGGAAGGAAGGCAGGAAGGAAGGAAGGAAAAAGAGAGAGAAAGGGAGAGATAAAAGGCTTTAAGATAGTTTGGGGAGGAAGGAGGAAATGTGCTTCTTAGTAACAAGATTCTTTATTTTTCTAAAAGTGTGCAATACAAACTCAAGCTGTTCCAAAATCCTGAACTAGAAGTGCTTAAGACATGAATTGACTGGATTTTCTTGGTCAGTTTTTATTCAAGTGTATGATGTTCACAATTTTACTCTTCCAAGAAATGATTTAAATCCAATACAATATTTGTTATTGTTTCACATCTAAGTCCAACAGAGCTAAAATTTAAGCCATTTATTTTTCATTAGCAATTGTTAAGTTTTGAAAGTGATTATTAAACAAACATAGGAAATTCAGTGTCTTAAACCATTCAGCTAAGATATCAAGAATGAGAAAATTAAAGGGGCAATTCAAACAGTAATTAAGGTAAAGACATTAAGAAAATACCATTACAGTTTTATTCAATTAAATCACCCACTGTACCATGAGCTCAATTATGCACTCCAAAGTAGATAAAGTTGAAATTCAAATGGGACCTAATGAAATTATAAATGAATATATACTTGAAATTATCCTAAGTAATGTATAAAAGGTTGTCCTGTGTATTTATAAGTGTTTCCTCTCATACATTTTACTTAATTATCACTTTGATCAAAAGAAAATGTGATAATTATAGCAATTTATTCCTCTTATGGGATCAGTGTCTTACCTCTGTATTTCAAATAGGCACTCTCTTCACCGCTGAACCAATTTTCAGAAACAATTCCAATGATTTATGTTTTTCCATATTTTAAAATATACATACACCTAAATATTTTAAGTTTTCTTCAATCACTTTTTCACAATGGCCTCGAGGTAATATATTTATGATATACATTTTCCTTCACATTCTTGTTCAAGAATCATATAGAAAATGAGAAACCTCCATCAGGTCATTATTGTCCTATGCCTCCAATCTCCTCCCTGAGTGATAAGCATATTTCTTCCATTTACAAGCAAAAAGTATAAAGTAAATATTTATTTATTTTGTTCTCTTAGCTTTTGACAATTATAGGCATAAATATATGCGGATTAATTTTGGACCCTGTGGCTTCCCATATCCACATGCCAATAGTCAATGCTTACCACTACTTCTCAAGTGATTTCATCAATTTTCTAAAGTAACATCATCTCAGTTGCCCACGAATACTTTATAGCTGATTAAAATATAGTAACAGCCAGAGTGGGTGACTTAACTGTTAATAACATGTCAACAACAATTCTTAAATGCCTAGGAGAAAAGCTCAGAATGTTTTTAAGAGGGGAGATTCAGACTCGATGTAATAGTCTAGTGTTGGCAATCAATGTTACTGTGCACTGATGACATTGACCTTTGATTGGCAACCTTTGGGTTTATGACTCCATATGGTATGCAAACCTAACACATAACAGGCTTATGATGAATGTAGGTAAAATCATCTAAATATATACAAAATAATAGCAATAAAAATGAAAATGTTTCAAGAACATGAACAGTTGACTGAATTGGTTTCTTTTCCAAGTAAGTTGTGCCATATGCAACTAAATCCCAGGATTATATATTCCAACAAATTCACATTCTTGAGCACTAATCAGGTACTTACACTGTACAAAGGTATTTTTAAGAGCCACCCAAGTGCACCATTTTCCAAAGAGTCTCTACATTATAAAATAGAAAACCAAGAGTTATTACCATGTACTGTGTTATAGGGATTAATGATTTCCCTGGTACCTGACAACAGATATACAACTAAAGTCATTATTGATGGTAAATATAACAAAAAAGGCAAATTCATCCAACACTTCAGGAACTTTTTCTGGATTCATGGAGACTCAAAACATCATTAGCCTTAAAACTGTGAACTAGCCTATTTATAGTGCACACACACAGCATATCCTGTTCCAGGGAGTCCAACTGAAGTCCCCACCATAAGAGTGTCACAGAAATTTGTATGTGAGAGAATGATTTATTTGTTCTGGGAATTACAGGCTGATAAACAATTGAGAGCAGGTGCTAAATCTATGCTGACAGGTGCCTTGCCTGACTTTGCTAGATTCCATTTTCTATTATGCCATGTTAACCCAGCTGAGGCCTGGTTTATGGACTATTTGTTTACATTCATTTGTTTGTCTTTACATCCTCGTATTCTATCTTAAGGCAGAATCCTAAAAGGCATGGATCACAAATGTCCAACTGTGAGACATTTGGGTAGATTTAAAAAAATTCATGTTATAATTTTAGAAAGGCCTTTCACTCCTGAGCATTAAAATTATATTTCAAAAGTTCAGACCACATACATTCAATTATAGAATCAGAAACCTTTTCTTTACATCATGTCGTAGTGATCACTCTTCCCAATCCCAGTATGTCTCATGCCAACTGGTAGAATATGAAAATTATAACTTTCAACACAATGTAAAAGATTTTACTCAAAATAGCAGCAAATTATAAAGATGTGAACTTGGTGGGCCTCACTGACAAAAGCCATAGAAATAAAAATATACAGTATGATTTTCCAAACTAAAATTAATTGTACCTGAAAGTATTATAAAAATGTTTCTAAATGTACCAACACACCCTTTAGGTTATATTTAGTTATGTATTCTGTTCTCATTATTTTTCACAGTAAACACACATATGCATGGATTAATCTACCATGTGCTCATCTGTATTTTTATACACCTATAAAGCTCTGAATAGGATTTATTTCTACCATAGTAGGCCCAATACCAGTGTTTTAAATTTCATTATAGTACATGTGTAAACAAATGTTCCATCAGAAAAATATTTGACAGAAAACCTATCCATAGGAAAAAAAATTTTGTCTGGAAATACTAAATTCAAAACAAGTCTCCGAAGACCTTTGAAAATAAGGACATGGAACTTGAATTATTAATAGTTCAGAACATCATCTCAGTGATGATTCCATAAGCACACATCCTGACTGGAGGGGTGCCATAAAGCTGAGGTGAGCTGCTGACAAAACCCCATGCTCAATTCTATATGAATTAATTATCTTATTCTCCTGATCTTAATGACCTTCCCTTATTATTGGATTGGATTTGAAGCATGATATCAATCAATCTCCCTGCCCATTTTCTGATACTTATGTATGAAGGGGTTTGTTTCTGGTAAGCTTTTCCAAGCAGCAATCCATGATGCATCTCCATGCCATTCTAGTAAATAAATATGGGTAATCATTTCTGGTGTTTCTGGGAAATATTTTTAATGGATATACAACATGTAAAAGTGGCCCCAACCCACCTTGGATTTCTGCATGCAAACTTCTTCACTCGAAAGTCTGTCCTGCCCATTGCCTTTCTACACCATTCCCACCTGAGCAACTGCAGCCTTCCCAGGTGGCCCACTCCTGGTCTTAGCACCCCAGATTCCTAGTCTAAAATTTTAGTTTAGACCCATTCACTGCATCCTGAATCCTGTATTCAGACCAGCTCAATTTTTCAGGCTAGTGTGTTAGAGACTTCACAAGCTATCTACACCCCTAACTGGCCATTGGATTCCTGTGACCTCCCATCTACCTTGGCTGTCCTCTCCCTCAACCTGCCTTGGATTTCTCTGAACAACCTTCTTCCTTGGTCGATCTGATCCTGTCTATTGTGTCCCTACTCTCCTGCCACCACAGCAACTCCACACTCTCCCATGGCACATCTTGTTCTCTATCTTGCCTTGGGCACAGAGGCACTCTTACTCTTAGTCCCCCAGATCCCTGGAAAGCCCTTTACCTCTGACAGGCTGGGAACTCTCCAAATCACACCATGCCCATCCTCCTCCACTGGGTCCATTTGTAGCCCCTCCCGCTGCTGCAGGGTTAGAGTCCTTTTGCCCTTCTGAGGGTCTCAGACCTTTGTAAACTATCTATGAAAGCCTGAATTCAGACTCTGCCTAGCAATTTTCTAAAATTGACCTGTGCCTGATGACTAGAGGGACCCAGATCTTATGAGAGAGCCTGAGAGCATCTGATCTTCCCTGAACTGTGCCTCTGAGGGAACTCTAGAGTACCTGGACTAGAGCCATCAGGTCCCTCCAATATAAAAAGAGAGAACTTGAAGCCTTGACCATCCAGGATTTCCTACCCAATGATAGTAAAACCAAGCCACATCAAGTATACAAATAGAATCAAACTTCAGCTGAAGAAAGGAAGACTTGGTCTCATATCAGAATCACAAACAACAACAGAAATCATGTGAAGATCACAAGGAAAAATAGCGTTATGAAAAACCCAAATAAAATGTCCTCAGCAAATATCACCCGTCCTGTAGAAGAGTTATAAAAGCAGAACCCCATAAAGGTAACCCAGGTTACAGAATTTAAAAGAACAGTCATAAACATGATTAAAGAATTCAATGAATTTGAAGAACACACAAATCAAAGAACTAAACGATAGGTATAAACTTCTGACTGAATTCACAAAAGAGGTAGAAATATCAGGCTGAAATGAAGACAGAAGTAAAGCACTCAGTAAGCCAATTTAAAATAATGGAAGAAAGCCTCACAACAGAATGAATGAAATGAAAAACAGACCATTAAGACTGGATGATAGAACTGAAGAATTGGAGCACTCAAACAAAGATTATGAAAAAATTTTAAAAACACAGGAATGGAATAAGCAGGAAACATGGGATACCATGAAAATACCAAAGTTATGCATCATAGGCAAGGAAGAAGAATCTCAGGATAATGGTACTGAACAGATCTTCCACAGGAATGTAGAAAAATAATTCTCAAAATTAAGGAAAGACACACCCATACAAACACAAAAGCACATAGAACACCAAATAAATAGAACCAGAAAAGAAACTCTGCAAGGCATATCATAGCAAAACCCCTAAGTGTATAGAACAAAGGGAGAATTCTGAAAGCTGCAAAAGAAAAACAAGTCACATATAAAGGAAAACCCACCAGAATTACACCTGACTTTTCAATGCAAACTATGTAAGCAAGAAGAGCCTGGACTAAAGTATCCCCACCTCTAAATGATGCCAACCCAGAATACTTTACCCAGCAAAAATGTTGATTATACTTGAAGGGGGAAGAAAAGAAATTCACAACATGAATAGGTTGAAAGAATCCAAGCCCAGAAAACAAGCCATTCAGAGAATACTTGAAACAACATAAAGAGTTGAAGAAAGGAAATACTATGTTGAAGGGGCAACAGAAACAAACTCAGTAAAGGTATAACTGGCAACCCACAAATTTAGACCAACTATGCAAACATAATTTAAAATGACGGAAATCAATACATATATTTCAGTAATAACTTTATATACCAATGGACTGAAATCCCCAGTCAAAATACACAGTCTAGTTGAATGCAAGAACCCTTTTGTTGTCTGCAAGAATCCCTTCACACCTTCAAGGACTGGCAATACTTAAAGTAAAAGAATGTAAAAATATATTCTAAGCCAATCACACTAAAACTAATCAGAAGCTATAAAGAAGGTCACTTAATTCTGATAAAAGAAACAATTAACAAAGAAGATATTATAATCATGAACATATATGTAGTAAACTCTGGTGCATCCAACTTCATAAAAACAGTATTCCAGGACTTTTAGCCGCAGATTAATTCAAACTCACTAATAATAGGAGCATTCAATACCAAACTATCTCTATTAGACCGGTCAATCAGACAGAGAATAAACAGAGACATCTGAATTAAACAATGTCATACATCAAATGGAACAGATATCTGCCAAATATTCTACCTAGGCTTCAAATAATACAACATTCTATTCAGCACCCTATGGAACATTATCTAAAATCGACTATATACTGGGCACAAAATAAACCTCAAAAAATACAAAAAAAAGGAAAAAGAAATCATGCATTCTATTAGGCTACATTTCAATAAAGATTAAAATCAATATTGGAAGACTCCCTAGTAATTTCACAAACTCATGAACACTAAACAACACAGTACTGAATGATGAATAGCTCAAAGAGAAGTGAAGAAAAAAAAATAAAAGTATTCTTGGAATTAAATGAAAAGGGTGATACAAACCAACAAAACCTCTTGGACACATTAAAAGCAGTCCTAAAGCGAAGTTTATAGATCTATGTGCCTACATTAAAAAATCAGAAAGAAATGAAATAAATAATTTAACACTGCAACTAAAAAATCTTGAAAGTAACAGCAAATGAACCCCAAACCCAGAAGACAAAAATCAGAGTAGAAAGTAATGAAACAGAAACAAAGAAAATGATACAAAAAAGTCAATGAATCTAAGAGCTGGTAATTTGAAAAGAAAAACAAGACAGACTCTAGGCCCAGTCAACCAAAATAAAGAACGAACAACTCCAAATCAACAAAATCAGAGACAAAATAGGAAACAATACCGCATACAACAAAAAGATCCAGAACATTATAAGGGAATAGTTTACAAACCTATGTGGTATTAAATTTGAAAACCTTAAAGAAATTGATGTATTATCTAAAAGGATGGGAATCACGAAAGCTAAACCAAAAAGTGATCAACAGCTTAAATAGACCCACAACATATAAGGAAATTAAAAATGAAACACCCCAACTAAAAAAAAGTCCAGGTGCAAATATATTTACAGCAGAATTCTACCAGACATTCAAGAAGATCTATATCCAATAATACTTGAATTATTCAGAAAGATAGAAACAGAGAAAGAACTCCAAAATTCTTTCTATGACTTCAGAATCACTGTAATATCAAAACCAGGTAAAGATTCAACCAAAAAAGACTATAGACCCATATTCTTAATGAACATAGTTACAAAATTTTTCAACAAAATACTTGCAAATTGAATATAGATACACATCAAAAAGATAATCTACCATGATCAAGTCAGATTTAGTTCAGTGATGCAGGGGTGGTTCAATATACAAAACACAATTAATGTCATAAAGCACATAAATGGACTGAAAGACAAAAATCACATGGACATTTCAGTATCTGCAGAAAAGACTTTTGATAATTTCAGTATGTATTTATATTAAAACTCCTAGGGGGAACTAGACTGGAGGGAATACATCTCAGCATAGTTAGAGCATATAGAAATAACCCACAGACAGAATCATTTTAAACGGAGAAAGCTAAAAGCATTCCCATTAAAATCAAGACGCAAACAAGGCGGTCCACTGTCTCCACTGCTTTTTAGCATGGTACTTGAAACTCTAGCTACAGCAGCAAGACAAAAGGAGGAAGGTCAAACCTGCTCACTGGAAAAGAAGTCAGATCATCCCTTCCTGCAGATGATATGATATATACCTAAGAAATGTCAAAAATTCAGCCAGAAAATTCCTAGGAATGATGGACACGTTCAGAAAAGTTGCAGTTTACAAAATTATTCTATAAAAATCAATCACATTTCCATACAGCAAGAACAAGCAACTGGAGAAAGAGTACAAGGAGACCCTCCCATCACAGCATCCGAAAGAAAGAAGAAAGAAAGAAAGAAAGAAAGAAAGAAAGAAAGAAAGAAAGAAAGAAGAATATCTCAGAATAAACCTGACCAAAGATATTAAAGATCCCTACAATGAAACTTTTATATCTTTAGAGGGACTGATGAGGATGCCAGAAGACGGACGGATCTCCCATGCTCATGGATCAGAAGAATTATTATTATGAAAATGACCATCCTACCAAAAGCAATATATAGATTCAATGCAAACCCAATCAAAATATCCATGACATTCTTCACAGAATTAGAAAAATATCCCCAAAGTTCATATGGCAGCACAATAGACCCCAGATAGCCAAAGCAAGGCTGAGCACTAAGCAATTTGGAGGGAATCGCTGTATCAGATTTCAAATTATATTACAGAGCTATAGTCATACAAACATAGTGGTACTGGCCAAAAAGTAGACCCATAGATAAATGGAACATAACTAAAGACCCAAACATGAGTACGTGCAATTTCAATAACCTCATCTTTGACAAAGGAGCCAAGAACACTCCCTGGAGGAGAGACAGCATCTTCAGCAAATGGTGCTGACAAAACTAAATCTCCACCTGTAGAAGAATGAGACTAAATCCTTAACTTTCACCGTTCACAAATATTAACTCCAAATGGAGCAAAGACCTCAATGTGAAACCTGAAAGTCTTAAACTGTTAGAAGAAAACACTGGCAGTAACCTATAAGATATAGGTATAGGAAAGCCTTTCTAAATTTGACATTAGTTGCTCAGGAATTAAGATCAATAATCAACAAGTAGTACTACATTCAAATAAAAGGCTTCTGTAGAGCAAAAGAAACAACCAGAGAAGTAAAGAGAAAACCAACAGAGTGGGAGAAAATCTTCACAAGTGACACATCTGACAGAGATGTAACATCCAGAATATATAAAGAACTCAAAAAACAAAGACTCAAGAAAACAAGTGACCCAAATAAAAGATGGGCAAGGATCTGAGCAGAGAGTCCTCAAAAGAAGACAAAATGGTTACTGAGAAACATGGTAAAAATTGCTCAACATAGTTAATTATTAGGGAAATGCAAACTAAAACCAATTTAAGATTTCATCTTACCCCCGTCAGACTGGCTAAGATAAAGTGAACAAAAGATACCTAATGCTGGAGAGGATGTGGAGAAGAGGAACACTCATTCATGCCAATGGGATTGTAAACTCGTGCAACCCCCATGGAAAGCAGTGTGGAGAATTCTGAAAAAACTGAAAAATGAACCTACAATTTGACCTTGTTATATCACTGCTTGGCATATACTCAAAGGACTCGTCCTATTGCAAAGATACTTGTACATCCACGTTTGTTGCCACTCTTTTCACAATAGCTAAGGGATAGAAGCAACCTAAGTGTCCCTCAGCTGACAAGTAGATAAAGACAATGTTGCATATTTACACAGTGGAGTTATACTTAATGGTAAGAAAGATGAAATCATGACATATGCAGGTAAGTTAATGGAACTAGAAACTGTAATGCTAAGTAAACTAACACATAATCAGAAAAACAAGCAGCCTATGATATGCTCTCTCTCATTTGTGGATCCTAGCACCAAACCCTTATATGTGAGTATGTGTCTGATGTTATTGCTGGAACCAGGAAAATGGAAGAAATCCAGGGAGGTAAAGGGAAAGAACAAACCCAAGTGAGAAGAATATAGGAGACAGGTGTTACTAAGGGGAGACATAGATAAATGGTGAGTATTTAAATGGAAGGGTGGAGGGAAGGTATACAAGGAACTATAGGGATAAAGAGAAACAAGGAGTTCAAGAGAGGTGGGGCCTTAGGAGACTGGTGTTATCAAGGGAGAAATGCAGAAAATGGGGACACTTTAAATGGGGAAGACAGGGAGAAAAGTTTAAACAGGGAGGGAGGAAGGGAGAAAGGGAGGGAGGGATAGAGAGACAGAGAGAGAGAGAAAGAGAGAGAGAGGAGAGATACAATAATGTCCACCTAGTATAAAACACCAGAGAAAATCATATTAGACTAACAACCTAATGACAAATTTCAAATAAAATATCTCTACATAAACCCATGTGCATAGCTGAAAGCTACATAACAAGAAAAGTTACAGACAAGAGAATCCTTCCCTTGAGCTTTAGCTAGGATGGTCCAAGAGACTCCCAAAATTACACAGGCTATTCCCACAGCCTTTAATTGCCCCCACAGAACTTGAAGGTAAGATCCTATTGCTGAAGACAAAGACAGGACATACTTCAGAGACTGGATTTGGAGCAATCAAGCTGGAACTGACCTGGAAGTCACTTCTCATAAAGGCTAGCTCTCATAGCTCTGGAGAACACTATACAAGCAGTCAAGAGAGAACATCAGTTGATGTCCAAATACCAGCTTCATGATCAAATATCCGCATCCATGACGGAGGCAGCATAGGACACTGGTGCAGTAATGACACTTTTATCTTGGGGCCAATCAATGGCTACCTAATTGGTCTTACAGCCCACTCATTCGGGGGAAACTCATGTGTGGTACTACAATCATAGCCAAATACACATGCCGAAGAGGACACAGATGTTAGAGAAATCCACAAGGCTGTCACTTCCCTAGGCTAATGTAACTTCTTACTAAAGTCAAAATATGCATCCTTATATTTACAGTCACATATTCTAGTTGTCACTCATCAAAGAAGCTTCTTTTTCACCACATGGGAACTACTACATAGTACCACCCCTGGTCACACACACAGACATTTTCTGTGAATTGCCCATGCCTAAGCTGCACATCTACAATGCAGCCTGTACACCCAAGGCTGACACAGTATAGAAAAAGAAGTAACAATAAACTCTCAACTCTCATTAAGGAAGCTCCCACATGCAACAAAGGGCCAGTAATTCAGAAGGGCACAAATGGCTAAATCATGGAGATTAGAAATCCATAGAATGTGGGTACCTGGACAGCATTACTAGATTATGTTTCACACAGCTGGGGCTCAAGCACCATTGGAGAAGAGTGGGCAGAAAGATTGTAAGAGAGAGTGAGGAGATGAATGACGATATGGACATAGAATCCTACAAAGTCCTGGGACCCTGCTCATATGAACCCACATCAATGGTTTTGACATACTCAAGACCCATAAAAACTCAAACAGACAAAAATCCAACATGGAACCAGAGAAATGGACAGCAGACCCCCACCTTTGCATAAGAAATATTGGCAGCTGATTCCTGTTGTGTGAGTAAGAGCTAGTCTTCCTAAAGCGAGGGACTCTGGGTAGCTTGACTAGACCTCAGTGGATGAACTTTCACTGAGGTCACTTGGGGAGAGTAACTTGTCACAATAGACTCTCACACAGATGAAAGAATGTATGAATTCCAGTTGAGGGGCTATCGGAGGTACTCATAGGACAAAGGATATAAAGATGATTAAGACTGACTGAGATGCTCTGTATGATTAAATTAAAAACTGAACCTATTATCAGCTAGTTGCTATTTTTACAAGGGTTTGTGTCTCCTGGTCACAGAGGACATTGTACCTCCATGGATACAAGAAGGGATGGACCATGTGCTTCCTGAGTCAGAAATTTCAAGTTATGGCTCTGAATTTCAAAAAGGAGTTCAAGGATAAGGAAGGCAATGGGTAGCAGAAGCCAAGGTTCCTTATCAAAACTGCCCTAAGTAAGTGGGGAGTGAGCGGCACAGCTCCCTCAGCCGAGGAAGATGACTCCCAGGCCAGGACCAGTTGTGCTAGATGCGGAGCTCTGCTTCACGTTGATCTTCCCTCATGTCTAAGCAAGGCAAGTGTTCCTGTCACTGCTGTACTTTTTGCTTCATCTCATGCACACAGAGGATAAAAGCCTCTGGTTCTCTTAAGTATGTTCAATAGTGAAAAGAATCACAGTTCATGTGTATTAATTCACATAATTCAGCAGTTTGAAAATAAAGACAAAACTGAAAGACTGAATAATAGCACTGACTGTTAAAGCGCTGATGAAGTGCCATAGCTCATCACGGCTGTGCTGATCCTGTTCCACTGAAGCAGGGCCTTTCCCACGATGAAGTTAAAATGCTCCTTCCTTATGATTTCATTATTGTTTTGTTGCCAGAGAAAGATTCAGGAACATGGGTTGGGGAGAACACTCATCAGAAATATAGCTTGTGCGTGCACATCTGAGTCTGGACCCTCAATACTCACATAAAAGCCTAGTGTGATAGCAGACACAGGGAGAGGTTGAGGATTTTCTCACCAACCAGTCTAGCCAAACCTTGTTCAGTGAGAAATCCTATAACCAAAAATAAGGTAGAAAGTGATAAAGAGTCCCGAAGTCTAACTCTGGCCCCCCTGCACATGCGCGCACACACAAACACATACACACACACACACACACACACACACACACACGCACAAGAAAAAAACCTTGACTTTGTATTCTTATTTATTTTACTGTATGTTTCAATTGTTATATTGATAGAGCTGACGGAAAGAAGTTAGCTTTGCACTAGGTCACAGGGCCGATTTGTCACTAAACACTTCTGTGCCAAATTGAGGCAGCTGGTCTAGAAAAATTCTAGACTTTCTAGAATGCAACAACCACCTCTATTCCTGTGAAATAAAACAGGCACCATTATTTCTTATATAGATTTGTTCTTACTTATCTTTCATTTCTGCATTTTCTTCTTTATTCCTTTACAGAACAGTTACTCCTAGGTTCATTAGGACAACTTGAAAATGAAAATTTAATGCTTTCACATTTCTTACAGAAAGTTGAAAAAATCTGGTGGGCAATAGAACAAAGAAGAAATTCTCTAAAAAGTGAAAATCAATCCATTTCATCGTACCTTAGGGAAAAAATGTATACAAATAGTTAATAGTTTACAGATAAAGATACAGAAAGAACATATGGGATGAGTTTATATTGTTTTTCTTTATAAGTAAATTGCCTCCATTGATATAAAATATTTATTGATGTGTACATATAGCCAATTATTTAAATAGCATATATTTTATTATAAAATTAATTATATTTTATCATTTATATCACTAGCAAAATTAATCATTCTTCTTGTCATCTGTCAGCTCTTAACCATATGAAATGTGTTGATAATGAATCATTAGGAGAAACAGTCATCGTTTCCATCTTCAAAGTGGGAAGTGGGAAACAAACCAAATTCAGTTAATTAACCAAGTATCTGTGTAATTAAAAGCCATTATAAGACTCAGAATGTAAGACACTGTAAATATATGTAGAATACCTGGACATGACCCAATTTTGGAGAAATTTTTGATGCTAATTACCATAGTGACATTGGATCTGACGTAGAAAACTTGAAGGAAAATGCTAAATTAGGAGTATGTGTGTCTGTCTGTGTTTAGTGGGGAATTGGCATAAGATGAGTTCAGTTCATTGTTGTTTATCAAAAGGACCATTGTGGAAGAGAGAGCAAAAAGATTGCAAGATCCAGAGGTGGTGTTTAACCACAAGAAACAGCAGTTGATGAGTTCCTTGTGTGAGAACACAGTTTAGTGAGAGTGTGCCTGAGCACCACACAAGCTGATAACTCTCAGCCTAGACATAAGGATGGCATAAGAAACCCCAGACCAGTCCGTGGAAATCCCGGTGACTGGCGGCAGCTGGGAGGCGCAGAGACAGTCTCTTTCAATGCTGGCACTGCTGGTGGGTTAACTAGGCTCCACTGGATGGACCCATATTGAAGAACATTTGGGGACACAATTTAGATGCATTAGGCTTATTATATCTGTACCTATAGACAAGAGACTACATTAGATTGTGCAGGGGAGAATATGGGAAGTTGCGGATAGAAAAAGGAATCTAAATACTATCAGATTATATTGTTTTTAAATTGCAAAAATTCACTAAAAAATTAAAAACCTAGGAAACCAGGTCCCAAAATAGGTGTGTAGAGCTGGAGCAGAAGGGAAATTTGAAACTCTAGGGATGACCAAGACTGAGAGCAGAAACTGGAGAAGGCTCAGACAGGCGCTATCCAAGTGCTAAGAAGAGAGGCGTGATAGGCGTTATAAGGAAAAAACTGCAGGGGTTTCTGTTTCTAGCTCAGAGCGATAGGAATCTATACCAGGGTCAAAGGAAGAGAGATAAATGGGCTGATTTCTGCTTTGAAATGAATCCTCCACAAGGAGAAATGACAGCAAACCAACAAATCAGAATGTTTTGGAAAATATAGGAGCATCCAGGTTTGGAAGAATGAGAGGCAAGAACAGGGACAATCATGAGCAAATCATGAACGCTGCTCTGATAAGTGAAGTCTGCAAAGGGTTAGAACAACCTGATTTCAGCAGCATAAGGTGTATGAGCAGCTGTTGTCACTATAACTACTGTATCTGACAAAAACGGGATTGGAAAGGAAAAATTTCTTTCGGCCCATGACTTCAGAGGGTCTCATTCCATTATGGCAGCAAACGCATGACCAGAGTCTATGGTGCTATACTCTTCAATTGCCTGGCCCTAGTAACCTACAATTACCAGCTTGAATATACCCTTCAAAGGAGGCACGGTCTTTCAATATAGTGCCATCCGCTTTAGAACAAGTTTTCAAAACAGGGGCCTGTGAGGATGTTTTGTATTTAAACCATAACATTCCACTCAGCCCACAAATGCTTATGGCAAACAAAATACTTTGGGTACACATAAATTCTCAGTTATTTCATATTGCTGAAGAGCCCAAGTTCAAAGTATCTCCAGTGATGTAACGCAAGATCTAGTTTTAAATTTAATGTTTGGAGAATTGTATACATACATACTATAATTTCACTGCCTCCCCAGTGCTTGGATACCAGCGACACAGTAACATGGTATATATGTTTTTCATGGAATCTGAGACATGACTTCAAGTCTTTGTATTTCCAAGGCCAGAATTTTACTGGATGAGTTATCCTCTTGACCCAGGTATACTCTAGGTATACTCTTTTTAGCGGAAAGTTTTTCAAGTTGCTGTATTTTCCAAACCTTGAAGCCTTCTATGAATGGGATATAACCATTAAGACCCTTTCATATAGTCCCAGTGAAGAGTATCTTCTTTCTAAGAGTGTTGATCTCTTTAATAATATGTTTTGTCTGTACTTACATTTCTACAACTCTAGATGTGTTCACTTGCTTACTACATGGTACCATTTGTTTTAAATGCTTCTGCTCTGCTCTGTAATCCCAATTCTCACTTTAAGTCTGGCTAAGAGCATTCGGCCATAACCATGCAACAGCCTGACTTCTAACCTGTCTTGCATGTTCGTATGTCAATTAGATGAGTGTTTCCTTTTGAATGAAGCCTCATTCAAGCTTGCAGGTCATGGCATAACAAGGACAAATCTCCTGCCATTGTGTAACATGAGTGGCCTAGGTTCTACATCCAGCAGACTCTTTGCAACTGTCTGACAGCCCATCAGTGCTTCACTGCCTGTTCTTCGGCACTTTAGTGTTAGTGTTCCTCTCTCCAGAAGACTCATCCATTCTTCTTTGCTTATGGCATTTTGGGACTTTTCTAGCATGTTTCCAATCTTTTCCAAATTCCTACTAACAATCAGGTCCAAGATCAAAAAATCACATGACCTTGCTTTTCACAGCAGTGACCCACTTCTCTGGGGTCAACTTGTATGCACTAGTCACTTCTCACTCTGTACAACCCCAATACCTGGCTAAAACAACTTATTGGGAGGAGGACTCATCTTGGCTCAGTTTTGGAGGATCTGAACCTATCGTGATGGGCAGAATTCATAACAATGAGGGCGCTGAGTTCAGGCTCCATCGTCATGGGAGGAGCAGAGCAAGAGCCGGGCTTCAGTTTGAAAAGTTCTCCCGCAGACTTCTTTCCAGCTGTGCCCCACCTCATGAACTCTCCACTGCTTCCCAAAGTCACTGGAACTATGCAAGCTGGGTGGTATAATTTAAAGACAAATAACAATGAATAAAAGTAAACAAATAAACAACCCTGCATCATCACAAGGCAACCATAGAGTTCTATGAGCTGATGCTTCCTAGAATAGCCCCAGCATTAAATACAGTAAGCCCAGGTGTTACAGAGGTTATGGACATGAAGCTTTACCAGTGTTTATCAGTGGATTTACTCTGTGGCCTGCTCCTACGCCACACAGCTCTTAACAAAGGCAATTCAGATTAAAGCAGATTGAAAAGGGAACATCAATGTATATATCTTAGAAAATCAGTAATTTAATTAGGAAACAATTCAATATCACAGCAAATTTTCCCTTAAACAGTCTGTATGTGTGAAGTTTTGTGCTGGTTGGTTTACATTGTCAACTTGAAACAACCTGGAGAACCTCAACTGAGTAATTTCTCAGATCAGATTGGCTTGTGGTTATGCCTGTAAGAGACTGTCTTGATTGATGTGGGCAAGCCCAGGCCACCATGAATGGCACCATCTCTAGGCAGGTGGGTCTGAGATGTGTAAGATAATGGGCTGAGCAGGCCAGTGAGCAGCTTTCCTCCATGGTTCGTGCTTCAAGCACCTGCTTTGCTTGAGTTCCTGTCCTGTTCCCTCAGGGCTGAGCCGTAACCTAAAGGTAGAAGATGAAATAAACCCTTTCCTCCCCAAGTCGCTCATAATGTATGTCACAATGACAGAAAGGAAGCTAGAAAAAGGCTCTTTCACACTACTGAGGTCACTGAATCCAGCATCACAAACACACAGATGGAACCTCCAAATCTAGGGTGGTTGATCATTGTGACCCCCTGTCTGCTCCAGAAGTACTGTCTCCAGTAGCCAACCCTGGGAACCCCCTGTCTGCCCCAGAAGCACTGTCCCCAGTAGCCAACCCCTGGGAACACTTTTCTTTCTCTTCATTTCTCTTTTGTTCCTCCATTGTAACTTTTTACTTTTTTCTACAGTGTCATAAGTCTTGCCTGAATACCTATGGCTTGTATCTCATTTGAAAGCAAGAACAACAAGGTGTACATCATTTTCTGTGGAGCAGAAGGAAAGTCGAAGCACAGTGATAGGTGTCTAGTCAGGTCTAGAATTATAAAATGTCTCTTTATTAAATGAGGAAGGAAATTTGTGAGATAAAGTGGCTTCTCCTCAGAATTGTAGGGACACCATTTAAATATGCATTAAATATAGAAACTGATTACACCAATATTTTAGAGAGCTTATATAACAGCCTACAACTCTAAATAATTTATCGATTACCTAATCTATTCCCCCAATTACCTACGTAGGGAAAACAAAAGATGCTGCTATTAAGACTCTACTAAAGGAAATTGGTATTGATAAATTATTGACTTCATACTGAGACAGATTTCTAAAAACTAACTTGGTTAGAGTGAAAGTGAGGACTGATATCATATGTAATTGTAGTCATCCTAAATATTTTAATCAGTTAATCAACATTTATCATGTCAGTTCCAACTCTAAGTTAGCACTAAGAAAATACTGGATGGATACTAAGTTAAATAACTGCCACGGTTTGAGTATACACATGCACACAACAAATAAATATAATTATCTTTCAAAGATTAGTCTTTCTTAAATAAAGACTAAATAAGTCAAAATTATACCCAGAAAATTTATTTTCTCTGAAACAGCAAGAATTTGATTTTCATTACAGGCTTAGCATGACTCTTATTTATACACACCACAAAATAATTCTACTCTACGTCATCTGAAGTATACAAAGTGGCAACATGGCAATGCTTGTTTATTCTCTATACCTTTTGCCCAGCACACAGGCAAATATACCATATTCTTCACCAAGACCCCTTACTATGTTTTCATAATGTAAGGATGTTGAGAGACAGTTAGTTCTTTCTGGTACTACTGCTGCTCTGTGTAGACTACTGTACAATTCACTTAACTATCGTGTAGACCACAGTTTTCACTTTTTCATTGTCTTCTCCCACCTGCCTCAAATATGACCTTCAGATCCTCCAGACCACACTCAGATCCTTGAACTAGCAACCCCTCAGTATCACAACAGGGAAATCCTCCTCATCCGGCTCACTCTTCTAAACTTTTTGATATCCTCTCTTCTTAGAAGATCAAGAATGCTAACTGTGGTTACAGGAGTCGTATGAGTATGTTGTTTTCTTAGATAATATTGCTATTGTATCTTAAGGTCAAGTTTAATTCTACTTAATTCATTTGAATAAAAAGTATCAAGAAAGGGGGCTTTAGATGAGAGGTCATTCATTTAGCATTTATTTATTGAATGTTTATTGTGTGTGAATCATTAGCACAGATTACCGGAGACAGACACAAATGCAAATGTAAAATCCATCATTGTTGATCTCTAGAAGGTTATAGTTAGGAAGGGGAAAAGATAGATGGATGATAGATACATAGATACAATGATAGACAAGGATTAAATGAAATACTTTCCAGTTGTTTAATGGTTTATGACTCAAATAATTCCATAAATTGTAAATCAAAAAATTACTTTCAGAATTATTTCACATTACATGGCACATGATGAAAGCAATTATCCAAAAATGTGAAACAGATTGGGCATGATTGTGCATATCTTTTGTACTGGCACTCAAGAGACAGAGGCAGGCAGATTTCTGTGAGACTGAGCCCAGCCTGGTCTACATAAAAAGTTCTGGGCCAGCTGGCATTATAGGGACATCTTGTGTCAATAAAACAGAACAAAAATAGAAATAGCAAAGACATGTAAAATGAACAATTTTTCAGGGTACTATGGAAAACTTTTCAGCAACATGATTTGTGAGGACTGGAATTCTAATCGGATGAGAAGGGGAATGATAAATAATCTTTTGGATAATTAAAGGTTAATTTTTCCAAATTTGATGAAAACTATAATGATTTAATGGTTCAATGGAAATGGTTCAATAGTTTCCAGATACACAAAAACTGGAAAAAAAATCATAAGACAGAATGAAGGAAAGTAAAATCTTAAGTATATCCATGCAAATTCAATCAGGCAAAAATCCAGCATAGGACTGGGGAAATGGGCAACAGGCACCAACCTTAGCTGAGGAACTATTGGCAGCTGATCACTGCTGGGTGAGGGAGAGCTGATTCCTTTAAGGGAGAGTCTACATAGACTGACCAGACGCCAGTAGATGGCTTTTCACTGAGGGATATCTGGGCAACCCAACTTGATTCAATAGGCCTTAACATATATGACAGAATGCATGAAATCTGGTGCGGGGGAGCTATGGAGTGTGGGTGGGAGATGGGTTTAAAGATGAGTAAGATGTTTTGTATGAAATGGACAAAATTTCAATAAAATATACATTGAAAAACAAAACTAAATAAATAAAATGATCTTTGAATTCTAAAAATAAAAAGAAACTGGAATGGATTTCATGCGTTACAAAGGAGTATTACTGATATAGCACAAAGAAGTGGGTGATCATTGAAAAAAGTATATTCAGAGAGCCAGGTAAATTGCAAAGAAGTAGGTGTAGGATTTGTAAGTCAATATCTTTCAACTATAAAAGTGGACAATAAATACATTCACTATCAAATTTCACCAAATAGTAAAGGAGGAGTTAACTCTGATATTCATACAACTGAGGACAGAACATGAGCCTGGGGAAAATGTTTCACCTCTCACGGTTATGGAACCTCAATTAACCTAAATGTAAAGCCTAGAACAAAACATTAAGAAGAAAGAGATTACATACCCCATGACTTCACAAACAGATGTAAAGTAGCTCAACACATACAACCAAAAAATTTGAAGTACCAAACAGTGAACTAATTACAAAGCAAGATTTCCCCATAAGTAAAAGCTTGGCTAATTCTTTGAAATAAATAAGCATAATGATTTATACCAACAATAAACTGAAGGAAAAAAATCATAAATCACTCAGTAGATGTGGAAAATGACAAAATTCAAAGTAAATTCCTGTTGGAGTGCATTTGGAGCAAACTGAGAGGAAAGGAAATTCTTATGCTGTGATAGAAAAGAAATATGAAAAATTAGGTAACCTAGGACTGAAGGGGAGACATCTGGATTCTTTCCTTAATCAAAAGAAATAAAAAGTGTCCATAATCACACAACTTTTATTCACCATGAATCAGAAAGCTCTACTCAAACCAAAAAGACAAGAAAACTTAAATCTTTAAGATTTGAAGTGACAAAGTACAAACTAAGTGTACTGACACACAGCAGCTTCTTATTTGGGGAATTTTAAAGAGTCTAAGAACACCCTATAAAATAGACATTTAGTATGCTAAGAAGACCAAAGGTATAATGCACATATACTGATGGTGGTTTAAATTATTACAATTCATACTAATACAAGAATAAATAAATAGGTTAAATTAAATCTCATAGCACAGAGGATCTGTAGTTTGAAAATTATGGAATATGTTCAAATGAATAAGGAAGTATATGGACCCCTGCAAACTCAAGCAGACAAAAAACAAAACAAAACCGAGCATGGAACTGGGGACGTGGGCAGCAGACACCAGTCTTCGCTTAAGAAATATTGGCAACTGATTATTACTGGGTGAGGATAATCTAGTCTTTCTAAAGTGAGGGACTCTGCACATAATCAAAGAATATAGACCAAGAGTTTTCGGAACACAGGGAGTGGAGCAATGCAGAATGTGAGGTAGGAAATACGTCACAAGGAAACAGAAGTGATGGATACATTCATTATCTAAGGGTGGCTTTGGGGTTCCTCCGCTCACTGCTGGCCCAAGTGAGACACATGGTCCCTGCCGTGAGGGGGTGAGAGATGGGTGCAAACATTTGGAGGGCAAGTTGCAGCAAACTCGTTTATTCAAGGAAGTGCAAGGGGTTTTATGGGTTTGGTTAGCCAGTCGCCCTATGGGGTGGTTCCCAACTGCAGCCAATAGTAATCTGTCTCCGGATGGATCATCTTGGTGCAGGTTCTCTCCAGAAACAGGGCTGAAGCTGGTGTCATGCCTGGCTGGAGCAGAGCGCCATGTCCACTGGAGCCACTCCCTTAATCCTCATAGCAGGCGACCTGGCTAAAGCCCACCTTACATTATGCCCTACAAGTGGTGAGGAAAATGATGTTGGTTTTAGTACCTTGACTATGGGCCAAGGCTTATTATATGACAAACTTGAAATATGAACATTAAGTATATGTCAATGGTGTGTCACTAAAGCTGTTTTGAAATTAGAGTTAGTGATACAGCCCCGTGCAAGTGTCCTGAGACTGTAAAACCTGCAGGCATCCTGCATCATCGGAAGATGCACGTTATCCATTGGAGGGGCGCTGAACAGCATCTATCAAAGGCTTTCTAAGTTTTCAACTATGAGAAGCTAAAATAATGAAGCATTTATTTCAAAAACCTCAGGTGTTCAGATGCAAATAGTGATGTGAGGGAGGGTCTGCGGAGACAAACATCCTTTAGGTGTTTGAGCAGAGGGACTTGAACTTCCTGTTCAAGCAGAGGGAGAGCAAATGGAGACAGAGAAGTCTGGATACTGAATGTGGGGATACAATGAAAGATCAAAGAACATCTCAGCAAATGTCTAACCTGGCAGCTGAGCTATGACGCACAGAAAGATGCTCCTCGTTTTCCATACTTGGCAATTTTCATGAAGCATGAGCAAATCTCTGGAATCACAGCTGTGCTTAGATTCCTAAAGCATTTGTATCCAAACGTTCTAATCTTATTCTCACAATATTTAAAGTTTGGACCGGGGAGATGGCTCAGTAGGTGAAGACACTTGCTGCACAACTCTACAGACTTCTGTTCAATGCAGAACCCATGAAAAGGGGGAAGCAGAGAATGACCCAATAAAGTTGTCCACTGACCTCTATACAAGCACCTGGGGCAGGCAGACCCCACATCTCTATAAAAGCACCCGGGGCAGGCAGACCCCACATCTCTATACAAGCACCCGGGACAGGCAGACCCCCACATGCATACCATGCACATACATAACCATTAATTAATTAATTTAATTATAACTCCACTCACCCACAGCTAGGGAGTGTTGCAGAAGATGGGGCATAAAGAATGTAAAAGTAAGGATTGAAACATGATCATAAGGAACTAGAGTCTTCCCAGCCTCTGGAATTTGCTCCTATGAAATTATAGTGATAGTGTCAGCATGCAAAAGACCAATGCAGAATCAACCAGATGAAAACCCAGCATAGAACTGGGGCAGCAGGCCTCAACATCAGTCATGGAACTATTGAAAGCTGACTGTGGATAGGTAAGAGAGATCTGATCTTCTTTAAGGGAGTGACTCTAGGTAGGCTGACCAGACTCTCCCTGAAAGACTTCTGGGGACATAAACTTGACTTGATAGGCCTTAACATTTATGACAGAATGCACAAAATCTGGCAGAGGCTATGGGAGTGTGCCAATGGCGGAGGAGGTATTAAAGATTATTAAAATATTTTGTATGAAGTACACAAAAATTTAATAAAAATATACATTTAAAAAAAACTGAAGCTGAAATCAGAGGTGAAATAAATTGTCCAATCTTAGGATGACTCGCTGAATTACAAATCATCCTTTACTCTGCCTGTCCGACTGATAAAAAAGCAAGTATCCTTTTTCTTTCTAGATGTAAACAGCATTTATTTTAATCCCTCTAGTTGTCTATATTTGTTATATCAGATACAAGTATGTATTTATAGTTCAATCCAAAGAATGTAATATATTTTACTTAAAGAGTAGGATACATAGGACTCTGAAGAGACTATCCTCTTCAACCTAAACATAATTATATTAAACATGAAAATCAGAATCTCAGTGTCCTGAGTCAAAGCAAATAAAAAGAAATGCACATCTGGGTCCTTCATACAGAAAACATCAGAATCAGGCTGGATGGATAGCTCAGCAATTAAGAACAATTGCAGCTCTTGCAGAGGACTTGAGTTTGGTTACCAGAACCAGTGTTGTGTGGTTCCCAATTGTCCGTACCTCCAGTTCCAGAGGGTTTGCTGACTGTGAGGACATCTGCACATATACGTGAGTCTAATCACACACAGAGAGAGAGACAGAGAGAGAGAGATAGAAACAGAGAGAGACAGAGATAGGCAGAGAGACAGAGACAGAGAGACAGAAACAGTCAGGCAGAGAGACAGAGAAATCTTGGAAAACAAAAGGAAATATAAGCACCCTTTGACAGACTGGAGGTGTGAAAATTACTCACAGGAAGTGAGGCGCTGCCTGGAAGACCAAAGAATCATGACAGGCAACTCTCCTAGCTGAGGTGGTGAAAGAAAGATGATGAGATGGTGGAGAAACATTTTCAAAGTACTTAAAGAAAAATAATCATCACGTTAATCTATCTACTTAAAACATCCTTCAGTTTAAGGCAAGAAAACTGTCAGGAAGACAAAACAAGAGAAAACTCAGTTTTGCTCCACTTTTATGGAAAAGTTCTAAATAAGCAACTCTAGTTTGAAGACAAGTAATATCTGTTAGATGGCTAATTGTGATAAGAAAAGAAAGAAAGGAAATAAAATTGTTAGTATAAGCATCTATGTATACAAGAGTATTTGATATAAGACTATCTTAACTTAAATTCAGAAGTGCTAAAAATAACAAAGAAATACAGATAAAACATGATATATAATAAATTCTAATAATTTTGGAGACACAAAAAAAGACAAAATAAAGCAAAGGAATAACTAAGAACAAATAAGATAATTATGTAATTAACACTAACTTGGAAGACTTGGAATCAAAATATTAATTATGATATGGAATATAAAAAAAATTCCAACGAAGGGTCTGCAAGTTCCAGACATTTGGTAAATGTATTCTAAAATAAGGACACCTTGAATTTAGGCAGCAGTGGGTTGAATAGATTAAGGCCAAAATGTATATTCAACATAAAGCTTAAGTCGATTAATCTAATCTAAGTACATGGATGTAAGTGTCTGTCAATAGAAGACTAGATAAGGAGAGCACGGGAGATATGTATACAAAGCAGTATTATTTTGTAATAAAGCAAAACAAAACCATTCCACTTGCAGAGAATGGTTTCATCTAGATGTTATCATATGAAGCAAATTCAGAACTATTCAGAAAAGACAAATATCACATTTCATTTTCTATAATTTGTAGATCCTAAAGTTGTTGGTAAATTTTGTAATGAATTTTTTTGTATTTCGTACAGAACATCTCAATCAATCTTGAGCGTCTTTACGCCCTCTTCCCCACTGGGACCCTCACATACCCCCACTGGAATGCATACATCCATCCATTTATGTTAAGGCCTATCATCTCAAGTAAGTGTCCCCAGACGTTCTTCAGTGCACGTTCATCCCCTCAGGTCTAGTCAGCCCATCTGGAGTCCCCTTTGTGATAGATCAGCTCTTCCTCATCCAGCAGTAATCAGCTGCCAATAAGTCTTCGAATAAGATTAGGGCTCATTACTCATTTCCAGGTTCCTGTGCTGGGTTTTGTCTGCTTAAGTCTGCATAGGTCTTGTGCATACTGACACCATTGCTATAGGTTCACATAAGACAGATCCCAGGGCCTTGTAGGGCTCTATTTCCACATGGTCATGCACCTCTTCGATGACTCTTACAATCTTTCTGCTCCCTCTTTCACGATGGTGAAGTTTAATATAAGAGTTCTGTCCAAGAATCCGTACTCTGCAGACTCTTACACTCTATGCTTTGGCCATTTGTGACCTTTTGTGTCCCTGGACCTCTGTTGCATGAGGGACCTTCATTAATGAGAACTGAGAGATCCATTAGTGTCCTCTTTACCTGTATTCTGTGAGTCTTAGTTGTAGAGGTTGCATTGTAGATGTGACACTTAGACTTGGGCAATTCACAATGTCTATGTGTATGTATAACCTGTTGTGGTGGATCCTACTTGTTATACAGACAAGAGAATCATGTATGTTCATATGACATGAAAGTAGAGGTAAATCTGTCTAGAGAACTGAGGGGAACAAGAGGAAAAGAGAGAGGTGACAGCTTGAGGGGACACAGAGGACATGGTCAAAGCACAGTACACACTTGTATGAAAAATGTTCGTATTAAACTTGGTAATATGTATAATTAATATGCCCCAGTAAAAACACGAAACTGCATCACACATAAAGATAACTCACCATATGCCAGTAGACGAATGAATCTATCAACAAGGCACAGTGAGACTGAATGTGCATGGTTTTATGTCAACAAAATTATGTTTTATTTACTTCCTACAATGGTGCACGTGTCATGATATATTTGCCCAAACCAACAGGGTGTATTGTAACAAGTAGGAACATCACATGGACTGTATCATTTCAAATACACAGTATGGCATGTCAAATATACACTATGGAATGTCAATTACGTACTATAGCATGTCAAATACATCCTACAGCATTCAAAGTAGTTTCCTCAGCTGTAACCAGTGTACTATTCCGATCCATGGTATTGAAAAAAAAGAAAAGCAGACATGTGGAGCTAGGCAGAGAGCATATGGGATATCTATGTACTGATAGAGCCTACATTTTATCATATATAGTCCTTAAAAATCTTGCAGGTGAATTATTTCCTTGCATATGGTTAATTCAATGACTGTGTCTGTTGTAATAAACTACCTGAAATCATTTATGGAGCCAGCAGCCCATGAAAAAGTGTACAATGGCCTAATGATGAAGGGAGTGTTTGTTTTCTTATGAAGATAATGAGGCCAACATGCACCATCCATTCTTCCACCTTGAAACTCAATAACCAATAACTAATCATAAAATAACAGGACATTGCCATGTAAAATAGTCCATTCCTAATTCCTGAGGATTCTGAAATGTTCTTCTATCTGTAACCTGATGGCTTTAATCCAACTATGAACTGAAATACTAAACAGGAAGAAGCTCCTAGAAATGTATCTTCTTGCCAAACTGATTTTTAAGTGGAGAAACACTGCACTGAAAATGTTCGCAAAGCTCCAGGAGTGCTCGGTGCAACAGAGACTAGTGCCTTCCCTGGCCTTCCTAATCGCCTTAGGTAGAGAAAGCTGAGATGGATGTTTAATCATGTTGCACAGAAACATTATGAGCTTCAATTGATTAAGCAGCATTGTCCCTGTCTTTCTGCATCACATAGGCTGTACCATGCTGCTGAGTAAGGCTGATCCGTTTTTAGTTTAAACCACATAAAGAATCTGAATATTCTCAGTGAAATTCTCAATGAGAATTATCAACGATCCTCAAAAAGAATGTTGATTAAGCAAAGTCAGTTCTGGTGCAGAAGCAGCACAGTGGCTAGAATGTATTCTGTATCTCAGCACAGTAGAGCTACAGAATGAAAACATCTGTGCTACCAAAGAATAAACAGAGCAGGTCCGGAATCTCCCACTGCCAACCGTGTGCATTCTACAGTAAAGGAGGTCATTGGGGGGCATTCAGCTGGCAATGCCTGAACCGAGGATTTCTATGTTCAGATGTGAAGACTCAGATGTCAAAGGTCAATAGAGTCAGGTGAAAATTGCCATGTGCAATACATTCTATTTATTGAGCAATGCTAATTCTGTCTGTATAGGCCTATTAACTACTTGCCCCATTACCGTTAAAAATAAAATGCCTGACCAGAACAATTGAGAGGAGGAAGAGTTTAATCTGAGTCAGAGTTATAAATACTATCTCAAACCCCCAGTTCAGTGGACAATAGCAAGATAAGTGTGGATGGTAAAATACAGGCAGCTGCGCAGCAGAAAGGTTAACCATTTCTTCCTGACTTAGCAACCTCCTCAGGAAGCCCCAGAAAGTAGAAAGTTTAACCTTTCTCTAGAAGCCAACATTTGCATTTTCTAGGCATAGTTGATAGCATTTATTGGTATTTTATGCCTCATAATGCACCACTTACTTTTTTTTCCCAAGTTTACAAATGACTCAAAAACACAAACCAGCTAAACACTTCTCTAATATTAACACAGCAGACTAAGAATAGAATCACCAAATGCCCAGTCACATTATACATGTCCAAAGAACCCTAACTCCTATGACAGAGATACCTGCAAACCTATGTTTATTGCTGTTCTAGTTACAACAGCAAGAAAATGGAATTTACCCTTACAATCCCCAACAGCTGAGTAGATAATGAAAATGTGGTACATATGTACAAAGGAATTCTATTCAGTCATAAAGAAAAGGGAAATCATGATATTTTCAGGGAAATGGATTGATCTGGAAAATAGTACACTGAGCTAACTCAGACTCAGAAAGACAAAATCAACATGTTCTCTCTCAGACCGATCTTAACCTTTGATATTTGATTCTGGATATGGACATAAGCTAGGGAACAAGAACGCAGAGAGTAGGCGAGGAATAGAGGTTGTAAGGAAAGAAGGGGCAGGTAATGGAACGAATGGGAACACTGGAAGAGGAACGAGGGCCCCTACATGGGCGCCGGTGGGAGTGAGAGAGCGCTGGCGAGGGGCCTGGGGCAGCGGAATGAGGGAGGAGCCACACAAAGCAATCTGAGGAGATACTTCCGTGACAACTGTTGCTTTGGGTGCTGCTACTCTGCTAAGTGATCCTTCTGTCAAAGTGCCTTCTAAATATTTACGTCTATACTCATAGACGGGCTCCTCTCAGCCTTCATTCTTCAGAGAATCTTCTTTATCTAGTGGGAAGCAAAGGAGGGATGTTTAACTGATCAAAGTGCAGAGAATATGGCCCATTGCTCAGTCCTAAATGGGCCAAGTATAAGCTTCCCACCACCCCCTCCAGGGCTTGAGCAACACAGCGGAAGAGGAGGCAGAAAGAACGTAAGAGCCGAGTGATGGAAGGACTGCTGTGGAATGCTGTCTTCTGGACATGTGTCTATCTTAATCATGAGCACACACACCTGCGGTTACCTGGTTACCTGTGCAAGGCTATACAAAGTCAACCCAGCCATGCTTCCAGTAGATTAGGGGTAAATGGCCATCCGGTGCTGAGGAGCTATTAGCAGTGGATTTTTGGTGAGAAGGTAAAATCACTCCGTTGAACATATGGAAATTTGTGTTTCCTATGATCAATGGATGGTCGCACACCCCTGCACATGTGAACATATCGGCAGCACTGACTGGACTTAGTGGGTATTCCAGACAAAGAAAATGATGGAAGTTGGGGAGTCATAGAGGGTTATGGAGGGAACTGGATGAAGAAATGGAGTCAAAGTCATGACACATCGCTTAAATGTATGTAATTCTCAGAATAAAGAAAAACTTTTAAAGAGAGAAAGATTCTTTATTAGTTTTACATGATTTTTAGGTAGTTTCATTTCTCCAGTGGAGAGACTAGGTATATAATCAAATCTTATTCTACTAAACTGAATTTAGTAAATATTCCTGTGCCTTGATTTTTAGATATTGCTGTGATTGTTTCTACTGCTTCCAGACCCAAAAATTAAATCAATTAAAGTGAATAAAATAAATATAAAATGACAAGTCAGTCTTTCAAAAAAAATAATAAAGCTAACGAGTTATCAAACCAGAGCTTGCAGAAGACCTGAACTGAGTTCACAACATTCGTCATGGGTAGCTCATGACTGCCTGTAGCTGCAGCTCCAAGGATCTGCTACCCTCTTCTGGCCTCTGAAGACACTGCACTCATGTTTAAAAAACCACAAATACAGACACACATATTCACATAATTTAAAATAAATTAAAATAAAATAAAAGAATTGTCAAACTAAGATACTCATCCTTTCTCAGAACTTATGCATCTGTTTCTGACTGCTTCTTCGTTGCTTCTAACCCATCAATACATGATGCAGTTCCATCACAAACTGCAGCTGTCTATGTGATGAAGCCTTGTGAACAAGAATTTTAAACAAATATAACACAGCCTCAGAATGAAAGTGATTTTTAGTTCACATTATTATTTATGAAATGTCCATCAGAGATCTATAAAAGAAACTCTGAGAGTAGCATGCCAGTGGCCATACTTAAAGTCTCCTCATATTTGTTTTGGTGGTGTTTAGAAGGAAGAAACTTTTGGTAATTCAAATACAATCAAAGTGCATGAGGAAAAACATTCTTTTGTAGGGTTCTATGGTGTTTGAAACACTGATTATAAAAACCAGTGGAATACTTTTAATCTAGTCACAACTTCTGAAATCCATCATTCTGGCCATCAAACATGGAAGTTAGAACGTCTGCATGCTGGGTTAGTGAACTCAGCAGAAATGCTCAATCACAATCATAAGCTGGTGAGAAGCAAACAGAACGCTGTGTTTGAGCAGTCTGGTAAGCCCCTGCATTGGGGACTGCAGAGCTAGAATGAGACACCTCTATGCCACAAATTGCTGGAGAAGAGATCATAAACAGCAATGAGTAAAGGTCTCCAACTTGCAGCCAATCATACATATCAGGAGGCAAAACCCTAAGGCCAGAATGCCCGTATCTTGGTAAGCTCAGAATTACGGGATTGTGTTATAATCCTTAAATCCTGAGTGTTCTCCTCTGTAACAGAATGCCAGGGATAAGGCACACTCACAGCCTCACAGCATTGTTCCATGGGTCAAATTAATCAAATTAAATGAATATCAAGTGTTTAACACAAAACATGGAAAATGGTAATTGCTCAGGGAATATTTCCTAATATTGATAGCAACCTGCTTGGGGATGTGTTTGTTGAAATACATTGAAGTGATTTTCTTTATTTCTCTCCTATATACTTGCTACTTGTGTAAATGCCAATAATCTTAATATACAGGAAAATTAGTGATAAAGATGAAAGACAAAATAAAACCCTAATCTGTTTCTTTCTCTTTTTGAACATCATTTACACATTCCGGACGAACCAGGAACTTGCTCTGTAGTCAAGGGTGATTTTGAACATCTGATCGTCCTGTCTCCACACTCTGAGTGCTGGGATCACAGTGCATCAGCACACAGTTTATATGATGGAGAGAATCAAACCTAGTGTCCCGAGCAAGGCAGGGGTGTTTTGAGAATTCATTCCTTAAAACCTTCTTGGAACATCTTGTTAGGAAAAGCACAGATCCCTAAATACATCGATGAGTCAGTTTGAAAACTGTATTAATATGGAGGTACCTGAATGCAAATGGAAATATATCAGACATGTACAGACCACATTCCTCTCTATTCTTGCTGTCCCTGCCCAGTGTCAGTGCTCCCTGTCCACCACACTGCCACCATAGTTCAGATCTAAAACATCCTCCACAGGCCCGTTGCTGAAGGCTTGGTGAGAAGACAGTAGGATATTATATATCTACATTGTTCTTATGTCATTGAAACAGGCCAATTCTTGTTCCAACAAAGACTATTAGGAGCTACCAACCTCATCACCACCACCACCACCACCACCACCATCATCCCTGGGTCTTTTATATTCCGTGCAATGCTACAGGAACAGATGGACCACTGAGCCTGAAGGCGCAACACACCAGTCTGTGAGAAATTGCCTTCCTTTTTGCGGATCTTCATCAGCCTTGACAAAAAACCTAAGAACCTCAGAATCCCTGGTCAGTTAGACAACACCACACAAGCTCCATCTAGAATCCCTTCTCTTGTTTTTTTCCCTACTAACATATATTTCTTGGAAGCAGAAAACATTTATTAGCCTTTTGTATTTCTTCTGAGAACCTTCTATGCATTTCCATAGTCTACTTTTTAAGTGGGTTGATTTCTTGATTTTTTTTTTTTTTAGTTTTTTGAGTTCCATATATTCTAGATATCCATCCTGTCAGACACATGCCTGGCTAAGACTGTAAGAGTCACAAGGTGAGGAGGACCAGAGGGAAACAATACCTTATGGACATGAAAGGAACTCTGCACTTACCACCTCACAGCAAGTGTGGATGCCTGCAGAAGACACACACAGAACCCGGCAAGTCAGTGTGCTAGCACGGAGTGGGCAGGGGTTCACCACTACTGACTAAGGAGATTTGGACAGCTGATGGCTTCTGAGGGAAGGAGGCTCCGTTTTCTTTAAAGGAGTAGCATTAGATCTACCACACTTCAGTGGATGACCCCACAGTCAGAATTGGAAATGATTGGTTGTTAAATTAAGAAAACAAAAGGACACGAAGTTGAGGCAGCGGGTAGATGACGTATATATTGGAGGACTTAAATGGGGAGTCCAGGGTGAATATGATCAATATACACTGCATGGAATTCTCAAGGGATTAGTAAAAATATTCATTTTAAATAATCTAAGAGGTTTTCTAGGACCCGTAGGTGAGACAAAAGGAAGACAGACTCATTACTAGAAAGGTGTTTTAACCAGGTACAGTGCATGCCTGTAATCTCCATACTTGAGAAGCAGAAGTATCAGGACTTCAGGGTTATAGTTCAGTACATAGTGAGTCTGAGTCTGCACTAAAAGCAACAATATGCTTTTATCAGAAAAACCCTTGATCCTCTTATCATCATGGACTTTACTTGCTTCATAATTTTATGATACTTGCTTTGATTATGTATTGTGTATATTTAATTTCACTTAATTCTCCATTACAAATTTCTTTCAAGTGTGTATCTTAAATATTAAATCATTTATGACCTAAGTACTTATCTGGAGTCTTATCTTTACTTAAACATACACATCTGTGGCCAAATATATTAAACAACTTTGAAACCTCAATTTACTTCTTTAAAAGTTAACCCCCAATTTCACACAGTCCCATTTTCTGTGAGTTTCTTTTTGTTTTCTGTGACAATTTCTCACTGACTAGCCCAGGCTAGCTCCTAATTAAATCTCCTCCCCTCAGTCTCACAACAGTTGGGATTGTCAGAATGCATCATTGCATCCTGTATTTTCAATTTTTATTTTTCTTCATCTTCTTATGAAATTGATCTGCCTCCTGCCTTTACTGGTTCTCTACTTGTAAATACAAAAATAAGCACTCTTAATGGGGAAGAAAACAATATTGGACTCTGATGCTCCAAATTTTGGTGAATTGTTTTGATATCATTATTGTAATCATTTCAGTGTGAAATGAGTTAGAGCTATGTGATAAGATGTAAAACAATCCAGTGTCTGGGTTTGGGTGATAGAAAGTTATTTCTTGAATCTCTGTTGCTACTTAATTCTCTACAGTACAAAACTCTAATTCAGACAGATTTCCTAATGCCTTCCTGAGTGGCATTAAAATTAAAAATTCTGTTTCAAGTGAGGTAATTAGTCAGTGATTAGGAGGCAGAGCGTAATTAGTAAAAAGAGAAATGCCTTTGTTGGTATAGGACCTGCCAGTTCAACAGCAAAGAAGCCTTAGGTGGAAACTTTTTAAAAGAAGCATCTGAAGTTTTAAGGTTAATTAATTCCAAAGTTAAAAGTTCAAAAATATCAGCCCAGATGTGTGAACTAAGTTAATGTAAATATACCTTTAAAACTGTACTCACACTGAAGAACTCTCTAGGAATACCCCTGACCATCTAGTGATGAAGCCTTACTCACAGTGGACTTCTCCACAGAGGCCTGCCCTGGGAACTCTTGCTAATTTAGACTCAATTCTCTATCTGTTCTTTTCTTACATTCTTTATTAGAAGTTAAAACTATGTTAAGGTATGTTTTCTTTTGTAATCTGTTTGTCATATTAGGGTGTAAGCTTTGAGGTCAGAGTATAACTGTTCCAAAAGTTCTCCAGAACACAAAACAGTACCCGGTTCATATTAGGTGGTCAGTGAAATATGTACTGAAAACTCAATTCCTAATACTCTAAGGAGCTTCTTTCTGTATTATGATCCCCACAGCGGGCTTGACTCAGTTAGTAGAGTGCTTGCCTAGAGTGCATGAGGCCCTGGGTTCTATCCCCAGCACTGCATAAACTGGATATAGAGACACACAACTGTATGCCCAGTAGTCAGGAAACATAGAGAGGCCGCCAGGATTCATAGCACTTCAAAGCCAGCCTAGGCTCCTGGCAACCATCTCTCTGATTCTCAAACATTCATTGCTTGCTGTGATATTTGTGTCACCTTGATGAGATCTCAGCTCACCATGGACATGAGCCTTTGGATGAGTCTGTGAGGGATTTTCTACCATGGATTTCTACATTAGGCTAACTAAGGTGGGCAGAGCAGCTTAAATGTGGGCAGCCCCATTGTAGTTGGCTTTCTGGACCATGTAAAGAGAAGAGGGCAAGCTAAGCATCAGAGTGCATTGCTCTCTGCTTTCTGACTGCAGATGCAGTCTGTCTAGCCACCTCAAGCTCCTTCTTCACGACTTCCCCACCACGATGGTCTGGATTCCTGAAAATTGTGAGCTACAATAAACCATTCCATCATTTTGTTACCTTTGGGAGTTATTTAGTAGCCACCATGACACAAGTAACTAATGTGTTTGCATGAAGGAATTGGATGCTGTGAACTCCTTTCTTCCTGGTAACAGCTGTATGGGCTCCTCAGGGACGTCCGTATTCATTATTTACCTGAGTCTTCTTTTCACTAAGAGGACTGAATGCCACTGCCTCTCAGAACATTTCATGTCTAACAGATTTAATAAGCTTCTCCACTGCACTCTGAATAGCCTCTGCTCATCTGTGCATGTTTGCCTCAGTAGCAAACCATTCAATGGCAAGGCTTATGGCCAGTCCATCTTTATGACTGCTTCAGTCCCTAATATTACATAGTGCCTCACTGAAACAATCACATTAAAGAAGAAACTCCAAACCTCATGTGATACACACACTTTTTTCCTAAGAAAGCATATTATTTTCAAGTACCTGACATAGACCTCTGTCCAAACCAGTGCTTCCCAAGCTCAAATGCCTGGGCCCATAATATGCCCCAGTTTTCTTTATGGTCTACTGAATGGCCATTTCTACACCTCATTGGTCAGTGCAATGTAGAATATTACACAGCAAGATTTGTAAAGTAACAATTGTCACTCGCTATATTTGTTGACCTTTTAGAAGAGTTACATCCTCCTCCCACTCACCCTAAACCAATCTAGGTAATAAAAACAAGAATACATAGGATTGTAAACAAACAGAAATCACAGCAACTTATTTTTGCCTACTTGTTTTTCTAACATAACAAACAAGTTTATTTTCTAGCTGATCCTAAAGGATCCACTAACCCTATGCTCTAGTAAGATCCAAACCACTGCATGGAAAGACAGCTCTGAAGGGGAAAGCTGAACACTTCCCACTAATCAATCACAAGCTCTGTTTATAATTTTACAATTCAATGTCTACATAACCTAATATCATCACAAATCTAAAGTCACCCAGACTTTCTACCTCATATTTGTACATTAAACTGAAGTTTTTGTGTATTCAAATATATATTTGGAGAAGCCAAATATTTATAGTATAAGCTAAGTAGTGTATAAGAAAAATGGAGATGAAGATTCCACAGATGTTTATAGATGTAGAAAAGATATTTTTAAATGTACTTTCCAAAAGCTACACACATTCACTATAATGAGTAATGTATGACTACATTCTAATAAAACTTTCATTTCCTGGAGAAAAATAAACACATAATTACCATTTAAAAAATAACTGAAGCATATTATTGTGCATATTAAAGCATAAGAAAAGCTATTCCCTAAAATTCTTCCTTGAAAGACATAAAAGTCACATGTGTAATGAAAACCAAAACAATCAGTAAAGTAAATTTGGCATAGATATTTAAAACACACATCATTTTAGAGTTCAGATATAATTTCAGATGTTGTCTATGGTCATTTTCAAGGATTTAGAATAGTTTTAAATGATTTTAAAGATGAGTAAACTGCAGTTCAGCCAAGGGAACCATTTTAGACCCAGTATCACTGTCACTCCCAGGGCATCATTTCCACTAGGAAACACGGGGACAGGCAATGCAGTTGCCACCAAAGCAATGCCACACATCTGCCTCTCTGCCACACTTTCATTGTGATCCACACAGCATCCCACCCAGCTCCTCATGGGAAGTTCAGAAGTGAAGGACAATGCACAGTCTTGAAGAGTAAGGTGCAGACTGGATTCACAGCCCCATGCCTCACAGGACAATGTGCGGGGCAGTCCCCTAGGCAGGACTTGGTAAGAGAATGGTCATGCTTCCAGAAGTACCAGTTGATAATGCTGTTTGGCCAAGCTGTGATCATTTGGGTCCTAAGCAATAAGACTAATCATTATTGTGTCTTTCTAGATACCTACGGGACAAGATCTAGAAACCTAAGGTTGACATTCTCACACAGAAAGAAAGTTGTTATCTTCTTGCCCACAAGTAAACTTACCACATACATGTAAAAAAATACCCTGAAGAAAACATTTCTAAACCCCAAGATAATATTTTTCAGACAAGATTGTTGGAAGGAGTTTGAGAAGAATACAGAGAGGGTTGAATCTTGTGAGGAAATAATCCTGTAAGAGGGGAAGCACTCATCTTGCTGAACGATGGCAAAATTCCATTCTTTATAGGTGAATATTCTACTGGCTAGATACGCCACATTTTTGCTGTCCACTCCCCTGATGAAGGGAAGGGAGACTGATTCCACAGGGTAGCTGTTGTTAGTAGTGCCACCGTGAGCTGAGTTGTGCACATTCTGGGTGTGCTCATGTAATTTCCTCTGTATCTGTATCCACAGGTGAGATAAAGGCATCCTATGAAATAAGCCAGGCACAGAAAGGCAAGCACCATGTGCTCTTCCTTCTATGTGGAAAACTGTCCTCATGAATGTAAAGTGGAGATTATTTCAGATTTAATGTAATAGGGGCATACTGAGCACATGCTGAAGTATCATGCTGAAGTGTCCATTAATGTGCACAATTTAGACATGTTTATTAGGGACCTAATAATTTCTAGAAATAAGAGAAAGACAAATCCACCCCAGAGGGAAGCCAGTCAGGTGAGATCCAGATAAATGTGATTTTTACCCAGGGGTGTGTCTTGGTTTACACAGAGCATGAATGACATGGAAAAGGCAGGAAACGTCAGATTTACCATTCAGAGTGAAAGGTTGCTATTGAACCTGGAAACTGATGATCAGTATTAGAGAAAGTAGATAGATCCTAAAATCTGGGTGTTTTCTTAATACACTGTGACACTTAGAGCTTCACCTTGAGAAAATCTAGAATCAGCTGGGAGAAGGTGCTCCATGCCTATGTGGGATATCTCAGGTACTTGATCTGAGGTGGACAGACCTCAGTTGGTGAACTGTGGGCAAGCCATTTCCTGACTGAGATACTAAACAGCTAAACAGTATCAAACAGGGATAGCAAGCTAGCCACTAGAGAATGTTCCCTGATCTCAGTTCCAGAACACGAACTTGAGGTGAGCTTGAGGTGATCAGTTGCTTCAAGCCCTGTGATCCAGCCTTCGCACCCTGGATTAACTGTACCTTGAGCTGTGAGCCCAAATAAATCTGTTTTCCCTTAAACAGGTGTGTCAATGTCGTTATCAAAACATACTAGAGGAATCTGAAATATGCACTTAGCTGTAATGGCAAAGGCAAGACCTTTAGAAACCCAGGACCCATTACCAGGGTCCTTAGCAGACTTCTGAACTCACCCAGTGCTTAGAGGATAGAATTTGAGGCTTGAAAATCACCTTGCCAGGCATTTTAACAAGATCCCAGGAAAGCTATAATCTCAGAAGAAGTACTATATGTAGAATATTAATAATACTTAGAGATTCATGGCCAAACTCCTTCCAACTGTCAAACTCAATAATTGTATTTTTACAAAGGTTGCAAATGGTTGAAATATATCAGGTATTTAAAAATATGAATTAATCATTATAAAAATCTTATACTGAAACAATTCAATAAATTATGTGGAAATTCATTATTTTAGAACATTTTGTAGTAAAGAAAAAGAATCAAATATCTGTTCTGTTTGCCTTGTATAAATTGTTTAGTGGGGAATTAAACATGATAAGTAAAAGAAACTGCTCAAGAAAGTATACTCATTAGTAAATTGTAATAAAATAATACACTTATAATTTCCCATATTACAAGCAATAACAGAGTGAACATCAATGAATCAATATATCAATAGCTTTTAAAAATTATTTATCTACTTATTTATTTTATGTATAGACTGCATGCAATGCCTGTGAAGGCCAGAAAAGGAAATCAGATTCCCTGGAACTATAGTAATAGACAGTAGTTAGCTGCCATGTGGGTGCTGGGAGCAGAACCTTGGTCCCCTACAAGAGTAGCCAGTGCTCTTAACCACTGAGCCCTCTATCCAGCACCTTCAGTAGCTTTTTAAATTATGCAGATTAACTCATTTAATGACAGAAAGCAAATTAACATCAAAAGGAATGGGCAGGAGATAGAGAATAAAGGATATAGCTATGATCAGGACTGTATAAGAAAAATGAAACAACAGTCAGAAAATAAGATTATTCTGAAGTTATGTGTATGATTCTGATTGAATGAAGAAACAATTATAGCAAATAATCTTGACGGAATCAATGTCTTCATTCAGGACACACATTTGGGTCTTTTTAGCTGAAATGTTGAATGACACAGTCCCCCTCACACATTCCTCCTGAAAGTTCTTTACTGGAACTTGTTCCTCTTGGTATGCAGGAGTCAATATTTCCTAAGATATGACAGAAAGAGAGACAGAGAGTCAAAGACAAAGAGCGAGAGATAAGAAGGGGGCAGAATTATTAGAGTACCAAGTGGTATATCCTTCCTGAGAGAAAAATAGCACCCATCTCGTATACCTTTGGTATAAGAAGAATTAACCACGAATCAGGATTCAGCCACCAGTTTGCTGGAAACATTGATGGCAAAATATGATCAGTGGCATCACAATTGTCCAAGCCAAGAAGTTCACACTGAGAAAAATTCTACCAGTCAAATGCTATAGCTACTACATCAGAAAAATAGGATGAGGAATTACAGATTAAAGTAATAGTTGACTAACGGCCATCAATGTTATTTCAATGGTCAAGAACACATTTGTACCTAGGAAATGCAAATTTCACTGACAACTCTATAAGAAATAGAAGTAATAGGTTATTATAAATCTAATCACTGGTTAATTTGGGAGGATAAGAACTTGCATTTGTGTCAGAGACCATGGTTCAGAGACTGGGAAGATGCTACTTCCCATGTGGGGAGGGGAGGAGAGACAGTATAGTAAAAGCATCAAAAGTTCCCCATCAAGACTCTTAGAGATAAACTGTTGAGAGATTAATATGGTGTCACAATGTTATGTAGCTGTCAGCAGTGCCAGGGTTTTGACATGACGTGTCCTCCCAGAATGCTTATTTATTCAAGGTTTGGCATACAGATGGCACTATCAGGAGGTAAATGTATTGTGAGGGTGCTAATTCTGCCAGTGGACTATTTTACTGAGGAGTTCATAGACTAAGGAGCTATCAAGAGGTGGACCTACATGGAGGAAGTAATTTTGTGACTCAACTATCCTGAGCACTCGAGGTAGAACACTTTCCTAGGTATTATATGTATTTTTAATTTTACAGTGTACCTTAAGATTAAAAATAGGATATTTGCAGTAGCCTCAGTGTTATCCACCTCCTCCAGATACTGCAGGAACAAATATTAGTCAATGTTACTAGTTTTGTGTTGATTTTTAAACCTTAGACTTGACATGTAAAGCACATCTTTATAGAGCTTCACAGACCTTCATTTTCACATTAATCAGAAGAACATGAACATGATGAAATACATTCCCCTACTCGACTTCTAATGAACATTCACAATACATCTTGTTTCGAGTGCTTGTGAACATTTATACACATACAAATTGGTAACAAATCACATTTGTGTTGGACCTAAACCATATAAGTAGGATTGCTGCATCACAAAACATGCATGCACCGGGTGCCACATGTTTTATTTAAGAAATATTTGGCAACCTGCAGAATGTTTGCCTGAGCTGTCTTCTCAAAGCTTTTCATAGCTCCTTACACACATAGGTCTCGTCTCACCCCTTCTTAAATTGACAGGAGATGATTTTATTTTATAAGACTTTATAAGGCATTCGTTTTTGCACCTGAATATTCAGGCACTGGAACATTTACTGGAAAAGCTTTCATTTTGCACTGTGCTTGTGTGATATGTTTGCAAAAATTACTGTGGAGAGAAAGATCAATAGGCAGATGATGCTGATAGAAAGAGAAAGAGAGTAGATGGATACAAGACACACACAAAAAGTCATTTTATGAATTTCTGTTCTGTTGCTTCAAATACAACAATATCTAACTTTGTGGACATGATTATATTTCTTGATATGTGGTTGTAAAAATCCTCTAGGTTTATTCCTCTTTGGAATTATTTTTATTATCTTGGCCTTTCACATTTCCATATAAATTGTAGAGCTAAGTTCTTGGCTTTCATATCCAATACCAATAACTCCTGGGAGTTTAAGGAAGATTGTACTGAACTGATTATGCATTCTGGGGAGAATGATCCTTGCACTATCAAGTCCCTCAATCTATTAATGTAGTAATCATTCCCACCTATTTAAACTGTCTTTAAATAACCTCAAAGATATTTTTATTTGGTATTGAGTGTGCTTCCACATAATTTAAACTTATACCTAATTACTTGAGTGTGCTCCAATCTTTCTACTTTCAGTGTTTTATTTGTCTTCTACTTGCCTGTTACAGCTCAATGAATCTTTGTAGTGATTTCTGAATTTCAGTGGCCTTAATACTTTCTCAGAATTTTCATGTGATTCGTGTTGTGATCTCCATTTTTCTGAGAACATATCTAACTTATCAACTGTTCTCTTGAATCTATTAATGTTATTCTTTATCAATAAACTTAATATCTGTGCTCATGGATGTCCGATTCTATTGTCTACCATATTTATGTGGTGCTTTCTTTCCCCTTCTGTCTGATAATTCACTACCAAATCTTAAATATTTCTCTTGAGCTATGTTCAGATTTCCGGCAGAACAAGCTTACATTTCCACAGATGTTTTCCCCAGCATAGCTGAGACACCGAAGCATGGTGCATCGCTCTAAGATGGTCAACAGCTAAAGCACTGGAGTCTGAATTTGGATTTTCTGCTGTCTCAGTCTCGTTTTCTCTGTTTCATATGCTTGACTTTCCAGAGTTCTCAGTGTGGGCTTCTCTTGAAACGTTGCCATTCCTAACCTTCTTCATTCCTTTTCCGTGATTGCTGAGCGCGCATGAACAGTTCTCTGTTCCCTGTTCTCCTTCCAGGCCTTATTAACTCAGCTAACATGTACCAAAGCTGAGCCGACACTGGGCTGGCCTTCCTTCCTCAATCCTGGATCAGGCAGTTAGGGATTTCTTGGCAAGCCCAAATGCTCACCTTCCATGACAGGGTGTTCTCTGAGCTTCTCCTGGCTTCAGTGTCCCTCAACTGATGCCTTGCCCAGCTGATGCCTTGCCCAGGTCACCCTATGACTGTTAAGGTAAGTTGGAAAACGTCTCAATGTAATAATCACATTCTCAATATTCCTCTTAAAATCTTTAAGAGGAACGCGACTTTAGACTATATTTATAGATTACTTATTATTCATGTGAAACTCAAATTTAACTGGGCATGTAGCAATTTTGTTTAATAGTATTCCAAACTTCTAAGAGTTTATTAATTTTCTCTACGATATGGATTCCAAAGTAATGGCAAACTCAGAAAGGTCCCACAAACCAATGCAACATTCTATTTGTTTACTTTATATATAACAATAAAATCTAGTTCACAATTTCCAGAAATGATAGCTAAAATCACCATCTTTTTCATTATATTTTTGTGTTATATTTTTGCAAATTTCAATAGGTTTTGATCAGATTTACATCCTCTGACCTAACTGCACCCTTTACAACCCAAGCCCAATTTCATGTACTCTATTACATACTTATATGTATATTAAGGCCTATAGACTCAAATTTGTGACCCCCAAATACCTTTCAGTATGTATCAATTCACTGGACCTGGGTTTACATACAAAGAGTCAAACCCTTTAAAGAGACTCATGCCCTCTTCCCAGGAGCCATCAGCTCCCAATAGTTTCTAAGGAAGGGACAGGGTTTCCTTATAAAATTCCTCCAAGTCCTGTGCTGAGATTTTGTCTGGCTTGAGCATACATGGTCTTGTATATGCTGCCTCATTGCTGTGAGTTCACAGGAGTAACAGGTCAGCTGTCTGGAAAATTCTGTTTCCTGGTGGTCATCAATCATCTCTAGCTTTTATATATTTCTGTGTGCTCTTCCACAGTGACATCTTGGTCTTGGGAGGCAGAGGTTCAATACACATGTTCTGTTCAGGGATCCATGCTCTGCAGCCATTTGTTCTCTGCAGGGGTGGGGGGCAGTTAAGGGTCTTTGAATTAATCACCATCTGCTGCATAAGGAAGCTTCTCTGGGGAGAGTTGAGAGATTCATTAATCTATTGGTATAACAGTCAGTCATTAGCTGTCATTTTAATGCTATATCTATTTAGCAGAGTAATATTATTAGGCTCTCCTTTGGGGCCTGTGACCTGTCTAGATACATGTTCCTAGGCCTGTTGTTATTATCAGGTATGTGCTCCATTGTTTGAAGCATACCTTCAATACATTAGAAAGTGGTTGGTTAATCTCATATTTGTGCCCTGCTGCAGCAGTGGGCATGTCTTGCCAGGCCTGGTGTTGTACCTAAGAAGAGTCATAACTGGGAATATTAACTGATAATTAATTTTCTCTTCAGATAGCTTGCCTGGCATCTGACAGCACTATAAAAGCTAGCTGGTAGAGATGAAGCTTTGAAGTCAGGACCAACTTGATTTCTCCTTGTTTTTCTTCAGCTCGTGTATGTAGTGCTTTCAGCTACAGGGTCTTATTTAAACATTACCGGTGGATAATGAAGAGTAGAGGCCAGGGCCAGGAATGTTTGAGTGTCTATTACACCTCTGTTCAACAGCTTCAAAGAGGGAACCCATTCCTAGCACTGGGCTTGTACTTTGTTAGCCTGTGGTGTCTAGTAGGAGCCACACCCCTATTACAAGATAATTCCTTTTCATCTCTTTTTGTATTGTGTATGTGTATAAGATGCTTCTCTAAGCTGTAGGTTTCCACATGACTTTCTCTCAAGGCCTTTAGTGTTAGTAACTCCTCCTTATACTCCCTCTGCCCTGCCATGAGTTGTCCAACCCATTGAACCCTTCCTACTGAACTGTTCTTCTTCACCACTTTAAAGCAGTGCATTTTATTTCCCCTCTCAGGAGAGAGGCCATGTGACATTTGTCTTTCTGTGTCTGAGTTCTCTCACTCGGGAGATTGTTACCAGTACTGTGAACTCTGAATTTTTATTTTGAAGAGATGAATTATATCCATCTCTGTAAATGTAACACAACTTCATTATCCATTCATCAGTTGATGGACATTAGGTTGTTTCCATTACTGGCCATTGTGGAAAAGATGAACAGGTCTCTCTGAAGTCGGATACAGAGTCCTTTGCATATATGCCTAAGAGTGGTATGGCTGGGTCGTACGGTAGATCAGTCCCAAGCTATTTTTTAATGTTTTTACTTATTACTTTATTTTATGTGCATGAGTGGATTGCCTGCATATGTGTAAGTGCATTTATCTCATACAAAGCCCATGGAGGTCAGAAGAGGATGGGTTCCAAGTACCCTGGAACCAGAGTTACAATGAGTTTTATCTGCCATGTGGGTCCTGGAAATCAACCCGGTCCTTCTGCAAGAGTGGCCAGTGGTCTAAGTTATTTTGCCTGTGTTAACATTGTATTTGTGTTGAACTTTTGACCTGTTTTGTTCCTCATTTCACAGAGGATAAAAAGGTGGTGCTTAATAAAGTCGGGCTGCTTTGGTATTGACTGACAGCCCTCCCGAATCTATCCTTTCTTCCTTCCTTCCTTTTTCTTTCTTTCTTTCTTTCTTTCTTTCTTTCTTTCTTTCTCTCTCTCTCTCTCCATATATATATATATATATATATATATATATATATATGTATGTATAATTTTTTTTCTCAGTCCTCACTCCCTGCTTCAGGTATGGTTTGATTTCTGCTGGCAGGCTCCGGCAGTATAGTTCAAGACATCAACATTGGTTATCATATTGTAATAAATAATAATTTATTGTGCAGTGAGTAAGGAATGTGGTTACACACAGAGACTGTCTGTGAGACAGCCCCTAAGTGGTCCATCTCCAATGGAACCTCTACACCAAAGGCTCAAGGAACAGAGCAGAACAGGGGATAGACAACAACTAAGCAGTGAAGCTTCCTCAGGCAACAGAGGGGGATGAACAAGATGACCACAACCGCTTAAAGTATAGAGAATAAGAGACTGCAAAGAGTGTTCCTACATAGGACTCATACTAAACCTCACCCACCCATGACTTAGGGAGCATTTAGGAACAGAGGGTGGAAAGACTGTAAGAGCCAAGGGTGGCTGATGATCACAAGGAAATAGAGTTTTCCAAGCACCTATGACCTTGCTCATAGGAGTTTAAAGAAATGGTGACAGCATACACACAACCCATTCAAACTCAATCAGACAAATAATCCATCACAGAAGTGGAGAAATGGGCAGCAGGCTCCAACGTTAGCTGAAGAAATATTGGCAGCTCATTATTACTTGACAGAGGAAAGTTGGCGTTCTTTAAGGGAGAGAGTCTAGATAGACTGACTAGACTCCAGTGGATGGAAAGAGTCTAGATAGACTGACTAGACTCCAGTGGATGAGTATGCAGTGAGGGACATCTGGGGACAGATTTGACAGACCTTAACAAACGTTGAAAAACATGATAGCAAACAAAAGAATCCGTCGATAAGAAACTTTGTTGTTGCCATCCCTCAGAGCTGCTGGGAAGGGTATGTAAAAGGCAAGACTCACTCCTTTGCTGCCCATTGGCCTGTCAAATCCACGTTCAAACATCTGTCTTTGGTGCACTGTGGGGAAGCTGTTTGATGCCACAGAATCAAACCACTGATTTATCTTCTTTATAAACCTGTTCCCAGGGAATAGAATGATTATGGCCCATTTCTGAAGTACACAGAAATCTCAGAGATATAAGCAGTGAGTGAAAAGAACATCAACTGGCTTATTTAAAGGAAAGAGTCCTTGACAACTTAGAAGACAAAGTCACCTGTGTCCCTAGGATACGGCTTTAAAGGGATGCTTAAATACAAGTTTGCCTCCATTTATACTGTCTTTCTCTTTTTCCATGTGTCCATTTGTATGTATGTGTATGTATGCTTTCTCACATTGTATGTATGCATGTATGTGGGGGTGCATAGGCACATATGTGCATGTGAATGTTGAGGTCAGAGGTTGACATCATGGTTTTTATTGCCCTCATTCTTATCAACTGAGGCACGGTCCCATATTGAACCCAGAGCTTGTCAATTTGGCCAGTCTAGCTAGCCAGCTTGCTCCAGGGATACCTTGTCTCTGCCTACTAGAGTGCTGGCATTACAAGAGGACTACCATGCCTGACATTTCACTCCATGAGCCATCTTCCTAGCTCTAGTTTACACTGTCTCCCATGTGGTGGATTATTCCGTTCATTCTCTTAGCAATGGCAAAGAACAACCTATGTTCCTATGGAGGGTGTGGTAGAGTTCCTAGGCTTCTCAAGGAGATTTTCATTCATGTAACAAAGACAAGCAGCATACTGGAAAAGAAAATCTAGAACAAGATCCTCCACAGAAAATTCTTCCATAGTATCCAAATTTCCTCTTCCCAGAGGTGTGTGCGATGCTCAAAAACAAAAGAAACACTTCCCTGGTTTGATTTGAATTTCCCTCCTTTTGATCTGGTCAACGAAAAATGCAAATAGAGTGCCCACTATGCCCACTAGCTAAGGAACAGCTAATTCCAATTCATTTTGTAAGTGTTAAGAGTAGAATTAATTCACTTAATCAAACATCAAATAAATCACTAGGAGATAAGAAAATATAGGCCTTGACCCAAGAAGCCCACAATTGTGAGGATATTCACACATGACATTCATACATGATTAAACCTCAATTCATACTTTAAGGAATGAAAGAAGTACCAAGGAAACAGAAGACCGAATGACAGTTTGTTGTGGATGAAGAAAGGAGTCTTATTTGACTATCTTAGGTCAAAGAAGGAGTTTGAGAGAGATGTCAGTAAGCAGGTGGAGGTGGCAGCTCCAAGATCTTGGCCCCTATGGGAACACTGAAACAGAGACACTGTTAGAGTCAACTTCTGAGACGAACAGAAGTTACAGCCACAGTGTCAACACTGTCTAGGAAATGGTAGCAAAGTTCTGGTTTGACTTTACCTTCCCCTGTGTAGCAATAGTGTAGGAACCTACAGGTATGTAAAACTGACACTTCTTCATTAATCTGGTAAAATGACTATGTGATACAACAATACTGTTCCTACGAAGATACACAAAAGCATTAGGAGGAATGCTTCAAACCGGTTGTGGTATTCACATTCACAAGAGCCCAAACATGGAAACAGCCCAGGATCCATCAATGAACTACTGAGCAAAATCACACACACACACACACACACACACACACACACACACACGAATCAAGCTCCCGCATAGCAAAACATCACATCCTCGGCTCTCCTGACCCCTTTCTCTCGCTGTACCTCCCCTTCATCCACTTTCATGCCACATGTGTTTCATGACACTCGTTTGCTCCCCTCCTACCACAACTTTGGAAGGCTCCTTCCTTTCTCATAGTCAACCTCCTACTTCCATGTCTGACATTCATACATCTCTGTGTGTGTGTGTGTGTGTGTGTGTGTGCCCGCCCATATATCCTGCATACTGGAGAAACAAGGTACTTGCCATTCTGAATCTGCCTTTTATTATTGAATATGATAAATTTCAATTCCATCTAATTTTCTACAAGTGTCATGATTTCATCATGTTAAGGCTGAACAAATTGCCTTCTATAAGCATCATGTTGTCTTTATCCCTTCATCTGTTGGTAGACTTCTAGACTGTTTCCACATCTAGGATATTGAGAATAGTTTATCAATATCCATGAATGTACAAGTGTCTCTGTAATAATCTGGCTTTGAACCCTTTGAGTATATACCCAAGAGTGATGTGTCCACTCAATATGGTGGTTCTGTTTTTAGTTTTTGAGGATCACCCATACAGATCTCCATTGTTGCTGAACAGGTTTAGATCACCACCAATGGTGCCTAAGGGGGAGTTTGACTTCTTTCTTTTCTATTCACCTCTCATATGATTCATTTTCTTGTCTTCTTGTTCTAGCTAGAACTTTGAGAGTTATATTGTATTATAATACACAGAGTAAGGACTTCATTCCATTACTGATTTTAGAGCACATGAATTAGTTTTAACCAAAGATGTATGTAAATAAAAAAAATGATGCTGCTGGGTTTGGAAAGCTGAGTTGGAGATGGATTTAGGAAGGGTTGTTTCACTTGTGAGAATAAATGAGACCCTTATGGGACTTGTTTGAGGAGAAGACAAATAACTGATGATGATTAGAGAGTAAAGTGCTATGATCACACTTACAAAATTTAATAAACTGGATGTATTAAAATAAGACACATTAGGTGACATTAGACTATAACAGAAGATTATTGCCAAAACCCAATGAGATGCTGATATTGCAGAGAATATATGTGCAGACATGATAGATGGGTAGTGATAAGAAGCAAACTGACAAAGTAGAGTCCAGGACTGTTATAATCACAAGTTTTACAGTTCCATAAACTGGGATTGCATTAAAATGTGGACCCGATCCCTGTGCTAGCCCGTCAAAGGGACGTGAGTTATGAAACTCTGTGCCTGTTTTGTCATGCCTAATTTTCCTTACATTTGGAAGAGATATTTCTATCACTGTTGATTTAAAAAACATAAACCAGGAAATAGGTAAGAGGAAATATTCTGAAAAGGTAAAATGTTGTATATAAGGCTGGGGCGATGGCTCAGCAGATAAAAGCATTGTCTTTACAAGCCTAATATTCCAAGTTATAACCTTGGAAGCTATAGACAAAAGCCAGATAGTGTGGCTTGCATTTGCAGAACCAGTACTCCCATAGGAAATGAAAGGTGGTGAACAGCCAGAAACTCACACCAGTTAGTCCTGAGTACGCAGATCAGCAGCAGAAATGAGACCTTGCCTCAACAAGGGAAAGGCAAGAACCAACTCCCAAAAGTTGTCCTCTAATCTCCACATGTTTTGTGCTGCACATATGTGACCATATTTACACATATACTCAAAAAAATCAAATAGATTTTTTTTCTTAAAATACTGCTTGCATTTTAGTCATGCAGGGTTCGATAATATTCTAATCATTTTTCATGTGCTAAAGGCCTGTTTTTTAAAGTTCTATCTTATAACACTTCAATAACACATACTAAGCTCTAATCAGTACCACTCACTGAGTCAAAGAGAAAATGTATAATGCAGTAGCAACATTCTAGTTAAATCCCATGATTATAGTGTAGTTATGTTCTATGTTGATAGAAAAAGTATGAAATTTTTGCAATTCTTTTTTTGTTCTGAAGCTATTCACAGAACCCAAGAGGATAAAATATTGCTGTTCCATACAGTCATGAAACTCAGTGAGCCTTGTCATTTGATTGTGTGCTGATCCCTAACTCCAAATATAGTGACTAATTATATTGTAATCTATCGCAGACTTCCCATGTGAACTTAGATACAACTTGATCTGCGATTCCAGTTTCATACAGAAATATTTTATTCTTATATAAAAATCAGTGGTCATCCCTCAACAATTAAATAGAATCCAAATGAGCAATATTTTTTATAGTAGGGACTAGAGAGATGGCTCATTTTAAGAACAACTGATGCTCTTGCAGAGGACGTGAGTTTGTTTCCCAGCACCCACACTGGTTGACACACAACTGCCTGTAACATCAGTTCCATGGGATTGTAGAGTCTCATCTTCTGGCCTCCTTGGATCTTGTACACACACACACACACACACACACACACAAACATTCACATAAATAAAAATAATAAATCTTAAAATTTTCAGAGGAATACATACAGAAACCTGTCAAAGACAGTTAATGCTTCTTCATTAAAGGTTCTTGAAAGCAATCCATGGAAAACTCTATTTGCTACATTATCAAGTTGCTTTTATCCCATAAGATTCACGAGTTTCTCTCATTTGCCTGGAAAAAATTTCACAGTGAAATTTTTGTGGGGAAAATTTTTATTTTCTCAGTGGATCTTTGTTCTGAGCTTCACACTTTTTCTTTTGTTTTTCTCTCCTTTGATATGATTCTGGCAGCAAATATCTAAGCCCTGGGTCATGCAAGTTATCCAGTTTCATTTGTAAGGCACTGCATGTTAAGAGACATTGATGGAACTTTTTTTTTTTTTCACAGACAGGACACAACGTAAGTATCAAAAATAAGAGAAGCCAACTGAGTGCAATTTCTGAATACATTAAATGATAATATGGGACCATGGCCTATTTTTCAACAAATCTGGCAGCTTATATTTCATATTCCTTGAAAACTACAAATTCCTTGAAAACCACAAATTACCAAAGGTCTCTCAGATGCAGAAATACAAGTGGAATTCCTGGAACTATTAAATGAATTGTTCTGTTATTTTTACAATTTTCCCCATATTGAGAATTTCTAAGCCCAGATTATTTAGTAGGAAATTCCACAAATAGTTTTGAAAGAACTTATATAGTTCCTTCCAGAATTTTTAAAATGACATATCGTCTCCAATCTGTCCCAAGACAAGAGGACTGCCACAAGTGTTAGGCCAGCCTGGTCTTGATAGCAAGTCCCAGGTCAGCAAAAGTTATATTAAATAGCAAGATCTTGCCTCAACTACAACAAAAAATTTAGAAAAGAAACAGTAAAACATTAGCAAATCAAATCAGAAATATATAGTTCATATATAGGTCAAATTTGATATTACTCAAAAGATGAGATTAATTTAATATCTGAAAACAGAACAACACAATTCTTTATAATGATAGACTAAAAAACAAAAATTATATGTTCTCCATATAGATACAGAAAAAAACACCTGACAAAATCCAGTATCTAATGATTCAATTATCCATCTAAAATAAATGCTCTCACAATATGAAAAATAAATTTTCTTAATATGGCAAAGAACATCTGTTTAAAAAATTAGATTATAACAAACATGTATTAACAAACTTTACTTAGTGGTAAAGTTTGACCAACAGACTTGAATTTGAGGGCTATCATCTCAAATATAATGAATTTATTAAATATTGTAGAAAGTCACAGACAGTCACATAACTGGGAATTCACCACATATTTGCATGGTATATTAATAAAAGTCAATGTTCATATTATTGGTTTTTTAATAATGAATGACTGCAGGACTTCATATAAATTAAATAATAGTCATAAAATGTTTTAAATAAATATAATCAAATAGTATTTGAGTGCTGAAATGAGAAAGGAATTCAGATTTGGTAGTGCAGGACTATCTATATTCACAGCTGCTGAAGAGGATGCAAAGAAAGATCATAAGTTCAAGGCATGCCTGGGCTACAGAGTGAGATCAAGGCCAGACAGGTAACTCAGTGCGATCTTGTTCACAAAAGTAAATATGAAAAGAACTCTATATATGTAGCTCAGAGGCTGAATGTTTCCTAGCAGGAATAAGGCCCTGGGTTTTAGTCTCCAACACCACAAAAGAATAAAATCCAAAAGGAAAACACTGATAACTAATTTCAAGACTAACAAAACAAAACCAATTTTATAGAGAAACAAAAAGGAGTAACAAATAAAAAACTCAGGAATCAAATTAAGCAGACACCTGAAAATTAAAGTAAAAAATAAGTTTTATCTTCATGATGTTTTCAAAGATAAACAAGGTAAATAACACTCCTGGTTCAGGAAATATTTTCATTGAATTTATAATTGTAAAATAAATATTGAGCCAACTCAAATAATGACAAGCAACATGAAATTCTTGAAAATATACAATTTAAATAAAGATAATGTACACATGTAGTAAAATGCTATACACTGGAGATTATAATACAGTAAAACTAAGGGTATGAATGAAAACATGAGGAATATAAAAAGAACAACACTCAATAATAACATGAAAAACTCAAATAATATGTCCCCACTAAACATTACCACTCCTATAGAAGAATTCTATAGCAAGAATCTCATAGAGATAACCCAGAACACAGAGTTTGAAAAACATGATCAAAGACTTCAATGAATTTAAAGAAGACACAAGCAAATCAAAGAACTAAAAGAATACAGGGATAAACTTCTGACTGAATTTGCAAAAGACATAGAAATATTGAAGAAAATTCATACTAAAATGAAGAAGAAAGGAAAAATCTCAATAAACCAGTTTGCAATGATGGGAGAAAACCTCAAAAATAGAAGCAATAGAAAGTAGAATATCAAGACTAGATGATAAAGATGAAGAGCTGGAGCACTCCAGAAAAGATTATGAAAAAAAATTTTAAAACATAGGAATGAAAGACTCAGGAAATATGGGACACCATGAAAAACAAAATTTATGTATCATAGGCAAAGGAAGGAAAAGAATCTCAGGACAATAGTATTTTCCAAATTCACCAAGGTTGAAGAAGAAAATTTCCCCAAATTAAGGAAAATCGTCCTCAAACAAATAAAAGAAGTACATAGAACACCAAGTAGACATGACCAGAAAAGAACCTCTCCATAGCATATCATGGTAAAATCGCTAAAGCATACAGAACAGAGAGAATTCTGAAAGTTGCAAAAGAAAAACAAGTTACATATAAAAGAAAATATCAGAATTTCAGTTGACTTTCAATTCAAACTAGGAAAGCCAAAAGAGCCTGGATGAAAAATCCCCAGTCCTAATGACTGTAGATGCCAAGCCAGAATACTTTATCTAGCAAAATATTGATTATAGTTGAAGAGGAAAGAAAAATCTTCCATGAAGTGAATAGACTGAAAACATTCATGTCCAGAAAACCAGCCCTTCTGAGAATACTGGAAGAAATACAGAGAGCTGAAGAAAGCAATGACTATACCCAAAGGGCAACAGAAAGAAACTAAATGAAGGTATAACTGGTAAATCACAGAGTTAGACCAAAGACAGAGCTGAATTTAAAATGACAAGAATCAATACATATCCTTCAATAATAACTTTAAATATCAATGGACTGAATTCCCCAGTCAAAGGACACAGCCTAGCTGAATGCATGAAGGACCAAAATCCATTCTTTTGTTAATTATAAGAAACACATCTCACCTTTAAGGACAGGCACTACCTGAAGGTGAAAGGATGGAAAAAATATTCCAAGTAAATGACACTAAGAAACAAGCAGGAGTTGCCACTCTAATATCTGACAAAATGGACTTCAAACTAAACTAATCAGAAGAGGTAAAGAGGATCGCTTCATTCTGATCAAAGACACAACTAAACAAGAAGGTATTACAAACATGAACATATGTGCACCAAACTCTGCTGCTCCCAACTTCATTAAACCTCTACTACAAGATGATAAGACAAAGATTAATCCCAACTCATTAATGGTAGGGGCCTTCAATACCCCACTGTCTAAATTAGACAGGCCACACAGACAGAGGATAAGCAGAGAGACATCCATGTAAGTTGCTGTTAATCTCACAATAGCTAAAAGATGGAAGCAGCCTAAGTGTCCCTCTACTGATGAGTGGACAATGAAAATGTGGTATATTTACACAATAGGCTTCTACTCACCAGTAAAGGAAGGTGAAATCATGACGTTTGCAACTAAATGGATGGAACTAGAAACTGTTATACTAAGTGAAGTAATACACACTCAGAAAAACAAATGATGTACTTTCTCACTTGTGGATGCTAGGACCAAACTCCTATGTGTGAGTATATATCCTGATGTAACTGCAGAAACCAGGGAAGTAAAAAAGAATCAAGGAGGTAAGAGGAAAGAAGGAAGCTAACAGAGAAGAATAATGGGAGACAGGTGTTACTAAGGGAGAAATAAATAAAAAAGCGGTGTTTAAATGGAAGGAGGGGGGGAGGGTTATACAAGGAACTATGGGGATAAAGGGAGAGAAGGAGCTCAAGAGAGGAGCAGCCTTGGGAGACTGATATCATCAAGGGAGAAATTGGGAAAATTGGGGACACTTTAAAGGGGAAGTCGTGAAGGGAAGTTTAGACACACACCCACACAGACCCACAGAGAGAGAGAGAGAGAGAAGAGAAGAGATAAATAATGCCTAGCTAGTATAAAACACCAGAGGGAATCATATTAATCTAACAACCTAATGACAAATTCGACATAAAATATCTCTACATGAGTCCATGTGCATAGCTAAAGGCTACATAATAAGAAAAAATGCCAGACAGGAGAAACCTTCCTTTAGTTGTTGGCCAGGGTGATCCAAGTAACTCCCAAATTTACATGAGCTACTGCCACCGCCTTTGATTGCCTCCTAGAACTTGAAGGAAAGAATTTATTGCTACAGACAAGACAAACTTCAGAGGCCAGATTTGGAGCAGTGGAACTGAAGCTGTCCTGGAAACCACTTCCTCTGAAGGCTAGCACTCATAGTTCTGGGGAGCACTATACAAAAGTAACCAAGGAAAAAAATTAATCAGTGGCCCAACAGCAGCTTCATGACCAAATAACCACAATGATGACTGGCATAGCATTCAACACTGGTGTAGTAGTGCCACTTTTATCTTGGGGCCAATCAATGGCTACTTAATTGGTCTTAGAGCCCACTCAATGGGAGGAAACTCATGTTTGGTACTGTAATCCCTGCCAAATACACATGGTTTAAGTGATCATAGATATTACAGAGAATCCCAAGGCTGTCACATTCCTAGGCTAATGGAACTTCTTACTAAATGCAAATTATATATCCTCATATTTATAGTGAAGTATCCCAGTCACCACGCATAAAGAAGTTTCTTTTGCAACAGATGGAGACTAATACAGAGTACCAAAGGTATATCAAATGATATACCAAAAGTACATTGTCTGTGAATTGCCCATGCTTAAGTAGCAATCTCCAATAAAGCCTCTACACCCAGGGTCACACAGTATAGAACAAGGGATAAAGAAGACACAGATGTATCTCTCCACTCTCATTAATGAAGCTTCTGCATGCAACAAAGGACCAGTAATAGAAAAGGTCACAAATGACTAAATCATTGAGATTAGGAATCTTGACAGTCTGCCTGCCTAGACAGGGCTCTTATATTAAGTCTCACTCACCCAGGACTCAGGAACCACTGTGGAAATGAGGGGAAACCTGTAAGAACCAGTGAGGAGAAGTGTGACCATATAAAATAGAACCCAATATTTGCTCCTATGAACCTACAGCAATCCTTTCAGCATGCTCAAGACCCATGCAAACTCAAGCAGACAAGTTCCAGCATGGCACTGGGGAAATGGGTAGCAGACCCCAAACTTTGCTTAAGAAATATTGGCAACTGACAAATGAAAGAATGTATGGATTCCAGTTAGGCGGCTATGGGTAGAGGGGTGGTGGTTGGGAAAGGAATATAACATTGATTGACATTGATTGAGATGTTCTGAATGAAACACCCAATGATTCAATACAAAAACATATTTTTAACAAAAAGAACAAAATTCAACACTTTGAGTATTGATTATCTCCATAAAGGAAAGATGATATACAGTCAACATGGTACTGGTAGTGTCAGTTTATTTTTTTAAAAATAAAAAACTGTGTGTGTGTGCAGGTGTGTACATAATATATTAATAAACTGTAATAATTATCTTTAAAGTAAACTTTATTCTTTTATGTATACTTAGAAATAAAAACAGCTTGCATAAATGAGATGTTTTGCACATGATTTAAATAACAAATTAGGATATTGTTCTGATGTTTCAATGTAAACATATTTCTTATATGTTACATGTATTTCTTCATGTGTACTTTTGTGCTACAGATGTACATGTCCATGTGAAGGCCAGGGGTCAACATCAGTGCCTTCTTTAATGGATTTCCATGTGTACACATTCTAATGTGCATATTTTTTTGTGTATATGCATGTTTGAACATGTAAAGGCACAAATGTGTATGGTTGTACATGTGTGTGTGCAGATGTATGTTGACACCTGAGACTGAAGTTGGCTATCTTTCCTCATTACTTTCTACCTTATCATTGAGACAAGTTCTGTCATTTGGAGCCAGAACTCACCAATAAAGCTGATTTACCTAACTACTTTGCTCTGGGAATCCCTCTCACCTGGAATTACATAAGGGTCATCACACTCCCCCAACATTTATGTGGATGCTGGAAATATAAACTCCGGTCTTTGTGCTTGCATGTCAAGCATTTTATTCAGTAAAAATAAGCTAGATCAATAACTATAAAAATATGTTCTAAATTAAAAATATACCTTTTCATTATAAACAATAATTCCTAATTGCTATAGGAGTTTAATTTTTTGCAAGCTCAGTTTCCAATTATCAAGCGTTAGCTTTGCAGCATGGGGGGTTAGCACCCCCCCATCTGAATAGTTACCTTGACAACCAAATCACTGAATCATATCAGCATCCCAGTTATCCCAGACCTCAATGTCATTCCAGGAATTGTTTTGCTGACAATTTTAAAGATTACAGTTCAACTGACAATATTAAAGATCATTGTTCAATTAAGATCATAACCATTTATCCTCTTTCAGTTGCTTTAATATGGTTTCACTTATGATACACAAGTTATAATAAATCATTTCCTAAATAATTATAAAGTGCTTGATGTAATGATTTCTTCAAATGCGCTTTTAAAATTAAAAATTAGTGAAATTTAAACTATTGTACACCTTCATACATTAGTTTGCAAGAAAATGGGCTTATTTTTATTGATTAATAATAACTTTAACCTCCACACATTTAAAACGTTACAGAAAATAGACATGTAGATCAATGAAACATAACAGAAGACCCAAACATGAGTGCATGCAATTTCAGCCACTTGATATTTGACAAAGGTGCTAAGAACCCGCAATGGAGGAAGAACAGCATGGCTAACAAATGGTGCTGGCAAAACTGAGCTCTCCATCTGTAGAAAAATGAAATGGGACCCTTGTCTTTCACCTCACACAAAAGTGAACTCCAAACAGATCAAAGACCTCAACATAAAACCTGGAACTCTGAAACAGCTTGAAGAAATGTCTCCAAAATATAGGTGCAGGAAAGGACTTTCTAAATCAGACATCTACTGCACAGGTGTTAAGGCCAACATTCAAGAAGTGGGACCTTATTAAGCTACAAAGCTTCTGTATAACAAAAGACACAAGCAAGAAATGGGAGAGGAAACCCACTGAGTGGGAGAAAATCTTTACCAGCTGCACATCTGTCTCGTGAATTTTCCATTGCCTAGGTGGGCAAGGTTTGTTCCCAACCTCTAGTCCCAATTTGACTGAACAGAATGGAGAAAATGCCTTCTAATTAGAAGAACTGGAGTTTATTTGGGCTTACTTACAAACGACTAGTTGCATGGAGGGCGGGAAGATGCCCCACTATTTTTGAAGAAGCCGCTATCCCAGCTTGCTGTTCTGCATTCCCTGGCAAGATGGCACCACCTCCAGCATGTCCACACCAAGTTCGTTCACTCACACCATATGCTGCGGAGTCGCTGCCTCTCCACGGGCATCTGGCCATGGCACTTTCCTTTCTCGGAGTGTCCTGCATGGTTTCTCTCTGATAGGCTGCATTAACAGTACTTTCCTGCCATTTTCCCATGGGACCTTTTCTGTCACCCTCACCTTGGCTTCCCTAGCATTTCCTACTTTTTCTTCCTACTCTGCCCACCTCCTCCACCCACTTATTGGTCGGAGGGCAGGTCTTACCACTGAATGAGCCAATAGTAAAATACAGAGAGAAATTCTAACAATTCACTCCACAACTTCTGACAGAAGATTGATATCCAGAATATACAAAGAACTCAAAAAACAGAGAAATTAGAGAAAACAATGACCACCCAGTAAAAGATGAGCCTTGAGGGGAAAGATGATTAAGATTGATTGAGATGTTCTTTATGAAATACAGCATGATTCAATAAAATAAAGTATTTTTTAAAAAGATGGGCTATAGACCAGAACAGAGAGTTCTCAAATGAAATGCAATGGCTAAGAAACATAAAGTGCTCAACATCCTTAGAAATTAGAGAAATGCAGCTGCAAACCACTTTAAGATTTGGTCTTACCCAGTCAGACTGACTCAGATCAAGAGAATGAAAGGCAACAAATTCTGGCAAGGATGTGGAAAAAAAAGCGAATGTTTATTCACTGCTTGTGGGAATGCAAACTCATGCAACCACCATGGAAAACAGCGTGGAGAACTCAAAAAATTAAAAATGAATCTACCATATGATCCAGTTATACCACTCCTTGGCACATACACAAAGGATTCATCCTATTGTAGAGATACCTGTACATCCATGTTTGTAGCTTCTTTCTTATCAATAGCTAAGAATTGGAAACAAGCTCATTGTCCTTCAACTGATGAATGGATAATGAAAATATGGAACCTTTACACAATGGAGTTCTATTCAGCAGTAAGACTCAGCTAAATACATGGGATTGGAGGTGGGCATAGATTCTAAAGGGAACCTTATCTCTGTCATATCTCTAAAGAAATGAAATTTCTTACCATATGCTAAACATGGATCCTTATACTTACAGACAAGCATTCTCATCAAAGAAGCTTCTTTTTGCAACAGATGGAGGCTACAGCAGAATTCCACAACTGGTCAGAAACAGAGAATATATGACTGAGAGATGTCAAGTCCTAGGTGACATATCTACAGTTCAACCCTACACCTAAGACTTGTGGTACACAGCAAAAAAAGGGGTAGAGAGAAAATTAAGGCATCCCTCAACAACTCTCACCAGTGAAGCTTCCTCAAACAACATGGTTCTATGAACACAGAAGGCCACAACTGACCAAGTTTTACAGAATGAGAGAAACCAGAGTGCTTATCCCTGCATAGGACTTCTATACTGAACCTCACACACCTGTGGCTCAGGGTTCATTACAGAAAATGGGGAGGAAAGACTGTAAGAGCCAGGGCCGATTCATGAACTCAGGCTTTCAGTGGAAACATGCACATGTGAACTTGTGCCAATGATGCCACTGAGCACAAGACCCACACCATCTTAAATTAGACAAGGACCAAGAGTGCAGAGATAGAAATTGGTGGTATGCCGCCCTATACTGAGAACTGTTGGAGACTGATTATTACTGGTGAGGGAGAGTAGGCCTTACTTACAATCTGTAGATAGCCTAACCAGATTCAAGAGGATGAATTTACACTAAAGTACATCTGGACACTAATGCTTGACTGAATAGTATTTGACATGTATGACAGAATACATGCAGTCTGGTGGGGATTTGGGGATTTGGATAGGGGGAAGGGATATAAATTTGATTAAGAACTGTTTTATGAAATGTATAAAACTCAATAAAATTTTTTAAAAACACATTGACTAAGTCAATAAATCTTATCTTTGTGTGTAAAGAATTTCTTATTATTTATAATCAATATACCCTTTTTCTGAGTTTTATAAATTCCTTACTTCTTAGAATGAAACAACTAATGAAAATAATTTACATTATTCAAATATCTATAGTAGAAATGCAAACATGTTTTAATAGAAAACATATTGAAATAATCATGTCCAGAAGAGAGTGAAATAATTTACTATTTCTTCTTTGTAGCTGCAGAATCATTTTAGATTTTTAATTTATAAATAAACCATTGTATTACCTGAATATTAAATTAGATCTAAGTAAAGAAATAATTTTGTGTAAATATTTCATTCTTGTATTTAAAATGAATTTCACAAATTTTCCCCAACTGTCTACAAGTTCATTTTACTTTTTATCATTGATATAGGATATACATACATATATGTACATGTAATGGTCTGGTGTCCTGATTATAGTGTCTATTGATGTTACCAGGAATGCAATAGACACCCTAAAATATAACATCCTTGTAATTGTGAATATTAGTCAGTTTTCTGAATAACTTTGAATTTTCATTTACTTATTTATTTGGTATGTGGATGTGTGATTTTGTACATGCGCATGCGTGTATGTGTGTGTGTGTGTGTGTGTGTGTGTGTGGTGGTCAGAGCACAACTCTTGGGAGTATGCTCTCACCTGTCACCTTGTGGAGGATCTGGGGCTGGAACACAGGTAATCCAGCCTGCAGTCAAGAGCTGAGCAAACCCACCAGTTCCTAGCCTTCTTCGGAGAGCAGCTTTATGATAGAATTTTTCTACTAACACGTTAGAAAAATGCTCCCGCTTTTCAGAATCAAAGACAATCCCTTTGTACTGTAACCTCCTCCAGCTTCACTTGCATGGGGTGAAGCTACTTCCTCTAGAAGAGTTATTCTCAAATCCTCAGCTTTCTATGAATCCAGCAATAATGACCCGTTTAAAGAAAATGTGCTGTTAGAAAGAAACTTGTCTTTCATCAGGAATCTATAGGACAGCACTGTTTTATTCAAAAGTGCAACATTATTAAATCCCACACTGGAAACTTCAGACTGAATTAAGGAGATAGATGAAGGGGTAATGCGGAGAAAGAGTGTGAGGAGGATGTATCAAATACACAAGACAGACATGGCAAAAGCATAATGAAATAGAGAGAGAATTCAGACTGGGTTTTGCATGAGTTGGACTCGATTTTATCAGCAACTAGATTAATCTTAGAAAAACAAACAGAACACGGAATAGAGAATGGACAATTTTATTATTCACTAATGCTTTCAAATCACATGTGTCAGTGTAAGATTAATATCAAGATGACCACAGAGTTGGTTTGCTTGTTAGGAATTTGTTTGTTAAGGATTGAGCACAAAGTGAAATGTTCTATTGTAATAGCAGAATTCTTCCTGACTTATTAAATTCCAAAATATTTCTGTGTCAGCATTTGTAGGTTTCTGTTGAATTTCCATCATGTACATTTTCCCCAAGACTCATCCACAAAACTCTTGTATATACACTAAACAGGATGGAGAGAAACATTATTTTTTTCCTTTTAGTAACATGAGAATTATGAAGTTATCCATACAAAAGAAGCCTGTAAATGACATTAAAACTATGTGTTATCAATTACTTTATAAAATCTGGTCTCTATTAAAGCACCTACAAAAACATAAATATGCAAAACCAGAGAAAAGTAAATTTAAATATATTTTATATAAACAATAATAAAATAAGTTTCAAGAGAGATAGTAAAGAACTATAAAAGTGTGATTTGTCAAAAAGAAAATAAAAGGTACAACATTAAAATAATGAACATGCTAATGTATGTTGAGTGTTATTTTAGTTTTGACACCCAGCTTATTTTATTTAATCCTCAAGACAGCCATGGAACAAAGACAATACTCTCTTCATTAGAAATGATGGAATTGAACTTTGAGGGTAAATTTATTGCTCGGGTGTTTTTAGTTATTAAATGACAAGATCTCAAGTCAAATAAGGTGCTAAAATTCAAACTTGAAGAAAAAAGTATATATTCTATTTCAATGGTCAAATATAAATTAATATATACTAACAATCTGATGTTATATTCATCAATCTGGTTATGTGAATGATAGGCAACTCGGGTCAGAGTGACAAGAAACTAAATCATTTTTTAAAAATCTTCCAGTTTTCTTCTTTCTTCACTACAGTCTATAAAATTCAAAAAGGAGAAAGAAATAAACAACCATGGAATTGGAACTCATAAAACACAAAGGATCTTGGTCTGCCCCGTCTACTCCACCAGTCCTCATCTGCCATAGGTAATTGTGCTTCTAGTATGTTCAGCAATCTAGACAGGATTCATACTCAGACTAAAGTATGATGATGAAGGTCATATAAACTAATATTTACAAATAATAAAAACCTACCAAACTCAATGAACTCAGAGAAAACTGGGCAATTCAGGAAGACACAGGGCAAAATCCTGCCTGGTAAGAAAAGCTGTGTTCTCACAGGACGAGCTTGATTAATGACTGGATACACAACATCTGAGCTACCTGGTGCCCAGCCTTTGCTCCACAGGATATTCTAAAGAGAGCAGTGTGCAGTGCAGTGCTCAGAAGAACCTAGTTCCTGTCCTGTAGAGAACAGTTTTGTTGGTGGAACAAATAAACAAGAGGAAACAAAAAAGAAACAAGAGTAAACAAATCTATGTATGATAAAAGCAGAGAAATGAATGTGGGTGGGATCTTCCGATTCAGAACAACACGAGGAGATACAGGTGCAAAGAAGCTCATCTCAAAGACATGCCACCTTGAGTCCATTTCACTGAACGTTACAGAAAGGAGGAAAGAACAATGTGAAGAATTCAGGGCAAGTATCTGAACAGATATGCCAATGATACATGTGCAAAGGCTTTAAGCAGGACCAGGATGTATATGAAGCTGAAATTATTTCTGTGCAATTAAAGGTTAGTGAGACAGACTGCAGGTGAGATTTGAAAAGGAAATAGCTTTCAGGTTTCCAATCCCTGTAACTGGAGAAATCAAATAATATATCTAAAGTCAAATCAAATAGACATAAAATAAATGATGACACACATCTCCTAATTCACTATCAAGTTACTGCCTATAAAGATAGATTTAGAAAAATGAAACTATTCAATGCATGCTCTTTGCCTTCTTATTCTAATACCTAGCTGTTCCACCAAAAAACCATGACCCATACATACCTCAGTTATGTAATGACCACAGCCACAGTGGGCCAAGTCTCATCTTTCTGTCTGTAGTAATTTAAATGCCCCAATGCTACTGGGAGCCAATTTTCTCAGTACCAATGTTTTACAATTTACAAACATAACGTCCAAATAGAAGAGCAATTCAATTTTCCACTCAGCAACCAAGAACCTCTTGTGACTTATTATGCAGAATCCGTGAAGATCATCTGGTAGCAAAGAACCTTGGCTTTTAGGTAGTTAAACTTTAGCCAAGTGACTTATGAGAAACTGAAAAAGCTGTGCTTTTGCATTTAGTTCTTGCTAAAGACGTTTTTCCAAGATACATTGCTTCTTCTTGGGAGAAGAATAAGAAAATCTGGAATGGTTTGATACTCTGTTCTCAAGATCTAAACAACTAGCCAGGCACAGTGACCCACATCATTAACTCCAGCACTTGGAGTTATATATATATTTGTTCTCAAAATATATATCTACACACACACACACATAGGAGAAGAAATCCAACATGATTCTTGAAAACTACGGCAGCTGTCTCCTGAACCTATTTTTATTTATCTGACACACTTTTTGTTTTGACTTGATTGATTTCATCATAGGAAGAAGTAACACTAACCCTAACAGCCTCCTGCTAGAAGGAATTTCCATTTACACAGTGCTTCTCAGAAATCACAGGTGTTCCCGGTGGGCTCAGGCGGTTTTTTTTTTTTTCTTCTTTCAAGCAATTTATTTCTCAATATCCAGTAGAAGTTCAAGGATTCTCATGAATCACATTTCATTATGAATTCCAGACTATACAGATTGTGAGGGAAAGGATAGTCATTTGCATAATGTTCAGTGCAGTCTATTTATCCTACTGCCTTATTCATGCTCAAGCAGAAACCTGGTTATGTCCATCTACCTAGACAAGTTTACCTTGTTGGGAGCCGCAGCCCTAAGACGGCTGCTGGAGCTGTCCAAGAGACAGGACTCGATGAGTCTAACTAAGCGCGTGATGATCGCGTGATGAACGCATGAGGCTTGCGTGAGACCATTTGTCCAATGGGCAAGGGATGAGGGGTGCTTTGGGGTAGCAACAAGCGACAATTGGTAGCTGGACAATATATAAGGCAGTGGGGCTCCTCCTGTCCCGCTGGACGGCGACATTACCTAAATGTAAAGAAGGCACTAGCCACTCCGACTTTGAATATTATGGACATGTGTAAGTAATTTCTATTAATTTTAAAAATAATATCTTTGGTTTCATCAAGAATCACTCCATTGTGCCTGTGTATGTCTGAAAGTTATTCTTATAATATTTATTTATGGGGTCCCATAGGATTTGTGGATCAAATTAAAGCCTTTAGGCTTGGCAGCAAGTGCATCTACAGATTGAGCCATCTCAATAGTCCTATTTTTGAAAGCATTAAAGACAAAAATATAGAATTTAGCAACATAGTCTTATTATCCTGACTTCCATCAAGGATGGAGGGTGACAAGGACCTGTAGACTAATGAACTTTTCCTTACCAAGTAGATGTATCACAGCCAGAGATGAAGCTAAAATTCCTTGACTTAGCTACTTTTGAAAGCATCTAAAGCAAATATTTTTATCCTGGGTTTCATTGATGTCTACTTGTCTACTTTATAAATCACCGAGAGTTCACAAAACTTTGAAACTTCGCAAAATATCCTTTGGTCGTGTGTTATGTTAATTTTTCAGATCAATAGTCATAGATTCCATTACTACCTTCCTCTCTGATCTTCCCTAAATCATTAAAAAATTAAGGATGATGATCATGAGGCCCAAATGCAGGTGTTTTTTTGTCATGTCTAGTCTTTTTCAATACCCCATAAACGCCAATTCCTTCTCATTGGCATTCATTTTCTCTAGATGTCCCAGTGCATTTTAACAAACTGTGTTGTAAGGGAGAATTCGCTATATTTATCGAGTTGAACATGCCCTTTATCAGCTTATTTTAATTCCTATGATTAGCCAAGAAGGGAAAGGTATGAGAGAAGCCCAGTCTATAGGAAGAGCACACCAGCTAGGAATGTGGACCTAGAAATGGAATGATCTGTCTGATGAGGTGCTGGAGCGCAAACAGGTCTTCAGCAAGAGCAGTGTGTACTCTTAACCCTTGTGCTATGTCTCCATGTTCTCTCTGTGTACTCTTAGTCTCTGTACTATCTCTTCGGCCCAATTGACATACTTTGATATGTTATTGCTATAACAGCTTTTTAGTACTGTCATGAACCAATAGTAAAGTAACTCGGAAAAATCTCCAGTGAAGTTATGTTTGTCATTGTATTCAGCTCATATATATTTATATTTGTAAAAAATTGTTAAAGTTCTTATGATACTATTCTTCAGTTCATAAACATGCTTGCCAATGTTTGTCCAAATACATGTTATGATCTTCAATGCAACAGAATTGGTACTCTTCATTATTTTAAAATAAAGGCAGATATTATCCATACTATTAATGTATATAATGCTTTAAACATTGAGGAGTTTGTTTTCAAGTGTAGTATTCAATAACAGTACACTCACAGCAGTGTGTCATAATCACATAATAATAATCTCAGAACATGTGTATTACACCTACAACAAACCCCATTCCCTCAGACCTCTGACAGCATTGGGCTTGCCTTGCCTGAGGGTGTGCCTATTCGGGATATTTCAGATCCTATTTCACAACTGGAATTGTGGCATATGTGGCTGCTTGCATTTGCTTTCACTCAGCATAGCATTCCCAAGGCCACTCGTTCATTCAACTCATTGTTTTGCATAAAGAAATTTTTCCCCTGTCAGCATCCCTGTAGAAGCATCAACTCACCCAGGAGGAATAATATCTTCAATGCATTTCAAACTCTCCATTTCAGAGTAAGGTCAAGATTGTACTGTTTTGTAATTTAAAGGAATACAATTGTCATTCTGTTTATCCAAAGAAGAGCAGATTTCATGCTAGGAGGAAACTCTACACTTAGTAATAGGAGAAAAAAATCTCAGGCAGGTTTTTGGTTCATATATTGACTCAAGTGTTTATACAGACTAAGAGGGATCCCTGCAAAGGATGGTTAATTTTATGTCCACTTACTTGAGCACCAGGGCCAAGATATCTTATCAAACATTATTCTGGGTGTCTGAACAAGTTTTATATAAGTGATATTGACACTGGACTTGAGGGGCTGAGTAAAGACTTTCTCTCATGTGAGTGGGCCTACCTGATTGACTGAATATCTGAACAGAGCCCATGGAACTTCCCTCACATCAGTGATTGAACTAGGATATGTTACCTTTCATGTCTTCAGACTAACACCATCCTCTCTCATGGTTCTCAGTCATTCAAATTCCAACTCCTAGGTCTCCAATTTGCTGACTGAAGTTCCAGGGCCTTCATCTCTGTTATCATATGAACTAATTACTTATACTAATGATAGATAGATGGATAAATAGGTAATCGATAAATAGATATAGCCATAGCTCTGAAATATCTTTATTCATATTTGTCTTCTAGATATATGTGTGTGTGTGTTATATGTGAAAACTAAAATATCTGTGTGTACATGTATACATACTCACATACAATTGCTATGCATAGTTCTCTATCTCTGCATAACCAGATGAGTATACCTGAAAGTTTTGCTTTCTTAGTAAATATGTTACATAATGGGTCAGAATATATATATATATATATATATATATATATATATATATATGTGTGTGTGTGTGTGTATATATATATATATATGTGTGTATATATATTTATGTGTGTGTGTATATATATATATATATATATGTACATTAGCAACAATATTTATTCAATTCCCTGTTTTCAGGAAAGGCTTTGACTAAGGGTTGTTACTATCTCCATAGTATAAAATGATTTAGAGTTCAAGATTAAGTTCTTGGTATAGTAAAATACTCTCTTCCATATTATTAGTGTTACATTAATTAAAATGTGTCTCATATCTCATTAAACTTAGATATTGTCTTATTATTTCCAGGTGATTGAAGACTGAGCTTTAAAGTATTTAATTTCTGTTTGAAATCCAGGATCCCACTAAAAATTATAACTTACCCCATGAGAAAAAAGGTGTCAAATGCTAAATTGTTTTTAAATGGATCTGTTTTGTGTCAAAGTGGAGGGGAGATGTTGAACATTCACAGCTGAGTCCTTGACCAGGTTTCCTAAAGTTCCAAGACAATGGACTATGAAGTCAAGGTCATGGTAATACTAGTAACCTCAATGGAGAGACATGGGAATCTTTTATGTGGATAGTATGGCTGCTTTCAATAGTCCCATGAACCAATTTTCAAATCATACATCAATGCATAGCCTTGATACACCTTGCATCAGGTATCAATAATATGCCAGAGATTTGTAGCAACCAGGAGCCAGCACTGGGAAATTTTAGATGAAATTGGAGGACCCCAAGTCAAGTTGGGAAATTGTGGACATTCTGTTAATTCCCAGAGGGCCAGCTGACAGATCATTTGGGAGATGAGTCTTGAGAACACAATTTGGAAGACAGCTGTGGTGGTTTGAGTGAGAATGTCCCCCTAGACTCCAAGAACTTGGACATTGTGTCTCCAGTTGGTGGTACTATTTTGGAAAGCCTTAGAAGGTGTGGCCACGCTGGAGGAAGCAGCACACTAGGGGTGGGCTTAGAGAGTTCATAAGCTTTCCAGGGTCTCTAGCAGCTCTCTTCCTGTGCCTTGAAGATGTGAGTTCATAGCTCCACCCATCTCTGCTGCCATGCCTCCCCACCATGATGGACTCTTGCCTCTTTGGAACTGTAAGCTAAATAAACTCTTCCTTTTATAAGTCCCCTTGGTCAGTGTTTCTATCACAGCAACAAAACAGTAACTAATAGAGTAATTGGTACCATGAGTGGAGTGTTGGCTATGAAGAATCCAACGCTATGGGTTTTTGGAGGAATGTGGAAGAATTTGGAAGTTTAGGGTAGAAAAGCAGTTGCTTTCTATAAGCAGAGCTTAATGGGCCATTGTAGTAGGATCCTGGAAGAAGCTAGTGCTGAGAATAATGTAGTTCCATAGGAAAATAAGGACTTAAGGAACAGTTGGGATATTTTGGCAAGACTGTGGGTGGAGTCTGCCCATGGCCAAAAAGCTTGCCTGAGGCTAAGTTGAAACACAATGAACTCATTTCTTTGGGTGAGATATTTCAAGACAGCCTAATGTAGAAATGGTGTGGCTATTAATGGTGAACATTATGCAGATCTACAGTGAAAAAGGAACAAATGGGGCAGAAAGAAATGCAGAATGTACATATTGGTTTAAAAAGAACACTAGGGAGATTAATTTTGAAGCCATGGCATGATATGCTGAAGGAGAGAATCACTTTGACATGGAGATTAAAATGAATAAGGAGGGGCCTAGAGATTTGTGCTTAAACAGTGGAGAGAGTGTCTCCTGAGCAAGACCATACCCAGTTTAAGCCTTCAACTTGTGAAAGGAAAATGCTGAAAGAGTTTTCTTCTGAAAAACCACTGAAGAGAAAAGCTTTGAAAGTGGACGAATCAGGCTGGGGGTCCACCCCAAACCTGCAGCCAAACTTAGCAGTGTTATTCACCTGGTGCCGGCATTAGAGGCATGAAAGATGCAAGAGTGAAGGGGTCACTGGTTCCTCCTCGGTGCTTTTAGAGAGCTGCTGAGGCCAGGCAGCATGCAGCAGGAGAGTCCCTGCATAAAGAAGGCCCTGACAGGCTATTTTATGATGTTCTGAAGGTGAGCTTTGGTTGGCAGTGGAGACCCCAAGAAGAAGGTCATGATGCCAGAGCTGTGAGAATCTGCCAAGGAGAGCTGCAGACAGGGAGTGGTACCAGCCCAAGAGAGAGATGCATGTTGCATCCAAAGCTGGAGAGATTGAGCCACCTAAGCCCTTTGGAAATAAAGTCCCAGAATTCAGACATGGAGGTGATGGGATTGGTGTTTGCCCTGCTGCATTGTGGTCTTGTTTTGGTGCAGTATTTCCTCAATTTCTCCCTTTTGGAATGGGAGTATATATTCAGTTCTACTGTATGTTGGGAGTGTGTAATCTGTCTTCAATTTTACAGGGGCTTAGAATTAAGAGAGTGCCTAGAGTCTCAGAAGAGCCGTTAGACTGTGGACTTTTGAATAGTGTTGAGACTATGTGGACTTTTAAGATTAAACACATTTTGTATTTTATATGGTCATGAGCCTATGGGGACCAGGGAGTGGAATGTGGTGGTTGGAATGAGAATGTTCCCGTAAGGCTCCAAGTACTTGGGCATCTGTCTCCAGTTGGTGGCACCATTTTGGGAGGTCTTGGGAGGTGTGGCCATGCTGAAAGAAGCATGCCACTGGGGGCAGCCTTAAAGAGTTCTTAAGCTTTGCTAGATCTGCAGTCACACTCTACTCCCTGTGCTTACTTGAAGATGTGAGTACTTAGCTTCTGCTCCCATTCCAGCCCCCTCTGCTGTCTGCCTCCTCACCGTGATGGACTCTTGCCCCTTTGGAACCATAAGCTAAATAAACTCTTCCTTTTATAAGTTCCTTTAGTCAGGGGTTCTGTCACAGCCAAAGAAAAGTAACTAATACAACAGCCAAGTGGAAATGTGTAGATTGGTGGATGCTGAGTCCATGCCATGTGTGTACCTAGCGCAGGTGATGGGATAACAAACACAGTAAACAGTGATTTTTTTCCTCTGCTTCTAACATAATGCTGCTTATGGACTTAATGGAACTCATTTATAGAATACTAAATTATTATTTTGAGGAGTGAGATAGTACAACAGGAGTCTCTCAAGTGTATGCCTTCTGTGTGTAAACTCGCTTCCTGGTGGTTTAAATTGCATTCACTATTCATTCCTCAAAAGGGAACTATCTGCATCAAACTCAAGCACTATCTTGTGTCGAGGAATTTTTGAAATATAAGTTCATTTTGAATAATGTAAATCGACTATACTGTTCAAGATGAAGCTTTTCCATTTAAATTTCATGAAAGATTGGGGCAGCTGTGGAAGAAACATTGATGAACTCAAGGTAAGAGTTTGCATTTATATGTTGGAAAATAGTAAGAGAAATGGTTGTGTGTTATTCTCATTTGCATATATATGTTGGCAAAGACAGGAGTGACGATCAAGAATCTGAACTCTGAAATGGAGTTTGAATAAAACAATCTAATGACAAAAATTTTTCATAGGTCAACCAATTTCTTTCTTTCCACATTTCCAGATAAAATATGATAAACCATGCCTCCTCACATCTTGCAATTTTAGAAATAGCAAAATTGCTTTGAAAAATAACCACATGCAATCAAACAGTTGTTAGCCAGAAAATAAATCCATAATCTCTTTTCATTCAGATTTAATTCTGCATCAACTGTAAAGAAATCATATAGTAGGGCATGATGGAACTTGTTGATGAACCCAGCACTTGGGAGGTAGAGGAAGGAAAATCAAGAGTTCAAAGCCAGCCTGGGCTACACCAGATCCTGTATCACAAAAACAACAACAGTAATAACAACCAAAAATTAGGGTATCTAGAAGAACAGAATCAATAGACTATGAATATAATTTGGTAAATCACCTTCCTGAGTCAAATACCATCTAGTCCCACTGTACCTATCTGCAGGCTACAGAGATGGGAAACAAGTAACTGTTCCATTTAAGGTGAAGGACCAGCCATGCAGTCCCAGTTCCAGGCTTAAGATTGCCAGGCTCTCTAAAGAGTGTAACCATTTCAAACACTGGGGAATCTGAATGTTATTGTCCACGGACAATGAGAACTTGAAAAAGTACATGATCGTTTATGAAAAACCAAGTTTTCACCATGGTTTCATCCATGTCCCCAGTCTGTTGGACAGTAGTACCCACATTCAGGATGTGTCTTCCCCAGTCACCTTGTTGAAACAAATGCTAATCTCTCAGGAAATGCCCTCATGGACATTGCAAGGAGTATGTATTAAGAAAGTCTGAAGCATCTCTCAGTTAATCGAATTGAAAAGCAAGATTAACCATTATAATTACTTTAAAAATATACACCAAGGTGTGGACATTACCATGTCTTATTCTAAAGTATAAATGAAATATAATCAGATAGTACTCATAACACTTATATTGAACACCAGTAAAGACCATTTTTGTTTTGAGCTTTTCAAAGTTAGGAAGTCTTAGAGTTGTAAGATAATTTCCTAGTATTTTCCAGCATTCTTATTTTCAACTTCTTTCTTCCATCTGACCTCTCCAACTTCTGTCAAATGACAGAGATGAGATTCTTAGCAGAAGAGGCCACATGGCTATGAAATAAAGTTTTCAAGAATTCTGTCTAATAGAGATAATGAGATTACCTTGAAGGTGAATCAAATTTTTTCCTTCTTCAATATAGTAATTTTCTAATAACTTATACCTTCCTCATCCTATAGATATTAACATCTCATTTTGTACATCTCATTGTACAAACAAAGCCTTACATTTCTATTTCTTAAGAATCACTCCATAGATATTTACCATGCCTTCTATACGTAAAACACTTAAGTATCAAAGTGATATCTTAATAATAGAAGAAATGCACAATCAGAGCTGATATCTAATGGGTATTACACTTTTCAGAGAGGTACAATTTTGTGTCCTTTTAAAGTGTCAAAACCCACCAGCTAGCATAGTTTACCCAATTATCTTTTCTGTCCAAGGTGTGATTTGAACCAATTTGGTCAAATTTACATGATGTATGCCTTAAAAAGCTAATGAAGCAAACTGAAGGGACTCTAAGATTATTCCCTGTGTGATCTGGAATCACACCAAGCAAGTGATCAGCCAAAGGAATGACATAGATTTAGGGAATAATTTTCTGATGAGAGGAATTACAATTCTTTTTTGTATCCAAATGCTCTTGATTATAGATTCCCATGCATCTTAATTTCCTTGTCTCATTGGATATCATATCATCTCTGCACACTCCAATTTATGTGAATCTCTCATTTCAAGAACTCTTCCTGAAACATCTGTCACATTACCTAGCAACATTACCACAGTAGTTTGTATCCATTTGAGAGGAAATCGTTAGCATCTGTTTGGGACACAGTCTAAGGGAGGATGAGGGGCACAAAATCAATCTTGATTATTACCAACTCTGATCTATATGTAGAGAGCACAGGCATACGCCACGAGTCCGCACCAAGTTACTATTTTACTCCACAGTTTTGCATATGTGGTGAATGGCAAAATATGTCTAGGATTCAGAGGAATTAAAGACGGATACCAAAATAAAGTCCAGCAGCTTGAACTGCACATGAGAGCATCCACGGGGCTGGGGTGTTTAAAGGTGAGAAATGACCCTATTGGCTTGTATATTTCAACTCTCAGTCCCCAGTTCGTGGCACTGTTTGGGGGGTTGTGGACGTGTTAGAAAGTTCGGTCTCATTGGAGGAAGCACTTCACTGGGGATGGGCTTGAGACTGTGTGCCTCACCTCACTTCTGGCCATCATAGTCTGCTTCCTGCAGGTGGGTGGAATTGTAATCAGCCACCACTGCCTTCTCCATCCTTACGGAGTTTAATGCTCTAGACTCATATGCCAAATAAACCTTTCTTCCTTAATTTGCTTTTGGTCCCGGTAGTCTACTGCAGAAACAGAAAGGCTACTAACACAGAAGTGGAAAGGCTTAAGCAGGGAAAGGAAGAGGAATGTGGGGTGAGGGAGGGGTCAAGGAGAGAGCTAACATCCAAAGAAAGACGTATGACAAGCCATAGGGAAGCCTATTCTTTCACAACTCAACTTAAAAAAATAGTGGAAGGATGATAGGACACACATGAAATGAGAGAAAGAAATGTTGACTGTGGAAGAATTAATGGAAGAATGGGGCTGGAGAACACGAGGCAAGGAGAGGTAGTGGATGGGGTAGCCAATACTAAGGCTCCTCGGAAAACTTTTATGTAAATTTAGGGGTTAGTAAGCTAATTTCAAAATACAGCTTAAGAGAAAAAAGGAAAAAAAAAGAGTTGGATGGAATTACTCTACTTAGACAACGCTCCAATCAGAAGACATGGGTTATTAAAAGAAAAATCAAAGTACAAAATATAGAATACATTCTTGTGAGTCACTGGCCAGTGAGTCTCCAGAGGTCTCCAAAATGTAAGTCTCCATTGCTCACGACATCACTTATTTGGCTCAATCTCTAACAGACCAGGAATCTTTCTTCATGCTAGCTTGCTTTAATAATACAGAAAGCGCTATGCAGGTTGCTGGGGAGAAAAACCTTCGGTTGTCTAGCCTACCTCTGGACCCTGAATGCTGTAACACCAACCTGCGTGGTACGATATGCCTCCTGGTGCAACAGTGGCGTGATTTTTGTGGAGTAACTAAACGCTTTCTGGTTGAATTTGGGGTCTGCTCGCAATAGGGAATTTCACACCTGATATTATAATATTGGTCAAAAGCACATGCTTAGGAAGGTAATAGGCCCTGCTATTTTTATTTGGCTAGTAATCATGCTGTCAAATTGTCTTTTAAATATTGATGTTTATAACTTTCTGCTCCTATGAAATCTAGCTAGCAGGAAGAAAGCTTCCTGATCTACTTGAAACTGATGTGTCTACATCTTACAGTCAACGTATGCGCTGTCACCAGCACTAGAGACTTACTATGCCATTATGGTGGGTAACCAAGGGTAATGCCAACAGCCTAAGAGACATATGGGGCCTCCCTGGACAATGACTCATGATGATGTATTCCATGCCCTATACTTTGATTTTCTTTTAATATCCCATGTATTCCAGTGAGAATGCTGTTAACCTAACTAGGGTAATTCCATTCAACTCTCTTTTCACTTCAAGTTGCATTTTAAAATTGGATTGTATATCTGTATTAACACCACCACCATCCCTGGGTAGGACTCCTAGATAGATTGACCAGGCTCTATTGGATGAACTCACACAGGGGGACATCTGGGTGCAGAAACTGGTCTCCATAGGCCTTAACATATATGTCAAAACAAGTGAAAGCCAGTGGTCAGGTTATGAGGGGTGCAGGTACAAGTGGAGGCCTAAATAAGATGTATGAAATGGGCAAAAGTTCAGTAAGTTATGTTAAAAAGAACATATGAAAAATGTTAAACTGTGAGGGGATCTAACTAGAAGACTAATGTAATTTAAAATTATATATTATATATATTATATACATAATACAGAGGACAGAAAGGGAGAAGGTATGCTTCTCCAGTAATTCAGAAATGTGTATACTCACCGACCTGCCTGACCATGGTTCCCTAAGCTAACCTGCTGCGGTTGGAATTCTGGGGAAGGAAAGCACATTGTCAAATTAAATGGTTAGTGACTCCTCTTCACTCTTTAGCAGGGTGTAAGGTGAATCTGCCTTCCTGAGGGGTGATCCCTTGGTCAAGATATTGGCTGGCTCAACTGGATTAGCTCTTCAAGGAGGGGGACAATGTCCTCCTTGCAGAGGTCCTCCCATGCTTTGGTCTAGGGACGAGAGCTTTCCCTTAATGGATTGAGTGCTACTGCGGTGTTCCCCCCCCCCGAAAAGAGAACCCTAAAAACATTTAGAAACTGGATCAGGAACAGAGGCCCCGACAGATTCTGAGGTTTCTGGCCTCCAATCATAACAGAACCAAGGGCATATTTGACTGATGGCCAAAAAGTACAAATCAAGAACCTGTCTAAACTGCTCATCCCATTTCTGGATCCTGTCCTCCTCCTGTCCCCACCTCTAAAGCGTTACTCTCAACTGAAACTTGGGAAAATAGGGGCAATGACAAAATTTGGCTTTTTCTTGCTATTAGAGTTATCAAATATAGCAGTTGGGAGATGCCTCCATAGGCCTATCTAGGGCACTTTGAAAATGCATCTATGGTTAAGTTTGACTCTCAGATACAAGGAAGAAATTAAGTCCTTGACTGGAAGCTGGATGGAGACATGAGGAAGAAGTAAAGGTAGGAATGAGAGAAGTGAGAACAGAGGACATGTTACATGCTCAAATCAAAACCCACTGGATCTTTTTGGTGGGCTCCCACCAGCTCCCACCCACTGGGTTCCCTTGGTTTTTGTTTTATCATTTAGCTGTGTCCATTATTTCATTATATTGTAAGAGTGAATAATTGGTACTATAACTCATTGATTTATATATCAGACTACTTATAGTACTTATAATTGGTACTATAACTCATTGATTTATATATCAGACTACTTATAGAAAATCACTCTGTGATTCTAATCATGTCTGCTAGATGACACAGTATGCTGATGAATAGAACTGAAAGATAGGCATGCCAAGCTGCCATTTCAGAGTAAGTAGAAATATTCTCTAGAAAAGAGATTCATCTTTAAAATTTCATATTGATCTATATTTTCAAATGAGTTTATGAAAAATATCAGCATAACAAAGTGAAAGTTTCAGTCTACAGAAGCTTAAAAATATTTGATTTAAATATACTTGTTAACATACGGGTCACATGATGATTTTTATTTTTATGTATAAGCAAAACTGTTTCATCTCTATGCAAAACTTAAGAACTGTTTGACAGTCATAAGTCCCCAGCGGGTAGTTATGTGTGGATAAATTAAGAATAAAATATCTCAGGATTGAACTCAGGTCAGCAAACTTGGTGACATATGCATCTACAGGCTTCGATGGCTAAATCCAAATGATCTAAAACACATTATGGCAGCTGTGGTTAATAATGTTGTACCAAACATTCAAAATTGTCAGAATATATCTCAGGTATGAACACATAATGAAAGGGGGTGAAAGTGTCACATGAGTTGTTCACAGCAATCACAACATAGGCACACACAGATGTCCAGACATAACACTGTGTATGCTAAATATGTATCTTTTTGGATTAAACTTTAATCTAGAAAAAATAATAAAAGCAAGGAAAATTAATTGCATCTGATAATTGCTTTTATTCTTTTTCATGAGTCTTGGTTCATGTGCATGGAAATAACCTCTCTTGTCTTTCCTTCAGGCAGATGTCCCCTTAAGCATTCTTTTATGTCCTGAGTGTCAGCAGGATAAGCAGTGTTCTACATTTTCTGTCCGGAAAAATCCATTTCTTCTTTATTTCTGAAATAGAGTGTTGCTGGGGATAGCTTCCTGGGTTGACTTTTATTTTCACTCTGCACGTTGAGGAGCTTATTTCCTAGCCTTGCTATTAGGTAACGCTTAGCATTTTATTCTTTAGTTGTTTCTCTTCCTCTGTTGTCCTCAACACTTTCTGTCTTTCTTTGGTTTTCAGTAGTTTGGATCTGATGTGCCTAGATGACTGTAGTTGTTGCTGCTGCTGCTGCTGCTGTTGTAAGTTTATCCTGCGTGGCAGTGTCTGAGCTCCTTGGATCTGTTGTTGGGGTTGCATGGATTAGCTATATTTCTGTTACTGTAATAAAACACTTCAACAGAAGCAACTTCAGGAGAGAGGGTTACTTTGGCTTCTAGGTTCAGAGGAAGAGGCCATGATGGGGGTGAGGCTTAGTAAGAGTAGCATGTGGCAAGCTTATCACACTGTATCAGCAGTCAAGAAGAGAGTATGAGCAGGAAGTGGGAACAAGCTATAAATTCTCAAAGCCCACCCCAGTAGCACACTTTCCCCCAATAAGACTGTACTCTCTAAAGTTTCCATCACCTTCCCAAATAGTAGTAGCATTAGCTGATGACTGAGTGTTCAAACACATGCACCCAGGGAGGGGATTTCACATTCAAGCCATAAAAGGGAATGTCATGGATTTTAGAAACCTCTTTACCACTAACCCCTCAAATAATTCTTCTGGCTCTTTTTGCTGTGGGGACAACAGCTACAACATGTCGCTATCCCTCATGCTCTTGGTCTTCGCTATCATTTTATGCTGCTGCTGCCTGCTCTTTCTCCCCTGCTCTTTGGGACTGCTTTGCTAATATCTTTTACACAGCTTCAAGTTCATCAATCCCTTCCTTTGTTAATATTGCTCATGAAACCACTCAAGGCCGTCTTTACCCATTTTATCATCTGTTTGATTCTTTCTTATGTTTCTTTTTCTTAATACTTTGTCTGATCTGATTATGCATACGGCCCCTCCATTTGTTTTTCTCACTAAATCACTTTAAATATCCATACATTTATTTTGAACTCTTAATTGGGTAATTCTGTCATTTGTTTCATATTTGAATATACATTTTAAGACTGTCTTTTGAAAAATTATTTTCCTCTGCTTCTTCATACGCCCTATGATATTTTCTGATACTTGGGCATCTAATATATACAAGAGTGGACATGTTGGTGAATACTCTTGTCTAGAATTGGGCACATCATTACATCCTTCTGAGGAAATGTTACTGTGGCAGTTGATGCACTTTTATCAAGAGTTCCTATTTTTCTCAGTGGTAGACCATTTGGCTAGTATGCTCAAAGCCCCAGGTTACGGCTCCACTTCTAGGGAGAAAAGGTTGCTATTGTATTTACAACCAGTTGGCCACATTTTCAAGTCCTCTGTTGCCTGGAACATTTTGGTGATTTGCTGTGAGATTCTAAGGCTCCACCTTTATCTTCCGGGCATCCCTTTGTGCTGAGCCACTCAGAGAATACTTGTTCCTGCTCTTGACATTTTTACTCATAATTTCTGTTACTTGCTTTCCAACAATTGTTAGTTAAGCTAATTGTGAGGGGTTAAGAAGGCCATGGTATTCCATTACAGTCAAATCTCAGGCTTCAGCATGCCCCAGAAGAATAGTTTTTTTCAATAATCAAACTTAATAATCAACCATGAGTCTGAGTCTATCCTGAGTGTATATGGAAAGCCTTTTTTATCCACCTCTCCTACCTGCCCTTCCTTTCTTCTTTCCTCATGATGTTTTTTAGAAACATTTTGTCTGCCATGATATTTCACTTTTCATCTCTGATTTTATCAATTTGGAGTTGCTCTTTCTTTCTTTTGGTTAACCCGGCTAAGAATCTATCTTGTTTATCTTTTCAAAATATCAGCCCTTGGATTCATCGAAAGTTTTATATTGATGATTTCCCCCAGCACAATCTCCCTCCAGCTCCTCCTAGTGCTTCCTGCCCAGTCTCCCTCTCAACTTCACATCCTCTTTATTTTTTGTTATCAATATATTGATGAGTTTGTGAAGGGCTTTTAAAACTTAATGAGAATGCATTCTCTGATCATTCTTGTTGCCCTCAATCTTTTATTGTGACTGATGATTTCTGAAAATAATGCCTTGGAAGCAGGGGCAGAGAATACAGACTCCTCTGTCTTTGGGCACCATGGTGTCTGTTTGTATTTCTACCCAACAGGTGGTCATTGGCATGTGTGAAACATACAAGCAGAATCCTCCTCATCAGTGTGCAAGGATTTGTCCCAGTTAAGTGAGAGCTATTATCCCATCACCCGTTTAAACACCTAGCTATCACTGGACTATAGGCTAGTTAGATAGTCTGTGACCTCTCTTCTGTGATGAGCTAAAAACAATCATGACGTTTCAGAGGGTCCAAATTCTCCAGACCTTGTTTAGTTTCCTGTGCTTCTTCATAGCTCACTGAAGCTCTCTAAAATTTACTTCGCATTTTTCAGAAGGCTGTTGCTAGACCATTCTCTGCTTTCCGTTACTGCAGTTCTATGTTACTCTTACTTCAATGCCTCTCCTGGATTCTAAAACACTCCTACATATTTTTTGTCAATAAAAATCTTAGGATAGGACCTGAGACTTTCAATTCTATTTGAATGTGAAGAGTTATGGTGGCTGTGTTTGTTACAGTGGTGCAAGCAAAGGTCATGTCAGCTCTCTATACCCTAAGTGGGACCACAAAGTCAAATATTTACACAATAAAGGGCATTATTCAATTTCTCCTGTTCACTTGTTTACTTAGATAAAATGGCAATTCCATTAGTCAGTATACACTTAAGATAATGTAGATCATATCATCTACATTTGAACACAGGACACAGTACGTATAATATATGATATGAAATATGTAATATCAAAATTGAAAGATAATTATGTTAGCCAGATGTTTAAATGTTAAAAAAATATCTTATCTTATTTTTTAAGTGTGTGCATGTGTGAGTGTATGTCCTATGTGTGAAGGTGCCCACAGGATCCAGAAGAGGACAGCAGGATTCCTGGACCTGGAGTTACAAGCAGTTTTGAGTCACCCAATCTGAGTGTCCAGAACTGAACTCAGTTCTTCTGGAAGAGCAGCTTAATGCTGAGCCACGTCTCCAACTCTGTTTTTAAAACAAGAGAAGTGATCCAACACATAAATAGAGACTTTCAATAACAGTTTCTTCCATTTGGCTGGGACAAAAGATAGAAAGAACAGGGGAGAGAGAGACAGAGACATAGGGAGAGACTGAGACAAAGTGAGACAGGAAAAATGTGTTTTAAAAGCTTAAAGGTGAAGAGTTGAAGGCCTGGATACATATCTGACCATCTTACTACCTGGCTACTAGAACACATGAAATAAATGATAGGCTGAATCTTTAACTGGAAGGAAAAAATAGACTGAGCCCAAGGGCTGTTTTTCTCAGGAAGAGTCTTTTCTGGGATATCTGCAATAGGATGAACCTAGTTGGAAGCCTATTTTTCTTCTCCTCTTCTGTCTTCTGCTCTTCTCAAAACCTATCAGCATAATACAGCAGTCTTGACAAAGGGGGGATTTAATTTGCAGAGTCCCAGCCACAGCATAACAAAGCATTTAGAAAGTGTGTTTGGAGTGTAAAGACTAGAGCTCAATAACTCTCCCAGCAGGAATCACATATTTTCAAGGGGATGAATGCATTGTGAGTAGAGATTTGAAAGTGTTTTCAATTTTACAACCTGTGCCTCATTAAGCTCCAATGACTAAATCACAAAAAAAAATATCACTTATCTAAATGAATTCACTTTTGTGGAACTGGTGCTTTCTGAAATCTTTGTGATTGGAGAAATGGCTCTCAGTTCCAGGTCTTACAAAGTCTTACAGAGTCAGCACTTTTGTGTGTGTGTACTACACATTGAAAGCTTTTGTGGAAAAGAACTTTTGAAATCATTCCTTATTTCACCAAATTTCAAGTCAACTGAAAGTTGTATTAACTAATGATTTTCTACTTAGCTATGTAAATTACTGAGTATGTCAGAAATTCTTTCAGCAACATATACAGTACTGTATACATATAAATGTATATGCATCTTCCATACAAACACAAAGAGAAAGATTTGTAAAAAGAAAAAAAAAATGGCTCACAGGAGGACCTAAGTGGTGGCTTAGCAGCTAAAACTGCTTGCAGCCAAAATGGAATTTGATTCCTGGGACCCACAAAGTGAAAAAAGAGAACTAATTCCCAACAGCTGCCCTTTGATCTCCACACACCCACTTTGGTACATGCATACCCATACACATGAACATACTGACAGAGACACTAGCAAGCACAGAAATAAATAAGTAAATAAATAAATAATTAAAAGACTGTGCTCATAGGACTCAGGATATCAACAAGTCTTATAATCTACCCTTTGTATGTTGGAGACCCTGGACAGCTCCTGCTGCCATTCCAGTCCCTGTATAAAGGCTTAAAAACTGTGAGAGCCAAGGATGTGAACCCTAATCTAAAGAGGAAATTTCCTAGTTTACAAAATATACAGAGAGCAGAAAAGGGTCAATTCTTCTTCCTCATTCCCTTCAGATTTAACAGTTTGAATGGGGCTTACCTATACTCAATAGACATTGTGACATCCTTCAACTCTAATCACAATCTCATTTAGAGACACACTCACAGACACACCCAAATATGACCTGCTCCAGTCAATATGACCCATAAAATCAAATTGACTAAGTTAATGCACAGAATTTAAAAACTACTTCTGTCATACCTAAAATTCTATATTTTGGCTACAAGTACATTAAAATAGACATCAAAATCTATGGCAGAGAAAAATTAGAAGACAGAATAGAGAATTCATTACTGACATAGACAACTCCATTTATCCAATACAGCACCCAGCATCTTCAACATTCCTTAAGTAAATAGATCTTCTGTGGCACTTTAGAATCATGTTAATATCCAAGTGTAATTTAAAGTGAGTTATCAAGAAGGAATACACATTTGATGTCTGATAGTTGGAAAGCATACATTGAAAGCAATAGCTAAATAAATAATAAATCAATGAAATTCTGTGTACTTAGAAAATTTTGAAAAAGGGGTTCAGAACATAATCCAGTTGTGCCAGCTATAAGTACATGTATTAAACTGGTACATTGATTTAAATTGTGTCTTCTACCATGAGATATAGTTACAACCTGAATTCACTGTGAAAAATATCATTCTCTCATTTTATTTTATGTGTGCATGCATTGTGCATGAATCTGTGTGGAGGTATGTGGACATTTATGTGTACATATGTGTGTGGAGGTGTGTGCATGTTTATGTGTACATTTGTGTATGAATGGGGGGTGTGGATGTCTATGTGTGCATGTATGTGCACATGCACGTGCTGGTACACTTTGTGTCAGGTATATGTGGAGAGGCCAGATATCATCCTCAGTCATAGTTCCTCCTCAGCGATGTTCACCTTCTTTTTTGAATTAAAGTCTCTCACAAGGACCTGCAACTCATGGATTAGACTAGCCTTGCTGGCCAGAGATCCCCAAGGATCTTTCTGTCTTTACATCTCCATACTGGGCTTAAAATCCATGCCACCATATTTGGAATTTTTACATGGGATCTGTGCATCAAATTCAGGTCCTTATGCAGTCAAAGCGAGCAGTTCCCCGACTGAACCATTTCTCTAGCCTTTATCTTCCCTTTACAAAAACACAGGTCTGACTCTGCAGTTAAGATCACATACTGCTGTCTTAGAAGAAAAGAGATTGGTCCTCAGTACCCATATTGGGCGATTCACGACTGCCTGTAAATCCAGGTTCTTCTGGCTTCTGTGGGCACCTGCACTCACATGCACATACCCCAACAGATACACATGCATATACATAATTAAAAATAAAACAAATCTTAAAAAATTAAAAATACAATAACACTTATTAACTCATTATTCTTATCAAAATTAAAATGAGATATTTGCAAATATAAGATAGACAGATTGATATAGATAGGTAGATAGATGATGATAGATAGATAGATAGATAGATGCCAGATAGATAGTAGATACATAATTGCATAAATACATAGATGCATCGATATCAACAGACAGAAAGACTGAGTAAAATTCTTAACTATTGAGCATTTCTGAAGTTCTGTGGTGACACAGAGATAAAGACATATTCTGGGTATCTTATGAGTGCGAACAGGTTAGATCTTCAGAAAATAAAATTGAAAATACGATTAGGTTTGCCTCATATTCATAAGACAGATCCTTAGTGGAATCCTTCCTTAAATGGAAGAGAATAAATTAGAAAATATTCACAATATATCTATACTGAAAACTTAATTACAAAGAATTCCCTTTGAAACATTGGTTCACACTCCCTGAAGTAATTGATACAACTTTTCTTTGTTATTTTTATTTCATTTTAGAAATATATCATCCTTTCCCTGAGACTGATTATTTTATTCATTGAGAGCCAACATAACCAGGAAATTGGGTTCTTCACAGAAAGCACTTATCAAACAGACTGTTTCAAATTGCTTTGGCTTGGACATGGAGATAGTCACTTTCAGTTAAAAGACTATTTAGTTTAAAAGGAAATATACTTTTTCTAATCCTGGACAAAATTCATTTTTCAGGCTTAAAAATATATCCTTAACACGGACTTGCCATCTCTATTTCACAATGTTTTTGTGGATATTGTTACATATATATTTTTTTTCAAAAGGGTTTCATCTCACCATTTATCAACAAATCGCTTTGAAGTTGAGCAAAGCACTTCCTTGTGAGTACATAAATATATTTTCGTTTCCTTTAAAGATAAATTCCAGGTACAAATTTGTGTAAATTATTCCTCTAATGCCATCTCCAGAGTGTTCCATCTTAAATCGAAGATTTGCCAACCAGTCATCATTTCTATTCATGAAACAAGTAGTTCAGTGTTGAGAGCATGTGTTTGAATAAAATGAAATATTGTTCTTTTTCAGCAAAATGAATACAATGGAATACAACGATTCTTCTACTGTTGACCTGGCAGAAGGAATTCATCCTGTGCGGGAACATCTCTGATACATTCAAGCATTTGTACTTACATTAGTTCTGTCTTTCATTTATCTGGGGTTTTCATTGAGAAAGGGTAGGCTGTGGAGAGGCAGTCATCTGTGTTGATGAGAACAGGAATCGCTTTGAATTGTTTTCTTAAGTCTTTCTCCTGTCTGTTCTTTCTCAAGAATTACTATCAAGAGGCAAATGGTTAGGCTGAGTTTCAGTTTCAAATTTTGTTCCCCTGTCGCTCATTCTTTTAGGAATGATTCTAATAACTAAGGGGTTGCCATAACTTTGTGTTTCTACCTTCCTATCCTTTTCCCCTCTCAATTTACACAAAACACACACTTTATGCCCAATACTTTATTTTAAAGTTTATTACAAAGTTTGTCACCCTTGCACTGTCTTATGTTTTTTGTTGTTGTAGTTTTTTTTAATCTCAAAGGTGCAATGTCTTTGTCCATGAGGACTTTGGGCTTCTTTCTTCTGTCCTGCTTCAGGAGATGGGCCAGGATGGAGGAAGCAGGTCACTAAGGATGTGTCTATAAGGGAAACGTGTCCTCAGTGCTTTTCTTACTTCATGAGATGAATAGCTTCTGACATACTCAAGCTATTGTCATGTTCTGCCTAAGCTTGTGGATCCCAGAAGCCATCAGCTAATCCTCTGGGTCTATAAGCCAAAATCAATGTTTCTTGACTTTAGTTGCTTTTCTATAGTATTTGATCACAGAGATACAAATTCTGAGGAATAAATAGAAAGAGGGATGAATAGATATATAGGAAGATTTCAGTGACATGTTTAGGCTCAAAATTTCTACATAAGGCAAGACCTCATATCAGGTTTTAATCTGTATTTGTGTCCAGTTGTTCATCAGTATGGTGAAATATTGCTTCTTCTATACTTGCTCTGATGCATTCATTGGAAGTAAACTCTCATTCATGTGATAAATTTATGGTTCTGCATTCTGTCTTCTTTAGCTGTGTGCTTATCTGATGCTAACACCGTACTGTTGTGACTTCGGCACTTTTATAGATTTGATAAGTCTTAAAGCCTACTGTTTAAACTTTGAGTTCTTTCAAAAATCTTAGCATTTCAAAATAAATTCTAAACCTACTAATTTGGTTCCATAACAGCAACAAAATCCTTCGCTGATACTATAATTCAATGTATAGGTTAATTTAGAGACTTAGGACTTCCTTAAAATATCTTCTAGTGCTTGATCATGGTCTATCTTGACACTTGCGTTTTCATGATTGTCTAATAAAAAGTGCTTGTACATTTATTGACATACGACTTTCACCGGAAATAGGCAGCATGATTTCTAAATACAGGGTAATTTCCTGGTTTCTTAAATTTTGTTTTATTCATATCAGAGAACTTACCTTGGCATTATGTGTTTTATAGATATTACATAAAGTGCATGTAAACATCAAATGCAATGGTTGATAACCATATCATAGTTAGCAGTTTTTTGCTCATATATTTTTAGTAATTATTGAGAAATTCATCTATATTAGTTACATTTGTGAATAAACCACCCTACAGGAACCACCAAGGGAAGAACGACTTATCTTGTCTCATGGCTTCAGAGGTTTTAAGGCCCTGGTTATACAGAGGGAAAGGCACAACTCTGGGCAGCAGAACAGGAGCACCACACCCTCATACCACAGCAGACCAGGAAGCAGAGAGGCAGTGAGCACCCAGGCTTCAGCCACGTCTAACGGCTCACTGCTACAAGCCACCCCACCTCCCAGGGTGCCGTCTTTACCACTCAATGTTCTTCAGGGACTGAAAATTCTAGCTGCTGAAATAGTCAAAGCTTGTGCATCTTGGGTCTGAACAACCATGCTGTTCTGAAATATTTCTTTCTGTGACAGTTAGGAGATGTCCCTCACACAGAGGCTCAGGGAGACACAGGGCTGGCGCCCACTCAGGCTTGCAAGCCCTCCAGACTCAAAACACTTGACTCTTAGGACAAATTTCTACACACACCACAGAATAGAGTAGATTTTCACATTACTCTGGTCGAACAATTTTAGCTTGTATATGCTTCTAAAATATCTTAATGTCTTTATACCAATAAACAACTGATAATGAGTTATTATCCAGAGTTGCAGATTTTTGTTTGTATATTTTGTAGAGTAGAAGAGAATAAAAGAGCAGAAGACTATGAAAAGGCAATCCACAAGAGAGGAATAAGCAATATTCTCTAAACACCAATGAAGGAAAGGTACATTTTTGCAAAAGGCTAGAGTGAAAGAAAGTTTTTTACAGTACAACCTGGGAGAATCACTTGGAAGTATTTAGTCACTTGAGACTTCACACTGCACAGACAATCCTACTTTAGAGAGATTTGCAGTCCTGTACAAGAAGTTATTACAAAGTGATTCATCATGTCAGCATTTGTAATGGTAAATAAATGGGGCAAGCCAACTCATTTTTAATAAATGCAGTGCCTTAGTCAAAGAATTGTTTATCTACATAAAATCAATCAAAATAAAAGATTTCATGTTTTTATATCTTCAAACAATATCTAGTCCTAGAATTGTGTTGCCTACTTTAATAAAGGTTAAAATAAATCAGTTATCTTTAAATATATAGACAGAGACATATTAGAAATGATGCTTACTGTAAAATCCAATTGTAGTGGCCAAGGACATGGCTCAGTCAATAAAATGTTTATCACATAAGCATCAGTATTGGAGTTCAATCCAAGCCTACATGAAAAAGTGTTGCAATGCAACCCTTTAATCCTAGATACAGATATCTAGAGACAGGAGGAACCATGGAGCACACTGGCCAGACAGCCAAGCCGAACTGGTGAGCCCCAAGTCCTAATGAAACCATTTCCAAAATGATGTGGACAGCACCTGAAGAAGAATGACACGCAAGGTTGTCTTTTGGGCTCCACAGACACAAAAACACATATGTACACAAACACACACAGCGAAAGAGATAGACAAGAGAGACACAGACAGAAAGACACACACTCTCTCATGTATATACACAAATCCAATTGCAACCATATACACACATTATGATCCTATTAGTGCATAATTAAAGACACCTAGACAATAAGAGATTGTCCTATAAGTACTGTACCTGATACATACAAGCTGGATTTTGTATGCAGAGATTTTTATTTTCTTTTAAAGAAAAATTGTGAGACAAACAGGCTAGAAAATCCTGTAAGCCATCACTGGGAAATCCTGATGAAGCAGCAGGAACAACATTTTCTGTGTTAACAGAGCAGAAACATGGTTGTAAGCACTATTACACTGCCCTTGCAGTTCTATTGCCCAGCAGAGTCTATCTATGGCAGAAAAGGAGATACAGGAATGAAAGATTGGGTGTCTCTGTTCATGCCCCTGAGAGTAAAGGCCACAGAATCAGTGAAGAATACATTTGGAATGGAATCTCAACTCTTCACTCACCAAATTTATAAAACAGAAAATCTCTATAATGTACAAGTCTTTGTCTAAGATTGATTTGTTGCATGGCAAGACACCAACTAAAATAAATGTGCTAGGTTCCATGGTGAAACGCACAATTTCAGTTATCATGGTTGAAAGTTATGAGAATTGCATGGATATTATAGAAAACTGTTAACAAGAACTAAGTACTACATACGTTATTTACGTTGACATTTATTTTAAAACCCCACAAAGGCTCTTGTGTGAATGGCTTAGCTTCACAATGGAAGTGTCAGAAGATGGAACCTTTAGGAAATGAAGCCTAATGTTCTGGAGTGATGTGGCATCTCCTTAGATGACTGGTGGTATAAATCCTTAAGGAGAGTGTGGCATCCTGGCTCCTGCTTCTTCCTTCTTAGTGTGTCCTACCATGGGGTGACACAGCTTGCATCTGCATAGAGCACCGTAGTCATGGGGACACAGGTTGCCCCTACAAAGTGTGCTCTAGCATCCTGAACACCTGAGTACCCAGCCCAATTTTGACTTCTGGCCCCCATATGCATGCCAAGCATATCCGTTCATGCACACATGCATGCACACACACCCACACACGCATACACTTGAATGAGAAAATATATTCTCTAACAAAGAACTGAACTACAGAATGACAATCATCATCTTAGACAGGAGTGCAGTATTCGTGAACCTGTGTGTGGCTGTGTGGAGATAACCAATGCTGGGTTAGCAAAGATCTCAGTAACAACACAGATCAGGATGCTTCTATTTAAGACAAAGAATCCAGAAAGAAGTGGTATGTTTGGAAGAGAAACTCAGGATTTTGGTGTAGATATTGTAGCATACCTATGGACCACATGGGAAATGTTAACTTAAATGTCACCTAGCAGATACTGACAACAGAGTACATTTTCCCCAAATCACACATATTAAGATTTTAGTATAAGTAATGCCAACTATAATATAACTTCATATACATACAAATTCTTCTATAAGTAGTTCCATTAACAAAACATGTTTTTCAAAATATCTTCTATTGTGAAAGGTGTTTTCAGTATTAAAAGGTGAAAAGTATCGATTTAACACTTTAAATACATCAAACATTGACATTCTCTGACTTTTTCCTTAGCTATGTTATTGACTTTCAAATACAGGAGAAACAAAACACAAACCCACTAAATATTATGCCTGGTAGGTTTGAAAGCCATCTTCCTAACTAATTATTTGAAGGAGAATATAAAGTCTCATAAAGAAGAATGGCTACATTAAGTACTTAGCTCCTTCCTGCCCTGTGAGGAATACTTTTCACCCAAGACATCAACCACACTTACCAGATAAAATATCACTCTATTAGCATCATCACAATCTAGAAAAAAAAAAAACTTTTCAGGTGGAGAAATAAATTCCAAAATGCCTATAGTTATTGAAAAACTAGGTACTTAGCAATGTAAAATATTGTGTGTTCCAAAACTGAACATGCTACTATGTATTTAATAAGGTAAAATAAGTGACAACCAGGAGTTCCTGCAAGGAGCTGGAGAAATGACTGGGTAGTGAAAGTGCTCACTGCTACTCCAGAGGACCAGAGTTAATTCCCAGCACCAATTTAGGTGACACAACTACCTGTAACTCCAGCTCCAGAGGAATCCCACACCCTCTACTGGCCTCTGCAAGAGTCTGCATACATCTGCATAGACACACACACACACACACACACACACACACACACACACCCCACACATACACACATACAAAATAAATAAATAATAAATGAAGAATGAATAAATAGGTAAGAGCTAGGACCATGAACAAACCATACAAACAAATAAGGAACATGACCAACACATTAAAACCAAGGTAACTGATTTTATGATCAGTTTCAATTGACTATTTTTCTATAGTTACTGTATGACTTAAAATGAAAGTATCCATTTCATTCTGATTGATTATTTCTAAGCTCATTTCCTTTATTCCAGTATTTGATTCATGTTATTATGACCTTCTCAGATGTCTAAAATATGAATAAATAAATAAATGAATGCAATAAGCCAGGCACCCAGCTTCTATCACAGGAAACTCACACAGGAAAATAAATGGGACACTCGAAGACTCTCAATTTAGATGAGAAATTTTAAATAAATTTTCTCTGCCAGCTGACTTCAAAATATAAAGAAATATTCTCTTCTCTGGCCTAGAATTTTGTATGCCTCTACGCCAGTTCCACAATTCTGTGGCCTCACTATCTTACCTAAAAATCTCCCCTTTTACTAGTGCAGACAAATCACACACTATAAAATTAATTTAATTTAAAAGGATGGGTTTTCTTCTGCTTGACTTTTATTTATGTCATTAGAGGTGCCAGATATATTTCCATTTACTCATTTCTAATGAAACTATTAACTGATCTTAATATAAGTGGTGTGTAAAATACAAAGAATAGCATTAAATACAGGGTATGTGGTGAAAAACGTCCAGGGCTTATTCCTTCACAATTAGTAACCAAATAATTATACATGTCAAACATTACATGGATGAGATACTTGTTTTATTAATGTGTGTGTAAGAAATACTATCCAACTCCTGACTAGTAAATGCAACATGTAAGATTCTGTTCAGGATGAGGAAATCAGTGGAACAGCTGGTATAATACAAATAAGTACTGTAGATAAGTTGTTACCTCTACCATTGTTAATTATGTGGCAAGGTCCTTGAAGGTAGAATATAAAGACAGTACCATCAGGAGAAATGGAATGAAACTTGTCTAGAATATCCTGATGCCATTTTTTAGCTTTTATAAATGTGAAACATTTCAAAGTTATAAATGTTTAACATAAATTTAAAGGATCCTATTAGTTAAAAGTAGAACTGTCCTTTTTATGTTATACTTAAGCAATACCTGTCTTCAAGATAGGTCTTGGGGTCCAGCCACAGTAACTGTTGTCAGCAGACAATCTCCTGCTGCCATTTGTTTTAGAATATTTTCTTAGTTACTTTCTCACCGCTTTCAGAAAATACCTTACAAAAGCTACTTACAGGAGCAATGGTTTATTTTGGTTGACAGGTCCAGCGGGGATAAACTCCAGCATGGTGGAAAAGACCTGGTATATGGACAGGCATGGCTCCAGGAACAGGCACCTTGCATTCACTTTTAAGAAACAGCGACTGAACACAAGATGAGGCCAGGCTATATAAGCCCTCAAAGCCTTCCCCCAGTGACCCATCCTCTGCTGAGGTTCCACCTCACAAAGCTTCCAGATTCTTCCCAAAAGCACCACCAAGGAGGGGCCCCGGTTTCCAAATACATCAGTCATTGGGGGACATTTCACATTTCAAACCACAACAGACACGCTCTAGCCACAGAGCATCTGTTAACTAATCAAACACGGGTTCAAGAGATGACTCTTTACAAGCAATATCCCTTTCTAAGAGCTCATGAAGTTTCCTGTGGCTGAATATGTTCCCCACAAACTAATGTTGAAAATTCCACCTTCCATGAAGCAGTACTAGGGTCTGTGGCTCAAAGAAAGACTGTGAATGGAGGATCCCATTATCAAAGACCTGAGTTCATTAATAGTGAGTTATTAGGTAAGAGTAGCAGATAGCCCCACACGGTCAAGACTAAAATCTCTAGTCTGTCGGAAGACCCACCTGTTCAGCTTCATTGGTCAATTATCTGGTCATAGGACCACTGCTAGGAAGGCAAGTTCACCTTAAGTTATGCTAAACAGATGGGCAGAATACTGAGTGTGTTAATGAGACCATGAACTTTTCCTGCCCGGAATCCCACTGTCAGTGCAGAGCTTCTGGACTGGCCGTGGCCATACAGCTCTCTGTAAGTCTGGCCGTTTTTCTGAATTCTTCAGAATAGCACAATTGCTCCTTTTCTTCTTCATGCTCCTCTTCTAAACATGCGTTCTCTAAGGCTTCGGGCTGCCCAGCATCTTACATGTCTTTACTTTTTCTCTAAAGCTTCCTTCTCCCCCCAATGACTGCCTGTCAGCCACATGTCTGACCTCCATGTAGTCTCTAAACCTGCATGGCTTCTCCCTGCATTCTCCTCCCCAAGGCAGCTGCTGAGACCCTGGCCTTGCCTGCCCTGAGGATTCTTCTTTAAATTCTAATAAAATTGTCCCAAAGCTTCTATTTTCATGCATTCCTGAATTCTTTTATGAATGAGACTAAGAACCCTCTAGATGTTGTTCTTTCTCCCCCATTTCAGTTATGAAAGTAGATTCCTTATAAAATGAGGACTCTACCACCCTCCTGCTCTGTCTTTCAACCTCTTCTCTACAATGAGAAGTAATGCTAAATTACACTCTTGGACAGTTAGAGTGCAGTCCTTCTATCCTATCAAACATGGTGAAACAAATTTGTGTTTAGAAGCAAGCATTCTTGAAGAAATGATTCTACAAAATAAGTACTCTTTCGACAGTATTTATATTCCTCACATAAAAAGTCTACATAGAAGAAAATCAGCTTCTCTGGAGGAGTAGTAAACCCTTTAACAGGTCAAGAGCTTCAACTCATATTTCCAGCAATATGTTGACTAAAGATTTGCAGCTAAGACATGGGTCATGTCAGAAGTAAATAGATGCCCATAAATGTTGCATGTGTATAACATTCAAACCAACAAGATAAGCATTTTACCTTTACTAATGAGCAATTAGAAAGAGAAAACACATGTGTGAAAATAATTATCCTTAAAGTTAAAATACAAGGATCGAAGAAGTTATTATTTACTCCCGTAGCAGGCGTGAGATAGACTTTAGTTAGAATATACACAGGGAAAAGCATCTTTAATATTTACTGAGTGTTAGATGCAGCCTGGGTTCTTAGCATAAGGAGTTAAGCAAAATAAAATTCATGCTTATCCTCCTGCACTGTATACCTCAAGAAAATAAATAGAGAAAAATAAATGAATCTCCTTTTATGAGATAGTGAGCGAGATATTGGAAAATGAGAACACAGAGTGATGGCAAGGAGAGTTCCCAGAGGCCTCCGAGTAATTGAAAGCATTGCCACTCAGTAGGAGAAAGCATTATTTTTTAGTTGCAAAATAATAAATTACCCAAGCTGCAAGAATGGTTCAGGCAGCAAAGCACTTACCATGCAAGCAGGACGACCCAAATTTCATCACCTACAGCAATATCAAAACACAAAGTGTGATGGCGTAATCCTGGCTCTGAGGGGTGGAGGCAGGAGGACCCTGGTATCTGTCGGCCACCCAGTCTAGCCTAATTGATGCATTTCACCCTAACAAGGACACAGCCTCAAAGGAGGTGGATGGTTTTCCTGATGATGACACTCAAGGTTATCCTCTAACCACAACACATATATGTGTATCTACACAGTCCCCATACATATAATACATGAATAAATTATCGTGATTTGTGAGTGTACATTCTCCCTTCTAGCAGACACGTGTAGTCTCCTGACACCAAGACATCCTTGTAGTTTATTAAGTTCTCAAGTGTTAGACAGTAAAACTACTCCAACTCCAGGTGGCAAAAAGTAATGGCTCAGACCTTTTCCTGTTTGAGCAGACAGGGTTTAGTGCAGCATAGCAGAAACTCCTCATAAAGTGCTCATTCCTTAGTGAGGAGCACAGAGTTGATGAGACTCCCTGAAATGTGCTCATTCCTTAGGGAGGGACACAAAGTTGCTGAGACTCCCTGTAAAGTGTTCACTCCTTAGGGAGGGACACAGAGTCCTGGCCTACTAAGAATTTTTATCAGCACAGTAAAGAATGATGATTCAGCTGCAACCACCCTTCTTAGTTATTATTTTAATGTTCACATTGAACACGTGGTTTGGCATGTGATCTGAAGTAAAAGTGTTTATTTCATCAACATTGGGGCCTATGTTTATTTGTGTGTAAATAAATGTGTAGTTGTGTGTAAACATGGTTTCTGTGCATGTGTATGAATGTGCGTATATGTATATGTGTATGTAGGTGTCTGCAGGCATATTTGTGTGCATATATGTGTGTTAAATTTGTTCATGTGTGTCCATATGCCTAGGTGTAGATGTATTTATGTGTGTGCATGTGCATGCATGTGACTGTATGTATGTGTTTCCATGTGTGCTAGTTTTGTGCCTGTGTATGTATGTGCATATTTTGTGCATGCCAAACTGTACCACAAAGCTTCAGGAACATGGTGGAATTTCTCACCATTGCTGTAATGTGAGGTATGCCATCAGATGTTTTTTTTTAAAAAAGAAAGCAACACCAAAGTTACATTTTTAACTTTGAACTTAAAATTTTTTAATTAAAAGAAAATCTGCGCCACGCCCAGCAGCTGCCACTCGCCAACAGTTCTGGGCCCCTTGCCCACCTTACCCATCCAAGCTATATTTTTGTCTGGCTCGGGCTTGTAAAGACCTTGTTCATGCTATCACAAGCCCTGTGAGTTCACATGTGAAAATGGTCTGTTCTACCTGGAAAACATGGGTTTCTGGTATTCACCTACCGCCTCTAACTCTTCCAAGCTTCCAGCCTCCGCTTCCATTATAGACTAATGCTATTACGTCTCTTTTTAGACTTCAAGAACCTTCTGCAGTAGTGGGTTCTCTATGGCTTTAAAAGGCCTTTCGGATGGGTATTCCTCCCTATACTCCTCGATCTGGCCCAGACCCATGCACTACCCCGTTTAGCCCTTGATATTCTCTTCTTTCTCTCTGCCCCTTTACCTAACTCCATTATATATTGTCTTCCATGAAGACCTCCCCATGGTCCAAATGAGCTTCCTGAACTGTATGGATTTTCCATTTGAAAAAAATATATCAAAATATTCAAAACTAGAATCCACATTTGAAAAATGACGTGTGATATTTAGCTTTCTGTTACTGTGCCCCGCGTAAGATGACTGTTTCCAGCTCCATCCATTTTTCTACAAATTTCACAATTTCATTTTCCTTAACAGCTGAATATACTGCACTGTGCAGTGACTTCTAGGTGGTACCATTTCCTAGTTACTGTGAATAGGGCAGCAGTGAAGATGGATGAACAGGTGTCACTGTCGAAGGATAGAGTCCTGTGGGTTCATGATCAGAGTGGTATAGTGGATCATGGGAGAGCCCTGTTTTTAGCCCTCTGAGGAATTCTGCACTGACTCCCACAGCGGCCGCCGCAGTTTACACTGCAACCCATAGTGAGTGTTCCCATTTCCCCGCAGCATCGCCACTATAGTTTGTTTTCCTGAATTTTAGCCATTCTGACTGGGGCAAAAGTAAACCTCAAGGCAGTTTTAATTTACATTTGTCTAGTGTTTAAGGATGTTGAACATTTAAAAAGCCCCCCCCCCACAGCAATAGTGACAGCATGCACAAGTACTGCATCTTCTTTAAGGTTGTGACTCTGTTAAGGAAGGTTAATGCGGATCAAGTGGATGGACCCTCATAAAGGCATTTGGGACACAAATTTGACTCACTATCATATATACGTTCTCATGCATATACATATACATTCAAGAGATCAGGTTGGGGGAAGTAAAGAGGTGCAGCTATGGGAACAGGTCTAAATATGATCAAAATATATTGTATGAAATTTGCAGAAATCCAATAAAAATAAAAATATATTTCTAAGTTATTTCCTTCATATCTTTTGAAAAATATGCATAGTTCCTTATTCCGATTTTTACTTATGTTATTTTGGATTTCTTTTGTGTTCAGTTTTTTTGAGTTATTTGTATATTCTAGATAATAATCCCCTGTAAGACGTATGGCTAGTAAATATTTTTCCCACTCTTTAGACTGCTTCTTTACTCAAAGGAGTTGTCATCTGATGAACAGACATTTTTTTAGTTTCATTTGGTCCTGCTTGTCAATTGTTGGTCTTAACGCCTGCAGTATCTGGGACCTGTTTATAAAAGTCCTTTCTTTGACCACAAGTTCCAATGTATTCCTCATCTTCTCCTCTCTCAGATTCAGGGTATCTGGTAATATGTTGAGGTCCTTAATCCAGTTGGAGCTAGTTTTGTGCAGGATGAGAGATAAGGATCTAGGCTCACCGTTATGTAGTTCGACCAGTATGGTTTGTTGAACATGTCTTTTCTACAATGTATGGGTTAGGCCCATTTGTCAAGAATCAAGTAACTACAAGTATGTGGTCTTAAATCTGAGACCTCAGTTTTGCTACATTAAACAGTGTGTCTGTTTTTATGCCAGTCCCTTGCTGTCTTAATTACTGTAGCTCTTTAGTATAATTTGAATATAATTTAATTTTAGTATAATCTCCATCAGGGATGGAGATACCTCCAGCAGATATTGATTTTCAGGATTGTTCTAGGTATCCTGGGATTTTCATGTTTCCATATGAAATCTGAGATTTTTTTCAGTCTCTATGAAGAATTGTGTTGAAATTTTAAAAGGGGATTTTGTTGAATCTGCAAACTGCTTCTGGTAGGATGCCCATTTTCATAATACTCTTCCTAAACATCTATAAGCATAAGAGGTCTTCCCATCTTTTGGTGATTTCTTCAGCTTCGACTTAATTTCCTTTAATTATACACATCTTTCACTTCCTTGGTTGAATTTATTCCAAGAAATTTTGCTTTTGAGGCTATTGTGATGGGAGTATTTCAACAGCTTCTTTCTCCTTAGGTTTGATATTGATATATAAAAGCTTCTTATTTTTACATGTTAATTTTGTACCCTGATAATTGTTGAATGTATTAATCAGCCCTAGGAGTTTTCTAGTGGAGTCACTCAGGTCTTTCCATATAGAATCATATTGTATGCAAATAAGGATACTTTGTCTTCTTCCAGTTTGTAGTCCCTTTACCACCTTCAACTGTCTTATTGCTCTAGATAAGTCTTCAAGGTCTGTATTAAACAGGAATGGAGAGAATGAACATCCTTGTCTGGCTACTAATATTAATGAAAATACTCTGTTTTTCTCCATTTAGCATGATGTTGACTAAGAGTTTGTTGTATATTACATTTACTATGCAAAGATATGTCCCCTGTACCCCTAGATTCTCCATGTCTTTTATCATGAGCAGATGTTGGGCTGTCAAAGGCCTTTTATGCATCTCATGAGATGATCATGTGCTTGCTATTCTTGAGGTTATTGATTGATTTACATATGTCTAACTTTCCCTTATCTTGGGATGATCTTTTCATTCCATGCTTGAATTCAGCATACAAGTGTTTGACTGAAATTTTTCACATCTGTGTTCATCAGGGAGAGTGGCCTACAACTTTCTTTCCTGAGTTGCTATTAGAGTAATGCTAGTTTCATAGAAATCACTTGGAAGTATTGCCTCATTTTCTATTTTATGGAGTTATTTGAGGAGTATTGGTGTTCATTTTTCTTTGGTATCTGTTAGAATTTTATGCTGACTCTATATCACCCATGGCTTTTTTCACTTGGGAGATTTTTTTTTTAATTACTGCTTCTATCTCATTGCTTGTTATGTGTCTTTTTAAATTATTTATTTCATTTGATTTCATTTTGATACCCTGCATATGTCTAGAAAGTCATCAATGACTTATGGATTTTCAGGATTCATGGAATAAAGGTTTCAATGTCCTTACAAGCTTATGAACTTCCTTAGACGCCAATGTAATGTTTTCCTTTTAATCTCTGGTTTTATTTTGGCTCCTTCTTTAATTTGGCTAAAGACTTGTCCATTTTCTTGTTCAAAGAATCAGCTGTTCATTATATGTATTCTTTTCTTTCATTTCATTTCTATTACATTTCTGATATTATTTATCCATTTTTGCCTACTTGTTGTAGGTATTGTTTGCTCTTGGTTTTACAAGGCTTTCAAGTGCATCATTAAGTTATTAATATGAACAGCCTAGTTGTCCGATGTTGGCACTTAGTGCTATAACTTTGTTTTAGGACTGCCTGCTCTGTGTTCCACAGATACTCATACATTGTGTTTCATTTTACATTCAATTCTAAGAAGTTTTTACAATTTCCTCTTGATTTCTCCCTTGACCCAATTATGATTTAAGAGTGTGCTCCTTAGTTCCATGAGCTCGGGTACTTTCTGTAGTTTCTTTTGATTTTGATATCCAAACAGAGTTTAATAGAGTATAAGATATTATTTCAGTTTTCATATATCCGTTGGTGATTTGCTTGTGTCATAGTATGGGGTTCAGTTTGGATAAAGTTCTGTGAGTTGCTGAGACAAGTGTTTATTCTTTTGTGTTTGGATAGAATGTTCTGCAGAGATCTGTTATGTTCATCTGATTTATGATATCACTTAAATCCTTTAATTTTTTTCTCTGATGTCATGTCTATGGGTGACAGTGGGTATATAATTCACACACTATCACTGTGTGGTGATTCGTCTGTGGTTTTATATCCACTAATATTATTTAATGAAATAGGATACCCATCTTTGTAGGTTTAGGATCATAATATCCTATTGGTGAATGTTTCCTTTAAAGAGTATGAAATTTCTCTCCTTTTGTCTTCTGAATAGCTTTGGTTTGAAGTCTGTTTTTTCTGATATTAAAGTTCATAACATCTGCTTGTTCCTTAATTCCATTTACATGAAATACCTTTCTTCATCCTTTTACCTTAGGGCGGTGTTTACCATTGATGGTACAGTGTGCTTCTTAGAAGCAGCAAAAAGATGAATCTGTTGTCTAATCCAGTATGTTAGTTTATATTTCTTTATTGAGGAATTGAGGCCATTAATATTCAGAGTCACTACTGAAAAGTGTGTATTGATTCATGACGTCTTGTTGACTGTGTAATGCTTTCTCAGATCTCCTTTGCTTCCTGTCCTAGAATGGTTTGCTTTTGTCCCTGTGACCACTTGAATATTTTTTTCTTTTTTATGGTTATTATTTTTCGTTATTTTTGAGACAGGGTCTCCCGTGTAGCCCCAGCTGACCTGAAACCCAATACTTAGACCAGACTGGCCTTAATCTCATAGAAAACTCTTTGCTTCTGCCTCCTAAGTTCTGTGACTGAAGGTCTGTGCCACCATGCCCATCTCCTCTTGACTCCCTCCAGTGTCCTCTCTAGAGATCGCTTAGAAATCACAGACTCCTTTGTTTTTTTGTTTGTTTGTTTGTTTTTAATCATGGGCAGTGTTTTGTTTCACCTTCAATTTTAACAGATAGGTTTGCTGGGTATAAGAGTCTGGGTTGAGAATTGTGGTCTTTCAGGACTTGGAATACATCATTCCATGTTCTTCTGGTTTTAAAGCTGTCTGTCAAGTGATCGGGTGTTATTCTATTCTATGAGAGTTGTTATTTTAAGTGATTTGTTCATTCTCTCTTTTAGCTTTTAATACTCTTTCTGTATTCCATGTCTTCATTTGTAAACGTATAATATGTTGTAGAGAATTTATTTCTTGTTCCGTCTTATTTGGTGTTCTGTAGACCTCTTGTACATCGATGTGAATCTCTCTAGGTTTCAGAAATTGTCTTCTATGATTTTACTGAAGCTACTTCCTATACCTTCCCTATGGTCGTCGTCCTCTTTCTTTTCCTCTTCTCCTTGTCCTCATCTTCATCCTCCTCCTCCTCCTCCACCTCTTCTTCCTCCTTTCTCTTCTTCCTTCTCTTTCTTTCTTTCTCTGTTACCAATAATTCTAAGGTTAGATCTCTTCTTGGTCTCCTAAAACGCCCACTATCCCTTTCATTTATCTTTATAATTTCTCATTGTCCTTTACTGAGTGATCCAATTCTTCTATGTGGTCTTCCAACTGATTCTATTTCCCACATGATCCTTTCTGTTAGGCTTTACACTGAAGTCTTTAATAGGCTTAATGAGATTTTCATTTTCAGCATCATTTCACGTTGCTTTTACTTCAGCACGTTGATCTCTGTTTGAATTACTTGGATTGGCTTCTTCATTTCACTAGACTCTTTAGTTGCTTGTCTCTAAGTTGTTGGACCATAGTTATAATTATTCTTATAAATTCTTTGTCTAGAAAATCTCCAAGGTACATTTTTATAACAGGGACCATTACTATAGTATCTGTAATTTTTGGAGAAGACGTATTGTTTTGGGTTTTTGTGTTGTTTTTATTTCTGTGTTGGGATTTCTATATATGGAGTTAGTTTGCTGTTTGAGTTTTCTTCCTTTTTTACTAAATTACCTTTACAGTCGTGATATTTATAATGATCAGGAGGGTCCTAGTTCCTAGTTCATAGCAGGGATGTTGATTTCCTCTGTCTGGTATGTAGGGCTGCAGCTTCTGTGCTAGGTCTTCTAACTGACAGCTACAGGCTGCTTCTGGAAGTGACATGGTCGTGGAGCTGGGAAAAAAATTTCCTTTTGGAGTTTGGACTGGCTCTGGGTGTCCAAAATGAATAGAGTACCTGGAGGGGCCCTGTCAGGGAGTAGGGGTGAAGGGGCCAAGGCTTCCTGGAATAAGGAAGATTTTCTTGTGGAGATTGGACTGGGATCTAGAGAATGACAGAAGATAGGAAGGGCCCAGCAGGAGGCAGCAATCCCTGCACAGCAGAGATGATGGACCTTTGTGGAAATGACAAGGCTTGAACACTTGCTACCTTGGTCTCTCTATCATGTGGCTGCCTGGAAAGTCCCTGCTGGGAGTGGGCTGGATCTGGCAAATACCAAAGGGAGGCAGGGGGTCTAAGAGGAGGTGAAACTCACTGCCAAGCAGTGGTGAAGCTTTGGGGTGAGGGCTGGTGTGCAAGCAGCCTAACATAGTTCTCCTGGCCACATGGGGTACCTGGAAAATATAAATAACTTAATAAAATTTATGAAAAGCAATCACCTGATTATAACGTCTGCTGACTTGGATACCATATCTTTTCCTTTTGTCTGAGTTTTTAAATTCCATGCCCTGGCTGGTTGGTTCCCTAACATATATTAAAAGTGATCTCCATAACTGTATTTTAATGTATCTCAGATAGCGGATTATATGTGATCTTTAAGCACATGAGTATTACCATATTATTGTCATGGGGTGTTCTATTATCTTTTTGAAAACACATAATTTTGTTTAGACCTAGGAAGCAGAGAGGCAGGCAGAACTCCTTCAGTTCCCTCCTGTGTTAATTTGGATGCAAAGTTAAGACACAAGGCGTCAACAATTGATCGTCTTCTTAAAGCTTTACATTTGTATCACCTGAAAGTTTTAACAGAACACTATTAAATAAGTCTCACCTCAGACAAATTAGATCAGAAGCTCTGGGTGTGGTGTCAGTGGGAGTGCTTCTTATAAACGTCCCGGGTCGTGATGATGTGGAATTGGGGATAAGATGCCCGTGTCTGAACTACACCACCCCACCCGAGACTGGAAGCAGCTCTGAGCCTGCTCAAAGCCTGACTGTGCACGGGAAACCCGTCTGAAGCTCTCTACGGAAAGGCTCCCATGAACCCAGAGTCCGAGTAGGGAATCCGAGTCGGTTCTGCACACATTGGAGTGTGCACACGATTCCTTCAGAAATTTCCTAAACTAACTTCTAACAAGAGAAGCTTCAACTCGGGCTTTAGCCCAAATGCCATCTCCCTTTATGTGGCCCCTGTACAATTGTCTCACATTCCTTCTCTGATTGACAGAGTGTTTCTTTTACAATTTTTTCATTTACATTTTCAAATTCCTTGTGTCTAAAGATCTCAGATCTTACCAGATCCTCTAGGCTAGATTCTTAGTTTCAATCCACCTGCCCCAACTCCTACATGTTAGAATCATAAGTGTGCACCATGGCCACAAGTACACAGTGCCCCTGTTTTAAACCTGGCATACCAAACTGAAATGTGTCTACCAGAGATCTGAAAACCTGTCTGGGGTTCCTAGTGTATTCTGTCCTGGTTGTACTACTTTGGGCAAACCAATTCTTATTTCTCATGTAGTTAAGAAACATGTCTGTAACAATACGAAGATAAAACTCCCAAACAGGGCTGGGAGCCAAAGTCTTATGGAGCAACTCAAACAGGCACACACATGTACACACATTCACTCATGCACTCACGCACACTCATACACACAATCACACACTCATACAAGCACAGACACACTTAGACATACACACACACATCTGCACGCACACATATACCCCCCACACACAAACTCTCATACACACATGTAGATTTCCTGGTCCACCTCTGGAGTTCTTCTTCTATTTTTGTCTGCAGTGTAGTTGGCATGAGCAATTTCCGTTCTAAAGATTTTTGAGTTTGATGACTGGTAAGTTGGTTGATTTAAGACACACCATACAGAGAGAGCCCTGCTTCAGCATCAGGGAAGCTGAAATGCCCTCCCAGCCATCCCCAGGGCCTCTTGTGACCACTCACATCTCAGCAGGTACTTCTCCCATGGAAGCAGCCCTCAGCTCTTGGATGCTCTGCACTGCAGGTGAAGAGATCTGTCACATAGATGCCACCATGTGTTTGGTCTTATAGAAGAAAATAAAAAGATAATGTGGAAGCATGGGAAAGCCGGATTTGAACTAGGAGATGTGGTTTGGAGCAGTGGCTTGAAATTTGTCTTTGTATGACCCTGACCTCAACATTTTAACCTTTATGGGTCTCAGTTTCCCTCTCTGTAGTTTTTGAATGATAATCCTTGACTGATCTGCTTCAGTGGGGCTCAGTAAGAAATCCATTTTCCATATGTCAGCATCTCTGCATCGAATTTTTCATGATGTTTCCATAATCTAATGTGAGCACATAAAAGTTACTCTTTGACTCTCGTTCATTCATTAATTTATTCATGGCTTATCTGTTCATTTATCAATTATTTACTGAATAGCTAATATATGCCAAGCATTGTGCTAGAAGATAGAGACTCGGGCACACCAGAGCTAGATAAGAGAGACAATCATGATGGATCTCTTCGGATGCTGAGAGTCGCACCATGGGCTTTTACTGAATAAATTATACAGATAAATATTAAATTACAGTTGAAATGAGCACAAGGGAAGCTCAGCAATACCTGACCATTTGCAGAGCAGGCTCTCTCAGTGTCTCCTAATCATCTATAGACAGTGATATTTAACTTTACACTGAGTTGATTTGTAAGTGGGTCAGAAGAGTGCTAAGATTTCCCCCACCATCCCATGAGAGGAAATGGACTGTGCAAAGTTCCTGAGGAAGGAAGGTGTTCAAGTGACATACGAGGTCCTAATGAAGACGTGAAAGATTCCAGTCTAAAAACCCCACAAGCAGTGGGTAGATACAATGAAGATGGAGGGTTGAAGAACCAAAAAGCAAGAGATATTTAGATTAAATCCACCTCTCCTCTGGGGCTCATTTTCAAGAGCAATAGATCTCGTCAGTTTAAAAAATCGAGCAGAGGAGCAGAGTGGGAGGGGAAGGGTCGGGATAGAATCCGGTGTGCATTAGCAAATCTGCTGTGGTAAGAAGGGTAGCATTATGCATGAAAAACTGGAGTCCTTGTAGAAGGCTAGAGGAAAGTGGAAGACAAGTGTAATTGCTGCTGGAATCATGACAGAAGAATGAAGAAACAGGGGGCAAGAAATGTGATCAGCTAGAGACTGCATTCCCCTCTAATATGCATGTGTTCTCCCGATCTTATCACAGGGCATGATCAGTGTCTGTCACTAATGCAAGAGAAGGGGAGCATCACATGTTACTATGTTAACATGCTGTTAAATGCTGGTTCCCTTCTTTAGTTTGATTTACCTTCAACCTTCTAAAACATTAGAAATACCCAGAATGTAGCAGAAAAGAATTCACACACATGAATTCACACACTTGCAAACAGGATACAGTATTGCATAGTGACTAGCTACCCTCTATATATTCTCCACAGACATTTTAATATGGGATCAACCTTCTGTATAAAGCCCTCCTACCCTCTGACTCTTCTTCCTTCAATAGAGCTTCCAGAACCCTGTTCTTCCAGATATTTTCTAACACATTCAAGTTCACTCTACTTTATCTTAGTACTGGTTTCTATGGACCAAGGAATTCAAGGTGGTTTCCTTTTTCAGATACCAACAATCCTGAGTGAGCATACATCAGATTTGTACACACAGACTAACTTACTTTCCAGTAAATCCTTCAGACCTGGGGTAGCCCAGATGACTGGCTTGATGCCTAAACTCTGTGCCAAGCTACTGGATCAGAGGCCCATATAGAGTAGACTCTTACGGGTATGTTTGTTGCAGTGCTTCTGGAAGATACTAACTTTTAAACTAGCTGACTATGGAAATACATCACATTCCCCAATCAATCAGGCATCATCCTATTGAAAGGCAGAAGAAATGCAACTTACTTTGTTTGCAGAAAGACATCAATCTTCTCCTAACTCAGTCACTGGAGCTCCTGGCTCTTGGGACTTACAGTCGGAGAACTTATATCATCACCTACCTTTTATCACAGAATTTTGGACCTGGACTTAGTTATCATCAACTTTCTTAGTTCTTCAGCTAATAATTGTCAGAGTGTGGTACTTTTCAGCCTTAATAATCCTGTGAGCTAGTTTCTATAATAAATATCCTCTGATTTAGCCCATACATATGTAGATGGTGTGGGAGCAACTAAGATGCAGATTTGAGGTACCAAAATATTGTGTGTGTGTGTGTGTGTGTGTGTGTGTGTGTGTATTTGGTTTATACACACATGGGTATAAATGCATTCAGCCTGTGGGCATGAATGGAGGGCCACAATTTCCTGATCGCCGGCTTACTCTCTCGAGATGGGGCCTCTTGCCAGAACTGGAGCTAGTATGGAAGCCAACAAGTCCAAGCATTTGTCTGTGCCTTGTAACTAGAGCACTATGATTACAGGCCAAGTGTATGCTCAATTATGTTCCACATTTTTACAAGGACTCTGGGGACTGGAACTCCTGCTTGCTCAACAAGCACTATTACATAGTGAGCAATCTCCCCTGCCCAGTCTGGCTCATTCTTAACAGTAAGTAATTTCACCAACTAAAAGGACTGAGCAGAGGAAGAGAAGCTGCTGGATGAAGCATGTTTTTGTGTCTCGGTATACTGAACCTCTGTAATTTAGTCGGGGAGACAGAGAAGGAAGAGAATAGGAGATAATTGTGAGAAGGAAAGGGGAAAATAACAGACCCACGGAGTACAAAGCAGACCACAGTAATAAGTATGGAATAGCCTCCTATCTAGGATAGGCCTGGAGAAAGAAAGAGAGAAAGATAGATTAGGTAGATAGATAGATAGATAGATAGATAGATAGATAGATAGATAGATGGATGATAGAGATTGATAGATGATAGATCGATAGATGATGGTAATAGATGATAGATGACAGAAGATAGATAGATGACATAGATTGATAGATGATAGATAGGGAAAAAGACAGAGAGTAGAAGAGGGGAAGGGAGGGAAGAAGAGGGGGAGGGGAGGAGAAAGGGTAGAGGGAGGGGAGGAGGAAGGGGAGGGGAGGGAAGGGAAGAAGAAATGGACAAGAAATCTCAGTGCCTCTCTCTGGGAGTGTCTCTTAATGAGAATTTGCCTGGGAATCCTTGACTAATACAGCTGTTTATATGAACCTGTGTTTTAAACCATCTTTTGTACTTACATCCTTTCTCTATTATGATAAAGTCTTTCAAGAACCTGAATTTCATTTGTTGTTTTTATAATGAACACTTTATAAAGTATTTTTCCATGTACAATTAAATCTGCTTCCCCAAAATACTCTGTGAGGCAGGATTTATTATTCACATTTTAAAGATGACAGAAAAGCTAGTATCTTTAGGAGTATGTGAAACTTAAGATTTTCATATCACTAATCTGTTCAAATGCAGTTTTGGTTCAGCAAATATATTCCGATATTAATTTTTACTTTATGTTTTATATAGAAGTATGTTATTTTTCCAACTCTTCCTTTGAAAAGGTAGGCATACTTAACTTTGAAGACATTTTATCTCCCAAAGAAGAAACTATTTAAAGAAAAATGCCTTTGTGAAAAGACAGCCATTTTCATGCTGGCTTGCTCATTCACATATGTCTGGAATGGGACAACTGAATACAGGAAAGAAGAATCAATAATGAGAGGAATATTGTACAATGTTGGATGAATAGAGACATTCTCTAAAGGTTGAAAGGTTTATGAAATCCTACAGCCCATGAACCAAACACATATCTACAGAGTATCACAACAATTACCAAAGAAAATACATTCTACTCAGATGTTCATGGAAGTTTCTCTAAAACAGAACACATCTGAGGACACAAAAGAAATCTCAAAAAGTACAGAAAAATTTAACCCCATGTATGCTATCTGACCACAGTTCAATAAAACTTAAAATCAACAGCAAAAGTCTCTAGCAATTACACAAACTCCTGGATATTAAACAGCATACTGCTGAGGGATAGCTCTCTGTAACCTCTGTTCACTGTACTTGGTCAACTGTACAGTGCTTATCCCTGAATAGTACACCTTAGTCAACCTTCCGCTACCCAAAGCTCAGTGATCATTGTGGAAGGCAGGACAGAAAGATTGTAAGAGCCGGAGGGTTTGGGTGATCACGGTGAAAACGTGTCTTCAGACAGCTGGTCATTTTACTCATGTAAGCTCACAGTAATGGTACCAGCATACACAAACTCAAACCAGACCAAATCCCAGAATAGACATGGGGAAGTGAGCAGAAATTCCCAACACAACCTAAAGAACTTTGGACTATTGATGTCTGTGTGGAGGGGAGAGTGTCTTCCAAAGACAGGACTCTTAGTAGCTCTAGCGGTTGAACCCATAGTGAAGGATATTTAGGATGCAAATCAGATTCTATAGATGATATATGGTCTCTCTATATACATAGATGATAGATAGACATGGTCGAAAGATAGATATGGTCTATAAATACACATATATGTATGAGAGTACATTAAATTGAGCGTGGATCAGTGGAAGAATAGGGATGGAAATCTAAATACCATCAAACTATACTGTACGAAAATTGCAAAATTTTTAAAAAGCTACTAAATGATGACTAGGTCAAAAAGAAACCAAAAAAGAAATAAAAATTTCCAGAGTTAAATGGAAATGAAAACAAAACACAGCAAAACTTCTGGCGCACATTAAAAGCAGACCCGAGAGAGAAATTACAGCTCTAAGTGGCTTCAATAAAAAGCAAGCTAGACATGGTGGTGCACACCTTTGATGCCAGCACTCAGGAGACAGAGGCAGGTAGATCGCTATGAGATTAAGGCCAGGTTGAAATAGTCTGCATATGGAGTTCTAGGCCAGCTGCAGCTACATAGTGAGATGCTGTCTCAAAAAAAAAAGGATCAGAGAAACAACTATACCTTAAAGATATAACTCAAATAAAAATCAAAGCAGAAACTAATGAAATAGAAACATGGAAAACAATTAAATATTAGAATCAACAAAGCTAAGAGTTTGCTTTTGAAAAGAACAAGATTAACAGACTGCTAACTCAATTAAACAAAAGAAAGAAAGAAGAGACCCAAAATCAAAGAATCAGAGATGAACAAGGAAACATTGTGACAGACATCAAAGAAACTGGATTTCTTATGTTCATGTACCAACCCTGGCTCTCACGATCTTCCCTGGAGAGGGAGAGTGAATCTTATCTAAGGGAGAGACTCTAGATAGGCCTAGTAGACTCCAGTGGATGAACTTGCACTGAGGGACTTGACTGGATTAGACTTAACATATATGACAGAATACATGAAATACCAGAATCTGTCACCTCAAGGAAAAAAAAATCAGAAGACAGGGAGGAGTGGGAAATAAGAAGATACAGGTCCAAAAGACATGGCATAGTGACCTACTTCCTGAAGCTAGACCCCCATCCCCCAAGAGAGCACCACCACCTGGAAACCAGCCCTTCAAGGACAACGCCTGTGTCCTACATGTCTTTCAAAATGCAAGATATGGCTTAGAACAAGATGGTAATTAACAGTGGAGATACGAGAGTTGAGTAGATTAGATTTGGGTTTTTGAACAAAATTGAGAAGCATGTCCAATACACTGTATATAAGATATAGTTGAAGAAGAGAATAAGAGGAAGAAAGAGGTAACTTCTGCTTTGATTTTGATTTCTTTTTTCTTTTTGTTTTGTACTGTTTATTACAAATGATTCTAAGTTAGGGATTCAAAACGGCTGACTGAGTCATGCTGGGAAAGGTTTGGACTAAATGGCAATTAACCAAGGGTTTCATTTTGTTCAGTGCATATTTAGGAAACCAATAAGATTTGGAAATCTGAAGAACAAATTCACAAATGGAAGTCAATAAGAATATGTCTAAAATTCTGACTGAGCATGAGAAAGAAGAGAGCGTGTATTTGAAGAAAGAGAGTCTCAAACTTCTGGAAAGGATGATCCCAGGATTCCAGAGAGAACAGAGCTCTGCAGGACCTGGGAAGAGCTAGAATCTGAGATCCAGATCCCTCTGCTACATACTGATGAAGAACATGGCCTGTGGAACAATGAATGCTTTTCTAACAGGGAAGTTGACTCAAATTTTGAAAGCTCTCAGTCCTAGAAAATATCTCCACACACAGTAAGTAAGAACAGCAAGAGTTTCAGAACCTCAGGGAAGCATGTAAACCTGCAAGTGGAGGTATCCCAAAGATAATTAAATTGGTGACTAAAGAATGAAGGAACACCCCAAATAATCTGAAGTTCGGACAAGAGAAACTATCCCATAGTCAGGGCCAAATGTGGTCAGAAATAACCCTTGGAGAGTCTGTAGCACCCCTGAGAGCCTAAGTCTGGGTGGAATCTTGGTGTGTTGAAAACAGAATGCCTCTTGGCACTGGCAGGACCCCTCTACCATCAGTTACCGCATTGACCTGGTGTGTGAAATAACCAGAGACAGAAAAAAAAATCAAGAGATTTCTTGAGTTATTTTTAACCCTTAGACCAATATATTGGAGCTGCTTTTAGCAAGGGCCAATCACACCATCTTTTACAACAAAAAATAGCTAAAATACTTCCCTCTAAGAAGCAGACGGTAGTCTAGAGAACTACAATTTCTCTGCATACTGAGGTACAGCATAAGTGGGAAGTGGGATTGTGACTTTGTGCCAGAAGCACAGGCACAGAGTGAAAGGACAGCTGTGAATGAAGCCAAGAAATAGATATCATCAGGAAGTGGATGGAGGAAAAATTAAACAGTAACTAACGCCTAGTAGTGAAGACTTTTTCTCATCTTCCAAGGAGCAAGAACTGGACTTAGAAGCCAAACGTAGCCTGTATCCTATGTCCTATATTGATTGACACTGAAATCCCATGCAGAAAATTTCTAATTATTTCAATAAAGGAATAACAATGATGTGGACTTCTTTCCATGAAAAATGTGTGCCATTGTCATCTAAGTAATATTGTTAAGTTGAATGACAAACAAGGTTACCCTAAAGAGGTATAAATTGAGGCTCGACTAAGGGCTCCACAATATCCTTATAATTTGCTCTCAGTAAAGAAGGCACATGTATCAGATCTGACTTTGAGCCCTTAATCATCTCATTCTCAATTTCAGACACTTTGAAAGAGAACAGATATTTATCATCCTACAACCTTGTAAATCCAGTCTTGAGGTTCCTTTACCTATGTCGGTTTAACACCTGCTAAGGTCACATGATCATACACGGCCGTAAATGAAATGCTAAAATGATCCTCAAGAAATATGTTTTCTATGTGGAAATATGAAGTCATTCAAAGCTTCAGAATATTTTCTTCATATATTATGTCTTTCCATATCTGTTTACTTTGCTAGGTCTATGGATGGAACAGACACTACCTAGTAGTCCTTTCACTCTGTTCCTGTGCTTCTGGCATAAAGTCATAATCCCCACTTACGCTGCACCTCGGTATGCAGACATTGTTCATATATGGTGCATGTGTAGGTACCACAAAACAAAAGTACATATTAATTAATTAATTAATTAAAATTTCTAAAAACCTGTAGCTGGATAGAGGGAACAATTGAGCAAATCGTGGGGGGAACTTTTAAGATTTTTATTACTTGTTAATGATTTGTATGTGTAGGTATCTGTACATAGGTGTGTGCACTTGAGTGCAGGTCCCGATGGTGTCCAGAAAAGGATGTTGGATCTCCTGGAGATGGAGCTACTGATAGCTACGAGCTGCAGATGGAAATGCTGGGAAGTGAACTCCAGTCTTCTGTAAGAGCAGGGAATGTGTTTAGCTACGGAGCCATCCCTCCAGACCATGCAGAGAAGATTTTTAAAAGAGAGTAAGGCCACTGATGATGTGGAAACCCCTCTCATGTTTCCTGTTCACTCTCTGTAAACCCAGCTTTGGATGGTGCAGGCATAAAGGCTGGAAATGCAGGCAGAAATCTAAGACTAGTTGGGAGGGCATCCAGACATGAGGAATCTCCAAAAACATTCCCGTAGCAATAAGCAGCTCTATGTCAGATTACACCCCATGTACTAGTCAGCCTTCTACCACTAGCACAAAACACCTGAGGCAATCAAACCCAGTGACTTATGTAGGAGTATATCTTAGAGGAAGTCACTCATCTCATACTTTCTAGGAGCTAGATGACAGTAAGGGGCCAGATTTCCAGAGCCTCCTTCAAGGGCACACCCTCAGTGATCTAATTCTTCCAATACATGCACTTCTTCAAAGGTTTGTACCAAGCTTTCAGCATCTGGACTGTTGAGAGACATTCCAGATCTAAAGAATGACACCCCAAGTAGGCAACAGGAGAGAGATGAACAAGAGATGTGTGACCCTGAAAAGGGAAGAAGGGAGCTCTGGGAAGAACAGAATTGACTTGGTTCAGTTGGCAGCACAGAGGAAAGAAAGAATGAGAGAGAGAGAGAGAGAGAGAGAGAAAGTGACCTCAAAGCCTGTGAACTCCAAAGGAGGAGGGTAGGAGGATGGAGGGTGTTCAGCACTGCTCAGAATAGCCAACAACTGCAATGACTTTTCAAAAATATTTTATGAATTTTTGAGCATTCTTGAAATGTTTTATTACATTTTATTGTTGAATGTACGTACATGGGTGGGAAGTCAGTTATCTCCTTCTACCATGTGAGGTCTGGGGATCCAACCAGGGCTGCCATTTGATACAATGTATTTAGATCATATTCAGGCCCCTCCTCCACCTCCACCTCCATTCTACCACACCCCACCCTGACTTCACGTCCTCTCTTGTATTTTAAGGGCTATCAACGCTAATTTGTGTTCCCCAAATGCTTGGGTATGGATCCATCCTTGGAGTCTGGTCAGCCTATGAGGCACCACACCCTTAAAGAAAACTGACTTTCACTGTTACAGCAGCTGTCAATTGCCAATAGATCCTCAGCTAGGGCTGGAAATCTCATGCCCATGTCACTCATCCTTGCCGGAATTTTGTCTGCCATGAAGTGTTGCATCTTTCAATACTCACCAGAGAAGCTTCTTTTTGCATCAGATGGCGACTAACCCAGAGCCCACAACTGGTCAACATGAGATTGTGGGGTGCTCAGCTAAGTGGGCCTCCTAGATCACATCCTCATCTACAGAGTTTTTGAATGGAGGAAAGATAGTAGACAGGAGGTAAAGGAGAAAGAGCAGGAAAGAAGAAGGAAGAGGAGGAGGAGGACTGGAGAGGGAAGAGGAAGGGGAGGGAAACAGAGGAGGAAGAGGTTGGGGAAAAGGAAATAAATGCATAAGTGCATGGCAAGGGCATCTAAGAGGATGACTCCCATCAACTCATGATGATGACGCCCATGAAGACACGGTTCTGGAGCTGACACAAAGAGCCAAGCTACTGTTGAATGTTTGGGCTGTGGCTATGTGACAACCACAGCCTAGCTTCCTCTGTCTTAAGAACAGGATGCTCAGTAGCCCCATATATTCTCCTCAGGAATGCAGGCACTTCCTTCTCCCTTCAGAATGGAGGCACATCCTCTTCCCCACAAATGCAGGCACTTCCTCTCCCTCCAGAGGGGCAACACTGCTCTTGCAATTTGTTCCTTCTTCCCGAACCTTCAAAACAGATGTCCATGTGGAAACACAGTAGGGGCGATCAGCTAGGTCTTCAGCGTGTGAAAATCAGGGACCTTCCTGCTCCCATCACTCACTGACTTCTCCCAGGAATAAACATCAAAGTGGAACGTGTCCCCTAGGAAGCTACACTTCTGAGGATGTTTCTTTTACTGTTCCCACCATCGCTTTCTCCCATCTTTTGTAATTTTAGCTTTTTTTGATATTCACTCTATGTATCTTTGATTAAAATTATTTATTTTTAAAGTTAGGACTTTTGACTTCTTGCCTCACTCCCACACTGGATTCCTTAGCAGTGCCTAAAATACCTCTGGAGGAAAATACGCTAAGACATAATCTTCCTCACCTGCCATAATGAAAGCTGAAATTTATTTTCTAGTTTGGAAATTCTCTCAGCTAACATACACTTGGTAAGCCTGTGATAAACAATTTTTTATTGACATGCCACGCATTATACTCTGAGTCCTATAATTAAATACTTCTAAAATTTCCACGAAGATGTCGTTTTTAAATACCACAGAGATGTTGAGCATATCACCTAAAATATAAAGCAGCTCATTAACATTTGTATGAAGAACATCTCCACATTTTAAAAAGAAAATGCTTCTTTTTGAATCCACAATTTATACAGTGACAGTCCTTCCAAGCACATTGATTAATACCTTCTTGGTTGAAGTGTTTGAGGAAAAAGGTGTGAAAATTACCTTCAAGTCACTTAAGCATGTCTAGCTTTCTGCCATGACACTAGCAGATGGAGTCTCTTTTTGTACTACCATCCACTGCAGTCAATGTCTTCAGCATCGAGTTATTCTCTGACTTCAAATATAGATGGGAAATTTACTTATGCAAACATTGAAAATAGGTTGCCAAAGAAAACACTCTTTCTCCTCTTCACTCCTACCCAGTTTCTCTAGCTGTTTACAGAGCCAGAGTATGCTTGCAAATGCTGTCAGGACCAGACCATAACAAACCTGGTCCAAAACCAGTACAGGAACAAAAGAATCAAATATGATGGTGATGATGAAAAGATTCTTATAGTTCAATCATTTCAATATTTTGAATTCATAACTGTAGTCACACAGTGTAGCAAAATTTTACTTGAAATACTTGTTTATTTCAATTCTTAGAAAACCTAGTTTTATTTTCATTTCTTTATTTCTTTATTTTTGATATCTATTCAGAAAAAGAAAGGTAGATGAACTCTTCCATCGAGTTTGAATCTAAAATAAGAGACCATGGCCCGAACTAGCACTTGGCAGAGTGTTGGGTTTATTGGACAAGAGAATGGAAATGCCAAGGAGGTAGACAAAGTAGACAGGGTTGGGCGCAGGTCAGGTGCCAAATAATGAGGACTATACGATTTGCCCTGAGGAGAGTGCATGAGGGTAGCAGGGGCATCACAAGATGTGGAACTGCATTAAAAATGTAAAACTAAAGAATGAGAATGAAGAATTTGTAAAAATATTAGTGTTCACGCCAACAGGTGCACCTTGGCACTGGTATACACTTTCCAATCTGCTTATGGGGCTGTTTGTCCCTGTATCTTTCAAGCAACACAGTGAGTGAGTTAACCATAGCATACTAATAATGCATTCTTACACAGCAGCTATCATCCCCCCGAACTGAAAATGGTCCACAAATTCAACACATTTAAGAGACACAAAGGAGTTAGTACATCGAACAGACTGCTCTGGACTCTATTTTTCCACCAGGCATGAATACAGACACCGGATGATATAGTTCGGCATCGTTGACTTCTTTCTTCAGAACAGGAAAATAATTTTAATGATTTACATGTTATAATACTACCAGACATGCATCTATTAAAATTTCTAAAATCCAAGTCCTGTTATGTCATGCTGTCCACAGACATAAGAGAAGCTTGTTGTTAATGGGGCAATTAACAGTGATTTGATCAAGCAGAGCTTACTAATCAATCATTTTGGTCTTTCTCTAAAAGCATGAAGGACACCCATGGTTCTTTTCTAGAACTAAACTAGGAAGCCAGCATTGATTCCCTGATCTAGGTCAGAAACACACCAGGCTGAGGGCAGGCCTTAATTGAGAACATTCTTTTGTCTTCCTTCTTAACTATCAGAACAGATATTTACCCCTAAAGTGGACCTGTTTGGGGATGCTGAGGGCAAAGGGCCCAGCAAGATGTCATTCTCTTATCTATTCCCAAGTGTCCATTGAACTCTCAAAATTCCTGGCACTGTGCTGGGTTCTGAAATTTAAATGATGAATAAAATTGAATTTCTGCTATCAGGAAACCCAAAGTCTCATGAATGTCCAAACTAAAGAAAAGGTAAACGTGAATGAGTAGCAGTTTCCTTTCAACATCCCAGTAGCTAGAACTAGGAGAATGGGGCACTAAGCCATCACACCCATGCAGCCATCTCCAGGAAGCAGCCTGCGTTCTCCCTCCTCACTAGTCAACACTAAAAAGTAGGAAGTCAATTTGAATCATTGTAAAACTTCCATGAGCCACAACCATAACACCATCACCAGCCACACCACAAATACCATCACCATCAATATATACCTCCACTAATACTCCAAGTGTCCCTTCAGTGCACAGGAAAACTGTAGCTTTGGCATCACAATGTTCTACACTGACCTGTCACATCACTAGTCTCTTGGCCAGTGACTATGTCAACTCAAGAAGAATGTGAAAAACAATGCTTTAAGCATGGTAAGAATTAAATAACACAGAATAAGCACCTTCCATATTAGGAAATCAACAATCAAAGTGCTTACCTAGACCTGTGAGTATGGTTCCACGGGTTAAGTCATTTGCTGCCAAGCCTGAGGACCCAAGTTCAATCAAGGGGACTCATATGGTGAAGAGAAAACCAAATATGGCAACTTAGTTTATGAACTCTACACATATACCTTGAAGAGTGGGCACAACCACCCCTTAAATAAATAGATAAATGCAATTTAAATGATTATATATAGAGAGACAGAGGTATATATTTAAGGCATACCTATAGGACATGTTCCCACATGACTTTAGTCCAAGCACTTGGGAAATAGAGGCATAAAGATTTCTGAGAATTTGAGGTCAGCCTGGTCTACATAAGTTCTAAGCCAGCTAAAGTTACATACTGAAGTCCTGTCTCAAAAACAAAATACCATACTCAATATCAAATCCTCAAACAATTTTGATGTCATGTAGTATCCAACATAAATCATACTATCATATCACATAAGAAACTAAAATTAAAGATAAGCAACAAGAAATTACTTGGATGTGATGACAACTACCAGTAATTCCAGAATGAGGGAGGCTGAGGCAGGAAGAGAGTGAGTTGGATGCCAGCCAAGGAGATATCGCCCTTTGAAATGTAACACAATGTGACATAAGAGGAATTTACAGAGGGTTGGGCATTTATTTTTTATAGTAATGGGAGGTCTATAGCTTACAGGATATGGACTGGGTAGCTGAACAATGACTGTCTCACACTGGGGACGCTGAGAATCCATATGTCTCAACAGTCTCAGTCTGGTACTGATGACCTGAAGGTTTCCTCAAGAGCTGCTCATCATCCGTCCACATGGGAAGCCTGAAGAGATTGGGACTGCTAACGGTGATAGAATTTCACAGCAACAGGACCGATAAATTTCAATAAGAGAGAAGGCAGGCAGGCAAAATGCAAGTTTCCTTGTCCCTGTCCTTTTACTTGGGTTACCACCAGTCAGGGGGGTCTGCCTTTCTCAAATAATCTGATCAAGAAAATCCCTCAAAGGAGTGTCCAGCATCCTTACTTAAGTTGATTCTAGATCTAGACAACTTTATAGCCAAGATTAACCATCACAAGTCCTTTCAAGAATGTGAGAGACCTAATAACCTCAGTTGAAGTTCTTTTCTTTTTTAGCTATGGGCCTCTTTTAAAAATATATTATATTGAATTTCTATTTCATATACAGCATCTTAGTCCTCTTTACATGCCCTCCCATCAACACCTTCTCAGAGCTCACCCTGCACTGGATTCTATGCATTTTGTCATTTATGTTAAGGCCTATCCAGCCAAGTTGAGGTCCTCTGATATCCCTCAGTGCAAGTTCAGCCACTGGGTCTAGTCAGCCGAGCTAGAATCACTCCCTTAAAGAAGATCAGCTCTTCCTCATCCAGAATTAACATTTATTTTTAACAGATAGTCATGCTTGGCCCTTGAAGCAGGTCTCTGAATGGACCCAGCATAAAGGAACTGAGGGACATTCTTCAGAAATCTTTGACCAGTACAGCACAGGAGAAGGAAAATAAAAACTGAAAAAAAGCCTTCCGTTGCTTCTCTGGGTGCCAGCTTTGCAGCCTCCTGTGAGCTACTTGATCTTTAATTTATGGAGTCGACAGAAAGCAGCACAGATGCTGGGCAAATACTGAGAGCATTGATTTTGGTGTTTGGCCAAACTGATGGCATCATTATGTTGACTGAATATCACTGTCTCTAATAAAAATGTTTTATGTGGAGTCCGAGGGAAGGGAAAAGACAGAAAGCGGAATGTAAGAAATCCGGCTGGGAAGGGATGCTTTCTCTTGGGCTTCTTGTCCTCTGTGTTTACGCACTGTGTCCTGACTTTTTGACTCTTGTCTTCAGCGGTTTAATTTTGCTTTATTTCCTGGCATGCTAATATCACTAAACATTTGGCAAAAGTACTGTAAATATAATTTAGCTTTTCTCTTCAGTACATATTTACAATAGAGCAGCTAAAATATTTGATTAAAATATATGTAAAATATGCAATCAAGCTTTTAATTAATTCTATTACCAAAACTAACATCATTAGCCAAAGAAAGGATATGTATATGAAGAAGACAAATGAGTTTTAAGAAAAGTTGCCTCTCTTCAGGCCTCTACTCAATCAGTTTCTACCTAAAATTTAAAGCCAGTCACATAAGTACAATACAGCAAGATAATTAATAGATACTTTGAGACTCATTTAAGGTGTCCACACAATCAAGGTCAGGTTTGGTGACAGAAGCCGGGAACAGAAGTGAGGAATTCATTTTTGAACTGCCAATGATTTTTAGAATATTACAGAATAAAAGATTACTTGCTTAAAGAATCTTGACTAGTGGCAAACATAATGAATTTGTCTCTTGAGATTCTTCACTATAATAATAAATTTTATATCACTATGTATACATATAAGTCATCATGTAAAATTACCTGTAAAACCCAGTTTTACACAAGACATCCTGGCCTTGTTACCAGTTGGTACAGTGGAACATGCACGAAAACCCAGAATCACGTTGATCATATTCAGCCATATTAAGTTTCTGCTGTTTTATTTTTTCAGGTTTGTTTCTTAAATGAGGCATAGCTGACATACAGGGATGCATATTTAATGCATACATTGATGCATGTGGAGAAACGTATGTCTTCTGAAATTTTCCATTAACCACTATGTCTCAGTTCTCTCCCTCCCAATTTTCCTTTTAAGAGCACTTAGCAAGTTCTTAAGCATATAATACAGTATTTTAACTGCAAGCTTTAAACCATTCATTGGGTCACTGGGATGTGCTCTTTGATCAGTACCTCACAGGCTCCCTCTCCTCATAAACCCAGTAACCCTCTTTCAAATCTCTGCTCCTGTGGGTTTGAGTGTGTTAGATTTCTAATGCCAGTGGAAGTTTGGATTTGCTCAGTGTTGAGCTTCTTTCACTTAGCCCAATATCTTACATTGAAGCAACTACATAATATTATATTGTGAGTGTGTGCATATGTTTATGTGTATACGTCTGTATTCATCTGTTGATGGACATGAGGATTGCTTCCGTATCTTGACTGCTGTAAATGGTGCTGCAATTAACAGGAAGTGCAGTTATACCTTGAGACCTGATTTCAGTTCCTTTGGGTCTCACCATGGAAGAGATTTCTTTATCATATATTAATTCTATTTTCTTGTTTGTAGTACCACTATAATGTTTTCCACAGAAAATAAATTTATTTTCTTACCAACTATGCACAAGAGATTCTTTTATTATGCATCCCTACTGACACAACTTGTTTTTATATGAGAGTCGCTGCACTAGCTCACACTTATGGTTACCTAGGAAACACCAACCTTTTATATCCCCATTTTCCTTGGTTGGTGTTGATGTCACTAGCTAAACTTCTGTCTTTCCTGAAGCTCCCTTTCAGGTCTTGTGCCTATTTACTGTTTAATTTCTTTTTTTATTGAATCATTGTATATTTCATACAGAATATCTCAATCTTAAATATGTTTATACTTTTTTCCCAATCAGTACATCCCAAAGTCCAACAACTGGAATCTACACAATATGTCATCTGTATTAGGGTCTATTGTGTCTAATTAGTGTCCCCAAATATTCATCCACTGAGGTCTGGTCAGTCTACCCAGAGTGCCTCACTTTAGGAAGATTAGTTCATCCTCACCCAACAGTAATCAGTTGCCAACATTTCATCAGCAAAGATTGGGTTCTGCTACCCATTTCTCTAGTGCCAGTCTGGGTTTTTGTCTGTTTACATGAACCTTCAGCATGCCAAAACCATTGCTGTAGGTTCATATAAGAAGGATCCCAGGATCTTGTAGAATTCTCTTTCCATATGGTCATACACTTCCCCACTGATTATAATATCTTCTTTGTTAATTGTTCCTTTGATCAGAATGAAGTAATCTCTTCTCATTAGTTTTAGTTTGAAGTCTATTTTGTCAGATATTAGAATGGCAGCTGTGGCTTGTTTCTTAGTACCGTTTGCTTGATATCTTTTTTACATCCTTTCACTTTAAGGTAGTGTCTGTTCTTGAAGGTAAGATCAATTTGTTACAATCAACAAATGAATGAATTTTGTTTCTTGATCCATTCAACTAGTCTGTGACTTTTGACTAGGCAGTTCAGTCTGTTGATATTTAAAACTTATTATTGGAGATATGTATTGATTCTCATCATTTTACGTTCTTGTTTTCATCTTTGGGCTAACTCTGTGGTTCACCAGTTACACTTTCATTTAGTTTATTCTATTGCCCCGTGGGTATTGTCATTCCTTACTTCAACTCTTTGTACTGCTTCAAGTATTATCTGAAAGACTGGATTTCTGGACCTGAGTTCTTTCAGCCTATTTATATCGTGGAAGATTTTAAATTTCTCCTTCAACTAGAAGACAATAATAGAAATTTTTGCTGGGTAGAGCATTCTAGGTTGGCATCTATGGTCATTTAGACCTGGGAATACTTTGGTCCAGGCTTTTCTGTCTTTCACAGCTTACACTGAAATGTCAGCTATAATTCTGAGTAATTTTCCTTTATATGTGACTTGTTTTTCTTTTGCTGCTTTCAGAATTCTCTCTTTGTTCTGTACACTTGGGATTTTTTTACTATGATATTCAGTGGCAAGTTTCTTTTCTGGTCCTATTTGGAGTTCTATGTGCTTCTTGTATTTGTATGGGAAGATCGTTTCTTAATTTGGGGAACTTTTCTTCTACAGTCTGGTTGAAGATCTAGTCAATACCATTATCCTGAGATTCTTCTCCTTCCTCTGTGCCTATGATGCATAAATTTGGTCTTCTCGTGGTGTCCCACATTTCCTGCATATTCCATTCCTGTGTTTTTATCAAACTGTTCAGGATCTCTACTTGAGTTCTCCAATTCTTCAGCTTCGTCATCCAGTCTTGATATTCTGTTTTCCATTTCATTTGTTCCGTTGGTGAGACTTTCTCCTGTCCTTTCAAATTGACTTACTGAGTTGTTTACTTCCTTCTTCATTTCAGCCTGAGTTTTCTTTAATATTTCTTTCTCTTTTTTCTATTCAGTCGGAACTTTATACCTATCTTCTTTTAGTTCTTTGATTTGTTTGTGTGTTCTTTAAATTGACTGAATTCTTTGATCATGTTTATGAGTGTTATTTTAAACTCTGTGTCCTAGTTTATCTCTATGGAGTTCTCACTGTAGAAATCTTCTATAGGACTGGTGATGTTTTGTGGTTACATATTATTTGGGTTTTTCATATTCTTTTTTTTGTTGTTGTAATCTTAGCATCTGGATTTCTTTTGTTGTTTGTGATTCTGATGTGAGACTCAAGCCTTCCTTTGTTCAGTTGAAGTCTGATTCTTTTTGCATACTTGATGTGACTTGGTTGTTTTCTTACTGGGTATTAAAAGCTTGTTGGTCATGACTTCAGGTTCTCTTTTTTTTTTATATTGGAGGGACCAGATCACTCTGGCCCAAATGCTCCAGAGTCACTCAGAGACATAGGCTAGATGAGATCAGATGCTTTCAGGCTCTCTCTTAAAGTTTGGGTATCTCTAGCCAGCAGGCACAGCAGTTTTGTAAAATTGCAAGGCAGAGGCTGAATTCTGCCTTTCTCGGGTAGTCTGCAAACGTTTGGGCCCCTACAAAAGGCACAGAAGCCTCGTCCTGCAGCAGTGGGTTGGCCTGCAGACCAAACCAATGTAGAAGGATGGGCATGGTGGGATTTGAAGAGGTAACAGGGCAGTCCAGAGATCTGAGGGCTAAAAATAAAAGTGCCTGTGCCCAAGGCTAGATGGAGAACAGGAAGCATGTGGGGTGTAGTTTCTGCAATGGTAGGGGAGTGGAGATGCAGTGGGCAGCTCAGATTTATCAGGGATGAATATTGGTCACCAGAATCCAAGGCAAGTTGGGTATGGGAAACACAAGGGTTGAAGGCTGGATTCAGGAATGTAATGGCATGTTGGCGCTGGGGAAAGCCTCTGAATGCTCTAACAAACTTGATTGAAAAATTGAGCTGGTCTGGGTACGGGATTCAGAACACACTGGGGCGTTCTGGACTAAGAGATTAATCTAGGATTTGGAGTGCTAAGCGCAGGAACAGGCCTGTGTCCAAGGCTAGAAGAAGTTTTTCACCATCTAAGTTTTCACAAATTCGAGTAGATTAGTTTAATCTGTTAATAATAATTAGTAGTTTTGTTGTTCCAATATGTAAACACTAATTATCTAGAGTAAGACAAAAATGTCAGACATGATATAGATGCATTTTGGTCATATTTTGTAAATGTTTCTACAGGACATCCGTTTTCTATATGGCCATGAGACCAAGTCACCCATACAAAGCTCAGAATTAAGAATTTGAAACAGAGCTGTAAAATTTAAAGTGTTCATTTTCGTATATTTAGTTCAAATAGCAACACTCTGAAAAAGGAAAAAATATAAATCCCTTTTCGTTCTCCCTGGTTTTACTTAGGTATCACTGACAAAATGATTAAGTGAACTCAGGAGATAAGGATCTGTAACTCAATGAGTGAACAGTTTACCAGGGTGCATAAAGCAGGCTGGGGGTGCACACCTGTGATTCCAGCACTCGAGGGAGGGAAGCAGATGAATCAGAAGGTCAGGGGCACCTTTGGCTACACAGTAAGCTCAAAGCCAAACTGGGATACTTGAGATCGTCTCTCAAAAACAATTACATATATTTTAACTGTGTGATGTGATATTTTGACATACATGTGCACTGAAGGGATTGTCACGTGTTTTTAGCACATGAATCACATCATGTGGTTATCTGTGTGTTATGTGCGGTGATAAAACACAAAGTCTTCCCTGTTAGTAAATTTCAAGTGTATAATATATTATTAATGTTACCGATAGTTGCCTTGTTAAACATTTAATGTCTAGAGCTTATTTGTCTTATAACTGAAATTTTATACCATTTTACCAAGAATTCATTCCCAGCTTCTGGAGACAATTTTATTCTCTGCATGTGAGTTGGACATTTCTAGATTGCTCACTAAGATCGTACACTATTATTCTGTGTCTGGCTTATTCCAATTTTTATGTTTAAATGATATGTGGCTCTGTGCACGTGTGCATGTGTGTGCATCCTGTGTTTCGCTCATCCAATCGTCTGTTGACACTGTAACTTGTCCCCGTTTCTCAGGAGTTCTGAAGGAGGAGGCAGTGAACAAGGGAATGTGGACCGCCCTCTGAGATCCCAGTTCGGTGCCTTTGGTTCTGTATCTAGCTGTAGAATTACTAAATATCATCATGGTTCGAGTTTCTATTTTTAAGGAATTTTATATTTGCTATCATATTACATTCTCATCAAATGATTGATTGTTCACATACATGTGTTTTTTAAATCGTCAAATCTGTACCAGTTGGAGTGGAAAGAATAATAAGAATTGGAAGCTGCAATGATGAAAGCCTGGTACAAACTCCCTTGCTGGAACAAGGCAGTGTGTCCACTGCTAGGATGTACCAGATCAGCGACCATGTCTGCATTTTGGGGCCCAAACTCTCACCAAAGTTTTAACAGTGTTTTCTTGGTGAGGTTCTCACAGAAGTAAAACCAGAATAAATGGTGTCCCTAAATAATTTATGTCCACCCGGGGCCTCACAATGTTACTTATTTGAGAACAGGGTTTTTTTAGTAAGTGTAATTAATTAAAATGAGACTGAATTTCGTCAGAACAGTCCTGTCCTAGCTACCGTTATCTCAGTGATACTGCCACTTGTGAGCTGAAGTAAACCTTTTCTTCCAATAAGGTGCTTTTGCCCAGAGTATTTTATTAACAAAAGGAAACTAGAAGAAATCTCTGATCCCAATGATGAGTGTCCACTTTGGAAGAGGAGATGACAGACGGAAGAAGAAGGCATGTGAAGACAAATTATCCTGCTTTAGCCAAGGAGGACCAGAACGTTCTGGAGGCCACCACCACCAGCCAGGACAAGCTGGGAAGGAATCTTACAGGATCTTCAGAGGAAGTACAGTCCTGCTGACACATCAGTGTTGCCCTTCTATTCTCTAGAAATATCCAAGAATAAATTTACGTTGTTTTCATGAGCCAAGTTAGTTGTAACTTGTTACGATAGCCACAGGAAATAGATCCTGAAACCTAGAGGCAAGAGTCAGCTCTTTGAATAGCAGTGATATTTCATGGTGGTTGCCAACTGCACACTGCATTACAAACCCACACTTAACTGATCACTGTGGCCAAGAGCAAGGGTGATTCCAGCAATAATTTACTGCAATGAGTATTTCTCTGCCTTCCCTTTTGGCAGAGTCTCTTCTGCACACTGCCATTAAACAGGCCCTGCTTTTCCCAGGCCAGACTGGAGGATGTCCTGGAAGGCAGTTATACCCTACGCTTGACCTAAATCTATCACACCACAAGAACCCTGCAGAGCAGATACTGAATTTTTCTTTTATTTTCTTTCCATCCATTCAACACAGAGTGGTACCTGGGGAGATCTATATGGAGACTGCTGCCTGGCCGGAGCTGTGACCCTCAGTAGAGGAACAGAGTCAAATCCAAACCGTAGTCTATCAGAGGAGACAGAAGTAATGAGTGTCTTGACTACTGTCCTCCCGCTCCCTCTCAGACCAGCACTCCTCACCGCTTGTCTCTATCCAGAATCAAGAGAAGACAAGGAAGGAATGCGGGAAACCCAAGCTCCTTCAGAGCGCATAGCAGAATAAATTGGATTGCAGAATTAGAGGGGCAAATGGAGGAACCAGCTCAGGGGCAAAACAGTAAAAGGATGAAAGTAGGCCCAGTGTGAAATATAGAAGAGAGCAAATGGGGCTGCCTAGAGCAGTCAGGTCTGCCTGAAGATCAAGCAAACAAAGTGATTGAGTATGCATTTAGAGATTTAGGCCAACTCAGTCGAAATATGCTGAAAACATCATACAATATCTTAACTAATCTGGGGGCTGGAGAGATGGCTCAGCAGTTCAGAGCACTGGCTGCTCTCGTAGAGACATGGGTTCGATTTCCAGCACCCACATGGCAGCTAACAGCCGTCTGTAACTCTAGTTCCAGGGGATCTAATACTCTCTTCTGACCTCCATAGGCACTGTGCAACATGGATGCACTTTCACACATGCAGACAATACACTCATACACATAAATTAAAAATAATAAAATATTTAACTGACTAACCTAAAACTGAGACTGAACTCTCTCTACCTTCTCCTGACACCCTCAGAACCGTGATCTTAAGTGTCCCGTCTACTCTCTATTGTGTTTCCACTAATCTGCATTAAAGAAGCTGCTGGATTCTGCATTGTCTGAAATTAAATGCAAAGGATGAGTGGGCAGCTCACTGTGCACAAGTGAACAGCCAGCGGGGCTGCTATGATCGATTGTGCTTCTGTATCCATCAGGAAGATCAATCTACTCTCCTTGAAAAAGAATGTTTCCAAAGTTCAAGTGATTTTGAAGCTAATCCAACATACTCTAGCCCTCACTGGATCCAACTGAGATGAGCAATAGACCTGAGTAGACCTGCTTTTGTGAGAGGAAAAAAGTCATCGTTCATGAAGGTACTTCTAGCTATCAAAGTGACAAACAGCTGTGGCAAGCAACTAACACTGTGCAACAACAGACAGAGCAATGCGGTCAGGACCAGGGCAGCCTAGTCACAGGTTCATCCCCTCCCTTGGGGAGCAGCAATGACCTCACCCCCTCCCCACCCCTGGCGCTTCCAAATGCTGCTCTAAGAAAAAGGGGAACTTTTATGAGAATGGTCTCACACCCATGATCTTAGCTACAAAAAGACCACAAGAAGAATCATGAACCTGGGTTTGTTCAGCCAGAGATGCTGACATCTGGTGACAACACTGAATGAATGGTTCTTTTAAGGATAAGCGGTCCAGCCAGGCCTGGTGTCATAGGCCTGCATTCTAAGCTACTTCTGAGATCAACATAAGAAGTTCGCTGGGAATATAAAACAAGTTCACATTCAGCCTGGGCAACTTAAGAAGATCCTGTATCAAAAGAAAATTAAAAATAAATACATGACAGAAAGGCGGAAATATAGCTTAATCCCTAGTATACCAGCATGTGTGAGTCTCTGGGCTCATTCCCTGGGACCTCAAAAATGAAAGAAGAATAGAAGAATAGAAAGAAAGACTAGAAAAGAAAGTGAAGCGAACAGGATGCCTCTCGTTTGGCAGAGTGCTTGCTAGCATTCACAAAGCCCTGGGGCGGATGCCTAGCACTGCAGAAAGGGGCGTGGTGGTACATGCCTGTAATGTTAGAACCTGGGAGGTGGAGGCAGGAGGATCCGAAATCATCCTCTGTAAAGTAGTGAGTTGAAGGTAAGCCTAGACTGCGTGGGACCCTGCATTTTGAAAATAGACCACTAACCTCTAATCTGATATAAATTTCTAATTTATTCAATAGACATGTCAAGAAAATATTTTACCTTCCACACCTAAAATAGAAGACTTTTAACCTGATAGAGCAAACTACTCCTGCAAAACTGATCAGGATTTCATAGACTTAAGTGTCTTGCTAATTGCCTCAATTTTCTGTGCTATTTTACACTGAGGTCTTCTCACGGGTACTCTGAATTTGGGCTTCAGGATTCACTAAGTATAGAGCTTAATTATTAAAGCAGTACCCTGGGTTGCAATGGCAATGCCTTTCAATCATACTTTAAACTAGAAAAAAATAATTAAACCATCAATGGACTATATCCAAATGGTTAATTTTTAACAAATCAGAGGTTTATGAAACAAGGCACATGAAAATCAGATAGGGACAGCAAGTACCATATAGGATTAGCTCACTTTTCTCACTCAAATCTTCATCCTTAGTCTTTTAAAAGTTGTTTATTTTACTTTCCAATGGCAGTTATGCGAAGGTCACCTGAGTTATAAAATTATACCTATTCTTATATGCAGAAATACTTCTTTATAAGAATGTTTAATTTTACTGCACAAATTTCCCTGTCTCATACCAGTGTCCCCACAGCTACATCTACAGATGTGTTCAGGTATTTAAAACTTTAAGCATCATAGGGTATATTTCTTTCCAGTTCATGCAACACTGTTTTAAATCTATTTCTATGAAAGAGCAGCATCAAATTTGAAGTCATTGTCATATGCTGTTTTTTATAGCAATTTTGAATGAACAGTTCTGACAGCAAAATTATTGAGGTTTAATAAAACCTTTTGATAAAAATGACCTGCTCCAGAGTTTATACACTGCCATGCTTACTGCTGTTAATTTTGCAGATACATATTCAGAATTAAATATGCATCAAGATAAATACAATGTCTCTCTTCAGGAAACACATGTAACCTGGCACTCTGACCACAGTCAGAGGCACTTAGACTAGCACCAAGGGACGGACAAGTTCCCGTTATTTGTGATTACTTAGTGTGCAGGTCCAAATTTTATCTTCATCTTTAGGCATAGCAATAAATAAAGAATATAAATATACAAATATGGTTTAAAAAAATGAATGCTAGTCTAAAAGCTAGTGACAATCCAGCTAGAGACTGTGAGTCAGAGGAGGACATCTTTCTTGAGGGCAGACATGAAAGGAAATAAGAGACCTGCTCCTCACTTCTCAAATCCAGGAGTCTGGAGTTCTCTCACTGTGGAACAGTTACTTTGATAGTCTACCCAGAACAGTGTGGACTCAGGATTTCTCCAGAGTCCTCACTCTCTTTGAGGAAGGTATTCACTCTCTCTATATTCAGTCTCTTATCAGTGATGATACCAGTCTCATGCAGGTGTGTGTGTGTCTTCATGTGGGTTTGAGGTGGGACTGCAATCAAGGCAAGTAAAGCTACTCAGAAACATCTTCTGGCTTCCAAAAAGGGAGCAAGGCCTGTAGTTAGTAGGAACAGTCAGTGTAGCCACCGTAACAGCTCAGACTGACCTGTTATTTGGCAGCCCAGCCACTAAGGGTGGGCAAGCCTTGCCTGGGAGGACGGCAGTTGGCCTTCCACATCATCCCCTTGAATCTGACTCTGGCTCTCTTCCCATCAGATTATATTACTTTACTTGTCTAAATACACTCTTGTTGTAGGCAAAAATTTTGATAGATACTATTGGAAAAACAAAGAGAAAAGCATTCACTGATTTTAACCCTCTTATTAGCCAGTTAAAATCACCACATTCCTGAAACAGGCAGTCATCAGATGGAAACAGAGACCAGGCAAAACCTCAACTGCAAACAAGTGGTCTATTATTAACACATAAAGAGCACTGCAGATTATTTTTAAAAGTATATTTAGTTCTAGAAAAATAGCCTTGGAAATGTCTTTCTTTAAAAGAAATGAAAGAAAGAAAGAGAAAAAGAGAGAAAGAGAAAAAGAGAGAAAGAAAGCCTCAGCATGTCTTTCCAAACTATTGGAACTGTGCTGTCCAGTGTCTTATATAGTATAATGAGACAGGAGCGCTGTTAGAGGAACCAGTTTTCTTTTAGACTGTCATTACATTGTATTTACTTGGTATGGCAGTGCTTAGTAAGAGCACTCAAATGTATATATGCCTCAAATGTATGTAATTTAAGCAAGAAACATTATAGCAATTACCTAATGTCACATTTCTTTCCCTTCCCTCAGTCATCACCTACCTGGTTTCAATCCTAATTATCCCTCCATTACTCTATCCAGATCTCTCTCTCTCCTTCCTTCTCTCCCTCTCTAGTGTGTGTGCGTGCATTCCTGCTCACTGTTTTACACGCCTGTTCCTGTCCACCCCATCACTGTCGTTGGAGCAAGTTGTCCAGAACATTGCTCTGATATGTCTTGATATGTCTCAGTGCTGTGTACAGGTTGGATCGTCGCTCCTACCAATGGCCCAATACCTGAGCCTCACTTGCAAGGCTCACTGGATTCGCACCATCCCAATTGCTTGCATAAAATGGACTGTCACCCAAACAGATATGTTAGCTATTTCTTAAATATTCACTGAGAATCTTCATTTCTAAAACTTTGCATGGATACCTGGACTCTACGCATTTTAGACCTGCTTCTAAAATGAAAATCCTACAAATACATTGGGTAAGTTCCTGACAGGGATCTCATCAAATTAGTCTCAGGACATCAAATCAACAGAGCATTACTCTATGAATGAAAAATCTTAACAACTACATAAAAAGATATCATAGTGTAGTGTCTAGATGAAAACCTGGCCAGGCATGGTGGCAGACACATTTAATCCCAGCACTCGGGAGGCAGAGGAAGGCAGATTTCTGTGAGTTCAAGGCCAGCCTGGTCTGCAGAGTGAGTTCCCAGCCATCTGGAGCTACACTGAGACCCTGTCTCAAAAATAAAAAGTAAAAGAAAATACAAGCATATAAATATGCTAGTCATTCCTATTCTGTTTTTGAGCCCCTTTATTTATTAAAATCAACAATTTGTTCACAGATTATCTTGTCTTTAGTCCATAGTGATGTAATAGGCTGAAATAAGAACCAATGGAATGTTAGTTTATTTACTTCTAACTTGTATCATTTTGCTCAGTAAACACTGAGAACAGAATCATAAATTTGATTACTTGTAAACATTATATATTCAGTCTAGTCAGGCAGCAAGTTTAAAACATGCTACTCTAGAGCTCGTGTAGCCCAGTAGCTTGTCGCCTTACCTGTTTGGAAGGAAACCACTAGGTTTATTGTAAAATCTCATTTATGGTATGCAATAGTGCCTTTTTCTGATCTTCATGAACACCACTGCTAGATGTACTTATTCTGTGCCTCAGCTTTGTAAGAAGCTGTTACTTTTCATTAGGTGTAAAATATTGAATACCTGATCTTATACCAAATTCCCTTGGTTCAAAGGGCACAGAAGATGGAGGATGGTGATCAAGAAGGCAATAACTTTAAATTAATGTTATGGACTAAATACACAATTTTTTATCTTATTGATGAAATCAGGCCTCATAAGCAATCTTAGGCCTAATGTGTTGGCATTCCTATTTTTCATGTGAAGAGATTATTAGGTGTACCATCTCCTGCAGTCAGAAAATGGCAAGCCTTTAATCTAGAAAGTTAATGCTCTTTCTAGGCTATCCTGAGGCTGTTTTGATTTATCTAGGAATATTGAGAGAAGGGCAGAGACACAGAGAAAGAAACATCTGACGTGACTTCCTGGTGTGTGTTAGGTACCTTCAGGAGTATTTTAGAAACAGAGTTCTGAAGTATATCCTTACCATCCCTGGTGACATCAGTTCTCAACATCAACTCAGGGGCTGATGTTAACAGATACTTTTTTACATAACAGTCTTTCCATTTAATTCATAAATAAATAATGTCATTTTCTCATACATGTTTACAATGTCTGAACAGTTCTTCAATTTTGTCAGACATATATATATATATATATATATATATATATATATATATATATATATGCTGTTAATGTGGGGGCTAGAAAGATGGATCATCAGAGTTAAGAATGATTGCTGGACTAACTACTGTGGGGACCGGAGTTCAGATCTCAGCACCCATGTAAAAAGCCAGGTATCCTACAAACACCTGTAACTCCAGCTCAGTAGGATCTTATACAATCTTCTCACGTCTCCTTACACATACACACACACATACACACACACACACAAATATACACACATGTACACAGCACTTAGACACAGATGCACATAAATAAAGTAAATCATTTTTAAGTTGTTGTTGTCATGTGCACTGATTTGTCATTTAGCAATGGTGATGGCTAATCTCGTCATCTTGACAAGACAGGGAACCAACTGAAAGAATCTCCTCAGGTGGATCGGTCTAGGAGGGTCTTTCTAAGAAATATTACTTAAGAGGACGAGACCCTCTCCAATAGCAGGGGGCGTCTTCTGGCAGGCAGCCCTGGTGGAAAGCAGTCAAAGGGACAAGCCTCGATACTCCCTTCACTGCTCCCTGATGAGGGAGTTTACCATTGGTGATGCTACCGCCATTTCCGCCCGCATCAGACTTCGGCTTATTTAGATACCCCGCACGGGCTGAAGACCAGTGAATCTGCAGGAATATTCAAGACCTTCAGCATCAGATTGGGCCTGCTGAAGCAACCAGCTCAGTAGCTTGATCAGCTATTTGTCAGACTCTCTGGTATGCAGACAATTATTATCAGACTGCCTCACCCCTGACATGCAAGCTTAACTAGTCAATCTCCATATATATGTATATATACACACACTGCCTTACTTCTGTTCCTCTGCCTAATACAACAGTCTAATCACAAAAACTGAGACACCTCCATACACATGTTCCTCATTCTATAGAGATATGCTGACAAAGCCTGAGATGAAGACAGCGAGGCTAGGTCTCCACAGAGCGTCAGAGGACCAGAGGACAAACTCCCTTCCGTCATCAAAAGTGCAGGCGCAGAAGCTCTGCTTCTGCTTCCTGTGCTGGAGTGAGAGGCTCTTTCATGAAAAGACCTTAGAAAGCTATCCGACCCACTAAGATCTAAGAGGAAGTAAAGAAAAGACCTGACCTGACAAGGCAACCAAAGGCGGGGCATCTTCAAGACAGGAAGGAAACAGCGGCTTTGCTTACAGTGTCTACACAAACACAATACTGCAAAAACAGGAAGGGGGGCTGGTGATGGAGGATAAGGAAAATTTGAAATAAGAGAATTGTGTGTAGTTGTTTCTTCTAGATCGGACATGATCACTTCCATCTTGAATCAGAACAGCTCTGATCACCCACATTATACACTCGGGAGATCAGGGCCATTAACAGTCCCTTATGGAAGGACAAGGAAGGGTCAGGAGATTGACAAGTCTCGGGTAGCCTACAGGGCACCAGAAGCTCGTGAGCATTCTGAAGACCTCCACAAGGCCCCTCTCAGCCCAGAAGTTATATATGATAGAAATCATGGGTGGGGATCATCCTTTGGTAGTGTAGGTAGATGTATGTCTCCCAAAGGACTATCTGGTGATGTGGTTTTCTGTGAATTGCTTGTGTTTCTGTAAAACAAATGAACACATAGGTTTACCAAGGTGGATTTAGAATTATTTCTTTGGTCTTTTGGCACCTTCTATATCAAAGATTAAGAGGCATTGTCTCTCTAGTAAAAGTCTACAACAAAATAAAAGTTTGAAATGGATATTAGTGCTGTTCATTGTATACTGTGTGATTTAGTTCTTATACTGTGTTTTAAATATGTATTTAATTAAAAATAAATGATCAAACATGTATGTATATATGTATGTGAACCTGAGTGTAGTTCCCAGAAGAGGAAAAAACAGATTCCTTAGACCTGGAATTACAGGTGCTTGTGTACCATCCAAATTACATGCTGGGAATGAAACAAATTGTGGACAAAAGCACTTTCTGCTCTGAACTGCTGAACCATCTTCCTAGTCCAGCTTCTATACTCCTACATAATCTTATATAATAGAAGAAAAATTGTTCAATCACAATACATTTGTATGTCTATGTGTTGTAGATAAGATGAACAGGTTTAAAGACGAAAATTCATGAATTAGAAATGTATGTACAATATTTGATGTAGGGATTTATCATTATAGACTAGGAAAATTAATGGCCCCATTCTCTCTTGTCATTTAATAGCTTTCAATTTTTAACTTCTAAGTTCATCTCCATTTGTCTGAATGGGTACAGCATGTCTTCATGTCATCTTCACAGTAATTCCATCTGTATTTTAATTAGAGGCTTTGTATTTATGGAGAGAGATATGCTCTCCAGCACTTAGAAAAGTGCTTGCCTCAGAAGGAGCAAATGGTGAGTCAGTGAATAAAACACTTAATGAGTAAATTTTGCTTTGGGTGGACGCTATTGATGGTAACTAAAAAAAAAAAAGTCAAGAATGGCTAAGCAATCACCATCGCTGAAGTGGGGCTGAGGGTTAGACTGGGACTGAAGTCACTGGAGCTCATGGAGACTTTTTTTGGGTGCTGATCTTGCAGTAACTCAGCCCATGTCCCAGTGAGTATGAGCGCTTGCCTTCATCCATGTTCTGGGTCCATGAAAATGCATCCATGTTCTACAATGACCACAGAGGTCGGAAAAGGGTGTCTGATCCCCTTGACATGGAGTTACTGGTAGTAGTTAACAGCCATGTGGAGGATGACCTGAACCTCGGTTCTCTGAAAGAGAAGTCAATGCTCTTATTGATGAGCCATCTCTCCAGCCCATGGGGGCCTCATGTTTTTCTGTTCAATCTTAAGACTCTGGGAAAGAGTCACAGACTCCCTAGTGTTCCAACACGCCATCCTCCATGTAAGGACAGTGCACAGTGGAATGACACACATACCCTGGGCCTGGCATTATTCTAAAGAGAATGCACATTAACTGTATATTTGTCACATTTGTCACAGTTGCTCACTCTCATTAGGACTGTTATAAGTTTTTACATGTATTTATTTATTTTGTTTATTTATTTATACTGGATCTTTTTGAGGCAGGGTCTCCTTATAGTCCAAGATACCCTGGAACTCACTACATGGACCGGTTGCCTCCTGAAACTAAATTCATGTATCACAACACATGACTTAATGTTTTGGCTTAAGAAAAACATTAAAAATTACAGAGCTGGGTCAGTGAGATGACTCAGGGGTAAAAGCATTTTCTATACAAGTCTGAGGATCTAAGTGCATTCCAGGGTTCCCATGTGACATGTAAGCACCCACACAGGAAACACACACACACACACACACAAGTAAATAATAATAATAATAATAATAATAAATATTTAATTACATAGAAGTCAGTTTCCTACAAGGCTGAATCCATCAACTGAAAGCTTGATGAAGTTTTAGCACCCATCACTGGCACAGTCTTAGAAAAAGTGGAAAGGTGGGTTCAAGTCTATGCAGCAAGTGATTTCAACACAGCATTGATGAAATGTGCATATCACTGCAAACATGATAAATGTAAACAGGAGAGATGAATGAATGAATGAATTGCTGAATGACAAGCTTGGGAGCCTGGTCGACACAATGAGATGAGATTTAACTACAGGATAATTTACCTAGGGAAAAATCATCAGTAGTAGAGTTTTAAAACAAAAACCCATTCTCCCTCTGGAAATAAATAATGTTTAAAAAGAGCCTGGTTATAGTGGATAATAACGTGTATATGAGTTCACTTTGTAATGTGATTGCGAAACAGCCAATTGCCTTCCCAGGAGGATGAGCATAATGGATCATTTCAGCCAGACGCACAACAGAAAGGAGAGAAAGCGCCTTCAGCAGCTGTAGGAATCACCTTGATCCTACTATCTGTAATTGGAGTCCTCTCAATAGAGGAAGAGCATGTTAAAGTTTAAGGAAAAGCAATAAACATCATGAAATGATTCAGAGCCCATTTAATTTGGAAAACCTTGAAGGTGCTCAGAAAGAAGGTCATTCTGGCTGGTCCAGCACCAGCACCCTTGGCTACCATGCAGAAATAGAAAGGACTATTGCAAGCATAGATATTGAGTGCTTTGCTCACCATGGGCCAGAACTGACTGAGTATTTCAGGTGCATTTGCACATAATAGATTTCCATTATTGATATTTGACTTGTGTACATTTTACAGATAAGGACAATAAGGTTTAGAGAACTTAGGCAAGATGTATATAGTATTACAGCACTGAAGCAGCTGCACCCTAGCCTACCAGAAACCAGGTCTATGCACCATCAGTCTGCAGTCTTTTTAGTCTGTCATTCTGCTACTGACACTGTAAATCCATTTTTATCTATCTGACTTCCAAGGCCCTCCATTCACTGAGGAGGCCTTCTCTTACTCTGATCATTTTCAGCAACTCAGCCATTGACTTCCAAGAGGAAAGATAAATAATACTTAGGGGACAGATAAAACCAAAGGGAAATGTAGTATTTCATAGGCCTACTGAAAAATATACATACTTTGTATATAACTGAAGACCATGCAACAAAAGACACAGTGCCAGGGGCTAGAGAGAAGGTTCAGCAGGAATGAGTCCTGAATGTTCTTGTAGAGGACTTGATTCAGTTCCCAGCACACACATAGCAGCTAACAACTGTTCATAACTCCAGCTTCAGGGTAAATCCAGTTCCAGACCTGATACCCTCTTCTGACCTCCTGACCTCCACCATGACACAGGTGCACTTACACACATGCAGGAAATGCCCTCATACATATAAAGTAAAAATAATAAATAAAAAAATAATCATAGTGCCAGGCAAGGAAAACCTTCCTTCAGCCTGCTCATCAGAGTAGAGTAGTACAAGAGACTCCCAAAATAGTATAGGCAATTGCCACAATCCTTGACTACCAGAACTTGAAGGTAAGACCCTACTGCTAAAGACAGGACCTGTTTTAGACATGGAACAATTGAGCCAGAACTGACTTTCTGGAAGCTTTCTCCTCAAGGAATAGCTTTCAGGGTTTTAGTAGGAACTGTGTAAGATGCCAAGTAGAAAACCAGTTTGTGGTTCTACCCAGCTGTCAACACTACTAAACATATCAATGACAAGCCTAGAAAAGATCTCTATATGTGCCATAGTGGCATTTTTTATTTTGGGGAGTAATTACAGCTGTCTAATTGGATTTAAGGCTGCCCAGTAGGAAGGAACTCATGTGCGGTACTGTAAACATAGCCAAACCACACGACTGAAGAGGTCATATTCCCTAGTAAAGAACCTACTCTGTTACTTTCCTAGAACAAAGTAATTTTTTGCTATATTCTAAATGTCTGTCCTTATGTTTCCATATAAAGGTAACTCTCACTATTCACCAAAAATGCTTCCATGTGAGACAGATGGGAACTATTACAGAGTTCCGCAACTGGTGAAACGCAGGGGATAAGTGACTGTGAGATGCCCAGTCCTAAGTGACACCTCTGCAATGCAACCTCTACGTATGCAGGTTAGGGAACACTTCAGAGGTGGGGGGCGGGGTGTAAGATCCAAGGGACAAGACACCTGCTGCTAGTTAATGCCTTCTAGACATGTCAGGAAGGAAGTGACACCCATGAAATCTCCACAGCATGGCAGCCTAATGAAATCTGCTTAGTGACAGAACCAGTGGACATGTCAACTTTGATGGAAAAAATCTCACAGGTATCCTACCCCAAGGTGAAGAATTATAGGCAAGCAATGGAAAGGAGAAGAGGTTTTCTCCCTGTCCAATCCCAAGTGGGAAGCCCTAAATACATGTGCACTACTAAGTGGACTCAGGGAATCGCAAATAAAATAAATAAATGTGTGTATTTGTGTGTGTGTGTGTGTGTGTATACACACACACATGTATAACAAAATCACCAAGAGGACAAGAAATTGTGAGGGACATGTGTGACCTAGCAAGTATTGGAGGGGGCTGGGAGGGTGAGAAGAATGCAAATACAATATTCACATATGAAATTTTCAAAAAATAAATGAATTAGTAAAAATGAACTAAAAACTTTCAAAATAAAGTATATAAAATCATGTATATGGCTCTTTACTCTGATATAAATTGATCTCATAATTTTTCTTTATTCTGTGAACTCTGCCAATTCTTTCCACAAGGACTCATAATTCTCATTTTATTTTCAGAATCATCTTCAACTGTTTTGCATACATATTCACACACTCTGTTCTGCCATCAACACAATCAGCCCTTGAGGTCCCCTGATTCATACACCCTTCTGGGCACCATGTATAAGTTGTGTTTGGTGGTAGAAAGACAGAGAGTTAGAAAAGTGGGGAAGATTTTAGGTTCTAAAGATTAGCATCCAAAGAGGATTGTGCTATATATCAGGGAGAAAATTAAAGTTTAAGTTAGTTGTTCAAACTGATAGAACAAAAATCAGAAAACAAACTTTCCATGAGAGAAGAGAAGGGTTATATTTACTAAGCTCAGCTTTAAGATGTGTTGACATTTGATGCTCTGAAATTATTCACATCAGACTCTGCAGCAGCAGGGAGAGAGAAGGGGTGGGGACACTCCGACAAAGAACAATGCCAGGTTGGCAGAGTTGTCCATCTGTTTCCGGCTCTGTGTGGTAAAATGCTCAAAAATATAGCACGACTGACTTCCACATATGGGATATGAGATATCTGATCTTGAAAAGGGCAGGAGGCTTAAATTAGCCAAAACTAATGATCTCAGTTTCGAGGATCTGTTTACCTGGAGGACAACCTGCCCTGGGGGGTGATACCAGCGCCCATGAACAGCTAAATGGTGGCATATTTTACCAAGGTAATCCCATGGAAAGTAAAGAGATGATGAAGCCATCAGCCATCCTACACCACACATGTTCTGTGGCCACTGAAAAATGTCTCACATCTGTGCCTTAATGCAGGCATCTGCTGCAAATTACCCTCAGAGGAACTCTACAGCTCTTGCCTAATTGGACACTATCAAAATGACATGGCTATTATTACTTATCTCCACGTTACCCTTTATGCAGGAATCTGTGCTTATAACGGGCCCTCATCTTCCCATGAAGGAATCTTAGTTTTGCTAGAAATTCTAAAGGTAGCTTAATCTAGTCCTTTGTTTAAAATATCTTACCTATGAAATAATTAGTTCACACCTAATTTTTTCCTTCTAAAGGAGAAATTTTAAATCCCACCAGTCCAAAAACAATTGAAACAGAATTTACAGAATTCTGTACATCAGTGTATCCAGACCTTCAAAAAACTGGAGCTCTGAAGAGAGGAAATTTTTTTAACAGATGATAAAATTGAGGTTCAACAAAGTAAAATAGTTTCATTAAGAACAAATGCTAAGAAGTTGCAGAATCTCATAGGAGAGTTCTCCCTAGCTTAACCATTCCCTCAGCCACTGTGACCAGCAGTTAAGAGGCGTCTTGTGAAGTCAGCAGAGCTGTATGAAATACAAGCAGAGTCCATGCACTACCTGTCCATCTTTCTTGATGAAACTTGACACAATGTCAAGACGGAAGACATCAGTGAATAATGTGGGCACAGAGTACAAGTCAATGGCCTTGAGAGAACTGATAGAGAATTTAAACTTGACAGTCTCAAACAAGGTCTGCTTTTGATTTAATATACAGCGAGTTTAAGAGAGACTTGGAACAGCACTATTTTTTAAAGATAGAGCTTACCAATAGATGAAGTTTACTGTGAACCATTAGAAGGGTGCTTTAGTGTTAGTGATGCCTCATACTGATGTAAGTCAAGAAGGTACAGACAAGGTAAAATTTGTTCAAAGTACTTGCATGATGAAATACATGGAAGGCTGCAGAAGACATGGTACATCCATCTCAGGGATGTCCTTATATTTTAAAACATTATCAAAAAGGAAAATTGTATCTCTACAGATATTTAATAATATAGTGTGAAAGTGTTGTCATATGAGAGAATTATTATTATTTTTGTGAATTAATTATAACACTAAATTCCATATTTTTAATATTTTATGTAGGGAAGTGTTCTGCCTGCATGTATGTAAGTGAAGCACATGAATGTAAAGTCCACAGAGTCCAGAAGTGGGCACTGGATCTCCTGGAACTGGAGTTACAGATGGTTGTTGGCCACCATGTGGGTGATGGGAATGGAACCGCACTCATCTGCAAGAACAGCAATGCTCATAATAGTTGAGCCATCTATCTAGTTCCCCAATTCCATATTGGTGAATGACATAATGAATTACCACCAATTCCAATATTCAGTCAGGTATCTACATCACCTTCATCTTTCCCCATGCTTAAATTCCAGACCCTCTCTTTAAATCTTACCGGTTTATTTTGATTCTCCTGTCTGACCATTGACCCTAGTTCAATCTCATTTCGTCCAAAAGTAAACACTTAGTCATTGCTGAACTAATTGGTTCATCAGCCTCCACCTTCTTTCCTCTACCCTCCACTTGTCTCCTGCATGGCAGCGGTATCATATTTTCAAAGACAAAGCTGTGTACAATATTAATTGAATGTGAAGTCTTCAATGAGTACTTAATATAGAAAAGAAACACAGAAACAGCCTCAGAACTTTGTGATGACAGCTAAAATTCTGGCCATAGCCCAGCATCCCATACACCTACTTTACACATGAAGCTGCCCTGAGCTGCCTGCTGAATTCAACATACTAATATTTCCTGTCTGTCTTCCTAATTAAATTTACTAACTTATCCACTTGATGAACTTTCCTCGTCCTTAATGAACCAGCTTAAATATCAATCCATCTGGGACCCATCTCCTGACTGTCCAAGGCCTCTCAAAGCAGGGTTCGAATTTTTTCGCCATTTTACCTGTTTCTTCTGACGGTTCGTGAGTGCTGGCATTTGCTGTTCTGAATTCTTAGCAGGCAGGGTAAAGACATGTTTGTCATTTGTTTTTGTTTTTTTTTTCCCACCAGCCCCTTGTGTATTATATATATTTGCATTACTGAGTAAATACTGAATTTATAGGCTCAATATTTTACGTCTTTTCCAATAATTTCAGTGATTGGTTGTTTTAACAAATGTTATTTTTTTGACAGTATTGATTCTCTGCTGAGTTCATGGCAGTATTAAATATAGCTGATATCCTTAGAATAAAAACAAAGAATTATTGTTCTCAATAGTCAAAATGGTTAGTAATCCTATTTTCTGGAAAAATTAAAAAACTTGAAACAGAAGAGAACTCACAGAGATATTGGAGAATAAAACTGAGTGTAACAATAACTAGCATTTCTACATTTTGTAAAATTCATCTAGGGCTTTACACTCAGGGTTCTATAATGCCTTGTGGGAGCAAAATGCTGCCAGGTATTGATGATCTTAAACACAAATACATATGTCAGAATTACCAAATCATGGTTTTGAATATGACCAGTTTATTTCTGTCTATTGTAACTCCTGAGGCTACTGAAAGTCACCCTATCAGGAACCTGCTGGGACTGGCTTTCTTTGGTAGACAAATAGCAGGTCACAAAGAAAGCTAGGATGTTAGCCAGATCCACAGGGGAGCAACTGCAGGAGAACAGCAAAGCCACACTTTCAACTTTTGCTCCTTTGAGGGTCTGTTTTCTGCTGTAACAGAAGAGTTTGCTTTACTTTTAAAGTCCTAAAGAGAATAAAGCTTGGGAAGGAGCTAGACAGATTTGTGTTGGACAAGCAGATGGTTTTCTTTCAGTAAAGTTTATTACTACTGCAAGTCGGAGTAAAGGCAGGGAATTCCTAGAAAGAAGTCCACAGAACTAAACCACATTTAACTGCTTATGCTGTTACTTTATATAAAACTACCTAATTATAACTTTAAAACAGACTACAATGACCCTGGGAGTAAAACTCCATTAACACTCAGACCAGGCCGTAAGCAGAAAGTCAACTGGGTTGATTGTGGAGAAAGGTAAAGAGAATCTCCAGAGCAAGGAAGGGCAGGATAATTGAATAGAGTACCTTTCACTCATCTGTTCAGGTCGGGCACTGAGAAGCACCTCCTGCTTACCACAGAATCTGCCTTCCAGGCAAAGACGTATATTCTAGACAAAATGGCAGATAACTTTTCTTTAAACCAACCTTGAAGAGCCCCAAGGATAGATGAAGATAGAGGGACCTTTAATCTTCACTTTCTAAGAGGAAAATGGTCCTCCTCTATGAGACCCAGTCTCTAAGGTCAGCAAACAAAGCAAAGTCACCCTTTCAAACATCCCTTTAGTACATATTCAAATACAATGTAAATTCTGGATGAATCTGATCTGGGCCAGATTCACTTTCTCTGGTGCTGGGGGGAATCCGGGCCTCCTGTGGGCTAGGCAAGCTCTTCCACTGAGCCACGCCTCCAGCCTTTCAATTATCATTTTGTTACAAATTTTTGAGAGTCAAAACTGTGAAGGAACTGAAAAAGTTTTCCTCCTACACAGTTCCGGATATTTAAAATTTCTCTTAATAACCAAAGGCCTAACACTAAATAAGAAATAGGTGGGAAAGTTAAAGTCCACCTGCTTGCCTCTGTTGCTTTAATACCTACAGTTTCGTAAGGGAAATGAAGCCAGTGAGCCTGAGCTGACTTGCAGTGAGACTCTTCTGCATAGCATGTGTGCAGGACCTCAGAGAACCGAGAACCCATGATACTGCAAGCAGTGTGAATTAATGCTATCACTTCAAATATCTGAACGAGAAATGGAAATTATACATCAGAATGCATGAGATAGGCTGTCGTTCTTGTTCCCAAAGCCTCTGGACATACCCTCAATATTTACGAGCTCAAAATCAGGAGCTATTGCAATCTACCATTGTCTTCGACAGATAGTAATTGCTGTCGTAAATCATCACTATCACAATAAACGTAATTGTATCTTAATTTTTCTACATAATGTCTATATGTAAGTCTATTTAAGCTATAATAACATACCACATATTCCACACATATTCCACTTTCAACGACATTACAAAATTCACTCTCTATAAAATAGAGAAAAAGAATTTCTCATAACCAGATTTATAATCCATATCCCTCCATTCCTGCACATCTCATTATTATTGTCTCCTGAGGTTGCTGGATAATGCTGCAAAGAGAATAATTTTATACTTTTTTCTTTTCATTTATTACTATGTATAATTATAAGCTATATACACCATAGTAATAGCTGTGTTCCAGTAAGAATGTGCTTAAGTAATTTAAGGATATATGTTGTTAAGTGAAATTACTTTCCTTCTCTGTTATTCTAAGTGAGCTCAGAACACCATAGTCCACATTATTACACCAAACTGGTACTGGCTAAATTAAACAGAGCAATTTTCAACATTGGGCTTTGAGAGCATTTATAATGAGAAAGACAGTAATGGAGCAGATATTTGTAAAATGTATTTCAAAGGGTTTTCTTGACATAATTTGCAATTGGCAAGCTGGCATGCTGTTTACAGACTCCTCTATTTTGATGTATGATGAAGTTCCACTTTCCTGTGATTCCTTCACTAAAACTTCCTGGTAGACAAATGTAGATTAGAACATTCAGGACTCTCTCAAGTGGAGCCAGTTGGAGTCAGCTTCCTGGGGAGACTTCTCTACTTTGATCTGATTCACATCAAAGATGCCTCTCAGACATTTGCTGTCAAGAGGTTTACTGTGGCAGTAATCTAAGACACATAGTGGGATCAGGCTGGTGGTATGACCAGATAAAGTAGATAGTTAGATGACCACCTACCCACCTGAGGGGGGGGTCCATCTGCAGACCATCCTAAGAGTGTCTATAGGAAGTATGAGCTGTTATTGTCAGTATAAACTTGCACCAAGGCCTAAGGGAGCTCCATTCGTGCTAAGACAATCCTGTCCCCTGAAAACCTCTGGGCCAGGCTTTTTTGTTGCTCTGTGATACTCAGTGTCAGCCCTGTGGGATACCTCAGTATCTCTGCCTGTCCCTCAGCAATACAAAGATTCACACCACTTCTTACTCTTTACATTTGGAATGGACAATCCAGGAAGAACACAACATGCCTTTGTCATCTCCTGCTTCAAACCTGCTTCTTCTCCAGGACCCTTAGTGCTTTCTTTATGGCAATGCCCAGCCTTCATCTGAAATTGTAGGACTCTCTCCCTCACACCATCTCCATCCTTACTTACACAGTCTTGGAGTCATGCCGGAAGCACCTAGTCCATGCCCCCAGCACTGGGCCTCTTCTGTATGCTAGCAGTCCTGCCGTAGAGCTCTAACAGGGCCTTCTGTCTAGTCTTCACCTCGGGTTGGTCCTACAGTCCTATCAGTCTGGAGAAATGCAGCTCAGTCCAGCCCACCCAAAACAGCAGCAACCATCTATTTCCCTTCAGAGTTCAGAAAAAGAATAGAAATTCTATTCACACATTTAAAAAAATATTTTATTATTTTTATTTTCTGTATATGAGTGTATTGTCTACATGTGTGTAAGAACAAGCATGTCATGCAATGCCCTTGGAGATAAGAAGAGGGTGTCAGAACCCCTAGAACTGGAATTATGGATGGTTGTTAGCTGCCATGTGGGTGCTGGGAATTGAACCTAGTTCCTCTGAAAGAGTAGCCAGTGCTCTTAACTACTGATTCATCCCTCCAGCTCCCTATTTCACATTTTTTATATAGAAGGTAGAAAGCAGAATTAATAATATAGAAAGTCACTACATATTTTATTTTATTATTTTTATTTTACATGTATGCATATATTGCCTGCATGCATGTTGATGCACCCATGTCCTACAGTACTCTCAGAGGTCAGAAGAGGTCGTTGGAATCCCTGGAACTTGAGTTTTGAGAAGTAGTTAGCTGCCATATTGGTGCTGGGACTCAAACCTGAGTCCTCTGCAAGAATAGTCAGGGCTCTCAACTGATAAGCCATCTCTCCATTCCCATGCCATTACATATTTTAAATGAAGACAAAAGTGCTGTTGGGCCAGGTATGGTGGCACATGCCTTTAATTCTAGCACTCCGGAGGCAGAGGCAGGTAGATCTCTAGGAGTTCAAACCCAGCTGGGGCAACAGGGAGACCCCGACTCAAAAAAGGAAAAAAAAAAAAAAAAAAAGAGAGTGCTGTTGGGTGGGAATGGAGAGACAGCTTAGTAGTTGAGAGCACTGGCTGCTCTTGCAGAGAACCGGAATGAGGTTCACAGCACCCACATGGTTTGTAAATATAACTCCAGTTCTAGAAAATCTGATGCCTTCTTCTGGCACCGTGGGCATTGCATGACACAGGTATACAAACCTACATGCAGGCAATATACATATACACATCAAATAAAAATAATAATAAAAAGGTGTAGAGTGCTATTGGGGCTAGAGAGACAGTTCAGTGGTTAAGAGCACTAGGTGCCCCTACAGAAGACCTGTGACTCAGTTCCAGAACCCATATTGAAGTTAATAAATGTCCATAACTACAGTTCCAGGAATCGACCTCCTTTTTTGGCCTCTCAAACATAGCATGCATAGGGTACACTAACAAACATGCAGACAAAACACTCATAGAATAAAAATAAATAAATCATAAATTAAATATATAAAACGCCTGTTAATGTGTTTTGGTAAAATGATTACGTTGGGCTTTCATTTTCTGGTGTATATGCACACACGTTTCATTAGCCAGTTTTATGTTACTGTAATGAACTGTCTGAGACCACTTACTGGAGAAGAGACATTTGTCTCAGTTTTGGAGTGCGAATACATGGCCTCTGCATCAGCTCAGTTCTGGGAAGGGCAGAACCACAGAAGAAATAAAGACAAGACCAAGAACTCACAGTCCCCTTGCAGGCCACACCTCCAGTGACCTAAGGTTTTTCTGCTAGGGTTCATCTCTTGAAACGCCTCAGGACCTGCCCCTGCCACTTTCCTGGAGACCAATCTTTGCACATGAGCCTTAAAGCCTTGTTTCCTAGCCACAGTAGTAATATTTCCCTGTGAACTATTTGTTCAATCATGTAAAATATTAATTCTATATCAAATACGATGATCTAGAAATAGAAGTCTTAACATGCGATCAAAATTATATTTGGAAAATAACTATATGGCATCATTAACCATAAAGGAATTTGGATATGGACAAGACTTCACTAAGTTCCAACCCACTCCTGTCATCTATATATTTATAGTTTTTAGCCAGGCGTATACTGTATGATCCACTGCTCAGAATGTAAAACTATCAAAGTCTTTCTTTTTTACATTGTAGAGCTATTTTCAGTGACCATGGACATCTTTAATGTCATACAAAAATGGAACCACACCTACAACACTGACATAAAGGCAATCCCTGCAGAGCACTGTTGGTCAGCTCAGAACTGTGGCTGTGGAGATAAGAAAGTCCAGAGATTTGAGTTCCTCATTTGAAGGGCAGAACTCAGAGGATATGAAGGTGAATTAAAGTCAGAAGTAAGAGAAAAAAAATGGTGTTACAATTAGTCTCAGTCTTTCAAATTTAAATCTTAGTGGATGAAATCGCTATTTCTGGAGATGGGGAATAAAGGATGAGGCACAGGGAGAGACTTGGCGGGCGTCTGTGAGGAGCACACCTGGACAGGTCAAGGACACAGCTGCATCTGTGTCTGGGGATGAGACGTGTGATCAGAAACAGAAATAAACGCTGGCACAGCACATCTAAACCAGGCAACTGAGATAAACTGGAGAACACGTCTACAGTAAAGAGGGAGGGATTGATGCTAAGATCTGGTGGAGGAGACAGAGTTAGAAAACAAAGCTGAACTATAGTCCAGTCGACAGGAGGAAATTAACACAGCTCCGAGAGGAGGTCTCAGGAATGAAGACTGCAGAGGATTGGTTTTCCTTTGTTGTTTGCTGGGAGGTCTGTCAGATGTTTCCAGTGCTGGAGAGAGGATATTAAGATAATAATTGGGAGGTCTTTACTGACCTTCCATTTCTCACAGTGTGCTACAGTAAGCTCTTGAATATCTTTACATTAAATATGGCCTGGCCGCTCTACATAAAATGCAACACTGAGCTCATAGGAAAGTAAGAGCAACAGTGGAGACCACAGTACAAAGAGGAAGAGATGATGCAGAGTGAAGACGTTACTGAAAGGAGCTTCCAGGCTCAGATACCTGGAGCTATGGAGGTGCCGCTCAGGATGGGAGGGCGGGACCCCCAAACCTGCTACTGGAAGAGTTTTGCCAAAAAATGTTCAAAAGAATGCAGGGAGGAGGCTCTTCTCTAGGAAAAAGGGAGGTTTAGTGGGAAGTCGTCTCTGCTTATCTGTAGGGAAAGGAAATTGTTGTCCTCTGAGCATCTGTGCCCAAGGATGGGTTGGGGGAGAGAGGCTTTCAGATTGTCTTGTATTGAAGAGACGCTGGAAATTTCAACTTGAACAACTGACTTGCAAAATATAAAAAGTCATATTGTTGATCCACTGCTCTCTTCTAAATTGTGTTATGTCTTATCAGAATAAAAACACAGTTTTTAGAAGTTTCTCAACCCAAGATGACAGCTTCCCCAAGACTCCACGAAGACCAAAAACGCCTCTCTTCCTACATTTATAGTTTTTTCATATAGGTTTTTTCATATAGTTTTTTCACACATGTGAGCCACTGCCCAGAATGTACTACTATTAGAGCCTTACTTTTCATACTCTAGAGCTGTTTCCAAGGGCCATGGTAGTAGTAATCATTTCTTAATTCTAGGTAGGGTTGTAAGATCTGTTTGGCTTAAAAGCAGCTCAAAATTTAAAAAATTAATAAAGACTAGAGAGATGTCTCAGCAGTTAAGAGCACTGGCTGCTCTTAAAGAGGACTTGAGTTTGATTCACATGGCAGCTAACAACAGTCCTTAACTCCAGTTCCAAAGGAATCTGGCACTCTCTTCTGATCTTTGTGGTACTGCACAACATGAGTGCACTCACTCACATACATGCACACCATACACTCATGCACACAAAATAAAAATAATAAATGAAAATTATGAAAAATAAATAGATATTAAATTTTCTGAGATTGAGTTAGAAAAGGCCTTAGAAATGGGCAAAGTAAAAAAAAAGACATGAAATGATAAACTATAAATATAAATGTGTACACACTTCAAAACCCCAGTATAAAAGCAACCAGGCTCCGACTGGCAGAAGTTGGTGAAGAGCAATACACACTGAACTTACAGTCATCAAGTGTGGCTTATTTGTCATTCTTTGCTAGGGTCCATGTTCCAGTTACTTACGCAACATGCCACTACTGTTGAAAACTATCACTGTGATAGAAAAACGAAAAAAGATAGATTCATGATGTGCAAACAGTAGCGAGGAATCATGGACCAATCAGATGACTGGTCCTGAACCTGACAGCTGTTCCTCAACTCTGGTGCAGCCCAAAGCCCAAAGTTACCTTCCCTCAAAGTAGGGAAACTAGACTAGATAACGGGTCTTACCTTATAGTATTTACATTCAGCAGAACATGTAAATCCATAGTCCACTCAATACACAATACTTAATTACCCTTGTTTTCAGCTCCTATAATCTAAAGCAAATGTAGCTGCTTAAACACTTCATCCAGGAGGAGATGGGGAAGGTCCCACATCGACTCCTCTCTCATAATGGTTTTCTAATGCATTCCAGGTCATTTAAAACATACCAGGCCTTTTCCTTTCCTTGATATATCTGAAACACTGAAAGAAGGAGTTGTCAGCAATATTTGGGCTTAGTAGGTAATGAAATAGAAAAGGAGAGAGACTAAATCAATTTTAATGGCTGCTAACAGGATTCAAGCACCTACTGGAAACCCTATAGCCCAAGGAACCTTCAAAACATTTGCAGATGATGCATTTCATAGTTATGCAAAATGTCAAAGTAATAAACTTAAAGAAACACATTAAAACTAAGATATGAGGCTGGCAAGGTGGCTCAGTGGGTACAGGATTTTCCTCCCAAGTCTGATGACCTGAGTTTTATCCATGAGTTCCACATGGTAAGAGGAGAAACCTGAGTCTTATAAAAGCTGTCCTATGGCTTCAACATATGGGCTGTGTGTGCACATGTGCACATCCACACACACATGAACAATGAATATTTTAAAATGAGAAAGCAGGTAGCAATGGTTGTTTTGTTTAGTTTTGTTTCCATGGCATTGTAATGAATTGTATCTAGTACAGAATCCAAGTATCTCTCTAAGACCAGTTCTTGAAGGTTTAATTTGGTGGTCCCATTATTAGCCTAACCTTTACCTAGTATTTGTTTAATTGTATGACAGTCCTGTTCTTTGCTTTTTGAAAAGTCATTATGGTATCACTACTAACCTCTGTTTCTGGCAACAGATTCATTGACTCCCACAGACGGGCATCTAATGGGAGACTCAACATCAAGTCCTCTGCATAACTGATTTAGGGCAAGAATGTTCAAGGCACTGCATCAATCAAGCCACTCTCCAAAGAATTCAGGTAGACACTAGAAACTGAAAAAGAAATTAAATCAGTTATGTCCTAGAGCCTCCAACAGGAACACAAGCCAGCAGAACCAGCACCAGCCTAGCGAGGGTCAATTCCAGAAGTCTGACCTCCAGAACTGTAAGGTTACTGAGGCATGATATGATATTTTAAGCAACAAAAATTTGTTACAACTAATTAGTGTAATTGGACTAAGACACCTTTTGTGACTCATTCTTCAATGGTGTCAAGGAAACCAAGCAGTGAATGAATGTCTTTTGTCTGTGTTCCAGACTCTTGTTTCTGTAGCACATAAGGATGTGGTTTTCTTGTGACTCGTGAGGACTAGTCATGGTCACCTCTCTTGGTTTCATGGTCTGACCACTCAGTAGTTTCTGTAATGGGCTCACAGGTCATATAAATGTTGTCATTTGGGGAAAAGTAGCAGAGACTCTGGTTTGCAAGTCTTAACTGTTTGTCTATTTGGATACTTTGAACTCAAATCAATCAAGCATTTATAGCCACTAAGAAAAGACTAGCTGAGGGCTGGAGAGATGGCTTAATTAGTAAAGTGCTTGCCAAGTAAGCATGCAGACATGAGTTGGATCCTCAGCACCCTCAGAGAAAACAGTCAAGTGTGGTGGGTGGTCCTTTTCATCCCAGTAAGGAGGAAGTGAATGGGGGAGCGGAGGTTGACTCCTGACTTACATGCACATGACCTATACACTGCACTTACAATGCACACACACACACATACAAATACACACATAAGAGAATTACTGGATGTTAGCTAGCAAATTTTTTCATTCCATTTACCCTTAACCTAGGGTAAATTTTAATAATTAATTTTAAAACCTAAATTTTAATAATTAATTTTATATACTGTCTGCCTATGTTCCTATTGGGACATTAACATGTCTGAGAGTTTGTAATATTTTCTGTGTCTGCATGGTATTACCAAATCTCTTCCATTAAAGACACCCTGACCTGATTGACTTAAGTAAGAGTTTAAGAGTCAGAGGATAGGGAAGAGTTCTATGAAACACTGTCTTCTCTGCCTAACATGACTGTCGTATCCTTAAATGGACAGCAGAGCTTGCCTCAACTGATAAGTTTCCTTGCTCAAGCCAATAACTCTTACAGATGCACTAGAGTAAACACACTGAAAAGAGATGTGAATGTAAGCGTGAGACTTGTTAGTAAGAAGAAGGGGTTTGGCAGGAGTCAGGGAAGAAGATGATAAAGGGGTCAACATACATTATACATGTGTATGTGCATGAAACTGTAAAAATAAATTTTATGTAAAAAGATAAATACTTCTTCAAGTTAAATGTTCTTAGGATATTCATACTTTAAGTATACTGCCCATTCCTAACAGTATCACGTGAAGACCAGTGGCTCTAAGTATTAAACCTCATGTAATTTGGTTAAGTCTTTGGGAAACTGACTAACTGAACATTAATTTAATAAAACACAGCTATGTCTTCAGCATTAAGTATCAAATAAGCTTATAATGTTTTACTCTATTTGGGAATTTGTCTTAAACTCACATAAATTTATTGATCAACTAAACTGGCTTTGTTTCTACTAGTTTAGGGTGATGAAGAATGTGAACCCATGTTTAGTGAAAGAGGGCAATTATCTGAACAGTTCTATATAGAAAGAAATGATATTTTATAGGTCTAAGAATATGAAACAGTTTACATTTCTTAGGTAATTTAAAATATTGGCTTGATGCTAATTAATTAATGAATAGGTATCACCTAATCTAAGAAAATGCCAAAACATTGCAAAGCATAATTTTAAATGTATTAACTTTGTCCCTCAGTTTGATATGGCACATTGAGACGTGTATTTGTGAGTTCTGTGAATACATTCTCTTGTAACACCTGGTTCAACTGTAAGTGATGCATCTGGCTGTAGGAATTGTGAGACACATTTTCGTGAGCTCTGCGTGCTGATCTGCTGAAAAACTCTGGTGTGCAGTCGATAATGCACAATTAATCATCTCCTGCTTCATCTGTGAGACAAAAGCTGCTTGGGTTAAAAGCTATAGTCAACACCCGAGCTACACCAGGAACAATGGCAGCAGAAAGAAGCAGCTTTCTAGGCAGGATATGCAGAGCACACCTCTGTTAGAAGAAAGAAGGCTGTACTCTGTCGTGAGGAAAATGGCCGACTCCTCCAGAAGGGGAAATCAAAATGTGTTGGACAAACCTGAGTGGAACAGAAAGTCAGAATGTTTCTGAGAAGGGAGTTTTATTTGTTCGGTTGAATGAGTTTGTAAAAGAGAATGCATTTAGAATGATTTTTAGAATATATTATCAAATTATTTTCTGATTAATCTGCCAAGAAGGCAGAGACTTAGGGTCTCTTCTCAGCTCTGCTTATCATAGACCAGACTATTTCAAGGAAACACGGTTTTCTCCATTTTGAAAGCTCTGAAATTTTACAATCATGTTACCTCCAGTTCTTTCAATTCTAAATCTCTTTCTGGCACTGATTAAATAGCGGGTTTATGATTTCCCAGTGACTCATGATCCAATCAAAACCAAGTGTTCACTGCTCCTTGATAACTTTTGACAATTTGCCTTTTCCAAATTGAATTCTAACTGATATTTTTTACAGTGAAAATCGCTGAAATTTCCCACAGAGAATGGGGGAAGGTAGAATTGAAATCCCTCCAGGAATTTTCTTTTACTTCCCACCATGATTATATTTTCCTCTAGCTGTCTTGTTTTTCTACCTCTCTATACAACTTACAATCACTTTAAGTTTTTATAAATTCTGGAATAAACCTTCTAGAACTCAGGAACTCCCATGAGTATTCTTCCTTTGTGGTAAGATAGTTATTTGTAGTAGTTCAATAAGTATCTGCATTTCTCATTACAGCACAAATTGGATATAACCGCTTTGAAGGACCTAGGGCTGACTTTATGGAGTCAATGCTTAAATGAAAACTGTACAACCCTCTGTCTCACAGAACTCCCAGCATTGTAAATGAATACAGAAGGTTACCTCCTGGAATGTCCAGGAAATTTATGGTATTTGGGGAAAACTGGAAGAAAGGAATTTACCAAAATGCATAGGTGAGGAAGGTAAGATATAATGGGGAGTTCTTGGCATTGTAGCTAGCCAATTTCATGTTTGAACATGAAATGTCTCCCCATGAACTACTGTGTTTGCACACTTGGGCCCCAATTGGTGATAGTGGTTTTGGAATCTTTAGAAGGTGGGTCTTCCTGGAGGAAGTAGATAGGGTCTATGGTTACACGTTATCCAGAACATGGGCTGTTTTCCACCATCATAGACAGAGGCAACCAGCCATCTCACGTTCCTGCTGCCCTAGTCAGAAGTTCCTCCCACCTCCATGCCTGCCCCACTGAAACGGTGAGTTGGAATAGATGCTTCTTCCCGCAAGTTGCTTCTTTCAGTCATTTAAGTAACTCATATCATAACCCAAAGAGGCTGTGAACATATAATCTAAAGTTCCTTGTGAAATTTCTAAGCCAGCAAAGTCAGGAATGCTTACAACATTCAGCCCACTGGCTGGAGTGCTGCCCTTAGTATGACATGTTGCATGAGTGCATAAAACCCTATGTGCTGTTAAACAATGTTATTCTTTTGTAATTCGTGAAATATTTACCGAGTTGGTACAGGCTACTCTCCTGGGTGCTAGGAACACTGGGGCAAGGAAGAGAAAGAGCACCAAGATCTCAGTTTTGATGACTTTTGAATGCATACCTTCGAAACAGCATTTCACTCTCTTAAAGTGGGTTTGATGTAAGCATTCTCTTACTTTTTCATTGGGGAAAACAAAACATCCCAAAACGTAATTTTACCTCTAAACCTAGATTGACAAAAAGTACAAAATATTTCATATAGGAATCGATCAGGATAGAAAAAGAATTTTTAAAGTAGCTGAATCAAATAACAAAAGTTAGAAAAAACAAAACTTTCAAGTTTAATTATGTGCTTAGTCTAATTCATAAATATTTCTTAGGTATTATTTCTTCATTATATGGAGTTTTAGCAATTATACGATAAGTACAGAAAATGCCTGTTTAATAGACCTGCAAAAATTAATTTATGTATACCACAATCACTCAGCATATTTCCTTCATCTTAAAATGAAATTATAGAAAACTGAAATTTATCAAACTTTCCAACAAGCTGTAAAAAGATTTTCTTGCCTGTTGCAAATACATCACTTAAAGTGAAATGCTCTTTTCGCATCTATTAGGTTAATAGTGCCATACTTCTCAACATGCTGGACGATTGGATGATAATCAGACAAACTATAATTCAGCAGAAGTATCATGGTGAAATAGTTAAAACAAAGAGAAGACGCTTACAAAAAATAACGTGACTTTGATCATATTTAATCAGTTCCATAATTCCATGGCCTCATCATCCAAACAACCGCATCATGAACTTCCTGTGTCCGTCAACTGGACAGAACCCATGCAAGAAACATTCTTATTATGGAAATCAATGGGCTCTACGTATCTCTATGTTTTAGCTTATTGGAACACAATAATTTACCATCATTCTTCTTCAGAGAAAGACTAATAATGTTCTACTAGCTCCTTATAATGTTTCCAATTATGGAAACAAAGAAGAGGCAAGGAAGGAGGAAACAAATCTCAACAAGCCTGTCTCTGTTTTAGCATACCCAGGGAACTTAATCTTATTTGATCATATTCATAATAATTTTGACAAATAATTCTTGCATGAACTTTTTATGCTTCAAATATCTGTCCCACTTGGCTGAAAATGTCCAGATGCCTAATCTACGATATGTTTTAGCTTTATGTTCTAAAGCTATTTGTGTGGCTCCTGTACTAGCTGATAATTTAAATGTATTTATTTAATCTTTAATAAGCAATACAAATTTTAAGATGATTAATATGTTGACTCCAAGTTTCTACATAATGTCAGCTATTTGAATTCAACTCAGTTTTCATTACTATGCTATCCTCTTTTTAAAGGTATGAAACCAAAGCCAGAACGAAATTATCTCAGTTCAAAAGCAGGCAATTTATGTGGACTCTGGACTTGTGAAGATATTTATTTATAACATTTTGCAATTTTAGAACTCATTGAATAAAATCCTTGCAGGGTCACGCACTGCTGGAGCTAAACCCACCTTTAAAACCTCATGTAACATCTTAACATAACTACTTCCTGAAAGGCACTTTCTACAAATGTCCTGTGATTTCCTTTGTAAAATATGAAATGCTCTTATCCCGACTACTACTCTGAGCTCGGACTTAGAAATACTGCACCAATGCTCTACTTCCTTTTAAACTCTGACATTTATTTTTAAATCAAACTTGCAAAGGTTTTTGTTTTTGTTTTCCTTACCAAACTTGTGAGTTTGCATGCTTTTTGTTAAGCATCAAGAGGCTGTTAAAGTCAGCGTTATCAGTTCAAAAAACCACCCAGGAATGAATAGAAATGAGGGGGAAATGTCTATCACGTCATGCTGAATTCTAGACTTGGCCTGCATCCTGGGGCCTATGCTTTCCAGACTGCGCAACCTCACCGATGCTCAACCTCTGCAATCTGTTACAACGCCCGAAGCAAACCTATATTACAACTGTTACAAATTTCACAGTCCAGGGCCTTCATTCAAAAGCATTTTGTCTCTTATTTCTGCAGGGCAGGAAAAGCAACCACATTGGAACAGAGAGAGAGAAAGTACTGTTCCGTGGGAGGATGATGCAAGGCATGAGACCAAGTGCCAGCAAGCCAAGGATTTCATGATAGAATTTTCAGCAAATGTTCCACACCTGGCTCTGAGATCCCACCAGACCTTTATTGAATGCTAAGAACTAGTGCGGGATCCAATAATGCCCTCTAATGTGAGGATGGAGGAGGAGGAGATCCAAAAGCAAGTTCCCAAACCGTACACAGTGCACATCTCCCCTTCAATCAGGCAGCTTGCGAAGCAAGGGTCACGAGCTCATGCTTGAGCACCGTAGACACGTGCAAAGGAAAGAAGGAAAGCATAGGAATGCTTGAATCAGCCCTAAATTACCATCAAATCCAACTCCCCAAATTGCAGATACTGCTGTCGCTCCAGAAAATAACTCAGCAGCTCATCTGCTCTGGGCGAGTGCAAAGGTGACAGGGGTATGGGAAAAACACAGTGGGAAACACACTGGCAAAACAGTGGGTTGTAGGAGGAAACTGTTGACTTATTTTTAAGTGATAAGAACATTGAAAATGTACATACCTAAGGACACTGTGGGATTCTCTGCATATATAAATCATATAATGTTTATGTCATATTAGATATACCACCTCTGTTTTCCACAATTTCTTCATAGCAAAAAGATCCAAATTCCCTTTTTTTCTAGCATTTTTAAATGCACACTATTTTGTTGCTCTCCGTGGCCACCCTTCCATTCGATACCAACCAAAAGATTCTGTTTAATTTTCATTTAGTTATCATGGTATTTTTGTTATAATTAGTATTTGTGAAAAAAAAACGACATACAGAAGCATTCAAAGAATGAAAAAGAATAAAAATTCAGATTTCCCTTTAAGGTAACAATGTCTCATGACTCACATGGGGACACTCCCCATATAAGGATTTATTTTGCCTTTAAAATGTCTTATATCTTGGGGTAAGATTCAAATGACTTATGCAAAGTGTACCGTCCATATATGGATATATGTATATGTATATAAAAATTTATTTATGTATATAAAACTTGTTAGTCTGCCTTTTTTACCCTCTCTTCTTTTCCTTTCTAAGTATTCTCATTCCTACCTACCGACGACATACTACTTATTAACCAGACTTTATCCGTTCCCCACCTCTACGCTCCACACCCCTGGTAACTACATTTACTTAGAACTTCTGTGAGATCCTTTTATGTTTCAGTGTAGGTGAGACCATGCTCCTTGTCTTTATATGCCTGACAATTATCATTTAAAATAATAATTCTCAGAGTGCTGTGTTGTCTGCTAACCTACAGAATGGGAGTAAATATTTGGAAATCACGTGTCTGATAAGGAGTTAATTTACAAAACTTATGAGTAATTAAATTGAATACATTATACAAAGCTAGGGAAAATAAATGAGTAGACATTTTTCATAAGAAGACATATAACAGATTACAGATAAATGAAAAATTATCATCACTAATCATCAGCAAAACACAAATTAAAGCCCCAATGAGGCTTAGTTCATTGTTTGACATATAAGAGGGAGAACTTTAAAAGTCAGTGAATTGAAATATGGAAAATTTCTTGTTGAAGATTTGTCTCAAACATTTGGGTCCATAAATTAACTGAATCTCCTATACAAAATAGTATCTAAAGGTCTGTCTTTAAAAGTTAGTATTTTCATATGTGTGTGAAATCATGTGTGCATAACTGAATGTGTATAGGTACACATACACATGCAGGTTATGTGCACATGTATGTTTGGAGACCTAGAGTGTCCATTCTCTGGTACTGTCCACAATTATTTTGGTGAATTAGGAAGGGATTTTCATTTATGATACCCTCTCACTGGCTGGGAGCTCATCAAGCAGACCAAACTGGCTGGCCAGCAAGTCCCAGGATTCCTCCTGACTCTGTCTCCCCAGAACTGGGAATATAAGTGTGTACCACTTTATCCAGATTTTTGCATGGATGCTGGGGATCAAACTCAGGTTCTTGTGCTTGTAAGAAAAGTACATTACGGACAGCCATTTCCACAGCATTAATTGAAAGTTCTTAGAGAGTATATGTTAGCTTTTAGTAATGCTAGTACCATCCAAATAATAGTAATGGAGTGCAAAGGAATCTTTAAAAGAAAGTTCAATGTCACTGCATTGAACCTATAGATTGCTTTCGGTAGAATGGTCATTTTCAAATATTAATTCTACCAGTCCATGAGCACAGGAGGTCTTTCCATCTCCTGGTGTCTTCATCTATTTCTTTCTTCAAAGATTTGAATTTTTCACTGTAGAGATCTTTAATGTCTTTGGTCATGTGAACCTACAGCAATGGTGACAGCATGCACAAGACCTATCTAACCCACTCAGACAAAAATCAGCATAGAACTGAGGAACTGGGCAGGAGGCCACATCTTTGTTGAGGAACTATTAGCAGCTGATCACTGCTAGGTGAGGGAGAGCTGATCTTCAACAGAGTAACTCTAGACAAGCTGAACAGGCTCCAGTGGATGAACTCCCACTGAGGGACATCTGCATTCACAAAACTTGACTCAATGTTCCTCAAAATATCTGACGAAATGCATGAAGTCCTGTGGGAGGGCTATAGAGGTGATGGTTCGGAAAGGGACAGGATGCATTGTGTGAAATCCACAAATATTAAAAAGAGGGAAAAAGTACATTATCTCAGACCTTTGAAATGATATTTTTATCCTGACAGTTTTGAGTGCATTGAAAATGGCAATGTCAGCTGAGTGTGGGTGTGCAGTGTTCTTAAACCCAGCACTCAGGAGCCAGAAGCAGGCAGATCTCTTTGAGATCGAGACCAGCTTGGATTTGTCTCCACGGCATGTTCTGGGCCAGCTGGGGGTACATAGTAAGACTCTGCCAAACAAATAAAGGAAAAATAAACAAAAAATAAAGAAATGATGGTATGTCTGAAATTGCTCTGTATGTGAACCAACTAAGCATTATCTGTTCCTCTTCCTCTGCCAAAAAGAGAAAAAAACACACATGAGCTAAAACTGAAATTATTTAAATAAATTCTATAAATTTTATTTTCATGACAAGCCGATCTCCATGCCTTATTTCATTTTTAATTTTGTGAATCTACAAAGAACATGAATTTGGTGTAGAAATGTAATAAAAAGTAAAATTTAAAATGAGAGAAAATTAAATCTAACCCTATTTACATTCCCAAACAGAAATAATACCATTATATTTTAGTCTAGAATCATTAAGATTATTTTTATTTCTTCTAAAGATTCAAATAACAAATTCTCAAATTGACAATTTCATGTAAATCTTTAAAAGATAATATATATGTATATACATATATATATAATTGTTTGTTTGTTATTTCCATAGATATTTTATGACCTTCAGAATTTTCTCCATGGTTCTGGAATGTTAGGGGAAAAATCAAGTCATTTTTCTTAATATACACTAAGTATTGACAGAATATTAAGGCGTAACACCAAGAAAGAATGAAATCAGTCATCCTTTCGTGAGAAAGAATTCCTTGTCTCTGACTTCCACTAAGCAGTGTACAGATTAAAACATGGTGCTGCAAAAAACCCATCCAAAATAAACCATATTTGTTTGGCAACTATATTGCTGCCAGCATTGTTAACAAATTATAGATGCTTTGCTTCTTTATGTCCATGAGGTAAATATTTTTCAAAACTTAATTATCTCATCTTTAATAAATATGCTAATATGGCCTGTTTAATTTGAAAAGTCCAAAGCCGACATCACAGTTTTATGGTGCCAGGGCTCCACATAAACTGTAATCATTCCTCCTTAAACAACACAAGTGGTGTAATTGTTCTTTGTCTCTCATGAATACATTTCCTAACTATATAAGTCATATGGTTTTGCAAATAAGTAATGAAGTTACCTGTGGTTTTCTGTTTATACGGCTGTTTCCAATGAAATCCTTAACAATATTTGATTCAACACTAAACAGAACAGTTGAATAATGTTTGGTACATAAAAATGGTATTTTTGTTTAAGCTGGCAGAATTTTGGACAAGTCCCTCTTTGATCCTGCCAAATTCTTCTGGAAGGGAATCAACACAAAATCGACGAACTCCTGGAGTCTAAATAAGCATTAACACCCAATAGCCTGTCTTTGTTTAACAGGAATTTGTTTGAGAGCACTTTGTCCTCCCATGCCTCCCCAAGCCACCTTTCCCCCTCACTCATCTGCTTTTATGTGTAAAGAAAGCAACCAATAAAAGACTGTATGTTACCCGAATTAATTTCTTTGGCAAAATGTGAAGTTCGGCTTTCAAATATTAAATTATGTATGAATTGTACAAGAGGAATTTAATAAGGCAAGGTTTATGTCAGACGAAATAAACATTTGTAACAAAAATCCTTTATCTCCTTCAAACTGGGTATATACTCACTGTAAAAAGGGAATACAAAAAGAAAATGCATTTATGCTCATTTTAAAAAACAGGAAGAAAATTTGACCTCCAGAAAATTCCTTATGATTTTACAAGGTTTAAGCTTCTTCATACAGAGTACTATCACCCAATCCAAAATCCATTTTACCTTCCCAATCAGCCCTAACTGTACTGGATTTCTGTGATTCTTAAAATTATGCCTACACTCTGACTAGAAAGGTAGACAGAGTATCTGACTAACACAGGTCAACTAGAGCAATCCATTGTAGGTGTTAGGAATGGTGAGCAAACTTAGACAACTTAGTGAAGTTAAAATAATCAGAATGACTCTCAAAATGATTGCTTAGAAGTCTAGAGCACTGACTCTTTCTGGAAGGCACGTTACATTTACAGCATGGTGATGTATATACCTCAATGGCATGGCCCTTATTTTGTGTTGGTTAGTATGGTGTTATGACCTTCTAGCAAGGTCAAGATAAAAATCAAAGTCAGATGGACTCTGCAGTACTTGATCATTCATTAGCTTACTTTCCCTGAAGACTCAGAGTCAAGAAAGAGGGCCTAACTGCTATGGCCTAATTGCTTTATCTGTCTTAAGATTACTTTAGAAATATGGTCATATGTCATATAATGACATTTTGGTGAATGACATACTGCAACTGCACCAGTGATTTCCATACAATTTTAATGGAGCTTAAAGAACCCTGTGGCATAGCATTTCCTGTATTTTTTTAAATTTTAGATATGTTCAAATATATGACTATTTACCATGATTATAACTGGCCACAACACCCAATTCAATCATATGTTGTAGTGGTTTTGTAACATACAAGCAATGGCTTATGCTGTATAGTCAAGTTTAAAAAGATTCTATAGTCTAGGATTGTGTAAGAACACTGTGATATTCACATGGCAAAATCACCCAACGACACACTGTTCAAAGCATATTCCATTGTCCAATGGCGTATATCCATATTAGAATTCAAACTATTGAATTTTAAAATTTGTCCTATATTGTACTAACAATGCCATCAAACATAAACACAAACTATTTAGGAGCAAGCCTCAACTTAGGATGACTTTGGCTTCTCTTTTCAGAAGAAAAAGAAAACATGGTAACAAGGGCTGAGGAGATGGCTCTGCAGATAAGTACTTGCCATGCAAGTGTGAGGACAAGGGTTCTGATCCCCAGAACACTCTTAAAATTCAGGTGTCCCTGTAGTTCTCAGAGGGGAGTCATGGTGGTTGGGTTGATCTGTTTTCTAAGGATTGGCGTGATGTGAGATTTCTATGCTCAGTATTAGAAATACCAGAAAAACACTAGGGACAAGGCCTCAAGGAACCAAATTGTGTCTGATAGCCTCAAGGGTCGTGTGTTTGAAGTGAGCCTTGCTGATTCACAAAAAGACAAAGTTGCATTTACAGAATTCAGGCTGATCACTGATGCTGTTCAGGGCAAACTCTCTAACTAACTTCCATGGTATGAATCTTACCCAGGACAAAATATGTTCCATGGTCAAAAAGTGTCAGACCATGGTGGAAATTCATGTAGATATCAAGACAACGGATGGACACTTGCTTCGCTTGTTCAGTGTTGGTGTTACTAATAAATGCAAGAACCAGATATGCAAGACCTCCTATGCTGCAAGAGGCCCACCAGAAGATCATGACCAGAGAGGTGCAGACAAATGACTTGAAAGAACTGAATAATAAATTGTCTCCAGGCAGCATTGGGAAGGAACAAACAGCTTCCAGTCTATCCTCTGTAGGATGTCCTTGTTAGAAAAGTAATAGTGCTGAAGACACCCAAGTTTGAACTGGTAAACGCACAGAGCTTCAGAGTAAAGGCAGGGAGACTCACCAGGCTCCACGATGAGACTGGTGTTCCGGAACAGTGACTGGTCATGAGACAGGAGCTGAAGATGACCAAGCTGAGGAATATGAACCACCAGTCCGAGAATCTGTTTAAAATTCAGGTTTTAAACAGTGACAAATAAAAAGTCCTATTTGTGATGGTTTGCTTCTGGGCATTCCTTAAAGATGCATGCTGTTCTGATGTGACTTCTTGAACTATGGACATTTTGTATGGAGTTTATCCATTAAGTAGTGCTTAAAAGGTACTATGCGTTTCAAAATTAGTGATCTGCAGGATAATGAAAAGAAGCCCTTGATTACATGCCCAGGGGTTTTCTTCCTCTTTGGTTTTTCTGTTTTTTAAATCAACGCTTATTTAGCTTTAGCATGTTGCTGCCACCAAAAAAAAAAAAAAAAAAAAGGGTAAGAGAGTACATGGTGACACACATGTAATTCCAATGCACAGGAATCAGAAACAGGGAATCTCCCAAATAAGCTGGCAAGTCAGAGTAGCCAAATTAACAAGCTCTAGGTTCAGGAAGCGATCTTGCCTCCATATACAAGGTGGAGGACAATCGAGGGAGGGAGATACCCTGTGTCAGCCAAGGAACTCCACACATGCACTGCAATGCATACACGCCAACACACATACATGTGCACACACTCAGGCATACCACACACATCATAAACAACAACAACAACATGACAACAGTGGAGGGAAAACCAACCCAGAGGCTCATTTGACTATTTCCAGTGCTGAAAATAAGGTCTTCAAAGACACAACTTCAGGTTTATTTTGTTTTCCCTGATGTCATTTTTTCCTCCTTGCAGCATTCTCAAATGAAACAACAGTTTCAATGAAATTTCTACTTATAAATGTTTAAAGAGGAGAAACAGTACAGCTTTCATAGACCCACTTTCAAAATCCATGAAGATGACACTGAATCCTCCCCAACTGTACCATAAAATCCTAAAGGACAAGGACTATATACATTTATTTCCTCATATCACCACTCACAGTTTCTAAAACAGGATCTATATCATATTTATAATTAATATGAGTTTATCATAGTAGTGATATTATTATGCTTAACACTTAAAGGAACTCTTCAGATGTTTGGCTCTCTCCTCTCCAAACATCTTGCCAGTCCTAATCCACATGAGTTAAGCTATTCTGTCCCTGTATTGTTTCTTCTGGAGCATTGATTAAGACAAAGAAATCATTGCATTTCATTGACCTGTTTTGCAAAAAACTTATTCATGTTATGCAATTACCACGGTAACTTCAGTCATGCTCGCAAACTGTTTATTATGGGATAGTCACTACGCGCCATAAGAAAGTGGACATCACAAATCTTCTCCAACATTGTATTTTTCCTTCTCTAAGTTTTTAAGATACAGATCCATTATGATCATGTTTTCTATGCCTCTCCTCCTTCTACACATACACTATGGTCTTAGAGTAAAATATGTGAAAACAATGGTGATGATTTGGGGATAAAGAGAGATGGCTGAGCAATTAGGCAAACTTACTGCTATAACAGAGAACTGAAGTTGGGATCCCAGCACCCACTTGATGACTCACAAACACCTGTGACTCCAAGGGATCTGATAACCCTTTCTTGCCTCTGTACACATGCACACACACACATATCAATAAATGAAATAAAACATTAAAAAATAATGGCGATGTATAGAATATGCTCTGATGTTAGTGGGGGATATTTTGTATGACACACAAAACACACCTAGTTTAACTAAGTAGCTTCTGAAGTAGGGTGTTGAGATATATTACAGAAAATAGGCATCAACTTGAACATATGCAAAGTCACCACTCATGAGAGTTTTAAGGCACATAGCCGAAGCCTAATTTGGAACAAGAGAGAAAGGAGGATCATCGTTTAACTTCATCCCTTATCTTACAGTCATGGCACTTCTTTGTTTTGCTCTCCGTGTCCTCCTAAAGAAGGATGTTTGCAAGTTCTGCCCATGTCAGTCCTTTGACTTTCTTCCTTACATTCTTTACAGGAAATTAATATAAATGTATTTTTTTCATGCGCATTAAAGAAATTTCAAACTTAAAGGGAAACATGGAGTTGTGCCACCAAAAGAACTGTTCCAAGTAATTTTCATCCAGCATGCCTGAGCCCTTGTGCTATAATACAGAACTACTATAGCTAATAATTGTTCTGTACTCAAAGCAGTTTCCAAACTAATGGATTACTGTTGAATCATTTTAGGCTGCTTTTCAACTATGCTTTCTGAGTGTATCGTCTTTTCTGAAAATTTCAGCTTAAGAAACCTGGTGACAAGTTCTTCCATACAGAATGAAGCTTCCCTGGTTGGAAGCTCTCTCTCCTATGTTGCTATAGCAATGTTGCTGCCAATCAATGCAGGGAGCCAGTAGCCAGCTAAGAACAAAGACTTTCTGCCAAATAAAAGCAATTAATGACTCCTAACATACCTATCTGAAAAGAATGATCTGGTGCCAATTTGTCAATCTGTTTTCTCTAAAACATTCTTCAACAGGAATTCCACTGAAAAGCATTCTCTCCTTAGAGATTCAGAGTGCACATATGTACACATGTGATTAGCAAGGCAGGAAGACCATCTCTGATAAACAAGTCTGTGCAAATCAACTAAATCCATATCCCCTTAAAAATCTAGATTTTACAAACACAAAGTATCATTTCAATGTTCCTTGGAACACAAATCCCTCTTCATATTATGGCTCTGGCTTTTGGGTACTACAGAATTTTACATATGCAACATTTTCACAACATACATGGGGTGTTTACAATGCTATGAACTACTCATAATTTTAAAATGATATAGTATTTGACATACTTAAAAATTATAAAAGCATGACCAATACACACAATCACTATAACAATATAGGGTTCCATGTATTTAAATGATACATCTATTTCTAAATGTAAGATGGCTTACTGTGTAAAATGTCTTATAAAATTAATTTCTTCATTTGTATGAAAATGATTCCATGGTCTATTATATTACCAACTGTGTAACAGAGCACTGTAGTTCCAATTATAATCCAAATCCAGAGACAAGATAGAAGTGCAAACTAAAAATTATGAAAACAGTTCACCTCCCTCTAGCAAATTTACATTCATCTAGAATATTAATGGAAACTTGTTGCAACTAAAATTAGTGAAATCAAGATGGGTGAAGTCCAGGCTGCTAGCACAAGGACCAGCTGCAGGAAAAAGTCAAGCAGCAGATAGTCAATCCTGACCAACACTGAAAAGAGCTAAGACATCAACAACCTGCTTCTCACAGCAAAGAGACAATGAAACAAGCACAGAACCAATGATGTTCAAAACTCTATCTGAGGACACTGGTCCAAATCCAACCAAGGGCAGAGGTCAGAAATCCATCCAGGGACAAATGTCCAAACCCATGCATGGACAAAGTTCACAGTGCCAATGAAATCTGGACAGACAAGGGAATACTAGACTGAAGCAGCAACTGGTAATGCAAGTTACTGGCAGGAGCATTTAAAGAGTAGCTGGGAAGATGTTTTAGAATCCGTGGTAGATGCACTGAGAATCCAAAGCTCAAGAGTACGCGTTGCGGGACCAGAACCCTAGAGGAAATGCTGTGCCTTTCCCACTCAGTGAAATCTCGGTTGCAGGACTATCATGTGTAGCATGACTCATGTTAGGGATGAGCCAAACACTTCTAGTTCCTTCAGTGTTTACCATGAAGGAATGCTGGGTTTTGCTCTGTTCTTGTTGTCAAAGCCTTTGTGTTCATCTATGGTGATTATACAATTTGTTTTATATTATTTTCAGTTATTTGGGTGAAGCAGGGTCTCAAGTACCTCTTGCTGGCCTCCGGTCTCTAGGTAGCCAAGGATGACTTTAAACCGTCCTGCCTCTCTACATTCAGTGCTAGGGCTGTAGACGTGCGCAGCCATACTTCTCCAGCTCTGTGATTCTTGTCCTTGGATCTGTTTATACTGTCTATCACTTTGCACATGCTGACTGATTATATATCTCTGGAAAGACTAACTTAGCCATGGAATATGATCTTTTTAATGTGTTTTCAATTCAGTTTGAAACTATTTCATTGAGAGTTTCTGAACTTCTGCTCAAGGAACAAGCATGTTTGGGAAGGTTACGGGCGGTGCTAGGATGCTAGGATGGCAGGTAAACGAACACTCTCTCTGCTTGTCATTGCTCAAGGGCTGCTGCCAACTGCTCACTGTCTCTCTTCCCCTGACCTAATCTTATTCCCAGTTGTAGAAAAAGACTAACCCACCCTAAGTGACATCAAATGGCCTTGACAGCCTCATCAAGACCACGTTTGTCAGGAGAAAAGTACTTCATAATCCAATGGCATTGCTCAAAGACACGTTATTATTTTACAGAACTGAACCAAAAAGAAACAGCATTTAACTTGCTTATGCTATGTCCTCTTCTGGTGTCGTTTCTCATTCATTGTTTCTGTGTGGATACAGTCACTTGGCTGTTAACTGAATACATGCTAGGATACACTTAAAATAACAATTTACTAACTTCCTTTTGGATCGTTTTTCTTGTCATAACTTCTAATCTCCTTTTTCATAAGTTATACAGAATAGTGTACTAAATTCTCACTCATTGATGAATGAAATTTTTCTTCTGGGAACATTATATGACTCTGAATATGACAAATGGTAAGACACTGGAGGTCTATTCCTAGGGTGCAACTTAATGTACCAATTTAATTTGTTTCATGAGATCCAGGCTCAAAGTCTGCTAGGTGAAGCAGATAGTCTCCCAGGTGAGAACTGGGATCAATAACTACACAGAAAATTTGAAGATGATGGGAGTTTAGTCCCAAATTCCTAAAGAACATACAGAGCTTTGAAGGTCAAGAGACATATACTTTTACATTGCTACTACAATATGACTTAGCAAAACCATATTATAACTCTATTACCTTTCAGTCCCAGGCATCTTTTAGTTTCATGAGAACATAAATCATGTGTGCATTCTCACCATTTTACCCCTAACAACTATCAAAATTTCCACTTTATATTTCCTATTCATTATATAATCGTGAGATAATTAGTAGATTAATAATTGAAGAAAAAATTTCCGTAGATTTTACTAGCACACCAGAGTATGAACATCTATGCACTGTCATCACCTTCAGCAAACTAACATAATGAAATATATTCTATTATTTATTATTTATTTATGCATTTCTGCTTTTTGAGACAGCATCTTCCTGTAGCCCCAACTGTCCTGGAACTCACTATGTACACCAGGTTGGCCTTAAACTCATAGATCTGCCTGCCTCTGCCTCCTGAGTGCTGGGATTAAAGGTGTGCTACAGCACACCTGGGCTTTTCTACTCTTTAAAGAAATAATTGAGGGTCTCCTTGACTCCTCATGGTTTTCTGACTCAATCCCACCATGAAACTCACGCCGTCAGCCTCTTCTCTTAACTTTGTACTTGTTCAGGATTGTTCACACTAAGACATAATTTATAAAAGATTTCCTGTTTTAAATATATTTGCAGTTGAATAGGACTCAGAGTCCAGTTCAATAACGAGATACCTGTGCAAGACTTTTTACTCATTTGAAAAGAATTAAGTTTCTAATCTTTCTCATATTGATTTATATGAGTTTCTTAGACACTGTGATTATGGGTGTCTTGTCAAACAAGGACTTTAAAAAAACGCCTCCTATTCTGTGATTATCTTTTGTGTCTTTAGTTATTTTTTTAATAAATGAGAAATTAAATGTAAACCATCCTACTAGTAATATGCAATTTTGCATTCCCTGAGTTGTGTGTGTGTTCTGTTAAAGAAATTGTCTATCCAAAGTACTTAACATATTATTTTATTTTCTACCAGTTACTGTTTTACAATACATTTTTAGCATTTCTATACTTGTGAAGGTGGTTTTGTGAGAGGTTGAGGTGGTTTTAACATACAATTGGATTTGCTCCTTCCACACCACATGCATTTGATCCCTCCACCAGAGGTTTCTGTCCAGCTCATCCCAGAGACCTCTAGTGGTCAGCTGTATCCATAAAGCTTCAGTGCAAAATAGACTACTGGGGGCTGGTGAAAAGGCTCAGTGGGTAAAGGCACATGCTGACAAACCTGATGACCCAGGTTCAACACCCAGTGTTGACGTGGTAGAAAGAGAGAATTGACTCTGGCAAGTTATCCTCTGATCTCTACACATGTGGTGTGGTACACAGTCATGAACACACATATACATACAAAGAAAAGAAGGAAAGAAAGAACAAAAGAAAAATAGAAAAGAAAGAACAATTCGTTAAAAAACTGAAATCAACAGTTTTCAGGTTAAAACTGATACTTGTCTCAGTGCTCGGGGGTTTCTCTCACCCGAATTCATCACTGCGTCATGGCTTCCACCAAAGGTGATCATGTTTCCTTTGATTTAATAGTTTGGGGGACAAGACAGTGAACATTCACTGCTTTTCTTTAAACATAGAAATGAGCTGTTTTATGGTCGTTGCCATTGGACACTGAGTAAAATGCATCCATTCATATCAGTGCCCACTGCATTGCTCTGTCCCAAAAATGTCATTCAGATAGTTGAATATGAGTTTACTGCTCGAAGTCCATGCCTGTTGTATGATATTCTACACACCATCTGTAACTAATTGACCAAAGAAGGATTTCTGAACTATTTGGACCACTCAAACTCTCCAAGGGGAATACTGTATTTATATCAGAAAGAAAAAAGAAGTGTCAGGTAAGTCTCATTAACAGCAACTAGCCAGAGAGAACTTCCCACATAATCTCTTGGAACTAAGGTCCCTGATCAGCCATCTTTGTTATTTTCTTGTCTGAGTCCTTGGTTGTTAACTTTTTCCTTCAGTTTCATGGTAATTCAAAATTCCCATAATAAATTTCTCAGTTTATTTAAGGTTAATAGAATCATGTTCATTTATAGGCTAATAATTCTTTGGGAAATTAAGAAGCCAACTTTTTTTACCAATAAGTGAAATAAGCAAATGTAGCAGGAGATGATGACTGCAGTTTCCCTGCCAGACAGAAGAAATCCTTCCAGTCCAAGTGAAGGAAGGAACAGCAAAGGATACATAGAAAGCAACTGTACTTGGCAAATTATGTTTGAAGGACTATCAATCCATGAGATATTACTTGGGATGCAAGAAACTATTTTCCTCAATAACTAAGCTAGAGAAATAACTTAAGCAGATTGCCGATACCAGTCTGTCTAGAGTCTTTAATATTCAATGCATGTTCTAAGTCTTCAACAAGCAGATATACTTTTGTATATTTTATTGAGTTTCTGTGTATTTCACATAAAAAGTCATCTTCTTTAAACCGTCTCCCCTTTTGCAGTCCTCCCATGTCTCCCAGGCTGGGATTTCACACATTGTTATATACTCTTCTGAAAGTCCCAAGTTTTATTCAGTCATGAAGCACTTTTCTTGAGAACTTGTGAAATTATTCAGATCCTGAAATAGCTCACACCAGGAAATAAGGAGTTATTTATTAATATTTTACTTATTATATTTATTTTTGTGTATGAGTGTATTGCCTGCATGGTATACAAGCACAATTATTCATGCAATGCCTGAGGAGGCCAGAAGAGGGTATCAGATATGCTGGGACTGGAGTTACAGATAGTTGTTAGGTCCCGTGTGGGTGCTTGGAATCAAACTTGGGTCCTTTGCAAGAGCAGACACTGCCATTAGCAACTGAGTCATCCCCCCAGCTCCACATAAAGGATTCTTGATGTCAAAAACTGCATTTTCAGCATCTTTGAGGAATTCAGTTCTGTTACATGGTGATGAATAATGAATTTTAAATAAATTAGTGAGTAATGAGAGTAGCCTAGTGGATGTGTGAGTTGATGAAACTGACATCATCATCCCAAACAGAAGAGATGACTAGTTTCGTTTTCAATTTCATATCTTTTTCATGAGAATTTTTGGATAATTGCAATATCTGATTGATTGTATATAATGCTTTTAGAAGTATTCACATATTTAAATCTAATCAAAGCCTTGATGTAGATGTTACCATGATTTTCCACTTTTCTGAATAAATGGTACTTTAGAAAGTTAAGTGACTGCACAAAATAATGGGTAGAAAGCAGGGCAGAAGACAGTTGTGTCTCCTTTGGGGCCCTGCGTCCATAGCCAGGATTCCGGTGCCTCTGGATTTGTTTCAGATTTTTTTTTCACTTTGATTAAAAGCCTCACAGGTGTAAGGTCTGAACATCACAGCTTTTCTTTCCTTTTGGAATCCAGTTAGAAACCAAACCCATGGACTCCATGGCATCGACCCCTCAAGGAAAGCTTAATGAAGGTGAATGTTGACATGAACCGATTCTGTTATAAACCAGGGACAAGACCTGCTTTACAGAGTTGTTCTGGAGATTAAACGCTGCACAGAGAAGGGGCCAGCTCATTGATTTGAAGGGGAACTTGAGAGCCAGGTGACTAGGATTTTAGTCCCAGCCCCTGCGCTTGCCAGCCAAGGAATCACGTGACAACTGTTCAACCAGGCTCCCCTTCGTTTCCTAATGTTTACACTGTTTGGTAATCATGTTACATACATGAATTTGTCTAGACTATGGAATAAAATTCTCCCTCAGAGAAAGCAGTACATACAGACTAGTCAAACTGAGTAACTGAGTAGGAGAGAAATCTCTGTTAAACAGTGACTTTGTGTCTGCTTTGTCAACTTAATTTTTCTAATCAATTTTTTTTGTAAAATGCAAAACACTAAAAATCTATCACAAGTTATTTTAACAAAGACTGAATTGTTCAGCAAATGCCAAACCCTGGCACAGAGCTTTCCAATAAACATCAATGACTTCCCTTCCTCCCTCCTCTTCCTTCCTCTTTCCTAGCCCGTTTTCTTTCCTCCCACCCTTCTGTGGTAGTCTTGTTGCATGGAACTCTTAGCATCAAGTAAGAGTCTACTTCCAAAGGTATGACCAAAATGCATTCTATGCATGTATGAAATTCTCAGTGAATTAATCAAACTATTATACTTAAATTTTAAAATATTCAGTGAATCTTCCAAACAACCAGTCACCAAGTAAATATTCTGAAAAGGACTTTTGATGGGAATCTAATCCAGACACTACCACAGGAATATAGCGTGTCAAAAATCTTTATTTAGTTTGAAGGACATATGTCTTAAAACTGGTGTAGTCACTAAGGAATTTTACTACTGTCCTAATAGGATGCTTATGAGTCGGAAATGTTGATCTAGGGAGCAAGGTAAACATTCTGAAGGACTAGTTTAGCAATGCTACCTGGCTGGAATTCAGTTTTCTTGATCCAAAGTAGATTATCCTGAAATCCTTTGATTTAATGTAAGTCTAATGAGGGAGGGAATCCTGAGTGAAATGATCTCTTACCAATGCAAAGTCCTCAGGGCCTGGAAGTTACTGACACTTTCCTCTGCAATCTTCAATACAAGTCTTAGAGAAAAACTGCCATCATGAATTGTACTGATGCTGTGATTAAACGCAATCTTACTTTATGTCCTTTGAGACACTTAAAATATTATAGCCCAAAGATATTTATAAATGTTCCAACCCATCAGCCCAATAAAATGCAGCACGTCACTTGATCTGGACAGCTCTCAAAGGAATTTTACATGCATCATTGCCCATTCTCTCCATGATATAAACAGCAGAGGTTTTACACTCTGAGAAAACAGATGATAGAAAGATAAAATGGCAAAAACCTCACAGCTTGTGAACCTGATGACTAGACATAAATGCCAGCTACTTCTTAAAATTAATATGGTGTATATCTATCTACCATGCACTACTTCTCAGAAATGTGGGCGATAAAACATTTTAATTAAAATGCATTTTTGAGCCAGACACAGTAACACTTGCCTGAAATCCCAGCTCTGGTAAGATAAGGCTGGAGGATTGCTATGTAGTCAGGGCCAGACTGGGCTTCACAGTGAGTGTGAGACTTGGCTCAATTCCAAAATGATATCTTATCCTAATAAATTCATACTAAAATAAAAATATAAATGATCTTTAACCTGTCTAAATATAAACAAAAATAGTGATGTCATTTACAGAAAGCTCTCATGGGCAGTAATGAATCTCATATTTGGCTTTTCAGTGATATCCCCTGCCTGTGACCTCTGCTCTATCCTGATGGTCAAATGTTCCTGAATATTCAGAACCCCTGTGTTCTGGCTTCATGTCTGTTGCAGTGATAAAATACCCCATCAAAAACAACCTAGAGTGAGCAAAGGGGTTATGTCAGCTGACAATTCCAGGTTACAGTTTATCAGTGTGGGGAAGTTAAGGCAAGAACTTCAAACACCTAGTCACGTCGCGTCTAGTCAAAATGAGAGAGACAGGAATGCAGGCATGCTCCCTTGCTCACTTGTTTGCTTCTGCTCAGGAGGATTTTGTGATGCAGTTCATGACCCTCTGCCTAGGGAATGATGCCACCCACAGAAGGCTGGCCCTTCTCATGTCAAATAACTTAGTAAGTCAGTACCCCATGGACATGACCACTGGACAACTCAATGCAGACAACCCCTCTTCAAGACTCTCCCCAGTGATTCTAGGCTGTGATAATTCAAGTTAACCACCACATCCTGAAACTCTGGACACAGCCATAATCCTGTGAACCTCATCTTCCCTTGAGAACTCGTCTGTGCTTCGTGACACCAAACCCACCCATCCTTCTGTCATATCTCTAGATTGGATGAGAGCAGAAACAGAAAGGGCTTCTCTGCTCACAGATGTTTGTTTCTGTTGCGTTAATCTCGCCTCACTATTTTTGCGGTATACCATAGAGTATTTTTGAAATCTTTCATCTCAAGGAAAGTATATACAAATCTATTGATAACCTTTATCCATTATAAGAGTTTGAAGGATCGGTTTATTGTCACTGAGATCAGCCAATTAGTGAGGATGAAATGTGATACTGATTAGAGTTAAAAATGATTAAGTGGGATCTGGAGAGGTGGCTCAATGCTTAAGGGGGCTTGCTGTTTTTCAACATTAGAGTTTGCTTCCCAGTATCCATATCCAGTGACTTACAACTGCACGTGACTCCAGCTTCAGGGGATCTAACAACCTCTCCTGGCCTCCATAGGCATTTGCACACAAGTGTCCCCTCACACCACACACATACACATATATTTTTTTTTAAAGGAGCAAGTAAGGGACTGGAGAAATGGCTCAGCAGTTAAGAGCACTGACAGCTCTTACAGAGGATCTGGGTTCGAATCCCAACACCCCTCTGGCAACTAAGAACCATCCATAACTCCAGCTTCAGGGGATCCAATGCCCTCATCTGTGCTCTGCCGGCATTCCGCAACACGGGTGCACCTACACACGTGCAGGTATAACATTCATACACATAAGAATTTTAAAAATGAGTAAGTAAAAAAGAAATATATGTTGAGTATCACTAATTTCTCCGAGTAAAATAATATGTTGATTGATTTTAATATAAATTACTTTCAGTCCTGTGTCTTAGATAATGTGAACAATGTGTGAGTCCTTATGCAGATGTGTGTGCTTAATCCACAGAAGAAAATAACTACTTAGAATAGAAAAGTTAAAGGTGCATTTAAAGCAAGAAGATGAGTCCTCGGACGTCTCATAAAAAGTTCTCTATTCACAATATTATTTAGTTTTTGCTGTTCTCGAGCCTCACTATTCCCTTGACTGTTCTTCACCTTTCCAAAAACAGGCCATGCCAGCAGCAGGGGCTGTGGGAGAATTCCAGAGGGGAAACAGTATCGCTTATTTTTACAGTGCTGGGCTTCTTTCTTTATGTGCAGAGCTTGGGAACCACTAACTGTGCGCGACGTAGCTGTGGCAGGGTGAAGGGGCTCCTCGGAGAAAGGCTGTGGTTGCAAAGGGGCGGCTGAACCACCCAGCTGCCAGGGATTTAGACGCTGAAAATGTCAATATAGTAAAAAATCCGTGCTCCTCTCTTCCTTTCCAATCCTGCACCTTGGCTCAACGTCCGTCACTGCCGTGTGAGTTGGGGTCCGGGACACTCCGGTAAGAGATCAGTATCATCATAACTGATTCTGAGCGCTGCTTTGCAAAAGCTGGGGGCAGGGGTTGGAGGTAGAGACCAGTGAAAAGCACCAGCAGACACCCGCCTTTCCTTAACCCTCCACTCGTCTAAACACCTCCCATCCCGTCTCTGCTCCCCAGTCAATACCGGGAATTTCAAGCATTAAATTCTAGAAGACAGAAGGCACCCTAAAGGCATACAAGCTAAAGGGACAGGAAACATAGTAATGTTTGAATTGTAATAGCTGTTTTTAAATCCGATTATATTTCTTTTGTTAATTTTATTACAAAAATCTATCGAAATAAAAATTTTAAACAATCTCAGATATTTCCTAATCAAAAAAATAGAAAAACAGATAAAATAACAGTATCAAGGTACTTTTAGAAGACACCTTCTGTGTATTCATGTGGAAATATCTATAATTCATAGATCATTTGATCTTTCTTCTTGATCTCTCATCCTTCAATTTATAGCTTTGGAAGCCCAGAGAACATAACATACCTGACTTGTTCTTTGATTGCTGAGTGCCAGGTGTCAGTTTGTTTTACTCCATACCAGATAGCATTTATTAATCAAACATGCATTGTAGCTTTATACATAAACAAGTAAAACAAGCAAAATTAACACATTTTTCAATGAATCAGTCTTATCTAGTTTACCTACAATAAGAAAGTTCAAACTCTCTTTGGTGATAAAAACCTAGGCATACTTCCCTATCTCCTTTTTACTAATTCACCAAAAAAAATGTAATTTGGTCAACTTAAGATTAGACGAAAAAGATATTAAATTATCTCCTTAATTTTGATGGACTGAGCTTCATCTTTAACTTGTAACTTCAAAAATTCAAGTAAGGGCAACAAATCCAAGTAGTTTTATCACCTTTAAAAAGTAGAGCAAATTTATTTCATCATCTCTAAAGAAGTAGCTCTAGCAGACTCATTTCTTCTGAAGTACAATGTGCACACATATAAATTTGCCAGTTGGACTACTGAAGAGCTGTTAGGCTCAGATTCTCATACAAATATAGGAAATGTTACTCTGGCTCTTGATCAAAAACATATCCTCAATATGCTCATGAAACAGCGAAAAATGAAACAAAACAATCTCCCCAAGCACTGGACTTGTTATTACCTGATTTTCAATTCCATATGTCAAATGGAATCCTGGACAGTTAAGATATAATACTGGCAAGTACACTGCAGGGAGGCGGAGGGGGGTTGCTCTATTAGCCTGCTGATAAGAGATGATAAAGACACTCCACTTTTTCTTCTTTAAATTTCTGGTACAGCATCTTGCCTGTAGGCAAAGGTATAAATTACAAATAGAAGTAATTGAGTATGCATGTATCCGGCTTTTAGTTTATGACTACGCAGCCAATTTAAAATGAAATGTCTCGCAGTGGAGAGATGGTCCAGTGATTATTAGTGCTTGCTTCTCTTGCAGAGAACTTTTTTCTAACTCCTGCAACACCAGCTCTAGGAGATCCAGCGCCATCTTCTGGCCTCCATAGAAACTGCACTCATATGGTATATACATTCACATAAACAAATTTTTAAAAAGATGAAATGTCTAGGTAGTTAATCAAACTGCAGTGGATGGACACACACTGACAGATATTTGGAGACATAAATTTGACTAAATATATATGACAGAGTACATAAAATCCAACAGAGGGGCTATAAGAGGGGTACAGACAGGAGAATGTCCAAATACAATCAAAATACAGTCTATGAAATATGAAAAAATTTGATTAAAAAAGTAAAAAAAAAAAAGAACTATAATGACCCCTCAAAAGAGAAATGTTTCACTCTGCTTTTTCCTATTACATCCAGCTGCAGGCAGGGGCTATGATGAAAACAAACGAGTGTTGGAAGAACAACTAAAGAAATGAAATTACAATCTCAAAGAATTTCATTAGAAAAATCTATGGTTCATTTCTCTGTCATCATTTTGGAATGGCTGACAAGGAAGGAAAAGAAATAAATTCCAATAAACTAGAATTATTCACCTTCCATGTGATGTTTTACTAAAATGTAGTTATTGCCAAAACCCATTGTTAAAAATGGTTTATTAATGAGTAATGAATTAAAGTCAAAAATATTCTAAGCACAGGCGTTTAAGGCCAGGCCTCACACTCTGTTCTAAAAGAGATTTTTGGAAATGAATCTGGTCCCGATGGCTGTATTCTGGTGTCATATAAATGACTTTAAATAATAGAAGTCATTACGGTTTTTTTAAAGGTAAGTACTTTTTATTGTGATCTGGAGTTAAAAGATTCTGGGAGATGGGATTTGTCAAGAAGTTGCTTCACTTTTACTTGCACATTTTAAAATTACATTGTAAGAGTTATCAGGCATTGACGTTTCATGGACCCAGAAGGTGTGCTAGAAACCACCCATTCAACTTGGACCCAGTTGATTTGATTGGCTCCACTTCAAGCTGAGACTGGTTTTAAGAACTGCTCAAATCTCAGTTATCAAACCTAGAACCTGAGGTTGGCTGTGCACATGTCTGTTAATCAACTCTTCACACTGGACATTCAATTTGCTCCGCTTTCCTGCACAGCAACCCTGCAGCAGTTAAGCCTCACACTCCTTCCTTTGCATTTATCAGACACTGACCACAGTGTTCTCTTTTAGTGCATTGCCCAGTAACAAATGTGGGTGGAAGGATAGAGTCTGACCATGTGAACTGAAGACTTTCATACCAAGTGCCATTTGCCATTCAAAACTCAAGGACTATGGCAGACATGAGGCCACTTTGGAAAGTAGGTTGGCGATTCCAGGAAAGATGAAACAGAGTCAACACATGATCCAGCGATTCCAGTCATAGCATAGACCTAAGAAAGATTATGCCATACAATGGCCAAAAATTATACATGAGGGTCCAAGGTACTATGTGTAAAAGTGATCCAAAAATGGAAATAACATGAAGGTCTGTGAATGAAGGAATAAGTATCAAGTGATGGTATGTCCACTCTATGAAGTGTCACCCGATGCTGAAAGAGGTGCTGATGGGCCCGCTGCAGAACAAACTAGAAAACCACTGTGCTGAGTGGAATGTACCAACCATAAAGAAGTAATGTCAGATTTCACCTGTATGAAATGATATAGTCATCAGATCCACAGTAGATCCCTGCTCATCTAAGGACATGGGAATGAACTGGAGGGCTAACCCCTAATGGGCAAGGGGTTTCTCTCTGTGTAGATGAAAATATTCTAAAGTAGACTGTGGTGGTGGTTGCATAGCCACATGAATACACTAAACCCTGTGGAATGATAAACTTCAATTAGATATTACATGCTATAGAAATTATATCTCAACAAAAATTCTACCAGACGCTCTTCAAGATAATGAAGTCTCAGAATCTTCTCCCCTTCCTTTGGATAAGATTTCCATCTTTTTATATAGCAAAATTAGTGATATCTAAGAGTGATATTTAGTCAATGACTCTAGGTTGACGCAAAGTTGCTAAAATACCTAGAATTCAACAGGACCTGTATAAAATATACATATGTATTATAGTACATGCATTTTTTACTGCCTATAGCCTGGCACTGTTCAACAGGCTGGGCATATTTTCTTATTCCAGTCAATCACAGTCAGTTTTCCAACAGTCTCCCTAAGGGTTTTATGAGCAGGACCAATTAGACAGTATCGCTTTATTGGATTGTTAAAGCCTACCAACAGTTCGGTGAATTACACAGCTGTCACATCAGTTCATGAGTGATTGTCAGCAGAAAGACAATAACAGTAACAAAAGCATCCAGTGTAAAAATCACCAGAAACAAAAATAGAAGAGGCTAGCTGTTATAACACTGGTGGGCACTCCCTGTGGGAAAGGCGTTGCACACACACTAATTCCTGGATATCTTATAAAGGGAAGAGAGTCAAGAAGACAAGGGGAGAGATGTGGTGAGATAGATCAGTAGACAAAGTGTTTGCTTTGCACATGTGAGGACCTGAGTTCAAATCCCCATAACTCACATAAAACCACATTTAATAATTCATGCCCACATTTCCAGCATTCCAAGGCGAGATGATGGGATCAAGCAAGAGAACACCCAGAGGTTTGTGGTCCAGCCAGCCTACTGTATACAGCAGTGAGAAAGTGACTATCTCAAACAGGATTGAAGACAAGGACTTTCACTCACCCTACACCCAACATATCAAACACATACATTTCCATATCCCACTGTCATAGACACCTGTAGAGATAAAAATATAAAAACTCAAAGATAGATACCTACATCTATCACTACAGATTTGTGAATATAACTTGATAGCTTTAGTTACAATTTTCTTAATTTATACATTTGTGTGTGTTTTAAGTTCTCTGAGAGTACCATTTTTAATGCTAAATCAGGATTAAATGTAAGGATTTATTAGGGAAAACATTTGTGTGAAGGAAATGTGCAGGTGTGAGGAGAAGCTAGTAAGTCATCAGAGCAGAAAGACAGAGGGTAGGCTCGGGGGGGGGGCGGCCTAGAGGGCAGTCTAGGAGGTTTTCCTGAGGCTGTTCAGTTCTTGATGAGGAGCTGAGAAGCCCCCAACTTGCCAAAGCAGGTCTGTTGTAGAATCTCTGCCCTCTCGGCCATTGATCAGAAGTCCTGAGAAACCTTGTATGGTGTACATTCAGGAATGCTTTTGGGAGCACAGCAGCTTTGGGATTTGGTTAAATGAACTCTCTGTAGCTGCAAGACTACAAGATAAGCTCACATCATCTATTCTCAGAAGTTCTCACACTTTGAAAACATCTAATTCATGCAATATTTTCAAATATCAGGACAGAAAACTTAATACATGCTATGAAGTTCATAAATTGGAATATAATGCTTGATTTGTAACCAGGCGATTCACATTTGTTCATTTTGATTCTGTAATTTTGCCTGTTAAATGTGGTAAATTGCAAAACTGTCCACAGATGCCACACCTTGCCTGTACCCACATCCTTTGCCATGAGAGTTTGCCATTCCTCTCTGGTAAAATGCTGTCTTCTCATTTCTACACTCTAGATTAGCATTTAAAATTGCACTGGTCAGTAGAAAGTTACATAAGGACCGCATGTTTGTTTTTAGCCTCAACATCAAGAGAACTTACAGGTGTTCATACGCTCTTTCTCTTCTGCTTTTTCCATAAGAACATGATTGGCCTGTCTTCTTAGAAAGAGGCAGGTAACAGAAAATAAATTGTATAGATCTCTCAGTTGGAGACCTCATGCATATGAAGGAAAGCCCAGAGAGGACCAGTAAAACCACCTGACAAACTCATAGTTGACCACAGACACATGAGAGAGCCATGTCAGCCCAAGCTCAGATATCCAAATCTCTCTGTTGACCACTTGGTTTAGAATCAAGAGCAGATATCATTGCTTTAGGTTCGATGTGGTAGGGTGATTTGTCACCTATCAGAAGGTAATGAACATGGTAATTTTCACACATTTGAAAATTTATATACCTAAACCCTTTTCCTAGGACTTAGTAGATTTAACATTATTCAGCTACACACACACACACACACACACACACACACACACATACACAAACACACAAACACACAACCTATGATAACATACATTGGATAAACTATTGTGACTTCCATTCTCATATATTCATTGCTGGGATCTTGCCATTTTCCAAAGATTTCTTATGTAACAAGTATTCTATTTTTCAGATTTTCCTTTGTCATTCCTTGTCTATGTCCTCAGGAACTATGATCCTGAACTCAATAGTTTTAAGAAACTGAAAAAAAAAATGTTTTTCTTCTTCCTGCATTGCTAATTCTAAGTTTTCACTCTTAATAGTGAGCATCATAATGATCAGTGTTCTCATCTACTCATTGAGGAACTAACTGATCCTATAAAACCCACTGTTAGCTCACATGACATGAGGTGGCAAAAATATCCACGCCTGTTCCATGTGCCTGTAACAGAATCGGATCAGCATGCAAATGAGAAGTTGGAAATTCAGTTAATACACATGGCTCAGCCCTTAAAAGGCAGTAATTCCAGAGAACCGATGTTCAGTTCCCAACACCAGTGTCAGGCCCATACAAATCCAGCTCCAGGGAGTCTAGCTCTATCTTCTGGCCTCTAAAGCTACACACACACACACACACACACACACACACACACACATACACACATAAATAAATAAAAACAAAGTATTTCTAAATGCTCATAGAAATGTGTGTGTTTTCAAAATACATGGAAAAATCACTCTGAAATTAGGAAGATGATCTGCTTTTCTTTGTTAAAAGTGCTGTACTCCCCACATTCATTGATCTCTATTAATCTTCTGCATGACAAGGTATAAGGGAGAGTATGTGGCTGGCTACTGGAAGAGCCTGCCACTTACCAGTAAATTCTAAAGCAAGATCTTTCAGCCCCTGAGCCCCAGTGTACTCAGCTGACAAATAAATCATCAGCACCATAGTATGTGCACTGAGGAGTTTCAGGTGGAGCTAAATCTCAAAATCCATGAACCACTGTCCTCTATGGCGTGCGGACCCCAGCGATGGCTACTGGTATCACTACCAGCTCGGAAGTTACTTAGAAAATACTGAGAATTCAAGGGACCACCTGAAACTTAGTTTTGAACATTCTAACATGCAGTATTGATGCCTAGAAATACAGTTTCTGAATTTTACTGGCTATTGGTCAAGTATGTCTCTAGCTGAAATTCCAGTAAATGAAATTCCAGCGATGAGAATCTAGTGATCATTCAGGTGCAAAAGAATGACTGCAAGTTTGTTGAAAAACACTTCCTTTTACTCCACTCTCCTTGAACTCATCAAACATTTTTTAAATTAAGGAGCTGTGATTGCTTTCAGCATAAATATATGCTCTGTGTATGTGTGCATGTGTGTAAAATATTCAAACTGTGCTACTGCAACCATTGTAATAGAATTCACACACTCCTGACTGGGGTAAACGAGTAAGGTAATTTTTCATGGTACCCAGATGGTACCAATTGATTGTCTTTCAGAACTCTAGGGCTCTTAATATGAGTAATTAATAGTATTTGGATAAATGGACTACATATTTTACTTACATACAAATCTTTCAGTATCCAGTAAAAAGTTATTCCATCATTCCCAAGCCTATAGATTACAGTTGTAATTGCACTGTAACTGTATTCACAATAATAATGTAAAATAGAATAATAATAATAAAAGTGTAAACAATCCATAAAGTATTCAATTAAATAATAATATAGTGAGATAGTACATAAAATTATGAGATGTTACCATCAAAGGATTTTCTTTCTATGAAAATCAAGATAAATTTTTGAGAATAATGAGATCACTAACATTGTTCTTAAATATGGCATGACACCTTCAAACAATTTGGAAAAAATTACAAAAATAGATGGTTTTAGTAATCAACTCTCATTTCTAGACCCTATTACTAATCTTTACAGGAAAATAAGGACTGGGTACTAGGCTTAGTAAGAAAGCACTTGCCTAGCACTTACAAAGTCCCGGGCATGGTCTCTAATTCTAAAAAGGGACAATAAAAATGTATCAAATTAGGGAAAATATTTGTGTGAAAGAAGTGTACAGGTGTGAGGAGAAGCTAGAAGTCATCAGAGTAGGATGCTGTATCAGAAAGACAGGGTAGGCTGGGGGGTGGGCAGGGGCGAGAGGGCAGTCCAGGGAGGTTTTGCCGAGGCTGTTGAGTTCTGGGGAGCTGAGAAGCCCCCAACTTGCCAATGCAGGTCTGCTGTAGAATCTCTGCCCTCCCGATACTCATCAGTTCCAGCATACCAACAAAACTGTAAGGAACAATAATGCATACACTGTACATTCACAATATATAAGAAGATAATTTGAATCTTTGATTATAGGACTCAGATTTTTAGGAAGTCATTAAGTTATCTTCAAAGATAGGTCACTGAGTTTCTCCCAGGTAACACAGCTGTCTTAATTTCTTTTCCTGTTGCTCTGATGAAATATTCTGACAAAAGCCACTTAAGGGAAGGGGGATTAGTCTGGCTCACAGTTTAAGGGCACAGTCCATTATGGAGGGAAGTCAAGGCCATAGATGCTCGAAGCAGCTAGACATAGACTGTCCACCATCAAGAAGCAGAGAGCTGATGCATGCATTCCCACTAGTGCTCAGCTCCATTCTACATTCTGAACAATCCAGGAGCCCCCTCCTCCCGACCCCCGGGAATGTTCCCACCCTCAATTTGGATAGGTCTTCCCAGGTCAGTTAACACAATCAAGATAATCCCTGCAAGACATTCACAGAAGCTAACCTTCATCTAAGTAACCCCTGCACATCTGAGCCCAGCAACCTCCCTCCTAGATGTTTCTAGGTTCTGTCAAACTGAAAACGCTAGCCATCATGATAGCAGCCTGTGTGAGTGTTCCTGCAGGGGCGAGTCAGAATATGGAAAAATAGATGTTATCTTCAAAAGGGAAGTAGAGGGAAAGCTTTAGAAGTCCACAAAGGAGGTGCAAGGATTCTGGAGAGAAGCAAGAGGAAACAGGCAAGGCGCAGAGAAGCAGTCTGGCCAACCAAACCTCCCTAGGGGAACACCTCTGAAGTCACTTCTGGCAGGTAAACCAGAGAAAACTGTAAGATGGGCAGTCCTACACTCAGGGCAAACCAAAGCCCTTAGGAGCCTGAAACCCAGCCTCAGGTGGTGTTAAGACAGTGATTCCTCCAGCAGTCATTTTATCCACAGAGAGAAAGACCACTTTGCTATGATTATATATATAATATATTCTTTATTATATATGTATATTATGTATATTATATATATATATATATATGTATATGACTTGGAGGGTAGCAGCCAGGAGCCACCTTGAAAGAAAATCTAATGAAACTTTGAAACCACTGGGAGATACCATAACTAAAGTACTTCAAGAAAAAGGCAAAGACAAGGATTTTCTGAATACAATTTGAATAGCACAGGGAATAGTCAGAAAACTGACGATGAGATTACAGGTATTAAGAAACTTCTGCACAGCAAAGGAAACAATCATGAGGGTGAAGAGACAGGCTGAATCATGGGGAACGTCTTTGCCATGCAGCATCAGACAGGGATTAATAGTGAAGATATATAAAGAACAGAAAAAAATTAAGCAACCAGGAAATAAAACTACCTTCCAATAAATGCACTAATGAACTGAACAGACAGTTCTGTAAATACAGATGGCTAATAAATATATTTTAAAAGGTTCAATATCCTTAGCCATCAGAAAAAGGCAAATTAAAACTACTTTGAGATTCTATCTCACACCAGTCAGAAAACAATTTACAATAAATGCTGGTGATGATATGGTGAAATATGGACCCATATGCACTGTGGTGGAAGTATAATCTGGAGCAGCCACTATGGAAATCAGTGTGCAAACAGCTCAAAAAGTATAGTACAAATAAAACCACCAAAGGACCTACCTCTGCCACTTCTTGAAACACACCCAAAGGTATAAGTCAACAAACCATAGAGTCACTTGCACAACCAAGTTCCAGTTTCACTATTCACAATAGCCAGAAAATGGAACCAGTGTAGATGTCCTTCAACAGATGAATAGACAAAGAAAATGTGCTACATATACACGATGAAATGAATTATACATAATCTCAAAGGAAAATGGAATCATAGTATTTATAGGAAAATAAATGCAACTGGAAATCGTTAAATTAAGCAGGATTAACTAGTTGGGAAGACAACACATGCCTGGTTTCTATGCAACCTACACTTAAATTTATATATGTATGTGCTATGTGTTATTTGTGTGTTTCTGTGTATGTGTGTGTGTATAATTTCAGGTTACAAAACCATAAAGGAGATCATGAGAGAGGGGTGAAGAGGTCTTAAGGGAGATGGGACACCAGGGAATGAAATACATTTAATTAACAAGAAGGGCTAACTAACTAGGGGAAAGAGAACCAGTTGGAAGGGAAAGAGGAAGGAGGGATATAGTTGGGAGGCAAATTATAATGATACGTGGAAGGAAGATACAAGAAGGAAACCCATTACTTTGTATGCTAGCGTAAAATTTTAATTACAGAATCAATAAATGAAGAGCACACCTTTGTGAAGTTTAAATGGAAAAAAACAAATCTTTCCATCTATATCCATTGTCTAGAATTTCTTACTTTCATCAGTTTGTGATTACTAGGTCATCTAATTGATCTGATAATTTCAGATGGTATTCTGATTTTTAAGTATTCTGTTTTGAAATAAGAGATCTTAAAAATCCAAGTGATTATCCTTTGTTCAACATTTTGCATCATACTAGACTAAATAACCTTATGTCCAAAGTTTATTTGTCATATTACTATGTCTCATGTATGATATTCAAAATATTGAGCAATCATTTGAACTAGTCCTATCAATTAGAGTAGGACACTAGCCAGACAACCATCATACATGACCTGTGTGCATAATTGTATGTTACTCATACAGATATTTTTAATAGCTGAGCCATAGATAAACCATATTTTCATTCTCATAATACAAGTCTTAGAATTGACTACTGGAATTTTTTCTGAAATATAATTTTTTTCCAAAACCATACATGTTGATCATTTTATTTTATGAATAGTAGAAAAATCTTTATTTCCTTTATGATGAAAGAAGAAAGGAAGATGACACTCACTGTCCATCATTGTCTGGCCTTCTTGTCTCCTACCTGCTTTCTGGCTTTTTTGGGTGAATATTAAATTCTTTGCTCCAGAAAGTGTGTAGAATGCAACAAATGTAAGTGACATAAATAAATCTACCCACTTCCTTGAAATTCAAATGTATACTTTAAAATGTAGGTGGACACATTTAGCAGTTGTTCTTTCCAAAATTATCTAGAGAGTTCTTTAAGTTAGATTTTTATTTGACAGTGAAGAAATTGAAAAATGAAAGAAAAAGCACACTGCGTTTTATAAAATTCATGTTGTCTTATGCTTTTTGTGCGTGAATTTAGTGCAAAACTAAATGTATTGACTTTTAAAAATACTGATCCTTGCAGCGACAAGAATTTCCTAATCCAACCCAAAGGAGTCAATGAAAATCTTGTTTCAGAAAGAATTTGGTATTTTGAAATTGATAGTCTTCCAGAATGTACCAGAATGATTGTTGTTCAATGTACAAATAACATTTTAAATGGCATTTCCTGAAGCATTTAAGTCCTTGAGAATCTAAAGTCATATCAGATTTTTTTTTTCTTCCACTGAACATCCTTAATTCTCAGTAGCATGTAATGGTTAAACAGTTCATTGATTTTGAATATTTCAATACAAAGATTGAGAAGTGAACAATTTGAAAGCTACTAAATTTTGCATATTCTTTGAAAGTTCACCCAAAACTTAGTACTGCTATAAGAAAATCTGGGGTTGGGAATATAGATCAAGAACATTTAAATGACATGAGGAAGGCCCTAAGTTCAGTCCATGGTACTGCAAAACAATGATACATAATAATAAAAATAAAAATAAAATAATAATAATATAGGGAATCTATAAACCAAAAAATAATAAAAATATCCACCTATTTCTTTCTCTGGCATGGCACAGTAATTTCCAGATGCAAGTCATGTAACCACAGGATCAATACTTTTCAGGACTTAGAATTACTTTCTATGACCACAGTACCCATGAGTAAATCATTGTCTATAAACTCCACATTCATTATCATACAGCATGTAAACTCTTAGTTCAAATTATTTTCATTACCAATACACTATCAAGAAGACCGTGTGATAATTCCCCTAATATCACTAACAATAAATAATAACTAAATAAGTAACTAAATAAAACATTTTAGGTACTATCTCTCCCTAATGCGATACAGCTCCTTTCAATTGTTTTTTGTTCGGTTCAATTTACTTGTCTGAACATTTTTCGAGTTTTAAAAAAAATACAACAAGCTAGAAATAACAAAGTCCAAGTTCTGCTTGGCAATCCTGGGCTTTCTTGATGGAATTCGCATTCCTCCACTCCTGTACCAAGGGGGATGAAAATTGAACTCTGTGTTATACAGGAGAGGTCTACACGTACCAGAGAACAAGAAATCTGATTCTCACTGTGCTAATATTATATCTGGTGCTATGCTTCTTTTTAACTATAACTTCCATTAAAAGCAATAGGTGGTCCATTCTGCTAGGAAATTGATGAATAGGATACATTCAAAAACATAATACCGAAATAGCCAATTAAAGTTTCATGAAAAGTCATGAATGTCAATGTGCTCTCAATGAACAAGCTAAAGAAATGTTTTTCAACAGTCAAAAGTTTTACCTAACCTACCCCCACCCCAAGAGTCTCCCACATTATTTGTTACATTTCTAATATCCAAAACCACATTCACCCCGCCTCACACCGAAACATGAAGGATTTCGTTCCCTCCCTGGGCTCCCCTCTCGATCAGTCCATTTGCTTAGGTGCTGACCCAAAGCAAAGAGAAGTAAGACTGATGTGCTTGGCATCTCAAAGTATTAGAGTCGTTACACTGAGCTGTAAGGCACCTTGTGAGCAGTGGGAGTCACCTCAAATATAGAAACCCATCAGCAGTTTTGTCCCTTGCCAAGGGTACTTAGTTTTCAAAATGGAATCTTGAAGCCTCCTTGCACCCTGTGTGACCCTTCCTATCTGGGCTGGCCATGGCAGATCATTTAAAGCCATCTAGCTAAGCTGTATAATATTATAATTATACTGTCACATAAGGAGATTTCACATGAAATTAAATGAAACACCATTCACCTCAGACAAGTGCCGTGGACACTTACAGCACTCTCCTGGGGTCCGCTTTTTATGTATCAAATCTGTCTTACGGGGAAAAAAAAAGTCTTAAACCATCATGCAAAGTACAGCTCAAGGAAAAATTTTGCTAAAATCCTCCCCTGTTTTTACCTTTAGTTTAGGGCTGTTATATTTCCTCTGGTCCCTCATAAACAGAGAATTGTTTCATTAAAAATCATTAAAAATATTATAAAAAGAAAAATAACAAGAAGCACAAGAAGGCCATAGCTTGAAATTATTCTGAAATTCTCATTGGTCTCTATAAAATTACAAGGTAGAAAAGCAATTAATTAATTCTTTTGGGACATGAATGTGTTCTCTCCAGATGGAGTATAGGAATTCTTTCAAATGGTGTACTATGAAATGTAAATACCATTATCTAGGTATGCAATGCAGGAAAACAAAGTGAAATTATGAAAAAAAAAAAAAACAGTTACATGGATAAAATATTTGTATTTTTTCAGAGTGTGGTGTCTTTGTGTCAGTTTTAAGTAAATGACCAAGAAGAATATGCGAGAAGGCATTTGCCCTTAAAAAAATAACCGTATTATTTTATAGCTGGCCACAGGTCTTTAATCCCAGCACTGGGGAGGCAGAGGCAGGTGGATTTCTAAGTTCCAGAAAAGTCTGGTCCACATTTTGAGTTCCAGGCCAACTGGAGCTACAGAGAGACCCCATCTCAAAAAAGCCAAAAATTAAAGCCTTGATTTTCATACATGAGAATTATTTTTGCATTATTTCCGCTCTCCAGGACCCTCCAGCTCCCATGTGCCCCGTTCCCTCTAAGTTTCTTGTCCTCTTCTTTATTATTTTTACATGTACATAAATATGTTTACAAATACACATATTTTTTCAGTCTTCTTGTATGAATCTGACATCTTCTCCCACGGAACCCTTTATTTACCATTACCTTGTTACACAATCACTCATTTTGCTCCAATACAGTCTGCAGGCTGCATTTCCAGACACACAATCATTTGACTGTATTCAGATATTTACGTTACAGAATGCAAGTGCTGTTTCCACAAAAGAAAGAGTAGTAGTTAGATTCTGCATCTAATTATTGTTCCAGGACTGAAACGATTCCTGTCCTATTGCCAGTGGCCTCAAGACTCAGGCAGACACCCAAATTGCCCCTTTACATTGACTGCTATGATGATTAATATATTTTATAAATATCTTATTTTAAAATTTTTAGCAGTTCTTTAAAATTTCATAAATGTATATTTACCATACTCACCCAGGTCCACTCCCACATCCCTACACACCCAGTGTGGTCCAGTTTGTGCTGCCTCCACGCTGGTGAGTTTGTGGCCATCCACTGGAGCGTGGTCGACCTCCCAGGAATCACACTTCTAAAGAAGACTTCCTCTCCCTCACCCAACAGCTATTAATGGCATGCAAATAGCTCCCCAACTAGAGGTGGGACATCTTGCCTACATCCCCTGTCCAAGCTGGGATTTTATCTTCCTTTTGCTTGCAAATGTTCTGTGCACACTCTAGCTACTGTGGTGAGTTCACAGAGATCCAGCTGTCCTGCTGTGTCCACAAAACACTGTTTCCTCACAGCCTTCAGGCGCCTCTGGCTCTTAAAAGCTTTGCTCCCTGTCTTCTTCAGTGGTCCCCGAGCACTTGCATTTAGCAGGAGAGGGTGTGATATGGGTGTCCCCTTTAGGTCAGAGCATTCCATAGTCTCTTATTCTCTACACCCTGACCAGTTGTCAGTCTGTGTGGTAATCACCATCTACTGCAAAAGAAGTTTCTCAGATGAAGGTTAGAGAGGCTCTCGTCTGTGGGTATGGTGATATTTAATATTTATATATGCATACACTGTGTTTGAATCCAATCCATCTCCCATTCGCCCCCTTCCCCCAGTCCAGTCCCTTCCCTATCTCACCTACTTTAGTTTTGCCTATAGGTACACAGGTGCAGGACCATGTAATGTAGCATAAGTAGCTAGCCAGGGAGGGCACACAGCTATAAAGAAAGTGACTCTGTCTCCCAGCAGCCATCAGCTGCCAATGGCTCCTCAGATTGTGGTGGAATTTAATGACCTTCTTCCCCATGCATGCTGGAATTTTGCCTGGCTTGACCATGTACTAGTCATTAAAGAAGAATGAAAGTGATGGCTAATATAGCTTGTCAACATGACAGGATGTGGGATCACCTAGGAGACAGGCCTGTGGGAAGGATTATCTAGATTTCATTAGCCTCTCTAAGGGATTAACTGAGTTGAGAGAACCCACTTTAACTCAGCGCCATCCCAGGAGCTGGGTCCTGAGTTGGACAGACAAGAGAAATTGAGCTGACCACTGGCTTCCTGTCGACTATGTGCTTGGTGTTTGACTATGCGGGGTATCTCACTTTGTGGGCAGTGTGACCCTCTGCTATAAGTTCCCGTTACCATGGTGGACTGGAATCTCAAACTGGGAGCCAAAACAAACCTTTCCTTCCTTAAATTGCTTTGTCAAAGGAACAGGAAAGCTAAATAGCCAGTTCCTGACTGTGTCCTCCGCTCAACCTCTGCCTTCTACATACAAATTTTAAAAAGACCCAAGAATCACTGTGGTGCTCTTATTTACTTTTGGATATCTAGCACACTACACTACTTTATTAGCAGGAATCTTTTGGCCCTGCATCCCCTTCTTTCTAAACAGTAAAGTTTAGCAAAACTGTTTCCTGTGCCTTCAAGAACCTTAAGAAGCAGGTGGAGAAGATGACAGTGTATGTTGGTTATAGTTTAGAGAGGTGCTATGCTTTGATCCCACCAAAATCTCTGCTGAAATTCAATCCTTACTGGAGAGTATTAAGCAGTTGGACCTGACGAAACTGTTAAGAATCATTTGGGTCATTCGGGTTCTTCCCTGATGAATGGATGAATCCTCTGTGTATTAGACTAGCAGACTAAGGTGTTACCATGGGGGTAACTTAATTATGAAATGAGCCTTTCCTGACTTCCATGCTCTGCTTCACCAAGTCCATCAGTGTGGTGTGAAGACCTTTATCAAATGAGATGCTTTTCCTAATCCCTTGCACTTGCTTCTTAAAAGTTTTTGCTAACAAAACTTCCTGTCTTTCTAATTTACTCTATGATATTAAGTTTTAGCAAAAGAAAATGGGCTAAGACAGAGGGCCATGTTTATATTTGAAGTAACCTTAAGCACAGTTATTATATACAACAAATACCTTTACATTTATGAAAGAAAAATGCTGTTGGAGTCACTATGAAGTTGTTGAATCTCCTAGATTGATATTCAATTAATCAGAACATATGCACTTATAAGTATGAGAGAGTACTGATGCTGGAAAGGTGGCCCAGTGGCTGAAAATATTTGTTGCTCCCACAGAGGACCTGGGTTTGGTCCCCAGCACACACATTGCTCACATCTGCCTATAACTCCAATGCCAGGGTACCTAAAGCCTCTTTCTGGCCTCCAAGGGCACCTACATGCACATGGTACACACACATATATTCAGACCCATACATACAATCAAATAAAAATAAATAACTTACTGTGATATAAGGAAAAAATGTGAGTACAAAAAAAAAATGTTACTGACTTGTAGAGAAAGTAAATGCTTAGGTTGGGGGTGGGTGCACTCCAGGATTTGAATCCTATCTGGGCCATCTTCTTACCAAGTAACCTTTGGACAGTGCTTCCACATCTTCAAAACTTTTATTAATAAATAAATAAATGACCAGAACACTGAAGTGGTAGGCATACAGCATACTCTGAGACACATCATTATCATAATATTAGCAGTAGGCCCAGACTCCAATATCTCTCAGGGAATACAATATTTATCACTTATGAATATGACAGAGTAGCCTGAATATTCCTATTCCTGGTGAGGGATTTATAACAAATGTAATAATAATAAAAACACACACAAAACAACCTCAGCATGGGCACCAACCCATAAACCATAAAGCCAAATTCACCTTGACTATAATAATTGAAACTTCCTTTATGCCATAAACACCTGGCCACTGACCTAAGCTGAACACAGAACAGAAAAGGAAGGATGATCCGCAGAGGCTGAGGGTGGTCTCTAAACAGGAGGTAGGAGGTCGCCAACAGGCAAGATAGCGCAGTCAGTACAGGCGCTTGTCACAGAACCTAGAAGCCTGAATTCCATCCCTGAAACCTACATGGTGAAAGGAGAGAACTGACTCCTTCAAGTTATCATCTGACCTCCATACACATACTGTTCTACATATGCAAATAGAAGCAGAGATAGAAAGAGGAGAGAGAGAGAGAGAGAAAGAGAGAGAGAGAGAAGGAAAGAGAGGAGAAGAGAGAGGAAGAGGAGGAGAACAGGTAGACAGAGAAGTAAATAAATAAATATGTACAAATAGTAATTTTAAAAGAGATTGGTCAGATGGTCATCTGACATCCAGAGTACATCTGGCCCATGCCCTGCCTGTTCCTGCCATCCAATCTCCCAGTAACTTTTTGACTTCGTTACACAATATTATAATCTACAAATTTCATGCTTGAGAACTACAAAGTTACCAAAATGATGCAAAAAATCTTGCAATATTTTAAGTTTGTTTAGGATGCATTAAGTTTGTTCTTGGCCGCATTAATTACTATGCTCAGGATGATGTAACCCATGGGCCTCAGAATGGACATGTTCAATATTCTGCTTGGCATCCCTGAAAATGAATACTCCTCTTTGAGCAAAACTAGAGGGAAGAGAAGAAAAAGATTAAGAAGGAAGAACAAAGCCAGCGAGCACAGCGCAGTGGCAATGACTGCGTTATGAGGGCGAGTGCAGGGAAGATTCTACTGCACATTCTTTTTGAAAACGGATATCTTCTAAATTTCCCATCCTTAACCCCACAGACAGCAGACAGGGGATTTTTTTAGATTCTAATGAATGAGGAATTGGTGCAAGTTTTCCTTATTTCTCCATTTGAGGGTTTAAAAGCTCATGAAGAAAAGGGTATCTAAGAAAAGAGCAGTCTCCAAAGAGCCTGTGATGAAAGAAGATTTTGCCAGCAACAGACACCCTGGTTGGAGAGATGAACTAATGGGGATCTCCAGGAAAATCTGACATTGTGTTTTCACTACTGCTTGGAGCATGTTGTAGACCCTCAGTGACTTATTAATGCTTCATTAACCGTTGCCAACATTTTAGGATAAGACAGGAGGAAGAGAACATCACTGCAAGTCTCTCATCTGTAAATGAACAGCCTCACCAAACCATTTTATCTAGGCCCAGAGAGACACACATTCAAGCTGGATCTTTTCCTACAACATAGAGGAAATCCATGCTGCCTGCAGAAATTGCATCTTGATTCGGCTTTATTCAAGTTTTTCCTATGCCAATTGTGCTGGCCATAATTCTTTCATATCTACGTCTTTCTTCATTTTTATTCTGTTTTATTGTTTTACTAATTCATGCCCCCAATTTAGTTCAAAGAAACTGTAGGCTTGAGTGTATCACTATAATCTCAGAAAATAAAATTTTAACAAATGAAACTCCAGCTCTTGCATGAGCTCTCAAAAGGGAGAAATAGAACCAGTCTACACACAGAAAGGGCAGACCAGAGGGGTAAGATCTTAAATCTTAAAATATGGATGAACCCATTTTATGAAAAATAGATGAATACTGTGAAGTGGAGTAAAGTGGGATTCATTTTCAATAACAGCGCAGGATGACCTTAGCGTTCCCACCTCTACTGTGCTTTCCCAGAACACACAACAAACGGCACTTAAAAATGCATTTAACGCCTCTCCAGAGAGTATTACACTTTTAAAGCATTAAAGAGTGCCTGCCAATGAAAAGGAACTTATCTACAACTAGAAGATTAGTCGCTGTCTTCACTCTGAATTCTAAGAAGCAAATTTTTACTTCTCTCCAGCCATGCAGCCATCAGCATAGTTGCAAATGAATTCACCATGGTCTCTCATCGAAATCCCGTTTGGTATGACAATTCTTCCATTGTGGTTAATGAGGAGAGAAGTCACTGACAACTTTCCTTCATTCCATCCTCTAACTTGATACAAAGGACAAAGGTCATATGAAAATCACGCGCAAAAGCTGTGGGAAATAGACTAGTTTAGCCCTGGACAGCACCAGCCTCCCAAAACAGTGTGGTTGAAAGGAAGGGTGCTTCCTGTGTCCTTTTAAAGATTACTCATATTTTCACTCAAGGGCAGCAGGCTGTCTGTGTTCTTTCTAGAAAATCGACTAGAATAAAATTTGTAAGCCAAAGGGCTCCGCCCTAAGCTAGTAAGAGTTTTGCATAGTTTGTAACTGAGACTTTAAGAAGAAGGAATTCAAATCCATTGTTTTGTATTGATGAAATAAATCAGAAACTTTCTGGCCAGGGTCAGTACCAGTATATTTTAAAAGGGACTCTCTGGTGTCTAGGCAACTACAACTGTTCAGTCCTGGTGTTCATTAATCGGGAGTGTTTGTTAACACTCTCAGTGAATAAGACACTGTTTGCTTGTTTGGGTTTTATTTCGTGTATACCGGGAGTGAGGCAGCGCACACATGCAGTGGAGGGGCGAGGACAGTTCCCCGGAGTCCGTTATCTCCTTCCACTTCTTTGGACCCTGGATCTCTCAGATCATCAAGCAAGCACCTCTCCCTGAAGAGCCATCTTGCTGACCCCCAAGACATGGTTTTAAGAAATATATATTTTTAATCTTTAGACATGTTTATGAGACATATTTTGTAGGGGGATACCAGGAATGGAACCAGGGTCTTGTTGATACTAAGCAAGGACTCTATGAGTGAGCCACTCCTCGGCTCTACACAATTTCCAGTACATTATGGACACTGAAACTAATGTTCCATGAGGCCTTGAACAAAATAGCACTCATAGAAAAGGACCATATTCAAAATTAAACCTGGCACTGTTGCTTTGTTAACTCTGTAAAATTACCTCTTACTCTTTGGTTTACTCATAAACAGTTAAATTGCTATGGTAAAATATACTGGATTTTTTATTGTTCATATTGTCACTCTGGGAATTCTGCTTCGCAGAAGCCTCATTTGGACTGACACTGGATTAAATTTAGCAGGAAAAGAAATGTGAATGATATTTAGAGGAGAGGGAAGGGTGAAGGAAAAGCAGGAGCATATACTGTTCTCAGAATGACTTCGTCAGTCCTTAGAGGTGTGCCCAGTAGGTCTTTATTTCTTTTGAACTCTATCCTGCTGTCCTTCCTCAACTGCTGTCTCCATTGAGCAAAAGAAAGGTCAGTTAAATCACAGAAGTCAAACATTGCTGAATCTCCTCCAGATTCATTTCTCCATTCTGCCCAGGCATCAAGAGACTCTGAGCGTCACAGATTTCATTGTGTCCTGGTTAGTTTTCTTGTCAATTTGACACAGCCAAGAGTCACCTAGGAAGAGGGAGTCTCTGAGAGATCTCCCAGAGCAGGTTGGTTGGTGGCCATGTCTGTGGGGAATTGTTTTGATTGATATGGGAGGAACCACTGGAACTAGTGTCACCCCTGGGCAGGTGACCCTGAGCTGTATAAGAAAGCAAATTTATCCCAGGCTTGAGAGATCAAGCCAGAAAGCAGTCTTCCCTCATGATTTCTGATACAATGCCCCTTTTGCAGAAAAGTAGAAATCCTCTGGGGATTAGTGCTGTCCATGATCAACAGCCTGTTGATTTGGTGTTGTGGTGAGACAGTACACCGGAGGATGAGGATGTGGCACAGCAAACTCTCTTACATCATGATCCAGGGAGCTAAAATGGAAGTCAAGTCCAGGATCCCAAATTGCTCTTGGGGACCATGACCTCAGTGAATTAAGGAGTTGACACTAGACTCCATCTAGGTCTCAAGTAAGTCTCATGCAGGATCAAAGGGTTAGCACAAGGGATCAGGGAGGATGTCCAACATCTGAAGTATAGCAGTGCCCATGCCCTATCGTGGGAGCATTTTATTGTGGGGTTATGAGCCATTGGGACATTATCTCCTGCATAAACCTTTCACGGGTTTTGTTTGGTTGGTTTCATGTAGACTAGATACGTTTATAGTGTGATTATAATCTCTTGTATCTTCATATGTGTTATAAACACCCTGTGCTATAGGAAGTTATTAATCTGTCAACTGGGGAGATGATTCAGTGTTGTTCTTCCAGAAGACTCAAGTTCAGTTCTCTGCATCCACATCAGGCAGCTCACAATCCTAGGTGACCCCAACCAGGACACCTGACAGAACCCTCTTCTGACCTCCATAGGCACATACAGTCATATATAAAAGAAAAAGAAATCTTTTTAAAAAGCTATTAAATTCATAGTCAACTTCTGAATCTTCTAGTGTAAATTATTAAAGCTTCGGGTTTTTCTATTCTAACTCATATCTATATTTATTACCTTCTTAAGGATATTTGGGCTTTTTTTTCACATTTATAGCTACAGCTTTCCTGGGATCGATTTTTGTATATGCTGTGAAACAGGGATCAAATCACATTTTACTGAAAAGCCAGTTGTGTTCCCAGACGTCTGCAGTACCAACTTTTCATAAAACAATTTCCATATACGCTTGAGGCTCTTCTGAGCTTTCATTTCTAGTTCATTGATCTAGTGGTCTATCTTTGTAGAAATACCATACTTTCTAATTGCTACAGATTTAAAGTGTTAATCCATGTTATCTGCAGCATTCTTTCTTCCTCTACTGTGTCCTAAAAACTTCTGCTACTTTCCATCTTAAAACTTCCAAATTAACACATCAAGCTACATGCAAGCACAATATTTTAAGAAATAGCTTGTGATTTGACAAGCATTTCATTAAAACTGCCAATCAATTTAGACAGCACAAAGAAGCTGATAGTATTACATCGTCTATCTGGTTATGAACATTGCTCATTATTCTATGTTATGATCTTAACACAATGAAGAGGCTAAGGACATAGCTCACTCAGTAAAGGTCTTGCTTTGCATGCAGGAGGACCTGAGTTTGATCCCCAGAATCTATGTAAAAATGTTGGCTATGGTAAGATATGCTTGTAATCCCAAAGGCAGAGTACAGGACAATTCCCAGGGCTTGCACTAGTCATCCTATCCTGCGAGGTGAATTCCAGGCCAGTGAGAGACTATCTCAGAAACAAAGTGTGGACAGCAACTAAAGATCAACAGCCGCGGGAGGTTGTTTCTGCCCTCCACATTGTGAGCTCACACGAATACACACACAGTAAGTTCCTGTTAATACTATCTTATATTTGCTTCACGAGAGTCTAATATAGTTATTTTTCTTATTTTTTTGGTATTGATCTTCTCCATTCTGTAATAGGTGATCATTTAAAAATTAAGGCATCTTACTGTTACAATTAATGTGTAGAAATAACATTTTGACTTTTACATATTGATCACATGGATGTTATTTCTAGAAAACCTGCTAAAGCCACATATTAAACTGAATAATTGATTTGTGGATTATTTTGATTTTTCCAAGTATAGGAGTCATAATGACAATTTACTTTTGTTTCACAGTCCTTGTGGTCCTGCCTAGTCCAAAGAGATCAATGCCAAGAGTAGAAAATATTTTTTGTTTTATCTTTACTACCTATGAATCTCAAAAAATCAATTTTTTATCATGTTTTCCAATCTGGAAGTGATACTTGGGGATTTGAGGGGAATAAATTAAGAAATGCTATGTCTTTCTCTAGAGAACCAATATTTCATGTATAAGTAAAATGCCTACCTAAATTACCTAAATCAGAAATATATCTTAAATATGAAAAGAATATCCTTTTCTTTCCTTTTTTTTTTTGGCTATATGAGACCATGTATCCAATGCTGTCCTCAACTATGTATCAGAGGAAGACCTTGAACTTCTGACCCTCTTCCTCTACCTCCCAAATGCAGAGGCAAATACTCCTCGCCCAGTTTAAGCAGTGCTGAGCTGAGCCCAGATCCTTGTACAAATGACACGAAGTCACTACCAACTGAACTGTATACTCAGTTTTTTCTTCTGACTTCTACTAATCAAGTCACCTTTTATCTTTACTCTGTAATAATTTATATTGATTCACAAATCTTCATCGACCATCTATTGTATAATTAACCCAACACCTTTGTAATATATCATGGTACTTTAATGTTATTGGTGTAATTTGTAAACATTTAATAGCTTTACATCTACACTGAATAAACATGGTCTATAGATTTCCTTTTTCGTCTCAATAAACAATTTGGATGTCAACCTAACCTAATTGTCGCTTAGTATTTTTTGTCTTCTTCTGGAGGTTTTTAATATCTCTTCATTTTTATCATTTTTATTCATTTTACCACTTTAGTTTTCCTGTTTTGTTGAGAAAGTTTGATGTGATATTGTTAAAAATTATTTTTCTTCATCATCTCTGTGGTTCATAGAACCTCTTGAATCTGTGAGATACCCTTCATTATTTTTTAAAATATTACTTCTATCCCATTTCATTTCCCTTGGATTCCAGGACTCCATTTTATGTATAGTCACATTCCTGGGATATGTTCTGTGACTCTTACGTGTATACTGGATTATCTCCATTCTTCCCTCTCTCTGTCCTTTAATGTATATGTTTTCTGTTGATCTGGGCTCCTGTTCACTAATTCTCCCATCAGCTGTATCCTCACTTTGCTAAACTCCAGGATTGATCACAGTTTTCAATTCTTCAATTTGTCTTTGCATTTTTCATAGTTTAAAATTGTATCAGTTTTTTTCAATCTCATCTTATATGTGAACATATTACTTTTATCTGATCATGCCAGCATAGGGCCTTCTGCTGTCTCTCTCCATTTTCAGCTCTTCTTTGCTCACACTGAACTCATTTACTTTGTTATCAGTACTGAACACTTCAAACACTTCATTGTAATTTTTCCAGCAAATAGAAAAAAAGAAAATAGTAGCCAAAATGATGTTATCTTCACCAAAAAGGTTTAATTTGGTGTGCCAAGTCCTTAAAGGTTTTGGGCATCACTTTATGTCAGTTTCAGGGATTCAAATGACTTTAAGTTGAGGATATAGTCTTCAGGATTTTGATAAGTTCCAACTCACATGTAGGCTTTCTTCTGGTGACTCAGAAGTCAGAAAACACACTTCCCCATTAAAAGGAAAAAGGTCTAACACTGAGTTAACCTGCCCACGCTTCCCCGGCTACAGGTCCTAGTCTGATGTTTCCTGTGCTGTGGTATTACCATATAGGTGTGCTCAGTGCAGGTCTGGCATAAGTTACTTGATTTGAAATTGGTTGTTAACTGTTTTTCTTATGATGTTTCATCACCAGGGAGGCCCTAAAGAAAAATCAATTATCTCACCACAGCACACTTTTTTAATGACTCCATCTCCATCTCCAGGCTTATGTAGGATTATTATTGTTTGAATGTAGAATTGTAAAATAAGAAGATAGATATATATAGAGAGAGAGAGAGAAAAATAGAAAGGCAAGTAAGGGTCTGGCTTATATGTGTTACACATTAAGAGCATGCCACCTCCTCTGTGTACAGAGGTTCCAAAATAAAGCAAACACTTTGACACAACACCAAAGTGTGAACAGTCACATGGTATCAATCCCACTCAGAATTTCAGGAGTTTCTTGTCTCCTAAATTACTACAGTGCCTCCAGAGCAGCTGAGACCCAAACAATGTGCAGTACAAATATCTATTCCTCTCTCAACAAAAAGTAGAGCAGTAATCAGCTGTGCCCTCTGCCTGTTCCAGTTTCCTTTTCATTCTAGGGTACACAATTGTGGAACTTTGGAAAAACAGTAAAATTTCAATTAAGAAATCCCCAAGCGTCTGCTTTATTTTCAGTTTTCCAGCAAACCCAATGAATCCAGAATAACAATTTAAAAAGTAGTAAATTAAATGATGAAACTCAAAACCAAGTTGCTTGGATTCAAGGGGAAGATGGAGGCTACCCAGAGCTTCCCTGCAGGGCTGTGAACACAAAGGAGGGAATTCACTTCCCAGAATCCCGGTAGTTTAGTCCAGGTGGGGACGATTGACTATGAGAATTCATTACATCATTTTCCATAACTCTTGCTACTTTAGTCTAAAGAAAAGTGAGACTACTGTTAAGGGTTTTGGTGTGAATTAGCTAACATTGTGGTATACCCTCTGAACCCCAGAATTTAGGAAGCAAAGGAAGGAGAAATCTCTGTGAGGTCAAGGCCAGCCTGGTTAGTCTACCTAGTGAATTCCAGGTCAGCTGGGCTGACAAGCAGACCCTATCTCAAAAATAAATGTGAATTACAATGTGCAGGTTTTTGAAAACATGCTTACATAGGATTTTTTGAGTCTCAACATATTCAGTAGTAGCCTACTTCATCTTTACAGAGCTCTACTATTTACAGTTGGATTTTCTTCTTGGGCACACATGGGAAAAGTATCTGAGACTCAGAACAAAGACAATTTTACCTGGAATCAGAAGATTTAAATACCAATTGTGACATTTTCAGCTACCAAAGTTTGAAAAATCCTCTCTCCCCTGCCTCCATGTTAACTGTGAACTGAGGCTCTACTACCTCTCACCAGTTGTCTACACTCTAACTAGACACCTTGTGCACAAGTGTTGCCAGCCACCACTGAATAATCACTCTAGAACAATCCCATTGTAAAGGAGAAATTCCGTTAAATGTGCTACAGGTATGAAATGAGAGAAACAGAAAGATGTGCTGAAACAGAAGCAGTGGTTATTAACATCAATTCCAGCTTCTTCCTATGGACCACACTATTCTTTGCATTTATGAACAATAGTTTTTAGTAAGAAAACATGTAGTGAATTCTACTCAAATTGTCCTAAGTGATTCAGCATTAATCCCATTCATTATATATCTGCAGAAACAGGGGACCTGATGTCACCATCAGATATAAAGCTAAGTGCATCCTTAGAGCCATAGACATTCCTGAACTCAGTTACTTCATCTATGGAAAATGTCATGACCAGCTTTGTCCCTTCTTTGTAAAAGCTGTGCATATCATGAAAATAAAACAGCTATTGAAGAATATCACTTAAGCAGCATCTGAGTTTAACAGACTTCAGAATCTCTCAAAGTGCTATATGACTTAACAAAGATTATTGAAGGAAGAGACTTAACAGCTCATTGAAAAAATGGCTAAAAACATTCTTAAGCACAAAGGAAATTTTCCCTGTTTAATATATTCTTAACTGTGAAATTACAACAATCTGTACAGCTTCCAAATGAAGCCAGAAATACAGTTTTCTGACTGAGCAATGAAATCCTAACAGGCACAGTGCTGAACATACATTTATTTTTTTTTCATTGTCTGAGACCATCTGGTTAACTCAGAGCAGGTAAATTTAGCCAGCATCTTTTCAGAATGAGACTAGACTGTAGGAATCAACTCTCCTTCACACTTCAGTGCTCAGGATCCTTCCTTTCATGACCTTTCACCTCTCCTCTTTGCTACAGGGTCAGAGAACCCCATGATTTCATTATAGTAAATTAGATGTCACAAGCTGCTGGGATCTGCCAGCCAAGTTTAACAGCGACATTGCAAGTCTCTTTGCTGCTCTCTGAGAAATCGATAGTGCCTCCCTCTGCAACAGAGTCCAGAGCTCAGATCACGATGTCACATTTCAAAGCATATGACACAGCCAGGGGAAATGGTCAACAAACCCAAAGAAAGGGATGCAGAAGAAATGAGAGTTCAGCTGGGAACTCAGGAGCTTTTATGTCTTTAAAAATCCTAAGAGAGCTAAGGAGATGGCTCCACGAGTGCTTGTGTTGTAAGCACGAGGACCTGAATTCAAAGACCCTTGGAAAAAGCAAGTATGGCCAAGTTCACTTCTTGTGTAATTCCAGTGCCATGGAGGGTAGGGACAGGAGGATGGCTGGTGCTTCCTGGTGGCCATCCACCTCCAGATTTAGTGAGAGCCCTTGTGTCAGGGAACAGAAGGGGAATGCCAGGGCAGGACACCAGATGTCATCATTTGGCCTCTGCACTCTATTCTTTGGACTGTAACCTTTTAGTTACTAATTGTGTATTTAGTGGTTTCTTTTTTAACCAAATGCAGAGTAACCACACCTGAAGGTCCAGAGACTGAACTCCATGATCAGGCTTGATAATAAGCACTTTTACATGTTGAGTCATCGTACTGACCCCCTCTGGTAGCTTTCTAGGTGATGATTCATTTCTGAAATAATTTTGCTATTTACTCTTCGTGTTTATCTAAGTACAGTCAATTTTTAAAATTTACTCCCCATTTCATCCATTTCTATGCTCAGATTTTAATTTCTGATTTAAGGTGTTGCTTTTTAGCCGAGTCTGTCTTTGCTTGTCACAAGTCTCGGGCTAGGACAGAGGGTGGTGCTATTGAAATAATCCTCCATGGGAATTTGATCATTTACGTTCTTCTTTCTCTTAAAATTTTATTAAAGCCTAAGATTTATTTATGCTGTGTTCAGGGCATAGTTTCTGTGTTGTTCTTCTTTCTTTCTGTTTTCTGTTGTTTTAGAGGAAACAGTGGGAAATGTGGATGGAAACAGCGGCCAATTTCTTTTATACCAAAACATTTTTTTCCCAGATGCATTTTGTCTTAAAAGAGAACACTGGCTTCGTAAACACAAACTTTCATTGCATCTGTGATTTATGTTGGCCGGGAAAGAATAGGGCAGGATCCTGAACTTAGCATCTATGGGCAGCATTCTACCCACTGCTTATGCGTAGGGACCTTTCAACTAGTCATATGTGGGGTTGATACACATGGCAGATATATGTCCTCTTAAAACAAGATGAGGTATACTATATTTAAAAGAGATTTATAACATATGAAAAGGCATTAGTAAATATGTCTTCTGAATGTCTGAAGAAAACTGTTTACTTGCTACATGTTAGCACTGAAAACTTTGCTTCCAAAAGTTTTCTTACTGAATAATGAATAAATATTGAATATCCAAGAGGTGCTTGTCAAATTATCTGTGAAAAGAAGGTAAATAAATAAATGAGTGAACTCAGAAAATTGAATACTACAATAACTGTGTGCACTCAGAATCAGAAGTGACTTATAGAAACAATTAGCCTGGTTTTTGAAGGTATTTTAAAAGCATTTTTAACTTGAAAAATCTTGAGCACCTACATCTCAGGAGAAGTGTTTATTGCTGGAAGCTGTCAAAGCCCACATATCATGCTTCCGTATGCACTTTCATAATCCAATGAGTGAAAATAATCACACACAGACACAGGGCACACACACTTGTGAAAGGGTTCAGAAGTCATTAAATTCAAGAAAATAACTGACATGCTTTCTAACCTGAGATTCTGAAAAAGTACATTCAGAGCTTGACAGAATGACAATTTTGGAGGGATTTGTGGGTCGAGCAGTGACATTCACATCCTTACCACTGGCCCTCATTAGAGGTAACCAGGATGTACAAAGCCAAGTGTTCTTGGCCCCATTTCCCTGGGAACCAAGGTATAGAAATGTTCAGTGTCAGTCTGTTTCTATCAAAGCCATTTGGTCTCATGAGCACAAAGTGAAGTTAATTAAAGGGAGGAAGAGAAAATCCAAAATAAGCAAATCTTAGGTAAGTTAGAAATGCCCATAGTCCCTGGGTAATTTCAATGACCTTCTCTCTGTGTGACTTAAAATTTTGCTTTAAAGAATTATGTTTTATGCTGAATATAGATAAGCATTCACACTGGAACTGGAGTTACAGACGGTCGTAAGCTGGCCTGTGGATCTTCTGCAAGAGCAGAAAGTGGTCTTAAGTACTCCATCCCTCGTCTTGCAATTCATACTGAGCTTCTAGTTAGTGTTACCACCACATCCCTGACAGCTGGACACAATACATTTCCAGGGGTGAGTACTCATGCAAGTGATGGATACAAGATATACGTGGGGATGTGTAGCATACAGCCACCCAACCCCAGAGAGAACGGGACTGCCATCTGGTAACACCATCCAGCAGAAATAAAATAGTCAAAGACAACAGCCATGACATCACAAGGCCAGATCCTCCAGTAAGAAAGAAGGAAAACTGAGAAAGAAATGCAGCTGTATTTAGATGAGTCTGCATGAAGCAAAGTTTTAACTTTGAATATGGTTTCATACAAGCTCATTTCTGTCATAGTTTGGTTTCTGTATTGCAGCAATAAAATACCAAGACCAAAAGTGACTTGGGAGAGAAAATGGTGTGGTTTAGCTTACAGACTCCAGTCCATCATATCACTGAGGGAAGCCAAGGCAGGAGCTGAGAGCAGCAGCTGCAGAGACCGTAGAGCGATGCTGCTCCAGGACGGCTTCCCCAGGCTTGCTCAGCTAATTTGCTTTGACTCCAGGGGTCAGAAGAGGGCATCAGATCTCTGGAACTGGAGTTGGATGGTAGTTAGCTGCCCTGTGCTCTTAATAGCTGAGCCATCTCTCTGGCTCCCTCCTTCATACAGTTATTTGGATACAAATGCATAACAGAAACCAACATTTTTAAGACAGTATTTTTTCAACCTGGCCTAGAGACTGGAGATTCTAGATATTCTTTCATCCTAATATAAATGATAATACTTCACAACAACTGACCAGTTAAATATCCACTGGATAGAGCAGGAAATTTTAATGACGTCTAAAGAATGAAATGGAGTTGTTTCTGTGTTGTTTTATTTTGCTGTTTTGTTGTTGGGAGTCGTGGCAGAGTGAGTAGGCCAAATGGGAAATCATTGGTGGCTCTTGCTTGAGACAGTGTAGAGAGGAAAAAAGGAGCCTGTGAAAACTGGAAGAGATTTAAAAGTCAATGGCCTCCCGACATGCTCGAATAATGGGGAACGCAAAACAGGCCTAAGGTGAGGGTTCACATCTACTGTAGACATGCAGCATAGTGCACTGACTGAACAGTGTGTCAGATGAAGGTATCTGGCTGCCTCGAAAAGAACTTTCAGAAATGAATAAATGAGATTTAGAGCACTTGATCAGTGTGTTTATGCTATTGTTAATTAAAAGCTAAGAAAGGAGAGCGGATTGCATTTGATATTATGTTCCAAATAGAGTTCTGTGACTAAGGACAAAACAATCACTAGATATCTGTGTGAGCAGAAATCAAGACAGTTTCTCTACACAATGAGGAAGGGAAGAGTGATTGGAATATGGCCTAAGCTACCACAGCTGGGACAGGGAGAGACTTAGTGGGTGTGAACACTTACCACATAGGCATGAGGACCTGAATTTGGACATCAGCACATCCATGCAAAGTCCTGCATGTACCTGTAACCCCAGAAGGCAGGAGGACCGCTGGGACTGCAGACAGGAGGATGACTGGGTTTTGCTGGCTGCCAGCTTCACTCCAGGTTCAGTGAGAGGTCCTTTCTCAAGGGACTGAGGCAGAAAATGACAGAGCAGGACACCCAGCACCCTCCTCCGACCTCATGTGCTCACCCCACAGACCACAGCAGCATATAGAACTATAGACTCTTGCCAGGGAATCACTGAAAGGGAAAAGACTGGGAAAGACAAAGCATGGAGGATATTCTCATCAGCCACACAAAAACTGAAACTGTGGGACCCAAGGACATTCCTCAAAGAACTGCAATTACTGAACCCATGGAAAGCTATGCAAGCTGTGCACCCAGTCTAAGAAACTGACATGGAACGAGTTGTTAGAGGGATTCCTCTGAATTATTAAGTTCCTCTTCACATATGTGAATATGCCCAGGGAAATTTTATAGGGTCCTAAATGTCAAGGGAACTAGCATAAAACCTCCATATCCTTTTTCTCTGCAGAGACAGGACAGCTCTCCTCTGCCTCACAGACATTTCAGCAACCTTGGTCCTGGACGATGGGAGTAAGAAGTGAGTGTGAGGTTAACGATAGAAGGCAGAAGGCATGTACTGGCAAATAGACTCACACCAACTGTAACGAATTCATGTGAATCGCATCGCCCATTGGAGTGGCTGTTCCAGAGTTTTAGAAGTAAAAAATAATATCTGTTTATAACAAATAATTATGCCACATTTCTCTACAGTTCTTGGCCAAAACTCTTTTCTTTTATTTTTTTTTTGTTTGTTTGTTTTTTTAGTATTTTGTTTAGTATTTTTATTTATGTGTGTTTGTGTGAATTTATGTTGCATGTGTGCACGGGCCCAAGTAGGCCAGGAGAGGGCGGCAGCATCAGATCTCCTGGAACTGGAGTTAGAGAAGAGTAGGTGACACCCACGATGAGTGCTGAAACCCAAGTTCAGGCCCTCTGGGAAAAGCAAACACGCTCAATCACTGAGCATTCACTCTAGCCCCTCCCCCATCTATTCTCATTGAAAAGGAAACCTCAAATATAAATCTCAAAGTCACGTTGTCATTACGTTGCATTTAATGATTGTTTATTGTATAGTTGAACAAAGCCCATAAGCTGCTTCTCTCTGTACTGAGTGTGTGGTTATGTTTAGAAGAATTCTCAATGGATATAAGAGAACCAAGTCCTGATGTTTTAAGGAAGGAGGAGAAAGAGGAGAAGAGCTGGGTGTAGAGAGAGCAGGTCATCTCTTTGATTTCCGGGTGTTATTCTCTGTTTAAAGATGTTGTTTTCGCTTGTTTGCACTTTTGTTGTTAGTTGGCCGTTCTTTGAGAAGGCATCTCACACCGCAGCCCGTGCTGGAAGTACCTGAACTTCACAGCAACCCTGTTTCAGTCTCTCAAATGTTGCGATTACAGGTGCAAACTACCATCCTTAACTGTAATCTTTCACTTGGTGGTATTCCTTTTTTTAAAAAAAGAAAATATTTTATTTTTTTATTCTGTGTATATGTATCTGTATGCGGATCTGAACACACGCGTGCAGGGCCCATGGAGGACAGAGGAGGGTGTCAGACCTCCTGGAGCAGGAGTTACAGTGGACTGTGAGCTGCTGGGTGTGAATGGAACTTGAATCCTCTGCAAGAGCATCAAGGGCTCTTAAGCACTCATCCATTCCTGCAGTCCTCTTAACCAGATTCTTAACCTAAAGCCCAGGCTTTAGCTGAGACCAGGGAGAGGAGAAGAGCCAGGCGCAGTAAGGGTACAGGAGCTATGTTGTGTCTGCCTCTCATTGCTGCCATTGCTATAGATCTGCTTTGTACATGAAAGTAAAGTGTGTCATGCCCCAAGCATTTAGATCTTCTATTCTAAATTAACTGCAATATCACAAAAATGAACATTTGATTAGCTCAATTGTAATCAAGCTTCCTCTCTTGATAACTGAACTAAAGTCTGGTGGATCCTGGCTGCCTAGATCCTGAAAGAAGTGAAAAGTGTAGCCTGTACTCAGAAAAGACAAACTTAACAGAAGCCACAGCAGTCTTCCTCACAGCACCTTGGCTTGATACACAGTCAGCCCTTCATACCCGCTGGATTCATGTCCAACCACGGATTAAAACTGTTAATTAAAAAGTTTTACCTCTGCTCAATATATATAATTTCTTGCCATTGATCACTAAACAATCCAGTGTAACAGTTATTTACAGAGCATTTGCATTGTACTATGTACTATAAGTAATTAAACATGATTTTAATCATGGGCAATATGTGTAGGTTATATACACGTACCACACCTTCTTATGAAGGGGACATCAGTATCATGGACCTTTGGTATTCCTGGGATAGCCTCAAACAAATCTCTCAGGAATAATGAGAGATTTAAAATAAAACCACAAGTCTCACCTCAAAGGGGACAAGAAATTAGTTTATTCTGGAGCCAAATAGGGGTGAACATAGTCACAACAAGGAAGACAGATTTAGGCCACCCTAAATTCCAGCATAGCAACTGTTTCATGAAGATTTTGAAGTATTAGAACAAGCAAAGTCAAAAAAGTGCAAAGGCATTTTTCAAATACATCTGTGAAAACATTAGATGGGGGTTCCAGCAAAATGGGGAATGTCTGCGGCAATCCCCACAGAGGTGATCGGACCAAACTCTGAGCCCTTTGGAAGTCAGTGGTCTGTTAATACGTGCTAAAAGGTCTTGCCTGTTAGTCACAGGATATTAGGTCAGACAGAGAGGAGGACAAGGAATGGATATATAGGAGGCTGAAGATAGTCTGAGACATTAGGTTCCAGACTCACAACATAGTCTCCACAGTCTTTGACACTCTAACCAAGTAATCAGCTTTGCAAAAGGTTCAGTGGGAGGTGTGATTCTTTTCAGGAACTTTTATTCACAGCTGTAATTCTAAATGTGTGCTTTTTCATCTGTTTGGGGAACAAATTTTCATTTTTTCTGACTACTCCAATCAGTACACAGTAAAATAAGGTCCTGGAAAGTGGAAACCATGTCTGTAGAACATTCACTGTTGAATGAATTCTGTGATCTCCCCATACACACGTATATATTATACATGCATATATACATATATATTTATATATGTGCATACAGTAAATAGTCCATTTCTGGATCATAACAGTTGCTCCAGATTATTCAAAGAACAACAGGTAGGTGACCCGGGTAGTGAAGAACAGAAAATGCAGCAGTTTTTAGGCATCTGAAACGTTGCAGTGATTCTACTGTTTAAAGACTGGATCTCTGGAGTTATCGCTTAGCTACTTTGAAGTCCATGAACATATACCTGGTTCAATGGAATACTCTGCTTCATCGTGGCACTGTTTCTTTACTCAGTCAGTCAGTTAGGTAGCTAGTCTCTTCATATATGCATGTGTGTGTGTGTGTGTGCATGTACACATGTGCAAGTGGAGGTCAGAGGACAACTTATGGGAGTGAATTCCCTCTTTCCACTACACAGGTCCCAAGGACCAATCTCAGGGCACAGGCACCTTTACCCGTGAGCCACCCACCAGCCCAAATTCATGAATGTCTTGGGGTGTCCACGTGCGCTTATGCCTGCACATGTGCCACAATACCCAGTCAAATGAAGGAGACAACACCTACCAAATGGACCACAGATAACAAGGATGTTGGACCTGCAATATGATGTGATGGCTAATCTTGGTTATCAGCTTGACCAAACCTGTAACCGGTGAGCCACTGGGCACACCTGTAATTATTTTCAGGATCAGGTTTTTTAAATGAGAATGACCCATCCTAATTGTGGGTGGCACCGTCGGGTGGCCACTGAATAGAAGGAGATCCATGGGTGGCACCGTGGGGAGGCCACTGAAAGAAGGAGGTCCATGAGTGGCACCGTGGGGAGGCCACTGAAAGAAGGAGGTCCATGGGTGGCACCGTGGGGAGGCCACTGAAAGAAGGAGGTCCATGGGTGGCACCGTGGGGAGGCCACTGAAAGGAGGTCCATGGGTGGCACCGTGGGGAGGCCACTGAAAGAAGGAGGTCCATGAGTGGCACCGTGGGGAGGCCACTGAATAGAAGGAGGTCCATGAGTGGCACTGTGGGGAGGCCACTGAAAGAAGGAGGTCCATGGGTGGCACCGTGGGGAGGCCACTGAAAGAAGGAGGTCCATGGGTGGCACCGTGGGGAGGCCACTGAAAGAAGGAGGTCCATGGGTGGCACCGTGGGGAGGCCACTGAAAGAAGGAGGTCCATGGGTGGCACCGTGGGGAGGCCACTGAAAGAAGGAGGTCCATGAGTGGCACCTTGGGGAGGCCACTGAAAGAAGGAGGTCCATGAGTGGCACCGTGGGGAGGCCACTGAAAGAAGGAGGTCCATGAGTGGCACCGTGGGGAGGCCACTGAAAGAAGGAGGTCCAAGGAAAAGCTTTGCTCTTTCACCTGCCTCCTTCCCTTCATGCTGGCTTCTCATCTACTGTTTGAGGCTTGCTGTCAGTTCATCTCCCCATCACTGCTCCTGTGCCTGCTGACACTGAACTAACATCTTTGGTCATACAATGTGGACTGAAAACTAATGGTTCTTCAGGAGTCCCCCAGGTCTTCAGTTCCAGACTCAGACTGCTGAGGCATCTAGCCTCGGACTGAGCAGCTATGATGTTCTCGGGCTTTGCCACCTGTCCCAGTCATTGTTGGACTGCTCAGAGTGTACTGTGTAAGTCAGTGGAATAAATTCTCTGTGCTCTGTTCCTCTAGAGGACCCTAACTAAGACATCCTGTCACATTGGAAAGGCCGCAAAAGAAAATCAAGAAAAGGTTTGTTTCCACAATAGGGTGAAATTTGAGCTTGTCTTTGAGAATGCCCAGGAAGAACAATGTGCACAAAATATGAGTCCCAGCTGAGAGAGGGGAGTGTACGAAGAGTGTCCCAGAAGCATGTGCTGTGTGCTCCCCTTGCCTTCCGATGCAATTATCTCAATGTGAACTTCTGTTTTCCCTACCCATCTGGGAAAACACTAGAATTGACATTTCAAACAAAGGACATTAGAACCTATTCCTTTAAAACCACAAGTTAGAAAAGCAATCATCACTATCATCATTATTATAATGAACATTTATTTATTATACATTTGTCATGTGCTGGGCACTGTTCTGAAAGCTCCATACAAAACTATTTCATTTAACTGTTACATTAGCCATCAAAATGAATAAAAAGGAAAGTTCTTCGGGAGGAAAGGTTGGAGGGAGGGAAAGAAGAGAGAAGATAAAAAGGAAATCTGGATACAAAAGCTTGACTTGATAGGCTTTAATATGCATGACAGAATGCGTGGAATCCACTGTGGTGAGCATGGGGAGATTTAAATCTGATTAAAATGTGTTGTATGAAATGCATAAAAATTCAATAAACTTTTAAAAAGAAACTAGAACAAATAGTAGTTTATATTCTCATTGCTATGATAAAATAAAAGATTTAAGCAATTTAAAGAAGGATGATCTTCTTGACTCCCAGTCTGAGTGGACACCATCCTGGCAGTGGAGCGATCCTAACAAGATATGAGCCCGAGGGGGCAGTCCCACAATGCATCCTCAGTCAGGAAGCAGAGAACGATGAATGCATCCTCTCTGCTTTCTCTTTTACATTCAGGCCACATTCATGGAATGGGGCCATAATATTCACAATGGACCTTCCTATCTCAATGAAACGTCACTGGAAACGCCTTCACAAACCAGCCTAGTCAAGCTGACAATGAAGGTTGATCCTCCCAGGAAGGTTCTTCTGCAGCATGCCCTCATTACTGATTATTTATATTATTTCTATTTATTTATATAATATATTTATATTATTATGTATTACTGATTATTATATCCCTGCCCGTCTGCAATGAGGTCTTCTCCTAGAAACTGAGTTAAACTAACCCCCAAGCTTATACAGACACAGACATGTGCATAATTCCCCACACACTGCTGGTTACTGTTTGATCACTGTGACAAATACTCAAGAGTAGGGTTTAATGGAGAAATGGTTTCTGGGTAGGGGGTTCACTGTTTCAAAGAGCTGGGACCATGACTGGCCAACTCCATGGCTATGGGCTGGAAGTCTGGTGGGTTATCTTCACAGAAACATTCATTTTATCCCATAGTCTGGAATTCTAATTTCCTGTGAATCTTTGATTCAAAAAACTAGTAATTATCATTTACTCACTCAATCAATCAGTATGGCAGTGTTATGATCATATTACACTTTAGAAAGCACAGTGATACAATCAAATTTCAATTTAATGCATGATTATGTTTTGCATTCAATCAGTCCTCCCTTTGTGGTAAAAGTACTCTTGTTTTTCTTTGAAGAGCAACTTCACTCAGGGATCTCGCCCTGACCAAACAAATCAGCACATGACCCAAGTGATCACTGGCTTAAGGATGGACATCTAGGCATAGCCAGGATAACCAAGACTAACATCAGGATTTTGTTCTTTATTAAATAATTCATTCATTTCTCTCATAATGTAACAAATGAATGAAGAAATCAATAATTGTCAGAGGAAATTGTTCTAATTTGCTGTCTGTTGATATGATAAAGCACTCTGACCGTCTGATCAAAAGCAGTTTAGGGGAGGAAAGGGTTAATTTGACTCCCAGTCACAGTCCATCACTGAGGGAAGTGAAGGCAGAAACTCAAGACAACCATGGGGGAATGCCACTTTCTGCCTCACTCTCTGGGTCACTCACAGGCTCCTGTTTAGCTGTAGATACATCTCAGGATCAGCTGCCTGAAAACCTGTGCCACACATAACAGGCTGGTTCTCCTACATCAGCTATCAAGACACCCATTCACAGACACGCCGACAGACCTGATCAAAGCAATTCCTCCACTGAGGCTTCTCGACTGACACTAGACTTTATCAAGCTGAGAAGTAAGGTTACCCAGGACAGCTTTCATGTACGAAAATCCTCAAGCAACAAACGTAAGAAAGATGAAAAGGAATGCTAGGACAGGTCTTCATAACACTGTGTGAGTTATGTCCAGCCAAGACTTAATCCCAAATCACCACCAAACCATTCACATGGGAGCCAACAGAGTCTTCTTCTGTGTAAGGTGTCTGATGACATTCACAAATGGAAGAAGTATAATATGGAATTCTGCACACGTATTCCTCCTTTGCTGATTGACCCTGAGTGTATAATCTTTTGAGAAGCCTTATAAGTACAGAACTAATTTACTCTGGTTCCTTTTGATGTTCAATAAAACAGTTTTCAGTGTCAAATGTCTTGGGCTTTCACGATCAAGTTATATGAGAAGTAGACACAGAACCTGGCACCAAGGACAATGTGAGATTTCTTCCTTTTTTGGTCTTTTGGAGACAGGGTCTCCCTTTAGCCCCAGCTGGTTCATTATATAGACTAGGTTAGCCTTGATCTCACGAGATCCTCCTGTGTCTGCCTCCCACGTGCTGAGATTGGAGTCATGCACCATCACATCTGGAGACAATGTGATTTCTTAAACATTTTTAGTGACAGACAATTTATTTTCATGGAATATCAGTGTTTCACTATACTAAGTATTCCAAATAACACAGTTTACAAAAAATCTTCTAGAAACAACTTAGTTACATGTTTGTTATATCAAGTCCTATGCTTGAGTGAAGTCTGCTTCCCTTCAGTGTGCAAGGACCTTTGTATGCCTTTCCACTTCAGTCTAGTGAATTAAATTTTCTTGTAGACTGTCAATTCTCAAAACTTATAATTTTCTATTGCTGGGTATTCTAGACTCCATTATGGAAGGTTATTTCTTCTATGACACAAATTTTTGCACATTCATTTTTTAATTTAATTTTAATAGAATCTTCGTGTATTTCATACAGAACATTTCCATCCATCTTAATCAGTTTTATACCCCCTTCCTCATTGGCACCCTGCCACCATCCCCAACCCTGGAATTCATATACTCTGTCATCTGTGCCAAGTTAGTGTCCCCAGACATTCCTCAGTGCAAGTTCATCCACTGAGGTCTAGTCAGCCTACCCAGAATCCCTTGCTTAGAGATGGCTTTGCAGTTAAGAGCACTGGCTGCTCTTAGAGAGGACCTGGGTTCTTAATTCTCAGAGCCTACATGCTGGCTAACAACTACATTCAAGTTTTGTCACTGTTACAAACCTTGAAATCCAGCTGTAAGTAGGAACAGGTAGAAGTCACCACTGGTTTGGAACTTTTGGTGCAGTATGGAAGCACGGCAGCAAACACAACCACAACCACGTCTCACGTCTCATCGCCCTCTGCTCTTCAGAAACAAACAAAAAGCATAAATCCTTCCTAGACCACCTCATACAGTGTGACAATCCTCTCACCTCCTCTTTATAATTTTTCAAAATACTTTTATATATTTGTGTAAGAGTTTGTCCACATGCATGTCAGTGTGTCACGGGTGTGCAATGCCCAAAGAGACAAGAAGAGGGTGTTGGATGCCCTGGAATGTCATTAGCCGTCTTGTGGGTGCTGGGAACTGAAGCAGGGTCCTTAGCAAGAGCAGCTAGTGCTCTTAACCCCTGAACGGTCTCTCTCCCTCTTCCCCTTTATAAGGTTAACCCACTTTAGTGCCTTTCTCGATACCTCTTAACTTCTCTAACATAAAACATATTTGATGTGTTCGGTTATTTTGTTTCCTATCCAGATGTAAGTAAGCTCCACTGAGGATGAAAATTCCTACATGTTTATTTAGTTCACCACACTGATCCTAAAACTTGCAGCAAGGTTTGACAAATAATAAGTACTTTTAAGCATTTTTTGACTACATGAATGTATGACTACATCACCATCAAATATTTGGCACAGTCTTACAATAAATTCAGTTTTTTACTTTAATACATGATGCATCAAAAAAGTATTCTCATAGGTTTATAAGTATTAAAAAAAAAGTGTATGTCATTATAGGTCCACATGGAGCACACATTGATAAGTGTTTTAAATATAGTAGAACAAATGGAAGCAGATTGTATTTTAATGTAAAACTATTATTAAAGGGGATTTTATTCATAGTAAATATGTAAGGTGCTATAAATTAAAAAAAAATAAAATTAATAGTAAATTTATTAAAAGGTATGTTTTTTTAAACAGATAAAAGCTCTAATTTTGTTGGCTCTGTTGAAGCATGTCTTTAATTCCAGCACTCAGGAGTCTAGCCTGGTCTACTGAGTAAGTTCAAGGCTAGCAAGGACGATATAGTGAGACCTTGTTTCAAAACAAATAAACAACAACAACAAAATGCTATAAATTGTCTTTGTCTAAACAGTGACCTTGGAATATTAACTGGGAATTTCAAAACAACTTCGGACGACAGGAATGCCCCACAACTTTTCTGATTTTTTTTAACAGAAAAGGGTAGAAAGAATTTTCCAGAATGAATGACTGACTATATTTATTTTTCATCTACAAGGAAGGATGAAAATTGATGTGAATAGAAAGATGGCGGTTCAAAAAGATACTTTTTTTCAGGTCTTCTTGGCTTCAAGGTACGTCAATATGTAAAAAGTGGACATCAACCTCATTACAGATGACTTTACTCTCTGGTCCCAGGAATAAACTGAGTGAAGACTGGACTCATTGTCCTCATGCTTTGGTCTACTAGGAGACATTTTAATACCATTGGTTTCACTCAGCTGGAAGCCACTTTGCTCATATTTTCTCCCTAAAAGTTCTTTTATGTTTTATTCTTAAGTACTTTAAAGTTAAAATTCTTGAGAAAACACAAGAAATGAATATTAATAATCAGAAGCTCCTTGGAACACTTTCATGTAGTGGTACTCGGTGTGATATTATGAAAATAGGATTTAAACAAATAAAGGCTGTTTACCAGATACCAGAAAGATTAATATAGTTTATTTTCTTGGAATAAAATATAGACTCCATTACTTGAATTCAAAATGCTCAATATGATAGCCTTAGGTAAGCAAAAATTCTGACTTACTAAAATTGTTACTATTACTACTTATTACCGTTTTTAACTCTGTGACCAAGATTAATCCATAAAATAAGACCATGGAATTTTTTTTCTACTCTTTCTTGCTTTGTATAGGCAGAAGTTATTTTATTTATTATACTGTACTGATGATCTCTCCAGGGGCTTCTGATGCCTTAAGCAAAGAAAGGTTTGGGGAGAATCTTCTTTTCCCTAAAACCCCATTTTCAAACAATCCACAGTGGTCTGACTAAATCCAAGATGTTTTTCAACATGTTGACAGACTCAATTAGAGTCTGAAGCCCAGCAGGCATCTTCAGAAAATAATGAATTCATGGTCAGACTAATCAAACACCACTAGCATTCAGCTTCTTCTTCCTCATCATCAAAACATAAGAACAAGGAAAGAAAAAGAGTAGGAACAAATGACCTTCCAGAGTCTGACACGAAAATGGCCTTTTGACTTCTCCAGTAATGAAATCCAAATGAAACGTGCATAGAATAAGTGAATCCCACAGCATACTGGTTTAATCCACTTTAGAAGTGAAGGTCTCCAGTACTTGCAAGGTAGAACTGGTCTCTGGTCATTTCAATCAAAATTCTTAGGGAAACCAATCAATCATATACTCAATGGCTGTGTCAGATGTTCCTCTGCTCAACCAATCATATTCCTTATAAATGAAACATAGCTAATATCACAGTAAGAGTATATTTTGGTATGAATCTGGTCAACTAGTTGAATTTTACTCTAGAATTCCCCAAACCCCAGAATTCCCTTGTACAACTGGCCATCCTATCGACTCCCTCCATACACAAATTGTCTGATTAAACATTATTCTTTTCATTCTGAAACATTCATCAAGATGTTAGCTTCAAGGAACCAGAATTCTAGGACGCTAGATAGAGCTGGGAATGCTCTTAGAAGACATTTCACCCAGTGACTTGAATTTGCTATTCCCTGGCCTGTGGGAACTGGGATCTTACTTATTCCCTTCATGGACCTTTTCTATCTTCTTTCCTCTCCTTAAAGGCAGAAATGGTGACAAGACAGGGCAAGAAGCAGAGATCAGATCTCACCTCCTTTTCATTACCCTTAAGAAAAAACTTCCTTCCTGGTGTTCTGGGGATTCCACTTAGCATCTGAGAGAAGAAAAGCAGCCCTAAATCTACTTGCCTTCTGTGACCTGCACACAGTTCCCCACATCTGCTACTTCCTGTAAGTCTGTTCCCTGAGCAACCTGTTCACACTCTTACTGAATCACTTACAATCTGACTCCATAGTGTCCAATGTGTTTTTCACTCCTCTGGTCTCCTCAAGACTCTTGTCTCTGTACCTTACCTCTGAAGAGCTGGACACATTCCTGCACTGTATAAACAAGAAGTAAGTTCCCAGTATACAGTCCTATAGAGTGTTACCCCAGGAAAGTTCCTACAATCAGATAAAGCTTAGAAATGTTTCTCACTACTATAAATACTCTCAGAAATGTGTGATAGGTGGGTTTGTGTGTCAGATACGCTGAAATGATGCATGAATTCAAGAATTCTTCGATTTTTTTGAACATATTTGTAGTATTCACTATTCATTTTAACTCAGATGCTAATAGCCAAAGAGATCAACACTGCATGAAGGATAAGAGGAGAACTGAATTTTTCCTATCTGCTATGCAGAAGCAATTTGTAACGGATAATACTTCTTTGAAGAAAATAGCTGCCTACTAGGAGTCTGGGAGCTGTGAAGAGAAATGCATTTGAAAATGCAATAAAATGTCAAAATCTATTCCATCAAAAATGAGTCGATGCCATAATGACGGAACAAACTAAACATAACTTGAATAGTAATAGATCATTCCTGTGAGAATTTGATGTTTTCTTGAGCAAAACAGACAAGGGGGATGACTGAGATGACGGCTCTGAGCGTCAGAGACTAAGTAAACGGGAGACAGAGATGGTGTTAGGAGAATGTCCCATGTTGCTGAGGAAAAAGAAAGAACAGAGAAAGAAACAGAGAAAAGGAGGAGGAGAGTGAGACAAGAGAAGGGGAGGGAGGGAAGAAGACGGGAGGGGAAAGAGAGGAAGCAGACCTCATCTGTCACGTGCGCACTCAGCAATCCTGTGCCTGCAGCCCAGCAGCTTTGCACTACCCTCTGAGCTCTTTTGCCCTATTCTACCCCATAGAGGACACCTTGCCCACTATGGTCACAGGACTCTACAATAGAGACCCAGAGACCAAACGGTTCCTAGAAACGCCGTGAGGCTCCCAAGAAAGTCAGTGAAGGTGTCGCTCAACTGTGTTATTTGAAAGACATGTTTTCTGTTCCTGCTCAGACCTCAGTCCAGTTGGAAGTAAGTACAGATTTGGTTTACAAAATTGTTAATACTGCAGACTTCATGAATCACGATATATGTATGTGCACCTGTGTGTACCTATGCAGTAAAGCATGAACAATAAGAGATCCATCATCATCAACCAAAGTACTTTGCCCTTGCTTTCTTGCTCATCTAACACAAATATTCAAAAATATTTTCTTAATGCTGACTCTGAGCCACAGTCAGAAAACTAACCCCTGGGAGGACAGACTCTGTCTACAGTCCATGGTCGGGTGTCAGGGACCCACAATCATAAGATAATAACTTGCTAATATCTAATAACATAAATAACTGCAAACCTAGGGTGAGTTGGGAAAATTCCATCTAAAAAATGGGAGTCTAAATTTTGACATATAAGGCACAGCTTAGAATTTAGAATTTAGAGACGAGAGGATATGTCTTTGACAATAATGACAAAAACAACCCGATCTCTTTCTTTCCACTGAGCCTTTCTAATATGAATCTCTGCCTGGCTTTTTATTCCACTGTGAATTCATTTGATTTCCATGAGCTTTCAGCCACCACAGGAAGTGAGCTCCCCAGTCACCACAGGAAGTACTCTGGCTGGCATACAGGCATGCCTGTCTATCTTGGGCATTTAGCTTATTTCATTCTGTTTTGACTTTGCTTTTCTAGAACAATACGTGACTGAAATAAACAAATGTGACTCTTTAACTGTTTCTGACAGATTTGGCGTGATTAAATCAATGTACTGAAAAGTCTTAAGACAAGTTTTAGTTTTTCTTTTTAAAACTTACAGGCTTTCTACTTGAATAAAAGAATATTATGGAAACAAGGCCAGATATCAGATTGAGCTTTGTTTAGACTGAGGAAAAATGCAATCACCCAAATGGCCCCAGATGCTTAACCTCTGTCAAGTAATCATATTAAATAAAAGATATTTGCAAGCTAAGAGAGGACCAATTAACACATTTTCACTGGCTAAATATTACATAGTTGTTGTATATATTTTTTATTTTGAATATTGTCGAGGGGGGGGCAGAGAAAAACATGCTTTTCTCTCCCTCTACCATGTGAGTCTCAGGAATCAAACTCAGGTAAAGATTTCTCTATCCTCTCATTCAGTGAGCCATCAATTTAATTTAGAGATCAGTTCTAGTTCTTTTTCTATACATTTATTTATTTGCAAAAACATACATATTATAAATTTATATTGATTCTAGAATTTCATGCATATATTGATCATATTCAGACCTCTCCCACACACACACCCATCTTAGTTCCCCATTATGATTCATCTTTCTTTAAAGGCCTATGAAGTCTAATCTGTTTCCCAAGTGCTTTTGAATATGGATCTATTCCTTGGAGTCTGATCAACCTACTAGGTCTCATAAGGAAATCTGTGTCGCCCTCTCCTACCATCTATCAATTGTCAATAGATCTTCAACTAGGGCTAGGGTTTCCTTCCAACCTCCCCGTCCATGCCAGTCCATTGAGTTATTAACAAAATTGGGTTTACATAGTAGAAACCGCTTTTTATCTCTTTAGTTCATTCATTAGGGACATCTTCATCTAATAACATTCATATTTCTGTGCCCTTATATATAAGACTAGACCTTTTTATTTAAACAAGCGTTATGTGTATGCTGCCATCTCACATACAACTAGTGGAACTGCTCAGTCAAGTCACATGTGCATTCATCAGAATATTTGAGCCACAACACCTGGTTTCTCAAAGAGTTCTTTCCCTATCAACATAAAAAACAGAGCTCAATAATGCCCATATTGTCTTACTTTTGTCAATAAGGAACATTAGGTTTTTCTTGTAATTTTCTTAGTAATTTGCCTGTCTGTCTGAAAGACATTTACTGTCTTAGTCTCTAGTTCATTGTTTGTTAGTAAAGTTGAGTGAGTTTACTGGTGTTATTTCTACTTAATAAAGTTTTTCTTCTCCTAGTAACCTGTTTATGGCTTTGTACATTTTCTGTGAAGAGTTTTATACTATTCTTTCTTTGAGTCAGTTTTGCTTTGTTTCTTGTTTTATTGAGACAAAGCTCTCTGTAGCCCAGGCAGTCCTGAAAATTACATAGATCATGCAAAACTTTCTGATTCCCTGATATTACAGGTTTGTGCCACAGCACCCAGCAAAATATTACTTTTAAAGACGTTATTTACTGTGTTTATTTAGTGATAAAATATCATGTCTAAAGAATCATATATATATATATATGTGTGTGTATATATATATATATATTCAAGATATATATTCTTTGTTATTGTCCCTTATTTAAGTTCCATATTTTCCTAGACTGAAGCTCATAAAATTGGCTAAGATGTCTCCCATTTCTTTGATTTATTTGATGATGAGTTATTCTAGGTCAATCTTGTGCCTTTATCTCAACCTCAAATCAGTCTTTCTTCAAATAGACTGGGTTCCTTCGGATGGAATGCAGTCTTTAGAAGACAAGCTGTCAGGGTGCTGATGGGTATTGGGAGGCTGCTACTAGCCTCCTTAGGTGGACAGAACTGAGGATATATTTAAAATCCACCTACATGTAAAAACATTCCCCACTCTGGTTTGCTAGATCTACGAATGTCCACTGCAAACCATGAGCTGACACCGATCCCTCCATTTCCAACCCGGCATCATGGGTTATACTCTAATTTTCTTCTTCTGCATGTTTGCAGTTTTCTCTTCCAACATTGATAAATTTTCTCTGTTGGCCCTACATATTTGCTAGTTTAATCAACGTCATCACGTAACCTAATCTTGCATACCTAGCTCCACCTGTTCTTAGTACCATTTCTCAGTGTCCCACTCAAAGCACTGCACACTTGGGGCTTCAACACCTCACACCAGCTAACCTTTCATCGTGGAGCCCCCTCCTCCCTTGGAAGGCTGTCTCTCCACTCATCCTAGGTATGGTCATCGATAGTCCTCATTCTTCCTTGTTGCTTTGGACTGAATTAATCACGCATAAAATATAGAAAAGGACAGAGTAAGGGTAAAAAGAAAAGCAGTAGAAATGATGGCATCTCCTGAAAGACTGTCTGTAGAACTCTCACCCTCACGCAGTGGAAGTATCCCTAATGCCCTTAATCAAAATGTCTAATTTTATTCCTTTAAAACTAAGACATTTTAATATTGAGAATGATCAGCCTTCTACCCACTGAAGGTAATAAAAGGACTCTAAAGATTTTGTCTATGTTGGGCAAATGAATTACATCAGAAATATTTAGTACCTGGAGCAAGATTTGTAAATCTCCCTCATTCTAAGTTTTTACACTATGTGATTATTCATATTTTGTTGCCTTTCTCTGGGTCACTGCTCCCTTTTGAAAATTTAATGAAAACTATACTTCTTTTCAGAAAAAAAAAATGTGTGTGTGCTGATTTAGTCACACACCAAGTTTGCATTCAAATTCAGTGCATTCATGTTCTTCTCTGCAACATATTCAACTTCCAAGTAAAGGTCAGAAATGAGCCTTCAACAATGCAAATACTTATCTTCACGAGCATAACAGTAGAACCCAGGTAGCCGTCTTCTCAGTCGTACCAATATGTGCTTGAGAACCAGCTCTTCACTTAGTTGATTTCTATTTGTGTCCTGAATTTCTTGGTATTTATAGGATGGACATACAAACTCCCTTCCAGCCACTGTGGAAACATGAGGCCATACCCTACTGATTGCGGAGTGCAGGTGACTGCCGTGTGACTTTCGGGAGTACTAGAGAACACTTCAGCATATCACTAGAGTCTTGGGAACCCCCTGGAGGACAGACTCTGAAACCTCAGGTTCATTCAGTTCCTACCCATTGTTTCCGGTGGTCTCTTTCTGGATGTTTCTGGGTTGTTGGTACCATTGCAAATATTTGGGAAAGATCCACACAGATAAAGTGGAGCACTGAGAACTGTTATTTAAAAAACGTCCATGTTTTGGATACTACTCAGAATCAGCAGGCCAGCTGAGAGTGCTCGAGGGCCCTGTGGTAGTCACTCTCCGGGGGAGCACACCTGATACAGTGAATAATCTCACTGCTATGCATATACGTAAAGAATTTATTAAATCAGTTCACATCAAAATAGTCATAACTGTCAGGCATGCCTAAGAGGTGGAGAGTCCTGCATTCGCTCACCCCAGAAGACTGGATGCCTCGACAATCTCAGTCTGGGGCTGAAGACCCAGAGTGTTCCTGGAGAACCACTGGGCCTCAGCACATGTTAGAAGCCTCAGTTTTAACACTGTGTGATTCATCAGTTTTCAATCTCTGCAACAAGTGAGGATGTCTGTACATTAACATTGTTTTCCTAGGGGATGAGGGATAAAAAGACTGGAAAAATACAACTGCATGAAACCAATGCTCATAAAAGCAAGGACTTTTCCATAACCGTATGTCCATTCAAACACTAAGCAAAGCAGGCAGATGTCAGCAAGCTCATTGAGAATTATCCAAAATGGTCCAGAAGATCTGAAAGGGTAATATTTCATTTCATTTATTTAAATAAAAATTTATTTATTAGTACTTGGTGTGTGTGTGTGTGTGTTTGTGCATTTGCACCAGTGAGAATGCAAAAGCATGCATCCACGTACACAAGAATGGGCCAGATCAGGACATCACTCTCATCCTCTATGGCTTTCCGTCTCATTACCATGAGTCAGAGTCACTCAGTTAGCCTGAAGCTTGCCATTCAGGTGTGCTACTTAGCCAGGGGCTCTGGGTCCCTCCTGCCTCCACCTCCACGCCCCAATATCAGAAAACAAGCTCGCATGGTTATGCACAGATTTTTAGGCCAATTCTTCATGCTTTTATGGCAAGCACTATGGCTGAGTCATTCTCCCAGTCCACATTAATGTATTTGTATAGCTTGAAGATGGTACTGAGAATCATTTCCCTATGAGTAAAGTATAATCTTAATGTAATGTAATCGTAATGATATAATCATGAGATGCTTTGAATAAATAACCAAAATAGACTCCAACAAGTTTATTAACATATTCCAGAAAGCCAACAGTGTATATATTCAATATAGGATTCTTATATTTACCCAAATTTCAGTTAATTTAGCTATGAATTATCAAAAAGACAAAATCTTCATTTAAACATTCATTCAAAGGAAGTAATTTTCTGTTGAGTCATTCTTATCCAGCAAGGTTAAAGCAAAATAAAGTCAATGCATTCCTAACTTTAAATCTTACTCTAAATGAAGAAAATGTATTTCCCTCAGGCCATACATTCCTTTCTTCCAAATAGTGTGGTTTGGTCCTATTCATGCACTGAGGTCATTTTCTTTGCCTGGTCCTATTAAATAAGGACCTAAAGAAATAGGCAATAAATCAATAAGAACTGTGAACACTTCTAAGATGCCAATGACACACAAGTATAACAAAACTAAGGCACTCTCTAATAGAAATCTAAATATATAAAAGCCACAAACCATATTTGACTTATATAAGGAAACAGTTTATCCTTCTTTCTCTCATAGGCTTTAACAAAGGCAAGCTCATGAAAGGGTAACCAGTATTATTATTATTCAGCCTTTCCTGTACTTCATTTTGTCGACAACACTGTTGCCATCTTAGACCACCTGATTTTAAAGCAAAAATGCTACTCTTCCTTCAAGTTTTAAAAATGTCAAAAGCCAGAGCTGGAGACAGATCAGCAGTAAATACACTTGCTGTTCTTGCAGAGGACCTGAGTTAATTGCCCCGCATCCATGCTAAATGCTCAAAACTTCCTGTTATTCCTGCTCCAGGAGATCTGACACCCTTTTCTGTCCTCTGAGGGTAGCTGCTCTCATATGTACATGAACACATATATGTAAATTAATTTTTAAAAATCTTTAAAATGTTAAAACCCATATACTGTGCTAGTCTTCTATCCTCTTGGTACCAAGAAGAATATTACCTAAAGCACTTACAAGGAAGGCGATGAAGTGATTGGTGATTCAAAACATCAGGAAGAAAGACAGAAAGAACTCGGACATGTCATTAGGCAGACTTTCAGCAAGAAGGGCACTATTTATTTTCAGACATGAATATCATTAGCATAGCTAGGAATCATTATGGTCTAAAAGATAAGGTTTCAGAATCTCAAACAATATTTGTGTGTTTTCATCACGCAGATTTGCTCACCATTGTGCAGACACATGAAAACAAAGAATATGTGGCTTTTCCATGATAAGAGGAACTGCATTCGCTTCCAAAAGATAGGGATCCCAGTGTGAGAGCCTTCAGGAATGCCAAGGGCAAAGGAGAGAAAGAGGAGGACGAGGAAGAAAGCAGACAGACTTGAGGAGAGACCAGGATGGAAATGGAAGGAAATGATCTCTGGAAACAAAGGATGTAGTTTCCTAGTGCATCACGTGGGGGAAAATTTTTAAAATGCCAACAGAATCTTTCTAGCACCTCTTCCTCGGTGATCCCTGATCCTTGGGAGGAGATGGTGCCATGTAGGTGTCCCATTTACTGTTGACCACTTTACAGTTTCATTCTCTGAAGGTTGACAGTTGTAGCTTTTTAGTATTAATTACCATCTTCTGCAAGTAGAATCTTCTCTGATGAGAACTGAGAGATTCACTAATCTACTGATATAACAATAGGTCAGTATGAGTCAGTTTAATACTACTTCTTTTAAGCATAGTGATAGTAATAAGTTCTTCGCTATGGCCCACAACCTATGTAGTTGCAGGTTCTTGGACCTCATTCTAGTACCAGGCATGGACTCCATCTTGTGCAGGAGGCCTTCAGTCCATTAGAAGGTGGTTGGTTACGCACACAGCATTTGTTCTGCTACCGCACCAGTGGTCATGTCTTCTCAAGCCAATTTTCAGTGTGGATTGTAAGAGCCAGAGGTAGAAGATGAATACATGGAAACTCTGTTCTCTGCACACCACCAGGTAGTTGTACATATGAGCCTATAGCACATATGACATCACGCACAAGCTGTGAAACCCAAGCCTCACAGGAGTTCAGCATGAATCAGGTAGGTGGGCAGGGAGCCCAGCCCTAGCTGATGATCTATTGTCAACTGGCATCTGCTAGGAGAGAGTCATTTTCCATATCGGAGTGATGCCTGATAGGTTAACCAGACATCAAGGGCTAGACCCACAACCAATGCCACACTAAATGCCAAGGCATTTAGGAAACACAGATTAAACTTGATAGGCCTTAAGACAAATATTAATGAAGGACATGAAGTCAGTGGCATTGTTAAGGAGGGGTGAAGCAGGGAGTGCAGGTCTGAATATGATCAAAATGTATAATATAAATTCTCGGGGCTGGAGAGACAACTGAGCAGTTAAGAGCACTGACTGTTCTCACAGAGGACTTGGATTTGAATCCTGGCACACACATGGCAGCTGACACCTGTCCCTCACTCCAGATCCAGGGGAAAAGGATGCCCTCTTCTGTCCTCTGCAGGCATTGCACGGCACAAGTGCACTTCCATACATGCAAAAATAGCACTCGTACACAGCAAATAAAAAGAAATCTATCACATTTTTTATAATAAAAAATAAATTTTAAAATTCACAAATCAATAAAAAAGCTTTAGAAAAAGTTAACAGACTTTGGTAGGTTCAGGATTTGGCAGTGAAAAAAAAAATTAAAAAATGAAAGGCCAGAGCCATCAGCCTGACTTGATGAATGATGTTCACTAACCTTCCATTAAACCTAGGGTGGCCCCAAGGACAAATAGAAATGAAACAAATGTGGGTAACTTCAGAGCATCTGAATTATCTCTGATAAACCTGAACTAAGGGAACTGGGACTCACTTGACAAAGGTCAAGCTCGCCCTTGATGGAATTAGTGCTCCAGGTATGATTATGTTCCATTATTTCTTAAATGGAGAAAAATTATGTCTATTATATGCCTGATTTTTCAAATTAAACATTCATATTGATTCAATTATAATTGCCAATATTCCTTAAGTAAGTATGTTAGTCTAGTCTTTCAGTCTTTTCCCATTCAAATACTATATTTAAAGTGTTGATATTGGATGGTCATGATTCTCAAAAGTACAGCTCATACAACAAAATACGTTCCACTTTTGACAATATATATTAAAAGCAAGGATGTGAATAATGAAGACATTCATACAGAGGTTGCTTTGCATCAGAAACTGCTCTGAGTGCTCTAATTATACCAACTCATGAAGTTTCACAAACACCACAGGAAGAAGATCCTTTTATTACTACAACATGATGAAGTTAGAACATGGAGAACAAATCACATATCAGGCATTGACAGAGCCAGATCAGGACAGAGGCGAGCTCCACAATTCTTGTTCCTGAACACCATATCAACTTGATCAATCTTTGAAAGTATTCCTGAGGTCTTACACTGCCTGGTATATATCCATTTGAAACCTACACTCTAAAATGATTACATACCATTTTTATTTATTTCTCCTATTGCTGGTTATATACTATTTTTAAAAGAATCTATGGGATTAGAAAGGTATCTCAGTCCATAAATTGTTTTGGGGCCAGTCCCTCAGAGCACAGGTCAAAATATAGGAATGGTGATGTACACTTATAATCAAAGAATTGAGGAAGGAGAGACAGAATGTTCCCTGGGGCTCAGTGGGCAAATCTGAGAGTTGCAGGCTACTGTGTAGAGTCTGGAGAATGACCGCTGATAGTCATAGTCTTGAGTTTGAATGAGTGAGTCAAAGTGAAAGAATGAAAAGCAAGTAGCAAATAGATGATAGATTGATAAGATAGGTAAATGGATAGATAGATGATAGATAAATGGTAGATACATAAAGATGTAAATAGATTGATGATAGATTATAGATAGATGATTGTTGGTAGAGAGAGGATAGATACATAAATGGGTAGATTATAGATAAGTGGTAGATAGATGAATGATAGATACTTGACAGATGATAGAAAGATAGATGATTGATAGGTAGATGATAGATTGATAGATGATAAATAGATGGTTGATGATAGATAGATGATAGTAACACATCATCAACTCCATTGCTCACAGCGTAATTGACTGGAGAAGCTGAGTCGGACAGTTGGAATTGCTGTTTGGAGTTCCGTTTGAGTTTTCTTTCCATACATGAACGTCTCATGGGTGAACTTCTGGCTTCTCTCTCCTGCTGTAAGCACTCTTATATCTCATTTTAAGCAATAGTAATGTTTTTAAGATGGGTTACCTTAGTTGTCTCAAGGACACAATACTTTTAACTTTGGACTCTTCTGTTATTCCTTTCCCTGCAGCAGAGTTATGGAAACCAGCGCATTGCCAAACAATGGGCCTTGGAGCACAATTTGAGACAAATGTACGTGGGTCTAAAATGTGGGTTACAGGTGGCACTCTGCATCCAGAGCCCAAACAACACAGGGTCATTTACCAATATAATGCATATGACATAGGCCAGTAAGAACCCTACCTCAGAACCAGGATAGCCCAAGAAACGGTATCTGAGTTTTGACTTCTGGCTTCCACATGCCTGCTCACACATGTGTACACACACACAGAAATGACACTATGACAAACAACCATATTAAAAATTGTGGTAAAGACCTTAATAAACTCCTTATCAGGAAGAGAGACAATTAGCAATTAAGCATATGAAAATCAGGACCCACATCTTATGTCCTTGAAGAAAAATTAATCAGAGCAGCCAGAAGGTACTATTAAACACGTGCTTGAATAGCCAAATCCAGAACACTAGCAAAAGCAAATACTGGTAAGACTGTACAGTGACAAGGAGTCATGTTCCCTTCTTTCATTGCTAATCAGAATATAAAATGATAGACTACTTGGGAAGACAGCTTGGCAATTCCTTCTAAAACTAACAACGTTCAGTGTACAACCTAGCAATCACATTCTTTGATATATAACCGAAGGAGCTGAAAACTTATGTCTATACAAAAACTTGCACATGAATGTTGATGGCAGTTTTATTCATTGTTATCAAATCTGTAGAGCCACTAAGATGTCCTTCAGTAGATGAGTAAACTGTTACAGACAGGAAGTGGAGTGCTATTCAGCACTAAAACAAACAAAAAAGCTACCATGTCATGAAAAGATCTGAAAGAAATTTAAGCGCTTATTTCTAAAGGAAAGAAGTTATCTCAGAGGACAGCATGCTACATGCGTCTACCTATAGAAAACTCTGGAAGTAGCAGAGTAACGGAGGAATGAAGAAACAAAGCTTAGGAAATGAGTGCATTGAAACACGGCTGAATGGCACAATAATGATAGATATAAAGACAATTTCTCCAAACTCTTCAGTGTACAGCACAAGAGTGGTCCCTCAGTTAAATGATGGACCCTGGGTGATAGCGGATGGAATGCCAGTGTGAGTCCACTAATCATGATGAGAAATAATTTCAAATGAGCTCAGAACAATGAGATGGCTTGGTGTGTAAAGGTGACTGCCACTAAGCCTGACGACCTGCGTCCCATCCCCAGGATCCACATGGTAGATGGAGAAAACCGACTCCAGCAAGTCGTCCTGTGACCTCCACATTCTCATATCCTCTCTCTCTCTCTCTCTCTCTCTCTCTCTCTCTCTCTCTCTCTCTCTCTCTCTCTCTCTCCCTATCTCTATCTCTGTTACACACACACACACACACAGAGGCACAAACATAAATAAGTAAATAAACACATGTAAAACTAGATAAGGACTCGGGGACTAGGGATTTTCACCCTTATACCCATCTCTAGACAAAGAATCCTTTAGAGGACTGCTTTAAAATATGTATTGTCCGTTTGTATTTCTTTTTTCTTCCTTTGCCACCTTTCTAAACCTAAATCTAATTCTACCTCAGCTATTTATTTTTCCTCTTGCATTCTCTCTCGCTGTCTGAGAATTCCACGCGGGCATATGATTCCTTTCTCTCCCTCCAGTTTTTCCCTCTTCTACCCACAACTATTCCTTCCCAAGTCGCTTTGCAAATATTTTCCACTGCTCATGTTGTGACAAAATTCTGTGGGCCTGGAAAATATATGGCATTTAAGGGCTTCCTATGATAAGGCCCTCTCTCAAAGCCAGTGGTAGAACAAGGCCACCGAAGAGCAGCTGTCAGGAATTCTATGGACTTTCACACACAGCATCGCCTCCCAGCTCAACTTCCCAAATAAATAAATAAATGGGGGATTAAGCAGAACAGTATAACTGAAGCAAGTTAAGAAACATAAAGAGCAAATTGAGCAAATAGCTTCAGGGGACGCATATTTATCCATGACTATTAGTGTTCCAAACCATAAATCTACTTAATTAGATTTAATTACAAGCCCACTCAAGACAACATGGTGATGATAAAATCTGGGTCTGGCATTTTATATATTGCTGAAAGGATTATCTGTTTATGCAAATGACTGACATGCCTTCTCTCAAAAGGGAAAGCTTATGACTTGTTCAAATGGGAGAAATAAATGAGAGAAGGGAGAAGAAAATGTCTGACTTTTCCAGATTTCAGAGATCTGAACTGGCCGCCCCTGGGGCCTCAGTCTCCTGGCACAGGAGTGTAGCACTCAAGGAAAGGCAAGAAATCTTGTTCTTGTTGTCGTTGTTGATGTTGCACTTCCAGCAGTGTTAATTACTGTCTTTCCAGGGTATTCCCAGCTCTATCCACGTACTGCGTTCTAACATATCTATTTGCAGGGCTTTTGTAATATCACATTTCCACCGATTCGTCGACAGTTTTATACGGTCTATTTTACCTCTGTTCACCCCACACACCTAACTTCCCAGGTATGTCTCCCAGCCTCTCAACCCTCTCACTTGATTTGTCTCTTTTTTTCAAAGCCCACCAAGTCTTTCTGTTGTCCAATTTCTGGGAACATGTTTGACCTTCCAGGGGCCATACCATAAAGAAACAGACTCTTCTCCGCCCAGCAGCCCTCAGCTGCCAACAGTTCCTCAGCTGTGGTGGGTGCTATGAGCCCCTCTTCCATGCTGGAATGTTGACGGCCTTGTTCTTGTGCAGAATTTTTTTCAAGCTGGAAAAATGACTCATCTATGAAGAGCAGATACTTCCCCTGCAGAGGCCCTGAGTTCAGTTTCCCAGCACCCAAGTCAGGTAGTTCACAACTGCCTGTGATTCCAGCTGTGGGAGAGCCAACATTCTCTTTTGGCCTCCATGAACACCCGTGTGACATATGCACCTATGCACAGGCTTACCTTAAATAAAAATGAAAATAATCTCTACAGATTTTTTTCCCTGTAAAGTTGTTACAAGCTCACAGAAGGGAAGGAACATCTCTGGCTCGTCATCTTATTCCTCGTGTGCATCGGCCCCTGTGACTTAGATGTCTGCAGCCAAATTGTACAAAGGATAGATAAGTAGGCACTAGGAAGAAATTTAAATGCCAACAGTAAGAGTCTTCATCATTTCTAAATCTGAAAGGCAGGTCAGACCTTAACCATGTACTCTAAAAACCTAACCTTGATCATGAAAAGATCCCTTCCTTGAAATGACGATAGCTCTATAACATTATTTTACTCAATCAATTGACCATGGTACAGAATTGATGAGCACTCTGGGGATCAAGATGCTAACATCAGGTAAAATATCAGCTCCAGACAGACAAAGCCATCACAAGACTCTAGAATCTCTAGCTACCACTCCACATTCCTGTTATGAGGGATAAACAGGAGCCATTGTTGTGACATCTGAAAAATAACAATTAGCTTGCCATTCTACAAATTGGATTCTCTACAAGATCACCTTGGATAGTACATAAACTTATTCTCCGAAATCTATCTTCTGCCCTGTGTACACACCTAGTCCTTCTCCCTGAAGCTGCCTTCATCTCCTCCAGTTTCCCGTCCACGTTTCATGGCTGCCCATTCAGTGTACATTCATTCTAGAGGCCAAAGTAGGTTATTACTATTGAAGAACTGTAGTAATGTCTTATTACTGTAAGAGTTCAGTTCTCCAAGTGGCCATGCCTCTCATGAAGCCAGGACAACAGCTCAGTATTTATCAATCAGTTGTATATAATAGTATACAAAAAAATGTGTGGGGACAACCCAGATACAGGTGCACCTGCCGGACACCTCGGGCCTCCTGTGTCAGAGACGCGAGGTATTGCATACTTCTACACAGGAGCTATTCACTGGAAATGGGAACCTTTGATGGCTAGGCCTATCTCCTATTTCCACAATGAGGAAAAGGCCTAACTTCTGTAAGCACTTGGATCTGATTTGCAAAATTGCCTTGTCAAGTTGTAAAAAGCACAGTTTTCCCTTAAATAATGACCATTAACTAACACTCTCATGTTAACTTTAGGGTGAACCATGTGTGGCAAATGTCAGTTACTGCCAACCAGAGTTAATTTGTTCACCCAACTTGATTCTGTGTTTAGCTGTCTTTCAAATTCTTTTCTCATTTTGACACTTATGCACACTCTGGATCGGGCTGGAAATCTACTGGAATGCAAATATGTCCTTGTCACAACCTCAAGGAACTGATGGATCAGGTTGACTTGATTGTCCTATCCTGACCACCAGCCTCTTGCAAGTTCAAGAGCTTCTTTCTCTCACCTCAGGGAACCACAGTTTTGAAGGCACCTCTGAACCCCTCATTCCAACACACTGTATCAGTATCGCTAATCTCTGTGCATCATTAGGGCTTAGAGAACTACCTCTTTTTTATGCCTAACCTATTTCAGAGATCCACATTCTCCAGTGCCTATCATCTCACAGGAAGGGCATGACACAGAAGCTCCATCTGCCATTTGATTTTAAATTTTTCTCTCCTTTCCAGCACTGAGTTTCTTTTTTCTCCTGGGGACAACGGAAGAAGTAAACACTGCTCTGCCTAATTGCAGCTTCTTTGAAATATTCTTCTGCTTTATATGCAATTATTCCTTTTAACCCTCAAAAACAAGAACACTGAAATAACTGTCCTGTATTTCCAAAGTACCAAGGCAGTCAACAAGTTCCTTGAGTTGATTACAGGGGAAGCACACAGGTGAAGAAAAGCATCTATCACAACGCAGTATATCCATCACTACTATCACAACCCAGTTATCCATCACTACATGTATGACTGAGGAAAAAATGTAAACCTCATCAGTTTCTAATCATAAGGTAAATAGTATTGAGTCTATTTCTTCTTATAACCCCTCACAGTAGACCTTGCTTTACAGCTACAGCCTCAATGTCTTTTTACTCTGCACAAAGGAGAAAAAAGATTAGTAGATTTACCAAAGATGAAGTTTAAAAAATTCCTCACCTTAGTGGAAGCAAGGACACAAAGAAGCCATTTGAGAACCTAAAAATTCAACTGAAGAAGACCTTGCTTGAGGACCAAAAAGAACAAATCAATAAGATAAAGAGACCTCCTGGCCTCTAGACTAAATAATACAATGGAAAGCCTGCAAGCTAATAAAAATCAATATATGCTCATCTCTGTGCAGAAAAACTCAATAGATGTGGAGATCCTCTAACCTACCACCTACAAAAATGTATTGCAAACTGCATATCAACAGAGGTGAGCGATGCTGAGGGACATGGATGAGGGACCATTCTGCTTGGGCAGCTCTCCAACACCTGTTTAATCGCAAAACTAGCCTTCAGCTGTTTTAACAAATGGGAGGATGCTGACAGATGTTGAAAGTGTTCAAATGGTTTTAGGGGAAGCTCAGCACTTGCCAAGTCCTTCAGGCCCTCTCTTTAAAACTAACTGTCCCACGTGTTCTATAAGTATGCCTGCCTAACCTCAGGGAGTCCAGTAACAACATAAAAAGTAAATATATATATATATATATATATATATATGTGTGTGTTATATGTATATATACATATATGTGATACATATCAGTGTGTGTGCATGGTGGATTTGCATGTGCAGTGAAATATTACTAATTCATTGAAAGAAATTCTTATCAATTTTGTCAACAGGAATGGAACCAAAAGTCACTATGTTAAGTAAAAGAAATGAAACACAGAAAGATGAATTCTTTATGTTCTATGCACTTGCAGAAGCTAAAAAGCTGATCTAGCCTCTGGCGACTGATAAAGGTTAAGAAGGCAAGCAGGGAGGAAGGACGGGTCATGTAATGCTACACCAGTGAAGCTAGTGGGTTCTTTTCCTCTGTCACTTAAAGAATTAAAAGACAGGCTAGAGAGATGGTTCAGTGGTTAAGACCACTGACTGTTTTTACAGAGGACCCAGGATTGATTCCCAGCACCCACATGACAGTTAACAACTGTCTTCTATGGGATTTGATGTTCTCTTCTGACCTCCACAGATATTGCAGGCACAGATATACTTACATACATTCAGGCAATACACTCATACACATAAAATATTTTATTTTTATAAAAGAATTTAAAGACTGTAAAACAGTACAGAGAAATCTGAAAGTGAAGTTTATTGGCAAAAACTATGGCTGGCTTCAGTTGTCATTTGGCACACCAGGGAAGAAGGAACCACAATTTGGGAATTTTCTCTATCAGATTAGCCTATGGGCATGTCTGTAGGATATTTCCCTGAATGCTCAATGATAGGGATGGGTGGAGGGCTGTCCCACTGTAGATGGGGAAAATTCTCCCTGTTGGATTATACTATGGGGCATATCTGTGAGGCATTCTCCTGAGTGGTAAATGATGTGGGAAGGCCCAACCCACTGTGGATTATACCACCCCTGAAAAAATGGTCCTGGACTGTATAAGAAAATGGGCTAAAGTCAGTACCAGATTGGTTTTTCCTTAATTGTTCTACAGCTCATGTATGTACTGTCTTCAGTAATAGGGTCTTACTGCCAAATTCTACTGAGAAACCAAGATCAGGGGCCATAGCCAGTATTGTTTGAGGGTCAACAGCTTCCAAAGGGGGAGTCCATTTCTGGCATAGAACCTTGACTTTGCCAGTCTATGTGTCTAGTAGGGGCAGTGTCCCTGTTATACGGTAATTCCTTTTACTCTGTTATATAATGGATATGTATCTACTTTAAGAAGCTTCTGCTGTGGCCGGTTTCCATGTGGTTCTTTCTAAAGGCTTTCCGTGTTGGTTACCATCCCTCATCCCACCCTCTCTGCCCCGCCCTCCCATTCTCCACCCACTTAACCCTTCTACGCTTATTTCCCTGCATTCTACCTCCCCTCTGCTGAAGCCTCCCCCAGTCTACCTGTCACAGTGCTGAAAGGTAACGTACATGAATGTCACGGGAAGGGAAAATTAATCAGCCTTTCCCAGCTATGAATACTGCAGGCTGCAACAGCTGGCCCGGGAAGCTATGCCAAGTCATGCAACAGTGGCACAATGTTGTGGGAGCAGCCGTCCACTGTAACTGGAGTTAAGGGCCACTTCATAAGACAGATCCCATGTCTGACACTGACAGGCCTAAGAACCTGTGGCTAGCCAGGTCACAAGCCATAGAGAAGAACCTAATACTCTCAGTGTGCTAAACAGATGTAGCATTAAACTGATTTCTGATGACTTGTTGCTGTGCCCGAGAAACTTCATTTTGCAGCAACTGGTGATTAACACAGAAACCCACAACAGACCGGCATGCAAAGTGCTGCAGACTGCTTATCCCTGAATAGGACATCTATATTAAACCTCTGCCACCCAAGACTCAGGGATCATTGTCAAGGAGGGGAGGAGAGATTACAGGAGCCAGAGATGGTAGGTGCCCACAGGGAGACACCTGGGAAGTTAATCATATGAACTCACAGCAATGGTGTCCTTGATAGGTTGACCAGGTTCCAATGGATAGACCCATTGGGGGTAAAATTTGATTCCATAGGATTTACTATGTTATGTTAATATGTTATATCATTAATATATATTAATAGAGTACCTGGAACTGGGTGGGGTTTGGGGGGTACAGATGGAGGAAGGGATCTAATGTGATAAAAATTTATTGTATAAAATTCACAACAATTCAATTCAAATTTTAAAAAGGAAAGCAGGCTGAGCATGCCTGGAGGAGCAAGCCAGTAAGCAATGTTCTTCCGTGATCTCTACTTCAGCTTCTGCTGCCAAATTCCCACCACAAGTTCCCTTCCTGGTTACCTTGTTGATGAGTGTCTCCTGAGAGATATAAAATGAAACAAACCTTTTCTTCCTCATGGCCTGTGGCCATGTCTATGGGGAATTTTCATAACTGCTACTTGCTGTAGTAGGGCCCAGCCCACTGTGCGTGGTGCTCTTTTTCTGCAGGTGGTCCTGGGCTGCAAAGAAATCTGAACATTAGCCTGGGTGCAGGCCTAGCATTTTTCCACAGCCTCTGCTTCGGTGGTTTCTGCTCCTAGTTCCTGCCTTGATGACCTGTCCTCGGTGACGAACTATAACCTCGAAGTTGAAATGAACCTTCTCCTCCCTGTGCTGTTTTCTATCAGGGTGAGGATCTCAACTGCAGAAGGCAAACTAGGACACGAGAAAAGAGGATCTCACTGTAGGTAAGAGGAAATGATATACCTTGAAGAAAAATGGAAACACTGATGAAACCAAAAAACCCCAAATTGGCGGGGGGGTGGGGTTCATTATGTTCCCTTTCTTCTGTCTGAGGGGTCTGTGGACTCCAGTTGGAACCAACAGAGAAGCCGTGGAATTGGGTGTGTTGTATAGCATAGTGCAGTAGCGACAATCCACGGTGATTTAATGTATTTTAAAAGAACTAGAAAAGTCCAGAAGTCCCCAACACATAGACATGATAGATGCTTTTGGAAATGGAAATGCTAACTGCCTTGTTTCATCATTACATACTTTGAAAATATAGTGACTCAGCCTGGAGAGATGATTAAGAGCACTAGCTGTTCTTGCAGAAGACCTGGTTTCGAATCATGGTAACCACATGGAGGCTAAAAACTTCTCCTAACTACAGTTAGGATCCAAAGCCTTCTTCTGACCTCTGTGGGCATTGTGCAACATGGGTGTACTTGCACACAAGCAGGCAATACACTCACACACATAAAATAACAGTACATTTTAAAAAAGAAAACATAGTGACTCATCACTGTGCATTGGTACGTGCAACATTATGCATCAACATCAAAGGTCTTAAGGGCAGGACACGCCTCATGAAATGTAGTAAAACCAAACCAGGCACTTCAGCAGTGATATTGGGCATGGCTAAGTGGGAATTTTGTAATGAGAAATCAGACAGTTACAAGAAAGTTACAGGTCACTAGATCTGTGGGTGTAGTTGGCTTAGCCCAAGACAGGCAGCAGTACAGTGGGATGTTCTGTATTAATTAACTGAATTCTTTCAAAATGCGTGGCACTGATGCTCATTCTGTGTTCTATTAGAAAGTATTGTGAACATAGGCAGGGACTATGCATCAGTCACCACAACAGATATGCAAGGTAAGTTCACTTTTAAAGAGAAAGCTTCCATTTGGGCTCACAGTTTTAGAGTGACAGACAAAAACTGCATATTGTGAGATTTCATCTGTCTCTTTAGAATGCTGACTACATTTCCTTTTGACATGTACCCAGAAATGGCATCTCTGGATAATACAGTAATTCTGCATTTAGCTGTTTCATGTCCCTGGAACTTTCTGTAGTTTTCACTTGCAGCAAGGACACGTGAGAGTTCTTTGTGTTCGACAACCCCACAGAAAATCAACTTCCACTTTTTGTACAGAAGTCATTCTAACAAATAATATCTAATCCCTCATTGTGGTTTTTATGTATTTCTCAAACACCTAGTGGTTTTTTTCACATGTCTCCTGGCTATCTGGAATAGAAATCATATAAATGGAGATATACAGAAACAAGTAGGATTCTATGAAACTGAAAAGTTTCAGAAAGCAATGGATAGAAACAGAGTGAACGCACCACCAACTACTGATTGTGAGAAAAATGTATCCAAGCGACACAGCCAACAGAGAGACAAAAAGCAAAATGAACAAGGAATACGAGTCAGTGACAGGATGAAAAAGCCAAATTTGGGACTGGAGAGATGGCTCGGAGGTTAGGAGCACTGACTATTCTTGCCAAGGACCTGAGTTCCAGGAGATTCAATGCCCTCTTCTGACCTCTGTGGTCACTGAACAAGGGTGCACTTCCCCATATGTAAGCAATACACCCATACCTATGGAATAAAAATAATACTTTTTTCAATTGTCCATGCCCAATTTATGCATGGACCAAGAACCAGAATAGACATTCAAAAAGCAACATTCAAAAAGCTTTTTGCTGAGGGGACTGAAGATGGCATCCTTTCACAGTGGCTGGGTTCTCAATGCCTTGTGTTATTTCTAGAGCTCTTGCTCCAGCTTCTCCAAGTTCTCAGGCGAGTGCATATGTGAATCCACAGGGAAGGATGCTAGCTCCACCCACAAGTTACTTAAACTTCAAGGGCACTAAAAAAGATGGGGGAACCACTGTCTTTTTGCAGTTTCCAGTTCAGGTTCCAGAAACCTCTTGTCTGTGCTTTCATTTTGGTTCTATTTAAGACCCTCTAAACTCAACCATCCAATAGACACAGAGACTGTAGACACTGTTGGTCAGCCACAAATGAAGACTGTCTTCTGCAGACATTTCAGCCAACAACGTCCATTGCCGTAGATTTCATACCCACAATGAATCCTTATCTTAGGCAATACTTCTCTGTAACTGAACAACCAAGGTTCTCTGAACATTAATGGGGTTGTCACATATGCTTCCTAGTCTTGCAAAATAGAAGAAAGTGCACGTGTAGCAGCATGGCTCATCCTCCCTTTACAGTATTCCTCTCTTCTTTCCTTCCTGGTCCACAGCATCGTCCACATAAATGAGGTCAAGTGGTGTGTTCAGGGATCAATGGCTTTCCTCTCAGTATTATATTGCCAAATGGGATCTGTTGATCTTGAACGTAGTCATAGTTATATGGCACAGACTTTATCAGTGTGGCATAGTACAGATTTTAAGAATATGAGGTAGACTGCACAGCCATACACTGTTTATGGACATTCGGATTATTTCCAGCTGACAACTCTTATAGATAGTGCTAATATGAGTCTTCTAGTATTAGATTGATAAACCATAAAAAGCAGAGTTTGGGAGGCCAGAAATACTTGACTATCTGCAATTTAACATGGATAACCTACAGGGCTGGAGAGATGGCTCAGTGGCTAACAGTACTGGTTGTTTGTGCAGAGGACCCAGGTTCGATTCCCAGCACCCACATGGTGGTTAACAACCATCCACAGCTTCAATTCCAGGGGATCTGATGTTTTATTCTGACTTATTTGGGCATTACATGACACAGGGGCACTTAAACACATGCAGGGAATACACTCACACACATAAATAAATATTTTAAAGATGATGAATAACCTACTGCAATTCTTGAGCAGAACATAAAAGAACTCCTCTGCTTTCAGAATTATCAGGATGGCAGCCAACAAGGTTTAGTAATCCAAAGGTTAAAAAAAAGAACTCATCTTTCTACTCTGAGGAGGAATATACTTAATTGACAGCCTTTAGCTGTCACCCGGAGGATGGACCGTTTTGACTTGAAGCTACATTCTTCCTGAGCAGTCTACTTAGAAAGCTAAGCACAGCAGAATTATGGCTGCCAGATCACTTCTGCCAAACCTGACTTTTCCCAGGCATAGACTTTACTGTTTGTCCAGGCCATCAAAAAGCATGATGGCATAAATCCACTCCTTGCCCAGCCTTGCTCTCTGCCCTTTTGTCCTTCAAAGACATCATCCTCTAATAATTGTTTTATAATCATATCCCAATCTGCTGCCTAAGGACCCAACTGGCACTATTAGTAGTAGGCATAAGTCAAAAAATTCAGGGAGTAAAATGAGATTTTTGAGACCAGATCCCTCTGTGTATGAATCACAAGAATTGCATGGCATGTGAAGTACAGAGTTTATAGTGCAAGATAGTAGCCCCATTGTTTAGATTTGCATTGTGGCTATGGAAGTATTTTACTGTAGGGAGTCATCCTTGTTGGTGCTCTGGCATTTGAGAAGTGTGAACCATTCACATTCAAGGACTGCAGAACTGGATAATTAAGGCTAAGTTGTATTGCTGCCCAACAGACAAATAATGAAAGCTGAGGGCCATTAACAGTAACTCGAATGCCATGAAGGCTACAGGGACCATAATGTTGCTTCAAAGGAGACCCTTGTCTGTTATAATGGAAGAGCAGAAAAGAGGCCTAAAGCTGAAACTGAGATTTTAGTATTTAGAGTCACAAACCATCAAAAGTGGTTGAATTTTAAGGCATTTAAGACCTTAAGGTTTACAACTGAAAAATTTGGGTGGACATCCATACAAGACACTAATTTCTCAGCTCGTCTAAACCTTCAGCAGCACTCACAGAGGTTGTCTACCTTTCCATAGTAAGAGTTTTAATTGATATACATCTTAGACACTATTTAGTGAAGAGATAGATTTTAATCTTTTTATAAAAGTTAAAAATAATACTTTACTCTCACCTTTCTTTTATATCTTTATTGCATTGCTTGTAAATTCTATCTTCATATTTTCTCATACTTAGATGTAGGATTATTTAAATATTCTAGCTACTAATTACTCGTAGTTTTAGGTTTATAAATATCTTATCTAGAATTCAAGTTATTTCTTCATGTTTTAATGGTCTCAGCTAAGGCAAATAAATTCAATTGAATTTGTGCTTACAATTAATTTTTAATGATTTATTGTTTATATGAGTGTGTATGACAGGGGACAAGTACATGCCACAGCATGTGTGGAGGTCAGAGGACAACCTGAGGAGTCATTGTTTGTTTAGGATTTTGACTGTTATGTGAGACCTCTTCCACTAATCAAAAGACATAAATACCTGCTACTCTATTTCCTTTTAAGAATTTTATTTCCTTTTTATTTTCTAGTCCTTAATCTACTTAAAATCCGTTTTTCTAATAATGTGCTACTTGGAATCCCTTTAAACTTTACTTTTCATAGGTTGATATAAAGGGTCTCAGTATAAAATTGTAGTCTATTCTTCCCTATAATCTACAATTCATTTCCTTTATGTACCTGATTTTTGCGTATGTATGGGTCTATTACCTTGCCCTTCTGTCTGGTCCCTTAGTCATATGAAAGTTGAGCTATATACTCTGGCATCTGAATTATTTCAAATTTAGTATCAAATTGGTTAAGTCCTCTTGTTCTTGTCTTGGCTATTCTCTGATATTTTGCTCATTCACAGAAAATTCAAACAGCTTTTCCACTCCTGTTAATAGAACTACTCTCCTCGTTTCTTTTTATCCATGTATCTTATGAACATGAATTAGGTTTCCAGCAGCATGTCCAATACTTCTGGTTGACCATCGCATATTCCATCCCCCCACTGCTAAGTATCCTCAAGTGGTCCCTGTATGCTTTCAGTACTCTGGGAGTCAGGACACAGAAGGGACTTGGGAGGTGGGGGAATCAGAAACACTAAAAGCATCTAGTGTAAATTACGTCACACAAGTAGTCTGTCAAACAGATACATAAATTATTGGTGTTATGAAGACTTTTGGTCCCTCAGGCGTAACTGAGATAGTGGCATTTCATTACCCCAGAATTAGTGTGAGTCAATCAATTAGCACATTTTCTCTTGAGATTTCTCAGCATAAATGATACTATACAACATTCCAAAGGGCCTGTGGATGCCTAATCTCTTTCTCTAAGATGGAAATCTAATATCTTCTGACGACTGAGTATGTATCTATCTAAGAACTCTCAAACTTTGCCCAAGGTTTTGGAAATAGAGTCTTTTTTATGGAAAACTTCTGATCTGCAGTCACACATTGCCAACTCTATACAGACAGGGATAAAGCACAGAACTGTTTAACATCTCACACCTATTCTCTCATTTGGAGTGCTCACTGGCTCTCAGTGGTGCTGGTCAGTTTTAACCATCAAGTCAACATAACCTAGAATTACCTGGAAAGAGGTGGTTTTTTTTTTTTAAATATCTCAGCAAAACAGCCTCCAACACAACACAGTCTCTGTATTTAAAGCCCAGAGCTAATTTAATAAACAGTACAATTCTATACAAGATGAACAATGGCCATTCTCTTCACTTCTAATTAATATAGTCCTTGAGACACTGGTAAGTGAAAGAGGAAAATGCACTGATATTTGAAAGGAAGGAGTATTATTATTTTATAGATGATGCTGTCTTATATGTAGAAATTGACAAATATTCTTCAAATCCTTTGTTAAAACTAAGAAACAGTTTTAGTAATGTTGTAGGATACAAAAATATGTGCAGAAATAAGTAGCATTTCTTTATTCCAAGAACAATCAGTTCAAACGGAATAGAAAACAATCCTATCTATGATAGCATTAAAAAGAAGAGACTCTTTGGAAGCAAATTTAATGAACAGTTTAAAAAATTCATGTACTGGAAGATATAAAGGCTGGTGAAAGGAAACAAAGAAAGAAAATGGAAAGATATCCTATGTTCATGGATTAGCAGAACATCATTAAAGTATACTACAGGAAACAATATGCAGGTTCAATACAATTGAATCCAAATTCTCAATTATACTTGTCAAAGAAATAGAAAGGGCAATTCTAAAATTTGTGTGTAACTACATAAAGCCCCAATATTTACATTAATCCTGAAGAAGGAAATTAAATAGAAAACATGCAGGACAAAGCTCTAACAATGAACGTATTAGCTACCGGCTGAACAGTAAGCACAGAGAAGGAAAGAAACAGTACAGGAAGCCCAGAAATTAGGTCAGGCCTCTATGAAGAGCACACCAAGTTTAAGAGTTAGAAGAAGCTATCCAGTGTCAGATAATGAAGGAGGCTGCTGCATAGAAAAGAACAGTCTGCATAGTCAAAGGCGGAAGAGGACGAAGCACGGAGCAAGACCCTTGGTAACTCTATGGAGACATATTTCTGTAACGTGATGCTTAATAACTATGAAGTCAAATAATAAAAGGCTGTAATAGAGTGGAAAGATAACTACGCCCTAATTGCCCTAAATCTCCAAGATTTTAAAGTGTCTAAATATAAAACTTCAAAGGATTATCCTTAAATAACTCATTCACTGACTGTTCCCCCAACAGTGGCTTTAACACTGCACCTCTTTCTTACATGCGGAAAACAATATTATAGAAAGTTTTAATATGATCTTCCTCTTTGCCTTTTATAGACCATTGGAGAGTACATGTTTCAAAGGAGACTGGAAAATCTACTGAAGAAAACATGTAAAGTAAGTAAACAGATAGGATAATATTTATTTAGCCTCTGCATGCAAATTTGCTCTCTATACAAAGAACTTTCTAACTTTCTATTACTTTTGACCAGTTATCTCACTTTACCATAACAGCAAGAAACCCTGAATGACAAAGGTTACTCTCTTTCAAATGCAGAGAATGTTTCCCTTCTAGTGACCCCCACCTAACTGAGGACATGAAGTGGAGTAAGCAATAGAAGAATTCACAGTTTTCTAGCACTAGAGAGCAGAACAGGATCAAAGAAAAAGAAACAGAAGGAAAGGGTCATTATTTCTGCTGTTCCTGGAAACTTCACTTTTAGGGACACGTGTAGAAGACTTCAGACAGATCGCAATGGGAGCTCTTTCTTTTTGTGAACAGCTAATGCCACCTCACAGGGACCTTGGGCCTGAGCAGCTCTGTGGATTGGTGTCTTGTATCATTGTTGTCCCCACCTCCAACCCCCGCACATACTAAGTTCAGAAAGAACAGAGATGCTGGCTGAGGAGTTGTGTCACTATTTTATCTAAATTGAAACATCCCCTCCAGAAAAAGCCTTAAAAGTCCCAAGAAGCTGATGAAACTTACAAGTCTCCAGAATATCAAGAATTACAAGATTCACATTATATATGTAGCAACAAATTGCTGGGGAGGAAGAGACATTCTTCCAGGCAGCTGCCCAAGATGCAGAAATTGCACGCATGCAGTTCTGCAAGTCATCAGGCATGTTTGGGTGGCATTTCACTGCTGGAGTTACCTTTAATTCACTCATCCTCCTGTAAGCAACTTGGAATCCTTAACCCTGTAAAGTAGCTCCTGTAACTCACTGACTCATCTAGCTAATCTGGAGTGGAATGAGGTGGGGTTCTGTTGTGACCTATCATTGATAGCTTGTCTGGGTTACGTACATATTTGTTCAAGTTTCCCTCAAGAAATGTCATGAATATCTACAGACAAGCACATATCAGTGATCAGAAAAGATCATCTAGAGGTTTAACAAAAGTCACAGGAGTCCTTACATCTGTAGGCCTATGGTAGTAAAAAGGTCAAATTACCCAGAAGAACCATCAGGCCCTGGGCCCGGTGGAAAAAAATCCAGATCACTAAAATAGATAAAAGCATAAGGCAAGCCACCTCCAGAAGGGCAGAGATCCTCTTTTGAAGTTATAGAAGTCAGAAGAACCCTAATCAAACGACTTGACTCTACCTAATGAGGCTACATGTCTCCTCACTTCTCACAGTCTCCAAATACATGAATGTTCTTCACATACATGAATGTGCTTCATGAAAAATGACTAGAAAGGGAAAAAGAACAAGGGGAAATCAGGGGACTGAGAATTGTGTGTTAGCTGAAGACATTGGTATTTCTTAAAGGAAAAATTTAGAGTATCTTATAAAATCAATATTTGTGTATATTATTATTGAGTTTTGTACATTTTGTATAATAGATCTTTAAAAAGTGAATGAATTTGCACTGAGGGATGTCTGGGAACACTAACTTGACAGGATAGGCCTTAACACAGATGACAGAATGTATGATGAGTTCCAGTAAGGGACACTGTGGGAGGGTGCCAATGCAGATGATTAAGATGTATGAAATACATCTGTATGAAATACACAAAAAGTCAATTAATTCACACACAAAAAGAAATTGGGTAAGGGATAGAAAGAGAATGTAGTGCGCAGAAAAGGAAAGGGCTGTAAATACGATAAAAATGTATGAAATTTAGAACCCCTCCGCCCTCCGTGTCCTCCCAGAGTCCCCACTGGGTTTCATGCATTCTGCCATGTACATTAAGGCCTATCCTGTCAAGCATTTACACCCGGATGTCTCTCAGTGCGAGTTTAGTCACTGGAGTCTAGTCAGCCTATCGACAGTCACTCCCTTAAAGATCCACTCTCCCTCATCCCGTAGTAATCAGCTGCCAATAGTTCCTCTGCTAAGGTTGGGGCCTGCTCCCCATTTCCAGCTTTGTCTGCTCCAGTCAGCAGTATGGGTCTTGCGCATGTCGCCGCCAATGTTACAAGTTCCTGTGAGCGAGTTCCCAGAGGCCTGTGAGCCTCTGTTTCTTATGCTCACGCACCAGCCCTGGCTCTTTTACTTTTTCCACCTCTGCAATGGTTCCTGAGTCATGAGTGGGTGAGGGTTAATATAGGAGACCTATCCAGGGACACAAATATTGTAGTCTTTTATTCTCTAAAATTTGGCCAGTTGTGGCCTTCTGTGTGCATTGCACTCAGCTGTATGAGGAAGAACAGCTGGTGAGAGTTGAGGGATGCGTTAATATTCTCTCTACTGCCTGTTCTGCTATGCTCCATGAACCTGAGGTATAGAGAATGGTTCCACAGTAGATGTTTCAGACATATATTCTCAGTGAGTGACCAGTTGTGGAGCTCTTTAACAGCCACCACATGTTACAAAAAGAAGCTTCTTTGTTGAGTGGTATATTTGTCTATAAATATAAGGAACAATATTTATTATACACTAAGAAATTTCATTTTCTAGAGACATGACAGAGAAAAGGTCTTCTCTAGGATCTATGAGCTCTCCATCCATGTGTGTTTGACTGATCCTACCATGGAGACTCTTGTACATTCGTGTTTGTTGCTGCTCTTTTCATGATAGCTAAGAAATGGAAACAACCTAAATGACCCTCCACTCATGAATGGATCATGAAAATGTGATACCTTCACACAATGGAGTTCTACTCCAGAGTAAGGAAAGATGATATCATGAAATTTGCAGGTAAATGGATGGAACTAGACACTGTCATACTAAGTGAAGTAACAGACTCAGGAAACTAAACAGCATGTTCTCCCTCATTTGTGGATCTCAGCACCAATATATAATATGTGAGTGTATATCCTGATGTAATAGCAGGAAACAGGGCTGGGGGATAGAGAGACAGGGACTATCAACGGGAAAATGACACTTAAACTGGGGAGAGAGGAAGGTTGTTAGTAGGGAGAGAGAAGAGATAAATAAATCTTAGGTGGTGTGCAAAGCCAGACAGAAATGCATTAACTCAAAAACTCCCTGAAAAATAAACATAAAGTATCTGAAGACAAGTGTATGCATATACCTGAAGCTATATAACAAGGAACACAGACCCAGATAGGAGAAACCTTCCTTTGAGTTGTTGTTCAGGGCACCTAAGAGACTCTCAAAATAACACAGGTTATTGCCAGAGTCCTTGATTACCTCCCAGAACTTGAAGGCAAGGACCTATTGTTAAAGACAGGACATACTTCGGACACAGAATTTGGAGCAATGGAGCTAGAGTTGACCTGGAAGCCTCCTCCATGAAGACTAGCTCTCATGGTTCTAGAGGATACTCTGCAAGCTGCTAAAGGAGAAAATCAATCAGTTGTCTAACCCAGCAGTAAAGCTTGATAACCATAGCAACTGACACAACAAACCCCCTCTATTGGTGCAGTTGTGGCAGTTTTATCTAGAGAGTAATCAACAGCTATCTAATGGGACTCAAAGCCCTCTCAATAGGAGGGAATTCATGGATGGCACTTCAAATATAAAACTGATTTTCAAACATTTACCTTTATTTTTATATGTGTATGTGTATGCACACACATGTGGGTGCCCATATACTCAGGACCTCTGTAAAAGCAGCAAGGATCCATCTACTGAGCGATCTCTCCCCGACCCCCCGCCATTAAACTAATTCTAAAATGGCTTTTATATTTAATTCTTTTTTCCTTAGAATCAGAAGAAAAGATTTTGTGAAAAATAGAGTTTTAATTAGCAACATTTAAAATGAGAGTTCTGTACACTGACGTAGTCAGAGAGCCAAGTGAAACAAATATTTCAACATGCTAAAATTCTTCATGGTCAAATTTATGAAGTGTTGGTATGCAGAAGAATGTTGCAAAGAAGAATACAAGAAAGAAAGAAAATGATTTTATTTGATTTTGCTTACAAGTGATACATTGTGTAGTCTGTGACATGTACATGTGTCTATGATTTTATTTGATTTTGCTTACAAGTGATACATTGTGTAGTCTGTGACATGTACATGTGTCTATGATGTTATTTGATTTTGCTTACAAGTGATACATTGTGTGGTCTGTGACATGTACATGTGTCTATGATAATTTTCAACTATACTATACAACTATAGAATGCTATACTTCCTCCTCCATAGATACAACAAATTAGCAAATAATGTAACCTGAAATAACATGTTTATTATCCTACAAATTTCCATTCAAAGATGGTATTAGTTGACCAAAGAGAAAGATACAAGAGCCTCATGAAATTCTCTGGGGTTTGTGACTAATGGTTATTTGTGGTCTCATTAAACTTAAAATTATTATTCTAGGAGAAAATTGAAATGTATCCAGGGTATTTGCCCCTTTCTACAGACCTAGATTGTAAAAGACTTAATGACAACAGTGGAAAAAGGTATAGGATTAAAATACACCCTTATGGGCCTCAAGAGATGACAGAGAAGCTAAGAGCACTGCAGAGAGGGCCTGGTTTTAATTCCAAGAACCCACATGGAGGCTGACAACCATCATAACTGTAGCTCCAGGGGCATTCGATGGCCTCTTCTGACTCTGTGAGCAGTGCATGACACAGGTGCATTTACACACTTGTAGGCAATACACCCCCACACACAAAATAAAAGCAATAAAATATTATATGTATATGTGTGTGTGTGTCTAGTGTTCCAGAAAAGGAGTTTCTACAAGAAATAAAAATAGAAATGAATATAAAGAGTACAAATAAACCATTATTATCCCTACTGCAAAACTGACTAGTTTATTAGTGTTCATCTCTGGTAGTTCACAGTTCAGAAACATGTTTCAATCAGAGACTTTCAGATTAACCATTACTATGGTTACCATGAAGAGAAACAATTAAATTTACCATCACAGGAAATCTAGTCATGCAAAACATATCAATATTTAAGCCATGGTAAAAGACTAAAGATGAATGAACATTTCTGGTGTACTAAGGGGTCTCACAATGTGTCAGAAAGAAAATTTTGAAACTAAAGAAATATACCTGAAGACATTTCCCATGCAGCAGGTATACTAATTTGCTACCAGATTATGAAAGTTTAATCCTAAAATATAAGGGGGCAGTTAAGGGAATAAAGAGGAAGGTAGTAACTCATGGGTTCCGCCAACACACAGAATGATGACACCAGTTAACCTGGGTTCAGCCCAGGCACATAATGATGATACAGTTCACCTGGGTTTGTCCCTGGCCTGGAATGATGACACAAGTTCACCTGTGTCCATCCCGGCACTGAACGATGAGAGATGAGAGAGGTTAACCGGGTTCATCCCTGGCACTGAATGATGACATGGGATAACCTATGTTCCTTTCAGCACAGAATAAAGATAAAGGCTCACCTGGTCTAATATTCAAAGAACCCATATCTTTCCAGGGAAGAGATGTGAAGAAACAAAATAGCTTACAGTGATGCTGTGGGCTCTGAGGAGAGAAACCAATCATTCCCAAGCAGGAATAAAATGGAAGTGTGCAGAGGAGGAAACATGCTGTTAAAAAGCTGGAGGAGAAACACAGAAGATGATAAGACCTAGGCAGAAACGTAGTCCAGGACGTCTGACAACACAGTCTCATCTGGAAGGGGGTAGCTATGGCAGAAATTGGCAAGTGGGATTGGAATTGAAAGGGGATGGAAGAAAATGTTTAAGTTTTCTTTAAAATTTTTAAAACATTAAGGAATGAAAGAAAATACAAAAATGAAATAATTTCATCATTATCATCTTCAACTATATATGTACCTGAATGCCTATTAATATTTGCATGTGTGTATATAAGTATGTGAAGATATTTGAAATTTGTGACAGTTTGAAATAAAAAAGTGATGAAATCACCAAAGAGCTGAACAGAAAAGCCGAAGTGAAGGCTTCGCCTAATCGATTCGAGATGGGACCAAGGAAGGGGAAGACGCCGCATCGTCTTCACGGTGACCGAGGATGCCTGGCACCGAAGAAGAAGCCAGCTGTCTGGAGCCGGCTGTGCGGCAAGCCCACTGGCGACCAGGGCTGCGAGGTGCCCAAGCACGTCTGGGAACCGGGAGGGAGGAGGGAATGCAGCTCCCAAAGCCGGGGATTTGTGACTCTGCAGACCTAGAACACTGCCTGGGCAGACAGGAAGTGTGTGCGAAGCCCTGCACCCCGCACCCCGCACCCTCAGCTCTCAGGCTGCTGGGTCTCTCAGATCCTCACACATCAGAGACCTGGGAGTTCCGCCCAGACGCGTCAACCACCTTGCCCATCTGGCAGGCCCTGCCCATCCCACCATCAATCCAAGACCTTAAGGAGTCGGTCCTGGAACCTCAGACTCAAAAGTAGCACTTACCATGTCTAGAAGGGACAATGTCCCCCTGTTCTAAGGTAACTCCGTTTAATCTTTTTATGATGTATACACTTTAAGAGACAGCTACAGTTGTAGGTTTCCATGTGGGTTTTATAAAGGCCTTTAGTGCTGCTGATCCCTCCCCATGCTCCATCCTCCGCCCCGCCCTCCCATTCCCACCCCAGTTAACCGTCCCTTCCTTGTCACTCTCCTTTCCCCTTCATATCAACTGCTAAGAGGGGGAGACACGCCTCTTTCAAGAATGGGGCTCAGTAGGTTAACCAGGCTCCCCTGGAAGGATCCAAAATGAAGGTATTTGATGACATAAGTTGGACTCTACAGGCCTTAATACACACCACACACATTTATATGTGCAGTACATTAAACTGAGCAGTGGGCCAGGGGCAATACCGGGAGGCGGGGAGAGGGGAGGAGATCCAAATGCCATCAAATTATATTGGATAAAAACCACAGAATTTTAATTAAAAATGCAGATATTAAAAGCTGCACCTTTCCGGCCAGTTGTGGTGGCACACGTCTTTAATCCCAGCACTTAGGAGGCGGGGGCAGGCGGATCTCTGTAAGTTCAAGCCCAGCCTGATCTACATAATGAGTTCCTGGTCAGTTGGTGATGCAGGGAGACCTCATGGTCCTCCACCACACTTGGGTCTTACAATCTTTCTGCTCCATCTTCTGCAATGGTCCCTCAGCCCTGGATGGGTGAGGTTTAATATTTTTAATAGAAATGCTATCTGCAGTCACTTATTCTCCACATTTTGGCCACTTGACTTTCTTTGTTAATCTCCCTATTTGCATGAGGAAGCATTGATGGTGAGAGTTGAGAGATGTATTAATAGTCTCTCTAGCCCCATTCCAGTTGACTAGATAGGCCTTAACATAGGAGAATAAATGAAACCCATGGGGGTTCCAGGGAGTTCAGGTAGGGGAAAGTACTTATAAATGATTAATATGCATTGTATGAAATACACAAAAACTCAGTAAAATATGTAGTGAAAAAAACTGGATGTTCTCATATAAACTCACAATTTTTGCATATGTATGTTCTTGTACATAGATAAAGCTATGTATCTAGAAAGGACAGAGAATGCATTAAGTCATCAGATCTTCATTTCCAATTACCCGCTTCCAGTAAAAATCAAGACTTCTTACAGAAATGTCTACTTTCTAGGCAGAGGCAAGGACGTACAGATGAGCCTCCAGAACATTATGAAGCCAATAATCCTCTCTCACAATGTATGAAATGAAAGTAAAGGTTGCTGTAAAACGTTATACCTGGGAGGATGAGTGCAAATCCAGAGACCAGCTCTGAACTTGGAGAGGAAGCTGGGTGACGCTTTGAGGCCTTCTCTTCTGTAGTATTCCTGGCAGGGCAAAAACGCCCGATGAACTAGAGAGACACAGACTTCAGCTGTGTCCAAGGAAGTGTTTTCTAAAAACCACATCTGCCCAAGGAAGAAATGGGCAGCCACTGGAGATAACCAGATCCTTGTTAATGGGGAAGAGGTACTTTTAGGGTTCAAATATCAGATGGGAAATGGAGCTTTATGGACAGAGTCCAAGTAGAGATGCAGATACGAATCTCCTAAAGCTTTGCCTTCACACCACATAACCAGGAACTCTAATTTCAAACCGCTGGAGGCTTCCCAGGTACTTATGATGAGTGTCATGGAGCTTCCATCCTTGTGAGAAAATGCTCATGGGAATTAAAGGAACAGTGCTGAAGGGAGGTCCCCCATGCCAGGCACTGTGATTTCTGTTATATAATCATCAGCTTTACTCGTGTACTCATATTTCTATGTTTATTTTCAGTAGGCTTTCAAATGTTACATTTCTCCCTATTGACCTAAAGTACCTCCTACTTTCCCCTTGATGGCACCTCTCCCTACTGTCCAGTGGAGAACACTGATTCTTCCTCAACATCCATTAACTGCCTGTGGCTTTTCATCTGAGGGGTGACCCTCTGACATTTCCCGCACCTGCCTTGGCTTTTCAACTGGTTTTGTCATTATGCTGATCTTGTTAGACTACCAGGGTATGGCAATTTCACTGGAGCAGTTTCCCTATCAAGTCTAGAGGACATTAACTAGCAGATGTCTTGTCCCTCTGGTGCTTATATTTTTTCTACTAAATTTCTCTCAGTGTTTCCTGAGCCGTTAGTGTAGAAGTTACACTATACAAGTGTTACTTGGACTGGGCAGCTCACAGTCACCTATTCTCTGTGTTTGATCAGTCATAGAACTTGGTAATATTTTCCATCCCTTTCAAAAAGAAGCTGCTTTGATGAGTGGTAAGAGGCACACTAGTCTGTAAATGTGAGGATACTTATTCAGAATGTAGTAAGACATTACATTGATCTAGGAAAATGACAGAAGTGGGTTCTCTAGGCTCCATAACCTGTTTAGTCATGTGTCTTGGCTATGTTTACAGTATTATGAATGAATTTCCTCTCACTGAGCAAGCCATAATAATAATAATAATAATAATAATAATAACCTCTATTATCTTAGACTATCCTGACCAGCAACTCAAAAGGCAGCTTCCCATGCCTTATACTTTAGATTTTTTTCTGTGTGACATTTTCATCATCCTTTCATCATTTGGAGGACATTTGTTTTTGTTTTTTTCCCATTTCCCAGTGATTGTGAAAAGAGCTACAGCAAACATGGTTGGACAAGTATCTCTATAACAGGACATTGAATCCTTTGATCATATGCCAAGGTACAACCAAATCATATGGTAGATCTATTTTGAGTTTTTTATGATTTCTCCAAACCGATTTCCATAGTGACTGGTCAGTTACACAGGTTAATCCAGAAGATTCCCAGAATAATATAGGCTATTGACCCAGCCCTTATTGCCTCCCAAATTTGAAGATAAGACCCTATTGCTGAAGACACAGCATGCATTTCAGACACAGAACTTGGAGTAATTAATCTGAACCTGATCTGGAAGCCTCCTTTCTGGAGATCAGCTCTTAGGGTATCAGAAGATACTATGCCAGGTGCTAAGGGAGAAAACTAGTGGAATATCCATCTGTAAAGCCCACAAACCACCAAAAAGACGAGTCTAGCAAATTATCTCTATAGGTGAAGTAGGTGGACTTTTGTCTCGACAGCAATCAACAGCTGTCTAATTGGAATTAAGATCTGCTCAATGGGAGGGAATTCATTCATAATACCGTAAACATAGCCAAACACATGACTGAACAGTTAATGTCCTCTAGACTTGATAGGGAAACTGCACCAATGAAATTGCCATACTCTGGTAGTCTAACAAGATCGGCATAATGACAAAACCAGTTATAAATACCAAAGTGGGTGGGGAACTTTCACAGGGTCCCACCTGAAAAGGATCTACAGGCAATCAAAGGATGCAAAGGGAGAGAGGATCAGTGTTATCCAGATTAACTTCCTGAGAGCTTACCTAATCTCAAATGGACAGTCCTAAATACATGTGCACAAGAATACCACTAAATGGACTGAGTACATTATATATAACGTATGTGTACATGTGCATGTATGTATATGTAACATTATTAAAGCAGAGGGTAAGGCATTGAGAGGAGGTGGCAGGAGACATGGGAGGAGTTGGTGGAGACTAGGAGTGGTAGAAATAATGCCAATGCAATAATCATGTGTGAAAATTATTTTAAAGGAACACAAAATAAAAATACTTCTAAAAAACAAGGAAAGGTTTACTCTGGCTTACAGTTTCTGTGGGTTAAGCCCATGATCACTTGATTACATTGCTTTGGATACAGAACCTCATTAGTGGGAGGATATCCCTCATGATAGACAGGAAGTAGGGAGCAAGGATGAGAGAGAGAGAGAGACAAACTTAGTTCCTTCAACTAGTTCCTACCTGGTAAGTTTTCACCATTTCCCAATATCTTCTAAAATTACAAACCCACCAAAGGGTTAATCCTTTGATGAAACACCCTCACCTATCACTTTCCAGTAATACCTCTGGAGGGCATTTCAGAGCCAATCCATAACACTTGTTAAAAAAAATCTATAAACTAGGTGACCCTCAGGTTTGTCTAACAGTGAGATCTCATTTATTTTAGCTATTTTAACTGAAAATCAGAAATAATAAGGGCTAGTCACACTACAGTTAAAACAACACACATTCAGTACAATGCACATTCAAATTAAGACTCAATACTTTTTCAGAATGAATAGGTAAACTAGACCTCAAAAAGATGAAGTAAATTTAAATAAATGAATATATAAATACATAGATATGTGTGTATATATACATATATGTGTGCATGTGTATGTGTGTGTGTATATATATATATATATATATATAAAATCTTCCCTCATTTTTCCCCCTAAAAAAATTGTTCCTCCCTTAATTTTACAGGTGATCCAAGATAGGTTCAATCAATACAAAAATGTGACTATGAGAGCAAACAGCTGTTCAGTAGAAATTTCTAGAACTATTGCAAATAAGTATGGATAACTATGTATTATTGATATATCATTGCTCTGTGGAGCTAGAAAAATGGCCTTCAGTAGAATTTTGTGTGTTCATTGAATTCCCTCTGAAAATAGGTGCATTTCTTTATTTCCCGTAAAAGCTAAATAACGTCATAAATATAATATATACCATGTATTTTATAATCCCTAGAGAAACTCATAAGTAAAATTATATAATATTACAACCTTAAAAAATGAGGAGGAGGCATTTTAATGTAGAATAGATTTGTCTTAGAAACCAATAAACATTACAAAATTATATCCCCATTATGTAAGCTGTAGATGTAGATATTTCTTTTGGCTTCCTGGAAGGTTATAGCAAATGAAGTAAATTGTAACCACATTGAATATGAAGCTGCCCACAGTTGCAGAGATGCCTCAAGTGCTTTTTAGTGTAGGTCCATCCCCAGGAAGCCAGACCAACTTAGCCAGAGTCACACCCACAAAGAAAACTAACTCTCCCACTCCCAGAAGCTATCAATTGCCAATTGCTCCTCAGCTGAGTAGACTTCTCATCTACCTACACCACCATTTTCTCTGGTGTGAGCTTGCACACGTCTTGTGTGTGGTGTCACAATTGCTGTGAGTTCATATGTGTAAGTGCCCTGCAGCTTGGAAAGCACTGTCTCCTTGGACTCATCCCCTCCTCTGGCTCTGACAATCCATCCACCCCTGTTCTGCTGATCTCTGAGCCTTGGGAGGAGAGGGTGTAATGGAGGAGTTCATTCAGGACCGAGCTCGCTGCGGCGTCCCATTCTCTTCTTGTTGACCAGTCGCGGGTCTCTGTGTTAATCGCCATCTACGCCATCAATTGTTGGGAGCACAACACTTCAGCATAACTGAGATGTTTTTGGATCTTGTTCACAGGCAAATTTCTGGTGCTGACCTGTGTTGGCCCTCCATCCTCATCCTTCTCTGCCAGCCTTTCAGACTCCTCAGGAGACTGCAGAACCCCTTTGCTCTACACTGCATATTAAACATTTGCAGATGGTCAACTCTAGGGAATGAGGAGTGGGAAGGATACATTTCTCCACTAAGAAAATTTTAAGAGCCAACAATGCAGAGCACATAAAGAATATAAATGCCGGGGGGCGGGGGGAGAGCACATGACTTCCTCTTCTATACCCATGAACGACAAGCTTTGATCTCATTTGCTTCATTAGAATGTGGCAGAAATACTGAATTGTTTTCTAGTTTGTCTGTATCTACGGCTGAGGTCTATTTTACTATACTCTTAAAACACTTTACAATTCCTCAAATTTTGAATTTATTAGTATATTGAATATCTTTTCGTAATATATTATTAGAGTTTTCAATGTACCTGATTTTGAAAAGACGAAAGGGTTATTTCCTGTTATTAGAGTAAAACTTTTATAAACACTAACTTTCTTAAAATCTGTGTTATTTCACTCACCTATAGACTTACTTGTTTTCTGTAATTTCCCCAGAACATAGTTCCATCTATTTCTCCGTGTATCTCTGTTGTGATTTACTGCCAATCGGAATTTTCTGAGGATGTGTTACAATCAGGTGCTCACATTATTTCCCACACCAATCAAGTCAAAATACACAACAGCAGAAAACAAGCGATGAGTGTCTCGAGGATTCTTGATGAAACTGACATGCTGTGTACTTTAGAGACCACTTTGCCTATCACTCGAAATGTAAATACGTACAACTTCTGAATCTTCCCTGTGAATTGTACCTTCTATATTTATAAACTCTCCATCTCCTTTCTACTGAAACAATTCTGATATTAAGATTGGCATCTCTACTGCCAATATTTCTACTCGTCTTTTTTTATTTGGCCATCTTTTTTCTCTTAAGCTTTTCTGAGTCAGTTTCTTTAATGAATGTTTCTTATATTGCCTTGTTTGGGTTTTGCTTTTGATACAGCTGGAGGCTTCCTTCAGTTGGCAAAATCAGTCACTGAAATGCTTTAATGCGGCAGACAGTCCATTTAATGCTGATTTCCATTTTCATGACTCTTTGTTGAGTATTCATTTACTTTGATTTTTGTACTTTTTGTTAACTTGAGAGACTTTGTCATTATAGCCAGAATTCTAAATTCTGTGTGTGTGTATATTTCCAGTTGGGACCAGTTATGCTCTGGCACTTCTGCCTCTCCTCCTATTGACATCCTTCAATCCATTCCACGTTGGCCATCTGACTTTGATGAACTTTGATATCAGGGCTGGTGAGATGGCTTCATGGTTAAGAGCACTGACTGTTCTTGGAAAGGACTTTGGATCAATTCCTAGCACCCACATTGATGCTAACACCTTCATGACTCCAGTTCCAGGGGAATCCACTGGGTTCACTTACACACATACAGGCAATGTGTTCATACACACAAAAAATAAAAATAATACAATATTTTAAAGTAATTCTGATATCTAGGGACTAGGCATGTAGCTCAGCGTTCATGAGAGGCCGTGGGTTTCATCTAAGTACCTACCCCCAAATTAGAATCCTTATCATTGGTTCTGATAGGGGTCTCATGGTTAATAAGATGGAGTGAAAATTATTCGACTTGATCTTTTAAAGATGGGTCAGGACTCAGCGCTATCTTCCTTCTTTTCCCTCTGCAGCCATAATCTGAGTTTACATTGATAATATTTCATTAAGGGCACCATCAGAAGTTCTATGCACAGTTAACTTATCGTCCAGCAACACTTGGGCATACCAGATATGAGAATCAGTGTATTCTAACTACTTGTATTATTTTGCTTTCCTCTTCAAAGGACTCTTAATGACATCACTTCATGTGTCAGGGTTCATAATCCACGTTATACAATTGCCTTGATGATTTTTTCAAGCCATACTTTTCTCTTTTTAAGGTTACTGTAATTTTCTATAATCATCAATCATCACATTAATACATTGCTTGAATATGGTTTGTTCTCTGAAATTTATTAAAGAATTGTTCAAGGAAACAGTCAATCCTGAGATTTCCAAGTTAAACGATGTCTGAGTGAATTTCTACTTGAATACAACTTGGTTGTGTTTAAAGATCCTAAGTTATATCCCTCTGGGGTCCATTAGAGACAAAACCTCCTTGTAGACCCAGATGGCCTGGAACTCCCTATGTAGCCCAGGCTGGCCTCAGTCCCACAGAGATCCTTCTGCCTCTGCTCCCAAGTGGTGGGACTAAAAGCGTGCACCACCACACACAGCTATACTTTCCTTTTGAGGTCATTGTAGATTAGTTCCGTTTTCAATTCACACCATCAGATATTCTTTTTTAATTTTTTATTTTTTATTTTTTATTTAATTTTTAATATTTTAGTGAGTTTTGTACATTTCATATAATAGATATTAATCAAATTAGACTCCTCCACCATTCACACACCCACACACACTGTATTTCATGCATTCTGTCATTTATGTTAAGTCCTATCCAGACAAGCTTTTGTACGCTGATGTCCTTTGGAACAAGTTCATCCACTGAAGTCTAATCAGCCTACCTAGAGTCACTCTCTTAAAGAATATCCACTCTCCCCAGCTAAGGTTGGGGCCTACTGCCCATGTCCGCAGTTCTATGCTGGGGTTTCCTCTGATTAAGACAGTGTGGGTCTTGTGCATGTTGATACTGCTGCTACTAGTTCATATGAGTGTCTTTGAGGCTTCAGGAGGGTACCCTTTCTTCTGTCACTGCTTTAAAGACAAATCTACTACTTTACCTTTCTAAATGTTAGTGTGACCCCATCATCCTTGCTGTGAGAACATGCATGTACATTTCACAGTGACACACGAGACTCTGGCTTTATCATCTAAAGTGCCTCAGTGGCGGTAGCACACTAGCACGTTAGTACTAAGCTGCTTTAATGGTGTAGAATATCAGTGCTGTGGTACCGAGTGCTTCAGTGGCTGAGGGGTGTTAGTATTTAGAGTGTCTGCAACTCAACTTGAAGCCAGTGCTATTGATCTCTGTAAGCTCTGACTTCATTCTGTTCCTTTTGCTATCTCTACTTTTTTTTTTGCTTTGACATTTCATTTATTTTGTAATTTTGTATTTGAAATGTTTCTTAGTTTAATTAAATTTTCTCTCTCCATTCCTTCTTCCCTTCCTCCTCCTCTATTTCTAGTTGTGTGTGTGCGTGTGTATGTGTGTGTGTGTTTGCATGTGTGTCTCCTGACTTCCAAACCAAATACTTTATTTTTATAGTTGGAAATCTCAGAAAAAAAATGAACAATTAACCCAAATATTTTACAAACTGATGTAAATATTAAAAGAATCCCAAGAACAATTATTATGGCTGCTAATGTCCACTGAGCTTATATGATATTGCCAAAAACTACCCTATGTTCTTTACCTTTGTCAGATCATTCCGGTCTAAAAAAAATCTGTGCAATTGTTAGCATTGCCAGCCCTAATTTATAGCAGGCATTAGGTGACTTACATAAAGTGTTACACCTAGGAAATGAGAAATTCAGAATATCAATGTAGTGGTCCAGCCTGAAAGTCTTCACTTTGGACTCTTAACAGCACTTTGCTTAATACCTGCTGAAAAATCACAGTGGGGAGTTTAGTGACTTCCTGGGTGCTGGGAAGTGTTAAGGATGCTGTGTTCAGAAGCCACCTGAATGGACTGTGCCGATAGGATAGAAAGAAATGGACCATCTCTGATAGGAAAGGCCAATCTGTGTTACTCATAGAGACAACACAATTCATACGTCAAACTCCATACACACATGTGGAGGGGGAAGCTAATATTTTACTTCTGTTCAGGACAACTAGTTCCCAGTACACTAAATGAAAACTGATAATGAAGAGATTAACAGCACTGATAGACTTTCTTTACCAAGATGCTTCTCAATGAGGACAAAATCCATAGTCTTTACGCTTTATAAGGTCATTAATACTTTATGATCTCATATTACTAGAATAATTGAAGCATTTATCCTATTTGGCTACCAAACAGCAGCCAACCTGATCAACTTTCATGACTTTCCCAAACAATTTTATTCCAGCCAGGATTTCTTCTAGCATACAGCACATATGTGCAGAGAAATCAGTCAATTCTGCATTCCCATAGAGTTCACCCACATGTGCCAAACTTAGTTCTCCAAGACCTATTCTCTCATACCAGGAGCATTGTGGTTTTTACCAAGAAAACAACTTCTTATAATATTCTTCAGAAGCCCTCATAAAGAGAACTAGACCTATTTTATGTTATGCATGATAAATTAGGTGTCTAATCTTCAAAGGCTTCTTCAATGAATCCCGATTGAAAGAGCTAATATCAGCATGTAAGAGTGATCAAGAGACACTCAGAATGAATACAGATTATGTGGCTTGAGATCTGATCAAATAATTCAGAGACCTGAGTTAACAAGTGAACAAAATTAGGTGGAAATGGCGGTATTTCAGAGCTAGTCAGCTGTGCTTGTTAAGATGCGAGCTAAAAGAATGAGGTAATTCTGAACCTTTTATTTTTCCCTTCTGGAAATATGTCTAAAATTATATGTGCTAATCAACCTTTTGTCATTTGGTATTTGAGGCTGTGTTTGGTAAGTTTCTTATTAGATATTCAAAGCGATCAAACAGTAACAAGGATCTATGAATAGCTACTGAATTCTATGTCAACTACTATTCTATAATTCCTTAAAAACAATTATCTTCTTATTTTTATTTTAAAAAGGTAGGAGAAAGATGAAAAAAGACAGAATACATTTTCCAGCAGGTTTCTACAGTATCCAGATGTCTGTAATTTTTACATCATCATAAGTGATACAATGAGCCTTAATAGAAATAACTTTGAAATCATGCATATTATTGAATTTCAGTTCCATCTCAGTCATTTTCCAAATCCAGGCTATTAAATCTTGCTCTGCACATTTTAAAAGGAGAATTACAAAGGTTCTTTTCTCATCAAGTCATTTTCGGAATTAGCGAGAATATATTTGAATTCTTCAGCCTGCTCTTGGAGGCAACAAGGATTGGCGTTTGCTATTTTTAAAGTCACCGCAGACGTCTGCGGGGATGCTGGTGCTTTGAGGGAAAGCACAACGTGCCCTTACATCCGACTGCTACTTCTCAGCATAGAAACAGAAACAGCACATTTGCCGAGAACAGTAGTAAAGAGAAGGAGAATCGTGAAATGCAACTTTTCTTATTTAAAAAATATTTTGACTTAGTGTACAGAAGGTTTTCATACACGTGTCTTTACACTTTGTTCTCCTCTTTCCTCCCTCATCATCCCCATCCTCCCAGATTACTTGGTCCCCATTCCTGCTTTCTTTTCAATGGGTGTGTGGATGTGCATGTGTGTGAGCATGGTGCATATGGAGGTACAAGAATGGGGACTCGGAGGACAAAGCCCAGGGCCATTCTCAGAAACGCACCCACTCACTTCCTTTGATACCAGCTCTTTGGCCTGGAGGTCACCAACTGGGCTAAATGGCTGACCAGCACGTCTCTGCTTCCCAGAGCTGGGACTACAGGGGTTTGCTACTGTAGCCAGCATTTTTGTATGGCTTCTGGGGATCAAACTCAAGTCCTCACGCTTCAGAGATAAGCGTGTCACCCTCTGAGCATCTCCCCAGCCACTTCCACTTTCTTCTTTTCACATCTGTTCCATTATCCTTGCCCCCCACTTAAAATCTCTTCCGCCCCTCTCAAGGTTCCCTTTCTAGTTTGATGGCCTGCATATACACATATATAATTATATATTAAATATAGAAATAAAATTATAGATTATATATTTCATTTTAATCTAGGTCAGTAAATGAGAGAAGATATTCAGCATTTCTCTGAGTCTGAGTTATTTTCCATAACATAATGATTCCATTCCTTATTCCTTCCAATGAAATGGAAACAATGAATGAAATCTGTGAGTGGTGGAAATAATAGCCAATTGAGAACAAACTCAAAGTAATGCTCTGTGCGTGTGCGTGTGTGTGGTGCTTATGTGCAGGTGTAAGCATCCGTGCACATGGGGAGGTCAGATGAGGACACTTCTATGCTCCACCCCTTACTCACTGAGTCTGGAGTTAAGATGCTGGCCAACAAGTCCCAGCAATCCCATCTCGGCGCCCCGAACAGCACTCGGGTTATAGACATGCAGACCCAGGCCCAGTTTTATTTTATATGAGTGTCCGTGGTTTGAACTCAGCTCCTCCTCCTTGTGCAGTAAATGTCCTTACCTTCTGAGTTACTTCCCCAGAGTATTTTACTAAAGTCAAAACAATTATCCAGTGTTTAGCATAGGACTGTGACAAACATTGTTTGAGTGGGAGAAGAACATAGTTGTGGTCAGACACTACCTGTGAATGGAAAGCATTTGCCTGTCTATAGAGTGTAGCTTAAAGCACATCAAAGCACCTCAGAAGCAGTTCAAAATCCCTGTTTGTCTTCTTCCAGGGCAGAGTTAGTTAGATAAACGCAGAAGGGTATCTTTAAGTGCCAAATCTTCTCATCTTTGTATCTGCAATGGAAATCCAAGTGTTTGCTCTGGCTCCCCACCGTTATTCAGTGTGGAAGTTATTCATCTTCAAACACGGGCCACTGTGTGGTGCAACCTTAGGCCACCAGTGGTCAGTGAAGTAGCCTTTGCAATATTCCCTATCACCAGTGTTAAAAGGTAATTCACCTGAGAAAGAAGAAAAGTCCAAGTCCAAGCCCAGGACTTCTACATACACTCAGCCTGCAACTGGCTCCTGCTATTGTGTTCTTGATAAATTTTTAGTTCCTTGCCGTTCACCCCCCGCCCTGACCCCCACCCCATCACTATCACGATGAAACTGGAGGCGAAAAGGGCAGCGGTGAGGTGTCCTGAACTTTCTTGCCTGCACATTCTCCATGTTTGTCTTGATACTATCTGATGCCTCATTTCTGTTCTCCACGCTTTCAGGGAAAGCCAGCTGCGGCAGGCTCTTGCTTCATTCTGAATAGACATGTCATCCTAAGGTAGTTGGAGACAGCTAATCTATGTGCAAATTGGCCTCTAGCAACCAGAGTGACTGAATTCTGCTGAGGTGAAGTGCAAGGCTAGAGCAGACCCCAGGGACTTCCAGAGTGGGGTCTATTACAGATAATGTAGTAATTCGAGTCACATTTCTTGCTAAGCAACTGCAAATTCCTCGGAGAGGTTAAATTTGAATCCCTGCAGAAATGAATCATTTCGTGTGGGAATTAAGATGGGAGTCAAGTGCTCATAAACACCCTGAGCACCGTTAGATGAACTCTTTTGTTGAAAGCTATTGCCCACAATAATGAGCACTATAACACACTGACTCCGCAGATTCAAATAACCAACCCAGGTGAGCCTCAAGGAATACAAGTGGAAAAATAAAACCAACAACTGACCTTATAATCAGTTCTTCTAAATCATATACCATGAATATATGACTCTGTACAGGAATTTCTTTCTCTTCTGTATCTTTTACATTGATTCTATAACACATTCTAGTGGATGGAGGGGCTGTGAATCCCTCACTTTAGAGATTGCTCCGGAAAGCCTGAGATAATTATTTGGGTGTCATTATCCAATTCATGCTAGTTTTTCTTTGAAGTCAATTCATTGGCACCTGGGATGAAAACAGGAGAAACTCACTAATCCCAGAATGAGCTTGGCATTCAGAAGGTCTTCTTAACATTATTAGCCTTATACTCTCACTGTTATGTTTTGTTCCTCGGTGATTCCAAGAAAACTTCTTCCTGGTCAAGTGAAAATGTTACTGTATTCTCAAAAAAAAAAATGGAGGCAATAATGAGCTACTGAAAAACAAGAGCCATTCAAGACTCAACCACCAAGTCTTCGCTCAGCCTCAACTGCACAAGGAGGAAAACTGAACTTAGGTCACTTGGAGATCCCTTCCAGCACCAATACTCTTTTATTTTCTATATTTCTATGACTTTAATTCTTCCAGTGGTCGTAATACATTTCACACCAATGTAAAAACAAGCTTTTGAGCTGAGGCTGAAATTCAGATGTTGGAAAATGTGGTTTGCATGAGAAATGTCTCTCAAAACAGGCTCATGTATTTTCAACACTTGGTTCCCAGTTGTGGTGCTCTTTGGGGAGGTTGTGCAGCTTTTAGGATGTGCAGCCTTGCTGGAGGGGTGCATCATGGGGCCAGCTTTGAGGCTTTATAGCCTCGCCCCTCTTCTAGTCCGCTTTCTCTTTTTCCCGAGTGGAAGGAATCACCGTTAAGGAACTCCCTTCTAGAACTGTAATGCAAAAGAAAATCTTTCTTCTCTCAGTAACTTTTGGTCACACGATTTTATCACAGCACCAATAAGCAAACTAGGACAGGAGGTACGTCAGAATATCAAAGTTGCTTCTCCCGAGTCAAAACTCACCTCACACTCATTTTAGCTGTTCTGCCTTCTGTCCCTACTGAAAACTCCCTAATCTCTTTGGTGTCACAAACCTTCAACACTCTGCCTTCCAACTTTTTCTCATACTTCCTAACTTTTAGCCAGCATTAACCACATTTCCCTCAGTCTCGCCACAGAGGCTTTAGCTGCCAGATGTTCAGCTCTTACCAAACATCTCTCCCCTTTCCCAACCTTGCTTCTTACCCCACTGCACTTCTCTGACTTCGCTTCCATGTTAGGATGTTAGTGATAATATATTAAGCAGTGTTCTCTTCCTCAATTATTTTCAACTAGGTAATGAATACTTTTTAGGCAAAGTGCCATGGAAGATACTGAGGAAGGAAAAGAAAAGGAAAATGCACCAGACAGTGCATCTAAAGTCTCTTCGTACGAAAAGATGGGAAGGAGCACAGAGAATATAGTGTTCAAAGAACAAAAAGCATTTGCTGAGTACAGGAAGTTGCCTTATAAGGCACTTATAAGGGACCCTTATCAATTTCATTCCTTAACGTCTATGTTAGAGTTTCCTTCAAATTCAAGGCACTTGTGTGTTTTGATTTTCTGTATCTAGTTTCTGTGGTTCAGTTAATGGGATAGATGTGTGTGCAGATGACATAAAAATTGTAATGTACAAAAGATAAACTACAAAAAAGGGAAAGAAAAATTCTTCCTCCAGCTCTCATCCAATCCACTCAGTCCCCTTTCAAATAAACAGAAATTTTTAATAACAGGCCTTTCCAATTTGGTGCGGAGAATGGGAAGACCCATAAACCCTCCACTGCATTCCAAGGGCTGGTGTTTGATAATGAATTTAAAATGCTAGCTAACATTTTCCATTCTTAAGCAGTTTATTTTTAAATGTGATGTGTATGCCTGTTTGCCTGCATCTGTGTGTGTGTGTACCACATGTGTGTCCAGGGAGGACAAAAGAGGGTGTAGGATCCACTTCAGTTACAGATAGTTGTGAGCCACCACGTGGGTGCTGGGAACCAAACTCTGATCTTCTGCAAGAGCAGTAAGTATCGTTAACTGCTAAGCCATCTCTCCAGTTCCAATGTTGCATTTCTGTGTGTGAATAAAAAGAATCCGCTTTTCCAGCTGACGAATCCATGTCCGTCTTGCCTGGCCATCTGCTTGAGCAAACCCTCCGCTGTCGTCCTAGCTCTCTTCTTGCCCGTGCTGCCCCCGTAGCCAGGGGCTGACCTGCACTATCAACGTCAGGGCTTACATTTACTATGTCACCACAAATTCAATTTCAGGCTAACATTTAACTTTTGCTAGATCCAAATCGATATAACTTGTTGGTTACAGAAGCATTTATCTGTGTTTATTATGTGATGGGCATAAATCTCAACAAAAATGAAGATTTATTCATGCCTGTTAATTGAATCTAGTCTGCTCTAGCTGGTCTCAAAGCAGCGAATCAGAGTTGATGCCCACAGTACCACAGCATCGTCTGACAAGGAAGACCCTGAATTGTCAGTAACATCGTGTCTCTCTTAACATTTATTGATCACCAAGTGAGAAGGAAAAGTGTTTGTAAAATTTAACACTACCTCAGGTATACAAAATGAAAGTCTGAGGGGGTTGGTGAAATTCTATTCCGTTTTAATATACAGTAACTACCTATTACCATTAAAAGGCCTAAAACATTTCTCAAATAAGTCTAGACAATAGCTAAACAGAGTGCAATTATCTGTCAGATCTTGCAGTAAATTAGAAAAGAGTTAACACTAATGAAGCATCAAGGCTACAGGCCTCAAAAAATAAAAGAATAATATTCAACAATTTTCTCAACAAATTGGATTATTAGTTTTTTTTTTTATTTAGTCCTTGAGTATTTCATACATGTGTACAATGCATTTGGAATATGCTTACCTGTCACTCCCCCACACACCTCCCAAGTCTTCCCCCAACTAGAAATTATGAAAAATTATTTATGGTTAGTTGCCTAAATTTATTTGCATACTGCATTTATTGGGAATTCTAGCACTAGCTTCGGAAATCATTCTCCACCATGAGGGCACTGGTCCTAATCTTGAGGATGAATGAAGAACAGTTTGTGTTTTACTTGCTGAACAATGTGTATAAACAGAGGTAAACGTCTATTCGAGGGTCTGTTCGGATGCCTCTGGCCTTGTGTCACCCTGTGATATAGGCTGTAAAGCTAATCACCCATGGCCCAAGCAGCACTGTCTCTGCTGGATATCCTCCAGCAACTTCCCAATCCCCAGCCAGCCACATCCATCAGCAGAACAGAGTCTCTCCCTTCTGTAACAAACAGTATGCTTCCTCTCTCTAGCCACTGCTTCGTACATTCTATGAATTGTTTCAGATGAGACGCTGTGGATTATTTACTCTCGATTTTCAGCTTGCTGCTAAACTTTTTGCTCACTTTGGCCTTGGCTGAGCGTTCTCATGACAGAATGATTTTTCTTGTTCTTCATTCTTAGGAGGTGAGGGGCTGAGTGTCCTCGTGGCCTTTCCTGAGATCATTGAAAAGGTTCTGACACATGGTGTTTTCATTGCTAATTTCCAGGTCGTCTGCAACTTGGGCAGATTTTCTCTTGTTATACCCAGAGAATGGCTCCCCAAGAACCACCATGGAGTCCAGAGTATATGCAAAAAAACAAAGAGCCTTTATTCAAGCTTAAGCTTGGTCACCCAGACCTCACCAACACAGTGGCTCTGCTCTGGGAGCCCTGAGGAGAGTGAGAAGGGGCGTTTTATAGATTTGAGCATATTTTAAATTGATTGGTTGCTATAAGCTGTATACTAAAATTAGTTAAAGATGACTGTGAAGCCTCTTATTGGTGGGTACTGTTTCCAGGGCAAAGGAATATGCTGACCATTGTCTAAGTCTGGTCCTGTTATAATATTTGCAGAGACTTGCTAAATTTGCCTAGGCTTGTTCCCTTTTTCAGGTCCCATGCTGACTGAGGCTTGTTAGAAAGGACAAAATGGAGTTATCTCTGTTCACTTTGATATTCTAAAGCCAAGCGTTTTACAGAAGCAAAGGGAGCAGTTAATCTGGAGATATTGGGTTGAGATGAGGTTCCAGGGGTCCCACACTCTCTCAACCAAAAGCTGTTTAATGATGTTATCTTGTTTTTAAATTGCCAAGTACTAAGTACTCTTGCCCTTTAGCTTGTAGTTTACTGTCTGATTTGTTGTACTGTGATGCAAAAATGCATTGTTATTCTTAATATCTTACTAAACTTTTCTGATTTAAGATATGGATAATGTAAAATGTATCATGATATTTGAGAATAAAATGTACTGTATTTTGATAGTAGGATTGTGAGACATTTTGTTTTATGAGGCACTCGGTGATACGAGCTCGGCCTCCCCACCCCCACCCCCAATTAGAAAAACAACTAAGAAACTATAAATCCAGGAGGAAGAGACCCAGGGAATTCAAGAGTTATGTAAACATCCCTTGGTATGCAAGATAAAGCCTGTGGGCTTAACATTCCACAGGAAGAGTCTCCATTATCCCATCCATAAATTGTGGAAAAGTTTACCTCCTGTGAACTGCAAAGTAATGTGTGAGGTTTATGGAGAAGTTGTCCCTTCTGTAACCTTGATCTGTAAGCAAATATCTTGTATGTGAACTGTTTGTTGAGCTATATGTCAATGCATAATCATCCTGTGAAACCTTACTATAAAAACCTGGCCTGGCAGGAGTCAGGCGGGCTGAGTCTCATGAACGAGACTGAGTCTCCCACTTGCGCAAGTGAAATAAACCTACTTCTTGCATTTTGCATCTGACGGTCTGGATTCTTGGGACTGACTCTCAGGCAGCCTACAGGGGTTCGAGTCCCCTGGGCTGAGTGAGGTCAGTGGGCTTGAGGCTCCCCGACGTTAGTCACCCAGGCGGCCCACTGGGGTTCGAGTCCCCGGGCTGAGAGTGGGGTCTAACAGGATTTGATAGAATTATATTTACCACTATGATTTATTTAGATCAGTTATAAATTACTATCTTTTATTTTAGCAGCACATTTATTTGTTTGATATAACTGGTCTTCATATTATTAACCAAGTCAAATGTAGGGGTACATGCCTTTAATCCCAGCACTTGGGAGGCAGAGGAAGGCTGATCTCTGAAATAGAGGCCATCCACTCTTTAGCTTTATAGTGAATTCTAGGACAGCTGAGGCTACAGAGAGATCCTATCTCAAAAAAAAAAAAAAAAGAAAGAAAAGGACAACAAAACAAAAACATATTACCATATTACTAAAGTCTAAATGCTCTTCTCTATGACGTCAGCATCCAAACGCCTCTAAAACTTAACAGTGGAGAATACAGAAATGAACTGGCTATGAAGCTACTTAGGCTACCGTGATTCCTTTAGCACAACCTGCAGAAACAAAATGGCTACAGAGGTATGAATTATTCACTTGCACAGGGCTGTTGCAGGCCTCACAGGGATGCATGAAGACCAGGATCTACGCATCGTACTGCCCTTTGAACATCTGAGCATTTCTAAATCCTCAAACACAATGGAGTCAAGGGCCTCGGGTGAGAAGTTCTGCACTGATCAAGTAGCATTTTCATATATCATAACTTTCTTTTCTCCAGCTTTAGGCAGGTATACCTGACATCTTTCATAGCTATGAAAATTCACCTTATAGCTTGATTGTTTGTTTTGCATTTATTTCTTCCAATGTTTAAGAATGCTTTAAGAATGATCTAGTGATTGTCTTTATCTCTTGGTATAATGTTCCCTACCCTCTACTTCTCTAGAAAATATCTGTTAACCTCTTTTTGTAAGCTCCAACAATATAACTTTTACCTTGCCCTTCAGCTTTCATCGGCCACCTTGAATTTAATCAATATATTTCTAACATTTGAATTTATTACTTAAATATATGCAATAAGGGCTTTCTGTAATGCAAATACTTTCTCTGTCACCAGAGTCAGACTTGTTATAGGAGTTTTGAAGGGTCTGACACTTTACCTCGCTTGCAATCTAGAAAAATAGCATGCAATTGTTTCATAGATCCTGTAAAAATACAAAGCTTAAAGGCCAGAAACAGAGAGTTTGGTCTAAACAGAAGCATAAGCAGTTGGTCTCACCTTGTTTTCTACTGCTGTGGTTAAACACCTGACGAGTAAAGGGAGGAAAGGGTCATTCAGAATTCAAGAGCTGGTTACAGCCCTTTGTGGTGGGGAATGTTGGGACAGGAACCTGAAGCAGTCCCATCCACAGTCAAGAGCAGGGAGACCATGAATGCACACATGCATGCTCACCAGTCGTCAGCCGGTTCTCCCTTTCTCATATAGTCCAGGGCCCAACTATGAAACACTGCTACCCACATACTCTGTAGGTATTCCCACCACAATTAGTCAGTTAAGAAATTCCCTCACAGACATGCCCACAGGCCAACCCAGTCTAGTTACACCATGACTTTTGACACACTTTTCCCAAGTGATTCTAGATTGTGTCAAGCTGAAAATAAAAATGAACTATTACAATATGGTTGCGTTGGAATTCTGAGCCTCTACCCTCAAAGAGCCCTTCAAAGAGGGCCAGGTGACACACATATAAACAGTACCTTGCATTACAAAACAGGAGGTTAAATACAGGAAAATTTAGGCTTTTACAAAGGACAAGAATCCTGGGTGTCCTTTGCTCCAGTGGAAGTCATTAGTACGCTGCTCAGCAAGTATGCCCACCTTTGTTCCAGGAGGAGACACTGTCTCTGTGTTCTAAGGTATGCATTGTACTAAAACCATTGAAAAGACAGCTTGGAGTAAATGATAGCCTGGAGCACTGCTCAGGAAACACAGAAACAAGTTCCCCCAGAGAACTGTCTTCCAGTGATATCTACCATGCATCTCTATACCAGCTCAGCTTCTGGCCAAATTTTGCATAAATACCTTCCATCAGCCATTCAGCTTAATCTGATTCAAAGTAGCTGACAAATCAGCTTGATGTATCTCTTGCAGCAATTAATTGAGGCTAACATCAACAAGACTCCAAGCCACAGAGCATAAGGCCAGCTTAAAATACTGACATGACCTTGCCCCGAAGGTCCCAAATATATAAACAGCTCAATAAATCTTGTGAAACAGTACAATCTGCCTAAAATGCCTGATTTTTTTTTCCTCAACTTTCTGTATTGAACTTCCCACTGGCAGGGGGCATTAATCCAGAGACAGTGGAAAGCATTAGCAATTGCGCAGAATCTTCCTTCGGCTCACAAGAAGGAGTTTCAGATAATTCTTCTAATCTCTAATGACTCTGGTTACCATATTGGGGCATGTCTTCCAGAACCAAAGAGGAGTCATCGATCACCTCCAGTAATGTGAGGGGCAACTTGTGAAACACTTTTTCTAATTGGATGGATAACACTTCAGGGATAACAGCTTTCAAGGTGAGAATCAATAGTCAGTTATGCCCCCGGGAAACGTCCCCTGAAAACCAAGGGCATCCTCAGAGATCTTCAGCATCTCCTGGAGGCTACATTTCCAGAAACCAGGCTGTATATAAAAAGGCTTATCCACCACATGCTACACCTCTCACTCTGAGTCAAAACATGGGACTTGAGTTGAGTACATGAGTGGGGGTGGCAAGGTCCTCATGGAACATCTGTCCTGCAGCTCACCCTAAGGGCCACTGCACTCTGTCTCCACGTACCTTCCTCTGTTTCACCCTGCATATCTGACCACTGGGATTTTTGCATGTGTGCATTCATGTGTGCATATGTGAGTGTGTTTATATGCACATGTGTGTGCAGGCAGGAAGGGGGCTGAGGAGGACAGATAAGGCTCTCAAGTGTCCTTTATCATTCTCTACTTTGTTCCTCTGAGGCAGGGTCTCCCACTGAACAGGAAGCTTGGGTTTTCCCCTAGTATGGTAGCCACAAACCTGTAGCAATTCTCTTATCTCCATTCCTCTGAGTCCCGGGCTTGTGCAGGACCATGTACGCATCATTTTAAAATATATTTTTATTGGCTCTCTCAGATTTCATACATTTTAATCATGTATCGACTCCCTTGTTTGTGTCTCCCGTAGCCTGCCCACAGGATTTCACACATTCATTCCATCTTATATGTTAAAGCCTATCGACTCAAGTTTGTGTACCCAGATGTCCCTCAGTGTGAGTCCATGGATTCTGTGCAACCCATCTAGTGTAACTCCCTTAAGAAGAGCAACTCTCCCTCACCCAGCAGTGATCAGCTACCAACAGTTCCTTGACAAAGGTTAGGTCTCCTTGCCCACTTCCTCAGCTCGATGCTGTTTGTATGTGGTTGAGTTTGCGTGGGTCTTGTGCATGCTGACATCACTGCTGTAACTTCATATGAGTAAGTTCCCAGGAGCATGTAAAACTCTGTTTCCATATGGGTAATCATGGATACACCACTTTTGGCTCTAATAAACTTTCTCCACTCTTCCACAATTGTCCCTGAGCCTTGGTGGGTAGAAGTCTTATCCAGGGACATGTACTGTGCAGATGCTTATTCTCTACACTTTGGCCAGCTGTGGCCTTCTGTGTTCATTACCATCTGTTACATGGGGACGCTTCACTGATGAGAGTTAAGAGACATATTTGTATTCTCTCTAGCCCTGTTCCACTGTGTTCTATGGGCCTTGGGTATAGAGGTTCTGTTGTTAATGTGTCACTTAGGGCTGGGCATCTCACAGACACTTACCTATCTGTGTATAACCAGTTGTGGAACTCTGTTCTAGACTCCATATGTTGCAAAGGAAGTTTCTTTCATGAGTGGTGACTGGTATATCTGTCTGTAAATATAAGGATTTTTTTCAACAATGCTAGGATCTGAACTCTGGTCCTCATGGGTATTGCTTCAAGCATTCTTAAAATGTAAGCCATCTCTCAGCACCATTCTCTGCTCTTTAAATCTGTTTGTCATGTTTTGATGTCCAGAGCTTTACCTGATTTTACTAAAATTAGTTCTAACCTCTAATTCACAATCTTTGGAAATTTTTCAAGGGTCCAAGTGGGGAAGTGCGCATTGTAAATGATCATATGTCGACCAGATGCCTCGGAGAAGTCTATTAAGCACTGCTTACAAATGTCTACATACACATCTCCAGAGCGAAGCAAAGCTGCTACCTTTTGCGCTTACTGCTATCTACTCCATAGATAGTTAGTAAAATACCTTGCAAGCAATAAGCAAATGTATGGGGGAGCACTCCATCATTCGCTGAAAATATCATCCTCCCAGTCACATAGCAACTGCAAAGAACTTAGAGCTATATAAATACAGAAACAAATGGGGCTCAAACATTTACACCTGACTTTAAAATATTTCCAAATGCCACATGTAACACTGCATTTCCTTCACATTAATAAGGTAACCCAGAACAGAAGATGTTACTAACTAATGTCTGTAGCCACAGGAGGATCCATACCCATGCTCTGAAATATCTGAGAAAGAGGGGCCAGACAATAGATTAAAAGGATCTTTAGGCTTCTCTGTAATATTTCCTTTTTTAGTGAAGCTACTTTATATTATATACATGTAACTTGAAATCAACTTTAAGGCCAAGTTCCTTGCAGAAGGGTGGGGGGTATAAAAGCTTGGCAGCTGAATTTTTCTCCTCCAGTGAGTTATTGCTGCAGAGCAAATGTTTTGAAAAGGAGGTATGTGCATTAAAGATATGAGAGCATGTTACTGGTGCCACACTGACTGAGCGTGTGCCAAGCAGAATCAAACTAAGGAGAAGTTTGAATTTTTTTGGTATATATGAGTGTTTTGTCTGCATGCATGCAAGTTCAAGTGTACTGTGCAATGCCTATAGAGGTCAGAGAAGAGCACTTGGTCCCCTGGAACTGGAGTTAAGGAATGTTGTCAGCCCCCTTGTGAATAACTGAACCCAGGTCCTCTGCAAGAGCAGTCAGTGCTCTTAACTGCTGAGTCATCTCTCTACCCCTTGAAGGATCAGTATTGATGCTTATCAATCTCATTGGAGTTTGTAGATCAAGGCTGGTCCTTTAGAGTTACCTTGTATTGAGAAAGGTGAATCAACCTTTATGTCCTGACCCCAACAATTCAGTGGAAGTGAGTTCTGCCTGGAGTAATTGCCAGGGAAATTTCTATCTAAAAATTATCAACCACCAAGACTTCCAGTAGCTTAGTAATGAGGGCTTGAGTGCACTGGCCCTGGTGTGTGAATCATGGAGAGTCTGATTAGCATCTACTGATCACATACGAGCTGCCTGAGGAAACGTGGCTCATTCTATTCCAAGCCTTTTGCAATTTTGACACATGATAAAGATTCAGTGAAATTCAACTGGATCAATCAGTGAATAAAATAGCATCTTCCAGCAACTATGAAAAATCAAGATTTCTTAGGTATAAAGAGTAAAATCAAATACATAAAAACGAATCCCAACGTAATGCAGGTTCCTGTCAGTGCAATATTTACAAACTCTGTCAGACCATGGTAAATAGCGTGGACTCTACACCTTAGGAATCCTTTGATGGGTTTTATCCAGGCTCATGATCAAATTCAGATTTCCTAATAATCATTCTTCCATCAGTGTGGATGAGAACAGAAAAGGAGGAAGGAAGACAAATCATGGGCTTTTTGAAAAGTTTGTGTAAAAATTTATGAATCTTTAAAATAGGACAGTCTTAGTAAAAATAAAGGAAATGATTTACGAAACGGGACATGGTTCTAAGGAAGGAGGAGAAGGAGAGAAGAGTATAAATAGTCCTGCTTTTGCACTTCATGTAACAAGATAGTAGAATTAAATAGAATCTAAAACGTTGACCAATCAGAATAAGTCTTAATACCCAGCAGTGTACCCTGAGTGCAGTTCATCGACACTCCCCACTGTCATCCTGAGAACACAGAAATATCACCTTAAAAGCATTAGAAACGTCAAGAGAGCAGAGGAGGAGATATTTAAGGCCTCAGTCTATTATTGAATGTAAAGAGTAATCCTGAACACCCTCCTAAACTAGTCTTCTTAAACAACTGCATAAAGACACACCACATCACAGAGCACTTTTTAAAACCTAGTATGGATCTCTGGGCTTCTGCAAAAACTTGGTCACGACAGCATTTATGAAATATATTTCAACTATTTCTAAAGTTTTCCTTGAAAATAATACTCTAAAATATGCTAAAATCATATCTGAACACTTCAGAAACCATTAGTGTGTACTTGTGATTTATTCTGGAAACAGTGTCTCCTCATGCTGCCCAAGCTACTCTCGAACTCCTCATCCTTCCACACCAACTTCCTTTTATCTTTTTTTATTTTATATGTATGAGACATAAATGTTAAGTGTACTGTGTGCATGTAATGTCTGCAGAGACCAGAAGAGGGTGTCAGAGTCCCTGGAACTGGAGTTACAGGAAGCTGTTTGCCACCATGTGGGTGCTGGAAACTGGCCTATGTCCTCTGTAAGAACAGCCAGTGCTCTTAACTGCTGAGCCATCTCTCCAGCCCCCAGGTCAACTGCTAACATAGCTAAGTTTTCAGGTATATTCAAGTATAATCAACATGTTGTGACTTTATTTTTTAATATTATTTTTACTTTATGTGTATGAGTGTATTGCCTGCATGTACTAAGTGCACCCATGTTGTGCAGTGCCTGCAGAGGTCAGAAGAGGGTGCAGCATTCCCCTGGAACTGGAGTTACAGATGCTTGCTAGCCACCATGTGGGTGCTGGGTATCACACCCAAATCTTCTACAGGAGCAGCCAGTGCTCTTAACCCTTGAGAGATCTCTCTAGACCCATGACTTAATTTTTGCCAATGAAAGGACATGATAAAAATTTAGATACGACATAAATCCACACTAAATGATTTTTTACATAGTTAAGAAACTTGATAAAATGGTTATATTACTTCAAAATAAGAGGACCAAAGAGATGGTTCCATTGGTGAAATGCTCACCAAGCAAGCACAAGGCCCTGAGTTTGAATCCACAACAGCTTGCCCCTGTAAAAATATCCCAGCACTGGGGAGGCAGAGACAAGAGGATCCCTATGGCCCACTGCCCAGACAGACTGGCTGAATCACTGAGTTCCAGGTCCAGTGAGACCCCCGCCTCAAAAGCTAAGGTGGACGGTGATTGAGGAAGCCACCAATGTCAACCTCTTGCCTCCAAACATGCACACACAGGCACATGCACCTCTGTTCACATGTGTACACACACAAATGTCAAAACCCAATACACAAATTAGTAAAGACACCAATTTAGCCGTATATTTTCATTTTACAAAGAAATACACGTCTGGATAAATGAAGTAATAAGCCCAGAACAAACAGCATGGATGAGATAAAGGTGGGTGAAAGTGCTTCATTCACTTCCCTGAATGAAGAAAGGATGCTTCATAGACTGTTCTGCGCTTCCAGGAAGAATGGGAAAATGCAAATTCACTCAGAGAATATTCTGCTACCACTGTTAAGCACCCCTCTGTCCCTAACTGACTCCTTTCGGATACTGTGATGGACTGATGCAAATAAGCATGTATGCATTTATAAAGGTCAGAGCAGCCATATCATTTATATAGGAAGGAAAAATTAAAGCCCATAAATTATAAACAGGGGTAATGACTCTGATATAAAGAAAATCACAGAGAATGAATTAAATCCATATGAGTCTGAGGAAAGAGATAGATTGCAAATATGTTTCCAAGGTGAAGGCCAGCCTGGTGCGTCAATGCAAGATGCTGGAAACATTTCTGTTTCTCTCTTCTCAGACTCTCTGTGAGTGGTCCAGAGTTGTGCTCATCTCATCAGCCCATCTGCCAGTGTTCATTATGCGTCCATCCGTCCTAGAGTCAGTCATGGGGACTGTGCTAGACCAACGGAACAATGATGTCATGGGAAATAAAGAGGCGATGCCCCTCCCCTGTGGAGGTCACACTTGCAGGGAGGAAGGGAGCCTCTGTCTCCCTTCCCTACTAATCAAACTGCTTCTATTTTCTTCTCCCTTCATCACTCTTGAGAAAAATAATTGAAATCAGCATTGAATTGATTACTGCATTAAGCATGGCTGGTAATAATTCATATTTATTTTTAATCTACCCCGGATTGTTGCAGTTTTGCTAAGTCAGCCAAGTCTGTACTCCTTTATACAGTATTAAAAACATAGTAGACAATGCAGGTGTGTTGATTCCTCTTGACCTTAAGAAATACATACCATTTTTTTCTTATCACTGTAAAGACAATTAAATTAGAATATTGGTGAATACACTTTTTTCTGAAAAGATTCTTATAGAGAAGACTCAGGAGATGCCTTAGTTAGTAATGACTTCTAAGCAAGGATGAGATCCCTCACCCCCACATAAATTGTTGGACATGATGGCATACATCTGTAACTCCAGAATTGTAGTAGGAAATCAATGGGGAATCACAAGAAGACCACTGGTCAGACTGGTCAGACAGTCTAACTGAATAAACAAGATTCAGTCTCAGTGAGAGACCTTGTCACAAAAGAATTATAAGCTGGAGAGCAATCCAGGAAAACATCTGACCTCTGGTCACATCACGCACAGATATGTACACACACACATACACACACACACACACACACACACACACACACACACTCTCTCCAGGAAAACATCTGACCTCTGGTCTCCACATCATGCACAAATATGTACACACATACACTCAGAGACATATACACACAGACACACACACACTAAAGAACTTGATAGGAAATAGCTTAAAGTTTGCCACTGAAGTCAGCTACAGAAGGTAGGAGGCAAATTACTTTGTGTTCCAATAAAACATCATAGGCTCTAAAATTTGAATTTCAAACATTTTCAGATGTTATAAACTCTTCCTCTTCTGGGACTTAGAGAGATGACTCAGCAGTTAAGAGCACAGGCTGCTTTAGCAGAGGACCCAGATACAGTTCCCAACTCCCACATGGTGGCTAACAACTGTCTGTAATTCCAGTTCCAGGGGATCTGATGATTTACATGAACATCGCATATACATGAAATAAAAATAAATCAATCAAGAGAATTAAATACTAATCTTCATTTTCTTCAACCTTTGATATGTGGAAAATTCTTAGGGTTCAGGCTGTGTGAAGTAGGTTAGATTTGCATTCCAGAATAGAGTTGCCCCACCCTTGGATTAAATTTTTAGCTTCATTATTTATAGTTACATTTTGATTAAGGGAATATAAGGAAGAATCAATCATCTCAGGGTAGACATTTGATTCCACAAATGGTTTGAGGTGGTTTTCCATTTGAATATGAGATTATCAGAAAATAGCACATCTAGAGTGGAACTGCTACACCTAAGGATCATGGAACACAGCAGAATGGAGGCAGACAGACTACTAATGTATCACTCAACTGTCACCAGCAAAGCTTCCTCCTGCAGCAGAGGCAAGGAACACATAAGGGCCACAACTGTCCAAGGTGTACAGAATAAGAAACTGCAGAGTGCATATAGGATCCCTGGATAGGATCCTATGTCAAACGTCACCCACCCATGGCTCGGGGATCATCGAGGAAAATCTGGGTTGGTGCATGAAAATAAGGAAACAGAATCTTCCTGACCTCTGGAAACTTGTTCATATGAACCCACAGCAATGGTGTCAGCAGCATGCACAGGACCCATGCTGATTCAATCAGACAAAATCCCAGCATAGAACTGGGTAAATAGACAGAAGGCCCCAACCTTAGCTAAGAAACTGATTACTGCTGGGTGAGGGGGAGTTGACTGATCTTCTACTCAAGGTAGGCGGACTAAAATCCAGCAATGAACTTTCACTGAAGGATATCTAGGTACAAAAGTTTCACTTGAATATTAACATCATCTTGGTTTGTCATCCTTGGTCCAAATTTGAAATTTATTATAACATAAGTTAAAGAAATCAACTTTAGAATTCTGCAGTTGGGGACTAGGGAGGGGCTCATTGCCACACTCACATTAAGGCCTGGTGTCAGATTCCCAACACCTACATTAAAAATCGTGTATGACCATGATTCCTGTAATCCAGGCATTGGGGAGACAGAAATAGGATCCCTGGGGTCTGCAGCCCATCCATCACAGCCCATTCAGTGAGAGATCCTGTCTCCAATGCAAGATAAAGAGGGACTGCTTGAGGGAAACATCTGTTAACAACCTCTGTTCCATATACACAGTACACACACATACATACAAACATATGCACATGCTCCAATTATTGAAACTTAGAATATGCATTTGAATGAATATGATTCTTTTATCCTCATATATCCACCATATTGAGACAATTATTCCATTGACTTGGATAAGCAGAGACATCGCACAGCTTATAGGCAAACAGCTGGTGTATGAGCTCAAGCAGGCTAATTCCATGCTCTTAGTATCACAGCAGCTAGGCCTTTCCTGTGGAGATGGTTACCTGTACCTAAGAATGTCAAGGATGTTCTCTAGGGCTGAGACGTGGACCCCTGAGACTCAGAGCTTGAACTGTAATAACAAAATGATGAAGAATGAAACAGGAGAGTTTCTACGGTAAACTCAGACAAAGAAGGGATCAGACATTCTGATAGTTAACAATAATGGCTACACGGACCTGAACTTATTACCATGTCATTCTATATTTATCAAGCTCTTACTATGTGCCAGAAACCATGCTAAATGAGAAAGAAATTGTACGCAAATAGACTGAGTCCCAACTCCAACAATAAGACCTCATTATCAATAGAAAAGATGCTACATATGTGTAGACTATGTACAGAAGAGTACTGGGTGAGTTTTCTAGGACCAAAGCAAAAGCACCACTGATTGAGTGGCTTAAACAATAAAAATTGTTTTCTCACAGTTCTGAACCTTGAGTGTGTCTGTGGGGGAGTTCATGTAATAAGTAAGCTGAGACAGGAAAACCAATCCTAAATGTTGGTGGCACCATTCCATGCCTGAACTGTGGGACTGAATCAAAGGGAAAAGCAAACTGAGCATCAGAATTCATCTCTGCTTCCTGACTGAGCATAGAATGTGACAAGCTGCCCACAGTCATGACTTCACTGCCACGATGGACTGTACCCACAAACCATAAGCCAGAAAAAAATGGTCCCAAGAAATGTAATTATGGGGCTGGAGAGATGGCTCAGCTGTGAAGAACACTGTTCTGTTCTTGCAGAGGACCCAGGTTCGATTCCCAGGACCCACATGACAGCTACCTCCATTTCCAGAGGAATCCAGTGCCTTCTTCCAACCTCTGCAGACACTGTGTGACATGGGCACATGTACATACACACAGGCAACACACTCATAAAATGAACATAATAAAATATTGAAAAATAATTTTAAAAAGAAAAGACAATATTTTTATATTCTTATAAATTGGCTGTTTATTAAAAATAACAGCACAAACAGTTAATACAGAAACTAGTCAAAGTACAGAGAATATATGTGTATGGAAGGCTCAACAACAAATGAAACACCTACATCACACTGCCTTCCCCTGTAAGACTCAGGTAATACCATGAAAGGGCGGTACAGAAAGATTATAAGAGCCAGAGATTGGGGAAAACCAGGATAAAACAGTGTTCTCCTCAATATGACAGACTGGTGCACTCATCAACCATGGCCTGCACCCCGTGAAGCCAGTCAACATTCCAGCATGGATAGGATGCTCTCATGAGCTCTCGCCACCAGGTGAGGAGCTATTGACACTTAAGCCTGCGAGTACAGGAAGAGTCGGCTTTCTTAAGGGGATGGCTCCAGAAGATGGGCAGTAACAATTGGTCTCATGGGTTTCCTTTTAAGGAGGATTTGAAATAGGAAGGGGGACTAGGTAGATCAGGAGTAAATCTGGGAGAAGTTGTGGGAAGGAGCGGGTGGCGAATATAATCAAACCATGTTTTATGCATGTACGAAATTCTCAAAAGAATAAAATACTATGTTAAAACAAAACAATATATATTTTGACTCTTATTTCTTATGACTTTCATATATTTTAGTTGTGTTTGGATTACCTCTCATCTACCTGCACCCCCACTTACTAGGCTCACTCAGTGTCATGTATTCCAATGTAAACATATGTTAGGCAGTTGCTAATACTTATTCAAGTAGGGTTGGGGTTTTTTTTCCCACTTCCCCACATCTGTGCTGGAAGCATTGTCTAGCTTGAGCTTATGTGGGATTTGAGAATGCTGTCACAATTGCTATGAGTTCATATATGTAACTGACCAGCTGTCTGGCAAACTCTATTTCCTTACAGTCTTCCTGAGCCCTCTTCCTGTGCCTCGGGAAACACAAGTTTGATACAGGATTCCTATTTGGGGAATCCTGTATCTTGTGCTCTGCACACTAATCAGTTGTGACTTTATGTGTTAGTCACTACTTGCTGCATAAGGACGCTTCTCTACTGAGAGTTGGGAGATGCATTCATCTCTGGTTATAACAGTTAAGTCACCAGAAGTCAGCTTAGCTAACTATTTAGAATAATAATAGCATTAGGCTTTCACCTATGGCCTGTGGCCTGTCTAGCCTCAGGTTCTACGCCTGACATCAGTGTCAGTTATAAGCTCCATCCTATTAAATAGACCTTAAAGCCAGTTAGAAAGTGGTTGGTTACTTCCATAATAGTTATGCCATGCCTTACCAAGCCAGTTGTTATTGTAACTCAAAGGATTCACAGTTGGGTTGGGTTGATGACTAATTTTCTCTTCACATAACATGCATAGCATTCTTCCAGCATTAAAAATGACAGCTCATAGAGACAAGGCTTTGAAGTCAGCACTAACTTGATTTCTCCAAGTTTGTTCTACGGCTTATATATGTAGTGTCTTCTGCAATAAAGGCTTACAGTGGAGTCCTTGAGAATAACCAAGAGTAGGGCAATGGCCAGTATTGTTTGAGGGTCTCTGAGACCTGGAGTTGACAGTTTCAAAAGAGGGAGTCATTCCTGGCCTTGGAATTTCACTTTGCTAGTCTGTGGTACTTAAAGAAGCTTCTATAGTGGCAGGTCTCCACATGGCTTTTGCTAAAGACCATTTATATTTAGTTATCCTTCTCCATATCCCCCCTCAGCTCTGCCTTCCATTCTCCATCATGTATTTCATGCATGTCATATGAATTATTTCCTTCCTTTGTATTATCAAAATTTTTATTCATGAGTTAAAATATTTGAAACTTTTTAAGGTTTTCAAAACATAGAACACTCTCTGTCCAAACAGTTGTTACAGTATGTGTTCACGTCAGGAGTGTGCAGTGTCTGACATTTTACAAGGGAATCAGCTTCAGATCTTTCACTTAAAAATGATAATCTGACAGGTTCTGTATATTTTAAGAATTTATTTTCTGTAGATTACTAATGAGCCTCAGCATTGATTCACATTTCTCCAATCAGTATAACTTTAGTACCAATTTCTAACCCATGCCCTTTACCCGATTTCCCATGGAACTGTTGGCATTTTCACCATCATTGAACAGGATCTAAAACAGTCCAACCATGAATACATTCCCATTTTGAAATTTGAGGTTGGTTAGGTCAATCTAATCAGTTTTTCTTCCCTCCTACCCAGTCCACTTCATTTGCTCCTTTCCATTCTTGGAGGCAATAGTTTTCCTCCTTCCTTTCTAGATGAAAAGCTGAACGGCCGGAAGATTAGAATGCCAACATTTCACCCACATCGCATAGCACCACAGGCTGTACTGTAGGAGCTGTCATAAAGAGATGTTCAAGGGAGTCTCCTGAAACATTAACCATTGATTATACATATACAGATACTGCTTGTGTATGCTCTCTGCCAAAATGCTATTTACTAGTAGTTAAAATATAAACTGAAGAATTAAGCAACTTTCTTTGAAACCAGGAGAGGGATTTGGGGGTTATTACTAATTTTCTGTGTGGTTTGGCAAGCAAAAAATGAAAAGGCATTTCTAGCTATTTACTTCCTCCTTGTAAGCTTTTCATCTTCTATTTTGCCATGAAAGCCTGTTTGCTTAGAGTCTTTCCATTCTAATTCAATCAGTTGCAAATTAATTTTCTGGGAAACAAAAATAGTATTCCCAAGAGGTGATACATGATTTCCATATTGCTTTTATTTTCAGGTTTAGATGTAAAACCGAGAACAAAGTTAATGAAGTTGATCATAATCGTCGTCCTTTCATGCCATTTTTTTCAGATCTCATTATGAATTTTCAGTTGTTCAAAATATTTTATAGTCAGGGTTCACTGCTTTTCAAATCAACATTCACTTAATGGATGTCTCAATCACAGCATGTAAAATGACAGGATGAGTTCTAGGAACCAAAGAGATTAAATGTATTAAACAGTCTTCATGTGCAGAATGATTTAAAAACAGCGAAGGGCTTGTGTCCTTCTTTCTCCTGTTACATACCCCTTCCAACCACATTTAACTTTTCCTCTTTACCACTTTTTTTTTTTTTTCTGGAACAAGAAAGTTAACAATTGTCATTTCCTCAATGAGTCCATTTGTGCAACTAAAAAGGTGCTAATTACAACAGAGCTATAATGCTCATGTGCAAAATAGGACACAACTTGCATAAGCTCCAAAGATTTCCCAAAGATCTCACTGAGCTCTGCCCCTGCCGTTGCTTCACAGTGGACAGCGGTTCCAAATTCATCTCCCAAGAGTGTAGCTAAAATAAGAAGTCAGAGGCCATGTATCTCCAGGTGCTGGGAGGGATTTGGGGAGGAACATCATTATAGATACAGAAATTTCTCATTACATGTAACTGCTCATTGAATTGCCTGTAAACCAGGAGTGGTGGAGTTGTCAGTCATTAGGAAACCAAGAAGTTCAGTTCTCTTGCCGCCACCAAAACATGATGTGTGTCACAAATGGCGACAAAACATAAATTACAAAGCAGCAATCACAGTATCATCAAAACCAAAGGATTTCAGAGAGTAATACACTGTTCTCTTCCTCCAAGATGTCTAATCTCTATTAGTCTAAGAAATGGGAGTATTTTCCTGCCTGCGAAGATACACTGTTACTAGGGTGAAAACAGCCTCAATGCTCATTCTCTGTCCCACTCTTGCTCTCAGTCTCTCTCTTCCATTTCTGTGTGTGTGCACATGCATTACATCCTTACCTGCACACATGTACGTGTACATGTGCATATTCACATCAACAAGTGTTGTTAGTAAATCTCCAAGATTCATTTATCTGACCTTCCCAATGGTCATGAATACACTGAACTTGTGGGATGGCCAAGTTGACACAGTAATATCTTTATTCCTCAGCCTCAGTCTTAGAGAAGCTTGCTTTGACAGCCTTGACTTGCAGTATATTGTTTTCAACCTTGGAAAGTATGTAGACCCTTTTTCCTAAGCATGTGTCCTTTGAGTATCTGAAGGGCATGAGCCATATCTCCAGAGCTCTTTCTCCCTGACCCAGTTAGAGCACTAGTAATGAGAGAACACTCTTTTGAGGACGTTCTGACCCCTGCCATCTTATCGAATAAATGAAATATTAGTAATAAATGAAGTATTAGTAACAAAGTAATTGATTCCTCAGGAACAAACACATAAAACATGTCAGGCAAAACCAAACTTCCCTTTCTTTGGTACTTTATAAAATATAAGAAGTTCAGGGTTGATTTTAGAAAGGAAACAAATCTATGTATAAAATATATAGAACATATATTTCATTGTGTGCTGGCAGATTTATGGTTTGCCATTCTATGGCTAAGGTGACTTGAATGAGATAGGAAGGACATCATTAATGGGTAGTTACTTTGTCTCAATTTGTGGGACAGAACCAAGACCCAAATGCATGAGTCTGGAGATGGAGAAGGATGGTTATTTCTCCCCCACCATCACAAAAATAGCATACTCTCAGTGGGTAAAGGCTTCTTTTCACATGACTTATCCATCGAACATCAGTCCCTCGGTATTCCTTGATGTCAGGCCACACAGGATTTGTATTCTGTACCTGGAGTTGTGAGTGCTGTGTCTCTCTCTCTCACCTGAGATTTCCATAAGGAGGAAGGTAAACCAGTTGTCTTCAGTGTATATGAACTGGGTAAAGCCCCCTTTCATTTCTCTTACTTGATCCTTTGGGCAAACTGTATCTTCCTTCATCAGAAATATCTTAAAACATGATATGCCATTTACGACTATGGTAAGCCTCCTCAGTTATAACAGACTCAACAGAATTGGATCTTTGAAGGAGTCTTTCTGTGAATATATATGCATGATTTACTCAATAATTGACTATGTAAAAGACCAGTGACAAAGTGCAGGGTGAAGCTCATAGTTCTTTGTCTCAGTGATCTCCAGCTTTGTTTACAAACACAAGCTATTTTATGAGCACATCTCCCATCAGAGTGCATTTTCTTAATCCCACATAGTACTCCCTATACACTCACTCAAAGCCCTTTGGTATCATTACTTATGAGACAAAAGCTTATTCCTCTCTTGGACTGACCACAGAATCTCCCTTGGGTAATCTCCATAGTGATGCCTTATCACCTCACTCTCCAGATCAACTCTATCCAGATGCCCTAGTTCTCTGAGCCCCGGCCACACTAACCTCCAAGCCACTCAGAAGAACAATCCTTCTATCTCAGGGATACACATACCAGCTCCTCCCCCATCCTTCCTCTGCCCTGACCAGCCAGTACTGGCTCTCCAGTCTCCATTTAAATGCTAATCTCATGCTATTTGGAATTTTGTATAGATGGGTGGAACGTTCAACGTTTGCTGGAAAAAGTGTGTCACTGGGGTGAGCTTTCAGAGTTACTAGCCTAGCCACGCTTCCATTTGTTTGCCCTCTGCTTATGTCTGCATTGAAGAGTCAAGCTCTCAGATTCCTTCTCCAGCCTCTTTGCCATGCTTCCCTCACCATTATGGTCTGCCCCTCTGGAAATGTAAAGCAAAATAAATTCCTCTTTCTACAAGTTTCCTTGGTTATGTTGTTTTTGTCACCACAACAGAAAGGTGACAAGTACACTGCCTAAACAACTAGAATGAATCTGAGGGTTACTGCCATACATGTGATCAAAATAACCACACTGCCATCACCTGTTTCTGAAGCATAGTCTTATGTGAAGAAAAGCCAGAGGACAATGTTTATAATTTTCACAGAACCTTCATGAATTTCCTGGGTTATAGAACTGCATGGGGTAACTATCTAAAAGACTTCTGCCATTCACCAAAGAGCTAACCCATAAGGGATGTCGTGATCACCACAGAAAATCAAGTGAAACCTTGACTGCACCCAAGACTCAATGTTTATGGTAAGATTATTTTAAGTTAGTTCTGAATTCCCAGTCTGAAAAGATACTTGACTCACCTCCTAATCAGTGACTTATCAATGTTTTCCCAGAGCATAACTGAGACCCACTAAATACTGAGCCCCAATAAATATCATATGCTGCATGAAGAATCCTTATAAGAGTGATTCCCATGGACACAGGAGACGGTCTGCACTCAAAATGAACACCAAAATCTGGCGAGTAACAGGTATTATTCACAGAACAAAATGCTTAAGGACACATTTTTTCTACTTACTGGTAAATCATTTCTCTTAGGAAATTGTTCTCTCTCCTTCAGAATGCACACTATCTTCTTTCTGCTATTGTGATGGGAGTTGGGACTTACACAGCCAATGATGGGGGTGTTTTCTTTCTTACAAAAGTCTTGTTTAATGTGACTGATTCTGAGACATGTGAAATGTCTCTCACAGCTCCCCGCGATACTGTGGTAACCTAATGCTGAATAAGGGCTCCAAAAATATCTAAGAATGACAGGACTCTGCTTCCTTTGACAAAGACCCCAGTCAACTGGGACAAGTGAAAATCAGTACCACAGGCAGAGGTACCTATTCAAGTCAAGAAGTCTTGACTAGAATAACTCCCTCTCTATCTAAGACAAAAGGAACTTTTCAGAATTCTATGATCACAGACTTCATCCAGCAGAAAAGAGGGAAACAAGAATTCAAAAAGCCTTAAAATCTCCAGGCATTTTCTTGCCTCCGCATCTGGCCTTCTTCATCTACACAGGAAGTGACCTATGATCTTGCTACTCCAGAATCCCCATCACCTGGGAGATTAAGAAATATAGACTCTAAAGTTCCACTCTAGACTTAGAAAAATTGAAGCTGTGTTTCATCAGGAAATTCATAAACCTAGTAAAGCTCAAAGAACTTTTGCACAGCCCTCCAGTATGTGATGAGGAGACCTGGAGTTTAGATGTCAAACTCTATTTTAGAATATTTTGAAAGCTAAATTCTAAAATTGAGAGTGGAAAGATGGTTCCTGAGACACACACAGATGAAAGGATTTCTTTTCATAAAAAGATACTAAAATTCTGAAAAGGTCAGAAACTAAATCTAGCAACTCTGAAAAGCAAATTCAAACTGGTCTGAGCAGGAAAAACAACAAAAACATTAATCAATTCCTTCCCTTTAGATCTGCTCATAGACAAGAAAGCCAGGAGTGTGATCTGTTCCCAGAGGAAAGTCAAGAAGTCAGACAGTCAAGCCCTCAAAGGAGCTTGTAAGAGCAGCCCAGAAATTAGAAATAAGGTCTTGATGCAATAAAAATAGCAATTCTATTTCTAACCTCTCCTGTTTTCCTCAACATCTTAAATTTTCTTTTATTTCTACATGGTCACTTGCATTGTATCAATTCTCATCTTCAGCCATAGATTTTAAAGTTCCATCCATAAAAATGACAGTCTGGGGCTGGAGAGACAGTTAACAGTACTATCTGCTCTTGCAAAGGACCTGGGTTTGGTTCCCAGCACCCACATGGTGGCTAACAACTGTCCATAATTCCAGTTTCAGGGGATCCAGTGTCCTCTTCTGATCTCCATGGGCACTGCACAGCATGGGCGCACACACACATGCACGCAGACAATACATCATACACATAAAAGAAAATAACAAATACTATTTTTAAAATGATAATCTGCCACCTGATCAAAGTATCTCCTTGTTGCTTATGAAGATTATCAAGCACTTCTTCACATCAGCTTTCAAAATATAATTCAATTTCCTCCAAGTGGAAGGATACAGGTGCTTGTCTCCCTTTTCTCTGCCCCTGAAGCTGATAAATCCAACTTGAGGGTTAAGGCTGCCCTGGAGACTTGCTCTGGCTTCCGTTTCTGCCTTTCCATCCCTCTGTTGTAGCACTTACATTCTTTTAAGAAAAGCTACACCCAGTTCTGACCCCCTTGAAGTCAAGGTTGTAACCCAGATACATCACAAGTGCCTGCCAATCTTCAAATGTTAGGCCAGGTTCTATCAAGTTTCACAGCCTATGTGAATACATCGCCCACTTTTCCACTGAGTTCTGCTGCCTCTTCGCACAAGTCCCTTAATTTCTGGTTCGTCTCTTTGCCTGTATTCATTGATTGAGGCAGCTGTACATCTGCCTCCTTTTTTCAGATGTTGGTTGCTATAATGGAACACACCTTGGACTCAGACACATGGTCTTTCTGTATGCTTTGACATCCTTATGGATGCCATCTATACCCTGGCCCCCAAATGTGGCCCCATGCCAACTAGTCTTCACTAGTATTCAAAACATTTAAACAAAAGTATTTCCATGCATTATAAACTTACAAGCCTAGTTGTTCCAGAGATAGTTCTCAGAGTATTACATCACAAATAATCTTGCAACTAGGATCTTATAGACCTCCTGAGTTCTAACTCAAAAGAAAAATAAAATCCTGATTTTGTGATCTCTTCCTCTATCACCAAAGGGAGGGGAGTACATCTGTAATTTGCCCATAAATCAGGCTTTTTCTTACCTAAGTTGCTTGGGGAAGACAGAAGACAATACTGAAAGCACACGTCCTTCAGACCCTGAGTTGTTAGGCACAGTTGCTATCCACTATACCATTTAAGTTAAGTTGAATTTATTTTGGAGTACTAACACAGTGGACTTGAAAACCCTTTGAGGAATATAACCCAGAATCAATGTCAGACCCATTCTGGATGTCTGGTTCTTCCTGTGTAATTAAGGCAACAAAGATCCAGAGCTCACTTACAAAACCATCACCTCTTGTCAGTATTTTTCGACCAGAATCAGAATCTTAGGTGTGTGTGTACCCTCACTCTAATTGGAAGAGAAATATAGGCTGCTTAGGATTCTATTTAGGAAGGCAGAATCCATTGTGTGGGTTATTAATATGTGGTGGTTGTGAAGAGATCTGAGGCAGCCATGAATAGCAGAGTCTCCATAGTAAGTGGTGTGGTGTTTGGAAATACCACAGCAAGTACTGAAAATGTCTCCACTGAGACACAACAGAGTATTTAGTGCACGGGGATGATGGGATCAAATCTGCCTTTTAGAATAACATTTCTAGGGAAGAGATCAGATTATATTCATTGAAAAACTACATGTGAGATGTGATCGCACAGCCAGGGCTGTGATAAAAAGATGAAGAAGAGAAGATGACAAAGAAACTATTGAGCGCTGTAACATCAATGAAATTTTTGGAACAGATGTCTACTATCTTTACCAATGAACAGTTTCCATTTGATGCAAGCTCTCAGATCATGACACATCCCCATTTCCTGTGTGTGTGTGTGTGTGTGTGTGTGTGTGGAGAGCTCTGGACAATGGGTTGTAAGAAGAGAAGGAATGTGCCACATCAGAGACTTTGCAGGCTTATATGAAACCACAAATCTCTCTCCAGCAAACCCTGACCCTGAATCCCCAGTCAACTGAAGAACATTTGAGTCATTGTTAAAAATTATCTTCAGTCATCTTGATTCCTAAGAGGTTGACGTGCAGAGCTCTGGATCAATGAAGACTTGATCATCTGTCTATCATGTGAACACGTTGGAAATGCATTTGTGATACTAAGATTTTAGAGTTTTATTGCTTTGTCTTAATTCTTCATAAGTTAATTTTACCAACTATATTCAACAATCACATACAAGAGTAATTGCTACTGGGATCTTCTCTAAAAACAGTGAAGCTCAGAAATACTGTCCAGTAATCCATGACGTCAGGAAATCTTCAGAAGAATTGGGAGTTCTGTTGTGAGATTAGCTATGCATTCAGTAGCTGTTGATGTTGTTGTTGAAATATAATCATATAAGCATGTACATATATATACATGTATAAATATAAAAAGATAAAGTGTTATATGTACAAAAGTAAAATTACATCTTCTTGTATATATCGAGAATACAAAATTTAGTCTTTCTAAAATATGCAGATATGTTTCCTATTTTATTTTATAACTCTTCTTGACTTTTCCAGTGTTGTCAAATACTTCCTAAAATGTCTCCAGTAGTTTATATTTCTATTAGTAAAATCATATGCACTTTGCTGGATGCCTTCTAACAAATGATACTAATCTTTTTACTTTTTTCCAGTGTGATAAGGATAAAGTTACATTTAATTTTTATTTTATTTGCCTTTGTTGACCACTTTGAAATGTGAGCAACTTTTCTTGTGGAGGCAGGTAGAGGAAGTGATATTTGTCAATAGATTGTTCAGTTATCTTTGTCTACTAACTCATTTGTCTTTCTGTTGTCAATATGTAAGGCTGAGTCCACCCTGTATTTGTTAACCCCTTGTTGTTTATATGGAAATATATAGCACAATTTAGTCATTACACAAGGCATACATATATTGAAACATTGTATTGTATGTGACAAATACATATAAAACATCAGTTTTATTTTATCAATTTAAAAAAAATTAATTTTGAGGCAGGGTGTCCCTGTGGTCTCAACTGACATGGAACTCATTATGTAGACAGGCTGGCCTAGATCTCAGATCTGCCTGCTTCTGCCTCCCCAGTGTAAAAAATTAATATTTAAAGTAAAACAAAAATAGTAAACAAAGAGACATGTCATGCTAGTGGTACAGGTGTGTGTACCCTGCTGGTTAAGAGATTATGCAAGAGGGTTATGCAAACACAGAAAATTTATAGATCATACTCTCTGGTCTTAATTCAGTAAAATAAGAAATAAGTAGGATTAAGGTGAACATAAAAACCATAACCATTTGGATATCAAGAAGCTTTCTATATGACTTTTGGTTCAAAGAGGAAATTAAAACTTAACTGACAAACTACCTAGAAAGTTTCAAGAAGTCAAATACTTCCCAGTATTAGACAAAAAGTTGCCTCTGAGAAACTTATCTTAAATATCTCCTTTTTAAAGGAGAAAGAAATAACAAAAGACTTAGTTCTTATCTGTGGAAATATAAAAAAGCAACAAAAATCAAAACACTAAACAAGCAAGGACTTTTTGAAGATAAAATTTAAAGGCACAAAACATGAAACAAACTTTCCCAGGAGTCAAAAGACAGCACTCCATACTCCAATTCGTTTTAATTTTAAATTTTTATTTTTTATGTATATGAATGTATTGCCTGCATGTATGTAAATGTGCACATGTCATGGAATGCCTGCAGAGGTCATAAGAGGGCACTGGATTTCCCTGGAACTGAGTGGTTGGTTGGTAGCCTCAGTGCAGGTGCTGTGAATCTAGCACAGGTCTTTGCAAGAGCAGCCAGTACTCTTAACCTCAGCCAGTCCCAAGCTTACTTTTTAAAAAAATAACTGAAAAAACAACCAGAATTTTTAGTTTGGGTAGGAAAAAAGAGCTGGGACAGAAAACATGTACAAAAATACAAGTAGGAAAAGAAGTGTAATCACAGAGCAAATGTTACTGAAAATTTCAAGCAAAGAATTAAAAATACTAAAGGAAATCTAGAGAATTTTGTTATTAATTCTAGAAAAAAGTAGATCCTGCCATGCCGCATGAAATAAGCACTATACACATGGGGGGGAATGCTCAAAATCTGTTATTTTTGTGATTTTCAAGAATATAATATAACATTTGCAACTGTGAGTCAGTTTTTGATGGACAGTCAACTTACAAAGAAAAGAAAAGCTGTTTGGGCTCAGTTTCAAAGTTTCTTGACCCTGATTTATCAGCCCTATTGCTGTGAGCCTGTGCCAAAATAGCCCACCATGGTGAAACCACATGATGAAATGAAGGCTAATGCCACCTAATGATGAGGACAGAAAAAAAGGGGGTGGGGTGCCCCATCCCTTTAAGGCGTACTCTAAATGTCCTGCACATTTTCTATTAATTCATCTCCTGCTAATGTCAAGCTGAGCCTCTGTGGAATATTTAGATCCAACTATAGCAGTAACTATAGAATCTGCATATTTTAACCAATATTTCCCCAGAGCTCTCTCTCATCCCCAGTAGTCATTTGAAAAGCCACTTATCTGACTTTAACAATTTTCAGATTCCATATGTAAGTCACATCATATATCTATCTTTCCATGTTTACCAGGATGTCTCTAAGTTAATCCATGGTGTCTCAAATGACAAAGTTCCCTTATTCCCTGGCTGACCAGCATTGGATTCTATTCGCACCCACTGCATTTTCTGCATTTGGTGTTTGTTTTTACACAATGCTCACATTCAATCACATTTACTCCACTAAGCTACAGCACAAAGCCCTGATCCCCTTAATAAATCAGAATATGTTTGGGTGGGAAAATTCAGTCTATCCCATTTACTGTGGTTGCTGATATATTTCATTACTTTCTAACAATACCTGATTGTTTCTCTTTTGAACTTGGTTCGATGAAGTTACAATTCTCTCCATTTAATCTTTATTCCAGTTTTACTTTTCAAGTCATTCCGACATTATTTTATAAGAGGGTTCTGTGCATCCACTTTTAACCCAGCACCCTATAGTCAAGCCCATTCTGTCTTCAAGTTAAAACCAAATCGTCTTTGTCTTCATCTTTTATTTGAACACTTTCTATTGTTTTTTCTAAAATTTAATTGGATTCTTTGCTATGGTTTCTAATGACTTCAGTTTATTTGTAGACAATTTCACATGTGTGTACTTCAAATGTAACTCCTATGCCCCTATCATTCTGTCAAATCCTCTCTCACAACTCTTTCTCTCAATTGTTGATTAATTGTTTTAACCTCTGTAGTGTATATCCACTTGCGACTGAGATCAATCGGGAAGCAGGTCTTCCAGTGCAGTGATTCAGTTCCTTCGTGCTGTGTGCTTACTAATTCTGTGCTCTTCGTAGTCACATTTCCCTTGCACAAATCCTTCTCCCTCCTTCAGTTTAGCTGTGGGCTTGTTTTACCAAGCCATTGCTTATTCCAGATTTTTCCTCTTAGTTTGGAGCTCTGGTTAGCATCACAGAACCTGTATGTTTCCCATCTTGCCTGGTGCTTAGCAACACCTATTTTTCTTTTTACTATTCTCTGAAAGCCTCCCCATATCTCTCAGTCCCTAAACCCAACTCTCCACTTGAATGTATGATTGGGGGATGACAACAGCTTCCAAATCAAACACTGTCTAAGAATAGTTTCACTGTGAACATTTATCCATTTGATACTCTGATTCTGCAATTCAAATTTCACTCAACTTTTGTGTCACATTTATTTCTGTATCCATCTATCATGTTTTTCTTCCAGTGTATTTCAGAGTAAACAACAGACCTCAGGTGCATTTCCTTTAAATACTTCACTATCCATCGCCTGCTCAATGTTTAAGCTCGTACTCTTTTATTTACAGTAAAATATGTAAGGGTTTTTATCCTCATTTGAATAACTCTGAGGAGGTAAAATTATTATATGGTTTCTCAATTCTCACATGTCTATAAAGTGCTTTCTATCACTCTGAAGAGTGGATTATATCTCTCTGAGAAATAGGTCCTTTTGATGTTTCAAAGTTTATTCTATCCTCTTCTAGCTTTCAGTATTTCAGATAGGAAACTGAAGCCAGCTGAATTCTTGGCTGTTAAATTTTTCATGCCTATCTTTATTAATCTTATCCTGTATACAGACAGGAAGTTTCTGAGGCTGAGCAGAATATGATTTCCTTGCAGAATATAAAGTGTCAGTTCCTCTGTGTCACCATCTCTCCTTTCTGGATCACTGCAATGAGAATCAAATGACCTCACCACACACTCTATCACAGAAAAAAAGAGTGTTGAAAATAAGGATTTTTACATTTACATATGGGAAAAGCTCAGTTGTCTATCCTTCCCTAAGATAAGTTAAGGGAACGATCTTGAATTCTTACTCTAACCATTTAGGATGCAAATGCACCTCTCTGGAAAAAGTGAGATGAATTATCCAAATTTACAACCCATGGAATTCTTCCTGATTGTAGGTCTTGCCCCTGCAGAAGTATTTCTCAAGTTTCCACTATCTAAACAGCTTCAAACTGACAAGCAGGTTGCCTTTTATTCCAGCACATAAGTTTCTATAAAATTTGCTCCGAAGTCTCTAATTATGCAGAAACATAAAAGTGTTCTCTGTGCCCCGCAGAGGTTGTCTTCATGACTAGAGTCTTTTCTGCTTTCTTTGAAGGCAGAATCTGACCAGGCCATGCTCAAAGTACTCATCCACTCTTACCAGAATCGTACGCTTCTCTCAGCCTTTAACTCGGGTATGTGTTCATTGCAGGAGCTGTCTTCCCTGCCTAAGTGATGGCCTCTTCTTCCAACAATCATTTTACCCTCCCCAGTTCAGTGATGATGTACATTTGATCAATTGGACACATCATCTAGGCCTTTTTCCATTATAACTTTTAAATATTTATGTTATTTCAACCAAAATAATCATTTTAGATTTCAGATACAGCTAAAACTTTGTGCTAAAAGTCAAGGTTTTCCCTTCGCTTCATCCTGTTTATTCAATGGCTGCTAGTGTCTTTCAGTCTATTTGCTTTTACCATCTCTGGTTGCCTGGTTCCTCAAATTTGTAAGCCTCTTTGTCAAAGGGTAAAAAGTAAGTTCAAAATGACAGAAGGCAAAGTCTCACAGAGCCCTGTGCACTAGCAACTTAGCGGCACAATGGCTGACAGACTCATCAGACTGCAGGAAGGTCCTCCCTGAGTCCCCTTCCTTCTGCATCCCAGCCTCCACAGGGTGAAGCTCAGCTCACTCCATCATCTTCTCCAAGATTTCTTTTTTAGTCTCTTGTCTTTAAGGTGCATAACATGCCATTTTGATTTACATCTACATGGCAAAATGATTATTACAGTCACCAATTAACATATCCATCATCTCACATAGGGATCATTTGTCTAATAATAAGAGCCCCTAAAAATCTATGACATTATCATACTGCCAGTATTCAGTACAATATTATTAACCATAGTCCTCGTGCTGGACATTTTATCTCCAAATTTCTTGATTCTTCCTAACTTTAACTTTGATCTCTTTAAACACACACACACACACACACACACACACACACACACACACACACACCACCTCTTACTCCTCAATTCTAGTAGCCTCCACTGTGTTCTCTCATTCTCTATGTACTTAAGTATATTCATTTTTTTTAGATTCTATATATAAGACCAATCATGCTGTGTTTTTCTGAGTTTGGCTTACTCACTTACATAATGCCCACAGGTATATATGATATATATGTGACCATAATGGTAAGAATGCTCTTCCTTTGTAAGGGCAAATAATATTCTTTTGCATATAATATTCTAGTTTATATAACAGCATCTATAAACAGAAATATATTTGCATGTTTGTATGTGCATACATGCACACACACCTGTATGAGGTCTAATTTGTCTATACATTATACATACACACACATGTGGGTGCACACACATATATACACACACAGTCATAGATTTTGGCTATTTCTACTTCCAAGTTATTTTTTATGTATAATGCTGCGATGAACATGAAAGTAAAGAGCCTTTGAGGAGGTACTGATTTCATTACATTTGGGTTTATAGCTAGAAAGGGGGCTTCTGGGCTATAGAATGTTTCTATTTTTAATTTGCAGGAGGATATGGGACTCTCCATGTCATTTTTTATAATGGCTGCACCAATGCCAATGGACATCTACCAACAATGTATGGACATTTCTCCACATCCTCGTCGGCTTGGGCCCTTGTCTTTTTGAAAGTGGACATCTGAACAGCTAGATTGTGGTGCGTCGTTGTGAGTTTGATTTGCATTTCCCTCCCCAAGAGGTGTTCAGTGCCTTTTCAAGATTCTATTGCCTATTCATACATCTTACTTGGAAAATTTTCGACTCAGGATCTTTGCCTATGTTTAACGGAATTATTTGTTTTGCTTTGCTTTCAGGTTACACGTATTTCTTACATATTCTGAATATTTGTATTTTATTGTAAGTAAGAGTTACAAATATTTCTTCCAACCTCTAACCCAACTTTTCCTTCTACTGTTTTGCTTGCTGGTTTGTTGTTTTCAAGATTTTTAAATTTCTATTTTTAAGTCTTTGAGAACTTAAGCATACATACACATGCATCCCGCATTCCCTGTGCCCCTCTCTGACTCTCCAACCCCCCGCCCCAAATCCTTCCCCTCCTAACTTGAAATCTTCATTTCTTTTGAATGACCCACTAGGTCCAGTTAATGCCCCTGTATACTCATGAATGTGGCACATCCACTGAAGCATGAGAAATCACTTATTCTTGGCTTCTGGTTTCTTGTCTGCTTTTGTCTTATCCAAGAAATCACTGCCCACACCCAAGTGCTTCTTCCCTCTGTTTCTCCCTGTCCTCCGGAGCCTCTCAGGCTGTGGAAGTCAAACGCATTCACAGGGGCTTACTGTGAACCTTGCAGAAATGTTCTGAGAGCTGCTCTATTCAGACCATTTTCTTGAACTTCTCTGTCTTTGGCCCACAGAGGCAAACCCAGTTCCAGCTTTCCAAGTCTGGATTCCCCAGAGGCTAAAACTAGATTTCATCTAAATTCAGATTTTCTGGCAAAGCAACCAAATTAGAACTGGAAGAGAAGCAGCTACAATTTCCACCCCTCTGGAGCAGACGAAGTAGCAGCTAGCCGACGAGAGGGATAAATGTAACAAGGGAAACAGGCACATGAACACTGGCTGTAGGTTGGGACTAATGGAGACGACAAGGATAAGCAAAGCCTTCCGGAGTTTGGAAAATTCTTATTACACTTGATTTCTCTAGCCTCTGAATTTTCCAAACTCACTCCTTCTGCATTTTCTTTAGGTCATATATTCTGCATCAAACTGTTTATCTTTGAAGGGACAAAATAACTCTGTCATAAACAGGATATTTCAAATCTTTATTATCTGCAGGTCTACTTGTGGTCAACACCACCCCAGCCAGTCTCTGGGTCCCCCAAACACCACCTCATCTTTGTGCTAATTTGTACCTGGTATTGTGGCATAAAAAAAAAAAAATCAATGCAGTTTGAAGTTGTAAGGTTTGTGGTTTAATGTTTTTTTAACTTTAGGTAAAGTTGTATACCATGACACCATAGCACACTATGATAAATTTCTTGGTAAAGTGGTACACCATGGCACACTATGATAATTGCTTGGTAAAGTGGTACACCATGGCACACTATGCTGATTGCTTGGTAAAGTAGTACACCATGCCACACTATGATAATTGCGTGGTAAAGTGGTACTCAGAGTTCAGTTTTATAACCCCAGCTCTAGCACTTCAACCTGCACTCCGGATGGGCTTAATAAAGTGACTGAGATTGTAGGCACTTAATCAGCAAGAAGAAAATCACAATTCACAATTTCAAACCACAGTCCATTTCATCTTGGTATTTGTGGCTAGAAAAGTCATAGGATTCACAGCACACGCTCTCAAAGTATCAGGGTTGTGCTATTAGTTTACTACAAGTTCTATTCATTCGTGTTCTTTTGAACAAGAACTGTTTTAAACATGGAAATGTACGCTGTGCTCTTACCAGTAGTAAGCTCTCAAAACACCAATGAGGGACATCAAAAGTGATAAACAACACAGAAAGATTAAAGGGTGCATACCAAGAGACCCTGCTACAGGAGTGGATAAAAGGAAAAGATGCAGCCAGAGGATTCGCCCTCTGTTCTCCATGCAGTGCATGCTAAGCCAGAGAAGAACTGAATGTAGATTAGCTCTAATTTACTTACTTATTTGCTGTCTGCTTATCTTCTTTCTGGAAGTAATTTAAGACTTCTGACATGAATTGAGCTAGATCACAAGTAAACTTTTTAAAGGATGCAAACCAGGGGTATAAAATCGAATTGGGAATAAGTTTGATTCAAAAATGCCTGGTGTAAGACCAGGAACAGGAAAATAGAAAGGAAACATGAAAGTGGAGGAAAAGAAAGACCCTGAAAGAGGGGGATAAAACGGAGCAGACGTTTCCGGGGAGGCAGGGAAGGTGGGCAAGCGCACCTGGGAGGGGAGGAGGGGGTCGTGCGGGGGGACGGCGGGGGCGGGGAGGACTCAGGAACTCAGGAAAGGGGGATGATGGGAGGCTGGTGCTATTGAGGGAAGGGAAGAGATATTGGGAGTGCCTGGTCTGGGGAGGGAGGAAGGAGGTCAGATGGCAGGGAGGGAAAGTAGAGACGATAGATCTCGGGAGGTCAGGGAAGCCAGAGGGAAATGTGTGGCCTCTGAAACCCCCTGAAAAATGCGCACACGGTGTCTGAACATTAGTGCATATGTGTACCTGGGGTCGTATGGCAAGGAACACAGTGCCAGACAGGAGAGACCCCCTTTTGAGTGGCTTGTCAGAGTGGTCCAAGGAGACTCGCAAAATGACATAGACTACTGCCAGTGCTCTTAGTTATCTCCTAGAACTGGAAGATATGACTCAACTGCTAAAGACAGGATATGGTTCAGACATAGGACTTGGAGCAATGGAGCAGGAGCTGATCTGGAAGCCTTCTACCTGAAGTTTAGCTCTCATCGTTCTAGAGGATACTATGCAAGCTGCTAACGGGGAAAATCAATCAATGGTCCAACCCAGCCCTAAAGCCTAATACAACCACAATGGCTGGCACAGCACACTACGTCTACTGGTTCAGTAATGTAATGCCGGGGAGGGTAATCAACAGCCGTCTAATAAGACAAAACCATCTCAGTCAGAGTGAACTCTTATGTGGTACTGTAAACACAGCCAAATACACACAGCTGGAGGGGCCCCAGATCCTAGAGAAAACTCCATCTCTGTCATTGTCTCTAGACAAACGAAATTTATTATCATATGCTAAATACAGACCCTTATATTTACAGATAAGAATATTGTATGCCATTGATCAAAGAAGTTTCTTTCTGCAACAGATGGAGTATACTACAGCACCCCACAACTGGTCAGACACACAGTGTATCTGTCTGAGAGATTTCCTGTCTTAGGTGGCATATCTACAGTTAAACCTCCACGCATACTGAACATAGCGGAACAGGAAGTAGAGAGAAGACTAGGGCATCCCTTAACACTCACCAGAGAAGCTTCCTTATACAGCAGGATGTGATGACACAGAAGGTCACAAGTGGCCAACTTTTAAAGAATAAAGAGACTGGATAGAACCCCTGTATTAAACCTCTCCCAGCCAAGGCTCTGGGACCACTGGGGAAGAGAGGGTGGAAAGACTGTAAGAGCCATGGCTGTTTCGTGAACACAGGGAAACAGAGGCTTTCAGTCCACTGGAAACCCACACATGTGAACTTGGGGCAGTAGTGTCATCAAGCATAGGACCCACACCAACTCAAACAAGGTCCCAGAGAGCAGTGAGGAAAACAGGTGGCAGGCCAGCCCTGGACTGAGAGCTACTGGAGACTGATTATTACTGGATGAGGGAGAGCAGGCCTTACCTACCATCTCTAGATAAGCTGACTAGATCCCAGTGGATGAATATCTGAGCACAAACGCTTGATGGGACTTAATATGCATGGCAGAATACATGAGGTCCATGGGGGAGGAGGGGATATGGATGGGAGAAAGAGGTTTAAATTTGATTAAGAGCTATGCATGAGATGCACAACAGCGCAATAAAATTTTAAATGCATATTATAAAAACAACACTTTTAAGCCCCAAGTTTGACTCCAAGCTTTGCAATAACAAATTCTAAAAGAAGAATATTGTGCTTATTTACACATTTCCTAGTGTTCACAAAATAGACTGTTGAGCTCCAGGATGACTCTAGAGACAGAAGATGGGGAGAAATGTCCCCTGGGATCCCCTGGGGAGGTCTGTTCTTGTTTTTTTAACTTCAAGTAAAGATGTACACTGTCACAACCATGATAAAATGGCTCAGGGGAGTCTTGCAAAGCTCACATCTGCAATTGCATCCTTGCTAAAGGACAGAGTAAGACCCATGTATGCAACTGGTCCTTACCTATCACTTAACCAGTTTGGGGGAGGATGCCAATGAAAAAATCCCTATTACATTGTAGTTTTAAAAAATAGGGCCTAGAAGATGGATCATTTGATAAAACACTTGCTGTAGTATGAGGACCTGAGTTTGGATCTCCTGAACTCACACATGCAAAACCAGGCATAGTAGCACACATCTGAAATCCTAGCAACCCTACAGTGAGACTGGATGCAGAGACAGAGAATTCCCAGTAGTCCATGGATCCACCAGTCTGGTGTACATGGTAATAAGACTCTCTCTGAAATAGATGGAAGGCAAGTACTGACACCCAAGATTCTCCTTTAACCTCCACATGCATACCATGGCACATGCTCTCTTGAACTCTCATGTAAACACAAACATATCACATATGTCTCACATACAATCATACAAACACACAAAGATTCTTTAAAAATTACACACACACATACACAGAGTTTAAAATGCAGTTTGTGAGAGAGGGTTCAAATGATAAAGCAATAATACTCAAGAGTTCAGATGTTTAAAGTAAAGGTAATTGGATGTTCTAGTCCCAGACTCTGGTTTCCAGAGCTACCACTCATCTCTCAGAAATATCCTATAGGGCCTTCACTGAGCACCAGGACCTTTAGGTCAAGAAAGAACATTTGGGTCCAGGTGTGGTGGCCCATGCTTTAATCCCATCTCTTGGGAGGCAGAGACAGTGGGATCTCTGTGATTTCCAGGCCAGCCCAGTCTATATAGCAAGTTCCGGGCCATCTGAGACTCCAGGGAGACCCTCTATTAAAAAAGAAAACTGGAAGAACACTTGATAGCTTGATGGTACCATTTAGTTTCCTTGTTTCGTGGAGCCTGGCTGCTTTGGGGTACATCTCTGGTTTTCTTAAGACGTGGAAAACACTGGGGGCTGGCAGCAGGGCTCAGAGCAGAGCTGGTAACAATGATGCCTCAGGAGCCTTTGCAAATGGCAGTCTGGAACTCAGGACAGAGAGTAACTCTTGTTAAAGAAATTCCAAGTCTGTGCCTCGAAGTTTGAAACAGTGACATCACAGGACCAAAGCAAGAGCAAGAGAAGAGGACAGGCCCTCCTGGATCTGAACTCGATTTTGAACGGTGCGGCAATAAGCAAGAGGCAGATGATCCCAGAAAGGCTGCCCCAAATCAGTTCACCTTTACAGATGTCTTTACAACCAGACACTGGCAGAGTATCAGTGCTAATGGAGAAAATTAACACTAATAATGTTGACATAGCAGGGCTTGACAGTATGTGGATTTTTAAGTTGTTCTCTTTCTTTGCAGCTCTCCGAATTATTGCCACATCTTTACAAAGAGTTCTACATAAGAATTACATGCAACTTTCCTGATTCTACATACTGAACACAGACCCTTAACCACAGAGCGGGCTACATATTTTACACCTCTTCTCGAACTCTTGAAATTTGAACGCACAGGGAGTGATCTATTTTAACATCCTTGTCTTTCTGCTGTCACCTTAGTTTTACTAGTTTATTCAGCCATTAGTATTTTTACCCAGTGGTAAAAATATTCATAAATCATATCTTAAAACTAAAAGGCTAAGAAATGATCTTGCCCATGGCCCTATGATCTACTCCCCATTAAGACAAATATCAATCTGTATGAGATCATGTGGAAGGTCAGACACACTCTTATCAATGGCACCTAGGTGGTTATCAGAGTACAGTTCAGAACAGACAGATAAAACCAGTGTCAGAGACCCATTTCAGAGCCAAGTTTTAAAGTACAAGAAAAGAATTATTAAGAAAGGTAAAAGAGCTGAGATGGGGGTTCACAGGAATCTGAGTTATATAATTTGAATATCTTTCCCAACATCACAATTTGCGTTTAGGAAATCAAACTTTAAAAAAATAGGAATTAGTTCACCCAGCATTTAAAAAAAGAGTCATTTCCTACCTTTCCACCTGGTATAAAGATACTAAAGTTTACAAATTAGAAGTGTAAATCTGAAGTATTCTGGTAGTCAAAATCACTTGCAAGCTATTAAGGATGAATTGATTTTCTAATACAGCAGCAGCAAGACAGGAACAGTTCTGCTCCTTGGAGAACTTGTCTTGCCATCAAATTCTGGCACTGAAGATTAGAAAACTTAACAAAGATTCAGTAATTATAAGCTTCTAATTGCACACCTGGTCCTAATGAGATTGCGTGGTCATTCTGAGATGCTGAGCAAATATTGTGAAAAGGCCTTAGCAGGGGCCTGCATATAAGAAGGTTTCGTTCATAGTTTCAGTCTTGTTCCTACCAAAGAAAATATTTTTTGCAGCATTTGAAAAGAATACCATCTCAACGTCACCACGCTCAGTCCGCCTTTTTCTAAACAGAGGCTCCATCTCATCTCAGGCAGTATGCTTGGTCAGCCACCTAGCTTTCTACAATGCCTCCTTTTACATGTTCTCTCAAAAGCAATGTTTCCAAGCTGTGAGTTTTCAACGACATACTAATAGATGTTCTGTGAAGGGGAAAAAAGTTTGCATAGCTGGCTAAGCTTAGGGCTGCCCTAGTAAAACAAACTTCAGTAGATTTCTTAATTACAGGATTTCTCTTGAGCATTTATCACTCAAGGACGAGGTGACATTTAGCATCACCCAAGTCCTCCTCTGTTTCTCCTCAGAACACTCTTTTTCATCTGTTAGACTTAATCCCATGGAACAGAGGAAAAGCATCCTTAAAAGACGTTAATAAGAATCTATAGTGCGGGATTGGGGAAACTCAGAGAGTGGGATATGTCTGTGTTATTGGCTATACTGCTTATAGAAACTTCACCTCACAGGCTGTTGTTCCTGGTGGCCAGCTTCATACCTGAGGCATGGGGAAGTCTGATATTAATGCTTGGTGCCCTGTGTCTCAGGAGTCAGTCCTATCTTATGCTGTGAGTGTTAACTTTACCTTGTCTATAACCTTAGTGAGGAGATAAGATTGAAATCGGGTGTTGTGGCACATATCTTTAGTCCCAGCACTCAGGAAGCCCAGAGAGGCAGATGTCTCAGAGACTGAGGTCAGCCTGTTACTATGTAAACAGTTTCCAGACCAGCTGGGGCTACAGGCAGATCCCATATCAAAAAAAAAATAAAATAACCGAGGGACAAGACTGTCATTTGTTGCTATTACAGAGTTCCACAACTGTCCAAATGCAGCGAATAGTGTGTGACGTGCCCAGCCCTAAGTGACACATCTACAACACAACCTCCACACTTAAGACTCAGGGGACATAGTGGTACCTGCTTGTCTGGGTGCTTCTTAGTATGTCTATCTTGGGTTGAAAAGTTAAACTGTTATGATGTAACTGAGCTCACACATTGGGAAAGAAGGGGTATCTAGACTCCAAGAGAATGGGGAATGGGAGGTAGGGGAAATGCTACACAAACAGGAGAGACTGTAACTCTCTGGAGTACCAGCCTATATGAAAAAAGAAATAGGGATCAGGGACAGTGGAAAACCACTGCGTCACGCTGAGTTAGCAGCTCGCCATTCTAGGCTGATGCCCAGCTTTGCCAGGTTGAAAAACAAACTTCCCTCCTTCCCCGGACTGAGTCCCCTGTATCTCACTATGAAATAAAGCCAGCTGCTCCTCACAGTGTGGGAATCGCCTCTCACACTCTGGACCACAGTGTCAGCTTGTTTGTGGCTCCTTTTCCTAAACCACTCCTAGTCAGAAAGGGACAAATAACAATCTTTTTCCCTTTTTAAATTGATTTTTGTGCAAACCCAACAAGCCCTAAGTTTTTTCTCTGTTTTGTATTTCTTTGACTATTATTTTTTAAAAACTTGATTTGTAAAAACACAATAACAAAAATCCACTTATCTTTCACATAGAATTTTCCCCACCCCTCCCTCCTCCCTCCCTCCCTTCTCTCTCTTCCTGAGACCTGGTCTCTCTGTAGCCCTGGCTGTCAGGGAACTGACTGTATATACCATTATATACCATGATTATTGGTTAATTAAAAATAAGATAAAGCAAAAACAGACGAATAGAACACATGCTTTAATTTTATGGATGTTTTCTAAATATTTATGGATGTTTTTCCTTTTTAAATTGATTTTAGACCCCCTCCCCTATCTGTACACTTTCATAGCTCCCCTGCCATACTTCATGCATTCTGTCCTGTATGTTGAGGACCGAGGAGTTGTGTACCCAGATGTCCCTCGGTATGAGTTCATTCACGGGAGTGTAGTCATCCTATCTAGCATCACCTCCTTGAAGAAGACCAACTTTCCTTCACCCAGCAGTGATCAGCTGCCAATAGTTCCTGAGCTAAGGCTGGGGCTTCTTACCCAGTTCCCCACATCTATGCTGGGTTTCTGTCTGCTTTGAGTTTGCATGGGTCTTGTGCATTCTGTCACCATTGCTGTGAGTTCATATGACAAGTTCCCTGTTTCTTTGTGGTCATCCCTGCCTCTTACAGTCTTTTTGCCTCCTCTGCTACAATGGTTCCTGAACTCTGGATGGATGATGTTAATAGAGGAGTCCTATCCAGGGACACATACTGTGCAGTCCCTTATTCTCTAAATCTTGGCCATTTGTGGGTTTCTGTGTTAATCCCTGCCTGTTGCATGAGTAAGTTTGTCTGATGAGAGTTGAGAGATGCATCCATATTCTCTTTGCCCGCTGCTCCACTATTCTCCCTTCCTTGCTAGGGAAGGCAGGGGCCTCCTGCCCGCTTCTTATCTGGGATTCATTGTTGAGCTCCAAACACAGTTCATATGAAAAATGGACCATGATGATTTATTCTTAGAAGGAGGATATAGCCTGTCAGATTGTCAGCAGGACTGAATAAGTCTATCGTTGGATCATCAAGCTATTCAGTCCATACTAGGGACTTCAGATACCCCAGAAACATCAACTACCTTTCCTGGAAGACTTACTTGCTGAAGGTGGAGTCAGGATTGTGAGGAGAAAGCCAGGTAAACCTCCTCTACCAAGCTACTCTATTGCCAGGGAGAAGGCACCAGGATTCTCACATCCCTGTAGAAACATCAAGAACTACTTGCTTTGGGCAGACATGACCAGTGAGGATAAATCTCAATAAAAACATCATCTACTAATGACATGTGTTGCCTGTTAGAACCAGAAAATGGGATCTACACAGACTACCAAGCTTATCCAAAAACATTTCTCTGGCCTTTCTATTTACCACAAGTATCCCTTCTTCAGACTCAGACCTAACCAATTTATCTTCATCACCTCTCTCTCGAACAATCTACTCTTTTACTTGATCACACTTACCACACACAATTTGAAATTATATATATCAATTTCTCTTATTATCATTTGCAGTGAAAGAAGTTAATACAGTGTTTCAGTACTCAAAATAGTCATTTAATAAAACTAAATCAAGTCAGATGATCAAGGAAGAGAAATCCACACATCTAGCTTGCTAAAATCCTAAGTTTCAACATGAGGTTTTCTTTGCAACAATATTCAGTCTACAAAGGGAACTCGGTATCTTTTTCCATAATAAATTATAAGAAGATACTCGCCTGTCTGTAATAGTTAATGGACTCTTGAACTTCGGGGTGAGGGGCTGACTCTTAAGGACCTCTGGGAAACTACCTGTTTATAAGTACACTAAAAAAACTATTTCTACTTACCTTCCATGACCCTGAGCTGGAATTTCACTGCTTTCTAGCAGTTAGAGAGACCCAGGCATTTTTTTTTCAAATTCTATTTGATATGTATGGCACAATTCACAAAAATAATGCCCATGATTTTAGTTAGCAACTATTCTCATAAAATTAAATTCATGACAACCTCTGATGAAATTCATATTCTTCATAGTAAGAAAAAGAACAAGAAATTAATTTTACTTCATTTAAAAAATGAATCATTCAATCTTTCCAATGATTGTCAAGGACTGGGGAACACACAGAGTTGTATCATTCAACTAATGAGAGCTGAAAACGTGTCTACTTTCCTAGGTGCTATGCCTTCCTAGAGGAATCCCCGATATATTCAGGAATGTTTGCATTATTGACAGAGCTTCTTCTTTAAACCCAGATGTTTGAAAATTCAGTATGAAGCTGGGTGTGCCTTTAATCCTCACACTCAGGAGGCAGAGGCAGGCAGATCTCTTCGAGATCTACACAGTCAGTTCCCTGACAGCCAGGGCTACAGAGAAATCAGGTCTCAGGAAGAGAGAAAGAGAGAAGAGAGAGAAGGGAGGGAGGGAGGAGGGAGAGGTGGGGAAAAAATCAGCGTGAAAGATAAGTGGGTTTTTGTTATTGTTGTGTTTTTACAAATCAAGTTTTTTTTTTAAATAATGGTCAAAGAAATACAAAACAGAGAAAGAACTTAAGGCTTGTTGGGTTTGAGAAAGTGTAATCTGGTTCAAAAGGTCAAAAACAGAAAGCAGAGAGCAGACCAATCTCGAGAGACATGCTTAGTCTGAAGAGGGAAGTTCTGACAAGGCAACAGTTACCACGACTACACTTTTCTAAACAGGTACAAGAGACAATGTTAGAGGTTCTCAACCTCAACAAATGGCAAATATTTGAGTAATAAATACATAATTGCTCCAAGTTGTTTATGATACAATATATACAGATAGCAAAACATTATGTTGTACCCAATTATTATATACCATGATTATTGATTAAAGCAAAAACAGACCAATAGGACACATGTTTTAGTTTTATGGATGTTTTATAATATCCCAATCAATCAGTCTCCTTTAGTGGATGAGAAACAATAAGCTCTTAAGGTTTCCTCACACCGTCCACACTGCCACGTTGCCCAGGGTGTGGTTTCTTCCTCTGCTTACTCTGAAAATTCAGGTTTAGGGGATGGAGAAATGACTCTCAGAAGTTAAGAGTACTCATTGCTCTTGTGGAGGACTAGCATGTGATTTCCAGCACCTACATCATGCCTGCCTGTAACTCCAGATCCAGGGGATCTTCCATCCTCTCCTAGCCTCCAAGGGCACCTGCACTCATGTGCAATATCTATACAGACACACACAAAAAATCTGAAAAATAAAACTATTTTTTAAAAGAAAAGAAATTAAGGTTTAGATCAATTCCACTGACTTTGAATCATAAAATAATTAATACCATACAGTCATTTCTGGGAGACAGATCACTCTTCTGAGGCTTTCCTGGATTAGACAGATCCACAATGGCAACCTATTATTTCATAACTGTAAATATATATTTGTAGCTTCATTAAGCTTATGCAGAATGGAAATGCATATCTAATTGTTATGCAATACTGATCAAACCATGAAATGATATTACTGCTTTTATTTTATTTATGGTCAATTCTTCCCTTTTGTAGTATGAAGTTTGTCCTCTCACTGTGAGAATGGATCAGGCACACAGCACAAGGAGTTTGACAAGGAAGCAGCCAATAGAGTCCCTCAAGTAACTGGTTGGTTGAGAGAGGTAGCTGACTCTATTGGGACCAAGATGGGCAGAAAAAGCTGGGAAAGAGCCAGAGCCAAGGGGTGGTGCATTTCGCCATCTTGGGGGCGGTCAGTGGAATGGGTGGTTCTGGTAAAAATGTGAAACTTGCTGCCTTGGTTTCCGTTGGAGGATTCTGCGCCAGCTCCCTTATAATTGCTCTGTAAGTAAGCCCCAGTAAGCTCTGCTCTCCCAAACTGTAATTTGATGAAATCACACTTCATTCACTTTGTTGTTTCAGACCGAGAGAGGTAGGTAGAATTGATCACAGCTTGTGCCTCATAGAAAGAAGTTCTTAAGACATCTTATCAGTTCTAAAGAGTTAATTTTTGAAAAGTATAAAACTGAATATTCATATTTCCTATTTACTATTTTACTTCTTTTAAAGAACTAGGGACAGTTTTAATGTACCAGCCACAGCCTTTCATTTTAAAGTTAAATTGTAAATTCTCATAAAGTCACAATCTAAATATTCTATCTTTACAAAGGTTTATTCTAACATGACTAGAAATTTGACATGTATTATTTCCAAAATCAACTTCTGTCTTCTGCGGTATTTAGTAGTCATGTTGAATCATGACACTGGGAGAGAGGTCATCATAATATGTAACACATGACACTCAGGAGCACCTTGAACTCAAACACAGCATTATTATTGCAGTTATTCGGTGAAGGCTTCAGGAGTGGTTCTTCTTCAGGTACTTCAGTTCACAGATTTAATGTGATATAGATGTATATTCATGATTTACCAATAAGAAGCTGGCTATTTGCAGGCTATTTATAGGGAAAGCAGCTGTAGCCAAACCACTATGAAGGACTGATAGCACTTTTCCTCAGCGGCCCTTCCCCATTAGCAGAGGCCTGCCTCTCAGCTTCCATGAAAGTCTGCTTCTCAGTTCTGATCCCTGTTGACCTTCACACACTGTAACATCCCTGCCTGTCCAGCAACACTGAATCCTTTTTACTTGTAAAGCAACCTTGTAACATTGTGGGAGCCCCAGGGGAAGCACTAATAGTGATGGACGGTGTACCGATTCCCCGTGGAAACAGATGCCATCAATACCACTGGCCTCAATAGGCCATCCCTCTGCTGATTAGTAGGAGAGCATGCAGCTCCTCACTTGACCGGGCGATAATGGAGAAGGACTTCTGAGCTGAAACAGGAGCCTGAGTTCCTGCTGCAGGAAGGAAGGAAACTTTATTCTGGAAATGCAGCTCCCAGGAGGAGAAAGAGAACTTGGTGAGACAAAGGGTTAGACTGCAGTTCCAACTCCACTTAGAGGTACCCGGGGTAGGGGGGATTACTTAACTTTCTGGTTCTCCATTGATCAACCTAATTATACCAAAATCAAGAAACTTTATCAAATAGTCCATGCAGGAAAGTGGGTCATTGTGTCTGCCGTATCGTTTCATCCAGTCCGACTGGCCTTTGAGATAAGAACTCCATGACTCTTCCGGTTCTCCACCTAGAAATGGGTTTTCCAGAACATAAGGCTTTGCTTGAGTCAGTAGTCATAGAAACTGGGTTGACAGAAGCAACAGGTGACGATGCCCTTGCATTTCCGGGAAGATGGAAGACGGAAGACACTGTGCAGCACTGTAATGCTGTCACTGTTTGAACACGTTTGATCTCTTTGGCTTCTGCTTTCTCCAGGTCAAACACTTCAGTGGAGCCTGATATTGGGTTGCTCAGCTCTGGATGCATGATTCGTACCTCTGTATAAGAGTTAAATCAGGGAATAATATAATAGTGATGCTTCTTTCAAGGGCATAACACGTTCCTTTAACAAAATGGAGAGGATAGACAGCTCTGCAGAAGCTAGTCAGTAGGGTTAGAATTACTGATCAGTAAGCATTGGGGGTTCTAGGAATATCTAACCCTCCACAAAATTTCTCCAAGACTCAAATACAGGCTGTTAATTTTGCCTCCCCTTGAAAGAATTTATTTATACTGTAATATTGCCTTGCAGTGGCCAGAATAAGGTACCTGATTCCCTGGACCTGGAGTCACAGGCAGTTATGAATCACCTGATGTGGGGAAAGTGCAGAAGGCAGGGAGGATGCAATGTGCTGCAGGCTGACATGGCCACTGGAGGCCAACCCGTCATGAGCTTTTCGCGTATGTCAGGAATGAAGACATTGAGTCTTTCTCCAGTTTGATATTGGTTCACAGACTGAAGGAATAACAGAATTGTTTGGCTCCTGTGACTCTAATTTGTTCATCTCTAAACTAAGATATTACATAATCCCTCTGAAAAGCAGCAGTCTACACTTCATAATAAGAGCACTGGAGACAGAGTAATGAAATTGAGGCAATTTATTTTTTGACCTTGCAAAGTTGTGAAGTCTGAGAACATTTTATATACCCTGGATGTGTGATCTTTCCTCACTCATGTGTGTGTGAGAAGGAGAAAAAGAGAGAGAGAGAGAAAAGGAGGGCTGAAGGAGTCTACCTGTAGCCTCCGCTTGCCTAGAGCTCACTATGTAGACCATGTTGGTTGGCCTTGATCTCAAAGATCTACCTGCCTTTACCTCCCAAGTACTGGGAATATAGGTGTGTGCCACTAAGACCTGTTATTTCTCACTCCTTTTAATTAGAAGGAGGCTACTATATGTCATCTATGTATTATCTTTCCTTCTGACACTTACGTTTGTCTTTTTCTCAACAAAAACCATACATGACTTCACATCTGTATTCTATACCCTGTTTACTTTAAAGCATATCAGATGCAGGAACTGGAGAGATAGCTCAGCAGTTAGGAGCACTGACTGTTCTTGCAGAGGACACAAGTATGATTCCAAGCACCCATATGACAGCTAAGAACCATCCTTAACTCCAGTTCCAGAAGTGTCAGCTCTTCTGACTTCCACAGCAATGCATGACACAGATGCACTCACATGCATGCAGGCAAGATAGTCATATGCATAAAATAAAAGTATTATAAAGTAAAACAGATGCATTGCCTTGCAGACAAGCTTGGCTCTTAGTAATTTTCTACTCTAAATGTGTAGTTTCGGAGAGGTAGTGCTTGGCAGAGTTTGGATGAGGGAGTAGCTGGACTAGCAGGCATTAGCAGGATCTCCTGTGCTCTGCTCATTTGTAGCTGAATCCAAGCTGGCTCAAGGCACCTTGGAAAATGAACCATCAGATTTTATTTCTAACAATTCCCACCTGATTCATTTGCTGCAGTGATATTTTGATGCTTTAGTTTTTAAAAGGGAGGCAATACACTTATACATGTAAAATGAAAATAATAAAATATATTTGATTTTTTAAAAAGGACCATGAGGATATTTTAAATAAGTTTCCAAGTCTATGAAACACAGGGGAAGGGCACTGGGCGTGAAGTTATTATCAAGATTAGGCTATGGCAGTCCTAGGGACAGACCCTGTTAGATGCCTCCTAACTGTTACTAGCTGGATGACCGGAGACAGTTACTACGGATCTCAGACACCGCGTCTACCTACAGCCCTACTACCTACAATAATTAATGGAGACTCCATTACCTAGTCAGTCCTGGAGGATGCCTGTCTCACAGTGTACACCTAATATGCATGGTACTGATTTTAACCCTGGAACCTCTTTTAATTCTCTGAATGATACTGGACAAGGTGCTCTGTGTCTTTGGGCTTTCATCTCCTCACACTTAAATGAGGATTTGAATTTCCAACAGGTGATTTCTAAAGTTCTTCCTAAGGCTAAATTTCAGGACTGCCTGGATTATTTCTATTGAGTTGTGCCATGCATTGTAGAGCAGAGCTAAGTACTGTAGTCTTCGCTGATAATGAGCTACCACCATCACTGACTTAGAAATGTGCTAGAAACAGAAATTAATGAGCAAAATTGTTCATGTCCACAGCAAAAGGAAGGGGTCACCAAAAACAGAAATCCAGGGGGCTGGAGACCTGGCTTGATTCCCAGCACCCACATGGTAGCTAACAACCATCCTTAACTCCAGTTCCAGGGGCATCAACACCCTCTTTTGACCTCTGTAGGCACTGTACAACATGGGTGCACTTCCATGCAGGCAATCAACTCACACAGCAAATAAAAATAAGATATATTTTAAAAATACAGACATTCACGGTTGTGTATTGAATGATAGAGGCAATACATATGATTCATCACTATGTCACTCTGAATAATTTCCTAATACTAAGAAATCAAATTTAATTAACACCCATTATTCACAAATATGAGTAGAGACAACTCTTAAACTACTAGTTGCAAATCACAATGTAGGAATTACAGTCAGTCATTTTAAACAGATACACATTCTCCCGTGTGGGCAGCAAAACGGGTCCTCCGTGTTCCACAGAGCTCTTGCTCAGGGCAGAGACCCAGACAGCTTGCTGGCACCCAGGCAGCATTGCAGCCTCTGCTGCATCCCAAGGAAGGGACTGCACCAGATCACCCCTGATCAACATGGAGTCCTCAGAGCCTAACAGTCTTGATGTGGTTTCTGCCTGGGAAATATGAACAACACATAGATCGTATCCTGGAAGAATTGCAAGCTCTCATTCATCCAGTTAAGAGTCTCCACAGCATTAGCAAAAACCCAGCTTAGAATTACTGGTGTTTACTGCACTACCTCCTTCTACGTTCTTGGCATTTACTGCTGGAGTGTTCTCTCCTGACTCAGAAAGCTCACGTGCTTCCCCTCCAGGTCTCTTGAGGCCCTGTACTCTCATTCTGAGCATGCTGACCGTTCCCTGGACTCCTGATGTCTGCCTGACCCCACGTGTCCACACCTGGCCTCCCAGGTACGTGCTTTACCCATTCTTCTAAGTCCAATGTCACTTTACTAGACCCTCCAATGTTTCTCAAACCTCAGTCCTCGTTATTGGTTCTTCCTCCTTTCCCATGTTACTTCCGATTATTAAGCTATGACCAGGGTCACTTGGGAGTGCAGCGTCCTTGAGAGCTCGCATGTGACTCCTTCCATATTCATCTACCAGACACCTCTCATGCCCTCAGGAAATTGAAAGTAAGGGTGCCATATTACCTTGGAATTCCTCCAAACAGTATATCACAAAAATATAAGTTGGAAACATCTAGACTCATGACAAAAAAGCTACTGTAGCATCATGAGAACTGGGGTTCTTACCAAGAGATATTTCATAGATGAATCTCAAGCACCTATCCTCAGACCAGTAGTAACTTGATGTTTCCAAATGGATCTAAAATATCCTACTATGAGTCTAGAGAGCTGGTTCAGTTGTTAAGAGCACTGGTTGTCCTTGCAGAGGACCATGTTCAGTTCCCAGCACCCATATGGTGGCTAACAGCTACTGGTAACTCCAGTTCCAGAGGATTCAACACCCTCTTCTAACCAACATGGGTGCACTTACATTCATGTAGGCAAAACATTCATACACGTAAAATGAAAATAAAACCAAAAAAAGTTTTTAAATGCTCTACTGTGGAAACCCAACATGTGCCTTCAGTATTTTATTCTTCTGCTATGGTTTTGAAACAACGATCTTCAGGGAGCATGTTAATGCTTTTCTCATATCTTCTGCCCATCAGAACACCTGCCTCCAGTCTTCTGATTACAAAACACGAAGAATCCAATTCACATCATGCTGCAACAATAAAGCTGTGTAGAAACTAAGGGAACTACATCTTCAGTGTGATTCCATCATCCCTTATTAATACTATAATTGGGGGCTATAAATCTGCTTCTTATACAATTCATGCCATAAAATACTTAATGGATTGTGAATGACATGTTATAAAACTAGGCAGTAAGTGTTGCAATTTATATTTAAATGTGCTTCAGACATAAATAAGCCCTCTATAAATAGTAGGCTTCCCCACATCAAAAGATACAACCTTCCATTTACTTCCAGCAGACTTGAGAACAGAGTCATTAGAGAGTTGCTGTCACCAAATTGTCACTGTGGCTTGAATGAGGGGGGATGTTTCTTTTTTCTTCGGTATAAGATAGCTCATGAATATCTAACTGTTCAAGAGCTCTACAAACAGAAGGGTCACCACAGAAATGAGCATCCTCAGGGAATGAGAGAATGCTTCAGCTTGGTTCAAATAAACACATGGTGGGAAGCTGGAAGACAGTGAGAACTGTGTACCTGGATCAGGAGAACGTCTAGGAGCTTCCTATCCTCTTGGAATGGACTTTCCCATCATGTCTACCACTATTAACAAAGGAAGGATGACCCACCATCTTGCCAGTCAGGACAGCATTTACCAACCACCACTCAGCACCTCTTAGGTAAGCAGTGTGCCTCAGTATAAGAACTAAAATGAAAATGAAGCTTTAGCTCTTGACTAAACATTTCTGTTTGGTTCTAAAGTTGGCAAAATCACATTCTAGCACAGAAATACCTCCCCATTCTATTGTGTAAGACACTTGGCTTGTGTGTATATGTGTGTGCGCATGTGTATGTGTAAGGGGGAGAGAGAGATCTGGTGTGTCTTTAGAAATCTTAGCACATCGGAATACTTCAACCAGGCCACATGACCGTTGACTACCTACATGAAAGGAAGGCAAGCACTGGCTCACATGCTTACAAGAAGAGGGATAGTGTTAACACATCAGTCCTACATCCTCAAGAATTGAATGAGCCAAGACTGCCTAAAGGACACTAGAAGCAATGTACTACCATGGTGTTGCTAAACCATCTTCTGGGGGAAGATGTAAAGGAAGTCCACCCCTCTCCCAAGACCCCAAGGACAATCCAAGGGACAGTTCCACCAAGGTGCATGTAGGGAGACCAGTGAGTTTGTGGGTTTACTTACAGAGCAATGGGTGAGGGGTTACTAACAGGAGTCTCCGTGCTTCCCCCTAAGGCCATAAGGGAACCTCCTTACCCAGCACTGATGGCTTTCCTGTAGTTGTAAATCCAGCCCCCTCTCAGTCTTCCCTGGCCTGTGTGCTCTAGCCCTTCCCCCAGACCACATGCAGTTTGGGTGTGTGCGTGGATACTCCCTACCCCTCTGTCTACATGAACAGTCAACAAGGCCAGCTGTGATACTCTGGCTAGTGAATACAGCCTAGCTTAGAAAGATGGTATCTGTCTGATTCAGAATAGTCCCATATGACCCATGGCCAGCAAGGTTGAACCTAAGCCTGAGATCTGATCCCACATTAATGTCACTTGGTATTTGTGGACAGTCCCTGAGGATTTCATTTCTTAAGAGGCAGGGAACACAGAATGTCAGTGAACACAGCTGTGACATCAATTCTAGTGTTAATGTACCAGGACCCACGAGTGCAAACACCTCAATTCTGCCTACATCACACCCTTGGATTATTACTTGGCTGACCCCTCATATCCTCCCCTCTAACCAAATACAAATCAATCACTTTGGAAGCTCCGTTGCTTACAGATTCTTTTCTGTAATTCCCTGGAGCGGAGCTGAAAGGATCTGTCTCTGCCAATATTTCAGTCTACTTCTCAAAATGTAGCAGGGTTATCTGTACAGAGACCCACCAATGGGCAGCCACGACCACCCTCCTACCAGATGTGTGTGTTCCTCTGATGTGTCCTTCTCTCTCCCCAGTGATTTCCTGTTATGATGCAGTTATTGAGCACCATAGTATACCAAGTATGGTCTAGGGCTCAAAGGGAATTTTCTGTATTTTAAAATACTTTTACCTATTCATTGATAATTCGATAACATTCACTCCTATCGTCTGATCTCACCATCTCCCACTCCTTCTGAATCCTTCCCTTCCCACCTGATTCCCCATCTACTTTCATAACAACATGTCTTAATGATCTCCTGAGTTTAATTTAGGTTGTTACTATGAACATGAGTCAGGGTTATTTACAGGTTATTTACGGGTAAGTGGCTATACCACTGAAGAAAATGACTTTATCTCCCAGCAGCTATTAAATACCATTCTAGGTAGGTTCTCTATTGCTGAAAGAAAGTACTGAGCAAACACAGCTTTGAGAGAAAAAAGGTTTATTGAGCTTACAGCTCTCAGTCCATGAAGGAAAGCCAAAGCAGGAACTCAGTGCAGGAACCTGAAGGCAGGAACTGAAGCACAGACTACAGAGGAACAGAGAAACACTGCTTACTGGCTTCCTCATCTGGCCTGTGCTCAGCCTGCTTTTTTTCATACATCTCAAGGCCGCCTGCCATGGGGTGACACCACCCACAGTAAACAAGGCCCTTCTCCATCAACCAGTAATTAAGAAAATGCAGCACAGACACTGCCACAGGTGAGTCTGATGGAGGAAATGCCTCAGTTTAATGAGGCTCCCTCTTCTCAAGTGTGTCAAGTTGACAGGTGATGCTCTCCAGCACAACTCCCAAGAGCTCCTTTGGTAAGGTGGGGCTTTGTGAGAAGGGAATATTTTGTGTAAAGCATATTATAAATGACGGCTATCAAGTTCAGGCATGAAAACTGAGCTAGTGAACGATGTTACTGTGTTCTATTTTAGAATATATGCCCCATAAGTAGGAATTTTTGTCTGTTAAATCCATTACGTAGGCTTGAGAGGCTCAACAGACACACAACAGGCACTAACATTGTAACATTATTAACTAAATAGATAAGTACTTGAATTAATTTATCTCATAGCTCATATATCAAGACTTAGTACTGACCTCCTAAATCCAAATCTATGAAACCTGATATAATTAACCCAGCATAACTGTACAACATCAAGATTGGTCTCAATTATAGATACCAGTGATTAAATGTTCTATGTAATAATCAATGCTATCCTGAGTTTTAAAATTACCTATAAGTTGGGAATACAATTTACAATAATACTTTGCAAAAAGAGAAAAGGTAAAGGATGTAGCCCAAGCGCCTCACCAAAGACTGAAAATTCAGATTTTCTTCCTTTTTACTTCCTCTTTATTCTGTTGCCATCTCTTTCTTTTTGTATTCTTATTTTCTCTGGCTTCTTTGTTTCACAAGTTTACCTCTAGCAATGGTACTACACTAAATGGCTTAGTTTCAGAGTTATTTTTAACTATTATTTTATTTTTATAAATAAAATATTTTATTATACATTTTATTTTTAATTACTATTAATTGGAATCAACTCAAAAAATCCCCCCTCTTTGGGATAATGATTATTGGATAGTACATACACAGAATTCTATTCAACAGTAAGAAAATGGGTTGCCATGAGATATGAAAACATAAAACCTGATTAGAACTTAGAGTCATTTTCTTGACACAAAAGCAAATTCAAAAGGTCACATACTATATGACTCCATTTATACAGCACTCTTAAATGACAAGAATAGAGATGGTGAATAAATTTATGGTTATCAAAATGTGATGGGAGTTGTAGAGAGGTGTGAAGACACAGGTGAATACACTGAGACATTTGCAGTCATGCAGTAGCCAGTCTGCTTCATAGCTTAACTTTAAAAAATTAACAAACAAAAAATAGTTTCCTTCTGCCGCTCCATGGTTATCTTTGTGTGCACGTCCCCCTCTGACTCCAGTGGAGCGGAGTTGGTCTCTAGAGGAAATGCCCAGACCAATCCAAGAGAAGCTCACTCTATGCTAAGAACTTGGAAAAAGGAGACCAAGATGCTAATCTCAAGATTTAATCTCCACAGGGAATTGTCCTTCTCCAAGCATGATGTCACAGGTTCCAACTAACTTTCCACCCAAAAAAGAATTCCACATCCCCATGTGTCTTCCTTGTAAGACTCCCCATTCATTAGATTTCCCAGTTACTGAGACATTTAAAAAATAATGATCACTGAGGTTTCTGTCCCTTTCTTCTAGCTGTTCTGGAGCCCTTTGTCTCTGTGGCATCTGTGGAGTTTCCAGACACTCTCATCTTTACTATTTTCTTTCCTCTGTTCCATTTATATTGTCTTTCAGTAATAATGGTTCTCACCTTTTCATCCGATTTTCAAATCTAGTCTTTCTGCAGTCGGGGTTTTATGTCCCCAGGTTTGGGCAGTTGGTCTGTTTAAGGCTTCCTGTTATGGACAACCATGGGTCTGAGGCAGTTAATCTGTTGTTGACATGATACTCAGATCAGCTCTGCTTCATGTTTTCGCATGATGCTCTTCTATTTGGGGCTTTCATCTTTAAAGCTCAATGTTGTGCTTTTCAAATACTTGCCCAAGATGGGAAGTCTACAGCACTCAATAGCGCTGCCCCTGAAAGCCTAGGGTGATTGAACAAGGCTTCAGTGCCAGGTAGGACAACAGCTACTGAGTTGCTGGTCATGGAAGGCCCCAAAATAATGCAGGTTCTTGCCAGTCTTGACTGCCCATCAGAACTAGCTAAGATTCCACTGCTAAAAATATTATACACCTTGATGAAAACTATAGAGAAATTAAGCTGGAAGTGATCTGGAGGCTTCCTCCCCACAACCTACCTTTCAAATTCCTAGAAGGAGAAAAGGTATCAGCAGTCTTATCCAGCTGTGAAAACTAAAAAATCACAATATCAACCTGTCAGGAAGTATGTGTCCACTGGTACAACAGGGGCACCACAGTTAGGAGAGTATCCAACTAATTTATGACTGGAATCATACACCACGAGAGGGAATTCATATCTGGTACCGCAAACCCCATCAAAAACTCAAGGCTGAGGGAGTCTTAGGCTGTAGGACTGAGCTCAGGACTGCTGTTTTACTAAATGGTCATGATGCACCAAGATACTTTCTAAATATTTATGTTTATGTGCACACACACACACCTATACACACACACAATGCTGCTCCCAGCCTTAGTCCAAGAAGCCTCATTTTGCAATGAATCACATTGAATGCAGACTTATGACTGTTCAGAGAATAAGTAACAGTTGAGCACTCAGCCCTAAACAGGACATTATACCACCTCTTCTAAGGCTCACCAAACATCACAGAAGAGGGGGCAATAAAAGAATGCAAGAGCCAGAAGACAGGGAGAAAAGCTGTCAAATATGGTCTTCTGGGAATAGCACAACCTTTGTAAACAGAAGTCCACGGCACCTATTGTTTCTGGCAGTTGCCCTGCACAAGACTGGGCCTGTCGTCTCTCAATCATTGATCAGGGAAGGCGCTATCCCTCCTTACTAAACCCCAGGTTAGTGATGGATTCTAAGGGAGGAGTAGTCATTGTGGTCAGTTATGTACCCACTGACCAACCCATCAGACTCCAGTGGATTGTTCCAAACTCAAAGTCACAACTACCCAGATAAAACTGAGTGGGCCTCAAAACAAAACAAGAAGCTGTGGATGTGGGAAAGGGATTTGCAGAGAGGAGGGCAATATCAGGAGGAGTTATAACAATCAGAACACACTGTACACACCTATGAAATTGTCAGAGAAAAAATTCAATTAGAGTCATTTAAAATATAGCCCACACTGCCGGGTCCCCACCCCTTGCTTTCCATCGAACCCATATTTTCGAGGTTTTACATTAATAACATGTGTCAGTCGACTAAACTTAACAGGTCTGCTCCTCATCAGGGAACTTGAAAAACTTCCACCTGACACCTGTACATCATTCTGGTGTCATTAGATCTGCACCTTGCGGTAGGAAATTCTGTGAGGAACACGTGTCGCCAGGCCAATTTCATCAGATACCACTGTCTTCCCTTTGTTCTTGGCTGCAATTTCCTCTTGCGAGAGGAAGGAAAACAGGTATTGATTTTAAGTTATCCATTTTAAAAATAAGTTTGAACCCCCGACAAAATTGAGAAATAGACATTTATACTTCAGTGTCTTCCCAGACTCTCTCTGCCCACTGCAACTTTATAACTATCTTCCCCCACCAATTCATTTATGTCCAAAACCCGGATTCTTCACTCTGACTCTCCTGAACTCTGCACCACAGTGTCCCGTTCAAATCTTCTTTTCAGATGTGGAAAGGACTGATGTAGAACCTTCCAGATATTCCATCCCACCTAAATTTCATGTTGCCTCTAATGTTTCTTCTTGTCCCATTTTGAACCATTAGAGTTAAAAATCAAGCCTCAATTTAATGTTAATAACTATTAGTAAGTGGAAAGGTGACCCTTCTCAGGTGTTTTACAAATGCTTCTAATGCCGAAATTCGAAATATCATAGAATGGCTGCAATTTGAGTCTCACGGCAGATAAGGGAAGATATCTGGTCGATAAGAAGCTCCCCATCACCTTCCAGTCACACTACATAAAAACGTGTGCTCTGGGCCTGAGCAGGACTGTCCTCGCTTACTGCAGTTTGCTACCAGATAAGAGCATTGCTTGAAGGATTCTGGCAGAATCTTGATGAACCAATCAACCTTTTGCCTTTGGAAGCAGCGTGATCATAAGGTAGCTGAATTTCCGAATGCAGAAAGATGATGCTCTCTAGAGAGAATTCAATCACTTAAACTCTACGCAGGGTTTTTTGGTTTTTTTCCCCCCTTAAATCAGTTAAATAAAAGGCTTACGTTTCCCATATAATTTGAGGGATTTAAATTTTTAATGCAAACTAATTTATTGAGCAATGACACTTAAGAACACGGAGCGACACAAAAAGACTTTTAGCAGATGATAAGTGGATAAGAGAGAGAAAATGCTGACTGATTAGCCAGAGCTGTCTGCAGGCCAGCGGCCAGCAGAGCCTTGCAGACAGTGATGCCTGGCCGGGACGCCGAGATCAGAACGCTCATCCTTACTTCTGCCCATGGTTAAAGGAGAGACTCACAGGGTGAGGGTCCCATTTCTAACCGCGTGTGAGGCTGCAAAACTTGCAGGGTTACTTTGATATGAACAAGGTTAATGTGCTGCTCAAGATTAATTGTGGCTTCACTTGGAAATTTATTGAGGATGAGGGAATCTGAAAGTGAAAGGAGGAGCAAAAGCCTTGCTTGAGATTTATCACAACGGGGTGATGGATGAGAGCCTTCAGAAACCAATAATGGGATTTTAAAGATTCACCGAGGCCGCACTACGGAGGTCTCCAGTGCTTACCTTGGACAAATTGGAGGAGGCCGGAGGGCGAGCGTGGGAGGAGGCACGGTCAGCGACTGCGACAGCGGCGCTGAGAACAGACCGGTTTTGGAGAAGCCCCTGCGGGTCGTGGGTCTGCCCCTGCACATAGAATTATCTAGATTTAATTTTAGATTAACCACCAAGCAAAGTCGAAGAAAACAAAACCACCCTCAGAAAGGCTGTTGGTGACTGTGTGCACCATTCTGATAAGCAGATCCGGGCTGGGGTCTTACCCACACCTCTCATTAGCTGCCCAATCCTTAAGTAATTAGCCCAGTTTATCAAAACATCTATGTTTTCCATAAGAACAACAGGAAAAAGCAATTGTGCCTGCTTTCAATTGCTGTGACAAATCACTGACCAGAACCAACTTGGGGAGGAAAGGATTTATGTCACCTACATCTCCCTGGTACAGTTCATCAGAGAGCCCAAGCTAGGAACGCAGGACAGGAACCTGGAGGCAGGAGCTGAAGCACAGGCCATGGAGGGAGACCTCTTGCTGACTTGCTCCCCTGGCCCATGCTCAGCCTGCTTTCTTATACAACAGACAACAACGTGCCCAGGGGTGGCAAGGCCCACAGTGGGCTGGGCCTTCCCACACCATTCAACAATCAAGAAAATGCCACACAGACTTGACCACACATCAGTCCAATGGAGGCAGTTCTCCAATGGAGGCTCCCTCTACCCAGGTGTGTGAAGTTGACACCGAAGCTATCCAGCACAATTATTATAACAAATAATATTGTGTTGTGAGCGTGAAATGAGATCATGAAATTTAAACTTTTAACAGAATTCTTTAGCACTCAAGAAAATGTTCTGTCCTCCCCAGAGCCATGCTCACTGCTGCTGGTGGCGGCAGCAGAACTGAAACCCAGGAAAGACACTTCAGCCAGACCGAGGCACCAGGAACGCCTGCACATCCCACTTCGAACATGACTTGTGATACAGTCAGAAAAAGAATTCATGCTGCTCCTTCTACTCTGCAGATAAGACCATGAGATCCCCATGCCCTCTTCTTCAATAGACTTCTCAGTCACACACATAGTTTGCTTCATTATATCATTGTTTCAGGCAGAACATGTTGTGATTAATTATACTCTGCTTATCTTCAATTTTAGATGAACAAGGAGGCAACTCCTACTTAATCAGTGATGTTATCAGTGTGTTTCTGCAAGGAGCAATATTCTGGGGAGATTTCCACAGGCACCTGGTGTGCGTAGATTCTCCTTGGCTTCCACTTCGATGGGCAATAGACTTAATTTGGACCAGGAATTTTTACACTGAATATGACTTCTGAGTTATAAAGCTCTCTGTCCTAGTTTGCTTTCTATTGCTGTGATTAAAGCACTCTGACCAAAACCATCCTGGGGAAGGAATTCCAGGCAGGAATCCAGAGGCAGGAGCTGACACACAGACCGTGGAGGAACACTGCTTACATGCCCCGCTGGCCTGTGCTCAGCTTTCTTATACAACCTAGGACTACCTGCCCTGGAGATGGACCCTCCTACACCAATGAGTCATTCATAAAATGCCTCATAGGCATACCCACAGGCAAAATCCATGAAGAGTATGCTTCAGCTGAGGTTTGCTATTCCTAGGTATGTCAAGTTAATACTGGAAGATATCTAGCACAACTGACCCCTTGTCAATTTGACAAACACATCACTATTAAACCATAACCTTTCCATTTCTTGTCCCCAAGATCTCATATGAATATCACAAAGTAAAACACAGTACATTTTTAGAAGTCCCACAGTCTTTACAAAATTCAAATACTTTAAAAATTCAAAATCTCTTTTAACAGTCCCTTAACTATGGGCTTCTATAAGCTCCAAAACAAGTTGCATACTGTCTTATTTCAAGAGGGAGGCTGACTAGACTCCCATGGATGAATTTGTAACAAAGAACATCTGAGTACAAATGCTTAATGGGATAGGACTTAATATTTATGTCAGAATACATGAGGTCTGTTGAGGGGTTGGGAGACATGGATGGGGAGGGGTTTCTAAACTTGATTAAAAACTGTTGAATGAAATGTACAAAAGCTCAATTTAAAATTAAGAATAAAAACATGGAAGAACCAGGCACATTGATGCAAAACCGGAGTCTAGCAGTGCAACTCAATGTTGGACATCTGGGGTTCACTCATGACCTTCTGGATTCCATGAGGGCTCAGGAAGCTTCTCTGGCTTTGCCATCTACAACACACAGCTTGTCTCAACACACAGCTCAAACCACTTCTATTCCACAGCTGCCATCGCTCCTGTGGTCGCACAGTCCTGGTAGCTCCAGTATGCTGGGGTGTCCACTGCAACCGAGACTGCACATTCACCAGTGACCCCCAGACTCACACGGTGCCAAGCTTCAGCTTCTCTCCTTCACCCTTTAATTCTGCAACTTCCATGCTGCCAAACCAATGCCACGTTGGAGACTCTTACCTGCCTCCTGGACCACAGCTTGTAGGTGCTAACCATGAGGAAATACTTCCCAGAAGATTTCACCTCAGTGATGCTGGTCTCATGTTAATCACAGCAGAGTTTTCAGTTCCAGCTAACCAGAAACCACAGTCCCAGAAAATAAAAAATCTCACTTGCACAGACACTTAATCCATAATATCAGACAAACAGGCTCCAAGAGGGTCTTTGGGGAAACTCTCTAATTCTCTTCTGAAACTTCACGAGACAGACCTCCATCTTCATTGCTCCAAGCTCCCACAGAACAGTTCATTGAGCTCTGAGCACTCAATGGCTCTTCCGGCTCAAAGTTCCAAAACTTATACAATCTTCTCCAAAACAACGTGGTCAGGTCTGTCACAACCTTGGTGTCAAATTCTGTCCTAGTTTACTTTCTATTGCTGTGATAAAAACACTCTGACCAACTTGGGGAGCAGAGAGTTTCTTTGATTTACATGTCTAGACCACAGTTCATCATTGAGGGAAGACAGGGCTGGACTCAAGGAACACGGAGGAGGAACCTGAAGTGGAGACTGTGGAGCAGTGCTACTCAGTGGCTTTCTCCCCTAGCCGGGGAGCAGTCTACTTTCTTATATACCCTAGGACCTCTTGCCCAGGGAAATGCTGCTAACAGTGGGCCCGGGCCTTCCCACATCAATAAGTAATTAAGAACATCATAAACATGCCAAATCCATGGAGGTTCTCTCCTTCCAGGTGTATCAAGCTGGCTGCTGAAACTCTCTAACATAGTCTCTATGCATTTACTAAACCCATTCCTTTCACAGAAGATGAGCTAATCCTTTAAGTTAAATTTTGTTCAACATGAAAAGCTAATGATTGGAATCTTATTCACTTTATGTTTTGCTGCAACAAAATACCTGACTGAGCAACTTGAAGGAGAAAGGTTTTTGTTTTTTGTTTTTCATCTTTTTTTTTGTTTTCTGGCTCTATATCCAAGAAGATTCAGTCCATCGTGGCAGATGGAGAAGGTGTTTTCAGGAGCAGAAAGCCAGTTGTCCCCATTGCCTGGGCAGTCAGGAGGCCGAAGAAGAACAGGAACTGAGTTACAAGTGGTTGGAAGTCACATAAGTAGTGCATTGTCAATGAACACCATAAACCTGGTCCCACCCTCACGAAGCATATTGTCCAGCAGTAGAACCAATAAGTAAATAGAATTTACTGAAATATGAAATAATGCCATAATGGATATAAGCAAGACAATGGCAAAGAATTGCTTTGTATGGAACAGATATGCAATTGCGGGGGGGAGGGGGTCAGTGGAAATTCTGTTGTATTATGGTCTTTGTTTCAGTTCCTTGGTTTGCTGGGTTGGTATGTTCTTGGGTTTGGTTTGGTGGGCTTTTGTTGGTGTGGTTTGGAACAATGCTCTACTTTTCCTTTGGGGAAGCAAATCCATTTCTAATCCCAGGCCACGAGTTTCAGGGGACACTTTACCCCTCACCACGCACCTCCTCCTCTGGGGTGGATGCGTCGCCTTCACCTTCCCGTTCCAAACAGAACAATACATCTTCCTGACTGGAGTGACTGGGTTGATTGTATCATTGCCACATGACCTCTGTGGTGATTACAACCTTTCTTGACACTTTCTCTACAACTGTTAAAAAAAACACATCCTCTCCACAGTCTCTCCTTCTGACTCTAGGGATCACATTAGCAGGAGCTACTGGGAGAGGTTGTAAATTCTAGAGATAAAATGACTCAGAATTAAAAAAAAAAAAAGTAAAAGTTGAAAGAAAGCAAATGATGGAATTTATTCTCTCTGGAAGACGAAGACCCAGACAGACTAAGCTACTTGAGGTTTAAATTGTGACTTTTGTGTTTCATGAACCAATTTATTTTGAATGTTCCACTAGCTAATTTGAGTCTGGCTTTCTGTCCCAAGTCCATGAAAAGGTCTTGATGACTTTGGCAATTACCACTGGCATTTACTATGTGCCAGGCTCAGTGACAGCTAACACTGTGTGCTATCACAAGTGTTATCCCATTTTAATCCTCATTATTTTTTTCAAATTTGGAGATAATGAGTATGAGACTCAGAGACCTCGCACAGCTTGGCCAGACCCACAGCTGGCGAGTCGGAAAGCTGTGATTAAACTCTGGAGAGCCTGCTCTCCCACACTAGGCCACTTCTCTCAGCCTGTTGATAGCACCTGCTACCTTTCAGCTCAGCACACTCTACCCAGCTCCAGGACACTGGCCCACCGTTGGTTCCAACGCTAGCAAAATCAAAAGGATTCTGGACCCCCTTAGAGCCTAGGTTTTCTCTGAAATTTGCTTCACAGAATAAATTCAGAAAGACAACATAGCCAAGGCACAAGGCCCTGAGTAATCACAGCCACTAAGACCCAATTAAAAGATGTGTTCTGTACGGTTGGTGCTAACTCAGACATACATTAAATCCTACCGGAAGCTCAGGGTCCAGTTTTTGGAGATTGCATAGGGGAAGGCAGAAAAGCAGCTTCAAACATATTTTCAGAAAAGAGAGAATATATTCAAAAATATTTTCATCATTTCTAAGAGACTACAAAATACATTGTACAATAAATATATACATGTATGCAAGTTTATTATATACTATACTTTATATGTGCATGCGTTTAATTCTATCCTCTCTATACTGTATATAAACTAAATTACACACACATTTGTATATTTAAGTATTTTTATGTAAAATGCATTTCCTAGATGAGGTACATGCACATTTGTATATTTAAGTATTTTATACTGTAAAATGCATTTCATAGAGTGAGCTACAAATTAACAAAATAAGGAATGACCTGGAAACTGGCTTATTTGAAACTGAAAGTTGGCCTGGTGCTTGTTGTACAACCCTGGCTGGCCTGGTGCTTACTGTGTAGCCCTGGCTGGCCTGGTATGTGTTGTACATCCCTAGTTGGCATGATGGTCCTTGCTGTATGGCCCTAGCTGGCCCCAGACTTATGATAATCTTCCTGCTTCAGCCTTCTGCAGTCCAAGATTCCTTGAGGAAACCACCAAGCACAGCTTAAATGTTCTTTGAAAACCTATAAATGTGAATATCACTTTATTTTGTCCTTGCCTGGGAGTTTTGTTGTGGATGCTGGATTGTTTGGCTTGATTTAATTGGCTTTGGTTGTTTCTGGGAATTCTCTATTGTTTGGGGGGAGTGGTTTTGTTTTTTGATGTTGTTCCTTTGGTTTCTGTTTTGTTTGGTTTGCTTGGTTTCTGAGCTAGGCTCTCAATCCTCTGCTCAAGCTGGCCTCAAACTCAAGATCCTCCTGCTCAGGCTCTCATTACTAGCATTACAGTGGAGAACCTGTCCCACACTCAGATTAGCTATCCCTTTAAGAGTCTCCTGATGTAATGGATGAGCTAACCTGGCACTGCTCAGCTATTATTTTAATAGCACAAAATTTAAATTGATTTAACTGTCCATCAACAAAAAATTATCATACATATTGACCTTGGGGAAGGTCTTCTGTCATTAAAATTAAAGGATACAAAAGGGGTAAAAAAACAACAACAGCGTAGTAAAGGGTTAAATGGCATGGGGATTGGGAGGACAGGGTGGAGGACACAGAGTCTTCCAGACATGTGGGAAATTACTCATGAACTCATAGCAATAGCGACAGCATGCACAAGACTTAAAGAAGCTCAAACCAGACAAAATTCCAGCATAGATATTGGGGCCTAGATAGGAAACCCCACCTCTACATGGGGAACTATTGGGAGCTGATGGCTGCTGGGAGGGGGAGAGTTGTTCCTTTTTAAGCCTGTGACTTGATAGGTTAATACGTTCCAGAGGCTAGACCCACACCAAAGGCATTTGGGAACACAAAGTTGACTATGTTATTTTTCAATTAAAAATCAGAAAAGAATTAAAAGTTGCAGATATTACTTAAAAACCTTGAGTTTTCAGAATATGTCAGATGGGAAAAGAAGATACCAAATTAGGCATGCATGTTCCAATTGTATAAGTAACAGTACATTTATTGAATACCTACTAGATGCTGGTTGAAACGTGTTACATGTATAGATTTTGTTAATTTCTCACAATTCTATGGGGTGCTTTTCCTTGTGTTAGAGACAAATAAGCTAGCATTTAAAGCAGGTGTGGAACTTATTTACAAACACACAGCTAACAAATAACAGAGCCAGGACATAACATCAGGGAGCCTGGTTTCAGAGGATGGACTTAACATCTGTTCAAGAGCATACTTAGAGGAAAGTCTGTTGAAAATTAGCACTAAAAACAACAGCAGAAGTAAACTCCTAAGGGGGAGATTATAATACACAGGCTTCCTATATTTTCCAAAATTTTGGGGATATTTATTAACAATAATCAGAAATACCTGGTTATCTGATAGTTTTACAAAATAAGTAATCATTAAATGAACTTATAAAGCATGTTTCATAATCGATCAAATCATGCAGTTTCTGATAATAGGAATTCTATAAAGTGTTAGTCTTCCACACCAGGAGATAAAACCCTTCTAAAACACAAGCCATGAAATCTAACCGCATAGATATAGCATCTCCCAACCAGTCTGCCTCAAAATCTATAGTCCTATCACACTAACTCACATGAACTGAATTCCCTGGAAGTAAATGAAATCCATTGAAATTCATCCTTTGTTTCATAGCATTGACGAGAAACTAAAAGGAATGACGAAATTATGCTTGAAAAGTACATAAATTGCATTCACTGAACAAGCAAGGAGCCAGTAAAAGCAGGAGAGAAGCCTGTGAATAGTGGTGTGTGGAGAGAGGCACACGTTGTTCTCTGGCTAAAGAATCAAGAATAAAAACAATACAGAAAGAACATGTTATGCTCACAAACGTGCATAACGGATATTCAGCATTTTTCAAAATACTAATGCTAAGCACAAAGGCAGTGAGATGGACAGAGAAACAGATGAAGAGAAGCAGTCTGGATTCCTTTAGTCAAACCTCACAGCCAAACGTCATGAACACAACACCTGGACAGAAGGATAAAACACAAAAGATATACATGAGAATGTTTTACATTTTTACTTTACATGTTTTAACTCCAGTTTTATTTTTCTCAAAAGAGAAGAAGCTTTTTTATTAGCTAGAATTTTAGAAGAAGTTGAAAATGTGTATAGAAAGATCTAACACACTCTCATATGAATTTTCCCAATGTTTATATTTTACATAGAGATAGTATAACCGCAAATGCAGGAAATTAGCATTAGCAAGATGTAGGCATATAGTGTAATGCAATTGTGCTAAACGTGTGCACCTACACCAAAATCAACTATTTTCTAGACACAAATAGGTAATAAAATTACATTACTCAACTTTTAAAAATTCAAGTAACTGTGTTCAGATTCCCATAACTACACCACACAGTTATTTCAAGTAGCTGTGTTCAGATTCCCATCACTATACCACACAGGTATTGTAGATACCACAATCTAATGGTGCTCCTGGTACTGTTTCAGACACTACAGCAAGCACTCCTTTATGTACAATAGCATTTATCTGTGCACACAGTTTTAGAAAGGAAACCAAGAGAAAATTAATTTATATTCATAAGTAAGGACAGATCCAAACATGTTTTAAACTTCTGATAATTTGTTTATTTTAAGGAAAATTAATGATTTTTTCTGAAATTGTTGACCACTGACTTCCATTGCAAAAGGAATATATGAATAAAGAATTAAGAAAATTAACAAAAAGAAGTAAACACAAAACATAATGAGGTGAGATACATTTTATTTTCTGAACAATAAGAATGAACACATTCTGACTGTGAAGCTGGAACACAGCCCGGACCACAAGAGTCTATTTGCTCCAGCACAAAATTCCCTTTCTCCATTTAAAAATATTTCCTCTTTACTGTAGGTTCATATGATCAGGGTCCCAGGAGACTGTAGGATTCTATTTCCATATGGTCACACACCTCCCCACTGATCTCAAAAATCCAGCATGGAACTGGAGAAATGGGTATCTTTCCCTCAGTATCTTTGCTGAAGGAATATTGGAAACTGATTACTGTTGGGTGAAGAGGAGCCAACCTTCCTAAAGTAAGGGACTCTGGGAAGGCTGACTAGACTTTAGTGGATGAACCTGCACTAAAGTCATTTGGAGATACTAACTTGACACAACAGACCTTAACATAGATGAAAGAATGTATGGATTCCAGTTGGAAGCTATTGGGGGTGCCAGTGGAGAAGGGTTATAAACAAGATTAAGATTAATTGAGGTATTCTACATGAAATACACAATGATTCAATTTTTAAAAGTAAAATATATAAATGAATATAAATAATAACAAATAAATTGAAAGAGAAACAAACTATTAAACAAATGTTCCTTTTCAGTTTGAAAAAGGTTCAAATTATCATTCATTTTGTACAAATGAGTGACAGCTTATATTCTGTATCAGTGATTAATCAAAGGGAAAATGAACCACACTACAGGTGGTGTGCATGCACTAAAGAGTTTTAAAGTTGAATATCAGCATTTTATTCTTTATTATAAATTCGAAAATTACATATAATTATGACTTTTCCATGCTGAGATTTAGTGAAATAAAAACTATTTTAAAAAATCTACAGCTCTGAAAGCATTTGGCCTAAAGGCATAGAGATAATTACTGTCAAAACTCAGATGATAACAGAAACGTTCAATGTAAAAGAAAGTCATGGGTCACAGATGAGGAAACATTGCAAATAACCTTTCAGGGGAAATTCTAACTTATTTAAAGATAATACACAAATTGGGTATAGCAGTACACTGACATCATTTATGGCAAAAATAAAATATTTAACAAAGATAAAGATTTTCAGGTCTTTAATCCTAAAACACATAGTCAATATGTTAATTGCTGTTTAGCAGATTTGCTTAAAGAAGTGAGTATTCAAAAGGATGTTGGCAGACCAGCAACCTGATGCCTGACTAGAAGACTTTCTTTTGCTCCAATAAAATCTTGAAATAAGGGGCTGGGGAGATGGTTCAATCAGTAAAGCTCTTGCCATGCTAGCATGAGGACATGAGTTCAGACCTCCAGTACCCAGGTAAAAGGAAGTCATGACAGTATGCTCCTGTAATCCCAGCACTGGCGAGGCGAGCCAGGAGGATCCCGAGAGCAAACTGGTCAGCTTGTCTAACTGAAGTGGAAAACTTCAGTGAAGAGACCCTGCCTCTGCCTGGAGGAATAAAATGGATAGTGGTAACACAAGCCAACCTACATCAGTCTCCTGCCTCCACACACGTACACACATGCACATGAACACACAATACACACAGAGAAAAAAAAAATCTTGAAAAAAATTAACAATTACTCTATTAAGAATATCACATTGTCATTGGTTAAAAGTATTCACCTAGCTAGAGAAGGTAGCTTAGTGCTTAGTGCATGCCCTTGCTGCCAAGCCTGACCACCTGATCCCCAGAACCTACATGGTGGAAGGAGAGAACCAACTCTTACAAATTGTCCTCTGACCTTCCCATGTGTGCCTTGACAAGCATGCACACACACACACACAAACACAAAAATTTAATTAATAAATATATGTAACTTTAAAAATATTTTCTGTATGTTTTTCTTTCCTGTGTATGTGGTTTCAATGGCTGATTGTTTATTCTGGGCTTGATAAAACAAAAAAAGGCAAATATGGAGTGATTGCAGGTTCCATAAATGGAATTTTGCCTATGATACTTAAAATGAGAACACTGACATCTTTGGAAACATGCTAATGTCTGATGTTATAATCCTGGGCTAAAGATGATTTTTGAAGATGAAGTAATCTACGTGTCTAGTTATGACAAACAGTAGCTGTGTCTGTATTTGCACTCAACAGAACTTGAATTTACTTCAAGTATTTCCAAATTTGATGGTTATCTTCAATTCCATATGGAAAATGAATTTAGGAGGGAGACTAGTGATCCCAACAAAAGCCTTGCACAAGAGCCTGAGACCAGCTCTCCTCCACAGTGGATGACCCTATCAGCAGTGAGAGTGTTGTATGGACAGTGGTTCACTGAATCTAAATACAGCTCTCTAAACTGCTGGGCCATTCAGAATGTGTTTGTTGAGTGTTTAGCATTTTACCTGGTGGAGGGGGCAAGCAGGCAAATCAGAACCTGTGCCCTCACTGAGCTCTCCTTACAGTAGAGGAGATGGGATTAACACGATACAGAACAGTTTGTACAGCACCTGATATTAGAGAGAAAACATAGAGTCCTTATTTCCAGCACCTCCTGAGCCACGGAGAGTGCAGCTTGCCCTGATTACCCTGTGTTATTTCTATGCTCCTCCACATAAGCACGAGGTTCTGTTTCTAGCCTTTCCCTCTCTCAAAGGTGATCTGCGCTGTCTTGAGCGCTAACAGTTCAGTCAGTCTCTGGTTAGGATAACCTTGGGATCTTCTGGTATCCAGTTTCCTAAAGCTCAGTAGGAAAATTAAAACAAGAGGATCTTTTTGAAAACAGCTCAGTAAATGCTCAGGAATGTAAAGAAACCGGCCTAGATGTCTAGAGCTTGCCAATAAAATTTCAGCTGAAGGAGTCAAACTGTACAATGTGCTAACCCCATCAATTAAATGCAGTGCTTCACCATCAACACCCACAGTAGCAGAGAGACACAAGCAGATATCTGTAATTATCTAGTTCCAGTAAAGAGAAACTTCACAGTACTGTTGAGGCTGAGTGTGATTATCCAAACACATTCTTTGTGAGGATCCTATGAAGACAACCCTCAGAGAAAAAGAAAGACTGAATGGTTTGTGCGTTAGAATCAACAAACCTGCATGGCTGGTAGGGGTGACATATCCTTGACTAATCACAGACTTTTCTGGGAAAACCTGAGACAACGGGAGAGCCATACATTTATTCTTTTCACGTGTGAATATCACACACTGAGTCAGTGTGAAGCAGTGTGTTTTCTTCACGGAATTCACAGAAATATTTTGACTCCTAAACAGAGAATCTCAGTGTTCTGTAAGTACAATAAGAGGAAGCTATGGGAGCTCAGAGGTGAGACACGGCCACTCCTTCAGGAAAGGAGGAAGCGTCTAAAGCCTCTGGAAGTAAATTTTAGCGAAGTCGGGGTATCCAGGTGGAAAAGAAAGAAATCCAAGGACAAAGAGTGGGCCCTGGGGTGAGGGAGGAAAACTGAAAGCAGTTCACTGTGGGACAGGAGTGAATGTGACACAGAACGAGGAAAGTGAAGCCTTGCAGAGGGAGGGAAGATCTCGGGAGCTGGACAAATTCCATGTGCAGCGCCTGGGGTATCACTGTATCTTCAGGAAGAGTGACTTTTTCAGATTTGTAGGGGCTGGAAAGCGGGACGCTGCTGGGGAAACTGTCAAAGCTGACACCAGCGGCATAGGTGAGTTGGTTAGCAGGTATATCGACACATTTTGCAACTGCCTAACGTGAGATTCAGAAGAGCGGGCAGATAAAGCTTCCAGGCTTCTGGGGAAAATAAAGAGTGTGCAGCGGACATCTCGGCTCAGCTCAGCTCAAGGAGTTGTTTGTAGAGACAGCTGTATGTGTGCCGTGCTGGCGAGAATTTCAGGCAGCTGTAAGCATAGCCTTTGAGTGTCCCTTCATCTCTCTCAAGGTCTCTAGTCTACACTGTAACCAGATTTAACAACTTAACTAACATTTGATGGTTTATGAGAAATGCTCAGAATAGAAGACAATAAGCATGGGTGACATCCTTTTTCACCATTTAAAAAGATTCTGTAAAGACCATCTTCCCTGGCCAGGAGTGGTGGCACATACCTTCAATCCCAGCATTTGGGAGGCAGAAGCAGGTGGATATCTGTGAGTTCCAGGATAGTTTGGTCTACATAGCAAGTTCCAGACCAGATGGGACTACAAAGTGAGACCCTGTCTAAAGAAAAGAAAGCAAGGAGCTGGAGAGATGACTCTGTGGTTAAGAGCACTGGCTACTTTTGCAGAGGACCCAGGTTCGATTCCCAGCACCCACGTGGTGGCTGACGACTGTCCCTAACTCCAGTTCCAGGAAGTCTGATGCCTTCTTCTGACTCCGTGGGATTGCATGACACGTGTGCACTCACACACATTCAGGCAAGACACTCATACACATAAAAATAAAAATACTAAATAAAGAAGAAAAGAAAAACACCCTCTTCACAGCTGCGATGCCCTCTGCTCCACTCCCCACAGAACCAGCCACTTGCAGTAGCGAGAGCTGCACATCATTTCCACTGGTGCAATATCACGATACCCAAATTGTAAAATCGGCATAGATGCCCATCTAACAGTGAATGGATGGAGAAAAAAACATGAAACGCATAAGGCAGTGAGCATCTGTGCTTCTCCATAAAGAACAAAATTACCACATTTTCAGCAGAATAAATGGAAGATAAGCCAGACCCACAGAGACATATATCACACAACTTATCTCATAGGTGGAAGTTAGAGGGTGGAGAAAGGAATGTGATATTAAGAGGGAACTATTACAGATCCAGGAAGGGTTAGGGAGAGGAGGGTGTTAATCAGGAACAGAGGACCTAAACATGATCAAAATACATTGTATGCATGTATGAAGATACCGCCATGAAGCACATTATTTTATGTAATTCATATACTACATGAATCAAAAGAGAGATGATTACAATTCTAAAATGTGTTGTAAGGATTTTTAAGAAGTCATAGGGACACTGCCATTGCTACTATCACTGAAGCCTTCTCTGAAAGTAAGTGACATGGTACACTGCCATCATATCCTACAAGCTGTTATCCAACGGAACAGAATTTGAAGCAGTAGACATGGATATACTCCTTTATGTTCCATACATTTCCCCTATGAGTGCATCTGTGCTTCATCTTTATGAATAAAAACCTTACACACTAGGAGAGAAAAAGGATCTTCCTAGAACCAAGACATTCTTCTTGCTCACTGCATGGAAAATTGTAAAATGTAAGACAACCAGGCAGTATAGTGCATAATTGCATAGCTAATACTTTTTGTAATAATCTCATAATTAAAAGGAAAAAATGGAACAGGGGAGATAGAAGTATGTCATTATAACAAAACCTAAGTATGTCCACTTTATAAATAGAGAAAATAAGTCATATAAAGTTTAAATAAATAGTTCTTTGAAAAACAATATTGAAAATAAGTGGTATTCAAAATTTTAAGAAGGAAAAGAACTATTGCTGATGAAAGTTCTGATCTTCACCTAACCCTCCGCATTTAGATGTTTCTTAATTTAATCTCCTGGAGTGATAAAGCTGCTTGATTTGTTTGTTTGTTTGCCAAAGGTTCTTCCAAATGTCTACATGGTTTGCACTCCCATCAACAATGAACCAAAGTAGCCTTGTCTTTTTTGTTTTTGCTATTCAATATAACAGATTTGCCTACCCTTGAAAGAAATGTTTCATAAGTTATTAAATACTTTATTTAAAATGTATTTTTCTATTTGAAAATCTAATCTTTAAAAACAGCTATGAAAGAGAGTCTGGTAGTTTCTCATAAATTAAATTATCTTAATATCCAATTCAGCAATGACTTTTTGCTATCTTCTCTGAGAATTGGAAAACTTGTGTCTCACAAAGCTCTGTACACAGATGTTTGTTATTAATGGACAAAATGCCATATCAGTCATAATGTCTTTAAGTGTGTGCACGAATAAGAAATGAACCAATGAAGCATGGAGCTGAGTGTCATGGTGCATTCCTTAAACCCCAGTACTCCAGAGGCAGAGATAGGTAAGTCTTGGTCTACATTTGTAAGTTACAGGTGGTTAGCCAGGGCCACTTAGTAAAACCATGTCAAAGAAAAAGAAGAAAGAAGGGGAGGACAGAGGGAGAGATGAGGGAGGGAAGGAAAGAAAGATAAAGACAACAGGTGGAAGTAGAAACATGGGCAATCTCAATTACCTCTCCACTTTTCAGGAAGTCTTTAACTGCATTAAGAAGGCAGATCTTTTTTCAATTATTTTAAACAGCATACACACATCAATCCTAAACTACAGTTTGTTAGCATATGCCAATGTGTTAACACATCCTGCTATGTTACACTGTTTTGTAGGAAACCTCCAAATATAATGTGTCTTCTCATGTCTGCCTAAAAAGCATCACATGATCACAAGGTGTTTTCAGTAGCATTTATGTTTTGTCGTTAATCTGTATGAATGGCAACTTTCTGTATACTTTGCAGCTAATGTAATAAAATGAAAATTCGGGCACTGGATTCAGTTTTTGCATTTATCAAAGAATCTTTGGTTTGGATATTAAATGTGCTATACTAAATGAATTTCAGAAAATACATTTTCTTTAATTAAAGCATGATTTTCACCTGCTTTATAAATTGAGATTTCAGACAAAATTTTATCTGGCCAAAAGAAATCCTGGTGTAAACAAAGAGCAACAAACTTTTAAAGTAGTGTAACACATGGAACTTTTTTTCTTTTGAATACGTTCCTTTTTGGTTAATCAATGTGTCCCCAGTTCCACAGTGAGATTTCGTCTCCATTATTACACAGCCAAGAAGTTTCTAAAAGCAGCCTGCCCATCCTAAAAATCTAAGGAGCCTTTCAATGCCTGAAGATGATTCTGTTGATGGCATGTTTTGTCTTTTTTTCTAATTTTAATGTATATTTCTATTGAGTATTTCTGTATTTCACACAATAGATCTTAATCACATTTAGACCCCATTTGAAACCCCCATAGACCTCACACACAACAGTTCATGCAGTCTGTCACATACATTAAGGCCTATCAGCCTATCTAGAGGCACTCCCTTAAAGAAGATCAAGTCTCTGTCACCCAGCAGTAATCAGTTGCCAATAGTTCCTTGGCTAAGTTTGGGGCCTGCTGCCCACTTTCCCTGTTCTATGCTGGGTATTTGTCTGTTTGAAGATATGTCACCGTATGTGAAAGTGCCACTTCTACACCAATAGAGTTTGCTGTGCCGGTCATTGTTGTAGTTAGTAGGCTTCGACGCTGGGGTTGGACCGGTGATTGATCTCCCTTAGCAGCATGGATTGTATCCCCTAGAACAATGAGCACTGGTCTTCAGGGAGGAGGCTTCCAGGTCAGTTCCAGCTCCATTGCTCCAATTCATGTCCTAATTGTGTCCCGTCTTTAGCAATAGGATCTTACCTTCAAGTTCTGAGAGAAAAGCAAGGACTGTGACAATAGCCTGTGTAATTTTGGGAGTCTCTTGGACCACCCTGACCAACAACCGGAAGGGAAGTTCCTCCTCTCTGACACTGTGCTTCTTGTTAGCCTTCAGGGATGCACATGTTCAGACATTGCATTTGTAGTCTTCAGTAAGTTTTTGAGTTAATACATTTCCCTCAGATGCTGAACTAAGAAATCTGCTCACTTTATAAAGCTTGTGTGCCATACCACACTGCAGATGGTGACAGTAGCCTACCTGACCTGGAACCTAAAACCTATCCTGATTCTAGAAGTGCCTCATGTGATTGATATGTTCATGCAATATATTGAGATCACAGCCACACCTCAGCCTTCTCAGAAGTGTGAATCATTCTCTGCAGATCCCAGAATGCCAAAACAGTATTTTTCACATAGTCAATGAACAATGGGTTAGGATTAAGTTGTTTTATATGTACTTTATGTGTGTGTGCTGCATGTATGCATATGAGTCATGTATGTGCATGTGTGGATGCCAGAAGTTGACCTTCCTCTTTCATTCTCTGTGCTGTTTTTGAAACAAGGTCTCTCACTGATCTCATAAGAGTTCACTGTTTCAACAAGACAAGCTGGGCAGAGATTCCTAAGGATGTTTCTGTTCTTAGTGCTGTCTCTCCTCAGCACTGGGATTCCAAGTGCATCACTGAGGATGCAAACTCAGGTATTCTGCTTGCACTGCAAGCACTTTACCAACTGAGCCAGCTCCCAGGCCTTGTTTATATGGTTTGTTTAAACATGTCATTTACAAATCTTTCTCTGTGAAAGCCTTGGGGATGGCCTAAGGGTAGACTACCTTTGGCAGGCTGGCATTGGCTGAAGTTGGGTATGATTACAAAAGTTCTGAGCTTACTTCTTGGTCTTTTTCAAAAGTCTGTTCCTTGCTAGGCAATGCTTCATCTACTTCAAAACTCAGACTGCGACACATACAGGCAGTCTTTTCTAGAAGTCACATTCTGTTTCCTCATCCAGGTCTCTTTATGATGCCTGGTAAAGTGTCTGTCACTTCCTCTTAAAGAGCAGTGACAATGAGGAATGAGTGGGATTCCTGTCAGGAACAGCTGTCTTCCCTTCACCTCCTAGCCCTGCTCACCAGGATAAAGGAAGCAAAGACTTTAATTAGTCTGGGATGAACCAGACTGTGTGACCAAACATAGAGAAAAGCTTGAAGACTGGAAATTTCAGGAAAGAGAAAGACGCATTCTGAGGGCATGCAATTGCGGCTAAGATCTGCGGGCTGTGGTTAAAACCATTGCTGACAGCGGCTCCGGGAGCGACCGACCACCTTTAAAAGAGGACACCCTTTCCTTCAGGAAAGCGTGGGAGAAAGGAGATGCCTTCTACCTCCACTGTGATCTTCAGGAGAGATAAAATGACAGTGAGATAGGTGTGCAGGTTTAACGAGAGGTGTTCTCGGGAGTAACCTTGGGGTGAAGGGAAGCAGAACTGCCCAGTCCAGGGAGAGAGGGAACACCAAGGACGCTTTTCAGCAGCGGCCTCTGCCACGCATTCAGCAATCTGAAACTACGAAGCCCTCAGATGTACTTCTTCCCGAGGCTGGGTCTATAGCACCCAGCAGTGATCAGAAAGTGAAGGTGACCACTCGGGATGTGCGGGGCAGCATCCATCAGCAGAGGGCAGTTCCCAGAGAAGAGGGAGCTTGGAGCTGCCAGAGGCCAGCACAGCCTTCAGATCACTTAACACAGCGGTCTAGCTCCTGAAGGAAGTCTGGATGTCAGTTCCTGCGTCACTATCCCCACTCAACCAGAATAGTTAGTGCCATCAGTAGAAACTGTCAGTACGGATTCCGAACTTAAAACAACTGTCTTTGCATTTCACTGTGTCTGAAAGTAGTATTGTCCATGGACCAAATACTCTTTCTTCTACATAAATACCTTGTGTGACTTTGTTAACGCTACGAAATCCTACTTGCCCCTCCATGTATACATAAAGAAACATGCCCTGAACTACCCCAAATGCATGCTTCAAGTTAGGACACAAAAATGGAGAGTTTTCTGAATACAAAGTGTTCTTAACCAACTCGTGACATGCACTATAATGTTTTTGTTGCTGCTGCTAATATTGTTGTGGTTTTTATTCCTGACCATGTCACAGGTGTTTGGAAAGGGAGATGGAAGCTAATAGCATTTATATACAGGATGACATGTACACAAACCCAGAGGTTTAGGTTTCTGAAAAGTTACATAATGATGCCCATTCATGTGCCCAAGCATACAGCTGCCAGCCAGTAAGAAGGAGGACGGGCTGGACTGGTGAGTCAAATGAACACCACAGGTTCCCATTTTTCATATTAGACATAGAAACAGAGGTCTGGAGCAACTGGTCTGGCCAAGGATCGCCTTAAAAAATGATATTAAGATCATTTTCACCTTGCTTTGCCTTCATATCTCTTCTCTCCAAATCAAAGTCCAAAAAACTTCCAACAAAACCAGAGATTTATTGAAGGTCAGTCAGGAGCCTGAGTGGTATTCTGAACATGTCACCACCTGCTTCTGCTTTAACCGTTTATGCCTTCTGCCTCCTGGCTTCTCCCCAGAATAGCTTCTATGTCTAGTTTAAAAGTTTATCATTGCAAAAATCCCCACCTTAGCTAGCGGCACAAAGATGCTGTGCAATTATGGAGTGTGCTGGGAAAGACAAGAGGAAAAAGCAAGAGTGCCGATTAATAAGAAAACAAACTAAAACCCAATCATCTAGATGATTTTCAAGCATTTTAAGCCAACAGAATCATTTTCCTTCATAAACTGCAATGTCAGAATTCAACATGAATTCCTGTGATGATCCAGGTAACCAAATGATTGACAACAGTTTGTTCCTAGACATTTTATTCCAAAGCAGATCAGGAGCAACTGGCAGTCTGGGTCGTTTTTTCCCTGTCTTCTCTGCCAAGACAGGTTGGTATGGTAAACAAGTTCAATCCCACACAGGACATTTTCCCATCTCAGAAAACTGAATACCACTTAAGAACTGTCAAGACACTGTCTGTTCTTTACTATTTGAATGCTCTATCCAAATTAATGAGTGCCGTGAGTAGATGAGGCTACCCTGTGGAGCCTAAAATGCAGCTGGCATTCAAGGCATATTTGTTGAGTTAGGAAGGGCCTGTCTCCTACTCCCCAAAGCCTTCCTGTTTCCTCTGGCAGAATCAACGCCTCCCTCTCTGTGCTCTGACAACACTTGGCAGTTTTTGTTACACAGGTTTTTGCTAGAGTTCATGAAATTCATTGTCTTTTTTTGTCTGAGTAGCAGGAACCACACCTCACCTGATCTGTGCTCTACCCTCTGTCCGGCACAGAGCAGGACTCGCGGTCAGTGCTTTGATGACTCTGATGAGCTATTGCTTTAGAACTCTGGTATCAATTAGTGGCAGCAGACAGAAATCCGCAAGTGTACCAAAAAATTGGTGCTGGGGAGCAACAGCCACACTAGATCGTTTGAGGAGGCAGGGGTTCAGCCTTGCTAAGTGCCGGGGGTGACTGTGGAAGGCATGGTGATGCACGCAGGTTCCTGTTGGTACAGCTGCTTTCACAGTGCCACCTGTGGGCATTGCCCGTGTCTGACCGGAATCCACAGTTCTCGTGCTGATAGTGTGAGTGGACCAAAAGGAAATCTCGCCCCATTTGCTGGTAGGAAACTGGGATTGAGCTACCAAAGCTTCTCAGGCTTGGCCTGGAGATGCCAGAGACTGGCTTCCCAGGGTGAACCTGACCATGACTGAGTAACCACTGATTTCACGCCTCACCGGCTAAGCATCCTCATTTCTTGGTTTGCGTCTTTGCGCATGAGAAGCAGCAAAACATGGCTGTTAGAGGTGCATAGGCTAGATCAAAATCTCAGTCCCACTGTTCTCCAGACTGTCTGGTAGGTGGCAAGCTCCACCACAGGCCATTTCTTCTGCAAGTCAATATCAAGGTAACCACAATATTTATGTCAAATAACTGCTATTAAGATTAAGTAAGAGAGTGAGTCCTTGGAAGAGTGTGTGATACACCACAGTCATCTAACTGGGGTGGCTTCGTGGATGCCACCAGATGGTGTGCTGGAGTGCTATCATTTATTCTGAGGACATCAGTGCACATTTAAGAGATTGAAGCAGAAGAACTGTTGTCTGATTTCTTTCTTAAATATCATTCTGATGCAGAACATGATGGGGAATGTCTTTAATGCCAATCCTCAGGAGGCAGGGTCAGGCAGATCTCTGTGAGATTGGTCCACATGGTAAATTCCAGGAAGGCTGGGACTAGAGAGACCCTGTCAAAATAAAAATGTAGTTCTGGCTCTGGACTGGACGGGAATGAGAAGAAGCGTAGAGGGAAACATGGAGGTGATGGCTGAGAGCAGGCCGGGGCTTACCCAGCAGACACAGTAGGTGGGAACGATAGGGTAGCTGACTGGGGATCATAGGAGAGGGAAGGGAGTGCCTCTACTAGAATCCAGGATTTTATCTTCAGCAAATGAAAGTTCAAAGATGTCATCTGCTGAGATGGAAACTGCAGGGGAACTTATTTTGGAAGTTAAATCAGACTTTGCTTAGGGAATTTGCACTGTCATCTGTCTATGGTAAGTCCACATAGAACATTCAGTACCCTGGGCAGTGAACTTGGAAATATCTAATGACTCTATGGAAACATAAAGGAGCCTCAGAACATAGCCATTAAAGTCACCAGCAACAATTACTGTCTGATTACTGTCTGTGGCTTTGAGTTACTAGACATGAAGGCAGAGTCTTAACAACTCCAAATTTTTCAGGTCAGAGATAGAAATAGCAGATGATGGTGACCAAAAAGAGTCAGGGAGGAAAAATGGGGAATCCTAGGGAGCGTGGTGTCAGAGACCACCAACAGAAGAGAATCTGGAGAAATGAGGTGGTCAGACACATCAAAGCTGGCTGGGTGATCTCATAAGAAGAGATAAAGGTGATTATTGGATGGAGCCTCTGTGGCTTCGACTAGAAAGTCAGATGTCATGTTGGAAACTAAAGACCAAATGGAAAATAATTTAAAACATATGATGAGGAATGAGAGTGAAAACAGTTTAAGAAAGACTACTTTTGACCTTTGAACATTGATCATCTTCACGCCCACCTCCCACTGTCCCTCTTACATCACATCAGGGCAAATGGCAAAGAAAACTCACTCCCATGGGTTTGGTCGGGAAGTTCAAACCACAGCAGGCCCCCATGAGGCAAGCCACTGTTCCACCAAACCAATAAATTCAAGAGCACACGCTCTGCTTGGCCTTTGCTTACTATGGAATATACCTTAGCTCTCCTCAAGGAAAGCTAAGAGCAATTTCTATTTATTGTAAGAGCAATAAATTACACAGATTATCAGTGATTATGAATCTTTTCCATGTTTGTGGGACTTCCTAATAGTTACCACAAGACAGTGAAAGTTCAAAACACCCAGACAAAATACAGACAGAAGCAAGACATGGAGCCAAGAGACAAGTAGACATGGATAACATCCCATAAGTGGTGAAATTTGATGAAACAGGAAGAAGGGGGCATAATGGTTGGAGCAATGCGCTTGACAGGCAAAGAGAAGGTAGGGTCCAAAGATAAGAAAGGATGCTGGCCAATGACTGGAAGAAAAGGAGGAAAAGATGAGGTTCCAAGCTAAGTCTTCTCCACATGGAGCAAAGGATATAACTGAATGTGGCAGCAATGGAGTACCGGGTCTGTGGGGAGCTGAAGAGAAAAACAAATGTAAGTGTGAAAAGTGTCAAAGGGCTGGCAGGTAACCTGGGGCTGTGCATAGTGTTTCCCATGCTGATGAGGTTCAACCCATGGTTCCTCTAAATTACTCCAGCCATCCACTCCCCATCAAAACAGGACACTAGTTAGATCACATACTTGACTGCTCAACAGCAGCTTCTGGGTTCCCAGTGCACCTCCAGAAAGGACCCTTTCTCCTTCAGCCCAGGAAGAGTGTGTTTGAAGAGACTGTGGGGACTTCAGTGATACCCACAGATATCACCTACTTTTATTTCTATTTTATTTCAGTTTTTTTCTAAATCATCTGACAGTTGTCAAGATATCTAAAGATAAACTGTTAGTGATTTACTCTCTATACTTTTTTCCTTGAGATTCATGAACTGCCTTTTCAAACTAAGAAAGCAACTCATACTTCCCTTGGGAACTAGCAGTCTGAATAGAAACAAATATATTTCCACAGAAATGGACTCATTACCCTGTCAGCATGCATGGAGTCTATGAATAATTGTTAGAAAACAAAGGGGTCTTACAGGACAAAAGTGTGTGCATTTATCTTGGACTATATTTTTGCCCTCAGAACAATTTATCCACTTGCATTTAAAGTGCTTTAGTGTTAACTTTGCTATTCTGTTAACAACACAGGCACAGTCTAAAACCTGGAAATTTCAAGGGAACTAAGATATATATATATATATATATATATATATATATATATAAAATCAAGTCATTATTCTTTTTATTTCTTGAATATTTTTACTCTAATATGGAATATAATTAATAGAAAAATCAGTTTTAAACAGAGAAGAAGAAAGAATAATTTTATATCTGCTGTGGCAGGTACTGGGGTACTGGGGTTGATGTTTCACACGTACTTTCCCTTTTGATGAGAAAAATGAAGTTCAAAGAGTTTAAATAATTTGTCCAGTGTCAAAAATAAAACAGAAAATCACAAAGCTATCATATATAGGCTTCAGCTTAAAGTTTCTTCTACTGCTACTTCCAAAGTAGAGGTTAAAGGGAAGGTAAAGGATTCCTGTCAAACTCAAAAACTTGTAACATAAGTAATTTTGACATTTGACATTTGATGACTGACAGTGACAGCACATATTCCTTTTAAATCACTGGGATTTGATGTGGCTAATGTTCATGTAAGAGTTATAAATCTTTAACAGTGGTAATTAATCAACATCTTCTTTCTATAATCTAATCACTGCCTTTAAATTCACATAGTCAGAAAGTAGGAACCAAAGTACTTTAAAGAGAGGTGGGGATTTACAGCATCCTGAAATATAGCTCCCTAAGAGAAAATGTCATTGTCGATGTCTCAGACCAACACGCCTATGAGCGCGCGTGTGGAGGGTGGAGGTGTGTGAGAGGTCGACTCTAAGAGGCTGTGGAAAGGGGAGTTTCTTGAATCGATCCAAAATCTTTTTATAAAATTCAAAATTAAGCTACTTTTGTGAGGTTTTTACTTTTTTATTGAATTTTTGGGAATTTCATGTAATACATTTTGGTGGTTTCTAGATCCCCTCCTCTACCCACAGCTCCTTACAATCCCCTGTGTGGGTTTGTTGTTTTGTTTTGGTGAGGTTGGCTCTTACTATTTAACCCAGAATGACCTTGAACTCACACCCTCCTGCCTAAAGCTAGGATTGCAGGTATGCACCTTGACAATCAGTCACCCATGTTTGAAAAGAGCAGTCATATCTGGGCTCATACTGATGGTGTCCAACAAAATGGTAATCACAGTCTCTCTATGTACACAGCATTGAGTTGCTTCAGACACCAGGGGGTTAACTTTGGAGCTGTTTATGATTTTCAATCTCAACTGATATTTGTGCTTGTTACCATGGCTGTTAATTTTGGGGTTGGGGGACAGGGTAGGAGGTCTTTGTGTTTTGTTTCCTTGTCAAGTTGGGTGACGATTTTCTTAAATGATTTTAAAACAAAGGCTAGGAGAATGAGCTGAGTAAGTGGCTGTGTGTCTCACTGCTACTGTAATGATGCATTTAGCCTTCATGGACGTGTCCATGGTAGACAGTCAACAAGGCCAAAAGAACATCCATCATCCTAGAGCTTTGTCAGTCTTCCTGTCAGTCCAGCAGCATGTCAGATCATAGACACACCCTCATGGCTTCTACTCAGAACTCACTGCTTCTTCTTCCATCGACCAAAGCAACCACATGATGACATGTAACTTCAAAGGAGCACAAAGCAGAGTCCTGGACATGCTCAAGAAGAAGCATGGAAGAAGACACAAACGACCTCACCATAATCATTACTTTTCCAGAAAGTCTGGTTACCAGAGAGAAAAGCAGTAAGAGATGGAATACCAGAATCATCAACTAGAGAGATGCTTTGAAGTTCACCCTCAGAGATGCACAATTAAACCATCAGTTAAGAAAGACATGTTTTCAAAGGAAGAAAGAACATTGTACCGAGAATGGATAGCTAGGGATTCAGAATGAATTGTTTCATACAGCAAGATCATAAAGGCTTGTGTCCAAGCACCAATCCAACAGAGTCTACCTAATCCATATGCTTAAATAAAATAGAGGGACCTGCCAATCATGGTCACACATGCCCCTCATCCCAGTACTAGGGAAGCAAAGGAAAGGAGATTATGAGTTCAAGGTCAGCCTGAGCCACATAGTGAGATCTTCATACATACACACAATCATCCCATGAAAGACAAAGAATGTTGGCCCTCACACTGGGAATCACCTGAGCCACATAGTGAGATCTTCACACATGCACACAATCATCCCATGAAAGACAAAGAATGTTGGCCCTCACACTGGGAATCGCCTGAGCCACATAGTGAGATCTTCACACATGCACACAATCATCCCATGAAAGACAAAGAATGTTGGCCCTCACACTGGGAATCGCCTGAGCCACATAGTGAGATCTTCACACATGCACACAATCATCCCATGAAAGACAAAGAATGTTGGCCCTCACACTGGGAATCGCCTGAGCCACACAGTGAGATCTTCACACAAGCACACAATCATCCCATGAAAGACAAAGAATGTTGGCCCTCACACTGGGAATCTGAACAGGAAATATTGCAATTAAATTTAAAAGTAAACAGAGATAGACAGTGAAAGATGCTATTGCATGACCCTAAAGAACATGTTTAGTAGATCACATTGATTTTGGTATTTAACTCTGGTCCACTAAATACTAGTATCCTTGAGGTTATGAACACAGAGTCACCTCAAAACAGTACAATTTTTAGCATTAGAAAAGATCCAAAACTATTTTCTTCTCCATCCAGTACCAGGTCCACCTATTTTAGTGCATTGTTTTTAGCAAACCATTAAGCAAAAAAGGTGCCATGTCATGGAAAGACAGTCTAGATAAGCACCAAACACATGAGTTCTTGTCCACCTCAATCTATGATTCCCAGGGTGACTCTGTGGTGAGTTTCTGTTTATTCCTCTGCACTTACATACATGAAGGCAATACATTCATACACATAAAAAATAAATAAATAAAACAAATAAATCTTCCAGAAGAATTCCACTCAGTTGGAAGAATTGAAGGCACAGAAGCCCAGTACCCCTCAAGGCTCTTCATCCTAGAACAGAATTGATTGACAGGGTGTCATGTTTACTTCTAATGTGAACACAGGAATGTTACCACAAAGAACCGCTCTGCTCTGTGAATTGTTTAAAGTATTACATTCACAGTCATTTCCTATATCGTGAAATTTTCCTAATATACAATGATATATACAACATATCCCACCAAAAGAAATTCTATGATGAAGGCCTTGCATCATTCCAGTGGCATTTTCTTATTCATTAATGCTATTTCTGTAATGGGTTCTATTTCACTTACACTTAGAAATCAGTATTTGGAACAAAAAGAATATAATGTGATCACACAATGTTCATTTCTAATCGGCACTTAGCCTAGCTAAAAAAAAATCACATTAGAAGGTAAATTTTGGGCCATTCTAGCTGAGTAGGAAAGAGAGATGATCTCAACACTTAGCTTCCAATTATCTCCCTGGGAAATGAGGTCAGGAGAGTTGAGTAAGGAAACCAAGCAGCGAGATCCATTTACTGACATTACATTACCATTTCCTCATCCAGCCTCATCAAACAGAGATAAAATCCAGAAAGATGGTAGCAAAAAGAGATGCAGGCAAAAGCCCCACCTATATGTATGCTGCAGAGACTGATCAAGAGACAGGCAGCAATCTTTTGATTCTGCTCTAGCCCTTCTCTCTACCCCAAGCCCTTACCAAAATGGATTTCTACTGAGCTTGTCTGCTCTGAGTACTGTATAATAGAGAAAATTCACAGCATAGCAGATATCTTTTAAAGCTGAGTAGTAACTGCATGCCAAAAACAAGAGATGTGTTAATTCAGACACATGAACTAGAATACATAAGAGAAATCAGTACTTTAAACATGTCTTGCAGTATGGGGATAGAACCCAGGACCTTGCACATGACAACAAAGTACTCTACCACAGAGTTATATTTCCAACCCAGCCATCTTAAATTCAAAAGAAATAAACTGTGTTTCTCCCTGATTAGCTAATTTCACATACAGGAGAAGCCTCTTATAAATCTTAATGAAAAATAAAAAATAAAGGTACCTCAGAAGTCTATGAGTCAGGGTAGAACCACAGATAACTGTAGACAGCCACTGTGAAATTCTAAACCTGTGTCAGCACTTAGGAGCCAGGATGGTGTATGAGCTCTCTGCAAGATAAAGATGTGTAGAATTTATATCTGTTCAGAGAAAACTAAACCCAGTGTGGTGGTTGTGGGCACTAATTCATTTAAGCAGAGCACAGTTATCTAACTTGAAACAAATTATTCTCTAAAGATAAAAACCAAACTATCTAACTCACACATTTTCAAGCATCTTTTGCTCCCACAGACATTAGCTGCATTGTTTCAGTAGCTCTGACATCATAATTTAGGGAGATAAGAAATGTGACGTTCCTGCCTTGATGCTCTCAAAGCCCTCATTCCCAGCAATGCTTGGAATCAAGTTATATGCCTTAAAGGATGTGGTTTCAGAGCTAAAAAGCTGATGATAAATCTCATTTGTCCTTCTGCAAGGACAGTATGTCAAAAATATAATGTACATGCTCTTTTTTTTTTTAAGAGCTGGCAAATAGAGCACAAAGGACTAGAATCTCTTCTAGGGCTCAATCACCTGTATTATCTCCATTACTCCTTTATTTACCTGACAAACTCATACTTCACCTCTAAAGTCTGGTCTCAATGTCAGCTCTTTGAGCCATTCCTGGATGTTGGCATGGAGGATGTGATTTTCTCATTGCTGTCAGTATGTAGTTCTGAAAAGCATGTGCTGTTCTTGCTATTATTATTATTACGTGTCTTTTTACATACTACTCTTCCTAATATTATCAAAGCATAGTCTTGAAGAGGACACACAGAAAACTGCTGTTTTGTTTATGCTAGGTCCTCAAGCTGCGCCTACGCTGGGATGAAGGAATGACAGTGGCCATAACCACTATATTTATCTAGCATTGGGCTCAGCACATTTGTTGCATTATCATTCTTCCACTCAACATTGAAGATATCATTCCCATTTGACCAAGGAAGAAATCGGGACCAGGGAACTCATTTGTAACCCATCTGAGCCTTTATGGGGAGCAATAATGGAAAACAAGATTATCTGCCACCTGGATGTTACTGCTACAGCCCCAGCTGACGAACATGAATCCAGTAACTGGTCCAGTTACTATACTTCCATGGATGAACACAGGCCATAGAAGACAAAGCAATCATATGGATTTAATGAGATGGGTGTAATCTCATGCAAATACACATATCTGGGTAGTTACTAATTAAATATAGAAAATATTCTGTCTAGAGCAAGAGAAATAATATTTCATGGACTATTTCTCACCTCTCCTTTGTGACATTATATTTTTATATCCGGTTGTCTTTGGTCTCTATTTGGTACTTTTCTCATTGCTGCCTCAGAATAGCTAACAGAAACCTCTTAAGGTAGGAGAGGTCATTTTGAGTCACAGTTTGATGGTAGAGTCCATCACAGTAGGGAAATCAAGGCAGCAGGTACTCAAAGCACGTTCACCCTCAGGAAGCAGAGAGGTGAGTGCCAGTACTCAGCTCCCTTTTTTCTTTTTACTTTGTCTAGTACCCCAACCCGTGGAATGATGCCACCCACAATTAGGATTCATCATTCTACCCCAACTCGATCTAGAAACTCCCTCACAGAGACTCCTCTCCTAGATAAGTCTAGAGCTTGTAAAGTGGTAGATATTAACCACCACAGTCTCTCCCTCCCAAGATAGACACCTCTCGAGAGGAGGGAGTGTTGTCTCACTTAACTGCATACTCCCAAACATACCACAGTGAGAATCAGGGAATTAGAGCTTAGGATCAATTTCTGGAAGAAAAACTGACAGACAAATGCAGGTGTAACATGAATGGATTTATCTGTAGACCTAACTCAATGAGTGATTCAAAGTTTAAGCTAGAGAAGATAACCACAGTGGCATGATAGCAATGTTTGATAATGGCTTGAGTACCTACGTCTAGAAATGACTCCTTAGAAATATCACCTCTAACCCTCAGGAAGTCTCGTGGGATATGTTTCTAAGAACCCTATATGAATGAGGAATTTAAGGCTGAAAGACATGAGCTAGTTTAGGGAAAGCTACCTAATAAGTGAAGGATTCATTAAGAACTGTAACCAAAGTCCATGTGGCTCTAGTTCATACCTACTCCACTTAACCTGTCTGCTCCTGGTGGGCCTCCATGGAAAGGCCACTGGAAAGAAAACAAATATGAAATACTGCTGTTGTGGTGTTAGAAATATACAATGGAAATGGCTGTCAATGTGTTGAGTGGGTGACCATTATTCTTTCCTGACAGGGACACTGATTGAGAGTGTAAAAGCTTAGATGGTGAACAGGAGGTAGAAAGAAAATACACATGAGATCCAGAGTCTGTCATTTTTAGTTGTCAACAAAGCTAATTGTTGGTCTTGACAATCTGAGCATTATTGGAGTAGTCTCTGAAATTAAAAAAAAAAAAGTCTTCCTAGTCAAAAATAAAGTGTTCATTAATTCTAAACTCCGATGTCAATCTTGCCCATGAAAATAGTCTAAAGGAAATCAAATTTGGGTATGATTTATGAAACATGTATCTCAGATATAAACTTGGACTTAAAACTAAGAGGAAAACACAGTTTACAATGGGTGAACCACTAAGCACAAACCAAAAAGTTTAAAGTAACAAAATTTTAAGCAAAATGATTAGTCTGCTTATATAAAAGTTTGTTGCTAAGCAACCACGTCAATAGAATATTTCAATTATGATTTGAAGATCTCGAGCTCCCCTTAGCAGTAACAAAAATAGATATTCCATAGCTAATGAAACTATCTTCTCATAAAATATCGAAGCCTGAGACTAATTTTCTGAAGCAATGTGTCCTAAAAACATGGCAATATATTAATATTGAATCACAGAAGGAGGACCTGGTGACTATAATCTGTATTTTCCATTGTACATTGACATTTTCCAGGCAAAACAAGCTTGTGTATCCTGTATGTGCTTTTAACATTCAGTAAAATAATTGGATATATATTTTCTTCTGGAAGTAATAACTATAGTCATTAAGAATGCGAACGATGAATTATATAACCTCCAGAGCACCACAGATCTCAGTAATGCACAAATTCTTCATCTTCAGACTTTAAGATAGACATTCTTATATAAAATCAGAATAAATCAGGATACCTTGCTATTAATGATCTGTCACAAACTATGAAATCATTGTTCCATTTAACTGCATGCTTCCTTCTTTCCCTCCCCCCAGTTAAGATCTGGTCACCATTAAATTGAAATACTGGAGGGTAGACAATGATCCCTGTGAACTCTCCAGTACATTCTCACTTCTTAGTTCCTGGCAAATGACTGTTCTTTCCTTCTTAGGAATTGCCTTTAAAATGCATCAAAAGTTGTCTGGCAACAACCAGTTTCAGAAAATATACTTTCATTTAGATTAAAAAAATGAAAGGTGAACTTTTGAATCTTTTTACTTAGAGTTACCTGGGAGTCGATTCCAGGTCAAGGATTGAGGAGCAGACAGTGTTGAAGGTGTTCCTACCAAGCTCAGGTAGAAGACAAGGATCCGAGACAGGGGACTGGGACAGTTATAGTGTCATGGACACTCTCATTTCTTATAATCTGAACATGCTTCTGCTGAGTTGCTTTGAGAAAGAAGATGAACATGTGCCTTAAAGCTGTGTCACCCAGATGCTGGAGAGAGGGCTCTTTCTACAAGGAGTAAAACTTGCAGCAGACTTCCTATATGCCATGGGCAAGAGAAAGTCCTCAGCTGAAGAGACACAAGTGGGGCTGGAGTCATGGTTCAGTGGGTAAAGTGCTTGCAGTACAAGCGTGAGAACAGCCCAGAACTCATGTAAAAGCCAGGCATAGTGGTACACATCTGCTGTGGTGGATGGTGTGGTGAGACAGACGATCCCTGGAGCTTGGTGGCCAGCTACTGTGGTGGAAATGGCCAGTTCCACCTTCAGGAGGAGACCCTGTCTTTAAAAAGTGAGACAAAGATGATTGGGAAAAACTCAACACTAATGTCCCACCTCTGACATCTACAAGTGAATGTACCAGCACAAACATGCACACACACATACATGGGAGGGAGGGAGGGAGGGAGGGAGGAAGGGAGAGAGAGAGAAGGAGGGAGGAAGACTGAGCCAACTGATGGCAGTTTAATCCCAGCAAACACCAAACTAGTGAGTCATTGTGCACATTGTGGAAATCCAATTTTCTGCGAACAATCTTTCAACTAATAAGCGATGAGACGTGGAGGATAAATGTGCTGGTTTTCCTGTCATTCTGGTGGAACAACTTTAAGATGTAAGCGTGTGCTAGAATGATGGTGGAGGTTTGTTGAGCAAGTGAGATTTTTAGGCCAACTGCAATAATCTGTTTTTAACCTTTGTGGTTCCCTCTTCTCCTGGTCTCACTTCCAGAACCGCCTCCCAAATCAATTATTTACATGCAAACTCTCCTAGGAAATTTTAATCTAAATACTAGAAAATTGTTGTAACTTATGGCCCAGATTTTTTTGAAGTAAATATGCTTAACCTTTAAAGATATATAATATGGACATACATTGAAACATCACATTGTACTCCGTGAATATGTAAAATTTTGTAACACTTTTAACTGAACTTTTTAAATTTTCATCCACCATATTTTAATCATATTTAGATCCCTTTCCTATCGGCACCACTTCTTACCACTCCCAATCTGATGTCATATGCTCTGTTATATATGTAATTACTCCTATACAGTCTAATGTGTGTCTGCAAATGTGCTCTAGTGTAGGTCCACCCATTGGAGCCTGGTTAACATCCGTGAAAGACACTGATACCCCGCCCCCAGAAGCTGTTGGTTGCCGGTAGTTCCTCAGGTAGGGTTGGGGTTTCTTACTCATTTCCTCACAGCCATGCTGGAATTTTGTCTGGTTTGAGTTTACATGGGACTTGTGCATACTGTCACCATTGCAATACGTTCATATGAGTAACTAACCAGCTGTCTGGAAAACTCTGTTTCGGTGTGATCATCTACTATCTCTGGCTCTGGCAATCTTTCCACCCACTCTTCTACAATGATCTCTCAGCCTTGGGAGGCAGAAGTTTGATATTGGAATTCTGTTCAGGGATAAACATTCTGAAGCTTCTTGTTCTTGGCACATTGGCCACTTGTGGGTTTTTGTATGTTAATCAACTGTTATATAAGGAATTTTCTGTGGTAAGCATTAACAAATTCATTGATCTATGGGAATAAGTTATTAGAGGTCAGTTTAATACTATATCTACTTAGCAGAAAACTAGTATTAGACTGTCCCTATGGTCTGTGAGCTATCTAGCCTCAGGTTTCCAGACTGATATCAATGTCAAGTATGGGCTTTAACCTATGAAGCAGACTTTAAATCCAATTAGAAAGTAGTTGCTCATTCCCATGACATTCAGACCACTACTGCACCAGTGGACATAATCTTCCAGGCAAGGTGTTGCTGTAACCTCAAGGATTTAGAGCTGTGTCAAGATGATGTTCAATTTTCTCTTCCTGTAGCATGCACACCTAGCCAGTAGAGACAACGCTTTGAAGTCAGCACCAGTTTTGTTTTTCTAATTGTTTGTTCTACAGCTCACGTACATAGTGTATTCAACAAGAAGATTTTATTATGGAACACAGGTCGGGGGCAACCCAGAGCAGAAATAATGGTCGCTACTTTTGAGAGCCTATGGGACCCTTGGTCAACAGCTTCAAGAGAGGGAGTCGATTCCTGACACTAGGGATTTATTTTGTTAGCCTATGGTATCTGGTAGGGGCAATGTCCCCCTGTTATACGGCAATGCCTTTAATCTCTTTTCATAAGGTATACATACAGACTCTAAGAAGCTTCTGTAGTGGTAGGTTCCCAGATGGCCTTTTCTAAAGGCTTTTAGTGCTGGTTATCCCTCCCCACTCCCCCTCCTCTGTCCTGCCCTCCCATCCTCCACATCCTTCACCCCTTCCCATCGTATTCTTCTTCCTTCCCCTTTATGTCACTGCATTCTATCACCCCTCCCAAGAAGCCTCCCTCCGCCATGCAGATTTTTATAAATTAGCAACTGTTTTATAGCAGAGACAATTACTATAGAACAACATTGATTTCCATTACTAGCTTAAAAGTAACATGTATTTCTTCGTCTGTTATCTTTCCCACAATGCACTATAAAAATTGGTGATCTCAGCCCACTGTTATTATTCTCATTATACAAAATAGAATTTTGCAATTGGACAAAACCATACTAAAGTTATTTTCTTGGCATCTCCAAACAGATCACACTTCCTGAGAGTCTATCAATAGTACAGTAATTATCTCACCTGGGCTCCTCCAGGAGATGGATACAGGAGCTAAGAGGACTTCTTGTCTACTACAATTCCTCCACCTACACCTCAGCCAGATCAATGCTTCTGTGCACATGTGTGATAACACTGCTCCCCAGCTCAAAAGTATTGTTGGTATCACATACCATATACCCTACAGAAATACATAAGTCCACTTTGTGGGATATTCAAAGCCTTCCAAAATAAAACTTCCCATATGTAATCAGGCAGGGATAGTCCATAGAAAGTATCCTGCTGTACTCAACATGGACATCTCTGGATGTGTGTTATGACTTGATATTAGGGTGTCCAGCCATTCTCCTTGGACAATTTGCCTGTAACCAACTGTCCTGATTTTATCAATGAACGTTCCAAGTCCCAAGAAACCCCTCATGGAATAGCTCCAGATGTGGTAGCACATACTGCTTTTGGGCACTGATGTTTTTTTCATAGTAGCAAGAAAACATCTGTACTCAAGTAAATTACTGACAGAATCTTGAAAGGCCCATGTGTTAACAGAACATATTTCTGGGGCCAGAGAGAGATGGTTCAGTGGATAAGTGCACTGGCTGCTCTTGCAAAGGACCTGAGTTCCGTTCACAGCACCCACATGACAGCTCGCAGGCATCCATAACTCAGTTCCAGGAGATGCAATACCTTCTTTTTGTCTCCAGGGTCACTGCACGACACAAGCATACTTACATGCACACAAAACAGTCATACATATAAAAATAAATAAATAGAAGAGATTCCCCGTGCCAATACCCACCATGAGAGTGGTGAGAATGTGTGTAAACTTGAGTTTTAAGACAGTGTGATATCTTGTTAAAATTACTCCACAAAAGTTGAGTGTTAGCAGCCTCACTATTTCCTTAAATCTGTAACTTTTTACCTAAAACTGTATTAGAGCTAAGCCCCTCCCACCACCAATAATCCCTGATCCCTTATGGTATTTGCTCACCCTGTCTCCCCACACACCATCTCATCAACTCCTCTAACATGGAATGTGTTCTCAACACCCCCAGCCTGCTGCAGCCCCACAGAGCTGCGCCTGGTGCACCCACAAAACTGCGCCTGCTGCTGCCCCCTGTCTCAGAGTTGCTTTTGTCTTTAAGTCCTCACTCAGTTACGTTTGCCTTTCGTGGCACTCAGAAGAATTTCATTATTTTAGATGTTTGCAAAACTTTAAGATCAAATTTCCACATCATATCACTTTTCTTCACACCACCTCTTTGAGGCCCTGGAACCCACAAGGATTTCCACCTTCACCTGTCACCTGAGGAAGAGAAGCTGGTGTTGGTCACCCCAGCTGGCTCCACTCACAGCTTACATGCGGTTGAACTTGAATTCCAACCCTAAATTTCTAGTCTGAGGAAGAGAAGACTGCTTGTTAATCAAAATCCTTATACTGAGTCTATCCACTAGAATTCCAATTTTAAATATTCTATTTATTATTTTCATTTTATGTGTATGAATATATTATCTGCATGTATGTAAGTAGACTCATGTCTTGAAATGTCCAGGGAGGTCAGAAGCAGGTGCTGGATCCCCTAGACCTGGATTTATGGACAGTTGTTAGCCACTATGTGGGTGTTGAGAATCAAACCTGAGTCCTCTGCAAGAGCAGCCAGTGCTGTTAACTGCTGAGTCATCTCTGAGCACCTAGAATTACAGTTTCAAGTGGTGTCAGAAATCACATACTTGTTCATTGTATCTTGGTAAAAATTAAATAGAAATTCTAACCCTGACATTCAAACTTTGCCCCTGACAAAATCTTCTTTGCTGTTGCTTAGCGGTGCTGAGGTGTTTGTTCCAGTGTGGTCTGAATCGGGACTCCCTATAATTAAGGACAATGCCTCTGCTTTAATATTCCCCACCCAACCCCAAAACCAACCACACAGTTTTATGAGGATTGATGAGGCAAAGTTCATCATTACATAGCTAACCTCTCCCTTCTCGGTGACCCATGATAATGCACCAGATTTTAATGCAGTGTTCCTGCAACTGCCACCTGTAACCTATTGCAGTTATTTTCACAAGAACTTTCAGGGACTTTTAAAAATGTAGATTCCCGACTCTGCCTCTGAGTGTAATGCACCCACCCCTGGGGTACAGGAATTGGGATATTTGGGTTTAAAGACCCAACTATAAAATTTTTCTCCTGATTCTTGCACAGGAAGCTCTCATCTGTTTAAGGGTATTGCTCTCCACTGGAAGGTGCTACCAGTTCTTGCTTTTGTTTTACAAACTCTGGCTGCACTCTCCTGCATATCTATAATACTCTTTCTCTTCATCCACACAGTGGTGGTTAGTTTTAATTGTCAACTTGACATAATCTAAATCACCCAGGAAGAGAGACTCAGTGAGGGACTGTGTAGATCAGGTCGGCCTGTTGGCATGTCTTCATTCTGTAAGAATGTGAGAAGACTGGCACCATCCCCAGGGTTTGCTAGACTGAATGTAAGTGGAGAGGATGAGCTTAGGAGTAGGCATACCCGCATTCCTTTCCTTCTGTTCTTGACTGGATATGACTAGCTGCTTCAGCTTTCTGCCTTGACTTCCCCACAGTGATAGACTATAACATCCTATTGTGAGTTAAAATGAACCATTCTGCCCCTGTAATGTTGTTTGCCTACTTTTTTAAAAAATCACAGCAATGAAAACTAAAACACATTCCAGTCCCAACTACCCTTGAAAGGCTAATCCAAATCTGCTCTCTGATGTCACCTCCCCATCCTGAGATACTGTTACTTTTGTAACTAGTGCTGATGTTAGTTTCATCAAAACACTATGCACTGAGCACTTACCATCTACCTGTCATTCTCCTAAGCACCTTCTACATGTTACCACTATAAGCGCTCATAAAATGCTATGCATGTCCTCTGCCATTACTCCCACTTTTAAGATGTGAAAATTGATATCGGAAGAGCTTGGTAGCCTGTCTAAAATCACATTTCCTGTAGGGGAGGCAGCACCAGGACACAGACCTGGGTCTCTCTGACACCAAGACTCTCTGTCACTTTAGTAACAGTGCTATGTCTCTCCTTTGTCGTTACCCTTGGTGTCATTACCATGAGAGGCACCAGGCATTATTACTACTGATCTTAGAATCTCCCTGACCAGCCTAATGAGCAATGAAGCACACTGAATTATTTGTACAGGAATGATGAACTCTAAATGAATCCTGGTCCTCAACCTGTTATACTAGTTCATCCCATCTTCACTCTGTTATACTAGATCATCCTATCTTCACTGAGGAGAGAAGTTCACAGTCAGCCAACTAATTCAGTTTGCTGCCCTTGGCTCACTCTGCAATCAAAAACGTAACGCCAATGGTGTTCAGGAGTACTGGGTTGGTCAACCTGCAGCAACAGGATAATTAACAATAACCGATAGATATGGTATGGTAGTTACTGTAGACCAGGCACTGTGAGTAGCACATGCATTCACTAATTTAATTATTGAAACAATCACAGCAAGCTAATACTGTTATCACTATTTCCATTCTGTAGGTAAGAAACTCAAGCTCAGAGACTTGTACAAGTCACATAGCTAGCAGCAGTATAGACATTTATTTCAGAATCATGTCAAATATTGTTCTGATCAATCAATGAAGGCTATTAGAGTTTAATCTTTTTAATATTTTATTTATTATTTTTAGTTTTATATATATATATGAGTATATGGCCTGCATGTATGTAAGTGCATTCATGTTATACAATGAAGGGCATCAGAAAAGGGCATTGGATTCCCTGGAACTGCAGTTAGGGACAGTTGTTAGCTGCCATGTAGGTACTGGGATCAAACCCAGGTCCTCTGCAAGACTAATGATTAGAAATTACTTTGGAAATTTTCAAACAGTACAGATAGAAACCTATTCAGCTTCAGAAGTGCCAACCAGACCATAAGACTTGTCTGCAGATGTCAGAGAAAGACTAAAACACAGGCTTGCCTGTCACACCAGGAAACACACATACCTGCCATGTATAGCTTGGCCCCTATTATAGTCATTCAGTCTGTTACAGCGGAACACCAGAGGCTGGTGTATACCCAGCAGAAATGCATTTCTTGGGGTTTGGGAAGTCCAAGACCAGGGCACAGCAAGCTTCTGATTCTTGACTCACAGACTGCAACAGCCTCAGTTACTCTTCTCACTGCTGTGACTAAACACCTGACAAGAATCAACCTACAGGGAAAGAGCTGAGTTTGTGGTTTGAGGGTGAGGAAGGCAGCCAGAAGCTCTCACCTCTGGAGACAAGAGTGAGGCTGCTTGCTCACAGCTGGATGGATCAGGAAGTAGGATGGGACTGGAAGTGAGACAGGCCATAAGCTTCAAGGTTAGTCCCCAGTGACCCATTTCCCCCAGAAAGACCGCACCTCCCAAAGGAACCCCAGCCTCCCAAACAGAACCACCAGCTGTGGTCTGTGTTCGAACCCATGACTCTACAGGGGATACTTTGTATCCAAATTATGACAGCCACCCTTGTGCTGTGTCTACATATTAAAAGGAGGAAGGGAGCTTTCTGGCTCCTCTTTTGAAAAGGAAATGAGACTACCACTCTCCCAAAGGCCCCACTTCCAAACACCATCACATGGAGAACTAGGTCTTGACCTCTGAATGGAGACAGGGGAGAAAGCTCAAATATTCAGCCTACTTCAGCTCCCAGATGATCGCCTCACTGCCTTGTATTACATCAGCTTCAGAAGGCTGTAGAATTCAGTGAGGCTGGCATTTGTGAGAAAAAAAAAAAAAAGTACCTGTCTCTCTCAAGATAGTTGTTGCTTGTCTCTAAGGAACTGTTTCCACTAAATACCAGAAATCAAGTATGCATACAACATTTTCATGCATACAAAGGGAAAGTGTCTCAGAGATTGGCCAACAAAATAGAAAACTTTTTCAGATGAAGCAAGGTGTCCAAGGTGTGGTTTCACCTTTAATGTCTGTTTCGCAGAAAATGGAGAGGGTTAGGGTAGACAAACAGGAACCATCAGGAGACATGACTGATCTTCCTTGCTACTCGCTTTGAAGAAGCTCTGTTCTCAGTTTCTTCATCTCCTGTCCCTTAGTACCCCAGGGCACAGGGCAGAGATGACCCAGTCCAGCCTCAATTGCAGATACTTTGTGAATTTTTTCTAATTTGCTTCACATGAAAACTTCCGTGGAAATACATTCATCACATTAGAACACAATGCAATGTTATAATTCATTCATCACATCCAAAAACTCTCCTGAGAGAAAGGAGTATCCTTCTCGTCAAAAAATTTAGCATAAATATTGTGTATCTATGGAAAACTTTGAGAAAATAAGTCAGTAAATGGCACCTGAAGTTTCTCTCTGTTCTGGAGTGTTCCACCACTGTGTGCTTTCCCATCGGTCACATTGAAGCTCTTTATTCCTAGGTACCAGAGGAAAGTTGTTTTGTGTGACTGATTAAAACTATATTTTTACTGGCTATGGAACTTTATAGGCTGTCTCCAGGTGGGATAATAGATCCCATTCGTTAATCCCCCCATTTCAGGCAGAAGCTTCAAATGGCACTTCCTAATTTTAATACACTTCATAAATTTGCTCCATTTCCTAAACCTTCCACCTCCAGCAGGCTCACTGCTGCCAATCAATTCTGCCTCTTCTCTATGTATCACCTGCCCTTCGACCCTCTGAGTAATATTTCCAGAGCTTGTCAAAGAACCTTCTAGTCAGAGTTCTCTCAGGAAGTCCTTTCCTATAATCTCCTTGGTTAACCCTCCTTTTCGACGTACCTTATTCATTTTCTGTCCATTTCAATTGACATTAGTTAATTCTGTAAACACATTTACTATTTCCAAAGACTCAGTAAATGCATTCAGCTGCTGGTTCTTGTGGTTCATAGGCTTTGCTGGTAGGTAGGACTATTGATCACTTTTATCCCATGGTAGATTGCATCGCACCTTCTGATACTATGAAAGCTGGCCCTCGGGGAGGAGACTTCCAGGCCACTTCTTCCAAGTCCTGTGTCTGAAGTGTGTGCTGTCTTCAGCAATAGGGTCTTAGTTTCAAGTTCTAGATGGCAATCAAGATCTGTACCAATAGCCTGGTATTGTGGGAGTCCTTTGAACTACCCTGACCAGCAACTCCAATGGAGGTTTCCCTTTGCTGACACTGGGCTTTTTGTTAGATAGACTTCTGTTACACACACACACACACACACACACACACGTAATTTTAATTAGACTTATAATGCATTTGCTTCTGGCTTTTCAAGCACCTTTTGTGTTGCCTCTGCTTTTGTCTCCTCCTTCTGTACAACCCTCTCCCATTAAAGTACTCGCCCATTTTCCATCTGTCCTTCTTAATGATGCCCATGTCCTGATACGCCCCTCTCTCAAGCTCTTTCTTTCCCCATCTCCCTTTATATTTTCCTGGCTTCTGGGGCTTCTTCAGGTTTTATACACACATCTAAAGATTCAGAGCTAGGATCCAAACATGAGAGAGATACGCAGCCTGTGCTCCTGGTCCAGGCTACTTCACGGAGTACAGTGTTCTCCAGTTGCATTACTCAGCTACAGATTTCATCTTCCTTTAGAGCTGAACAGAACTCCATTGTGTGTAGGTACTGCATGCTCATTCTTCCATTGAAGAGCCTTTAGATTGTTCCCATTTCCCAGCTACTGTGGAAAGAAGAGAAGTGAACATGGCTGAACAAGACATCCCTAGTGGGGCAATGATGGCACTTTGATTCAGAAATTACCAACACCTATCTAATTGAACTTAATTCCCTCTCAATAGAGGGGAATCCTTGACTGGAACTGTAATGTAGATAGATACACATGGCTAAAAGACCCTAGAGGAGAACTCGCTGCAGCCCCTTTCTCAAAGCAATATAATTTCTAATTGCATTCTAAATAACTATCCTTAAATTCACATAAAGTGCAGCTCTCCAC